>CM062614.1:51482280-52847280 GCA_025617555.3 Puccinia polysora
TGGTAATTCAGTTCAACTTGCGTTGGACTGATCCCATCATAAGGAGTATTTTTACTGCTTATGATGGGATCAGCTTAACACAAGTTGAAATTTTTTTTTTGGAATTTTTAATTTAGGGCTAGTCCATTGAGGTGGTTTTATTGTATTTTATTCAAATATTATATTTCTTTGGCACTATATTGTACATACAGTGTTCCTTTCAATTTTTATTTACCCATTTTTATTTTTTCATTTTTCTTTGGGCACAATTTTTTGATTTTTTAGACTTTTTAATTGTTTATTTTTATTTATTGATAGGGCCATGAATGCTCATTCATGGCCCTGGATTTTTGAAATTTCCACAACTTTTTTTTAATTTTTTTTTTTTAATTTTTTCATTTTTGTTTTCAATATTTTTGATTTTTTTCAACTTTTTTTGGTGTTTTTTTTTTTTTTTTTTTTTTTGGTTGAATTTTTTGTTTATTTTTGTTTATTTTAATTATTTTAATTATTTTAATTATTTTAATTATTTTAATTATTTATATTTCTATTTTTTTATTCATGATGCTCACAACCCTGGAGTTGTGAATGAGTTTTGAACAGTTTTTCATGACTCTGCAGGTTGCAAACAGCCATTTCACAGCTCAGATGGGCTGTGAACCATGCACCACAACCCATTTTGGGTTTTGAATGGGTTGTGCTGGGCTGCAAATTGAACACTTCACTACATCTATTTCTTCCTTCCTTGTTAATAACATACTGTTGTTTCTTCTCTAACAACCCATAATTTTGTGTTGTGGTTGCAGGTATTTCCATTTTGGTTTAAATTACTATTTTCATCATTTTACCTGATCCCAGGATTTCCCATCATGGTTTAGGTGTGTTTGCCAATTTTTAAATCTAAAATCTTGCATTTGTGTTGGAATTAATTTTTCAATGGTTTATTTAAATAAGGTGCTTATTCTCTTCTTTGAAATACATTTGTAACAAAATATTTTTCCTCCTGTAACTACCTATCAATTAATAATGTTTTCACAGGTGTGCTTGCTATTGTTTCAATCTCCAATCTTGCATTCTCATGTAGCTTATGTAAATAAGGTGTGCTTGGTATTTTTGCAATCTCCAATATTGCATAGTCTGGTAGTTTATTTAAATAAGGTGTGCTTGATATTGTTGCAATCTCCAATCTTGCATTTGTGTTGGACTTACTTGCCTGATGGTTTATTTAAGTAAGACACCACATGCCTGCCATCTAATTCTTTCTTCTCCTCTTCCTCTTGCTACATGGATGAATCAGACAGAAAATTCAGTTTCCATTTCCTGGGCCCTAAGATTTAAAGTCAAAATTACTTGTAAATAGGTACTTTGCTTGCCCAAAGTGGTATGTGCACAATGCAAAAATCCACCATCAAAATAAAAAACAACATCCAAGATCAAAATTATTTGAATTGAAGATCAAACAGGAAAAACAAAACAAAACAACTCAGTGGTCTGATTGAGAATAAAAAGAATAAGGAATCATGATATGAAAAAAGAGCATCATACAATCAAAGCTCAAACAAGGATGGGAATCCAAGTTATCCGTCAAAAAAATTCACTTGGCTAGAAGCACCAGCATCTCTGTTCAGAAACAATTCATTCCAAGCATGAAACGGGCCAAGAAACCAATTTCCAAAATGTTGTCAGGCTCTTGTAGGTCTTATTGCATCTGCTCCTTGCCGAGGGGGGACAGGGGAACATCTTTTCACATTCCACTCCCTTTTGCCTTTTTCAACTTTGAAAATAGTTTTTGGGCACAAATGCTACGAAGATTGGTGCTGGTGGATGTTAGTTTTTGGGTGGGGCGGGATCAAATGTAAGAATCGTAGTGCAATTTCAATCACTAGGAAGTGACAGAAGTTTAAGGTGGAAGTCATCGGATTTGTCCTTAATGTGGTATTGGGTGACTTGCCTTTCCTCGAAGGAGTACCCCGTACTGTTTTCTAATCTAACCTTGCTTTTTTACCAATCAAGTTGAGCTGCACTTTTCATCGTGACTGTTGCTTTGTGAGGAGTTGCTTTCAAGAGCGTGGTGTGTTTGGTTGCTTGCGGTGGAGTGGTTTCATCCCAAAACGCCATACACTACTTTCTCACAGCATGACATTCTTACATGTATAATCCCACTTTTCTAGATATTGGGTCAACTTACCATCATCATCTCTAGGACAGTGATGCCACGTGAGTTGATTTCACTTTACCCATCGTTGTCCGAACATTGTCACTTAAAAGCTTCGACAAAAAAATTAACCTGTCTTGCGACGTTTAGCCAGTCACATTTTGGAGCGTTTTAAACCTCAAATTGATTTTTTGTTCTTTCCGGGCCAGACTAGGAAATAATACAGCAGCTACACTCTGGCAGCATTCAGAAGAAATCCTGACCAATAATAAATCACATCGGGCGAAAGATTAAGAACAGCTTGACAAATCAAAAGCCGTGTGAAAAGAGAAGAGGGGAAGAAGTATAAGTGTAAATGTGGACGTAGTAGAAGAATAGCACAATACTTCTAACACCCGACTTGATCTCTTGTTTTTCCGATATCAAAAATACAACGCCCATGTAATTTCGGATAATATGACGCGGTTCATTCTTAAGAATAAACCTACACGAGATGTCGACGTCTGTCCGGCGGCTCAAGGGATTCATTAGGAGTTAAAACCTGCTTGGTCCAGATTCAAGTATATCCAACTTGGAAAAGAATGTAACTGAGACAGATGTGCTTAGACTTATTTTCGTTGAGTAGGATTGCGAGGTTGTGAACTTTTGGCAAAGCGTTTTTCAGTTTTCCTGGCCTCAAGCTCGCCAAGCGTCATCTAATTAGCATGGAGGAAGGAAAATGACAATTCACGATCGATCAGTAAGACAAGAAGCAAGCCACGTAGGTTCAGAGTAAAACTGAGTACCTTTCTTTCCAGCAGCGGGTCTATAACGGCATACTCATCAACTTTGTGAAGGTCTGCAGTAGCATCTTTGCGGAATTGTAGCGAGCTGTCCATGAACCGTCAAAAGTATTTTGCATCACAGATCACAAGTCATTATTGGTTCATTGGTAAAGAACTAACAGCATAAACTTCCGGGGTTGCAAAAAAGGTACGAGACCTCGAACTCACTGAGCCATCCATCCGTCATCGTCTCCGTCAACATCTCCCAGCACACCATCCAAAGAGGGATCAACTTCGCCGGCGTATCCGTCTACACGATCAGTTGCTTCCACTGGTTTGGAAACCGGCTTGGCTTCACGAAGCCTCTTCCTAAAGCCATCCAGAATCGATAAGACGTCACCATCACCCCCGGGATTTTTTTTGGCCTTCATTGAAGTCTGATATCTCCTTCTTTCTTCTTCAAGTAATGAATGGCCATCATGTCCGGCTTTCCGTTTTTGGGGCTTGTGGGAAGTACCGGTGTTGTCCGGTTCATGCTCTGAATCTGAATCATGACGCTTGGACAGCTTCTTCAACTCAGCTTGCATCTCGCGAATTTCAGATTTGACCCGATCGCTAAATACATTCGAGCAGAGTTTCGCGGCATGATAAATTGGTCAAGTCGAAAGATTAGGAGTGAATTCTGGAACAATCGCTAGACTTACGCGTCATTGGATTTCGCACTGTCTTCTTGAGGATTCTTTTCTTGTTTTTTTTTTTTCTTTACTTGAGAGGCGTGTTGTTCGGGATCTTCTGGGAAAGCTGATCTACCGATCTCAGCAGCGCCAACATTTTCCCGCGTAACAACAGCGCGCAGTGCCTCGTGAACTTTTGGAGGCCTGTCGACCTTGGAAGAAGCCGATGGTGGCGGGTCTGGGATCATCTGGCTCAGCGAAGCCCGGTCGTCTATAATTTTATGAGAAAGTTGTGAGGATTGTTTTACGTCATGAGCGCTTTTGAGCTTGCGGTTTTGAGAGGCCTCAGATGTTTCCGTAAGTTTTTCCTCATCAGCAAATGAGAGCAACCCTTTGTTCCTGTACAAAAATTTGGGAAAGTTCATTTCTTCTTCAAGGTGTGGCGGCAACGTAAAAAAACGCCCAACTTAGCTAATGCTTTGTGCTTGGCGATCATCTTCTCCTTCTGCTGTTCTTTTTTGGCCTCCTTCTTAGCTCTTGCTTGTTCTTTACGTTGGGCAGATGTGATTCGGGGTATGATGTCAGGAAAAGGGTTGTCCAGCACTTCTACGCTTTTGATGATTGGTGGATGAACCGGCCGCTCATTTTTATCGATTTCGATCTCGCCAAATTTCATCACATTGTAAATGGTATCTCCAATGACAGAGCCAAATATGGTGTGTTTGTCTTGAAGTTCTTCAGTTCGGTCTAATCAGTAATTCAAGATACTCGTAAATGGTAAAGCCAAGGATTACAATGAAAAATGAGGCATCGGATCAATCGCAGAAAAAAGCTTGCCCAAGGTAATGAAGAATTGAGATGTGTTCGTGTGCGGACTTCCCAAGTTGGCCATGGCGACTAGGCCTCTTCGGGTAAACTTGAGACGAGCGTTGATTTCATCATTGAAGGTTCCCTCATCGTAAACAGATTCCCCTAGTTACACCCATTCGATTAGCGAAATGGCATAGCAAGACGTAGGATTTGTCCGGGATTACACGACGAACCTCCGGTCCCAGATCCCGTCGGATCTCCGGTTTGGACGATGAAACCAGGTACCACCCGATGAAAAATCAACCCGTCATAATAACCTTCGAGGCAGAGTTGGACAAAACTTGAGGCCAAAAGTTAACCATTACAACGAAGGAACTTACATCACGTCATTCTCAATAAAATCCAAATGTGGTAGCGTTTGTGCACCTTGCTACTTACTTGCGACATGCCAAAGGGGTTTCCCGTGGCCACAATTCGATTTCGATCGGGCCTACAGATGTCTTGAGTCGGATATGGCCTGAGGGAATTGGTTCAGTAACACTTGAGGAGTTCAAAGCAGGTAACAACTGGTCAATATAATTTTGAATGTTAGAATGTATTAAAAAAAAAAATGAAGCTTACAATAGGTTAGGGCCTTGGAGAGCCATTCCCCTTGAAGGATAGTGCCAAGATTCAGGGAACGGATTCGATATTATGATCAACGGGTTTGTCTGAGGTTTATCGTTGGACTGGAGCAGAATTAACAGTGCCCCCAAGAATTCGAACTGCCGAGTGCGGGCGGCATCTGGGCGTCGGATGGCTTGACAGGCTTGTGTCAGCGTGGATCAACCAGGGTATTTGCCTCGTCAACTACTTCCTTTCCAGAAATAATTACGCAATTTTTTGAGAGATCCTTGGAGAAATGTTATTCAATTGGATGCCTTTCCAAATATACGCCCTAATATTTTTTTTCTTTTTCAAAAAAGCCCTTTGTATGTCATCATCCAAGGGGTTTGTCCACCACAACAAAGTCCAAACCCACCAGCCACCAACCCGCCCCCCCCCAAAGCAACTGAATTGGGTGCTCATCCAGGTGGTTCTCAGATCAGATTCCAATGTATAATTTTGGCTATTTTTAATACCCATTTTTTTGATGTATGAATAAAACATTTTTTTATCTACAGAGTGGTGAGAAACTGACAACCATCACATGCTTGGCATCTGAGAGCAGCACAAGCACAGCACACTTGGCAGCAGTTACATGACCACCCCATGAGCTGGGAAATCTGGTTCAATTGTGGCTCAAACAAAAAACTCATGATAGAATAAAGCACATTTCAAAGGCATGGTCATTCTGTAAAGGGTTGAACCAAAATTTTATCCACAAAAAGAAAGAAATAAAAAGAAATAAGTTTGATTGTGCCAGATTTTGTCAAAGCATCAAAATTTCAAAGCACTGGAGTTTCAAAGTTTTGAAGTATCAAATCTGAAATACACATTGCCCTTAAATGGAGTTTTACATGGAAATGAGGGTTTAAAAAATCAAATCAACCATGTATTCATAATAATCCATCAATGTGCAAAAGAATCATCTACCCCTCCACATCATCATATTGAAACCAACATCCTTGCTCCATCACACCATACACCTTATCACTTCAAATGGCACATGTCACTTCAAATGGCACACATAACTTTGAATGGCATGCAACACTTCAAATGGCACAAATCACTACCACTTACACCTAATCACTTCAAATAATACACACCACCACCCCTTGTATAACTATTGCGCTTGGTGTCATGCTCCAAGTTTAAGGGTTATTGTCTTCTTCATTTTGACATATCCTTTTCCTCAGTACCATCTACCTCAGTCCATAAGCGTGAATAAAATAAAGCACAACATCATTGGTGCCTTCCACTTAATACCTCCAGCTTGCATTATGACCTTCCAATCTTGGTAACTTGGTCTATACTTGCAAATCTTTGCAGTTAACTCTAATACAGTCAACCATCCATTTGAGCTTTGCTCTTCTGCCCCTGGGTATCATTAGCCCTCAGACTTCCATTCTTGGTTACGCAACAACTAGTTTTTAATCACACCTAGATAGCCATATCAACTGTATAGTTTGGCCAAAGCACTAGCTACCTTCCCCGCATAAACTGCATCCATTCATTTACATTGTCCTCACATGTCATTCCTTCCATGTCTTGCCCATTATGCCCTGTACTCTCATACTTTATGGTCTTGCAAATGTGCCAAAACCTTGGAAAAGTCTGTACTATCTATTTCATTTTTCAATTCTTTTCCTGTCATTAATTGCATCATTTCTCTCTATATTTAGATGACTATCCATCAGGTTGTATCTATTCACCATTGGATTACCTTATAAGGGCTGTGCCGCTTGCCTGAATATTGTTTCCTCAGTTGGTTAATTCCATATGTTCTTGCATTTTCTAAAGACAAGTAATCACATTGGTCTCTGCCTGGGTTTCCTTCCATTGTAACACTCATCTATCTTTCTGTTTTTTGATTCATCAAGCCTCCAGTTTTCACTTTGCAGTTATCCTTGCTATCTTGCATTTCCTAACTTGCACCCAGCCTCTCCCCTTTGCACTCAAAATAATATAAAGATTTCCCTATAGTATGTGGGGTGGTTGTGTGAAACTCAGCATGTCTAAACCAACCTCCAGAAAGCTGGTCAAAAATGGAATCAAGCTGACCAAAATTTTGCTAATGTTTGACTCTTATCCAGATTCCAACTTGGAATCCAACTGGTTATATTTTAATTTTCCATTTGAAAGGAACTCCTTAATCCCCCAAATACAGAAAGTGTACCAGCCTATGTATGAAAGGCCAAAGCTCTATCTCCTGCTGGACTTAATCTTTCACCAAATTTTTAAATCTTATTTGGCATCATTTATGAGAATTTTTAAGATGATGGAAAACTTTCATGAATTCCAAAATTAATCTTGAAATTAACATTTTGAATCCTGATATCAAAATTGCAGTTTATCTTTGTTGATTGGGCTCAAATTGGGATGGAGCAGCTATTCATTTTTTATAAAATCTTTTCTCAATTTTTTATGGAACAGTCCACTCACATTCCCAAAGATTCATCACTGCTGTTGAATGATTTTGGCACTTAGCCCTTTGCTGTCCAAAAATGGAAGGGTGCACTGGGACATCACAGGTTATGGAAACTGAATGATTTACAGGTGTATTGGCTTTTTTGATTGAACCATCATAAACTTGAGTGCAAAAGCCTAACTTGCTGTCAACCAGTATTTTGATTGGAATAAAATGGAATACATTCTTACATTCTCAAATTTATTTGATGAGAAACCAAAGAAATAACCTTCATTTTTATGATTAGATACTCTGTTTCTGTCCAATTTTTTTTATAAAAGCAAAAAAACATTTGCTTCCATGCTGGCCTTCAATTTTACTGTCATGATTCATTTTTCTTAAATTAAATTCAAATTTCTCAAAAACCTAAGGACTAATTTGATGAATACAATAAAGTTTGTAACAATATACTTATACCAGTGGTAAATACCTGGTTCTAGCATACTATAATATTTATCCTGGTGATTAACACAAAAATAAAATTTAAATATCATCTAGCCCAATCAAGAATCACAAATTAACATTCTATAGGATTTCTCAAGGGAAGATGGGAAAGCTTAAGACAAATCCAGAACCAGCTGAAAAATTCCAAAGAAAAAAAAGATACTGATCAAATTTATGTTCTGCTGTGTTATTTTTCATAACTGATTGGCTGAAATCAAAAAAAAGGAGTGAAAAATATTTGAAGATGACAACCTTGATCCACCTTGAGCCATTCCAATTGCATCTTGTCCTTCATATTTTGGAATGAGAGAGTGCATTGTAACTCTCACTCTTTCTTAGTTCAACTCATTATTTATATGTTGAGCCTTGGTAAAAAAAAGGAGCTTCCCAAAAGTTCAGCCCAGTTTTTTTTTACCCTCCACATCAGCACTTCCTCCTCTAAAGCACCACCCAAATTAACCCCCCCTCATAACCTCATCAATCCTAATCTTTCACCATCAAATATCCCCCACAATCAAACACCAAATAACTATTTCCACCTGCACTTTCACCCACAAACTCAATTCAAGCACATATCAAACAGGAACAGTTCAAATCACCTGATACACCAAAGGCTTGATCCCTCACCTTCCAAACCACAAACTCAACACCACTTAAACCCCCCTTTCCCCCCAGGCCCACCACTGGACTTATAAGGGGAAAAGAAGACCCCTGGTGATCCCCCCCTGTTAGCTTCCTGATACCAGTAACCTTGCTTTCCTTTAGCTACAGAAAGTGATGTTGGTGTTGGAATAATAGTATTTCCAAGAAAGCAAGTAAAATGCCCAAAAAATAAAAATATGGTGAGAGCAAGTGCAAGTTTTATGTTGGTTTGGTTAAAATTTTTTCAATATGGTTTTAAGAGGGGCCACATTTTATACAAAACTGGGGATCTTTAAAGTTAAACAACCTCTCTTCAGGGGGTCACTCTGGACAGTATAAGACCCTGGAAAATGGGATTCTTCAGAATTGCTTCAAAAGGGTAATTCCCAAGGTAATATGGTAGGTCTGGGCTTAACAGCACACAGAACTGGGAAGGGAGGAACAGGCTTAATTTAAATTAATTGGCTCACAAAATTACTGCAGAAATTCACAGTTGAAAGGGTCTCAGGTCAAATTTTGGGGTTTTTACTGATTTTCTTCAATGCAATCAATAATGGGTTTGGAATTAATAATTATAATATCAGAGTGAGGCAATATATCACTTTTTTATCTCTTATAAAAACTTGATCATAGATGGCAATGGGTTCTAGATTGATACTATAAAATTATTGGGGTTAAAACAACCAAAAAGGTACTGTAAATATACCTTTTTTGGGGTGAAGGGGCCTTCCCAGGGCACTTAGAGAGGGTAGTGATTGTGTGCTATGGCTATTAGGCTTGCAAGGGTTATTTTGGAACTCATTTTTAGTGCTTTCACTCAGCTGTACCTGTCTGTCTAGTATTTATGTGTGGAAATTATTTCAAATCCTGACTTTTTGTAGTATTTTTTTATTTCTGAAGTTTTGAAATATATCTTATTTTGTATTATATTTATTTGATAAAATTAATTGGGGGTGGAAATTAGTAGATGCTCTGTCATCTTCTGATCATTTTGGTAATTTTTAATAATTTTTCTTTGAACTCCTTGGGGAGTTTTGTGGTCCATGAAGATTTGTTAATGTCACTTTTGTGACAACCTTTATTATTGTTTCATTTAATTTGTATAATTTTATGATTGAATTTTATATTTTCTTATTAATTTTTCAAGAGTTTTCATAAGTTTCTTTATCCATCTGTAAATTCATTACACATGCATAGCACATGCATAGGGTTTGTAGCAGTTTCCTGTGGTACCTTGTCAATGGGATTTGTCCTGGCAGGTTTGACGCGCGCAGGCTTGATGGAAGGGGGTGGGAATTTGAGGTTGGTTACAGACAGAAGTCAGGCGCATACAGGTTTAAAACGCGCGCATTTGACAGCTGTATGTGGGTTTTATTTGGGGGTTGGGCCTGAAATTTCCTCAACTAATTAAGCATGCGGGAAAGTTTTGCAGAAGCGCAAAGGTGTGGGAATTTGCACGTGTTTTGTACGGGAATTTGTGTGCAAAAGTGCAGGAATTTGCGCCCGGTTTTTACAGGGATTTGAGTGAAAAAGTGCAGGAATTAGCATGCAATTTTCTCAGGAATTTGAATGGAGGCATGCGTGAATTGGCCCACGTTTTGTGCGTGAATTCTTGTCCTGAAGTATTGGAGCTTTGAATGGGTTGATATTTAGGAATTCCCATTCCTCCTTAGGTTTTATTATTTTATTTATTTTGGTACTTTTGAAAGGTTTCTCTGTAAGTAGTAGCAAGCTGACACCCCCCCCTCACTTCCAGCAATTTGCAGCACTGTCATGACTGCGGTCCTGACACTTATTCAGCTCAACCAACCCAACTGTTCATCCACTTCAATCTCATATCAAACCTAACACCACCTACTTCTGTACCTTCCACTGCATAGTACTACTGCATACCTTTGATTCTCTATCTTCTTCCACCAAGTTCAGCATCTCCCTTTATGGTATATGCTCTATGTCCATGTACAACTCACCTGTGTCATGTGATTCAGTTAATCTTCCCAGGCTCTCTACCTCTCTCTCTATGACTTGGTACACCCTGTATCTCTCCTCAACCCAATTGGTATATCAGTTAGTACATATTACACTTAGTATATACATAGTACATATTACACTTAGTATATACATAGTACATATTACAATTAGTATATACATAGTACATATTACACTTAGTATATACATAGTACATATTACACTTAGTATATACATAGTACATATTACAATTAGTATATACATAGTACATATTACACTTAGTATATACATAGTACATATTACACCTAGTATATACATAGTACATAATCTCCACTTTCTGTTCAGCCCATACCCTCAGGACTCCAGATTAGTACATGTCAAACCTTCTTGGACAGGTCCAGCACCCAATCAGTCAACTAAAGACTCCAGCCCAATAATTCAACATGTAATACCATGGGAGCTCCAAACAGCAACACCAGCCACTCATCCCTCAAGGCCTCCTTCTCAGTTCTCACATATACTGGCCACTGCTTCCATCCTGGACTAATCCCCCCCAGGGAATTAGTATACTACTTCTTACTGGTTAGTACCTCAGCCAGTAGGTGTCATCTCAGCACAAGAAATCCTTCACCTGCCTGCTTAACTCATATCACCTGGTCCCTTCCTGGTGTTTCTCTTATAGAATTCAACAACTCCCTCTTCAACATCCATTCTCCTGGACTTCTCCCCCCATCTCCTTACTTCTTCATCACTTTTACTCCTCCTTTCATCTTCTTCATTGCAATCCCAGTCAATCATCCTTGTTTTCTATTATTTGTAGTGCCTGTGCCTTCAGCCCCTTACACACCAGGGGCATTTATGTCATGCTTTGAGCTTAAGGGTTATTGTCCTCCCATTTTGACATACTCTTTTTCTCAGTACCATCTACCTCAGTCCATAAGCATGACAAACTAGAAGCACAACATCAATGGTGCCTTCCGCTTATCAACTCTGGCTTGCGTAAAAAACTTCCATTTTTGGCAACTGACTCAGCATCCACTTGCAAACCTTGCAGTCAACTCTACCTTGGTCAACCATCCATTTGGGCTCCACCTTTTCACCCTGGATATCAATAATCCTTGGGCTCCCATTTCCAGTCACATGCTCTTGCTAGTTTGCACTCATGCTAGTCAAGCCATCTTAACTGTATAGTTTGCAAATGGACTAGTCCCTTACCCTGCATAGACCACACCTTCATATTTGCATTGCTTCTGATGTCATTCCCTCATGTCTCAAACGTTACATCCCAATACATTTGTCCCCTTTGTCTTGCACTGACGCTAAGACCTTGGGAAAAATCATACTTTAATTTCATTTTTTACTCCGTCCATTTCATTTATTGCCTCATCACTCAAAACTGTAGTTGACCATCCATCAGGTTGTATCTAGTCATTTTGGATTACCTTATAAAGGCTACTCCGCTTGACTGGGGGTTGTTTCCTCAGTTATTTAATTTCATATGTTCTTGCATTTGCTAAATCCAGTCATCACATCAGACTTGGGTTTGGTTTCCTCTCATTGGAACATCCATCCCTCTTGCTGTGTATTAAATTACTCCACCCTAAAGTTTACCCTTCGCAGTTATCCCTTGCTACCTTGCACTTGCCCTTGCACTCAGCTTTCCTTTTGCGCTCACAATCATCCAAGATTGCCCTATAGTACGTGGGGTGGTTGTGTGACAGTAAATTAACTAACTCAACTCATCTATTATAGTTTGCCAACCTATAATAGATTTCTTTTAAAATGTCACTTACTCGCTCAACCGGGAAGGCTTCCCTCACCCCTTACAATGATGATATCCATCAGGTAGGGAGATCCAGTGTTTCTCAGGCCAGACAACCTTCAGATCCTGTCCCTTCTTCTAAATCTCCTTTGGTAGAACCTCTTCATGATCCCCTAGCTCCCTCTCAGGAAGAAGTGGAACCTCTTGAAGAAATCAAAGAATCATCCAATGAAACCTTGACTTGTGGTAGATTGCCAGCTTGCACTAATGCTCCCAAACCCTGGGCTTTAAAATTAATCACAACTCTGATCCAGGCGCTTAACAAAACTGCCTTGCAATCTGGTCGGAGTGGTCCTAGTTTTTGCACTCCGGGCATGCAACAGCCAGATCATTTTACTGGGGAACACCCTCATAAGCTTAGATCCTACCTACAGTCCTGCAAAATCATCTTCTCAAAAAATACTCACAATTTACCTACTGATAGACCTAGAGTTATGTATGCATCTTCCTTCCTTGGTGGAAGAGCCTTGCAGTGGTTTGAACCTTACCTCAAACTATTAGACAACACTAGCCCAACTTGTATTCTCAACAATTGGGACAAGTTTCAGCAACAGTTTTTCACCCTGTTTGGCAACCCTAATGAAGTTCAAAACGCCAAATAAAAACTCAATAACCTAGTCATGAAGGAAAATAGTAGAGCCTCCATTTATATTTCCAATTTTTGAACTCTGCAATCTTGCATCCTGTTGAAATAGGATACTAGAAGGTTAAATTAAGTCTTATGACGCAAAGATGAGCAGATCAGGTGAGACTTAAGTCAAGGGGCACTTGGGTTGTATTTGAGTAAAGAACTGATGATGTGATTTCAGTTGAAGTTGGCAGGATTTAAATAGTAAAAAAAGGACATAATCAACATGATCAAAATGTGTTAAAAGAAAGCACAATGAATAATAAATAATGAATGAGAAAATAGACAGAGAGAAACCACAATATCAGTGACACTGTCAAGGACAAAAGACAAGGGATATCAAAGACAGCTGAGGGGTTAATTAAAGCTGATCTGGCACAGAAATCAGACATCAAATTAAGAGAGAAGATGATAAGTAAGGAGGTTCTTAGAGTCATGAAAATAATATAAGAACTAGTGACTCAGGGTTCTCAGACTACAAGAGTTTGATCAGAATTATATGACACGCTACTCAAACCAGCATTCTTCCAGACACGTTCATAAGTTAACCTTGAAATAAACAACCAAGGATAACAACTGATTAGAGCAGCAAGAGGAGATATACACCATAATACTACTAATTTTATGAATTTATAAAAATGATTGAATAGATAACATATAAGGAGTGTAATTGTTTAAAGAATTGAAGGACTTAAGTGAGAGCAGAAAACAACAGAATTCCAACACATCCAATGGAACAAGGCAGCCATTTCATTTCATTTTCAAAAAGGTTTACCAGAATGCCTAATCAAACAACTTGCAGTTGGGGGACATAAGACAATCTCCCTTCAGCAGTTAATCAACTGGGTGATTGAGATTTATAATGGTTATCACAACAAGAACCGCTTGCAACAAAACAACCATGGACTGTCAACTTTGGATCCAAAGGTGGAAAAATCCTCAAAACAATCTTTGAAGAATCCAAAGAAATCCAGACCAAATACAACCTTGCACTCCAACCCAAAAGGAAAACATTTTGCTGAAACTCCAAAGTTCCTGGATAAAGAAACTGGGATGCTCTGGAATGAGGAACAGTTAAGGAGGGAAAAGAATGGTTTATGTATGTATTGTGGAGGTAAACATGATGTCAATAGTTGTGCAAAGCAGCTATTGCGTGAAGCAGCTAAACAGTCAAAAAATTAGCCTGTAGTTTTCCTGACACTTTCAAGGAAGGCTACAAATTATCTAAATTACAGCAAGTCAATCTTTGCCCTTGTGAGTCACTAGGTGCTCCAAGTTCAAGATTTGTCCTTTTCCATTCCAAAAACTCTCCTTATCAAGTTTTACTCAATTCTGGCGCTAATGTTTCCTTTATAAGTGAATCTTTTGCCACTTCCAAAAAACTTACGCATTCCAAGATAGATAAGTTCCCTATCTATTTAGTAATTAGTGCAACTGAGCCGTCTCATTGGGTTTCCAAAAAGGCAAAATGGACCTTTGCATTTTCCAGTTTCCCCAGCTTTGAATGGGATTTATTTGTCTTGGATATTCCTGGAATGGATGATACCATTCTAGGCCATGATTTCCTAGTCCACTGGAATCCGGATGTGAATTGGCAAGAAGGAGTAATTAACCTTCAAACCTTGCAACCCCAGGAAACTAAGCCTTCCATCAAACAGGAATTAAACAGCCTACCTGACACTGTCATTGAGTTGGATGACACTTTTCCGCCAGGAGATTTGCAATATCCTGACCTTCATTCCCAAGTTCCCTCTTCAGATTTAGGAGTTATTGCTTATTTGTCCAACTTACCTCTTCCTTGTTTCTTCAAAGAAAAACAGGCACCAACAAAAAGGTGTATTTTGAGCTCCCTAATCCTCTCACATCATGCAAGCACTTTGAATCCTGTTTTCAAAGATGACAAGATTGAAGATTTAGAAATCATTTGAGAGTCTTTAAATTTGGTTTATCATGACTTTGCTGACTTCTTTTCAGCTTTAAAGGAAGATAAACTTCCTCCATCCTGTTCTTTCAATAATAAGATAAAACTTACTGGCCCACCACTGGCACCTGGACCAGTCTACTCTCTCTCAAAGCAGGAATTTACCGCGCTTCAAGAATACATCTTGGAAAATGTATCAAAAGGATTTCTTTCAACAAGCCATTCAAACACTGGTTCAAATTTCTTATTAGTCCCAAAGAAAGACAGCGGACTTTGCCTTTGTTTTGAATATAGGAAACTGAATCAGGTAACCCTGAAGAATGCCTACCCAGTACTGCCTATGTTGCATCTCCTCACTCTCTTCCATGGAGCTGCTTATTTCTCAAAGTTAGAACTTTAAGGCCCCTATAACCTAGTTTGAATTGCAAAAGGTCATGATTATTTGACTGCAATGAGAACATGGTTTGGAAGTTATTAGTATACTGTCACGCCCTTTGGCCTCTGCAATGCTCCTTCCACTTTTCAACATTTTTTCAATGACATTTTTTCTGAACTTGTAGAGAAATATCTTGTGGTGTATCTTGACAATATACTAGTCTGCTCAAAAACTCTTGAGGACCACATTGCGCATGTGCAAGAGGTGCTGCAGCAACTTTGTGAGAATGACCTGTTTGCAAAAGCCTCTAAGTGCAAATTTCATACTCCTTCTCTTCAATTTTTAGGTGTAATAGTCTTGCAGCAAGGACTATATCTGATGGATGCAGCCAAAAGCCAATGCATATTGGACTGGCCTCCACCTTCCTCTGTTAAATCCCTTCAATTTTTTCTTGGTTTCAGTAATTTTTACAGGAGGTTTATTGAGCATTATGCCAAGAAAACTGTGAACCTTACTAACCTTCTTCAAAAAGAGAAATCATTTTGTTTTCACAGAAAAAGCTTCTTTGGAGTTCAAAGCTCTGGAGAAAGCATTTATCACTGCTCCAATACTTTCTCACTTTAATGAACTAGCTTGCACTATTGTCAAAACAGACGCAAGTGAATATGCAATTGCAGGAGTAATCTTGCAGTTTTCCTCCTCTTCTTCTCTTTTTCATCCCATAGCTTTTGAGTCTTGCAAATTGCTTGCTGAAGAGCTTAATTACAAGATTCATGACAAGGAACTTCTTGCAATTGTTTATTGCTTGAATAAATGGCGCTCATACCTTTTGAGTCTTATGGAACCTTTTGAGGTCTTAACTGATCACAATTCTTTGAAATATTTCATGAGCTTAAAAGTCCTTACACCCATACAGGCACGTTGGGCAAAATACCTCTCCAAGTTCAACTTTACAATCACGTACCATCCTGGGAAAAACGCGGTAGTCCCTGATGCTTTGTCATGTTGCAACAACGTTTACCCAGGAGGGGGGAGCACCTTTTCCACCAACAATCCTGAAAATGTTAGGACACTTTTCTCAACCCAGTCTGCCAAACTCAGTTTGATCATCACTCACCTTCAAGATCTAGCTTCCAAACTACAACAAGCTCAACTTGAAAAACTCAAGTGTAGCCAAATTTGCAAGAATGCAAACTTATTAGATAGTGATTATAGTATTGACAAAAATGATTATTTAGTTTATAAAAATTTTGAAGTAATACCAGATAATCCTTGCATTAAGTTAGATATATTTGAGTCAAGGCATGATTCTCTGCTTGCTTGTCATTATGGGCAGGATAAAACCTAGCAATTGATTTCACAAGACTTCTATTGGCCTGGTATGACCAATGAAGTAAAAGACTGTGTTAACGCATGCTATGATTGCAATTGGAACAAGTCCTCAAAACTCTGGATTTATGGGCTGCTTCAGCCACTTCCAATTCCTCAAATTCCTTGGAACTTGATTTCTATGGATTTAATTTTGAAATTACCTATTTCTGGTTGTTATGATGCTATTTTAGTAGTAGTAGATTGCTTCTCAAAGATGGCTTTATTTCTTTTTGGTGTGGTGTCATTATATAGCCTTGGATTGGGAACTGTTTTGCGGCCTGCGCGCTCAGCATTTGGTGGGTCAGGCTCAGCAGTTGGGAAGAGCGCATTCTCAGCAGTGGCTGCTACGGGCTCAGCAGCAGTTTCTGCAAGGCTCAGCGGTAGGCGCAGCAGGACCAGCACGCGGCTGCGGGTTGGGACTGACTAAGGGGGGGACGGGCCGCAACCCGTTTGGATACCCAACTTAGGAATGGAGCCGGGACAATCATGTTCTTGGGCCGCTAGTTTGGGGAGGGAAGAACGGGGAAATTGCAGGGCTATGTGTGTGGACGGCCGCGCACAAGCGCGAGCCGGCCACGGGACTGGGAAATTCACAAAAGCGCGGCGGGCGGACACGGGCAGGCGCGGTGAACTCTGAGTAGTGCGCGGCGGAGGGCCGCGCCACAGGAGGACGAACCGGATGAGTGTAACAGCAGGAAGGCTGAAGGGATAGGGTATGGGTTAGGGTATGGGTTAGAGTTCTGGGTCTAGGGTTTCTTCTTCAAATTGTTGTCAGGTTGTTCTTGTGCTTGTACCTAGGTTAGGGCTGAGGGGAGGGGATGTAAAATGCCTCTCCCCTCAGCACAGGGTGGAGGGAAGACAGACCGGGGCAGGGGGGGAAAAGGAAGAAAAGAAAAGGAGCATCCTCAAATCTGACAGATGTCAGAACCATCGACTCCCCAATCAGGGACAACTTTGTGAAGGATAAACTCTAAAGTTTCCACATCTGGGGGTCTGGCCAGGAACTTCAATCTGTTCTCAGTCTCTTGAAGACAATGCAGGATGCTGCCAACAACCACTGCGGGATCCAACATTCCCCCTTCCTATCCTCTGCGCTTGACTCCCGTTTCCGCTGCTCACCCCCCCCTGCCGGTATCTGCCCAAGCTCCTAGAGCTAGCGGTTTTGCTCCTCCCTTGAAGGGGTTGTTGGACATGGGGGTGGAGGTCCCTTTCCGCATGTGGCTAAGACCAAGGGACTTTCCTCATATTTGGTTCAGTACCTTGGACGTGGAGCGGTTCCTTTCCAGGTTTGAAGGCATAGCGGATTTGGAGGGCGCAATGGGCACGGACAAGGTTTGGACTATTGTGCTCTTCATTACCAAGGAGGAGAAGCTGCGGGACATGGAGGAAATGGTTTTTTACAAGAGGCGGGATTGGGGGAAGCTGAAAAGCAAGATGTTGGCAAGGTGGGGAAAGCGCAAACCCCGGTTCTGAGAAAGCAATTTTGAACAAGCCCCGGAGGAAGAAAGAAAGTGTGGGGGGGTGCAATCACGCAAAGAAAAGGTGGAATATATGTCAAAGTTTGAGCATATCTATGGCTACTTTGCAAAGAACAAGGTTGTTGTGGGTCAGACAGGTGCTAAGAAGCGGGCGTTTTTGGGGGTTCTTGCACCCCAGCTCCGTTCCAGGGTGCAGCGGTACCTGTATGACCACGGCCTGGTTAAGAGTTTGCTGGATGGAAGCATTGCAATTCTTCCAAATCTCTTGGTTATGGGCCAGGCCATGGAGAGCAAAATCAATTTGGACAAGCTCATGGCGGACACGGCACAAACATACCCAACTTCCTCCAAGAAATCAGTCATGATCTTGGCGCCGGCTCCTAATCAAGCCTTGACCGCGCAATCACCAATGCCATCTCATGCTGGACCTTCCCAAAAAGCTCCAGGACCACAAGTCAATGAGATAACAGAGATTCTGCGGGACCTAAGGGTTTTCCTCAACCAAAAATTGGTTCCTGCGTCTCTGATGGCCACTACGTCTCCGGTGGCTTTTGCTCAACTACGCGTGACACCGCCTCACATGGTAGAAGGGTTCCAACCTCCCAGCAGACCCTCTGGGTTGTTTGGGGTGCCCACTTGTACATATTGCGGGGAAAAGGGGCACTGGAAGTCAATGTGTGAAGGCCTCACTCAAGACATGAACAAGGGGCTGGTTTGCACATCCGGGAAGACGTACATATTCCTGTCGGGAAAGTCGGTGGATTTGACCAAGGACCAGCCACCCCCAATGGTGCAAGTGCAGGAGCAAGCAAAGGCTCAGGCTGAGGCGGTCTGGGTTTTGCTTGGAATTGTCACCGCGCCCAGGACCTGGGTAGCGCCAAGGGTGGAGGCCAAAGTCAGAGCATTGGCAACAAATGAACAAATTGCAATGGATGTTGACAAGCAACCAACGGCCCCAAAGCCAACCGCGCGCATACCGTTGACAGACAGACCGTCCGCTAATCCTGCGGGGAAGAAGAAGGCCACCAACATTGTCCAAAGGGTAATGGGGAACAACTTACCAATACCCCTGACCCTAGAAGAGTTAGCGGTGGTGTCCCCGGCAGTTTTTGATGAGATGGTCCAGGCCTTGAAAGAATGCGTTCAGAGACGGGTACCAAAAAAGATTCAGTGGGTGAACGTGGCAGAGGAGGATATGGATCGCAAGCCATGCTGGTCAAAGTTGGTATTGGTCCCGCTTGCTTATGTCACAATGTCTATCGTGGGACAGAAGGTGTGGGCAATGGTGGAAAGCGGGTCAATGGTCAACTTGCTTCCGTCCAGGTTGGTGGACAAGCTTGGCTTGGTACAGAGGAAGTGCGCAATGGGTCTCTGGGCGTTAAATGGCGGCAAATGTTGCATGAACAGGGTAGTGGAGGCAGAGGAGGTTGAAGTTTCAAAGTTTTATAAGCCCCTATTGTTTCTCTCAGTAGAATGCGGTGACGTGATATTGGGTTGACCGTTCATGTTTGGGTTCCAAGCTCAAATGGCCTTCAAGGCCAAGGAAGGAACAGAGGCTCTGATGGTTGAGGATTCACTTGGCGCGCGGTTTGAGACAACAATATGCAATCACGGGAGAGGAAGATGGGTGAAGGGGCCAGTGGCTGGCGGCAACAAGGAGTCCAACGTGGTGGCTGACTGTAAGGGTTACCCCGCGGAGGATTTTTCCTAGTCGGCCGCGGTTACCGTGCGGAGCAAGCTCTGGCTCAGCGCGGGCCGCCAATGGGTAAGGTGCAAGTGGAGGAGGGCGCCCGTAGGGCGCAGGCACCAGAAGTAAGTTCCATTCCTCAGTGTGCATTGCCGGAAGGTTCTACGCTTTGAAACCCCTATCATTGTGCCAAAGTTGTGAGCAAAGGCAAAAGTCCTGGTTTGTTTATTACTAGGACTCACAACAGCAATGGCCGGGTCTGGATGGCGCGGTGCAACGGGGGCAAGTGAAAACTGGTGGCATGAAAAGTTTAACCACAAAAGGAGCCAATGCCTCAGGGGGTCAACAGACCCTTATGAACAATCCTGTGGTCCCAAGACCTGCGGGAGATGGCCCTTAGGAAGAACGGATGGGTAACGCGGTTGGCACAAATCACGGATGAGCGGGTGGATGCCCTTAACTTTGGACCGGCAGGATGGTTGAGTACGGAGGAAAGAGATCTGTTGGTATCAGTGCTGGTGTTAAGGGAGAAGGCCCTTGCCTTTTGACCGGACAAGCGCGGGTTGTTGAAGGGCGAGATTGGGGACCCTTACGTGATTTCCACTGTCCCTCATAAACCGTGGCAGATGAAGCCAATCCCAATTCCTCATACCCTTTTGGAAGCTTTTCTGGAGATGGTACGGGAGCGCGTGAGGACAGGGCTCTACAAGCAGTCCATGTCAAGTTATTAAACTCCTATTTTTGCGGTTGTTAAGCAGGACGGGAAGTCTCTGAGGATTGTTCATGATCTTCAGAGGCTCAACTTGTTTAATATTTGCAACGCGGGGCTTCCACTGCGCGTGGAAGAATTCCTGGACTCAATGGCTGGGCGCGCTTGTTACGGTCTGGTGGATGTGATGGGAGGATACAATCAGCAAGAACTCCACCCTGACTTGCGGCCGCTTACGGCTTTTGAAACCGGGCTAGGGCGGATGCAACTGATGCGGCTACCACAAGGCGCGACTAACTCAGTGGCAGTGTATCAAGCTCAAATGACTTGGATACTGCACAACAATCTTCCGGAGGGCTTGCAAATCTTCATTGACAACTGTGGCATCAAAGGCCCCAGAACGGACTACAAAGGTGCGGTTCTGACAGATGCCCCTGCAATCCGTCAATTTGTTTGGGAATACGCAGTGACTCTGGAACGGATCCTGTTTTGGATTGAAGAAGCGGGCCTTACTGTGTCTGGAAAGAAGTTAGCGGTCTGCTCCCAATTCTCAAGACGCTGGGACACGTTGTAGCCTTTGACGGTAGGCAGATAGCGGAGTGGAAGCGGAACAAGGTTCTTGAATGGCTGACTCCCCGGACGGTGTCGCATATTCTTCAGTTTCTGGGGTTGTGCAGCTACGTCTGTATGTTCATCAAGCGGTTTGCGGAAGTAGCAAGCCCTATGCCGGTGCTAACGCAGAAGGGTGTGGAGTGGAATTTGACCACGGAGTGTGATGTTGCCTTTGAAAAGCTCAAGGAGATTGTGGGGCGCAACATTGTCCTTTGGGATCTTGATTACAAAGCCGGGGGAATACGCTTGGCAGTCAACTCTAGCAAATTTGGTGCCAGGGGGGTCCTGACGCAGGAGGAGGATGGGAAAGATAGGCCAGTGCTCTACAAGTTGGTCACCTTTACCGCAACCAAGAGGCGCTATTCTCAGCCAAAGCTGGAGTTGTGCGGCGTCACCAAGATTGTGCGGAGGCTGCAGCACCTTTTGTGGGGCATGCATTTTGAGCTCTTGGTGGATGCGGAGACTTTGAGGCAAATGATCAACTCTCCAATGTTGCCAAACGCCCCCATGACCAGGTGGGTGGCGTTTCTTCAGTTATTTTCCTTTAGTGTGGTGCATATTCCAGGGAAGGCGTTTGCAATTCCAGGCGCGCTATGGTGGTACCCAAGGGGAGGAACCTCTGGACATGGAAGCTCCGGTCGTTTGGGTGGGAGTAGTGGAGGCAGAGGTTTGTCTTCCATTGCGTCAGTCAGGGCGTTACGCGGTCTTGTGCTCTTATTTGCAGGATCTCCTGTTTCCCAAGGGAATGGCAGGTGCAGTTGTCCGGTGGGTGAGGCAACACATTTTGAACTTTTACGTACAGGACGGCCAGTTGTGGCGGCAAAGCGTTTCTGTGCCTCTTGTTGTCGCAACTTCTAGGGCCAACCAAGAAGTGATCCTGAGGGGTATGCATGACAACCTTGGCTACTGTGGCAAGGTTGAGACACATAGGAGGGTAAAGGCAAGGTTTTGGTGGCCTGGGATTGTACCCACCGTACGTGATTGGGTGAAATTCTGCGGGGCCTGTCAGTGGCAAAGCTTGAGTTTTCCCAAGGAAGTCAGTCACCCCATGGGAAAAGATGGGCTGTTTGGGCGCTTTTTGCTGGATGTTGTCCACATCAAGGCGGGAAAGTTCGTGTACTTGCTGGTTTCTTGCAACAATCTGTTGGGATGGGTGGAAGCGCGGCCTCTGGAAAAGTTATTGGCAGAAAAGGTTTCTCAGTTCCTGGAGGAAGACTGGTTCCCGCGCTACAGATTGCTTTGCTTGGTCACCATTGACGGGGGCGCGGAGTTTTGGGGCCGCCTGATGATGCTGGTGCAGAGCTGTGGGGCAAAGTTTGGGTGCGTGATGGAGTACTATCCAGAGGGTGCAGGAATAATTGAATGGGGACATCAGCCCATCAAGGATTCTCTGGTGAAGATGTGCGGTGAGGAAGGCAAGAAGTGGCAGGAGGTGCTCCCAGCGGTTCTTTTTGCCAATTGGATCTCTTCAAAGCGCTCAACGGGTTACTTGCCTTACAAGCTGCTCTACGGGCAGCGGCCCGTGCTTCCGGTGGACATCAAGTTGAGCACGTTCTTGGGCGTGGACTGGTGGAAGGTCAAGACACCCGCGGATCTAATTGAGGTGCGGGAAAAACAGCTTCTTAGGGGTGAAGGGACCTTGGCAAAGGCCGTGGAATGGTTGAAGAAGACCCAGAAAGCATCCGTCCGCTATTGGGACAAGTGCTGTTCCCATTGTTTCCAGGACCCGCTGCAGAAGGGGGACTTGGTCCTGCTGTATAATTGGAGTCTGGAGTCCCAGTGGGGTTAGCTTTTTGCCAACCGGTGGTATGGTCTGTATTGCGTGGCTTCTAAATTCTTGGGCAGCAGTTACCAGCTTGAGGAATTGGACGGGACGCCGCTTAAGCGCAAATCGGTGGCCTTGCACGTGAAGCGTTTCTTTGCGCGCAGTTTCACTTTGTTCAATGAAACAGCGGGTGATGGCACAGGGTCCGGGGGGCGAGGAGGACCCAGGGTTAGTTGAGGATGCAGACCATTTGGACAACAAGGAACAGGCGTGCGGGGTGCATCCCCAGAGGAGTAGGAGGTTTCAGACTTCTGGTGAGAGCTGTCAAGCTGGGGGGATGCAAGGTTAAAGCTTGATTTGGTGAGGGGGTGTTCTAGACGGTTCACAGCCGGGATAACTACACACCCCAGAATTTTTATTTTCTTATTCCTTGGTTTGGACTTGGCTATGGATTGGTACTGGCTATGGTTTACTTGTTGCAGGAATGCGGGCGCGGAGTGATTCCGGGTCTGTTTAGGCAAGGACAAGCCCCACGCACAGGCGGCGGGACAAGGAGCTCTGCAAAAAAAAATTCTGTAGTAATAATAGAGTATTTTTTTTCTTTGCTTTTGGTCTGGGCTGTTTTCCTTGTTATCTGTTTCTCTCTCTACTTTCAGGTGCAATAGGTCGCGGGTGGTTATATGGTTGGAGTGGTTGTGGGAAAAGCCCGATTTGGTAAGGGGGTGCTCTAGCCGGTTCACAGCCAGGACAACTAGGCACCCCAGAATGTTTGTTTCCCATTGCTTCTCTCTATCCCTCCGGTTGTGCACGCGCGCTGTTGGCGCGGTATTTGCTTGTTTTGTAGCATGGTTACGGGGAACTGTGTGGCAGTTTGTCTGGGGCGGTCCAGGTACCTTTTGGAACAACCGGTTACTTACGGGGCAAAGCGCGCAGGCAGGACTCATGGTTGCACGGTCGTGCGTGAAGCGGATTGGGTCCCAGATCTCTCTTTTTCTTTCTCTCTCTCAAGGCTCTCACAAGCCCAAAGGCTACTAAGGATGACGCGGCAAAAGTGTATGGTTCTTTGCAAACAGGCACAAAGATGGGTACAAGGTGAGATGGAACAAAGGAAAAAGGAAAGGGGGTGATCCGCCTACAACGGGCGAGTCCTCATCATCTCCTCCGCGTCTGCGTGAGCCGCCGCCGCTAGCTCTTGGAAGTTTGCTAGAAGTTTGCATTGCGCGTCGGTAGTGAGAGCGTGGGGAACCACTAGGAACTGTTGCAGTAGGCTGTCCGCGTTGTTCACCATTGCGTCAAACCTCCCTAGCAGAAGTGCCGGGATGACGGGGATGTTTTGGATCTTGGGGGTAGCCGCGTGAGGGGGTTCCGGAGTCGGGGCAGGACTTGATCCAAACAAACAAGGAGGCAATGAGGGGGCTCCCTGGGCATTGTGTGGTGGCCTTGGCTCAGCTGGGGGCGACAATGGGACAAGGATTGGGGATGGCAGAGGAGGGACCTTGGGGGTTGTAGGCCGCTTGTCCAAGACTGGTGGTGGCCTTGCGTTGGGATTTGCAATGGGAGGGGGAGTCGGAGGAGGATCCAGAGGTGGGGCTGCGCGCCACCTGAGCAATTCCTTGACGCGTGGGTCCCGTGATCCCTGATTGACTTGGGCTTGGTTGGCCAAGTGGAAGGCGGCCGCTCAGTAGGCCGCAAAGGACAAGTAATCTTCCTTGTGCAGCGGCCCAGCACAACGGAAAGGAAAAGAAGAGTTGCAACCCTCACTCAGTAGAGGACGGCAAGGTGGGGAACCCGGCGGGGTCCTCAAGTTCTCCAAGATTGTATCATTTTCCAAGAATACAAATGGGTCCGGGCTAGCCCGGCGCGACCTGGGGCAAGAACCAGATTTGGGGGAGCTTGGGGCATACCCTTGCTGAGAGACCAGCAACAATGGCCGCAACAACAGTGGGTACAGGCGTGGCAGCCGGGGATTAGCAAGCACAACAACCCATTTTGGAGACAGAACTTGCAGGGTACCATGGTGGCAATTGGAGAGGGTGGTGCGGAGTGGGAGATAGGGTGCATAGAGTGGGGTTGGTAGGAGGGAAGGGTGCAAAGGCAATCAAGGTAGCAATGGGAAGACCTCTGGGGACAGAACTCAAGTTGGGGGGGATGTGGTGTCATTATATAGCCTCAGATTGGGAACTGCGTCGTGGCCTGCGCGCTCAGAATTTGGTGGGTCAGGCTCAGCAGTTGGGAAGTGCGCGTTCTCAGCAGTGGCCGCTGTGGGCTCAGCAGAAGTTGCTGCAAGGCTCAGAAGTAGGCGCAGCAGGACCAGCACGCGGCTGCGGGTAGGGCCTGACTAAGGGGGGGACGGGCCGCAACCCGTTTGGATACCCAACTTAGGAATGGAGCCGGGCCAATCATGTTCTTGGGCGGCTAGTTTGGGGAGGCAAGAACGGGGAAATTGTGGGGCTATGTGTGTGGACGGCTGCGCGCAAGCGCGAGCCAGCCACAGGACTGGGAAATTCACAATGGCGCGTTGGGTGGACATGGGCAGGCGCAGTGAACTCCAAGTAGCGCGCGGCGGAGGGCCGCTCCACGGGAGGACAAACCGGATGAGTGTAACGGCAGGCAGGCTGAAGGGATAGGGTATGGGTTAGGGTTCTGGGTCTAGGGTTTCTTCTTCAAATTGTTGTCAGGTTGTTCTTGTGCTTGTACCTAGGTTAGGGCTGAGGGGAGGGGATGTAAAAGGCCTCTCCCCTCAGCACAGGGCAGAGGGAAGACAGACCGGGGCAGGGGGGGGAAAAGGAAGAAAAGAGAAGTAGCATCCTCAAAACTTACAGACGCTAGAACCATTGACTCCGCAATCAGGGATGACTTTGTGAGGGATAACCTCTAAAGTTTCCACAGCAGTAATGTGACGGCCTCTTCTGAAGACTTAGCTAATGTATTTATAGAATATTTATTCTCAAAGCATGGTCTCCCTGATAATATAATTAGTGATTGCGGATCTTTGTTTGTCTCTAGCTTCTGGACCTTTCTGTGTCAACATTTGAAGATCACTTGCAATCTATCAATGGCTTACCACCCAGAAATGGATGAGCAAACCAAACAAATCAATCAGATCCTCAAACAGTATCTTTGAATGTACATCTCCTACCAACAGGAAAACTGTTCACAATTGCTCCCATTAGCCAAATTTGCCTACAAAAACTCCACTCATTCCTCCACCAAACAGTTGCCCTTCCAGACTCTTTATGGTAGAAATCCAACTTTCTCTTCCCTTCACGTAGCAAATTCTCAACCTGCTACCAATTACCTTAACCACATCCAATCCCTTCAATCACAACTTTGAACCAACCTCAAAGCAGAGAAACAGCGCTACAAGGAGCAAGCAGATTGGCTTTGCACTTTGGCCCCAACCTTTGCAGTAGGAGATTGGGTATGGCTCAATGCTTGCAATATTTGCAGTACTTTCCCAACTTGTAAACTCTTTGAAAGAAAGCTTGGCCCCTTTGAAGTTGAATCAATAGTCTCCCCTACTCCTTTAAACTTACCTTACCTGCAAAATGGAAAGGTATCCACCCAGTCTTTCATGTGTCTCTCCTAGAGCCAGCTTGAGTCCTATAACCGCGCAAGACTCATCCCCCTCCTGAACTGGTCCGAGTCCACAATCAGTTAGAGTGGGAAGTAAGCCGTATCCTGGATTCCAGGTTACGCAAAGGAAAGCTTCAATACCTCTTTGAATGGACTGGCTTCCAGTCCAACAAATATTGCACCTTGTGGGAACCAGCCCATCACCTTTGCAACTCTCCCAATTTGGTTTGAGACTTCCATGCAAGTTACTCTTGC
This sequence comes from Puccinia polysora, assembly GCA_025617555.3. Classification (NCBI taxonomy): domain Eukaryota; kingdom Fungi; phylum Basidiomycota; class Pucciniomycetes; order Pucciniales; family Pucciniaceae; genus Puccinia; species Puccinia polysora. Next base: position 51,509,026 of record CM062614.1, read on the forward strand.
AAAACTTTCCAATTGTAGCTCCCATTCCATTCCATTTCTTCCATCCCATTCCACACTTCCATCCCATTCCACACTTCCATCCCATTCATTCCCATTAATCTCAACCTATTTCCCTATTTCATTTCCTTTCCCTTTCTCAGAACCATCAACTTTTTTTCTTTTCAAAATTTTTATTCCTTCACGTTTTATTTCAAAATCAGAATCTTATTTTCCGTTAATATATATATATATATATAATAAGATTATACAATAATAAATATAATAAACATAATTACAAAATACATTTCTACAAATTATGTTTTATTTCTCTTTCCGCTTCCTCCCAATTCTCATTCAATTCATCTCCCATCAACCAAACTCTTCCAAATCTTTGTTGTCCACCAAAGAAGACAATCTTTGCAAGATCATCACTTGCATCACCAGATGTCTTTCAAAGATTTCCTTGCACTTTGCAGTCCAAACCCTCTTTGGTCAGGTATTCCATCCACCTTCTCCCATGAGTTCCTTGTTATCTCTCTTCCTTTGGCCCCTTGAAGAACCTTCTCCCACATTGCCAGTCAATTTTCTTGCATTGGTTTTGATTGGCCCTTTGAGTTGCACTTGGTTCCCCTCATTTTGGCCTTCAACCTCATCTCTTTCTGTTCCATCCTGTTGCTTCACCTTTTGTTCCATCCCACTCCTTCCTTCTATTCTGTTTCCTTCCTCTTCATTTTCCTCCCTTTGCTCCAGTTCCACCTCCCCTTCAGCCATTCCTTCTTCCCTTGCCTCTTTGATTGCCTGCGTTTCCTTGGTTTGCACTTCCAACCCAATCAACTGAAAATGTGACAGGCTGAAAGAACACTTGATTATCAGAAAAATGTTCAAAAACAGCATGAGAAACAAGAGAAGATAAGAAAGAGGGAATAACCTGAAAGAACCAAAAGAGAGGTTGAGCTAAACCCGGTAGGCAGTTAGAGACACAAGTGAGACTCTGGTAGGCAGTTAGAAACACAAGTGAGTCACAGACAACATCAACTAGAAGGTTATTCAGGAAGAATGGTCAATCTGGGATCCTAACTTGAAAGAGAGAGACAAGGATTGTGAAGAGGCACTTACCCAACTGAGAGGTCCTGAGAGCCCTAGGGGCAAACACAGGTTCTCAGTTGAGCATTACAAATAGGAAACCGTGAGCCAGAAACAGAGCGCGCGTGATGGTTACTGAGAGGCGCGCAGGCTCGGGCTCCAGACCAAAACAAAACAAAAAGGAATAGAAGAGAACAAAAGGAATGAAGCAACAGAACGGGAATGAAGATGAAAGAAAAAGTCTAAGTTGAGATTTCTGACACCCTCCCTGGCTTTTACTTTCATCGGACATGAATAAAGTCTAGGCAGTTCATCAGCGGGATGCGTGACAGAGCTTTGGTGAGGAAGTCGGCACAATTTTCCTTAGACAAGGTTTTCTTCATTAGTATGGTGCCTTTGGCTATTTCTTCCCAAATGAAGTGATGTCGAAGGTCCAGATGCTTTGATCGTAGGTTCAATTGGTTTGCTTGCTGCAACGCCAACTTTATACATCCTTTTTTGTCCTCATGAATTGGAGTTGGTGCACTTAGAACGCAACCCATCACTTCACTGAGGAAGGTCTGTATCCACAGAACTTCTTTTACCCCGTCCCCAACTGACTTGTATTTGGCTTTGGTCGTAGAAAGAGAAACCGTCGCCTGCTTTCTTGATTTCCAAACTATCAGGTTCCCATTCCAGGTAACCACAATGCCGAAGATTGAGCAACGCGTGGAGGGACAAGTGGCCCAGTCAGAATCAACATAGGCAGAGAGTGAAGAGGGCGGATATTCCGCAGAGAACTCAATACCTTTGTGAGCTGTGTGGGCGAGATAATTTAGTACCTTTTGTGCGGCGTTGCAGTGAGACATGCCTGGTGCATTAAGGAATTGCGCCAGGTAGTTGGCAGAGAAGGTAATATAGGGCCTGGTGTTGACGCTTAAATAATTAAGCTCGCCAACAATTTTCCGGTAATTGAAACCAGAGGCAATGAAGTTGGCTTTTTCTTTTTCCAAAGCTGGAAGAAGCTTTCCGTGGGGAACAAAAGGAACGGAGTGTTCTTTGAACTTGGGTAGTGGATACTCGGCAGCAATGGAATTGATGTAAGACTCTTGAGAGAGCTTGATTTAACCAGGTGCCTGCAGAATGTTGATTCCCAGGAGCAGCGTAGATTCTTGGAGGTATTTCACGTTGAACCGGCTTCCTATGAGAGTGGCAAACCTTTCTGGATGCTTGCTGAAAATGGCGATGTCATCTACATGGATGTATAGCCAGGTATCTTTGGAGAAGAATACGCAGTGATTGCTACTGCTCCTTTTGAACCCAGAATCGTGCAACCAGTTGCTGAGATTTGTGTACCAGGCTTGAGGGGCTTGTTTGAGGCCGTACAATGCCTTTTTCAGTCGCAACGTCTTCCCCAGAGGGACCTTCACATTTGGAGGGACATTGATATAGATCTGTTCTGCCAGCAGAGCATTCAGGAAGGCGGCCTTGACGTCAAGTTGGTGGAATTTTAGGTTGTTGCACAGGGCGAGGGAGATCAGAAGCCAAAGAGAGCTCTTGTCGCCAGTTGGGGCAAAGGTGTTGACAAAGTCAACTCCTTTGATCTGATTAAATCCCTGCGCACACAGTCGAGCCTTGAATTCCACGATTTCGTTTTTGGCGTTTCTTTTTGTCCTGAATACCCAGATACACTTTATTTTTGAAGGGTTTTCAACAAACTCCACCTCTTCCCACACATCATAACTGTCAATATTACCCACCTCCTTTTCCATTGCATTAATCCATTCGAGCTTGTACTTTCTGTCCAGAGCTTGTTTGAGGGTCTTTGGATCTTCATAGTTAGCATCAACTAGGTAGATTTGCGAATTGAGTCTTCTTGGATGATTGATGATATTGTTGGATGATATTTCAAATACGGGATTAGTCGGACTTGTTTCCGTGGCAAGGCCAGGTGAATCGGGTTGGCTCCCTTCAGGGTTGTCAGAACTGGTGATTTGAGGGGGCATGAGATTGTTGTTGGGATTGGTAACATCGTGAGCAGAGGAATCAACCAAGACAGAGGGTTCAATCTCTGGGAGAGGATCGTCCGAGTCTGAGTTCAAGGGCACACCGGAGCCAGAGAAGTCGTTTTCTAAGAATCAAACATTTGCAGTAATGACAACCTTATTATTGGCAGGATTATAGACCCGGTAATTGGAAAAGTCATTGGTGAATCCAACAAGGATTCCCTTAAATCCATTTTGAGTGAGCTTGGATCGTCTGAGGTGCTTGGGAATGAGAACAATTGAAGTGCATCCAAATGGTTTTAGAGAGTGGTAGTTGGCCTTTCTTTTGTGCCAGAGTTCGTAAGGGATGAGGTTGTCATTTGAGGAGATGGGGAGCAAATTGAGAAGATTTGTAGATGTATTTACTGCTTCACCCCACGGTCTGTACGTCAGCTTTGCTTGCAACATGAGACATCGAGCCTTCTCCAGTATTGACCTGTTGGCCCGTTCTGCAAGGCCGTTTTGTTGTGGGGAATAAGGTGGTGAGAGGAGGTGATTAATACCTGCTTCCAGGCAAAATGACTTGAATTCCTGACCGATAAACTCACCTCCATTGTTGGTCACAATGTTGATGATTTTGGAATTGTGGAGTCGTTTGACTTTCTTTACATAGGTCTTGAAAGCATTGAGGGTTTCGTCTTTTGAATGAAGCAGAGCAACAGACTTAAACCGGGAAAACTGATCCACAATTGTAAGGAAGTAGCGGCTTCCACCAAAAGTAGGAGTTGAGAAAGGACCGACTAGATCCATATGAAGAGTTTTGAGCATTTGGGTGACAGGTTTGAAGTGGCTGTTGAAAGGAGTTGAAATCATTTTCCCTATTTGGCAGGTTTTGCAGTTTGATGACTCAGAGAAGTTTGCGTCAGGGAAGAGAACCTTCAACTTGGCATCACTGGCATGACCGAGTTTGGAGTGGAGATTAGAGGGAATGGAAGTTTTGAGGAGTGCTTTGGCCTTCTTCTGCTCAAATCTGATTCCGCACAGTTCTAGCAAGTTGTTGGAGGTGGACCCAATAAGCTCGAAGTTATCCAAGGTAATGGAAGACCCAGTAAATCCAACTTTCTTGATTGTAACCTCCTTGGACCTAAATTGGGATAAGGAAATTAGGCATCAATTGATGTTGGGTACAAGCAGCACATCTCTTAATTTGATCCGCGATCCTTCGTGGTTGAGAAGAAAGGCATCTCCTATGGCGACAGCATCAAGGGCGTTGTGATCATTGCCAGTTCCAATTTTGATCGTGGTTTTTCTAGGATTGTGTATCCACCAAGGATCATTAACTATATGATGCGACGCCCCGGAATCAAGCACGGGGAGCAAGGAGTTGGGGAGCAAGGAATCCTTTTTCAGGTATATCTGCGCACTGAAGTACGCAGAGTGCTCCTGAGATGCATCTTCAGAAGTTGGAGAGGCAGTATCTGTGAGGTGAGCTTGTCCTTGAGAGTTTTTGGAGGATTTGAGATGAGGATTGAGATGGGGATGCAGGTGCCAGCAACGGCTCTTGGGATGATCAGCAAGGGGGTTATGTTTGTCCTTAGCACATGAATGTTTGGGCTGCTTTCTTTTTGATTTGTCTTCCGGCAATTTGTACAGCGCCACCAATGTTTCGTCAGTTGGGGGGCTTTTGGAGGTTCGAGTGGATTCAAGGTGAGTGAATTCTCGGAGCTTGTTCAAGACTTTGGTGGGATGTTTTAGAATTTCGTCATTCAGAAGAATAGAGTCGACCACATGGTAGAATTGAGACAGCAATTTGGCCAGAATCGTGTAGCTGAGGATGTCTGCAGGTACTTCAAGACAGACAGTGGCCAGTTCGTTCATGAGCTTTTGACATTCTTGGATGTAAGCGGAGAGATCCCCGGTGAATTGGTAACGTATGAAGGAGAGCCAAATTCTTCCTTGGTTGGTAGTTGAAAGAGAAGCGTATCTTTCCAAGATGGCTTGCCAGATGACTATAGGATTGGACTGATTTGTGGGATTGATTATGGCATTGAACGCAGTTTCTCCGAGATGTTGAATAAGGATGTCAGCAGCTTTGTAACCCTTCTTTTTCTGAGCAGCGGTGACTGGTACAACCGGATCCTTGCCATCTTTGCCTTCAGTATATTCGAGGAGGCCTTTTCGACAAAGATAGCTTCGGATGCGTAGGGCCCAGGAGGAATAGTTTGACTCGTTGAGGATGGGTAGGTTGCTTTGTTTGGGGGTGTCTTTGCTGTCAGACATAGTCTTGATCTTTTGGTTCTTTCGTCGCAGGCCAGGAGTGAGCGAGTTGGGACTGTAAATCTGAAAATTTGACAGGCTGAAAGAACACTTGATTATCAGAAAAAGGTTCAAAAACAGCATGAGAAACAAGAGAAGATAAGAAAGAGGGAATAACCTGAAAGAACCAAAAGAGAGGTTGAGCTAAACCCGGTAGGCAGTTAGAGAAACGAGTGAGACTCCGGTAGGCAGTTAGAAACACAAGTGAGTCACAGACAACATCAACTAGAAGGTTATTCAGGAAGCATGGTCAATCTGGGATCCTAACTTGAAAGAGAGAGACAAGGATTGTGAAGAGGCACTTACCCAACTGAGAGGACCTGAGAGCCCTAGGGGCAAACACAGGTTCTCAGTCAAGCATTACAAATAGGAAACCGTGAGCCAGAAACAGAGCGCGTGTGATTGTGACTGAGAGGCGCGCGGGCTCGGGCTCCAGACCAAAACAAAACAAAAAGGAATAGAAGAGAACAAAAGGAATGAAGCAACAGAATGGGAATGAAGATGAAAGAAAAATTCTAAGTTGAGATTTCTGACATCAACCCAGTATATGGATTTGGTGGCAGAGATGTATTGGTGGTATATTGTTGGAATTGTGGCAGTACTAATATGTTCAACAAAGATTATATTAGCTCCATTTCTCTTTCCTTTATTTTTTACTTATTGTTAGTCCCTAAGCCTTGACTTACCAGGTTTCCAAATACCTAAGAACTTGATCTCCGGCACTGGCGGTATATGATAATTGACTTGCGGCGGGGACCTTTGACTTTGCACCTCCCTTCCGGATGCTGCTGGGACATCTACAACTGGCTTGCTACTTATAGGAAATGTGCAAGAAACCTTGCACAAACTGCATTGTTTGCACTTGTCTTGCATACCTCACATGGCTGTACTAGGGACACATTGCTTGTTTTGTCAAATCCAGTTTTTGCAACAGCAGAATGACAATGACAACATAATTAATTATGAATCTATTTAAAGCAAAGAAGTAATAATTAATGGGTATACAGTAATTTTAACAACTTTGGAATCAATGGGAAAACTGTCTGAACACTTGCAGGAGCTTGCTTCTTTATACCCAGGCAACTTTCACGCTTCAAGCTTAAGGCTTATTTTCCTCCCACTTTGACATACTCTTTTCCTCAGTACCATCTACCTCAGTCCATAAGCGTGAAAAACTAGAAGCACAAAATCAATGATGCCTTCCGTTTATCATCTCTGGCTTGCATAAAAACCTTCCATTCTTTGAAAATGACTCAGAATCCACTTGCAAACCTCGCAGTCAACACTACCTTGGTCAACATTCCATTTGGGCTCCACATTTTCACCCTGGATATCAATAATCCTTGGGTTCCCATTTCTGGTCACATGCTCTTGCTAGTTTGCACTCACGCTAGTCAAGCAATCTTAACTGTATAGTTTGCAAATGGACTAGTCCCTTACCCTGCATAGACTACACCTTCATATTTGCATTTCTTCTGACGTCATTCCCTCATGTCTCAACCTTTACATCCCAATACATTTGTCCCCTATTGTCTTTCACTTATGCTAAGACCTTGGGAACAATCATACTTTCATTTCATTTTTTACTCCTTCCATGTCATTCATTGCCTCATCACTCAAAACTGTAGTTGACCATCCACCGGGTTGTATCTAGTCATTTTGGATTACCTTATAAAGGCTACTCTGCTTGACTGGGGGTTGTTTCCTCAGTTAGTTAATTTCATACGTTCTTGCATTTGCTAAATCCAGTCACCACATTGGACTTGGGTTTGGTTTCCTCCCATTGGAAAATCCATCCCTCTTGCTGTGTGTTAAATTACTCCACCCTAAATTTCACACTTTGCAGTTAGCCCTTGCTACCTTGCACTTGCCCTTGCAGTCAGCTTTCCTTTTGCACACACAATCATCCAACATTGCCCTATAGTACGTGGGGTGGTTGTGTGACAATTTGTGACAAACACTAACCACCACCACCCACTTTCAGTTCTTGAACCAGACCCACAAGGAGCCAAGGTGACCCAAGGTAAGTCCCCACCCCTCATCTCCCTTCTCCAATGCTTCTAAAAATTTTCAGCACTAATAAAAAACCCCCTTTCATACCCTCCCACAAGGGCAACCACCAAACCACAGCATCTCCACTACAACCACTACAACCAATGACTCTGAAATTATCTCATGAGTTTAATTCCCAAATTGAGGGGAAAAAAAACCAAATTCTCTCATTTTTCTCATTCAAACTGCAATGTTTAAATAACCTGAATATGATGAACCACTATCTTGAAAGGCCAAAATTAAACTTCAGAAATCTGATGATAAAACTGAGAGGAAGAAGGCTACTTGTAATTTGAATAAAAAAGATTGGTTAAATCAGATTATGAATCTTTTGCCCCTTCAAATTTATCAAAAAAATTCCAGTCAGGCTAATTTCTGGCTCATGTTGAAACTAAGTCTTCAAAATTACTAAAATTATGCCTTCTTGCATGCTTCCCCACCCCAGGAAGGAATATAAACCTTAAAAAGATGTGGAAAAACAAAAATGGTTTCAAAAGAAAGAATAAAGGTTTTCTTGAAGGTTTAAAAGAGTTCCTGGGGTAGGCAAACATTCCTTTTGAGGAAATTTGGTTCCCCCAAGGCCTGTAAACACCAATTGGGGCCCTGGTGGCTAAATTAAGGACTCCAGACCCCCTATGGGGTCTATTTGGCGGAGAGTGTTCTGTAGAATCCAACTATGGACACAAATTAAGTAAATTTAATATTTCAAGATGCAAAAGATATCAATTTTTTGCAAGGAATTCAAATCTTATCTTGAATTTGAAAAAGAAAACTTTAATCAATGTAAGAAAAATAAAAAATGATAAAAATTCATTTTCCTTACAAAAAATGGAATATTTGCAGTGGAATTTGAATACCTTTGTACCAAATGTATATATATATATGTATATATAATTCTAAGTATACCTATTCAATGTTGTTAATTCAAATGTTTTGAAATATTTCAACAAAAACTTCATCAAGTAAATAATTAGTTATAAAAAATTTTAAAAATGTATTTCCTTGAAGAAAATTCAATATTTCTTATGGAATGAAGATACCTTTGTACCAAACATGATAAAAGATAGAAAAATTCTAAATTTATCTATTTCATGAGGATAATTCAAGAATTCAAATATTCCAAAAAATGATCCATCAAGTAAAAAAATAAAAACACTAAATAGGGTGTATCAGAGTTAGCAAACCCGCCATTTTCAATGGCTGGTTTCTGAAATACACATACATCCTGACTGGTGTATTTTGAAATGGCATGTTTCATGGAAATGGAAAATTTCAAAAATCAAATTTTCCATTTATGCATGATCATCCATGCACCATCCATTGCATGCAAAACACACATCCACCCATCCAAACCTCCACATCAGAAAATGAGGAACTCACAATGAGCTCCTTTGACTCATTCAATCAACCCTGATTTGATTATTCACTCCCCCAGATCATCATCATCATCCATCCAGATACTCATCCAAGTTTCAAATATCATTCATCTTCCACCACTTCCATCCAAACCTCCAAAAATATCACATCATCCTCTACCATCCTCACCAGTCCCTCCTCCACCCCTTCAAACTGCAACATATCAAATCTCTCCTTGATTTTCTCCTAAAACCCTCAATCCTTTCAAAATCCCTCCTCATCTCAAAATCATCTGATTTGTAACTCAAGGCAAAAACTCATGTTATTTTCTCAAATCTCTAGTTAATGAATCCACCAAGGTACCAAATTTATTCCATGTCATTTTATGGCACCTGTTCAAGCCTTGAACCCAGTTGGAGGAGGCCACCATCACCAAATTCCCTTGTCAAATTTTTTTTCCAACCAGAAGCCCTTGCATTTGGCAGAGATTAGAAAGCTCTTAATAAGGTGAAATCAATGTGCTTTATTTATTTTAATTTTGTTTGGGGGATCAAAGTGCTATAAGAAAAAATAATGCTGATTTTCATTTAAACCAATCCATGCCAATCCCTCTCAGCCTCCCCCAATACTCTCCAAGCCCAACAAAGAACCTGAGCAACCCAAGGGGGAGCTCAATGGCTGGCTGGAGCCTTTGTTGGACTCTGATCTGATTCCCAAGAATTGGAATGGACAACAATGGATTGATGATTTTATGTTGCTTGGCTTGATACAACTGCTCCTAGAACAACTCCTGAGGTTTTCAATGAACAAACAATTGATTGGAACAGAAAACAAAGGATAAATTACCATAAGCAACTTTTTTTGTCTCAATTCCCTCCCTCCCTCTCTCTCTATTCTTACTCTCCCAAATCCCCAAACAGATGAATCAATTAATTGGATCAATAAAACCTCTCTTAGATCAAATCCTGAGGTGTTTGACCACCAAAAGATTGCCACTACTCATCAGATCCAGTCACCTGTAATCCACATGGATGATATACTTATTAGCTGTGAAAAGAGTCTAACCCACCAATGAGTACTGTTCCAGTTTGATCAATCATCATTCATCTGATTTGTAACTTAAAAAAAATCCTTGAGCCATTGATCAAATCCAAGAGAAACAGAAAATCATCATCATCCACACTTCTTACCCTTACAATTTCTATCACTTGGTCAGACATGTCACATATCACTAGCTATATTATTGATTAGTGTACATAAATATTTACCATGAAGACCAAAACTCAATCTGAAAATGATTTGGACCAATCAGAACTACTAGAGAATTCAAAAACATATTTGAAAGACCAATAAATGATCATCTGTTCCAATTTGGAGCCAGATTGAATCAGATCCTTCCAAAAAAGATCTTTGAACATAAAAACACGCCGATCACCTTCTTTTTTGACTAGCAATTTAGATAAATCACCACCACCTAGGCATAGGACCCAAACCATTTCCACAAATCTTTCTAAGACTGAGAAACATGGCCATCAACATTGTAAACCCAATCCCTTGATTATTTCAGGAAAATATCCCTCATCCAATCAGAATTCCATCAAAAGTTTCAACCAATCCTCAAGATGGTTAACTATAGATTGGATGCACATAAGAGGGGATTGCCACACTAGCTGGCACACAATAAAGGCCTCTACCTGCTGCCAATGCTCAATTGATTGAACCGCAAACAATCAATTGATTGTTTGCAAATTTATTGATCAATCAATTTGCAAGGAAGCAAGCAAGGGCATTTTTTCAAACTTGTGCTCCCCCTACTCCTCCCCCTTTGCATCAGGTTAATGATTTTTTTGGGGGGGTTTTCTTTAGGGGTTGATTTTTTTTTTTTTGGTTTGGAACGTTTAAGGTATTGCATGGGTAAATCATGCCATTTTTTTTGAATTATTTTGATTTTTTGTTATTTGCTGGTGTGCCTAGGATCAGCACCAGTTTTTTTTTCATAAAATCCTGTTTCACTGACAATTGTCACATGACTAACATTTTTTTTCTTTTTTTTTCAACATTTGACCCCTTTTTCTGGACTTCTAATTATTCTCCCACAACCCTCAAAATGTTATACAACAAATTGAATCCCTTATTTATCCTCACCCTGATCAAATTATATGTTTGGGAGGGAACCAGATGGGAGGAGATGGTTTGAAAAACATAAATAGAGGTGGGAAGAAATGGGATTTCCAGCAAAGGAGGGATCAAACAAAAGATTTTATTATTAGTGGGGTTTAAAACAGTATCAAAAATCATTTTAATCAAAAATATTTTTGTTTGTTTTTATTTTTAGTATTTTTATAAAATTAAATATATTCACAAGCCCGGAAATTGACTAATCTTCTGTATTTCCTCAACCATTCTACTTCTACAAATAAACTATATATTTTTTCTATTGCCAGTTGTTCCCTCTCCTTTTCCAGTCAATCCTTCTCCTTCTCCTCTTTTTGAAACTCCCACTCAGCCTGTTTCAATTTCCACTCAGAATCAAATTTTTCCTCATCTTTTTTGCTGAAAGATCCAGCCTATCTTTTGTTTTATTCTTCAGTTCATTGGCCATCAGGATATAACCATTAACCTTATAGGATGGAGGTTGGAAAACTTTTGTTTCATTGTTGGATCCAAAGAAAGTGTAATATTTGGAGGGAATTTGGAGCCAATTTACCAGGATAATGTGATCAGCTCTCTTGAGCTTATTTTAGCCTTTGGAAGCTGATGGGCCAGGGTTGTTTACTGTAGAGTTCCTTGGAAATTTTTGCTTTGGTGTATTTGATTTTTGTGTAGACTTGCAGGGGGATATTTTCTGAGGGGCCATTTGGAAAGAGTAAGAGCAATAAAATGATAAGACTGATGAAGTGATGAGGAGATCAATGTTGGTATGATAGATGAAGAAATCAGGATAGAAATGAAGAGATGAGATCAATAAAGTGATGAGAGTGATGAATCAGATATTTCCAATGAGGTTGGATGTAGAATTTTTCCAATGAGGTTGGAGGTATAAGGAGGTGAGGTTGGAAACCAGGTGTGTATGAATTTGACTGATGTGTGGTTGAGGTGGTCAAAGCCTTTAAATACTTTATCTAAAAAAAACCATTTATCTTCAGGTAACTCTGACACATCTGATGTGAAATAAGTGGGTTTTCTTAATTTTTTATGGTGGGTTTGAATTGACGGATTTGGGTCAAAACCCGCCATTGAAAAATGGTGGGTTTTTTAAAACTGATATTCTCTTATTATTAAATAAAAACTATTAATTATGAGATTTAATTTTCTTTTTTTTTTTCAAAAAATGGTTACTGACCATTGAATTTGCTATAAATTTTTTCCTTGGCCTTCCTCTCCTCTTTGTTTTTTCTGAATATTAAAACCAACATGGACCTCATTAAATTCAGGGCTGAGATATTTTCTTGATCTATTTGGCTGCTTCTTTGGGTTTTCCTCTTACTTCAGATCTTTAAATAGAATTTGGCTCTTGAATCACAAAAATTTGATATTTCCCAATGTAAAGCTTCCTTGTTTTGCCCAGATAATAATGCTGTTCTCCAGGTTTCAAATGTAATTATTCAAATAATTCAGTGAAAAATCAATTTTCATTAGTGGTTTTGGATGGAATTTTAAGGGTAGGCAATTCTTAAGTTGAATCAGGTTTGAAAGTTAAATGGAGAAAGAAAAATATAAATCAATAAGGTATTCATTTGGACTTCAATAAAAAATCAAATAAAAAAACTTACTGAGAAGGAGGTTTTGAAATTCCATTGAAGATGGAAATAATCAATTTGGAAGATTTGACCCTATATGATAGATAATTCAACTTTGTGACTAAATGGTATACCCATGTAAGAAAATTAATGAGAGTTGGAGCAAGAGTTGGAATATTCTGGTACTTGATGGCCTGATTGAATTATTTTGAGGGAAAAGTAGCTGATCTTTCCAGAAAGATGATCCACACAGTGGGGAAAACCAATGATATGCTTGAAATTGTTCTGAGAGGCTTCAATAGCTCTCATGGATTTGGATAGTGATGTAATTATAAATATTATGAACTAAATCAGAAAAAGAGCCAGTATATTAACTGATGAAACATTTAACATAAGAGTTTAGTCCTTCTATTCTTGAGACACTTGTATTTCCAAATCAAAAGTGTTTGTTGGCCAAGTAAGAGACATTTTTTTTGTTTTGGATCCAGTTTTCAGGCAGGTAGTCAGCTGTAGGGGGACTCAAGGCTATAGAGAGGTTTGTAAAGTTTTCATGATAAATTGATTCAAATTTTGCATTGTGCAGCTGGTGCCATTTTTTATGGAAAGGATTCCATTAATTATTTGAACTAATTACTAAAATCATGCCAATTTCAATAATTGATGTGATTTTAGTAATTTTTTGGGATGAATGTAGCCTGGAACTTATTTAATCTAAAATGGGAGTTGAAATATTATTTTTAGATAATTAATTTCTTAAATAAGGCATATTAAGGATATCAAATAGTAATTGAGAAGCAAAATTTGAATTTCTGAGAAATGGAAATTTATCCTGAAGGCTTGCAGCAGCTTTCATTTTTATATCCCAGCAACTTTCACTCTTTGAAATTCTCAGCCTGCTACTATCTCATAGATAGCTGAAAAAGTAACCAATAAAAATAATAAAAAATAAAACAAAAAGAAAAAATATAAAACCTAAATAAGCAAAGGGGAAATCCAAAATAGTATGTCAGAAATGGATTCCCACCCAAAATTAGGTAGGTTCACCCACTAAACCTACCCTCAAATTCAAAAAACTTTACCCTTTTAAAATTGTTTAAAATTGTGCTAAATATACACATAACTGGATTGGCACTTTTTTGCCAGTCCAAAATTTCACATGATACATCATGTATATTTTAACTGACTAAAATTAATTCAGAAATGGAGTGTTATGTATAGTTTAGAAGTTATGAATATATTTGTGCTTTTTCCAAATCCCCACATGCAGCCATATGCATCCCAACAAACCTGAAACATGCATGCAGCCTTGCTTTCCAGAATTCCCATGCACATCTGCCTCAATGCCAGGCCATGTCAAGTACACAGGCTGACAGCTGCACCCCCAGCTTTCAGGGCCAAAGATAAAGCAAAAGTCCCTCATAGAAAGGCCACAGCATGCATGGGAAAGGAATGCATATTTAATATGAATACCAATCCATCAAAAATTTCACAAAACCCATAGATAACTCAAAATAGGACAGAAAAGACATGTTACAAAACTCCAAAAGAGGGTTTGACATTTTTGACCAAAATCACAAAAATGGCCAAAAATAACTTTCACAGGCTTCTCAACCCCAAACCAGTGACATCCACTTTTACTATATGACATGGAAATTCTCAGAAAATCAGTTTTTATCAAATAGAAAATTGATTCACTAAAACTCACACAAATAAAAATAAAAATCCCAACAAAAGATATACATGGTTTGCAGGTTCATACTCCCTGCCAAAATCATTCAATAAATATTAAAAATAAAACATTGATTGAAATTTTACAAGTTCACCCAGCCTAAACCACCAAAATCAACCTTTTGGCCATGCATTACTTCCCTGCTGGCGCCAGAAGACAGTTTCTTCCCCTCTAATTACCCTGATAAAACTCATGATAACCTCTGATAAACTTGATAGGGATAAATACAGGCATATTTTCAGACTAAATTATCCCCAATCTAATCATTTTCATACTCAAAGACACCCTTCCATACTGGAATCAAATACCTTTTGAGGATAATTAATTTATTAATGGCTTTATTCAGACCCTTATATTCAACATTCCACCCTTATACCTCAACTTCTGCACTGTGGAAAGCCCTCAAAAAATCATAATAGTCCCACTAACTACCCTTGAGTTCAGTTATTGCAGGCAACCTGGCTTTAGACCTCCACCCAGTAAGTTATTCCTCTCTTCTCTGGCTGGTTTATTCAAAAGCCCAGCCATACCACCTATGTTTCCAGATAATAATCCCTCCAGTACTTCTGTACCAAGGTTCCAAGTTCCAGGAGAACAGACTATAAGTTTAACCCCCTGAAATGTGGTTTTAACAATATCCAGTTCTTACTGTGGCTCCTCTTTTGATTTATTTAATCATTCATTTATCAATTGGTTCACCTTTAAACCATACCAAACCACCTCCTTGCATTTGTGTTATCCATATTGTTAGGGATAATTGCTGCATTAACCTAAATAATTTATTTATTCTTACTCTATCACCTTCAGTTTCTAATGATTGCAAGAGTCCCAGCATCTGGTAGGCAAACAGAAATCAAGGTCTATTTTTTGAAAGAAAAAAACTGAAATACCTCCTCTCAGTATCTACTATTACTCAATATTGTGAAACTTAAAAGAACTCTAACAAATTTGTTCATTCTGCTTGCCAAATGTCCCATTAATCAAGAGAAGAAACTTTTCAAGTAAATTTTTCATTACTTCCAAACAAACTTTAAATATTTCACTTCACCTAAAAATATCCCTAAATAAATTTGTGCTTTGTCTTAAAGCTTCTTGCACCTTCAATCACTTTCAAATATTGAATTCAAAGCTGGTTTTAATTCAATTCCATTCCATTCAACATCAAAAAATCATTTTTCATGTTGTCTTGTCCCAGTGAATCATAGATCAATCATCTAAATTAAACATCCACCAATGACCAGGATTAAATAGTACCTTGTATCTCAAACTTGGTCATACAGTCATTGCCTTAGTTGCATTTTCCTTCTTCATTTTACTCCTTCATTTCATTCCCTTTTCTTTCAGTTATATTTTACATCATAACTTACGGTGTGGTGTTGTATTTATAACCTTGGATCAGGAGCTGTGTTGCGGGCTGCGCACTCAGCAGTTGGGTAGGTTGGGCTCAGCATTTGGGGTGCGCACGGTCTCAGAAGTGCCTGCAGCGGGCTCAGAAGCAGTGTGTCAGCCATGAGACATATATAGATGTCCAATTGTCTGCACAACTCATATGTCTACTTAGTACAGTGGTTAAGTAATGACTCAGTGCTCAGCCTACAGAACACCCAGGTCTTGTTTTCAAGCCTCCATTGTGTCACTATTCTGATGTTATCAAGCATTTTGTATTTTTACGAATATTTTATAATATTATTTTATAGTATGTTTTTAACCTAGATTTTATCACATAAAACTTTGATAAATTATATTATAAGTTATGGAAGATCTTATAACTTAAATGTGAGTTGGAGTCACCAGGATGCGTACATTTGGATGCACAATGAACGTCCATAAATATTTCCCTCTGTGGAAATACTATTCTTTAATGAATTCCATTTACCATAACCCATACAGGGGTAAATTATTATTAATGTTCTGTTTTTCTCTCCTTCCAGCCTGTGGATAACTTTCGGGAACCCATACAGGCTGGAAAAGCGTACACA
The DNA here is from genome assembly GCA_025617555.3 of Puccinia polysora. Lineage (NCBI taxonomy): Eukaryota > Fungi > Basidiomycota > Pucciniomycetes > Pucciniales > Pucciniaceae > Puccinia > Puccinia polysora. The sequence continues at coordinate 51,525,224 of CM062614.1, forward strand.
CAGAGGCCATTCAACTCAATTGGGGCATATAAACTCTGTGTGATCATCTTCCAAGAATGTACATACTAATATAAGCCATAATATGGTTAAGAGTATGGTCTTAATCTTTAAACACATGCCAAGAGAGATCTGTTTAGAGTTACATGATGATGTATACTTATTCTGAAGCCCTGAGAGAGTCCACTTGGCTGCTAATTAAGTTATTGGGATGATCTACAGTCTATATGATACCTGTTGGGGTGATTAGATTAAACTTTACATTGAAAATCACCCCCAATGAGTATGTAATTCCTGCTACTCATTGGGGAATATTACAAGGGGCTCTGAGCCACTGGAGACGAAATCTAGGACATTGGTCTACTCCCCTGATGGTCCCCTGAGTCCCATAAGGACTCATGTTAATATAAAAGAGGAGGGTCTTGCCCCTATAAGTCCTTTTCCTCATTGTATTTTTGAACCAGATATTGCATAGTTAACAAGCCCATTAAACTTAATCAAGAAGATTGACTGGGGCCTTTTAATTTAATATCACATCAATCCAACAATCAATAAGACAACTTTAAATTCGAGTTCAAGGTCCCTTTTGGAGTTGTAGCCCTCTCTGGCTACTATAAAGGGTGTGAGCTTCCAGGTGTAAGCAAATCTCCTTTGAGCTTTATTTATATAAAGCCAGGCTCCTTGCCTTTTATAAAGGTTTAAGGTGTGGCTATTTTGCTCCTAATACCGTAGTATTAGTTGAGTTGTACTGATATAAGCATTGAAATTAAGATAAAACTGACATATACACTTGTTATTGTGTTATTTTGCAGGTATTTGTCACAGCTTGTTACAGCAATAGAGATAATACTCTGACAATTGGGGGCCTCATCTCCTTTTTTGAACCAAGCTTTGGACATTTGTCCATTTAAAGTAAGAGTTATTGTTGATTATTTTAACCCCTTGAAGTTAAATTAATCACTTATATAAGATATTTTGAAAAAAATAACCAAAATTTTCGAAATTTGGTGTTAATTCTGTTATAGATATTGATTTGAAGTGCCTTAAGCACAAAAGTTTTGAATTTTTTATCCAAAAAGTAAGATATTAACATTAACATTTTTTAATTAATTATTGATTGTTAAAATTTGGTCTGAAAATAACAGAAAAAAAAATTGTACAATTTTCTGAAAAGCTCTATAAAGCTCTCCGTCATAACACTGGTAACTTAACCGCGGGTGATTGATAGAGTGGGGACATACTTTCCTCTATTGAAACAAGCAGGTTAATATTGACAGGATTAGAACCGCCAACGGCATCTATCACCAGGTGTCAAAATATTCCTTTTGGCATCCTTGTTGATACTGACCGTTGGAGTTACAGTCACAAGGAGACCGGCTGAAGCAAGATTTCCAACAGCCAGCCAGAATTTTTGATTGGACAGAATAACCGCGACGTCCTCATCAAGTTGAGTGAGCCTGATAGTATCAAGCACAATTGATCCTGACCGAACAAACGGCGAGGGCTCTACCGCTGGGTTTCAACAAAAGCAGAGCGACTGAATCAAACGGATGCAGTGTGGTAGACCAAACCTAATCTATAGCCATCAGACTCAATTTTCTATTATAAATATAATCCCAATCATAAATTTAACCTCAGAAATGGATTCTACACCAAAAATAACCCATAGTCACCCAGCCAAACTACCCCTCTATCTCTCATGGTTTAGAAGATACAGCCAAAATAAATTGTGGACAGCTCATATCACACCCAGGTATCACAAACTAGTGAAAGGCCATATGGGTATACTTGGAATCCCTAAAGACATACCAGTAACATCCCAACATAACACCTCAACCAAACATACAACCAATCACCTCACCTGTATACTCAGAACCATAAGCAAGGCCATGTGTAACCAAAACAACCAGCAGTACAAGGCACCACAGGACTACCCAGCAATGTATGCAGGCATTCTAGGCCATGTGTAACCAAACAACCACCAGTACATACAGCCAGTAGCATGTGATACCAAATAAACTACCAGTACAAACAACCCTCAGCACCACACAGCAATTTATGCAGCCAGTAGCATGTGTAACCAAACACCCAGCAGTACAAGGCACCACAGGATTACCCAGCAATGTATGCAGGCAGTCTGGGCCATGTAGATCCAAACAACCACCAGTACAGGCACCACAGGACTACCCAGCAATGTATGCAGGCAGTCTGGGGCCATGTGTAACCAAACAACCACCAGTACAAATACCACAGGACTACCCAGCAATATATGCAGGCAGCTAGGGCCATGTAGATCCAAACAACCACCAGTACAGGCACCACAGGACTACCCAGCAATGTATGCAGGAAGTCTGGGCCATGTGTAACCAAACAACCACCAGTACAAATACCACAGGACTACCCAGCAATATATGCAGGCAGCTAGGGCCATGTAGATCCAAACAACCACCAGTACAGGCACCACAGGACTACCCAGCAATGTATGCAGGAAGTCTGGGCCATGTGTAACCAAACAACCACCAGTGAAAATACCACAGGACTACCCAGCAATATATGCAGGCAGCTAGGACCATGTAGATCCAAAAAACCCACCAGTACCAGTTCACCACAGCACAAATTCAACCCAGCACTACACAGCAATTAATGTAGGCAAGTGCCTGCATGTAACCCCAGTACAACCTCTTTCCAACCAGCAGAAATGCCTCATGTAACTGTATTAGGTTTTCCCAACCAGCAGAAATGCCTCATGTAACTGTATTAGATTTTCCCAACCAGCTAAAATGTCTCATGTACCTGTATCCCACTGTAACAGGGGAAGCCCCAGGGCACCCTCAGGGGAAGCCCTGAGCATCCCCTGAGGACCAGATTTTCTATTTAAGGAGGGCCTCTCTGCCCTATCCAGGTTGTATCCCCCACTACCATCACCATCATCATCCACCATCCAGGAGCTCCACCCACTCATCAACTACTCATCATCCAATTACCACCCAATCATCTGTGGTCCTACCCAGATATAAAAAAAAAGGAGATTGTCAGTGTAACAATAAAGAAAAAGGGAAATCAAAGACCAATTTTATAACCTCATCAACCATTGAAACCACCCCATTAGGTGCTTTGAATAAGGGTCCTTCTGTGACCTGAGCTATTCAGCACCAAATTAAAGGAAACCACCCATCACTCAATAATTACCCTTACAAAGAAAGAGAGCACAACTAAAAAGGGATTACCAACCTTTTTTTCCTCTACCCATCCCCCTGTGGGTAAACCCATCCTTGGTTCCTCTCCTGAACCACCCCTTTGATAGAACCCTTGAACCCTTTAATATTGGGATATTGGTTAAGATCACACATATCTGATCAACCACTAACCAATAAGCCAATACATCTGGTCCATTCTTCAACAACCCTACCAATAAAAATTAATAACCAATCAAGGTCTGATCTGAGACCTATACTAAGTCTCAAAGAAACCAGCCATTAATTTAAATAAATTATTGTGCAGACTTACTATAGTACTAGAAGGGCAGGAAATTCAAAACCACTCTTAGTGTTACTAATACTCTGAAGGAGTAGAAGTAATACTAAATTCACCTTCAAGGACTTCCAGCAAGCTATTTGCTAAATCATTTACATAATCCCTCAGGAGTCTCTACAGCGGCAGATTGCATAAGTACCGCGGATCATAGTTCTATAGGTTAGATTAGCTTTCTGAAAAGTAAGTAACGATACGGTGACGGCTAGAAATAGTAGAGAGAGGAACTTACATCCTCGTGAAACAGTGTCTAAGCAATTATTGATAGATTCCTTTCTGCCTGCAAATCAAGGCAGAGCACGCAGCTTTGTGTCAGAACCAAGCTCCTTGCGAAGGAGCGAAGAAAGCAGCATTGACACCAGTGTCGCCAAAGCGAAGATCAGATCTAGGACTCCTTTGACGGAGATAGTCACTCAGAGTTAGTGACCTAGATTCATTGACACGTTCAGAAACAAAAAAGACCAGTCAGACTGATTCAAAACTATTGCATTAAATCTTTTTTTTTATAAAAAAAAAAAAACAATTAAAAACCCTTTGTCGTGATAATGATGAACACAAGGAGCAAGGGCGCTGAGCTTGTGCCCCCAGGTGAATTTAGCCAGAGGAGGAGACAGCCTACCTCCAGGCACGGCAAATCTCTTGACCTGCCACAGCCAGAACAAAATAAATTACTTAGAGGCAGTGGCAGCAAGCAACGTTGAGAACCAGGTGAAGTTTCTGACCCAGGCCTTGGCAACGTACAGGGCCCTCATCAAACTGTTGGGAAGGGACAGATTGATGAAGGAAACAGAGAGTTGGGATCCAACCCAGATCAAGAAACCGGTGGTCCCCAAGCCAAAGCCAAAGAAAAAACCGCAGGAGAGGGCAGCCCCACAACCAGTGGCTTCAAGCTCCCAGGAGCCTTTAAGGAACAGAGCACCGTCCCCTCCCCTGAGCCAGGGAGCAAGGATGAGAAAGAGGAGAGAACACAGGCACTCCATCTATGGAGAGATGATGAGGATGGCCAGGTCTCTCCAAGGAGGCTTCCAATTCTTAGAAGAAGAGAGAGCCAAAAGAGCCAAGAGGGGCTGAGACTGTCTTTAGAATCAGAAATATTGTTAGATAAATTTTGAGATATTGTGTTCAATGAGACACTTCATATCAAAAAAGCAGTAGTCCACACAAACAAATATTGTATAGAAGGCTTTGCATCTATAGATAATAAATACTCCTGCATTGTTGCAGATAGTCTGACTTTGAAATCAATTTTGGCAAACTCTGTTAAAGAAATAGAAGACTTGACTAATAAGACAATAGAACTGGACTTAAAGAAAGCACAAGCAGGAGATTTGATTAATCTGAGTAATAAGATGACAAACATTGATAACAATTTGAAAGAAACATGCAGAGAATCTATCAGTATTAAGAGAGATTTCAGCTCACTGACCTCAATGGTTTTACAAGTGGGTCACTCATTGGAAGTGTTGGAATATAAATTCAATAAAAATTTGATTTCTATCAAAGAAGAAATGTTGAAATGTCAAATCATGTCAGAAGAAAGTCAAGAGAAATTGAGCACCAAAACTGATAAAGTGATTGAGCAGCTAGGATACAAACATGAGGAGCTTATTAGCAGATTATCGTCCTTGTCCCAAAATAGCCACAGTCCAGTTACAGAATCTAGAGCACCAGAGATGAGAAGGAAAAGAAAGGCTATTGCAGAAGACATTGATCTGGAGCTGGATTCTGGTAAAAGAGAGGTTCTTAAGCAAGTGTTACAGGGATTACCTAAGATAAGTGATTGGCCTGAATTCTCTGGGGAGGGTGAGTATGATCACACTGAATTTATTTCATGGGTAGACACCTTGAAAGAAGATACTGGGCTCCCTGACACTTTGATTACTAGTAGATTAAGTATTTTGTTTAAAGGTATAGCCTCAGACTGGTACAGAGATAGAAGGAGTGCTGTAGGCGTGCAGGACTGGGAGTTTTGGAAAAGAGAAATAAATGCAAAATTTGGCACATCTAATTGGAAAAGAAAGTGCTTGACTGCCTTCAACAATGACAGATTTTTGCCTGGTGTGACACCACCAGCTACATGGGTGACCAGGCAAAGGAAAAGACTTAGAGCTTCTGATCCGCTATTAGACCAGGATAGTATTAACTTTAAGCTACTTTCACTGATGGATGGGGAAATTTCCTTTGCAGTTAAAACAAGTATGAAAGCAGATGGAGATTGTTCCAGTTTAATCAACATATTAGAAGATATAGTAGAGGACACGTCACTGGGAAGGAGGAAGATCTACCAGACCAGAGACAACAATTTGGCCAAGACAGAAAAGGACAAGACTGTAGTAAGAAATGCTGTCCCCAATACAGATATATCATGCTATACTTGTGGTAAAGCAGGACATACCTCTAGGGCATGTCTGCAAAAAACGAGGAAAGTTAATAATGTCAAGAGTGAAAGTACTAATAAAGGTAATGATTGTGTAGAAGGATCAGACTCGGACAGTTCATTAGGAGAAGAGGAGGAGCCTATCATAGGATGCATAAATTCTATTAAGGTAACTAATGAATTAATCAACATGAGATTTTGTAATAAGCCTTGTAAAGCCTTATTGGACAGTGGAGCATGTAAGTCAATATTGGGCAGAAGCTACTTGGAAAATTTCTTCACAAATTGGAAGGATTTTTTGGTAAGTGCACCTGTGGTGAAATTACATAGCTGCTCAGGGTCATTAGTTTCATTAGGTATAGTCAAGATTAGGTTGTTTTTTGCTTCATATGTATTCATTATTAAATTTGTAGTGATTGATAATACTTCCATAGATTATTTCATAATAGGAAGTGACTATATGAAGGAGTATTCTTTCAATTTGTTCCACAGCAAGGAGGCTTCATACTTTATGGTTGGTGACAGTGCTATGTTCCCCTTTGATCAAGAGCAGGTTAACTCAGTTGATCATCTTAATGAAGAAGCTTTTCACAAAGAGGTTAGTGATGAATCCAAGATCAATTCATCACTAAGTAATGAACAAAAGATCCGTCTGGTACAAGTATTGTTTGAACATAGAGGAGCTTTTTCTACTACAGATGAACCCTTTGGATCCATAATAGTTCATGATGTTAAAATAACTTTAACTATTGATAAGCCATACCCGCCTGCCTTAAGAAAACACCTATTTCCAGCCAGCCCTAGGAGCAGAGAAGCACTTAAGGAACATATAGATACATTGCTGAAATTGGGAGTTATCAGGAAAGTAGGAGCTAATGAGGATGTTGACATTACTACACCAGTCATAATAGCTTGGCATAATGGGAAATCTAGAATGGTTGGTGACTTTAGAGCTCTAAACTCTTATACCACACCAGATAGGTATCCTATGCCCAAGATTGTTGAGTCCCTAAGTAAACTTCACCAGGCAAAATATATCACATGTATGGATGTGCTGAAAGGATTCCACCAGAATGTTGTAGACATAGACAGCAGGAAGCTTTTAAGAATAGTTTGTCATTTAGGTGTTTTTGAATATCTGAGAATGCCATTTGGTATCAAGAATGCACCATCTCATTTTCAGAGAATGATGGATTCTGAGTTCCATGAAGAGTTGATGCAAAATTGGTTGATCATCTACATAGATGACATTATTATATTTTCAGCAACTTGGGAAGAGCACATGTACAGACTATCAATTATTTTGAAGAAAGTTATTAAGATGAACATGAAAATTTCATTGAGTAAATGTTCATTTGGCTTCAATGAATTGAAAGCCCTAGGACATATTGTAAATGGGCTATCCTTGGGAATAGATCAAACCAGAGTAGCAGCAGTCTTATTAAAGCCCACTCCTAACAGCATTAAGGAGATGCAAAGTTTTTTGGGTTTTGCAGGTTACTACAGGCTACATATTAAAGATTTTGGCATAATAGCTTCCATTCTATACAAAATCTGTAGTCCCAATGTTTCTTTTTAAATGACTAAAGAGAGAGTTGAGGCTTATGAGTTGTTAAAAAGTTTTCTAACCTCGGCACCTTTGCTTTTCCACCCAGATCCTAAGAAACCATTTAAGTTATATGTAGATGCATGTATGGAAGGTTTAGGATCAAAATTACACCAGGTCCAGATTGTTAATGACAAGCCAGTTGAAGGACCCATATGTTTTATATCCAGACAGCTCAAAGATAGTGAAAAAAGGTATGGTGCCTCCCAACTAGAGTGTTTGTGACTAGTTTGGGCTCTGGAAAAGTTGTATTACTATTTGGATGGGTGTCAGTTTGAAGTCATTACTTATTGTACAGCGCTAAAGTCACTTCTAAACCTAAAAACACCTAATAGGCACATGTTAAGATGGCAAATAGTTATTCAGAAATGGAGAGGGTGCATGACAATAGTGCATAGAGAGGGGCTAATACATAAGAATGCAGATGGGTTATCCAGATGGGCTCTACCCAATGACATCAATAATCCTGCCTATGACCCAGAAGATGACGTGGAAACACTACCAATTATGGGTATTTCGGTCACAAGTTTGGCTGAAAGCTTCTAGATCTCAGTGCTTGAGTCATATGCCAGAAACAAGAACTCATCACTACTCCTTGAGATACTAAGATCTAAGTCTAGTGCACAAAATCTTGTTGAAGGACTAGATGCAGATTGGAAGAAAGGTTACCTGGAAGGAAGGTTTGTCCTTTTAGATGGGTTGATATATCACAAGTCTGCCCATTGCTGCTCAGTAGTGTTAGTACAAGATGTGCACATACAATTGATTCTGAGTGAATGTCATGACAATGTTTGCTCTGGACACCTTTCAAAAGATAGAACTGTAGAAAGGGTTAAAATTCTAGCATGGTGGCCTAACTGGAGAAACAGTGTTAGCTCATACTGTGAGTCCTGCAAGAGATGCCAGAAAGCAAATAAGTCCACAGGAAAAAGGTATGGTCTATTACAAACTATAGAAAAACCAAAAGAAAGATGGCACACTATTAACATGGATTTTGTGTCTGGATTGCCCCCTGGGGGTAAAGATAATTTCAACTGTGTTCTAGTGGTGGTTGACAGATTCTCTAAGAGAGTTAGATTCTTACCATGTTATAAAGATAGCTCTGCAATGGACATAGCTATGCTATTCTGGAACAGTATTGTCAATGACGTGGGGTGCCCCAGAAATATTATCAGTGACAGGGACCCAAAATTCACATCTGAATTTTGGCAGAGTCTTTTTAATTTGGTCGGAACAAAATTATCCTTTTCAACAGCTTATCATCCCCAGAATGATGGTCTAGCAGAGAGGATGATACAAACTTTGGAAGACATGATCAGGAGATATTGTACTTATGGAATTAAATTCAAGGACAGTGATGGATACACTCATGACTGGGTATCTCTTTTACCAGCTTTATAATTTGCCTACAATTCAAGCAAGCATTCAACAACTAATATTTCCCCTTTTGAATTAGAAAGAGGTTGGATACCTCACATGCCTAAGGACATGTTACTAAGTAAGACTATAATGTTACACCCTTCAGCTGACTGTTTTAGAGAAATGATGAATAGGGCTGAAATATATGCTAGTAAGTGTGTTAGTGATGCGGTAGAGTATAATAAGAGTAGGGGGGACAAAAGTCATAGAGATCATGACTTCAAAGTAGGGGACATGGTTTTAATTTCTACTGTTAATTTTAATAATATTTCAGGACACAGAAAATTAAAGGATGCTTTTGTTGGTCCATTTGTTGTAAAAGCACTTCATGGTAAAAATGCAGTGTAGGTCATTTTAACCAAAGAATTTGACAGAAAACATCCTACTTTTCCAATTAGTCTTGTTAAAAAATTTATTGATCCAGTAGAGTCTTTCCCTCAAAGAAATTTTCCTGGGGTTGTGGTACCACCAATGGAACATGCTAGTGAAGATATGCCGCATAAGATACTGCAACGTAAGGTCATTAGAAAAGACGGGAAAGATGTAAGATTATATCTAGTGAGGTTCAAACATAAGCTAGCAGATAGTTATCTATGGCTAGAAGCCAAGGACATTAAAAATGCTGATATTTTTTTTAGAAGATATAGAGCTTCCAATAGATCCAAAAATTCCTCATAGAGTAATTTTCTTTTGGAGGTGGGGAGTGTCAGCCATGAGACATATATAGATGTCCAATTGTCTGCACAACTCATATGTCTACTTAGTACAGTGGTTAAGTAATGACTCAGTGCTCTCCCTACAGAACACCCAGGTCTTGTGTTCAAGCCTCCATTGTGTCACTATTCTGATGTTATCAAGCATTTTTTATTTTTACGAATATTTTATAATATTATTTTATAGTATTTTTTTAACCTAGATTTTATCACATAAAACTTTGATAAATTATATTATAAGTTATGGAAGATCTTATAAATTGAATGTGAGTTGGAATCACCAGGATGCGTCCATTTGGATTCACAATGAAAGTCCATAAAGATTTCCCTCTGTGGAAATAATATTCTTTAATGAATTCCATTTACCATAACCCATACAGGGGTAAATTATTATTAATGTTCTGTTTTTCTCTCCTTCCAGCCTGTGGATAACTTTCTGGAACCCATACAGGCTGGAAAAGCGTACACACAGAGGCCATTCAACTCAATTGGGGCATATAAACTCTGTGTGATCATCTGCCAAGAATGTACATACTAATATAAGCCATAATATGGTTAAGAGTATGGTCTTAATCTTTAAACACATGCCAAGAGAGATCTGTTTAGAGTTACATGATGATGTATACTTATTCTGAAGCCCTGAGAGAGTCCACTTGGCTGCTAATTAAGTTATTGGGATGATCTACAGTCTATATGATACCTGTTGGGGTGATTAGATTAAACTTTACATTGAAAATCACCCCCAATGAGTATGTAATTCCTGCTACTCATTGGGGAATATTACAAGGGGCTCTGAGCCACTGGAGACGAAATCTAGGACAGTGGTCTACTCCCCTGATGGTCCCCTGAGTCCCCTAAGGACTCATGTTAATATAAAAGAGGAGGGTCTTGCCCCTATAAGTCCTTTTACTCATTGTATTTTTGAACCAGATATTGCATAGTTAACAAGCCCATTAAACTTAATCAAGAAGATTGACTGGGGCCTTTTAATTTAATATCAAATCAATCCAACAATCAATAAGACAACTTTAAATTTGAGTTCAAGGTCCCTTCTGGAGTTGTAGCCCTCTCTGGCTACTATAAAGGGTGTGAGCTTCCAGGTGTAAGCAAATCTCCTTTGAGCTTTATTTATATAAAACCAGGCCCCTTGCCTTTTATAAAGGTTTAAGGTGTGGCTATTTTGCTCCTAATACCGTAGTATTAGTTGAGTTGTACTGATATAAGCATTGAAATTAAGATAAAACTGACATATACACTTGTTATTGTGTTATTTTGCAGGTATTTGTCACAGCTTGTTACAGCAATAGAGATAATACTCTGACACAGCGGTTGAGGTCTCAGCGGCAGGGATTGCGGGGCTTGGCACCAGGTGCGGGTTGGGCCTACTCTGGGGGGGGGTGCCGGGCCGCAACCCGCCCAGGGAACGCGGACCAAGTGATGGAGCCGGCCTGACCAAGCTTGTGGGGGGCTAGTCTGGAAGGCGAGGGCAGGGCAATTGGGGGTTATACACGCCGGGGAGGTTTGCACGGGCATAAGCATGGGTTGACCCACGGATTGCGGGATCCGCGGGCGCGCGCGGACGGATAAACCCGGGGGGCTCCGAGTAGGGCGCGGCAGAGGGCCGTGCCATGAGAAGGATGAACTGGACATATGTGATATCAAAGGGGAGGGTTTTGGATGGGGTGGGTGGTACAGGGTAGGGTTAGGGTGGAGCTAGGGTTCTGTACTTGGGGTTATGTTTTCATCTTTCTTGCTGCTTGTGGTTGTACCTAGGTTAGGGTTGAGAGGGAGGACTCAAAAAGACCTCACTCTCAACTCTGGGTTGGGGGGAGGCAATTGGATATCATACATCTCAACATACAGATCACCAGAGATTATCATATTATTATCATATCATAGCAGAGGACCAGACCAGGAGGAAGTGGGAGGGGAAGGATTGGAAGAAAGGAATTTATCATCATCACTCTCTCTATTCTTAAACTCATTGAATCCAATCTCCTTACAGATGCTTCAACCAATAAATTTGGGAACTCAAGGACAACTTTGAGGGTTATCACCTCTCTTGTTTCCACAACAGTTGTATTTTACATCATAAATTGCAGTAATATTTTACATCACTTGCAGTTATATTTTACATCTCACTTGAAATCTTGCTTTTAGCATTTAACTTGATGATTTCACCTCATTTTTATTTTTATTTCTGTTACTTTCATTTATGCCTTGCTTTTCTTCTATCTAGGGAAGAAATTGCTCAGTTTGTATCTAGCCATACCCTAAAACTCAGGTTGCCCAAAAAGGCAAAGCCTGCCTCCTGCTTATTTTTTTAAAATCATTTAATATGATACATTATTGTATCTTTCTGAGACATGAGTATTCACACCAACCTTGCCCCAGTTTCCTTATTAAAACATCTCCCTCTTGTACCTTGCCCTTGGATTTGAAGCTCTTAGCCTCAAAATTCAATGATTGTCTTTCCAAATTTGAGATTCCTTGTAGCTTTTGTCCCTTCTCTTTGTACCAAGCCCATCTAATCTCTTGCCCTTATCTACTATGTGGGGTGGGTGGGTGACAGTATCTATGAAGGATGTCTAAGTTGGGGATCCACACCAGTAGGCTTGGTTACTATTTACCTTAAGGAGATAGTATTTGTAATACACATATATAGGAGACCAGTGTATATTGCCCCCAAATTGGTGGAGGGAAGCCTTTTTCCTGGTGTAAAATCTTGAATGAAGTAGATGCATAGCCTGCACTAATTTTGCAGCTAATATTTTGGAGAAAAATGCCAGCTACTCAATGGTTTTTGAAGGAGGTCAACATTGGTTTTTTCAAACCCTCAAAATACCAATAATTTTATAGAGATAGGCAGATGTGTGAATTTCTATGCAGATATTGTATGATGGATTGATATTTTAAGGCAAGTTAATGTATATTCAATCCTGATATATTCATACTGAATACAAAAAGTAGGAAATTTCAAAAGTTTTTAAGTGTTTATTGAATTCCTTTTGAATCCAGATCTTCCTTTTAGTGGGCAGACTGAGTTTCTAGTGTGATAATTCCTCTGTAGTTAGTCTTTCCCTTTATTTGAGAAACTGAATAAAAAAGTTGTTTCAAGTTTAACACCATCATGGACTAAGTTTATTGATTGAGAAAAACCATGAAATACAAACCCACCTTTTTGAAAAATTGTGAATTTTCTCTTGATTTAAAACAAACCTTGTCACAGCGTGTAATTTCTTCTTCAAAAATACTATTATCAGTAAAAAGTGCACAATTTTTTGTAGCTTCAACCCCTACCCTCTTCCTTGAAAGAAAAAAGAAAGAAAAATCTATGCTGAACACAGCCCGGCTCTCAAATCCAACCAAGGAAATTTAAAGAATGAGCTCATCCTGCTCCCCCCTCAATTTACATAAATTCCCATGAACTATGGCAAGCCAAATTGAACCATTGTTGAATAAGCGTTCCCCAAACCACATTGGTTGAAGAGTGGTCCAAGTTCGTTGGGAACAAACATTGTGAGTCGCAGGCCTCTCTTTTCGCAAGTTTTGAAGAACGAAGAGAATACTTCATTGAGATTAGAAAATCCGCCTAGAGACCCCAAAAGAAGGTTATGTTAGTCCACTTCCAAAGTCAGACAACTATTCGACAACTGTTTCTCTGATGAAAGATCAACCCTAAGTTGATTAGAGAATTCATGTCGTACTTCTGAAGAATACCATCCACTGGTTGGGAAAGTACGTTTGGCATGAATTAATTAGCTGTTGGATTTGCAGAAACACTTGGTTGAACACGCTCCCAAAAGATTGCTGATCGACGCATGTCAGGATTTACCAGACAAAGCAAGTTATCAATCGCGACAGCCTGTGATGATTTTGAGACAAAGACCTACTATTTGATTTCCTGCGCATTCCTGACAGGGTCCGAACATCGTAAAGACGTTTAGGAATTCGGTGGCCAAAGCTTGAATTGCTGCCTGAATCGAAATCTGAATGTTGCCTTCAACGGTGCCGCCCATAGCTCCACCGGCCACACTCTTCAAGGAGTTCTGGCATTTGTCAATTTTCTGAATCAAACCAGAACACGCGCCAAATACCGTTTGATAGCTCATGGAGCTTCGCGACGAAGCATAACTCTCGGCGAAGCCCCCGCCGCTGCCAACCCCCAACCCTTGTTCGCTAACGGCGCCGGCAGCTATGCCCCCACCATGACCTACAGCTGCACCATAACCCTCCCCGCCGCCGCCTCTGACGCCTCCAGCGCCTCCAGCGCCTCCGTAGCCCACCACGTTGCTACCTGCGACGCCTGAGCCCACGCCCCCCTCAAGGACTGCACTCGTCCCAAAACCCCCACCGCCTCCATAGCTTGCGCTGTAGCTCTGCCCAAAGCCCCCCGGCCCACCATAACTGCCACCGCCTGCGCCTCCTCCGTTGGAGCTCCCCCCGGCGCCGTAGCCCCACCCTGCGCCCACGCCCACGCCAGCGCCCACGCCAGCGCCCACGCCAGCGCCCACGCCGATTCCGAGGCCCGCTCCCCCACCAGCTGGGTAGGCTTCATCAGAATGATGCCTGCGATGGAGGGAAAGAAGTTGATGAAGATTCGAATTGAATATTTTGGATCTCCGTGAGCTAGTCCTAAGGGTGCTCCTGGTTTGAAGCCCATGCGAGGAGTCCATCTGCTGTTGGGGACGCTTTTGTTTCTCGAGATTACTTGTGAAAAGTAGCGCAGGTTGCGGCGAATTGCAAACAAGGAAGCCAAAAGATGAAAAAGAAGAAAAGGATTTAAAATGGCTCGTGTTTTTGAGTACCCCCATGTTAAATTTATGTTTTTTGCCACGAAAGCTTATGAGCAGAGGCTGATAGACGAAGTGCATATTTACGTACGTGTTTCGGTTTGATGGTGGGATGATCGCATAAGTCCAAATGTCTTGGTGATTTATCGATTCCGTTTTGTGGATGGGAGCAGTGATTTGTTCGCCGGTAAAAAGTTAAGTCGATAGTTGGTGTGTATTGAGACAAATAAATATGTAGAATTTTAATTAAATCAAACCATTAGTTCAGTTGGCTCTCAACCGTGATTTCGTTTGATCGTGAGGATGAAAACAGATCAAATAAAAGGCATTTTGGACACTAAAGATATGTTTTTGTGGCTATGATGTTTTTCTTATATACACATGTGAATACCGCACTCGAAGCGCATGGATATTTTTCGCTGAATGGAACTGTCAGAACAGCGTGGAGGTCGTCAAACATGCAGGTATTCTACATGCACGCCATGTACCGCCAGATTTGCGTGTACGGAAATTTGTTCGATTGTTGACCAATATCATATGTTACATGAAGGACATACCTAAAGCTAATACCGACGAAAAGATTAAGAATGATCGTGCGGCAATCATTGTAAAAAATCTTCAGAAAAGACGTGTGAGTGATTTAACTGAAAAAATGGTCTTTATATTGTGTTGAACTAGTGGGCAGGAGATCGGTATACGAGGCGATTGCAGTATTTCAGAAAATGAAGTGGTATCGGTGATAAAGAGAACGGTTACGAGCTTGACCAATGCTGACAGGCCGGTCACTTGATTGAAACAGAGTTGGGCGATGCTTATCTGTGCTTGTTGATTTCGTAGATATAAAAAAAGAAAGAAAGATGGCTTTATCCCAGTTGTGATATATACAGCTCTCGACGTGTAGCTTCAGACAGTCGAACAGTCACTTTTCCAATAGTGGTAGTTTACAAAATGGCATGAGTCTTCTTACTTTTAACGCTTTTGTTTCAACCTGTGCAGCGCTTTAATGTTGGAGGGTTTCCATGATATGAGGCACATTGGAGGAAAGTGTTTTGATTGGTCCTTTCTCAGTAGAGGTACTACCGTGAGCTTGGATATTGCCTTGTCTTCATCTCCCGTGTTTCCAGGACCATGAGAGCCCAGCAGGGTCGGGGAGAACGCAAAGACCCCTCATTGAAACAATTACAGTGAGTTTCAGGATTAAGCTCCAGATTTCCCGGGAGGTACGAAGAATAATTGCCATCTTAGCTTCGCATAAGCTCCATTTTTTACCACATTTTTATTTAAGACCCAAGGGTTCACTATCTGGTAAAGCCAAAACTCACAGAACAATACAGCCCAGAACACATTTATATTCTGATTCGTTGGAAACTCAAAAAATCTATGCTAAGTTTAATTCTGGATTCACACTGACCACTGCAACTGCATCGGGTTCCACTCTACGGAGTTTGGCTCTGGAAGACTTTTGGCCTAGCAAACCGTTGGTATGGAAGGATCGAAGAATACATCTAAGCATGAATGCTTCTTCGTCTTGTAGATCAATCACAATTCCTTTCATACTGAATCATAAAATGAATCAGAGAGTTATTTCCGGTATCTCTCGAACTGGGATATAAGATAGAGAAGACAATGATCTTGGTACACTCTAGCCTTCCATGGTTTCCAATTCGACCACCCCTGTCGTCAATCTCTGTTTGAGAGTCCAGCACGACGACAAGAAGCCACATTTGAGATGAGAATGGGGATAGACAAACTCAGTAATTGAGCAATGCCCAAGGTTTTAATTAGTATGGTTAAATGTTTTTATTTCGGTGAATCATAGACGAGCCAATCTTCAAAAATTATCGGCCAGCCGTTTGCAGAGATGCATCTACTGACCCGTCTAACAGGCGAGGGGCTTAGGTGTAGGCCGACAGACTAGAGAAACTTTCCACGGAAGCTCACCCGGGAGTAACCCGAGAAGAGTTTATTCCAGATGAGGTTCATCAGCCATGGATCGACGTATGCAGTCAAAACAGCGTTGCGAAGCGGTAATACGCATCTCCTCGTCATTGAGCCTGATTCCCAGTCATACAGGCACAGACAGAGAGAGGCGACAGCCGAGGATGGCTCATTTAAGACTGAAACCACGATCTAGTCTGTCATTCCGGCTTTCTATCCTCGTGATTACAATTCTTTGATTTATTTCCAGTTTGTGAGTTTCATTCCCTCAACCCACTGATGTTGCTTTACCCCGTGGCTACCTCCCCTGTGTTCGCTCTTGTGGATGAGTGCAGCCGTCGTTTCAGCCGCTGGCTTCATAATTCCTTTTCCGTAGCTAGAGGGCCACTCAAGCTGTCCAATATTTTACTCAGCGTCCGCCGTAACTTTTCCAAATACTAACACATATCGATCATAATTGAAATATTTTAATATCGAAAAAAGATAAATAAAATAAAAAAGATGGAAGACCCGGTGAAAGAGGCCAGTCAAAATAATCGCTCATTCTCTTCTCACCCGTTTTTTTATTAGCAATAATCAACTTTCAAGGGGACCTGGGTGACGAAGAATCTGAAGAATATTGTCCTTTTTTCTTCTGTTATACCTTGCAGCTTCCTGACGTCGTTCTTAGTATCACCGAGCCATACGCTGCTACTGAGATGACGAACAATATCGACAAGTTGGGTCTTTCGTCTTGAGTCAATGATCACTTCCCTCGTTCTGATTTTACCTGAATTTCTGGATCGCAAAACGACCACATTCGGGGACGATTCTGGTCTTGGAATAATTACTAATCGAAAAAAATATTTTTTTCAAAAACCACCATGACCAATCCAAGGTACTTTACCGAGGATGCGTTCCTACTTTACCCACTCTTGAATCAACCTCACACGAAGCACGGTCGAGCCAACCTGAAGGGAATTTATAAAACATTGTTGAGTCTTCATAGCGCTAGGACCTTTTTCGTCTCGTTTCTTCTATGAATCTTATGAGTCATGCAAGACTGAAATATCTTTTTTGAAGAAGCCAAAAAGAGAAGAAACTAATTCTGTAATCGGCAATAACTTTTGACCTATCCAGTCGGATGTTCACCATCAACAATAAAATCATGTTCCATGCCGTCATGTTCAGTGAGGATCGACTCAATGCAACAATCGGTGCGTCGAATCAACTCCTTCAAATTGAACATGATGACATGCTGAGCCGAATGAAAACTGCCTTGTCCTCCCGCACCACTGTCTACCCACCCAACTCATTGCGACCTAAATCTATTGCCGCACCAGACTTGACTGAATCACTTCAAGTCAGATGGTTGCCGATTGTCTCTCTCAAATTAAGATTCATAAGTAGAGTAGACTTGAGAAAAGAGAGTGACGGAAAATATAGAATATGCAGGTCTGTTACTTTAATCAATTTGCAATGCAAGACACTAAAGGATTCGATTTATACTTGAAGATGTGACCTACTGATCACCATTGGATTATACGTTGGACGCATTACTACCTTGGGACCAAAAAAGACAAGAGGACAATTATCCGAATGACTTAAAAAGGGCAGGTATAAGGATCGTACCCGGGTTAGCGACGATTACGTCAATCTTAAAACTCTTGGCTGGATTACTTCTGAGCACAGCCGGGATGTTTTTCCTAGAAAAGGGATGGTTTGGACCTTGATCAATTTGGTTTATATGATTTGAGCTTGTCTTCATATAAAAACACCATGCATCCAATGTGAATAGGGGTAATAAACCTCAGCAGTTGCTCCTCATCCCCCTCATCCCCTTGGACCCTTATGATTGTCGGGTTTAGATGTCCATCGGGACCCGGCCAACTGGAGACTGGACGCTGGCCAAACGCTCAACCTAATCTGCTGCCTCCAGCTCTTTTATATCAATAGATTAGGTTACTCATGAGGTTTTAGGTACTCATGCACTATGCTGTTGTGAATCTATCTCTTTATTCATACAATCTTCTGATTGTTTGTACTCTTGTGATTGTCTGCACTCATAGCTGCCTTCTTGAGATATCTCTTCATTTTATCATCTTGTGCTTGCTCCTTGTGGAGTAAATAGAGATGCCTTTTTATTGAAGCAACATTTAAAAGCAGTAACAAGTAACGAAGCTGAATAAAACAAGAGGTTGATATACGCAGATCCGTGAAGACATGAATGAGTAAGAAAGGAAAAGAAAGTCACCAGCCTTACTGGGTCAGAAAGCTGATCAGAGTGAGGTCCTCAGGTCAGAATGGTAATGGAACAACTGTGAGACTAGCGATGGAGCTGTGGTTTGCAGGTCAAGTTCAGACATAAATAAACAAAAGGAAAAATCGATTGTGAGAAGAAAGAACCAGTAGGAAAGGAAGGAAATGAGAGTTGTGACTGAACGGGATGGTCGGATCGATATAAACCTCCACTTGTCTAGTTCCTTGCTCCTCCTGAGTGCTGGGATCGCAGCTGATACGGGTAGACTTCGACGAGATTCGAGGCGTCAAGAGTACTGTGGTCAAGTGCGACCGTGAGGGCTGAGGCGATTGGGCTGAGATGAGATCGAGGAAGAGGGGGAGAGGAGAAGGAGGGGGAGCTGGAGGCGGGGCGGGAAGAACCTGGAGAAAGCGACGGAGTGATCCCTATGCAGACAAGTAAGTGACTGGCGCGAGCCAAGCTTACCTTCAGAGTGCCCAGGGGCTTGGTCAGGATATCGGCAATCATTTCAGTAGTGGGGACTTGTTGGGAGGTTACGAGTTGTTTGGAGACAAGTGTCACAGATTATGGAATCACAAGTCTTTATTGCAGTCACCGTTTGTCAAATACGTATATAAATAGTAAGAAACTCTTATAAAAGTAAAAAGGATTTTCTCAAAAGAAAACATGAGACATGTATTAGTATGAGTTGAGTATAACTTAGATAGAGACACTTAAGAACGGTGATGAAGCATTGACCTGGTATCGAGCCACAATTAAAGAGAATCTAGGTCAAGTGGCAGTAAGCTTGATCCGGCTCAAGGGTACTATTGAGGTTAGTGCAGGGGACCACTTTGAGACCATCAAGCTCCAAGATAGTTTGTCAAAACAATTTTTCAAAATGCTGTATGCTTTGCTTGTATTATTAGGATGAGGTCCAGATGAATGCTAAGCTTGATGATGGTAGTAACCAATGTTGATCTATTGTTATTTGCATCTCTTTTGGTGATATCAAAGTAATTAGGGACATTGAATAAGTTAGTGGTTTTCAATCCTAGAGAGTCCAACCATGCCAAATAATTTGTTCCTTCAAGTTCTCATTTAGGGGTTAGAATTTTTTGTATTGGCTGATATTTTAGAATTGTGTCTGCTGTGCCGTATATGAGGATGTGGCTGCATTTCTAGTTGTACTAATGTGGCAGCAATTAATTTGGTATTCAACTCTCCTTGAGTGAAGATCCTGTTACCTGCACCAGGATTGGATTGTGAGTTGTGGTGAGTGTGCAACTTGAGCAATGCAGGCTCATAAGCTATGATGAAAATACTTCAGTATGCATTTCCCCCAAGCAAACATTTGTGGGTATGTACAAGGGGGGAAGTAAGTCATCACACTGATGTGTGAAATAACAAAACCAGGAAATTTCATTGTTTTTGAAAAATTATATGAAAATGAATGAGTTGAATTAAACTCAAACCATTTTGAATCAGTATAGATATGACAAACATGAACAATAGGGCATATCAAAGTTAGCAAAACCACCATTAGAAACCTGCCGTTTTTTTTGACCAGACCCGCCATTTTTAATGGCAGGTTTCTGAAATTCACATACCACCTAACTGGTGTATTTAAAAATGGCGGGTTTCATGAAAATAGCAGGTTTCAAACATCAAACCCGCCATTTCATCCATCCACCATCCATGGCATTCAAAACACCCATCCACACCTCCAACTCATCAAATCCATACGCATGACACACATCCCATCTCCATTGCTACACATCTCCATTGCTTCACATCTCCATCACTTCACATCTCCATTGCTTCACATCTCCATCACTTCAATTCTCTATTGCTTCACATCTCCATTGCTTCACATCTCCATCACTTCACATCTCCATCACTTCACATCTCCATTGCTTCACATCTCCATCACTTCACATCTCCATCACTTCACATCTCCATTGCTTCACACACATCCCATCATCATCTTTCTCAACATGTCCAATTAAACTTCCTGGCAGCAAGTTGAAAACACAAAAAAGCTGACTGAACTTTTTTTATTATTTGACTCTGATTCAGAATCCAATTTGGAATCAACTTGGTTAGCTTTGAATTTTCTACTGGAAAAGCAATACATGGTTCCATGAAGACACACTCTCCACAAACCTATGTATGAAAGGCAAAAGCTTCACCTACTGCCCAACTTAAGCTTCCAGCAACTGTTCCAAACTTTATTGCCTTCTTTCATCAAAATTTTGGAGATGATTGAAGACAACCACATCTTCCAGAACAATTCTTGGAATCCCCAACGCAATCCAGCTATCCAACTGGCTGTTGCTCTTTGTAGATTGGGATCAAATGGAAATGGAGCAGCAATTCATCAATTAGAAAATCTATTCTTGGTCAGTTATGGATCCATTGACTAATACACCAAAAGAGTCATGATTGCTATCCTATCTTTCCATCACTTGGTCCTTTGTTGGCCAACAAAAGAAGACCACAAGGAGATATCTCAAGTAATGGAGACTGAAGGATTTCCTGGTTGCATTAGTTTTTTTGATGGAACCACTATCCCCTTGAGTCAAGAACCCAAGCTAGATGGCAACCATTATTTTGATTGGAAAAAAAAAGCAATTGATTCATTTCCTTTACAAAGCCTTTGATGATACACCAACCAAATTTGTTTTATTGGTTTGTATAGATACTCTGTGGCACTAAAAATTGTTTTTGATAACAACAAGAAGTTCATATCACTCCATGCTGGCCTTCCAGGTTCTTGTCATGATTCATATGTTTTCAATTGGACGCGGATTGCCCAAAAACCAGATAACTACTTTGACCAACATCAATACCTTCCAGCCAATTCAGCTTATGCTAGTGGGAAATATATGTGGTTCTGGCATAACACAATGTTTCAACCAATGATCAAGCCAAAACTGATTTCAACTATCATCTTTCCCAATCACAAGTTTGGATTGAGCATGCCATAGGAATCCTGAAAGAAAGATGGGCCAGCTTACAGGAGATGCCAAAGCAGCTCCAATCTTCCAAAGACATGAAGTTCCTCATCAACTGGATTATCAGTTGTTTAATCCTTCACAACCTTCTTGCCAACATCAAAGATAAATGGGAAAAAATATTCAAAGAATATATTACTGATCCTCCTCAAGACATCCCAGCCTCATCTTCTACCTTTTCTTTGGCCATGAGAGAGTGGATTCTACCCCTCACACTTGCTCACTTTGATGAGTAGCATTGGGTTTTTAAATAGGTAAAAAATAACATCACCATGAGTAGCAGTGGGTTTTTAAATAGGTAAAAAATAACATCACCATGAGTAGCATTGGGTTTTTAAATAGGTAAAAAATAACATCACCAGATTTTTTTAGTTTTGGTTGTTTAACCCAGAATCCTAGGCTGACTCCCGTTTTTTTATTTTTTTATTTTTTTATTTTTTTATTTTTTTATTTTTTTATTTTTTTATTTTTTTATTTTTTTATTTTTTTATTTTTTTATTTTTTTATTTTTTTATTTTTTTATTTTTTTATTTTTTTATTTTTTTATTTTTTTATTTTTTTATTTTTTTATTTTTTTATTTTTTTATTTTTTTATTTTTTTATTTTTTTATTTTTTTATTTTTTTATTTTTTTATTTTTTTATTTTTTTATTTTTTTATTTTTTTATTTTTTTATTTTTTTATTTTTTTATTTTTTTATTTTTTTATTTTTTTATTTTTTTATTTTTTTATTTTTTTATTTTTTTATTTTTTTATTTTTTTATTTTTTTATTTTTTTATTTTTTTATTTTTTTATTTTTTAATTTTTTAATTTTTTTAATTTTTTTATTTTTTAATTTTTTAATTTTTTTAGTTTTTTAGTTTTTTAGTTTTTTAGTTTTTTAGTTTTTTATTTTTTTATTTTTTTATTTTTTTATTTTTTTATTTTTTTATTTTTTTATTTTTTTATTTTTTTATTTTTTTATTTTTTTATTTTTTTATTTTTTTATTTTTTTATTTTTTTATTTTTTTATTTTTTTATTTTTTTATTTTTTTATTTTTTTATTTTTTTATTTTTTTATTTTTTTATTTTTTTATTTTTTTATTTTTTTATTTTTTTATTTTTTTATTTTTTTATTTTTTTATTTTTTTATTTTTTTATTTTTTTATTTTTTTATTTTTTTATTTTTTTATTTTTTTATTTTTTTATTTTTTTATTTTTTTATTTTTTTATTTTTTTATTTTTTTATTTTTTTGGTGGACTTATAAAAAAACCAGAACCACAACTTTCAAACCAGCCACCTCACCCCACAAAAAAAACTGGTCCAATCCTCTGTCCTCCTCACAAAACCATCACCTCACCAAACCAAACCACTGGTCCACACCTCCCTCCTCCTCACCATCCACCTCCACCTACCTCCAAGTTCACCTGGTCAACCTCCTCCTTATTCTTCTTTGCTCAGTTTCCCAGGTAATCCCCCCCCCTCCTCCTTGATTAATTGGAGCTGACCTCCCCCCCCCTCCTCCTCCTTTTACAAGTTCCAGACCATTCATCCCTCCTTGCTCAGCCCCACCAGTAAGCTCCCTTTCTCATCACCCCCCCTCCTCCTTCTCTCCTTCCTCCCCCTCCTCCCGCTCCCCATCTTTCCCCACCACCACCTTGCCGGGTGATTGGTCAACCGGCAAGCAATCAATTGCTTGCCAATTGGTCCCATCTTCCTCTTCCAACTTCTCAACAAAATCCTCTGTTGGACATTCTTTCAATGGGATGAATACTACCAATCCCTCAAGAATTCCCACATGATTGTCTACGGCTACAGCCATCAGACCTGGGAGTGGAGTCCATTGAGCAATCAATCAACCGGCGGGATCAGAAGCCCACTCCATCAATTCCTATTTGTGCCCATCTATGGCTTCCTCAGTCTCACCAGCCTTGACCAAACCCAGCTATTGGTCAGTAAGTCCGACTCACTCCCCGCTTGGCTGGCTTGTCCATCTTATCCTCTCTCCTCTCCTCTCCCCTCCCCTCCCCAAACTTGTCCAAGCTGCCATTGCAAACCTCACCAATCTTGCCACCTACTCACTTGCTACTGTCATCCTCACACCTTCCTACGGCCCTGCTGTGGTCAGTCCATCTTATCCCCTCCCTCTCTCTCATCTCCCATCCTGCTGATTGTCTTCTTCCTCATCTGAACTGAACCAAATGGCAGCTTCTCAAACAAATCTCACCATCATTGCTAGTTAGTTGGCTTGCTCCCTCACCTCATTCTTCAACGCCTATGCTGGCATCTGAACCCTATCCAACTCACTCAAGGCTGCCCTCACCGCCACCGCTCTGGTCTATTGGCCATGGAACCTTTGGGAGTCCCTAGACTCTTGGTCTCAGCTTGCCATCTCAATCAGCTTGATAGCCCTCTTGACCATCATCAGACCTTCCTTGATCCTCTTCTGTTCCGAACTCACAATCAAGCTCCTCATCAACTCATCTGGTGAGGCTTGGATGGATGTCATGGCCCTCTTTGCTGTGATTGGGTGAGTCAGAGATCCTCTCCTGCCAATTGATTTAGTCCTACTGACTGACCACCACTCCAATCCCTATCATACTCCCGCCTCAATCTTCAGGATTGTCTCCTCCCTAGTTTGTTTTTTGATTGATTTGAGCTTCTACGGTCTACCTACCTTCACCCCTTGGAGCTTTGTCCGTCAGAAGGTCTTCAATGGTCTATCCACCTTCTATGGTATCAACCAATGGCATTTCTACTTCACCCAAGCCTTCATCTTTGTAAACTTCTCACTCTTCCCAACCGTCATCCTTGGTATGATCCTACTCTCCTCCCCTCAATGTCTTCACAAGAGTTACCCACAGCTCAATCAATTACAATCTGCTTGATTTGCTGTCTTGGCCACAATCATTGGACTCTTGTTTATTCAACATAAGGAGTTCAGGTTCCGCCAACCTCTGGTACCCCTATTCAACTACCAAGACAAAGCCAATCAATTCTACGCAAACCGGTTGGGTTTCCTCTTGACTCAATTCCCCAAATTGGTTGATCCTGCATTCCCAGAAACCAAAAAATCCAACAAGTTGTACCAGTGGCCCTTCCAACTGGCAATGTTTGGAGTTTTGTGGAAGATGGATGATGAGGTTTGAAAGATTCTTGAATTGTTGGATTATCAAATTATCTGGAGTTTGTTCAACTTGAGGTGGCATGATGACCCTACTTGTAGGGCTGGTTTGGTGATGGTCTTGGAACCCAAGTTGTAAAGAAAGTATATCAATGAATTGCTTGCTTGCGCGTTGATCAATCCATTGATTGACCAACTGGTGAACTTCACCCCCTTCAGCTCCTCTTCCTCCTCCTAGTTCTTTAGAAGCTGACTGACGTTCTTTTTTTTTTTTTTTGGTAGGAGATTAACGGTAATTTTCTTGTTATTTTCTATCTTGGTTGATCATCTAAGTGGTTTATACCAGACTGATGATTTTTCATTTATTTTTTTATTTTTATTTTTTTGGTAGGAGAATTTCTGGTATTGTTTTGTTATTTTCTATGTTTGTTGATGATCTAACTTGTTTATGCTGGACTAATGATTGTTTTTTTTGCTTTTTTTTGATTCAATGTAATGCAATCAGACATTCCACTGCTTTGACCACCCTTTCTTGACCACCCATTACTCTCCCACAAAACTCAAAATGTTACAACTAATGGATTTCCATCTTGATCCTCACCCCAATCAAATTATATGAATTGGAGGGAAAAAGATGGATGGAGATAGTTTGAAAAAAATACAGAGAGGTGTGAAGAAAAGGGCTTTCCAGAGAATGAGGTCTCAAATTCAGGATTCTGAAATTGCATTGGAAGTGACTGAGGAAACAGTTAATGAAAAGTTTTTTTGGTATTCACGCAAACTATTTCCCTTGAACCTGTATCCTTCCATTTTCAAGAAAAGTCAAAAACCCACCCCTGAAGAGTTGGAACAGGCCAAACAGAAGATAAAGCCGTTCCATTTCTTCAGCTCTGGAAAAGTATATGTTCAAGATAAATTGGATCATGAGGATATGATTTCAATCATCAAATTTGTCCCTTTGAATGAAATATCTGAAAGGTTTATAATCAACTGGCATAGCACGAGAGAATGTTTACCGTGAACGTGATATCAGGCCTGGTATTGATGGACAGGTGAATGAGCATCCCCACCGCCTTCTGCATGACGTTGATGTTGAAAGTGTGGGATTCAGAAGAGACAAGATGATGCAGATTAAGGGGAGAGGGTGCCTTGACAGAGTTTGCAGTCTCCATGCCCAATTTGCGCAGCATCTTCAAGCAGAAATCACATTGATGTAACAGGAGAGAGCCATTGGATTGCAAGTTAGGAGTGTAACCCAGGTGTTGCATGTGATGTTCCTGCATTTGAATAGAGTAGGTTTTTGCAATACTGTCAAGGAGAGACAGCAATTGGGCATGGTCAGATCCCACCAGAAGTCCATGGTCAACATGAATGTGGAGCATGATTCTCCTGTCCTCATTGAAAAAGAGTGATTCATCCCCCCTTGACAGTCAGAGTCCTAGGTTTGCCAACGTAGCCAAAATTTTTGACTTCCAACACCTTGGGGCCTGTCTGGTGCTGTAGAGAGATTTATTCAGTTTCCACACCCACTTCTCCTTTCCAGGAACCTCAAAACCAGCCACTTGAGCCACATAGACCGTTGCATCAAGATCACCATACAAGAAGGCAGTCTCCACATCAAATTGAAAGACATGGAGACGAGGCTGAACACCTATGGATAAGAGGGACTTCAACAACTCTTTGCGGCCAACAGATGAGTAAGTGTCCAAGTAGTCGCGTGGGAACTGCTGGTAATTACCAAAGCACACCCACCAAGACTTGCAACACACCACTTCACCAAATTTGTTTTTATTTTGAACAAGGTGCCACATAACCCCAATAACAAAATTTTTGTCATGTGGAGGCACCAGGGTGCCTGTATTGCGGCTGATCAGTTACAAGTTTTTGCCTTTCATGGATTCCAACAAGAGAGGATGTTCAGTTGGATCAGAGAATGCTTCTTTGACCAAGACCACCTCCAATAAGAGTTCTTTGTCATTGTCATTGCTGTCATTGCCAGACCCAGCTAGGTCAATTGAAGAGGCAGCGTCTCTAGCTGCCAAACAATTCCAACCAGGGAGGATGGCTGAAGTGTCCAGGGAGCTAGTGATATCCCTTGGCGCCTTGTCAGAGTAGGGGACGTAAGCGTAGTGATTTGGAGGTTGTGCCTGGGATGTGGAGGAGCTGTTGGGTGTGATGGCGGGAGCATCACTGGCACTGAACTGAGAGACTTGAGGATCATCCAGTAGCAGTACCGGCTCAGGTAAGTTTGGTGGAGCTGGCAAGGAGCAATTATCAAGGGAAGGTCCTTCCGGTGGACCCAAAAATGGTATGATTGCCTTGTTTGAGTCATTGACAGCGGGCGAAGCATCCACATTGGGCAAGGAAGTGGGGGGTTTTTGTACAGCAAGGGGACTGCCATAGTCAAAAGTGGTCCAAGGAGGGGCAAAGTTACAAATGACTGTGACACATCTTCTCAGAGGATTGAGGAATCAACCCAAGTTGGAATACAACTTGTAACCAAGGGAAAGGGGGGGAGATGAGTGAGGAAGAACCTTTGAGGACAATGGCCAATGGATGTGAACCTTAAGTCCAAAAGGAATAAGTTTAGAAATGTCTCTAACTGGCTCAATGGTAAAGTTATGCGCAGTAAGGATGCTGACCAGAGAGGACCATTTGATTGCCTTGGAGGGTAAGAGATTGATGAGAGCAGAGGAATAACAAGCGGCTTCATCCCAGTAGGAGATTGGGACGGAGGACTGAGCAAGAATACCTTGGATTTTGGTGAGGATTGTCTGGTTGAATCTTTCAGCCAGACTGTTAGTTTGTGGAGAGTTTCCTGGACCCTGTTCAAGCACCATCCCACAAGATCAGAGAAACGAGAGAAGTTTGGTCAAACCAAACTCTCCACCACAATTGCAGTGAAGAAAGGCGGGTGTGATGCCCAGCTGATTCTTAATCTACTGAACAAAAGAGACAATATGTGACTCAGAGTCCAATTTATTCTTCATCAGGTAAATCCAATTGAATCAAGAGAAGTCATCAATAATGACCAGAATATAGCGCATGCCATGTTTGGACGGTGGAGTGATTTGAAGTACATCCAGATGAAGTTGATGAAAAGGGGAGGGTGACAAGGGTAGTGGGTTGGTGTGTGGCAATTGCTTTATCTTGCAGGTTTTGCACACCTCAAAATTTTCTGAAGAGAACATGGGGTTGTGATTTGTGATTAAATGAAGAGATAGGAACCGCTTGAGATACTCATCTGAGGGGTGACCCAAGAAAAGATGCCAATTGGCCTTGTGATGTAGGATGGTAAGAGATTAGGACGCCAGGGATTGTGAGGGACTAAGATGAGCTATGTACAGATTGCCAAGGCGAAGAAAGCAGAAGACAATCTTGCCCAACAACTTGATCAGGATATTACAATGCTGATCTACAATTTTCAAGATGTGATCCTTCAACTGAGTTTCTGAAACCAGGTTTTGAGGACAAAGGGGTGCATAATAGACTGGGTAAATTAGTGTCCCACCAATGTCCAACTTTCCCACATGAGTGATCTGCACCTTGCCACCATAGGTATTCAGGTTTTTACTTATAGGAGTGGGATCCAAGAGAATTGAGTCATTGCAAACCATCAATTGAGAGGCTCCAGAGTCATAGATGAGTTCTAAACAAGACTTGACTTCATCAGAGGTATTGTAGAGCCCATCCTCCTGAACAAGAAAGCCAGAGATTTCTGGGTTGCATTTGTCTTCACTTACCGCATTAGCCATCTCCTCATCTGCCAAGTCATGTTCCTCCTCTAAAGTATTGAGTGAAAGCTGATACTGAAGCTTTTTCAGCTCCTCAGAAAGCTGGTTGAATTTTTTCAGAATCTCCAAACTTCCTTTTGTAGGGACCTTTGTGGTTGGAGCAAAAAGCCTTGGAAGTGTTGGATTGAAACAAGAAGCAGGAGGTTGAGAGGAGTCAGATTGCCAGCAAGCCTTGGATTTCTGTTGAAATCCGGGTCTAGAGGAATGCACCAAATAGGTTGATTCTGAGTCATGTGACTTGCATTGAATATCTTCTAACATAATGCAATTGGAAACCATTACCAGTGTAAAGGGAGTCAATTTGTATGACAATTGGACCAGAAATGATAGCAAAGTGTTGTGAAAGAGACTCTTGAGAAAAACAATGGCCGCCATGACCTGTGATACCTCTAGGAATCTCAACTTGGGGGTGTCCATCTATAGTTTCAACAAGATCAACATACAGATTCTTGAAGCAAGTGACATAGTCCCAAAGTGAGGTTCCCAGTTCATAAGCCAAGTGGATGAGTCAAAGAAGCATGTCCCCCACCACTATTATGGATTTTTCACCACAAGCACAAGCTAGAGATTGATAAGCTGAAGTGAAGTAGTTGCGTGATGACTTCATTTTGGACTGAAGATCTTGTTCCACCACCTTGCACAACAGGCTTATGGCGTAGGAATTCTTTTTCCAATAGGTCTTTGTGCGCTAATGATCTTCAATCCAATTTCTTTCAAGGATCTCTTCATGGCCCTTGCCAATTAGTAGGTGCTCAAACCAAGATTTCCAGTCATGCCAATTATGGCAATTGAGTTTGACTAGTTTAACTTTGGTTGAGTAGTTGTTGTTGGATTGATTGCTGGAGGAATCCTTAATTTGGATGTTGTGAACATTGTCCCCTGAGCTTGCCATGACTTGTCTGTTGGATAGTTAACACCTTTATTTCTTTTTCTTAAGATTTACCTGTGACCAAGAGAGGACTCTTGCTACCATGAAAGGTTTAGAATCAACTCTTTATTTCAGTCACGTAGTTTAAGGCAACTCTTATAGAAATAAGATTATCTTTATAAAAATAAGAGCAGGACAGTTGCAATGCATAATGAGTGAGACTAAGAATGGAAAACAGACTCAAGAGATAGGAAGCACTTGATTGATCACCTTAGGATGTTGCTCAACTAGCTGAACTTCACCAATTTGAGACATTGATGACAGGCAGTAGTTGACTGATCGAAGTTGATACTCCTCCTGAATATGCTTGCCTGGGTGAGACTGAGATTTGTTGAGCTTCTGGAAGAGATTCTGATGACATTGGTCTTGAGGGAGAGAGGGTCATTCACCTTGTCTCTCCTTCCTTCTGATCAACTGACTCTTCCCTCTTATAGTCCCAATACACCACCGTGACCCTGCGCTGCTGGTGCTGAAGCCATATTCACAGCCAGGACATCAGCTGACACTCTCTGAGAAAGAAAAGAAAGAAATAAACTCAGTAACAACATTCCTTCACCATTCCAAAAAAATTTTCAACACTGTTGGTCCCTCAAGATCTTGGGGTGGGAAAATGTGGACAATTGGATGGCAAAAATCAATGCAACCTTCTGAAATATTTGGACAATATTTGAAGAAAGATGCTGTCAAATCCTCCCCTAAAGATTATTATTTGTTGAACCTTAGGTCTGACAAGGTCTCTCATATATTGGGTCAAATTTTTTGAAAATTAGCCAAACTTGTGTTTGATTACAACCATGAGGCTATGATGGACAACAAAATACCTTCCTTCTCCCCATTGGAATTTGGATCTGGCCTTACTGATTTTACCTGCTCACCTCACATCACCTTCACCTCAGACTCCTTCTACAACTTTCCCCATATTGAACAAGGTGATGTCTCTGACTATTCCTTTTTACTTGTGGTCCAAACCAAAAAATAAAATGGACAACTTATTGACAACAAGGATTAATATCAAGTATCCAATGGCCAATTTGGGTTCCCAGACTTGGGTTCTGGGATTGATTTCAAACAAAAGGGTATTGTGAAAATGGTTTGGGCAGCAAACAAGTACAAACAATGTAATTTTCCTGCAGTGGATACTGCCACCCATACTAGGATGGCCATGTCCATGCAAATCAATAGAGCAACTAAAAAAACTAGAAAGGACTTGGCCAGTGGAAAAATATATCTTAGGGAAAAAAATATATAAAAAAAAATTTTGTTCATTGGTCGTGTTAAAAATAACCTCAAACGTTGTTTCAATCAAAAAATAATTTTTTTGTATTTATTTTTAAAATTTTTATCAAACTAAATATATTCAAAATACAAAGAAATCAAGTAATTTCCTTTATTTTATCCACAGTTCTACTTCTACCAATACATGCCATGGCTACCAATAACCTATCTTTTTTTTCTGTGGATAGCCTTTCCCTCTCCTTTTTGAGTTGGTCTTGCTCTCAATCCTTCTCCTTTTCCTCTTTTTGAAACTCTAGCTTGGCCTGTTTGATTTTCCACTCAGCATCCAACTTGTTTTGATGAGCCAAACTCTCATCTTTCCACTTTTGAAAATCCATAGCCAGTTGAAAATCCCACTTCTCCTTTTCAAATTGAAGTTTTTTGGATTTTGTTTGTGATTTAACTGTTTTTTGGAGGGGAATAGGAATGAGCTTGATTTTGAAAGCAAGTACAATCAATAAATGAACTTACTTGAATCTTGCTTCTCCATGATATCCTCAAAGCCAGAAAAATTTGAAGTGTTTCTCTGCTTTTGACAACTATTAGGGTTGAGGTTGATGGAATTGAAGGCCTTTTGCTTTCCCTTTGCAGAGGAGGTTTCTGTGGGAAAGTCATTGCTCTCATTTGAAGGGGATTTGGGAGGGCCCATTGGCTTGAGTATTTGGCCATTCAGGAATGAATGAGCCTGTTTTTTTACAATCTTAATCAGTCAGGATTAACCAGACAGAAGAGAAAAGATCTTGGTTCCTTAATTGAGCAGATGATGACAATGGTGGTGATACAGGAATAACTTGCTCCTTCTTGGCCAAGTTGTTAAGTTCTTCCACCCAAAGAAGAGAGCAATCCAAAGAAGGAAGTGAGGGGTCCAAGGAAGGTTTTGAATTGTTGATCAACGCTGATCTAGATGTGATTGGAGATGATTCTGTTGGAATATCCTCCTCCACATCAGATTGGGGCCACTCATAGGTTTAATTGGGATCATAATTTTTAGGCCAAGCATCCACAGCCAGGTCCTCAGCATCAACTCAATCTGATTGTTGGGCATCAAAAGAGGCTAAAGGGGTGATATTGGCCTTCTTTACAAAGATTTCATACATTTGAACATAAAAAGGAGAAATGGAGTCCAACTTATCAACCACCAAGTTGATTCCCTTTGCTTTATTGGAGTTGGTGATACCAAAGCCGGTGGAGATTGAAATTTAGTGGGATTTTTTGTACTTGGTTTGATAGTTCTTGAATTGCTCCTGCATCTGTTTGGATGAAAGATCTAGCGTACCTTTGGTTTTATTCTTGAGTTCATTGGCCATCAGGAGATAAACATTAACCTTAGAGGATGGAGGTTGGCCAACTTGTGTTTCATTTTTGGATCCAAAGCAAGCATTGTAGTTGGATGGAATTTTGAGCCGGTTTACTAGGATGATGTAATCAG
This sequence comes from Puccinia polysora, assembly GCA_025617555.3. Lineage (NCBI taxonomy): Eukaryota > Fungi > Basidiomycota > Pucciniomycetes > Pucciniales > Pucciniaceae > Puccinia > Puccinia polysora. The sequence goes on from CM062614.1 coordinate 51,557,363, forward strand.
CTTTCTTGAGCTGACTTGAGTGTTTGGAACCTGATGGGGGAGGATTGTTGGATGTTGGGTTCCTGGGGGATATTTGCTTGGTTTGAGTGGACTTGCGGGGGAGTGTTTCTGAGGGGCCATTTAAAAAGAGTAAGTGGGATGAAGTGATGAAGCAATAAAGCAATGAAAGTTAGGATGTGATGAAATGGGGGATGAATTGATGAAGCAATGAATCAATGAGAGGATGGATGTGATGAAAGAAATAAAGTGATGACAGTGATAAAGGAAGGTGAGAGTGATGAAGTGATGAATCACAACAAATCAATGAGAGCGATGAAGCAATGAGGATAGCAATGAAGCAATGAGAGTGATGAAGTGAGTAGGATAGCAATGAAGTGATGAGGATAGCAATGAATCAATGAGAGTGATGAAGTGATGAGGATAGCAATGAAGCAATGGTAGTGATGAAGTGATGAGGATAGAAATGGATCAATGAGAGTGATGAAGTGATGAGGATAGCAATGAAGCAATGAGAGTGATGAAGTGTTCCAATAAGGTTGGAGGATGAAACCAGTGGTGATGATGTGGAATGACGCCTGGTTGAGCTGTTGAAGGCCTTTATATACTTTTTTTGAAAAAAACCATTTATTTTCAGGTAACCTTGACACATCTGATGTCAACTAAGTGGGTTTTTTTGATTTTTAATGGTGGGTTTGAAATGGCGGATTTGGGTTGAAACCTGCCATTAAAAAATGGCGGGTTTTCTTAACTTTGATACTCCCTAATTTATTAACCTTAATTTTTGTATATATATGAATCTCTTCCTCAAAAATAAATAAAAAATTATCCAAAGAAGTTTATAAAATGTTTTGCTCAGTCATTTTCAGCATTTGATGCTTCATTTTATTTGGATTTTTCTTTTTTTTTTTAATTTGTAAAGTAATTCATAAGATCAAGATGATTTATTCACTAAAGTATTCTATTTAATTTGAAAATTTCAATTGGTTTTCAAGCAATAGTATGAGCCCCTCCTCAAAACAAACAGAATCAAAAAATTTCAGAAAATTCTTGAAGCTCTAGATAAGGAAAAAATTCCAATTGAATCATACTGCAGAAATAAAATAGAGTCATAAATATTTCCTGCTTGAATTTTATTGGTTCTCAGATACCCATCTTGATCATTTGATCAAAGTATAATCAAACCCACAAAAAATCACATTAATCTAATTTTCTTTTCCCATGAATGGAAAAATAAAATTCCATTAGGTTTGTTTTTTATATTTCTATTCTGATTCTTTTCTAAAATTAAATATTTTAAAAATAACATTAACTTCAAAAGAATGGTTTCAATTTTTCTCTTTCTGAAACATCTTTTTTGCATTATTTTTTATGCTCTTGTATTATTTTCAAAAAATTGATAGTTTGATGATTTAACTCGTCAATCAATTTTCAACTTAAAGAGCAGATGCTAAAATAAATCATCATACAATTTTAAATAACTGTATGATTTTTGGGGACTGGAAAATATGGACTTGAAAATGTGTCTAAAAATAAAACTACTTACTTTGGCCAATCAGTGGGAGGATGTACTTCCCCCCCCCTTCCCCCCCCTGTACATACAAGAGATAGTTTCTTTGGTGATTTTGATTTCACATATTTCAACAGAAATCTCCAAATGGAGTATTTAGCTGGCCATGTAGAGATTTCCAATCCATGAAAACTTACATAACTAAATCACTGTCACATGCCGGCCCCACATATGTACTGAGGGGGACAAAGGCATTAGATGTACATGGTGCAAAGAGAAGATGAAAAACACTGAAAGGAATCTAAAATTTAGAGAATATCTTCAAAGTTTGAGGTTAAAAATTCGAAGCCAAGTGCAAGAACAAAAAGAAATTATTTGAATAAGGAAACTGGGGTAAGCTCAATGGAATAAGTCACCATGAAAAAAAGGCTACAGCTGCCGGCAGGTGTAGCACCTGGAGCTTCTGTTGGTTTGGTTTTGACTCTGAGAAAAAACTGTGTCTAACTTGAATAGGTACCTGAGAAAAGTGGTTTGTAGCGGTTCTTGAGTAATCCAATTAATTCTAGTGCATGCATGGAATATGGAATATTTAGAATTATGCAGAATGTGAATTCTATGTAATAAAGAAATTCAAGGATAATATCAAGAAAATAATTTTGGTTTTGATTAGTGATTGGATTTAATCAAATTTTTGGGTTTTCTGTGAAATTTTCATGATAATCATCATTTTAATTACTTAAATGATCAAAAGGGAAAATGACTTATTTTGAAAATATCAACTTTTTTTCAGAGTTTTGAATACATGTTGATATCAAAAATTCCAATGCTTTGTTGAATTTTTGATCAAAGCATTTTTTGCTTAGTTGAGATTTTTTTTAGTCAATCTGTAACCTGTTAAATTTAATTTTGTGAATTATTAAATTTTGATTTTATTAATTAAGTCAACATAGATTGATTTCCATTTGAATTGAACTATGTTTTTTATGTTTTTTATTTCTAATGATTTTAATTTTTCAAATTTTAATTTCACAATTTTTTTTTGATTTGTTTTTTCTTTATGTTTGTTTTTCTGTTTTTCTGTTTTTTTTTTTTGTTTTTACCCCGTCAGGTTGATGAACAACTTACAATAAGTTGACCACCTCCCCAAGAGTTTATCCCTGTGGAACCCCTTCAATTTTGCAGGGGGGACCGTTTGGGGCTCAACCATGCAGCAAGCAACTGCCATGGTGGTGGTAACCTTATGATAAGTTGGCCATCATGCTGACAGGAATGTAAAATTCAAAAAAAAAAATATAAAAAATATAAAATCCGAATAAAAATAAAAAAAAAAATCAAAAAATAAAAATATTGGAAAAAATGAAAAAATATACAAAATCCAAAAAAAAATGACCAAAAGTTTTGATAAATACAAAATAATATAAAATGGTATGAAAAAATAAAACAAAATGGAAAAAAATACTCAAAAATATACCAAAATATGAAAAAAAAACCAAAAAATGGCTAGGTGAGGGGGAGGCCCCTGGACCACATTTGAGTTCTGCCAGCCCAAATTCCTGATGCTGCCCTACTATATAGTAGGTCAAATTACTGATATGGAATGGAAAAAATTGAATTTTTGATGATTCCCCACCAGCATGGTTTGTAGTGAGGATGAGCTAGTGTGTGTGGAGTAACATCAACATTCTAGAAGAGTTTTTGATCACCAACAAAATAAATCTTTAGAATTATTTTAAACATATTCTTTGTGACTCTTTAAAAAATAAATTCATATGTAAAGTATATATATATATATATATATATATATATATAGGAATATAAGAAAAATATCAACATATCAAAAAAAATGAAAAAATGCAAAGAAATATAAAACAATATAAAAAAGCTGAAGAACTATATAAAAAACATACAAAAATATAAAAAAATATAAAACAATATAAAACAATACAAAAAAAAAACCAAAAAAAAAATGTAGAAAGATATGAAAATATAAAGATAGAAAAAATGATGAAAAAATAGGAAAGAATGTACATTTAAAATCTTTTCACCACAAAAAGTTGGTTTTGAGTTGTGCCATAAGACCCATTTTGAGTCGTGAATGCACCTTGAAGGATTGTGAATTCAGTGCCATCCTCTTTTAATTCTTGTTTTTTTTTGTGATTTTTTTTGAGTTGTTTTGATTTTGATTTTGATTTTTTTTTTTACCCCGTCAGGTTGATGGACAACTTACAATAAGTTGTCCACCTCCCCAAGAGTTGATCCTCGTGCAACCCCTTCAATTCTGCAGGGGGTACTGTTTGAGAGTCAACCATGCAGTGAGCCACTGTCAGGGTTTTGGTTGCCTTATTCTAAGTCAACCATCATGCTGACAGGAAGCCAAAAAAAAAAATCAACAAAAAAAAACAAAAAATCAAAAAAAAAACATTGAAGATCAAAAATAAAAATAATAATAAAAAAAAACAGAAAAAATGAAATAAATAAATAAATAAATAGTAAAAGTTAATAATAAATAAATAAAGGGAAGTGCTAAATTCACAACCCCGGGTTGTGAATGGCTCATGAATGAAAATTTAAAAACCTGCAGTTTGGAACATGGTTTTTCATGACTCTTACAATTTTCAATTTTGTTAAATTTAAAAATTAAAAATAATAATAGAATAAAATAACATAGAAACTCATTTAAAGAAATATGGAAATATTAAAAAAAATATAAAATAAAATAAAATAAAAGATATAAAAATATATAAAAAGATAAAGCAAAATATAAAAAATATATGAAAGAATAAAATAACATACAAAATTGTAAAAAAATATAATAAAATAAAGAAAATACAAAGTAATATACAAAAATTCAGAAAAATATAAAAATATATAAAAATATAAAAATATAAAATTATAAAAAAATATATAAAATTCTAAAACAAAAAATGGCTGGGTGGGGGGGGGGGGGGGGGGGGAGGCCCCTGGACCTTGTTAGAGTTCTTCTAGCTCAAGTTACCGGTCCTTCCCTATTATATGGGATTTCAAATCACTGAAATGGGTTTGAAAAAGTTGAATTTTTTATGATGCTTCACAAGCATGGTTCATAGTGAGGATGAGCTAGTGTCTGAGGAGTAACATAAACATTGTAGGTTAGGTTTCCCCCATCAACAAAATCAATGTTTATGATTAATTTGAATGTATTCTTCCTGACCCTTCAAATAATTAATTGAAAAAATATACAAAAAGATATAACAATAAAAAAAACATAAAAGAATTTACAAAAATATCAAAAAATATGAAACAAGATAAAACAATATAATAAAAAAAATATACAAAAATATAAAAAAATATAAAACAGCATATAAGAAAATGGGAAAAAAATAAACAATAGTAGAAAAAAAATAGAAAAACATATAGTAATAGAAAAAAATTTAAAAAATTAAGCCAAATATAAAAAAATAACCAAACATTCATAAATATACATTTATAACACATCCACAACTCCAATGGTTCAAGGGTCTTTAAAAACAACCTGTTTTTCATTCTGAAAAGGGTTTGAACAGTTTCAAATTTAGCACTGCTCAAAAATAAAATACAATAGGAAAAATAAACAACAAAAAATTAAAATAATCAATGAATAAAAATCAAAAATTCAAACAAATGTACAAAATAAAAATTGAAACTTAACAAATTGGTTCAAAGCCAGATTCAAGATACCAAACAAAAAAATAAAAGGAAAATAAAAGAATAAGCAGTAATATTTCTTTTGAAAAAAAGGCAAACATATTCAGTGAAAGGACTGATTCATTTTCACATGCAGTTTATGGATCTGAGGGCATTCAGACCTTGTTTCTTGCAATTCTTTTACCATGATTTCCTGAATTTCTTTTTTTAAAAAATGAGATTAATACCTGCCACCAGTATTACCTTTTTTGTTTGGGGAGGAGAAAAACAAACAAAAATTAGCATACAAATAATAATTGAATTTCTCCTTTTTCAATAGAATTGATATAATTTGATTTTGAAGCTTGATACCATCCAAAATAAAATTTCCTTATCACATAGCTCTAAACCAAAGTTCTTAACAGTGGTGATAGAATTATGGAATTTGAAATAAAATAATAATATACCAAATATCCCTGTTATGTGAAGATACTCAATTAAATTCATGAATTACATAATTTTTTTGCAGGAATCTTCTGACACCTTTCAGGAATCAATTTGATGTTTGACTCCAAAACTTAGTGGGATATGAGATACAAACTGGGAAATTTCCACTCTAGTCAGATTTAAAGCAAGATGTAAATGAAAGTATGGAAAATAAGTTTATTAATGAACTGAAATAATCAAAGGTAAAACCCAAAGGTGAGACTTGGTTTGATGACCAAAAAATGCAACTGAAACAGAATGGAATGAAATGGTTGTGACAATGCAAAAAAGGTAGGAAATGATTATGAGATTAAGTTTGGATAAAAGGCAAGAATTAGAATGCATCATTGGTTTTTTTGATTTAAATATGTAAAATATGGCACTTTGGACCAGACTAGATGCAAAACAAGAGTTTAATGATGACCAAAATTGGATTTTATGAAATCTAGGTTTGAATTCAATGGCTAATGGTGATTTGAGGTGCAAGAGGTCTTGATAAAATTACAGTGTTGATTGGCACTAGTTTTAGATTAACTGCAAGATTTGAAGATTGTTTTCAAGTAATAAACACACTAAGTTGTTAGAGTTCTTTTAGGTGTCACATATTACATTGAAATAGATAATGAGGAGAGGAGGCATGTAAAATTTTTATTCAAAAAACAGCCCTTAATTTTGAAACATGACAGTTGACCAGATATAAAAATGAAATCACCTGCTAGCTTCTGGGAGAATTCTCATTTTTCAGAACTTCCAAAAATTATTACCAAGTTACCATCTCATACCCATCTTATAAGTTAATTTATTTGATGAGTAATGCCAAAAAAGAAATATTGAACCCCCCCTGAAAATTTGATAAATGCAATCAGTTTAAAAAATTTTGCATCACTTGCAAAAAGTCCTTGGGAATGAGAGCAAAATTCAAATTTTGTTGGCCTTGCAAAGAAGCAACTGTGAATACCCAGTTGGAAGAGGATATCAGGGGGGCTTCAAGGTCCAAGGCTTCTATAAGTGAATTTCAAAACCATTGTGCTATCCCAATGGGCAATTTACAACTATCAACAGGCTCCATGCTGGATTTAATGGATGGAAAAACCTGTGGTGAGACTCCTTATAAATGATAGTAAAGTCAAAGGAGAAGGAAGATAATGAAAAAAACTAGTAATTCTGAGATTCCAAAGGTATAAAATTGCAACACTTCTGCCACCTCCTGCCTATAAGATTCCAAAGACTAACATCAAAACAATCATTGGTTTTATAAACAAGGGAAACTTTTGAGGAGGAAATACTGAAGTGGTAATGGAGCTGGTGGCCAAACCTAGACCCAAAGATGGGACAGTGGAGGAGAGAAAATTGGACAAAGGATGATTGGATGAAGGAGAACCAAATTCCAAAATGAATTTAAAAATAAAGATGGATACAAGAAATTAAAGGGGTGGAATTTTTTAAGGATACTCAAACCAGGTTCAAAGAAAATGGGATCACAAGCAAGAGAGGGAAAATAAGGTATGGGGGATAAATTCAAAGAGGACTTTAATGTGAAATTTCAAAGCTATGTTTGAGAGAGGTTTAGTAAAACAGGTGAAAATGATGAAGAGATTATTCTTGTTTTTGATGCAGAGGATAAGGAGGAATTTAGAGGAATATTTAAATTAATTGAAAAAGAATTGGCAATAAATGGAAGAGGTATTAAAGGATTATTGAAGATGAATTGTAAATATACATGTAGCTATATTTTTCATGTTATTTATTTTGAATTTTTGATTATAGATCTTACTTTATTATATTGATAATGAAAATATTAACAGAAGAATTTTTTTTTTTTAAAAAAAAGAAAGAAATAAACAAATGAGACAGAAGGGTTAGAACATGGTAGATAATAAATAAATGCTGAAAAGGCTTGAAAGGTCAGTTTGAATTATGATCTTGAACCAAGTCAGGGATTTTTGCAAATGGTGATCCCTTGCCCAAGAGGTAAAATCTTCATCAGAGTTGTCACCTGTAAATTTGACAAGTTATGGTAAATTTTCTTTGCATAAAATTGGATCAAGGGTACAACTTACTTATCACTCCTAATCATATTTAATTTTAGCTGGTTCAGGAGGAGGATGAGATCTGCCTGGGTATAGATTGCAAGCAGGCAAAAGGAGAAAAAAATGAAAGGATGGATTGATAACCTTCCATTTAGAATTTGGAGAAGTTTTGTAAGTGCTGGGAGACACAACCAATTTGATGTTGAATGGACCAAACTTCCCTGTAAAAATCTATCTTGTAGGTCAAGTAGTGAAAATTTTGTGTGCCTGGAGCAATACAAAGTATCCTACTTTGAAGTTGGGTACCAAAGTTTGATTTTTTTTTGATTTTTTCCCTGATAAAAAAAGTTAGCTACTCCAAGGTTTGTCAAAAGTTGCTTTTGGAGGGACTGGATCAGTGAGAGATAGTGGGTAGGTTGTTGAGAAGTTGCTATGTGAATGAAATAGAATTTTGGGTTTATTTAATGAATATTTTTGAAGGGAAACTTTTTCTTTGAGGAATGAGTGGAGTTTCTGTATAAAATGTTGGCTAGTGGTAGCTAATTTGTCACATTTTGTGGTTTCTGGTTGAATTTAATTGAAAGATAATTTTTTAGGATCTGATTGAATTTACTGGTTTTCCCATCTGTTTCTGACCCAGAATCTTTTGGTAAGCTAAAAGTTGTCTTCAAATTTTGGCATTGAAAATTTTGAATTTTTGATACAAAAATTTATCCACAATTACTGATAATATTATTGAGAACTACATGCTTTTATAGGAAATTTTCTACAAATAAATTAGTAATATTCTCAAAAGAAGAAGTGTTTTTAATTTGAAGAAAAAAATCCATGTTTGAGAAAAAATCTGATATCCCCAAAATAGCATCATATTTACTAGGAAGAGTTAACTGGTTAATGAAACACATGAAAGGGGAGTGCCAAAGAATAGGTGGGATTGAAATCAGATGGAGAAGCCCAGAATTTGGGTGATTTGATGACTTATCATGTTTGAAATCATATAAATGTTGGATTTCAGGTAGATTCTAAGAAAATGACAAAGATTAAGATTTTAAGAGGGCTGAAGAAAAAGTTCCATCAGTGTAAGGAAACAACAAGAAAAAGGAAAAGTAAGATGCAAGAAGAAAAGAACAAACATCAATACACCGCGGAGCAGATGAGAGAGGTTTAATTGAGTAGGAACGCTGACAAAAGAATAAAGATAAAGTAAAAGAGGCAAGAATCTAAGGAAAAGAGAAAGAAGGATTAGATTCAAAAGATATAAGATCCGCCAGAGATTCGGATGAAGTCTTACCAGACAAGACTGGTAGAGGATGAGGTTGAAGACTTGAGGTCAAGGTCGTGAGTTTGAGAGAGTTTGAGTGAACGCATTGAGTGTGATGAAAGGCGGAAACGAGTAAGGACAATAAATAAGAAAAAGGAAAGATTGGAAAGAGGAGAGGCGAAAATGGTGGTTGAGAACAGCAGGATGCGGTGACAGACACCCAATCATCCCTTGAATTTATGAGTAGACATTTGGGATTTTGGAATAGAGTGCGGAGCACGCGTCAAGTGTGCGTGACATTTGAGAGACAGTGTAGAGAAAGAAAAAGGGGCCCCGCGGAGCGGGGATTCGTATTAGGAAGAGGTTTGAGAGATGTCAGAAATTCCAACATCCCCCGTGGCTGGTATGACTGAAGACGTTGTAGAATAAGAAGGGTCGATGAGATTAAGAAGAAGAGATAGACTGGGATAGGTCAGCGCTTTAGTGAGCCCATCAGCTTTCATCTCAGACAAAGAAATGAGCTTTATAATGAGTTTGCCCATGGATAGTTCTTCACGTAGGGCTTTGGTTTTGATATCTATATGACGTGTTTTCAAGTTGCACCCAAATTTCTTGAGTTTATCTTCTAGAACTTTGTTATCTATGTAGTGAAGGCTGGGTTCAAATTTATTCTTCCAAAGTTTGTTCACTAAATTGTTCATCCAGATAGCTTCCAAGAAGGAGTCTACCAGTGGATTCAATTCCACTTCCATCATAGAGTGCGTAACATTTCTTTGCCTGTAGCTACTCCAAGAGATAAGAGACCCGAAGAGTAGTAAAAGATGGCCCAATTGAGAACGTCAAGTTTTGAGGTCATCGCTCCAAGTAGTATTGCTGTAGCATTTGATTCAAGGGCTAGGAGTGATGATTTGAAGGGTAAGTTTTAGGTTTTTGGTGGCCTTTAAATACTTCCAACATTGTTTAACTTCCCTCCAGTGACGCATACCTGGTTTTTCACAGAATCTAGCAAGACTAGACACTGAAAAACTCAAGTCTGGTCGGGTGAGGCAGGCTATATAGTTCATAAGGAAAACTGCCGATCAATAGTTGATTTTCAAAGATTTAAATTCTTTGTGATCGTCGTCTGATGCGGGAGTTAGACCAGGGTTAACGGTAAGAGGAATGGAGGAAGGCTTGCAATTGGTCATTTTTAATTCTTCCAGACCATGATCAATGTGTTTTGGTTGAGAAAGAAGAATTTTGTCGTTGATTTGCTTGTATTTCATACCAAGGATCGTGTTAGGTTCATGATGGCTCGAGTTTGGAAATCAATTGAGAAAGGACTCTTGAAAGTTTTCTCCCGTGCCGACAAGAATTAAATTGTCGACGTGAAAGAATAGGACGGAGTTTCTCTTGGGGTGTATGTATAAACAGGGATCCGAAATGGAATCATGAAAGCCCTGCTCTTTAATCCAGGACATAAGAGTGTTGAACCAATTCGCCGGGGATTGTTTCAATCCATAGAGAAACTTGTTGAGGATAAGGTATTTTGATTTTTGTTTGCTTCCTTTGGGAGTTTTGATGATGACTTTGTCCTTGAGAGGTGCGTGTAAGAAGGCGCTTTTGACGTTTAATTGTCTGATGGGAAGAGAATGGTAAAGACCAAAGAGAAAGGCAATTCTGAGAGATGCCGCTTTACCTGTAGGAGAAAACGTGTTGAGATAGTCGAGACCATATATTTGATTGAAACCCTGAACGCATAACCAACTCTTGTAGACCAAGGGATCGCCGTGGCAATTGTCTTTGAGGCAATAGACCCAGGTGGTGTTGAGAGGGTTAATTGGTTCTGGTCCATTGTACTTGTCCCACACCTTTAAATTTTCTATGCCGTTTAATTCGGAATCCATCAAAGCTTCCCATCTGGTAGAGTCGAAGCATTGTTTTGCTTGTTTGTAGGTTCGCGGGACGTAATAGTGATGGTATCCGTATCTGAGTGGAGGATTCAGTGAAGAGCGATCTTGAAGTTCATATCTGGGATCTAACTTAGAAGCCAGATCCTCAGACAAGTTGGACAAGTCATTGGAAGAAACATCTTCAGGTTGAGAGTTATCGAGAGAAGGAGAAGGAGTGGAGGGAAATTGAGGTCTCTCTGGAGATTTGGGAAGAGAAATAGAAGACTGAGGAACAGATGGATAAGGGAGATCGTTGTCAAACTTGATTGAGAGAGGAAAGTCAGCATTAGGAGAAGAGGAGGAGTTTGAAGGAGAGAAGGGAGAGGAATCTTTAATTATTTTTATGTGTTTGGATGAGACAATTGAGTTATCAGGGGTCAGAATTTGATAGGAAAGAAAATTGGGGTTGTAACCCACAAGAGTGCCTGTAAGGCCTTGATCCTTGAATTTTTCGCCTTGAGAAACTTTGTTGTCCAAGTAGACAAATTTGGATCTGACAGGATGAAAGTAACTATGCGGTAGCAATTTATTAGTAAAGATCTGATAGGGAGATTGGAAATGGGGTTCTTTTGGAATTTGATTTAAAGCAAGACACGCCGTTTTGGAAATTTTGGCCCACAGGTTATGAGGAAGCTTGGAGCTTTGAAGAATTGCTTGAATAGATTCAGTTAGAGTTCTGTTGGCCCTTTTGATCTTTCCATTGTGCTCGTGATGGTAGGGTTCCGAGACTAAATGGCGTATTGAGTTTGAAGTGAGGAATTTGTTGAACTCGGTTGAGGAAAACTCTCCTCCACCATTGGTACAGATCGTGGCTGGAAAGCAGTTCCATTTTTGGCGCTTGTGGTTAAGAATGATCTTTAATTGTGCACTTGCATCAGATTTATGTTGAAGCGGAATGGCGGATATGTACCCCAAGTGGCTGTCAACTATGGAAATGATGTAGTTCATGTGATTTCTGGAGCTGGGAGTTATGGGACCAATGAGATAGACATGGAGTTGTTTGAAAGGCTTAGACGCATGAGAATGTTGATTTTTGAAAGAGGATTTTGAAAGTTTTGAGAAAACGCAATCCACGCATTGAAATTTGGAGATAGCCTTTGCAGAAAGATTTGGAAAGAGATTTTTCAAACGATAAGGACTAGCGTGTCCAAGAGATTTGTGAATGTATTTCAAATTCTCGGTTGAAGGTTCCTTTCAAGAGAGATGACAAAACTTTTGATTTGCTCCAACGAGAGAAGGTGTGTTTACGACGAAGAGATTGCCTTGAATGAACCCGGAAAAGGCAAGACGACTTTTGGAGAAGAGCTTGAATTGAGATCCGTAAGAGACAAGCAAGCAACCTTTAGAGGATATTAATTCGCCACAACTTATGAGGTTGATGACAAGATTGGGCACTTAAAACAATTGGTTAGAGTGACAACAGAGTTTTTCCAGATGAGACAAACAGTCCCTTTTCCTTCAATCAAGAGTCTGGAACCTTCTTTCCAAGTATTTACAAAGTCTCCATCGGTGCAAGGATCAAGATCCTCAAAAAAGTTGGTAGAATTGAACATATGGCCTAAAGCTCCGGAGTCGAGTACAATTTGATTGACAGGATTAATTTCTTCTATCCACGTGGTCAGTAGGGCGTGCTAGTTGGCGACTTCCTTGCCTTTGGAATTAGAGTTAAGTTGAGCTCGCCAATTGGCTTGCGATTCCTTCCACCAGTCTGGAGCAAGATGTTTGTGTTTATGCCAGCATTTTTCCTCTGTATGATCGGGAGACATTGGGTTATGGAAGCCTTGTTTGCATCTTAATTCGCGTGGGACGGGTTTCTTAATAGTTTGAGGAACGACTAGAGCAGTATCATTTGTCTTGATTTCCTTGGATTTGGATTTCGATTCATTCTCTAATTGAGTTAAGTGATTCAGTACTAGGTTGACCAAGATGCTTTTGTCCGAGTGCATGATTTGCTGACAGAGAGATTGTAAAGATGAAGGAAATTTAAAAAGAATGAGATACGAAAGAATATCCTTGGGTAGATCAATGCCCACATCTATCATTTTCTTCATGGAGACTTTGGTGTCGGTAATGAAGTTATTTATTGCCTCAGGTTTGAATTGTTGGTATAGAAATTCATTAAAGATTCTGGCTTGATTCGCCGTTTGTGAAGAAGCAAATCATTCTGTTATAATTATGGCCAGCAATTAGCTTAGGCAAATGAGCAGTATTTAAAGCAAAAGAAATGCTGGACACTGTGTGTCAATAATGGCTAATGGGGCTCTCACAATGGGGCAATATGTTGGATGAATTCGATTGGATGATGAATGAATGATGGAAAACAGCAGGGAGAAGAGCTCCTTAAGTACAAAAGATTGGCCTCTTGTGAGCCCATGATACAACAAGCCAAAAGGCAAATTTTCCGCCCCAAAAGGGCTCTACAGGCTCTACTGGCCTTGTTACTTGGTTTGGACTAAATCAGCCCACATGGCATCAGTCCCTGTACCCTTACAACCAGCCTATTCTGGTTATTTCTGGTGTTTCCACCTCAATGGGGCTGAACCAGCCCCTTAACTGTTCAATCCCCTTGGCTGGTTGTCCTTTACAACCAGCCATGATGACCTTTATTGCCTTGTTTACGGGCTGGTTGCCTCATGCAGCCAGCCCCTGGCCCCTCAAATGGGCCAGGTGGGACCCAGGGCAAACCTGGGTCCGGTCTCAGACTCACATGGGGGGGGGTGACCAGCGGACATGTTGTCCCCCCCCTTTTTCTCTCAAATCCCTGGTGGGGGCGGTCAAATCCCCTCACCAGGGGCCCTGGGGGTCGATACCTCCAGGGCGTCGTCAAGTACGTTGGCCTGGGAGGTGATCAGGTCCCCCCAGGCCCATTGCTCCTCCCCCTTGGTAAAGGGGGGGGGGAGAGCGTCCCTGCCCTGCTTGGTTGCCTCGAACGATCGATGGTGGGGGGGTGATGAATTCCCCCCCACCTGCCGGTCGCTACCCTTGCGGCCGGCGCCGCCACCTCCTTGGGCAAGGGGGTGGTCAGGTCCCCCCTGCCCTGGCCGACCGCGCTGTTGCGGTCGGTCGCTGGCTGGTTCAACCCAGCCAGCCTGCCCCCTCCCCCTCGCGACGGCAAGCGAGGGGAGGGGGAGCGAGCCGGGGCTGCGAGCCCCGGCTCCGCGGCGCTGGTCGCCGGTCGCGACCAGCCGGGCCCGCGCGGCATCGCACCGCGCGGGATCCCTCGGCCGCGCAACAGCCCCGCGCGGGCCGTCGGGCCCCGCGTGGGCCGTGCCGAGGAACACAGGCGGCCCCGAACGGGCCGCGACGCGAGCAGCGGCCCCGAGCGGGCCGCGACACGGGCGGCAACCCTAATGGGCCGCCCCAAGCCCGAATTGTGAGAAAAGACTACTTTTGCGGGCCAGCCCGTCTGGCCAAGTATGTCCAAAATAAACCTTGGGCCCAATTATGCCCATACAAGCCCATCTGGCCGTATTTGCCCATATACCCCATCGGGCCCGTTAGGGCCCGTGTACCAATGGGTCTGTTTCACGCGTTTTGAGGCCAGTTTCCCCAACTCTGTAACATCCACATGGGCCCGTATGGTCCGTGTGTGTGTCCAATGGGCCTCAGAGGCCCATTTGTGCATCCCATTTGGATTACACTTATACGTAGCACCCGCGTAAGTGCGTACGTATTTTAACAAATTCCTTGATACTTTGCCATAAAAGCTTGGCTGATGAAATTTTCAATGGGTTTACAACATTATTGTGAGTAACTGAATCAATGCAAGAGAGCAAAATAACGCAAATTTCCATGTCGTCCGTAGAGCTAAGTCTTTTGGAATCGTCCTCTAGTGCCTCTTTAACGCCTTTGAGTTCTAGAAGAATCGTCATTTTGTCCTTCCAGATTGAATAATTTCCGTCTGTGAGTATGGGGATTGCCTCTAGAGCAGCCTTGAGAATGATTTGGCGGAATCCATCGGTGTTTGATCCCTCCATTCGTCCAATTGGGTTAGTCGGGATGGCCTTCGGCTTTTAACCGTGTTGGATTTCAGGTAGATTCTAAGAAAATGACAAAGATTAAGATTTTAAGAGGGCTGAAGAAAAATTTCAATCAGTGTAAGGAAACAACAAGAAAAAGGAAAAGTAAGACGCAAGAAGAAAAGAACAAACATCAATACACCGCGGAGCAGATGAGAGAGGTTTAATTGAGTAGGAATGCTGACAAAAGAAGAAAGATAAAGTAAAAGAGGCAAGAATCTAAGGAAAAGAGAAAGAAGGATTAGATTCGAAAGATATAAGATCCGCCAGAGATTTGGATGAAGTCTTACCAGACAAGACTGGTAGAGGATGAGGTTGAAGACTTGAGGTCAAGGTTGTGAGTTTGAGAGAGTTCGAGTGAACGCATTGAGTGTGATGAAAGGCGGAAACGAGTAAGGACAATAAATAAGAAAAAGGAAAGATTGGAAAGAGGAGAGGCGAAAATGGTGGTTGAGAACAGCAGGATGCGGTGACAGACACCCAATCATCCCTTGAATTTATGAGTAGACATTTGGGATTTTGGGATAGAGTGCGGAGCGCGGGTCAAGTGTGCGTGACATTTGAGAGACAGTGTAGAGAAAGAAAAAGGGGCCCCGCGGAGCGGGGATTTGTATTAGGAAGAGGATTGAGAGATGTCAGAAATTCCAACAATAAAGAGCTAACAAAGTCTGTTAATCCTTGGTTTTACCAGGCCAATATAATTCATGTTTGATCAGATGGTAGATTTTATGCTGACCGCTATTACCATCTATTGGAGAATAACTCCAGTATTTGAATATATATAAATTTTTTTTAGGATTATTGGTAACTAATATTTTATTCTTGTACAATAAAAGGTTGTTTTTACTAATAGAATGGTCCTTGGAATGAAGAGTTATTCCACATCAAATTTTGGCACAGTGTGAGTTGTTCAATTGAAAATTCTGAAGTCCAGAAGAATGATTTTGGAGAATGAATATGATTGAATTGAACTGGTAAGAATGATTAAATAAACAATTTCAAAAATTGTCAGTGTTATTTTTGGAAAAATTGCTCTTCCCCCTTTGGATAAATATTTCAGCTACAAATGTGTCCTTGATAGCCACATAATTTATAGTAAACACAAATTTGAAAATTTAATTGGTCCAATGTGTCTATACAATCATAATAAGAATTCTTGAATAAATGGCTTTCATATTTTTAATTTGTGTGAAACCTCTTGAATTAATTGATTTCATATTTTCAATTCCTGTGGAACCTTTTGATGTATTACTTTCTCATAATTCTCTTTAAGTAATTCATGAGAACAAAGTTTATTACAAATGTGTCCTTGATAGCCACATAATTTATAGTAAACACAACTTTGAAAATTTAATTGGTCCAATGTGTCTATATAATCATAATAAACTTTGTTCTCATGAATTACTTAAAGAGAATTATGAGAAAGTAATACATCAAAAGGTTCCACAGGAATTGAAAATATGAAAGCAATTCATTCAAGAGGTTTCACAAAAATTAAAAATATGAAAGCCATTTATTAAAGAATTCAAAAACTTGCAAGAATTTAATTTTCAAAAATTTGGAATTTAATTCAGCCAATTGCAAATTCCTTGATTGAAAAGCTATGCTATTGAATAAATTGGACAAATAAGAAAAATGAGAGATTCTACCCACAAAAGCATAGTCTCTTCTTTCTGTTTTTATACAAGAATAGTGCAGGAACACTTGTTGAAAGGTGCAAGTATGGGTGCAAAATCTAATTCTTTCTTCAGAGATTCAAAATTTAGAGCAGATTGTTTGTTGAAGAAAAATGGAGTTTCCTTTTGAAGAAATTTAGGAATTTTAAAAAGATTTTTGGTGTAGAGATGAATGGATTTCTGATCAGAATAACTAAAACCAAGAAAAATTTGACATTGTGGACTAGAGTTGGCGCTGGCCATCAAAAAATGTTTTTGAATTTTTCTAGTTCCATGTAAATACCCTCTTTCAAAATAAAAAAAAAAACAAGAAAATGGAGATTGCTTGTATGGAAATTTCATTCAGATAATTTATCAAAGAATTATTTACTTTGAAATGTTTCCCAAAAATCCCAAAAATGAAGAATTTGATCTTTGAATTTCATCAATCATACAATTATAAAATCAAGGTACACCACAAATAAAACTATTCTGAGATCAGATAAAATTTCATTGATGGAATTTTTAGAAGTACAGGGAGAATTGCAGAGGAATAAATGTATAACAGCATAATCATAGCTTCCAAAAAAAATTCTTGTAACAGACAAATATTCATCAAATTTGGCTATTTGAATCAAAATATAGGCTCCTCAAAGTTCTAAATTTGAGAAAGAATTAGCTCCATACAAAAGTTCTAGAATATGCATCATAGGCAGAAATTGATAGGAATTTTTCTGTTTTACCTCCTTCAGGTTCCTGCATTCAAGACAGAGATAAAGGCTTCCGTCTTTCTTTGGAAAAAGCGCACAGGGGAGCCAGTTTTTGGATTCATTTGTCAAAGAAATATTTTTGCTAAATTTTCTGCTATGAAGTCTCAAAGTTTGACAGATCCTTTCTTGGAGAGAAATTAAAATAGACCAAGAGGTGGAGTTGGGCCTCAGAGTTTGATATTATGATTTGAAGGATGGTGGAGAGGAATTTATTGGGTTTGAAAGCTGAAAACTTTTCATCAAAGACACAATTAATTACTGAATATTCTATTTTTTAATCATCTTAAAGGATTTAATTCAAATTATTTGACTGATTTTAAAGAATTTGGGAGTTCAAAATAAAGAATTTAGTAGGTTCCTTTTTTAATTCAAATAAATTTGAAAAATTTAAGTTTGAAAAATCATCAATAACTGCTAATTCACCAGAAGAGGAAAATTGGTACTGGAAGTCAGGATATGTTATTCTAAAAACTTTAAATTATTTCTTTTGGAAAAAATTGAAATTCCAGCTCTCCTCATTATATAATTTCAACTAATAGTGTGACACCTAAAAAAAATTGACTGCTTGTTAAATTACCCTTTCCACTTTTGGTGTTAACAAAGGGGTCAAATTTATCCCAAAACTCATTCAACAATTTCTGATAATCTAAAAGTCTTTTTGTTGATCTGAAAGTGGTGCCATAAACTCAGCATGTGGTCTTGAAGATTTTTTAATCTTGAATAAATGTTGCATATTATCTTTGAACTTAGGTTTGATTCAATCCAGTTATTTTCAATTTCAAAGATTTAGTTTTAAGCTTTCATTGTCCCAAGGCATTCTTCATTACCTATCAAAATTAAACATACCAATTATTTCAAAGATCACATCATTGAATTTTTATCTTTCCCTGAAACATCCAGTTATCACCTTGTTTTGATTTTCCTCCTTCATTGAATTCTAATTGAATTTAACATGTGCTTTATGTCATTGACCTAAGTATTTCTTTTATCCCATACATTGATGATGTGATTTAATTTGCAATGTGAAATGTTGGATCTAGTGTCCCAGAAAAATCCCTTATCAGAGAAAAAACAAACCTCTTTAAATCCAAATGCACACTAAAAACCTCAATAATTCTTCATCCACAAAATTATACATTACCAGTTGTGATTTTCCTCAAAGATATTTAAAACTGTCTATATGCCAAAATATATCTTTCCTAATTTCCATTGCACACAGTTAGCTCTAAATATTGCATTAGGAATAATAAATTAAGGTTTCTAAACTGGTCTAATATGGTACTACAAGTTAATCCATACTCCACCCATGTTATACTCACATGCAGATATTCCATCTTCCTTAAATCATAAGCTAGTGCACACATCATGTATGATTGTAGTAGTTAATATAATTTTGCCTCAGGAACTTAAATAAATCATGCATTTGAAATCTAGCCACTACAATTTGGTACTAGTTCTGATTAAGTATCATTTTCAAATCAAATTTAGAAAGAAAAATCTTTTTGTATACATGTACTGACTATTCCTGAAGTCAAATGTGATCTTCAGTATTTTCTTTTCCTTCACAAGTCTGTGGTTTGGAAAAAATGGATATGAATCTAATAGGTCTGCTCTAAGTTTGGGTAGCCCTTCTTCTGTCTTTTCTCTGCAGCATCCCATACACCACTATCTTTTGGAAAGATTAAGCTGATATGAATAATGTGGAAAGCAATAAACTTCTGCAATGAGTGGTAAATAGTAAGAAAAAAGTGATGAAAAAGTCTTGGAAAATCCTCTGCAATTTGTGGTTGTGAATATTTAAAATTATGTCCCTTTTATATTGAACTTTGATTTGCCCTCTGATGATTCAATTCCACTAAACCTCTTTTTTAAACTCCCATTTTTATATTAAATACAACAGTAGAATGGCACACCCATGAATTTCCTACTTCTGGTTTGCTCTCCAATGCTTGTCTGCCGTCATTGGTTGTGGCCTTGAAAATGTTCCCACTTTCCTGCAACTTTTAAAAAAAATTTTTGAATACTTTCCCACACCAAGGTAGACCCCCTATCTCACTTCCATCTCCATCATCCTTGAATATTTTTATGTGGCAATCTCTCAAAAAATCCACAACATTTTTTTGCTGTTCCTTTGGAATATTGAATTCATCCCACCTGCCATCCCTGCAATTTCTTGTTCAATCCAGTCCCACATTTTTTTCTTACTTGCCCATCCTCAAAAGTTCAGTGCATTTTTTGTCCACATTTGGGTAACCACACCCAGCTCCTTTTCCAACCAAACTCATAATTTGTGTTTGGTAGTCTGAATGCTCTATTTTTCTTCCAACTTATCATATTTCCACATTTGGAAAAACATGGTGCATGCTTTTCATTTTTCCATTATGCATTTCTTTATTGCTGAAAAAGTTTTATTCCTTCATCATTTCCAGTTGTTTTACACTTCCTAGTTTGTTTCTATAAAAGACTACCACAACACATGTTTTGATCCAGAAATTCCTCTTTTGCAACATAATTTATTTGAACCCCTTCAAATAATAAAAAGCTGTGCATCCAACCTCAAAAAAATACCCTGCTTCCTTGAGATTTCTCAAAGTAACTGTCAGCTTTCTACTATTACAGAGCAAGCTGAAAAAGTAACAAAATAAAATAAATAAATAACATAAATAAAGTTCTTATTAAAGGAGAAATAATATTAAAAAATATTATTTCAAATTCTGAATCTACATGAAAATTAAGGTGGGGTCACTCACTGACACCTACCTCAAATTCCTACTGCTTATATTTTTAAATAAATTATGAAGATTTGGAAAGAAACACGGCATTGAAATTTTGTCAATCTTAATATTTCACATGAAACCCCAAGTATAGGTTTCACAGTGAATTTTGTGACAAAATCCAAGAATTGTGTGATTTGGAGGAGTTATGGGCGGAAATGTGATTTTTCACAATTCCCGCATGCAGCCGCGGCAACCAACACATCTGCGCGCGGCTAAGCAGCAGCACCCCCACCCTTTTAGCGTACCCTGAAAAGCCGTGTACTCAGCCCCAGGCATCTGACAAGTAAACAGCTGCGGGACTATGGGATGGCAGAGTGACAGATGGCTTGAGAAGCCCAGGTACTGCGTAAAGGTCCTATAACCTAGATGGGGACATACTAAATATGTAATAAATTCCCCCGTGGATAGTAGATAATCTCAAAATACATAAAAGTATATAAAAATAATTAAATAAACTTTCTACGTATTTTTTATAAAATATAATTAAAAATACCAAATACGTCGAAAATAAGATAACTACTATTTGTAAAATATCTTAAAATACTTTAAATATACAATTGTGAGAACTTCAAGACATCAGTATTTCCATGACATACTAAGGGAAATGATGATGTAAAAATATTACATGAATTCTCATATCTTATATTTTAAATTAATTATTTCAAGTAAACCAACAGAATTTTGAAAATAAGGAGTAAAATCAATATCATGATTTTACTCAAATAAGCTAATAAATAATGAGAAACCACTGGAAATCAGATTACCCGTAGGAATTTCTACTAAGTAATAAATCATGTGGACAGATTAGTGTTATTCACTCATCTAAACATCAATCAAAAGGTAGAATAATTCCCATACCCTGTGGAATTAGATGTTAACCGTGCTACAGCAACAAGAACACGTGACAGGCTACTACTGGTCGCCATGCTAGCCTTAGAACCCGTCCCTTTGAGCCCCTGTATCCCTGAGAAGGACAGAATTGGGACTCAAAAAGCTACAAATATAGTACTCTTTTGAGGATATTAATACCCAGAGACCCAGTTATATTTACATCCAGACACCGTTCCAAGGTAATCAAATACTTATAGGAGATAAGCAAGTGACTTATGGCTTTAGTCTGATCAATAATATCAATCCCCAACCCTTTTTATCAATTTAAACTTCTGAACAACCTTTTTAACCCCAGTAACAGGTTTAACCCATCAGTGCACATCCCAAACAGGTACCCAAAGGATTTAATAATATACAAGTGAGTCTTGTTATCCTTTTTCTGTCGTGGAAGATTGGCTACAAGGCCCTGTCACACCACCATATATTTTATATATATGTTATCTTTGGGCAATATCTCCTTTAAGAATATAAATTAAAGGTTCCAAAGTAACCAGGTATACGTGTTTTCAAAGTGAATTACCTGAAGAGAGGTTTTAAAGATCCCCAATTTTATTGTTGCCCCTCTATTAATTTATTTAATAATAAATTTATTAATATTGATTTATAATATTAAAACATAACCAAAACAATCAACTTTGCAATAGCTTTATCCAAATATTTTACTGATTTTTGCTGCATTTATTGAATAATATATTTATTATTTATTATATCACCTCTGGTAGCTGAAGGATAGAAAGGGTCTTGGAATCCAGGAGGCTGAAAGTAATCTTCCCCTTCCTCAAGTTTATTCCCCTATTTCCCCTCATTTGTCATGCATCTTCAAAGATTGTATGAATTTGTCCAGTGAAATTATGATGAATTTCTACACAGGCCTAGTTCTGCTCCTGTTATCATATTTTAGCCCACTAAAAAAATATTTCTCTTCCTTTTAATCTCTCTCTTTTTAGAAAAAAATATTAAGCCAGGGACACTGTGGCAGATTCTGTCCAGCTTCAAGTGCTTCCAAACCCCTTGATTTGAACCTCAAGTTCCTCCCATCTCTCATACCAACCTTGCATTGCTAAAGTTTAGTAAAAATGGCAAATATAGCCCATTTTCTTTTACCCCTGCCTCTGTCTTGCAGCCTAGCTCTAATGAATCCTCTGATGAGGATGTAAACACAGCCTCCTATCCAAGGAAGCTCTAACAACCAGCATGATTTCATGGAATCTTTCTTCTTGAGGCTCAGAGACATAGTAGCCAAGAATAATAAAGATAGTCCTAGGTTCAACAAAGCCAGCATGAAGGAAAAAAATAAGTTCAATTGAAAAAATCCACATAAATTTAGGTCATTTATAAAACTTGTAAAATACTGTTCTATAAACATCTTTCTTTGTCTCAAAGAAATTTTGAAAAACTTCTGTATGCTTCCACCTACCTTGGGGGATGCTAAATAATCTCTTCCAAGACTGATTTGACCATATCAAATTAAAAAACTTGGTTATCTTTCAAACTATCAAGTTTCCTTAAAATAAAAATTCTTCACCTTTTCTGGAAATCCCCATGAAAACGCACCAGAAAAACCAAATAAGACCATTTCAAGATGAATGAGAGTGACCAAATTTTTTATTAGATATCCAAATTTTGATTCCTTAAATATTGACTCAAATGGATAAAGGGACCCATGATATATATTTTACAAAAGGTCTAGATCTGAAAATCACAGATTCACTCCACCTTTATGGAAAAAAAATCATAAAAATTGGAAAACTGATTGATCAAAGCATTTATCTCAAATGAAATCATTAATAAAATTCATTTTCAAAACAATTAGCCCAAAATAAAAAGAAAAAATAAATGCAAGCTAAATACAAATATTCTATCTTTAAGCAAGGACTGAAAGCTTGAACCAACAAGAAGAAAAATTTGGAACAACTCCCAAAGAGGCTATCAGCCAAGATTAGAGCAGGAATTTTACACTTGAACCTTGAAAGGGGGTGATTTATATTTATTATTTCTGAAAGTAATCAACCAATGATTGAAAGATGTATGAGTAAAGGAGGAAAGGTAGAAACCACAAAGCTGTTTTTTAGTTCTCTTTTGTGCAAAAAAACTACCCAGTTTAATCAGTAAAATATTTCAATTCTGCTGATTCCTCTGATCCACAGAATTGAATGAGATTCCTTTTATTATTTTTGGAAAATTACTTTCTTTATTCTTTTCTGATCATCTCAGGTGCACCTCTCTCTTTCATTTTTGATTCTTTTGTAGTAAAATATGATTTTTTCTTCAAATCACAATCTCTCTCCATTTCCCTGGTGACTTCTACAACTATTATCACTTCTCTTAAAGGTTTATGGAAATTTAATTTCCCAAATTTACCTTCTTCAAATGAGAAATCCTAATCTTGGATTTAAATAGAATGATTAAACCATCCTAGGAAATTTTTTTTTTGAAATCCTGATATTCACTGATGTAAAGGTCTGATTACTCCTTTTCAGCCTCAAGATGAAGGTTCCATCCCCTTGGTCACATTAGAAAGCACTATACTATATAGAACTTCTGTTACAGACTGTTTTTGGCTCTCTTTTCTATGCAATTTTACTTAAAATCCTTTGATGGCGCACTCTAGTGAAATAAAATATCCAATGAAATAAGTTCATTCCCCTTTGGAATCTTTGATCCTTTGGGAATTGAACCTGGAAAAAAATAAGCATATTCCTCTTGGTGTATTTGATGACTCTTTATAAGATGTTAAATAAACTCTCCCAGGACCTTATCATGAGTATCTTTTATTTCAAAAGGAATTGGTGTATAAAATACCATCTTTGAGGCCATAAAAACATAGATATAAATCATTGGAGATCTTCCTCCAAAAGTTCCAATATATGCTTTTTTGAAGCAAAATCTCAAATTTTGCATGAAAAAGTTTAAATTTTAGGAACTCCTTTGGGTTTGGATAATTTAGAAATTTTCTTTCTGGAATTCACTGGAGGGTTAATATGTTACTATATCTACTTGTTGATAGATGAATACTCAGGGTGGTTTTGAATTGCCTGCCCCTCTAAGTAGTATATTAAGTCCCAGAAAAATAAAATAAAAAGATATTTGTGGCTGATTTTCCAAAAGAGTTGCTACAATAGTATTCTCCATCAGACCTTTCATTAGCGTGTTCAAGCTTGGTAAGGAAGAAAAGGTGGAACAGATGGGTGAATTTGGCTGTAGAATCTGATTCAGGGAATAATATTTTATCTTTTCTTATCCTTTTATGTATTTTATCTGCATTCATTGGCTACTGGTGGATACTACCCTGCTGTTACAGGTTTTGAATAATAATTTTGAAATGGTTGAGCCTATACGTGGTAAGTACTGATGGTGGTTGATAATGTTGATGATGGTAATGGATGGTTGATGATGACAGTATAGATAGTTGATAATGATAGTATGGATGGATGATGATGATGGAAGATGATGATAATGATGGAAGATTACAATTTTCAAGGTAATTGATGATGATTATGGATGATGGATGATTATGGATGATGGATGATTATGATGGTCAAGGTATGTGGTAATGGTTTATGATGGTGGTGATAGATGGTTAATAATAAATATAAGGTTTTATAATTGTTGTTAATGGTTGATATCATTTATAAGGCAGGGGACAAGGTAAGACTAAGATCAAAGAAGAATCTGCAAAGAAGAAAACTTCCCAAACCAAACCTACCTTGGACTTAGGTCCTGATGGCAAGCTCAAGGCAGAAGAAAATGCAAGAAGGGCGATGGAAGGAAAAGTTTATTGTGGAGGGAAGCATAAGATGGAAAACTGTAAAAATAAGCCTATCTC
Organism: Puccinia polysora; assembly: GCA_025617555.3. NCBI lineage: Eukaryota > Fungi > Basidiomycota > Pucciniomycetes > Pucciniales > Pucciniaceae > Puccinia > Puccinia polysora. The sequence goes on from CM062614.1 coordinate 51,582,158, forward strand.
CAATTCCTCTTCTACCCCCAACTCTTCTTCTACTCACAAGCCAAAAACAAATTAGTTTGTTTGCCTGTTTTAATCCAGGATTATCACTCTACTGAAGTTAGGGTACAAAAGACACAAAAATATTACTCTGAGAAAATTTTCAAAGGCTTATTTTTCATTCTGTTTCAACAGGACTTGAGTTATAGTGTTTTGATTGATTCAGGTTCTACTCAATCTGTAATGGCTAATAATATGGTTCTCAATTTTCCTTGCAGTATACTTCTTTTGGAAAACCTATTTTTCTTTTCAATTTCAGTACTGAAAATTAACACTCACAGCTAATCACCCACTAGGTAGCTTGGGAGATCAACCTTCCTTCCTTTCCTAGCTTTGAATGTGAATATCCTTTAGTCAATGCACCATTCTCAGAAAACATCATCCTGGGAGCTGACTTCCTTCACCATTGGAACCCTGAAGTGAACTGGAAGATGGAACTGATCACACCAAGACACCAGCCAAATGAAGATACTTCCACCATTTTTGTTGAACTCAACATGGCCTACCTATCTTCAACTGTTTTCTTTCCTACTCTTCCTCTGGCACTGCAGTCCATTGCTTTCCAACTTACTTCAGTAACTTTTCTTCCTCAAAAAAAAATCCAATTAAATTTGAGTTCAATGATATCCCACCTTGATTGGATATTCACTGATCCCTTGACTATTTCTCCGGAGGAAGAATCTAGGGATTTATCGTTGAACATCATGCAATTTTTTACCTCTTCTAACATTTCTGCTACTCCCCAAAAAAACACTCCAGCTGACTGGGATGGGTTTTATATGGATGAAGATCCTGAAGAAATAGAAAATTTTTTAGATAAATTTTCTGTTGATTACCATTCGTTTCTAGATGTTTTCTCCAAGATTAAAGCATATCAACTTCCTCCTCACCGCGCTTAAAATCACCATATCAAACTTGAAGGACCTCTAAATACAGTTGGGCCAGTCTACTACCTATCTCATAGTGAAAATTCTACCCTACAAGGCTACATGGCAGATAATTTAGAGAAAGGCTTCATTGGTTGCAGAACTTCAAGCAATGGAGCACCTGTTATCTTTGTCAAGAAGAAGGATGGGAATTTGCATTTATGTGTTGATTGTTGCAAGCTTGAAGCTGTCACCAGGAAGAATCAATATCCCCTTCCTCAAATTACTTTCTTACTGACTGTCCTTTCTGGTTCTTCTATATTCTCAAAAATTGACCTCAGAGGCGCTTACAAACTTCTGTGCATCAAGGAAGGAGATGAAAAGTTGAAAGAATTTAGATCCCTGTTTGGAATCTATGAATGCCTTGTTATGAATGTTGGCCTGACTAATTCCCCAGCTTACTTCCAAAACCTTATCAATGAAATCCCTGCTGATCTTCTCACAATTTATGTGGTGTTTTACCTTGACAATATCCTTGTTTTTTCTAATAATTTTTAGGAGCACATTTTTCACGTGTGTGAAGTACTAACCAGACTCAGAAAGCACAAGCTCTATTCAAAGGCCTAAAAAGGAAACTTCCATGCATCTTCTGTGGGCTCTCTTTGCTACTTAATCTCAGGGGATGGTATCTTCATGGACAAAAAAAAGTCAAGACCATCCTTTCCTGGCCAGTTCCTCAAACCAGAAAGGCCCTGCAGTCTTTCCTTGGGTTTGCCAACTTCTATTGCAGGTTTATCAAGAAATACTACAAACAGGTCTCCCAACTCACCTTTTTTCTGGAAACAAATCACATTTCTCCCTCACTCCTGTAGCTTGGAAACAGTTTGAAAATATAAAGCAAGCCTTCACCCAAGCTCCAGTCCTTTGCCATTTTGATCACCTCCTGAGAACATATGTTGAAATTGATGCCAGTGACTATTCCCTGGGTGCTTTTCTGCACCAGGTGACGGCTGACAATACCAAAAATCCCATTGCCTTTGACAGAAGGGAAATTTTTTTGCGCTGAATTTAACTAAAAAATACATGACAAAGAGCTCATTGAAATATTTTTTTCCCTCCAGAAATGGTGTGATTACCTCTTGAGTGTTACTGATTCCTTTGCATTTTTGACTGATCACTCTTCTTTGAAGTATTTTATGCCTTCCAAGTTCCTCACCAGGAGACAAGCTTTTTGGACAGAGTTCCTCTCTGGTTTAATTTTTTGATCACTTACAGGCCTGTAAAATTTTCAACCATTGCAGATATCCTTTCACATTTAAACAACATGTACCCAGTGGGGGGGACAACATATTCTGAAAACAATCCTGGAAATTGTCAACAACTTCTGAAAGAAAATGAAGTTAAAGCTTTTACAGTTTTTTTCTTTTTTCTAATAAACTTGATGATCAACTGAGTGATGGGACTTCTTTTCAAGAAGCTAACAAGTTCCTTCAAGGTATCATTAAAATTCTGAATAAAAATGAGGAATTAGCTGAATATTCCTTAGAACCCTCTAATGGCTTACTCCTGTTTAAGGGTAAAGTAGTGATACCTGAGGAATCTAACCATCTATCTATAAATATAAAAAGATTAAAAAACCTCACACACCCCACCCAGCATCAAGGTCCTTGGGTTAGTATTCAGTTTTTGAGGTTTTTGTGTATGCACCTCTTGCATCCAGTTCAGTCCTCTTTTTTTTGTTTGCTTTTTTTTCAGCTGCTTTTTTTTTCTCTGTCTGCTTTTTTTTCAGTCAAATTTTTTCTCAGTATTTTTTTTTCTGCCTAATTTTTTTTAAGTCCGCTTGTTTCAAAGATATTCACACTCCACCTCTTGCATCCAGTTCAGTTGCTTTTTATTTGAATTCCTTTTGTTTTCAGCTGCTTTTTTTTCTCTGTCCGCTTTTTTTTCAGTCATTTTTTTCTCTCTGTATTTTTTTTGCTGCCTAATTTTTTTTTCAGTCCTCTTTTTTCAAAATAAATACACACACAACCTAATATGTGTACATAGATTGTAAGTTTTAATAATTTTCAACAAATTCTTTGTGTGTGTTAAGGGTTGTGTGATGTATGTTCATATGTAAGGTTTTTTTTATCCCAATTTAGCACTTTTCAACTACCTCTTTGTATGTATTTGGGTTTGTGTGATTTATGTACATATTTAAGGTTTTTTTATCCCTTTTCAATACTTTTCAATTATCTCTTTGTATGTATTTGGGTTTGTGTGATGTATGTACATATGTGAGGTTTGTGTTTATTTGTTTTTATTACTTTTAACCTACCTCTTTGTATGTATTTGGGTTTGTGTGATATATTTACAAATGTAAGCTTAGTTTTTATTCCTTTTTAATGATTTTCAAATGCCCTCTTTATATGTATATGTTAGGTTTATTTTGGAATATCACACACATACTGGGACAATGTATGTAACTGGGCCAAAAAATGTAACAAGGACAGGAATACAACAGGGCCAATAAATTTGGCAAGGACACAAGGAATGTAACAGAGGACATTGAAAGCATATTTAATCAACAGTAATTTTTCACTTGGTCCAGGTTTTTCTTTGAACATTGAATATTTCAATAACCAAGAAAACACATATTACCAAAGACACCACATGGAACAAGGACTGTAACAGAGTAAATTGAGAAAACAAGTAGTAAACACTAATTCCTCACTTGGTTCAACCTTTTTTTTTGAAAATTGAAAATTTGGATTTATTTGGAACATTGAGCATTTATATAAACCCCGTTTCATCCCACCTGGTCTTGATGCACTTCCTTCTGAGCCCATGAAATAAAACACTTCATTTTTTCTCATGTCACTTTCCAAATTATTTACACAGAAGAATTTTCTCCTGCCCTTATTTTGTGGTTCCACATTTACTACAAGTCTTTTACAATTGGTGATTAAAGCAGCAGGCTCAAAGAAATTTTAGACAAGGGCTTCTTGAAAAATGAAAAAAAAAATATGTGAAAAGGAAGTATTGAGCATGTGTTGTGTGAGAAATTAATCCCTTGATTATTTTTCTAAGAACAAGCCAAAGGAGGAAAAGAATAATTCAAAAAACTAGCTTTAAGTTCTCTTTGGTGCAAAGAAAGACACTCCATTTTCCCATCACAACTTTCTGCCTCTTCTGAATCCCCTGAGCCCCCTAAAATGCATGAGATTCCTTTCATTCTCCTCAGATAGCCCTTGTCCCTATTATTTTCTACCTGAATCAGGTGCATCTCTCTATTTAATTTGTAAGTCCTTGGTAGAAGAATTTGATCTTTCAGCTTTAAAAGTACTACCTATTTCCATTTCCTTAGTATCTTCTACAACTATTCTCACGGCTGGTACAATATTCTGGAACTTTATTTTCCCAATTTATCTCTCTTCAAATGGGAATCCCAATCTTGGAAATAACTAGCATGAATTTCATCATTCTAGGCCTTGTTTTTATTTCTTTTTTTGGAATCCTGATATTAAATTGTTTGGTGGTATGATAAACACTCCAAACCTTGAGAACACAGATCAACTCCTTTGTTTAAATAAGACAATTCTATACCAGATAGCACTTCCTGTACAAATCTTTAGCAGCTCTCTATTTGTTCTAGTTTTTCCTTCAATCATTTCCTGATTCTAGTACCTTTGAATTTTACCTCAAGGCCAATGTTAAATTTGAAAACCTGTGGTTTCAAACAGGTGAGAAACGCTGTTTGCAACCCATCTGAGTGGAAAACAGTAATATTATATACATATATATATATTTTTAATTTTTGTTTTTATAATTTTTTTATCTATTATATATTTCTTTGATTTTATTAAAAAAAACAACAACAACAAATTAAATATAACTTAATCAATTAAATTAAAAATATAAATATGAATAAATAAAATGAAATAAACAAATAAGTATAAAATAAATTAATTAATTAAATTAAAAATATAGATATATAAAAAATATAGATATATAAAAAATATAAATAAATAAAATGAAATGAAATGAAATAAATAAATATATAAAAAATAAACTAATTAATTGAATTAACAATAAAGATGTAAAAAAATGTATGAAATAAATATATTCTACACATTTTTATGATTTTATATGTACTTTTTTTGCCATTCAAAACCCAAAATGGGCTGAAAACGGCCATTCAAAACCCAAAATGGGTTGAAAAGGGCCATTCACAACCCAAAATGGGTTGCAAACAGCCATTCACAACAAAAAATGGGTTGCAAAAAGCCATTCACAACCCAAAATGGGTCGCAAATTGCGCCACGCGACCGCTTTTAGGTAGTGAACAGGGGTTGCAAGGTTGCAAATTCATTATTGCCCTTACCTCAAAGTAGTTTGATACCCTTCAGAGTCTGAAATTCTTTGGGAATTGAAGCTCAAAAATAAGAAAAATATTGCCCTTGATGCATTCAACAAGGGAAAAAATCTTTAGAAGAGATAAGAACCACGCTTCCAACACCTTACCACAAGTATATTGATTTATTTTATGAATAAATGGATGACAAAATTCCTCCTTTAAGACCATAAAACCATAAAATAGAAATAATTGTAGATCCTCCTCCAAGGGTCTGTTTTAAACACTTTTGCATCAGCAGTCTGAAATGCTGCACAAATAAATTGAAAAGAATTTGGCTAAAGATTTTATTTGAACCTTCAATTGTTTGAAAGGGTTTAAATTAATTTTAAATTCCTAAGAAAGATTATTCTCTTTTACTATGCCTTCACTTCCAACTTCTAGAAAAGGTAAATCCTAAAGATGCTATGGGGAAAATTCTTGGTAATTGTTTTTGGAAACAGTTCTTTAAAGAAATTTATCTTCAAAGTGCCTATGAATTGATTTGAGTTTCTGAGGATCATGAATTGCTCACTGTGTCAGTTTACTGTATTCAAGGACCCTTGATATCCCTTAGCTACCAGAGGTGAGGTGGTTTTGTGTCAAAAAAGGGTGGTTCAATCAATAAATGAATTATTAATCAAATAAAGAGAAGGCCCAAAGTTTAAGCCGGGGATCTTTAACACCGGCTGAGATTAGGTAACACAACAGCAAGTTCAGAGAGGAATAACTTACTTGGTCAGTGGTATATACCAGGGTATCTGGAATAACTAACTAAATAGTAATTTTTGAGCCTATTATGATTCTTTGGATACACTCCATGGTAAAAATGTTGAGCTATGAGGGTTGGGATTTTGAAATAAGTTTGAGAATAAAGCCATTAATCAATTATTTATCCCTATACATATTTAATTCCTGTGGGGAATGGTTTCTGTATGTATATAATAATTTGTATATGGGGTAAATAAATCATGAATGGGACCTGTAGTTATTCTTTTGAAATTTATCAAGGGGCTCCTTAATTTTTATCAGGGTAACTATGGAAAAGCAGACATTTAATTGGTCCAGAAATGCAGTCATTCATGGCACATATTTTCATTTTTTTGTTGCAGGAAATATGGCCATTTCACATTTTAAAAAAATGTTATTTCTTTCATTTTCTTCTCCTGATAATGACAGGGGAAGTGAGCCTTTTGTGTGTGTATACATCCTTTTGGTAGATGTATTTTCATTTATGTTATTTTTATAAAAAAAATCAATTAATAAAATATTTTTTCTGGACATTTCTACACCATTTAGCTTTTGAGTGTGTCACTTTTTAAGGTTTGGGAATTCTGTGAAAGTGGTTTTGGCAATTTTTGTGATTTTGGTCAAATGTGTCAAATGATGTTATGAGAGGTTTTCCCATGAATTATCTGTAATTCCGAAATTGTCCAGGGCATTTGGTAAAATGCCTGATGGATTTAAATTCCTATTAAATATGCAAGATTTTCCCGTATATGTTTCAACACCTTTGCAACTCTCTTGTTGGAATTATGGCAACTAATGCCCTTTGTTTTTGACTTAAAAAATTATATAAAAATCATTTTGAATTTAATTTGTCTTCTGGTAGTATGGGCCTCATAAAATTAGCGTGTTATGATTAAAAATAATCTCTCATATCTTCAACAAGTTGTCCCTCTTATTGGTTGATTGTTTCATGATTAAGTCATGATTAAGTCTGAAAGAATGCTAGTTCAAGTAGTCTGATTTTCCATTACTGATTGCACTCTTGTAGTCATAGAACCCTGAGTCACTTTTTCTTTCAATGTAATTCTTATCTCTAACAAACTCCTTTCTTATCTTGATATTTCTTAGTTTTAGTGTATATTAAATGGCCAAATCAGCTTGAATTAATGCATTAGCTGTATTGTGTTGTTGATTTTCTTTTTATAGCTTTTATTTCCTGGCTTATGGACTGTTGTGTCTCTGCCTTGTTGCATACTGCCTGTCACCAATTACGTGAAAGCTCTTTTCTTATTTTTTCATTCATTATTTGTTAGACTTCTTGTTAATTAGAACCACAAGTTGGTCTTCAACAAATAGCTTGTATCTAGAATATTTAAACCTGATCTAGTCCAGCAAATTAATCTTCATTTGTTCTGACTTACCACAAAAGGTAGTGCCCCTTTGATTCCTAGATCTTCTCCTCTTAGTGTTAAAGGATTTCATCCTGATATTCTTGAAACTTTCAGCTGGAGAATTGTACTCTAATTTCAGGATTTCTTAGATTTGGCTGCACACAGAAATTTGGGATACTGGTGCTGCATGTGTGTCTGAGGGCTGTAGTGTTTCACACAGCTGCATGTGGGAGTTTTTAGAAAACTTTTTTTGGTCAATAAATCCTAAAATATACACAGCAATCAAATTCTGAGTTAATTTGACTCGGGAAAAATATATTCAACGTTTAATGTGAAATATTAAGATGGCCAAAAATTGCCAGGGTGGGGTTGTGGTATTTTTGTTACATTGTATAAAATTTTCAAGGAATAGGATTTGAGTGTTAGGTCCAGTGAGTAACCCTACCTAATTTTGTTTTGTGAATAAATTTATTTTAGGAATAATCATTGCTTTTTTTTACTATTTTTGGGCCCAAGCTAAATCAAAACCTTCAAAATTACTAAAATAATGCCAAAGGTGTCATTTCAGTAATTCGTTTGCTAAAATCATGCTAAAAGCTGTGATTGGCTTGACTATAGAAATTATTCTACCATAAGCATGCCTTCTGGCATTGTTCCCACCCCAGTAAGGCTTTTAAACTTAAAAAAGATGTGTCAGTAGACAAGAGGCAGGATGCTAGAAATTTTGGTTTTTTTAAAATATGTATGCACTTACACGTGTGCTACGTATAAGTGTAATCCAAATGGGATGCACATATGTCCCTCTCCGGCCCATTGGACACTCACACATACCATACAGGCCTGTGTGGATGTCCCTAATTTGGGGAAACTGGCCTCAAAACGCGTGAAACAGGCTCATTGGTACACAGGCCCTAACGGTCCAGTTGGGGGATATGGGTAAATACAGCCAGATGGGCTTCTATGGGCATAATTGGGCCCAAGTTTTATTTTGGACATACTTGGCCAGACGGGCTGGCCCGCCAAAGTGTGTTTGTCTCAGGTTTGGGGCTTGGGGCCGCCTATTGGGGCTGCCACCCGTGTCGCAGTCCGCTCGGGGCTGCTCTTGGGGCCGCTTGTATTCCTCGGTTTGGCCCACGCGGGGCTGTCATGGCAGCCGAGGGATCCCGCGCGGGCCCGGCCAGTTGCGAACGGCAGCCACCGCTGCGGGAGCAAGGGCTAGCCGTCCCAGCTCCCTCCCCCTCCCCTTGCTTGCTATTGCGTGGGGGAGGGGGTGGCTGGCTGGGTTGAACCAGCCAGCAACCAACCACAATGAGGCAGTTTGTCAGGGCAGGGGGGATTTCATCACCCCCTTACCAAGGGGATGGCAAGGCTGGTTGCAACAAAGCAACCAGAGGTGGGGGGGACCTGAGCACCCCTCCACCATCAAAGAAATGCAGAGACCAGGGGCGCTCCCCCCCCCCTTTACCAAGGGGGAGGAGCAATGGGGCTGTGGGGATTTGACCACCCCGCAGCCCACTTCCATTGACAATGCCCTGGGGGTATTGACCCCCAGGGCCCCTGGTAGGGGGATTTGACCGCCCCCTCCAGGGATCTGAGAAAGAGGGGGGGGACAGCATGTCTGCTGATCACACCACTCCCATGAGAGTCTGAGACTGGGCCCAGGTGTGTCCTGGGTCCCATCTGGCCACTTGTATGGCCAGGGGCTGGTTGCATGAGGCACCAGACAGTGTATGAGGAAATAGGACCAGTTGTAACACACAACTGGCCCAGGGATTGAACAACACAGGGGCTGGTTCAGCCCCATTGAGGTGGAAACACCACAAACAACCGTAATAGGCTGGTTGTAAGGGTACAGGGACTGATGCCATGTGGGCTGATGTAGCCCAAACCAAGTAACAATGCCTGTAGAGCCTGTAGAGCTCATTTTGGACGGAAAAATTCCCTTTTGGATTGTTGTATCATGGGTTAACAAGAGGAAAATCTTTTTTACTTTAGGAGCTCTTCTCCCTGCTGTTTTCCATCCATTCATCATCCAATTGAATTCATCAGCAATATCATCCAACGTGTTGCCCCATTGTGAGAGCCCATTAAGCAATTATTAAACCAAGGTTTCCAGCATTTCTTTTTCTTTAAATACTGCTCATTTGCCTAAGCTAATTTCTGGCCATAATTATAACAAATTATCAGTACCAACATCATCATTACTTCCAAGCCATCTAGCCCCTTGTACCTTACTCTGGAGAACCTCAAAGACCTCAAGTTTTCCAAGAAGATTTCCTATTTCCTCATTTTAGATTCACCAAGATAGTTCTGAATAGTCAGAATTATAATTCTTGGGCTGTCCTTATCGATAGTGAGCTGGAAAACATATTTTGTGGGGAGATAATGGATGCAGATGACACTTTGATCAGTTCAGAAGTGGAGAAAAAGTTTTAACATCTCATCCTTAGGTATCTTGATGAGAATGATGTGACATGGGTTGCCAATACTCTTAGGGAAGATGAGAGGAGGAGGGGCAGCATCCTTTGGAATTTGCTTAAGTCCAAGTATGCTGGTGATTCTGTTCACCAGAAGGGTATAGCTTTCAATAAACTGTTTAAGTTACAATATTCAAATTGTAAACAGTTTTTTGCAGAGGCTAGGTCTAGCATAGCCAAGTTTAAGTCATCAGGAATTAACATGGATCCTGAGTGTTTGTCACTCTTAATCCTTCAGAAGCTACCAAAGGAGTTTAATTCTTTAGTCAGAATTATTTCTCAATTGGATCCTCTGCCTGGGGAGGAGGATGTGCTGAAAAGGATTGAAAAGGATGATCTTCAGTTCAAGATGAAGGGGGGTTCTGGAAAAGCCCTTGCTGGAAAGACTGGAAAATCTTGCAAGAAGGCAAAAAAGGATTTGTCCAAGGTCTTATGCTATAATTTTTAGAATAAGGGGCATTATGCTAAGGATTGCAAGGAGGCCAAGAAGAGGAAGAAGTCCAAAGAGAATGACAAGGAGATCAATCTCAATACTGAAAACTTTTCAATGGTGGTGTTTGATGTTCCAATGGAAATGGTTGTTGGGGAAGAAGTCCCCAACAAGAAGGCCATTATTGATGAGGATCAAGAAATGGACTTGATTGATTTCAAAGTGAGTAATCTTAACCTCAAAGATGAGAACTTATCAGTTAATGATAAAGATTCTTTCCTATCAGGAGAAATGAAGGAGGATGTTCTTGTTTTGATTGATTCAGTCTGTACAGATCACATGTTCTTTGAACCAAATTGATTTTCAAATCTTAGTGATTATGATGGAGTTTTAAATATTGGTCAGAAAGGCAGAAAAATTCTGATTAAATGAATTGGAAAAGATATTCTTGGAAGTCACTTGGGTTTCAAAATTTCTTTTGAGAAAGTGTTCTATGTACCAGAGTTTCCTTATAAACTTGTGTCCCTTTGAGTGTTTTGGAAAAAAGATTTCCAGTTTTGTTATCTTAAAGAAGATAAGTTTGTTATTGATATGAATGGGAAAACTGTTCTTAGTGAATAGGTTTGGAAAAAGATTTTGTGTGTAATATTTTTCAAAATCTCAGCGTTGAGCACTGTTTCTCACAATAGAAGTGGCCATAAGGTAAAGGACAGCAACTGTGAGAGTTTTACCTTACGGTGTAAGACTAGAAATGTGTTCTAAAAGAGTAGAGATTGCCCTGATGTTCCTAGAGAGGAATTTTGCATTGATTTGGCACGGCCATTCACACCGGAGCCCCTTGATGGGGCAAGATACTTCATAAATGTAGTTGATACTGCAACTAATTATGTTTGGGTTAAACCAATTCAATCTAAGGATAAGACCACAGAGGAGGTTTCTGTAATCTTCAAAGTCTGGAAACAGAATGGTCTAATGAAGGAGATCAAGAGGGTTATCACCAATGGAGGTTGTTAATTTGTGAGTAAAGAGTTTGAGAGCCTATTGAAAGATTATGCTATCATTTATATAATCACTACTGCAAGTACTCCACAAAATAATGGAATAGTTGAGAGAATGAATAGGACTTTACTGGACAAGGTCAGAACTATTATGTCTCAATCTGGTCTACCAAAGTTCCTATGGGCTGAGTTGATGTGTAAAGTCAGCCTGTTGCATAAAATTTTAAGTGTTAATGGGAAGAGTCCTCATTATCAGTTTTGGAAGTTGTACCCCAAAACGTCACACCTAAGAAAAATTGGTTGCTTGGTGTATTATAGTGTCTACCATAATGAGATGGTTGGAAAATTAGACCCTAGAGCCAGAACAGGGGCACTTGCAGGCTATGATTTAATAAGTAAATCATATAGGATCTTTTGTCCAGGGACAAGAAAGGTTATTTGTAGTAGGGATGTAAAATTTGTTGAAAGTACCTTTCCACTCAAAAGGAGTGAAGATGTTGTTGTGAATAAGTCACAGCAAGAAATAGAATTAGCAACTATTTCACCAGCAAAGGCTGAGGAACATGTGGTTCCAGAAGATGAAGAGATGGCAGAAGTGCCACCAGAGGTTTCAGTGCCCGCTTCACGGGAGTCTGTTAATTTGGAACCTGATGAGCCTCCACCTCCAGTAAGAAGGAGTGGTAGGGTTAGAGTACCAGTTGATAGGCACAGGGAATGGAAGTCCCATTATGCTACCGCAGGATATGAGGAAGATACATTTCAGGAACAGTGTATTCTCAATGAAGTCCTGGAGTTAAGTTCAGAAATGGGTAAGAGGGTTAAACCAAATAGCTTTGGCCAAGCTATGAATTCTGATGAGAGAGCCAACTGGAAGAGTGCTATTTTTGAGGAATTTGATTCTCTAGAAAATAATAGTGTCTTTGAAGTGGTTAAGCAGTATTCTGTTTCAAAAGAAAAGACCATTGTGGGGTCTAGATTGGTGTTAAACAAGAAGTTTGACACAAATGGAGTTTTGAAAAGATTCAAAGCTAGATGCATTGCACAGGGCTTCAAGCAGAGAGAGGGTATCAATTACCAAGAAACTTTCTCACCAACTGGAAGGCTGTCCACCTTCAGGTACATCATTGCTCTGGCAGTGGAGTTAGGAGAAGAAATCAGACAAGCTGATTTTGTAACAGCATACTTGAATGCAAAACTTGGAGAGGAGGAGACTGTTTATATGTCAATCCCTGATGGTTTTTGTGAATGGTTAGTAGAGACTAAACCAGAAACCGTGAAGAAAATCTGTGTTAAAAGTTTTCTTTCAGCAGATAAAGGGGAATATGTCCTCAAGCTGTGTATATCCCCTTATGGATTGAAGAAAGCAGCTAGATTGTGGTATAATACCATGATTGAGAAACTGATAAAGATTGGTTTCAAGACATCTGAGGCTGACCCTTATCTTTTTGTAAGAAAGGATGTAATTTTGTTTGTATGGGTCGATGAAATTATCATTATTGGAAATGGCAAAGAAAGGATCATGGAGACACTCAAAAAGGAATTCAAGATAAAAGATCTTGGTCTGGCGCAACGGGTGCTAGGAATGAAAGTCAGTAAGAGCAAGAATGGTATTAATTTAGACCAGAGCCATTACGTGGAAGCTCTTCTTAAGCAATATGGCTTAGAGGATGCAAAGGAGTTTGGTACTCCCATGAAGTCAAACATTTGTTTAGAGAAGTCTACAGATGAGGAGTATCTAGAGTTTGTTCAATCTGGGAACAACTACAGGTCAGCTATTGGATTGCTTAATTATTTGGGGCAGTGTACAAGGCCCAATATTGCTTTTGCAATTGGTGTCTTGTCTCAACACTTAGAGAAGCCAAGCATGAGGCATTGGTCAGCGTTTAAGAGAGTCATGAGGTATCTTAAAGGAAAGCACAGTCTGGGACTGTTGCTTACAAAGTAAGCAAACTTTGATTTGGTTGGTTATTCCAACAAGTTGGGCAGATGGTAACACTAGGGAATCAAAAAGTGGTTTTGTATTCTTCTTAGGGAAGAATCTGGTGTCATGGATGTGCAAGAAGGTGTTGGAAATAAGTCTTTCATCAGCGGAGGCTGAGTATAGAGCTTACTTAGCAGCTCCACAGGAAGCAAAATGGTTGGCAAAAGTCTTAAAGGATACACATAAACCGCAAGGGTTTGCGTTGATGTATTCTGATAACCAGACTGCCATTGCGTTGGCGCAAAACCAAGTGTTCCATTCAAGAACAAAACATATTGATGTTCACTATAACTATATTTGCAATGCAGTTAACTGCAAGGAGATTGTGTTGAGGTACATGACCACTGGAGCAATGATTGCGGATATCTTGACTAAGGCTTTAGATAGGAACAAGCATCAAAGCTTTGTTACTAATATGCAGATGTCCCCCCTTTTGGATTAAGGGGGTGTGTTTAAATACGTATGCACTTACGCGTGTACTATGTATAAGTGTAATCCAAATGGGATGCACATATGAGCCTATCCGGCCCATTGGACACTCACACGGACCATATGGGCCTGTGTGGATGTCACTAATTTGGGGAAACTGGCCTCAAAAAGTGTGAAACTGGCTAATTGGTACACGGGCCCCAACGGTCCGGGTGGGGGATATGGGTAAATACAGCCAGATGGGCCTGTATGGGCATAATTGGGCCCAAGGTTTATTTTGGACATACTTGGCCAGACGGGCTGGCCCGCCAAAGTGTGTTTGTCTCAGGTTTCGGGCTTGGGGCGGCCCATTGGGGCCGCCGCTGTGGTTCCCAATCTGGGACACCTCTGGACCAGTACGGAAAAAGTAAAATTTTTATGAACTTTTCTATAGCCTCCATTTAGATCCTAAAAAAAAAAAAAAATTTTTTGATCAGGAATGATTCCCATATCCAGTTCCCACTCTCCTTGTCGTCTAGGATCATCTCTTGGGTGCCTAGCGCCCATTCCTATGTTCAAATCCCCCCTCTCTGACGGCACTCCTTCCCTTTTGGGCCAAGGACTGGTTGTGAGCAACTTTGCTTGCTTCATCCAATGCTCATCACCACCCGCCCCCACCATCATCCTCTCCCCTTGCCACTCATCTTCCTCATCAGACTTGGATGCGTGCTCCCAGAAATCATCAGCGTCCTCAGCATCATTGCTCTCATCCCCATCCAGCTTGATCAGCCCTTCATCCCCCATCATGATCTCCCCCTCCAACCAATCCCTTCATTCTATCCACCCATCAGATCAATTGGCTCCCACTCTCCACTCAGATCATCCCTCACTTTGTCGCTATCATCCTTGTTCTTGATCCTCCTCAGACTTGACTTCCAAGACCAGTGATGAGCCTTTTCCAGTCACTCTTCATCATCAGCAATCCCTACTAAATCAAATCCATCTCATCCAACTCCCCCCCAGTTCTCCTCCCATCCTATCCTCCTCCAATTGTCCTACTCCAACTAGTCCTTCCACCTGTCTACCCAGACCATCCTCATCCAATCTTCCTCCACTACCCTCATCTCATCAGCATCAATCATCCATCTCTACCAATCCAACCAATCTAACCTTGGCCTCCTCTCATCATCACACCCATCTCATCCTCAATAGGATCATCCCTTCCATCAACCTCAAGCTTGTGTCATCCTTCCCATCCATCAATCCTCCACCCATTTATTACCCTCCTGCAACATTTGCTCATTCTTCCCTTGATCCACCTTCAGCTCACCGGCCCCCCGCGCGGCTTGTCCGTTGCCTGCGCGGGTCTCAACTGCCTCCTGGGCCCATCAGCATGTCCGCGGGCCCTCAATAGCTACTCTCCTGCCTGTGCTCATCATTGGCATGGGCCGGGGTTTTGATTCAGTTCTTCTTTTTTTTGAGTGTTTGTTGTTTCTTTTTTTTCCCTTTTGATTTCTCATGACAATCCTGGGTAAAAAAAAAAATTCCGCTCTATTTGTAAATCTCTCTTGTAAATAGTCTACAGACCTCTTTTCTATAAAAGGAGGGGCTCTCCCCTGCCTTTCTCCAAAAATCAATGGGAGTGTGTGCATATTTCCCCCCCTTTATCATTGAAATTGAATCCTCATCCTCATCCTGGGTATATCTATGATTTCCCCCTGATCCATTGATCCTTAGTCTTTGCCCCTCTGTGGCCTGATCCTTATCACCAACCAATAGCCTTGCTGGTTGAAGATAATTCTGTCTGTTGGAATTCTTGAGTGTTTTATACCACTCCTCAATCCCTTTCTCTGACCATACTGGTCTTGATCCCTCCTTGATCATCTTTCTGGAGCCAATCACAATTGATTGAAGAGGTCTTATCAAGCTTAAGACCTGGAGTGTTATACCTCTCTTATTTTTTTTTTTGGAGTTGCATTCTGCCAGCCTACTCTTGAGTTCCTTGAGAAGTTTTGAGGTTATCCTTGCTTCAAATCTGTTACTGTTTGCTTTCAGAGCTTCTTAAAAAAAGGTTCTTTTCCTTGTACAGCCACCCTCAGTTATCTGGTACCCTTCAAGCGCTTGATTGCGGAGAGTTGGGAAGGTTCACTGCGAACCTGGAGGTTGGTTGAATTGAGTTGATCATCCCCAATCTTCTGCTGACGACCAGAGTTATTAGCTTGTGGGCGTTGTCTACATGCAAAAGCTTTGTCTTTGAAATTTAAACAAACTTTAGCCTCTGTTTTCCAATTTTTTCCCACATAATCTTGGCTCAGATAGTGCTGTTCCATTGCTAACAAACTACTATCATCTTTATCCTTTACTACTTGATTCCTCATTTACCAGGTTCTGGACCTTGATCTTGGTTAAATTTAAATATTTTTGTAACACTCAGGAGGGCAGCTTAAACAGCACCTTTCCCCTCCACAGAACTGCCACATCCTAGCACCATTTGGAGTCTTACACCTCCCGTGATGCAGTCCGCTCGGGGCTGCTGCCCATGCTGCAGCCCGCTTGGGGCCGCTTGTATCCCTTGGTTTGGCCCATGCGGGGCCCGACGGCCCGCATGGGGCTGTTCCAGGAGCTGAGGGATCCGGCCCAGGCCTGGCCGGTTGCCAACAGCGGCCACCGCCGCGGGAGCAAGGGCCAGCGGTCCCGGCTGCCTCCCCTCCCCTTGCTTGCCATTGCGAGGGGGAGGGGGTGGCTGGCTGGGTTGAACCGGCCAGAAACCAACTGCAACAAGGCAGTTGGTCAGGGAAGGGGGGATTTCATCACCCCCTTGCCCAGGGGATGACAAGGCTGGTTGCAACAAAGAAACCAGCGGTGGGGGGGACCTGACCACCCCTCCACCATCAAAGCAATGCAGAGACCAGGGGCGCTCCCCCCCCCCTTTACCAAGGGGGAGGAGCAATGGGGCTGAGGGGATTTGACCACCCCGCAGCCCACTTCCATTGACAACGCCCTGGGGGTATTGACCCCCAGGGCCCCTGGTAGGGGGATTTGACCACCCCCTCCAGGGATCTGAGAGAAAGAGGGGGGTCTGCTGGTCACCCCCCCCGCCATGAGAGTCTGAGACTGGGCCCAGGTGTGTCCTGGGTCCCACCTGGCCACTTGTATGGCCGGGGGCTGGTTGCATGAGGCAACCAGACAGTTTATGAAGAAATAGGACCAATGTAACAGACAACCATCCCAGGGATTGGACAGCACAGGGGCTGGTTCAGCCCCATTGAGATGGAAAAACCAGAAACAACCAGAATACGCTGGTTGTAAGGGTACAGGGACTGATGCCATGTGGGCTGATGTAGCCCAAACCAAGGAACAAGGCCTGTAGAGCCTGTAGAGCTCTTTTGGGGCGGAAAAATTGCCTTTTGGCTTGTTGTATCATGGGCTCACAAAAGTACAATCTTTTGTACTTAAGGAGCTCTTCTCCCTTCTGTTTTCCATCCACTCATCATCCAATTCAATTCAACAATGATATAATCCAACGTGTTGCCCCATTGTGAGAGCCCATCAAGCAATTATTGACACAAGGTGTCCAGCATTTCTTTTTCTTTAAATACTGCTAATTTTCCTAAGCTAACCGCTGGCCATAATTATAACAGGTTTTCCCACATCTTTTTAAGGTTAACAGGAGTTCCTGGGGTGAGAGAACATGTCTTTTGAGAGAATTTTGGGCCCCCCAAGACCTTTAAAAAGTATTTGAGGCCTTGGGGGTTTAACATAAGGCATCCAGACCCCCTGCAGGGTCTTTTTGGCAAAGGATGTTTTGGAAAATCCAAAAATGCAAAAAATCAATAATTATGCAAGGAATTCAAATCTGAACTCATGTTTGAAAAAAACCTTTTCCAATGTAAGAAAAAGAAGAGAAATGATAAAAATTCATTTTTCTGACACAAAATCTAATAGGCAAGTGTTAAACTTGCAACCCTGGGTTGTAAATGGGCATGAAGCAACTTTTGCAACCCATTTGAGTTCTCAACCTATATTCACAACTCAAAGAGTTTCAAAGAAAACCTTCCTGGACTTGCGCAAACCCTTGGAGGTTGAAAAATACTTGTTTTCAACTCATTTGGGATGCATAATACTCATTTGCAACCCAAATAGGTTGCGTAAAAAGTTGTTGCAAACCCCTGGGGGTTGTGTGAGTTTTGTTGTTTTATTTATATTTATTTTTCCTTTTCCTTTCTTTTTTTCCCTTTTTTCCCATTTTTTCTTTTCTTTTTTTCCCCTTTTCTTTTCTTTTCTTTATCTTTTCTTTTCTTTTCTTTTCTTTTCTTTTCTTTTCTTTTCTTTTCTTTTCTTTTCTTTTCTTTTCTTTTCTTTTCTTTTCTTTTCTTTTCTTTTCTTTTCTTTTCTTTTCTTTTCTTTTCTTTTCTTTTCTTTTCTTTTCTTTTCTTTTCTTTTCTTTTCTTTTCTTTTCTTTTCTTTTCTTTTTCTTTTCTTTTCTTTTCTTTTCTTTTCTTTTCTTTTCTTTTCTTTTCTTTTCTTTTCTTTTCTTTTCTTTTCTTTTCTTTTCTTTTCTTTTCTTTTCTTTTCTTTTCTTTTCTTTTCTTTTCTTTTCTTTTCTTTTCTTTTCTTTTCTTTTCTTTTCTTTTCTTTTCTTTTCTTTTCTTTTCTTTTCTTTTCTTTTCTTTTCTTTTCTTTTCTTTTCTTTTCTTTTCTTTTCTTTTCTTTTCTTTTCTTTTCTTTTCTTTTCTTTTCTTTTCTTTTCTTTTCTTTTCTTTTCTTTTCTTTTATTTTATTTTCTTTTCTTTTCATTTCATTTCTTTTCATTTTTCTTTCTTTCTCCCTTTCTTTCTTTTTCTTTTTTCTTTCTTTTTCTTTTTTCTTTCTTCCTTTATCTTCTCTTTTTCTTTTCTTGTTGTTTTCTTTCTTTTCTTTCTTTTCTTTCTTTTCTTTCTTTTCTTTCTTTTCTTTCTTTTCTTTGTTTTATTTGTTTTCTTTGTTTTCTTTCTTTTCTTTCTTTCTTTCTTTCTTTTCTTTCTTTTCTTTCTTTTCTTTCTTTTCTTTCTTTCTTTCTTTCTTTTCTTTTCTTTTCTTTCTTTTCTTTCTTTTCTTTCTTTTCTTTCTTTTCTTTCTTTTCTTTCTTTTCTTTCTTTCTTTTCTTTACTTTTCATTTGAATTTTTAGTTTCACTTTTTTTCTTTCCTTTTCCTTTTTCTTCTTTTCATTCTTTGATTTTTTTTTAAAAAAAACATTTTGATTTATTTCAACTTGGTTGATGATAAATTCACAACCCAAATGAGTAATGCACTCAACTCATTTGGGCCATGTGGCATGCTAAACAACTACAATTGAGTTATTTAGCCTCCACACAACTTGAGTGTAGTTGTGCAGCCCCCACATGACAGCCTGAGTCATGTGGCACAACACCCCATTACATTCAAGTTGTGTGGGGCTGTACACAACTCAAATGTAGTTGTGTTCCACGCCACACAACTACTAGTTTTGTGGACCAAAAAAAATGACGCAAATACAATTAATAAAAAACTAAAATAAACTCAAGCAAAATACAATAAAAAAAACAGAAATCAACCAAAAGATTGAAAAATGTCAATTTTTTGATCAAAAAATAAAAAATAAAATAAAAATAAATCAAAATAAGGGTGATGTTGAATTCATGGCTCCAGTCGTGTGGGAGTTATGTAGGGCCCCTCAACGCGTGGGGGCCCATACACTCCACTTAATTCATAATTTATAATTTATAATTTATAATTTATAATTTATAATCTATAATTTATAATTTATAATTTATTATTATTATTATTATTTATTATTATTTATTATTATTATGTATTATTTATTATTTATTAGTTATTACTTATTACTTATTATTTATTATTTATTATTTATTATTTATTATTTATTATTTATTATTTATTATTTATTATTTATTATTTACTATTTATTATTTATTATTTATTATTTATTATTTATTATTTATTATTTATTATTTATTATTTATTATTTATTATTTATTATTTATTATTTATTATTTATTATTTATTATTTATTATTTATTATTTATTATTTATTATTTATTATTTATTATTTATTATTTATTATTTATTATTTATTTATTATTTATTATTTATTATTTATTATTTATTATTTATTATTTATTATTTATTATTTATTATTTATTATTTATTATTTATTATTTATTATTTATTATTTATTATTTATTATTTATTATTTATTATTTATTATTTATTATTTATTATTTATTATTTATTATTTATTATTTATTATTTATTATTTATTATTTATTATTTATTATTTATTATTTATTATTTATTATTTATTATTTATTATTTATTATTTATTATTTATTATTTATTATTTATTATTTATTATTTATTATTTATTATTTATTATTTATTATTTATTATTTATTATTTATTATTTATTATTTATTATTTATTATTTATTATTTATTATTTATTATTTATTATTTATTATTTATTATTTATTATTTATTATTTATTATTTATTATTTATTATTTATTATTTATTATTTATTATTTATTATTTATTATTTATTATTTATTATTTATTATTTATTATTTATTATTTATTATTTATTATTTATTATTTATTATTTATTATTTATTATTTATTATTTATTATTTATTATTTATTATTTATTATTTATTATTTATTATTTATTATTTATTATTTATTATTTATTATTTATTATTGATTATTTATTATTGATTATTGATTATTTATTATCTATTATTTATTATTTATTATTTATTATTTATTATTATTATGTATTATTTATTATTTATTATTTATTATTTATTATTTATTATTTATTATTTATTATTTATTATTGATTATTTATTATTTATTATTTATTATTTATTATTTATTATTTATTATTTATTATTTATTATTTATTATTTATTATTTATTATTTATTATTTATTATTTATTATTTATTATTCATTATTCATTATTCATTATTTATTATTTATTATTTATTATTGATTATTTATTATTTATTATTTATTATTTATTATTTATTATTTATTATTTATTATTTATTATTTATTATTTATTATTTATTATTTATTATTTATTATTTATTATTTATTATTTATTATTTATTATTTATTATTTATTATTTATTATTTATTATTTATTATTTATTATTTATTATTTATTATTTATTATTTATTATTTATTATTTATTATTTATTATTTATTATTTATTATTTATTATTTATTATTTATTATTTATTATTTATTATTTATTATTTATTATTTATTATTTATTATTTATTATTTATTATTTATTATTTATTATTTATTATTTATTATTTATTATTTATTATTTATTATTTATTATTTATTATTTATTATTTATTATTTATTATTTATTATTTATTATTTATTATTTATTATTTATTATTTATTATTTATTATTTATTATTTATTATTTATTATTTATAATTTATTATTTATTATTTATTATTTATTATTTATTATTTATTATTTATTATTTATTATTTATTATTTATTATTTATTATTTATTATTTATTATTTATTATTTATTATTTATTATTTATTATTTATTATTTATTATTTATTATTTATTATTTATTATTTATTATTTATTATTTATTATTTATCATTTATTATTTATTATTTATTATTTATTATTTATTATTTATTATTTATTATTTATTATTTATTATTTATTATTTATTATTTATTATTTATTATTTATTATTTATTATTTATTATTTATTATTTATTATTTATTATTTATTATTTATTATTTATTATTTATTATTTATTTTTTATTTTTTATTGTTTATTGTTTATTATTTATTATTTATTATTTATTATTTATTATTTATTATTTATTATTTATTATTTATTATTCGTTATTCAATATTTAATATTTACTTTTTATTATATATAATTTATAGTGTATTATGTATTATTTATAATTTATAATTTATAATTTATTATTTATTATTTATGATTTATGATTTAGTGAAGGCTACACAACTTGATTTTTGTTGTTTAGCGTGCCATAAAACTCAAATGGGACGTGTAGCATACCACAAAGCCCATTTGAGTCGTGTAGCATGCCACACGGCCCATTTGAGCCATGCAGCATTCCACACAGCCCATTTGAGCCGTGTACCATGCCACACGGCTCATTTGAGTCGTGTAGGGTGCCGCATGGCCCTATGAGCCGTGTACACGACTTGAAGAGCCGTGTACAGAGTCGTGTACACAGCTGAATGAGCCTTGAATTTAAAATTTCCCTAAAAATAAAGAAAAATAAAGAAAAATAAACAAAAATAAACAAAAATGAATAAAAATAAAATAGTGAAAAAAAAAACAAGAAAAACTGAAGACAACCAAAACACCAAAAATTAAATAAACAATGACAGAGTTTATGGAACAGCCCTAAAGTAGAAGTGCCAAAAAATCAAATTTCAGCTTGAATAGCCCTAAAGTAAAAGTTCCAAGAAGTACAAGTTTAACTTGACAAGCCCTAAAGTAAAAACCACAAAAAAATGACAAGTAACTTGACAAGCCCTAAAGTAAAAACACCAAAAAAAAGCATTGAATTTGTTTTAAGATGATCCCATCACAAGAAGTAAAAATAATTCTTATGGTGTGATCAGGCCAACACAAGTTGAACTGAATCACCAATAAAATCTCATTCAAAACAATCATCATAATGATGTTAACTCAAAACACGCAACATAATTATGTTCAAAATGTGATAACCCTGTATATTAATAGAATTAAAATATCAGCATCAGAACCCAAAACCAAGTTATCAAATTAAAATGATTTCTATTAAATTAGAATAAAACTCAAGTTGATCTTTGAGGTTATCAACCCAACAAGAGGCTTTTGTGGAAATCATGGAATGTTTTTTGGAAACTATGGGCAGGATTGGAATCACATCTACCTTAAGTGAAAGCTGGACCTAATGGTTATTATTAAAAAATGAAATGAATATTGGGTCTGATGCTTCTTTTACCCCCATTTTCATAGTAGTATAAGTAAAGCATGAATCCAATGAAATGAAACATATTGGTCTTCCATCAGTATCTACTCATATCTAACTTTAAAAAGCCATTTTGAAGAGGGATTTTTTTTTTGATTTCATTAAAGTCAAGTTTTTTTCTATCTTTTCAACGTCTTTACTGCCACCAAGGATCTTAGAATAGCACATGTTATTTTTCAGCAATTTTTCCATCATTTCTTTTCTTAATTGAAACCATCCATGCTCATCATACCCAAGTGATTTATCCATGACTCTAAATCCACAATTTTCATCACCAAATAGATCCCAAACCTCCCCCAAGAACTTATGTAAGTTCCCAGGTATTTGATTGAGGTAATTCACTTCCTAAAATAAAAAATTGGTTAGAAAAAATTATAATCTCATTAAATGAAACAAAACTCACTTAAGATAAGATACTGTTTTACTCCTACATTTCTTCATCTTCCTCCTTTGAAAAGGAATGTGTTTCCAATGGAAGGGACCCTAATGAACTTTTGGTCTCTTCCACTGAACTATGAAATTCAGATGACAAGCCTTTCTTGCACTACAGAAATCATTTTCCCATCAGTTCATTAAACCAAACAAATGAACATTTCTCAAAATAAAATACTTCCAATCTTTTGTCAGTTCTTATTTGGTGCCTTTCTCATTCTCTTTTACAACTTAAGTTTCTTCTCAACTTGTTCAAATGAAGAAGGATCACTCCGGGTATCTTTCAATTTTGGCCTGCCTCTGCTTGATTGCAATGCTTCAGGTTCAAGTCTTGGCTTTGATCAATACTTTTCAGTCTTTGGAATCAAGTACTTCAACAGCCCGCAATCATCTTTCTCAGGATTTCCCATGATATTTGAATTGAGCTTCTTATGTAACTGAGAATTGTTGAGCATTTCATTAAAATCAAACTTTCAAATATCAAAAGGATCAAATATCAGTAAAGTATGAATCACCATTTAAAAAGCATTAATCCCATTAAACCAACTTACAGAACTAGAACTTCAAGGGTCATAATCCAACCTCCATTGAGGATGAACATCCTCAGGAACAACAGATCCTCTTGAAACTAGTAATCACCTATCTGGTGAGAAAAGGGCAAACACATAGTCTTCAAGTATGAATTGGTGCACACTTCCCCATCATGGTGCCGCTTTAACCTCTCTAATTGTTGGAATACTCTGTTGAATCCAGAATACCTCCTTATGTTTATTTTATGCCTCCTTATGTTTATTGTATAACTCCTTATGTTTATTGTATACCTCCTTATGTTTATTTTATACCTCCTTATGTTTATTTTATACCTCCTATGTTTATTTTATACCTCCTTATTTTTATTTTATACCTCCTTATGTTTATTTTATACCTCCTCATGTTTATTTTTATTCTATCATTCCTATTTTACTCTTTTATTTAATTCCACATTTTTACCTCATTTCATCCTTGCGCTTCAACAATGCCTGTTGCATATTTATTTTGAACCACACGTCTCTAGCTGCTTAAGCTCAGTTTCTCTGGGGACAAGTCACCCTCTTCTCCCCTCACCAAACCTTCTCAAATAAACACTTGTCATCCTGAACCATCAACATTCAAGAAATACAAGGAATAATTGAGAAAAAGAAAGTATTGGTCATTGTCGAGGACTCAAGTTAATTTGGTTCAACCCATACTACACACTCACTCATTGGTTGTAGCTAAGTTTTTAACATGTTTTCCCCAGATTATCAAGTCTCCTTTTGGATCTTGGAGTGTGTTTGGAGGACTTCCCTTTTCTCAAATTGCCACTATTTCTGTTTCATATCTATAGTCATTTGAATAGCCTGGATATGGTTTCAATCTCCTGTTTTCTGCAATTATCATCTCTCCTTTAATCATCAAACTTTTCTTCTAACACCATATGCTAGCTTTCTGGTTTTATTTTTCACCATCCTTGAAGAAATCAGAATTTTATTGTATCACTAATTGTACAACAACAAGTTTAATTGCCTCTAAAGAAAACTTGTATCCAAATGGTAACAGTTCAGTGGGAAGAACTATTCCTATCTTTATTCAAGAGTTGTAAAGGGCAGCCTGAACCAATTTAATTTTATTGGAAACTGTTCCCTCTAGGTTCCTCCAAACATCCAAAATGTTTCCAAAAATATTTTCATGGAATCTTTTGAGAGTAGCATGGGCCCCTTCAACCCAAGACGTGGTTTTCTTTCAAATTCAGGGGTTTTTCAATTTTAAGCCATTAAAAATGGCTCTTTGATACAGAAGATGTTATGATCCACATACTCAAACACATCTTCAAGGTCTTCCAAGAAACACTTTATACAATTCATCATGTAAGCAACCCAAAACTAGGAAGATTAACAGTAGAGGCAGTGATTTGGAACTTACTCTAAGTTCAGCATCATTGACCTCTGCCTCCTCCTTGGTTTTTGAGGCCCCATACTTAGCCCACAGAGGCATGGAGCTTTTCTATCCTTCAACATCATTATTAAATCACAATTTAAAGTTTTCTTGTATTTTTCTATACAAGTGCCACTCACAACACTGTCTTGTTCACTCATGGAAAATTTTTTCTTATAGAAAAGATCAGAGCTTTTTCACAGTCCTTTGTGGTGTTTTTATATAGTCTTGAATTGGGAACCATGCTGGGATTGGCACGCTCATTGCGGCCCGCTTGGAAATGGGAGTTGGCTTGCTCAGACATTGGAGTCAGCATGCTCATCACGGTGTGGTGACCAATCTGGGACACCACGAGCCAAAAAAAAAAAAAAAAAAAAAAAAAAAAAAAAAAAAAAAAAAAAATATATATATATTTTTTGGTTGTACCCCTATGGGTACCTTCATTTCCCCCCCCTCTCTCAACTTCCCCCCTGTCCCAGCGGTTTAGGACAGGTCTCTTGCCTGTCTCTCCGCTTCAATCCCCCCGTTCTATGTTCAACTCCCACTTGTTGCGCTCGCGGCCCTGACTTTTGGCGACGCGAGCAATTGTTGAACCACTTTTGACGATCCCTTCTCCTCCTCTCCACTCCATCATCATTAACCACCACTAGCATCATCATCATCATCATCATCGTCATCACTAGTACACCAGCAACAATCTCTCATCACCGATAGAACCAACCAGATCATCCCTCATCAAATCCTCCTTGGCCTTTGATCGCTAGTCCCACCCTATCCAATTGATCCTCATCCACCCACGATCACCACCATCTTCACTCCCCACTCAAGATCACTCGACTCTACCAGGATGAGCTACTAGAACAAGCCAAGCGTAGAGATGTCATCATCCGCGCCAATACCGGTACCGGTAAGACCTTGGTTGCCATTGAGCTCATCAAATCCATCGCTGCCCATCCCCCCTCGCCTCCGCGTCATCTCATGATCCCGCCATAGCCCCGACTCATTTTTGATCGACGAATTGATCTCTTTGATTGATTGGTTCAAGACTCTTATCCCTCGAATCCAACCTGAGCCCATCTAGTAGTCACCGATCACCATCACCACTCAATCGATTATCAACCATCACCTCATCCAATGATCCCCGATCCCTATCATCACCAGCAGAAAAACTCCATCCTACGCCCATCATCCGATCCAACCGACGACCGCAAGCGACCGCTCCCGGCCGTCGGAACTTTCACCCCGTTGTCGCCGCCGATCGGGCGACGACAACCGTTGTCGACACCCGCGACCGCTGTCGCGGGTGTTCATCTGGTTGCCCGCGGTAATTCTTGACGCGGGCGACATCTCTTTTTCCTCTCATGTAATTTTTTTTTTTTTATTATTTTTTATGTTTTCATTTTTTTTTTCCGCACCTATTTGTAAATCTCTCTTGTACATAGTATACAGGGCCTCATGTCTATAAAAGGAGGGGCTCTCCCCTGCCTTTTGGCCCAGCATCCCAGCATCAGAGCATCAAAAAAAAAAATCCATCATCATATCCCCTCATCATCATAATCAATTTATCTGTGGGCATCCTTCCCCACCTATCTGAGCCATTTATCCGGGTATATCCATGATTGCCCCCTTGATCCTTTGAGCCTCCATACTCAAACTCTGTGCCTTGTGACCTTGATCCTTATCACCAACCAATAGCCTTGCTGGTTGAAGAAGAATTCCTGTCTGTCTGAATTCTTGAGTGTGTTATACCACTCTGATCCCTTTTTCCGACCATACTGGTCTTGATCTCTCCTTGATCATATTTCTGGAGCCAATCACGTTTGATTGAAGAGGTTTTATTAAGCTTAAAACCTGGAGTGTTATACCTCCCTTCTTCTTTGAGGTTGAATTTCGCCACACTATTCTTGAGTCCCTTGAGAAGTGTTGGGATATTCTTGCTCAAATTCGTTATTGATTTGCTTCTAGAGCTTCATAAACAAATTGCTTTTGTTTTGTTCAGCCTCCCACAGTTATCTGGTACCCTTCAAGCGCTTGATTGCGGAGAGTTGGGCAGGTTCATTGAGAACCTGGAGGTTGGTTGGGATTGAGTTGATCTTTCCTAATCAGCTACTGACAACCAGAGTTATTAGCTTGTGGGCGTTGTTACTTACAACTGCCTTGTTCTATTGAACTCTGAACAAACCTTGACTTATTTGTTCAAGTCTTTCCCTGCACCATCTTGCCTCAGATAGTGTTGTTTCCATCGCTACCAACAACTCTTATCCTCTTCCCTTAGTTTGATTTCTCATCCATAAGGTTCTTGACCTTGATTCCGGTTACATTTAAATATTATTGTAACTCCTAGGAGGGCAGCCTAAACAGCACCTTTCCCCTCCACAGAACTGCCACGGCTTAGCACCGTTTGGAGTCTTACATTTGGTCCCCTGGGCCGGGATCAAACCAGAAACCTTGGGATTTACAGTCCCAACTTGAAGAATCAACTCCGAAAATCCTATCTGATTTCTCTTTCTTTTTCTGTTTGTTCTTTTTTTTTAGATCTGATCCGTGGAGGCAGCTTGGTCTAGAAGTAAGTCCTCCCAATTTGTGCACCGCTTGGGGTCTTACATTTGGTCCCCCGGGCCGGGATCGAACCAGCAACCTTGGGATTTACAGTCCCAACTTGAAGAATCAACTCCGAAAATCCTATCCGATTTCTCTTTCCTTTTCTGTTTGTTCTTTTTTTTTAGATCTGATCCATGGAGGCAGCTTGGTCTAGAAATCTGATCCGTGGAGGCAGCTTGGTCTAGAAGTAAGTCCTCCCAATTTGTGCACCGCTTGGGCAAGATACTTGTCGTTTTTGGCGAAACCCTACTCTTGCCACACTTGTGAGCCACTTTGGAAATCTTCTCTTTGGATCCCCTAGGAACTCTGTTATTCAATATGGCATCTTTTGCTACTCCAACCACCCCTGTCCGACCTAAGATGGTAAAGATCAAACCTCAGAACAAGAACTTAGGCTTCAACGGTACAAATGTTGAGCGATTCTTGGACTCCTACAAAATGGCTGCTGAAGTGGATGGAGCTAGTGAATTTGATATGGCTTATCAGTTGCAATGCTTGATCTCCTCTGATGAAGTTATGGAGGTAATTGAGTCTTTCGAGGGATTTGAATCCCACAACTGGACGCTTCTCAGGGAGGCTATGTTGGCATACTGGGGTAAAATAGATGTGGCTAGGTTTACTCTGCAGGATTTGGATGCTCTGGTTTCTCAGTGGATCTCCAATGGTGGTATTTCTTCAGCCTCTGACTATCAGATTTTTAGGAATTCTTGGGATCCCATTCAAAACTATCTTATCCAAAACGATCACATTGACACAGTGGACAAAATTTGAGCAAAGTTCTTCCAATCTTTTTTGTTGGCTGTGCAGGAAAGGATTAAAGAAGAACTGGTCAAATCTGGATCCATGATTACCACCAGAGATAATCGATTCAAGCTCCCTGTTTTTCTCACCCTTAGGAGTACTGTGGATAGAGTCATGAAAGGTCAAACTGCTCTTACCTTTGAAAAGCCTAGAACTACTGAACCGGTCCATGCTCCTTCTTTTAAAGAGTCAAATGATATTATGATTAAAATGGAGGCAGATTGTAGGCCTAAAGCAGATCCTAATTCCAATCGAGAACCAACTACTATAGATGAAATCACCAAGTTACTTAGAGCTTTTGAGAACAAAATAGATCAAAAGATTTCCTCGCTAGCTACGCCTAAAGCTCCTTCTTCTGTCCCCAAATCAACTCTGGTCTGTTACTACTGTCATAGGGAAGGCCATGGAACCGGACGATGCCAAGAACTTCAGAAGGACCTAAAGGAAAATTTGGTAGAGCAGAGGGGGAACAATTACTTCCTCCCTAATGGTGCCCTAATCCCTTTTGACTCGTCTCGTCCTATCCAACATGTGGTGGCCTCTTACCAGCCATCACCTCCTGTGAAAGCATCTCTTGCTTCTTTTGAATTTCAATCATCCTGTGGTACCCTCCAACCTTGGTATCCTCCAGCTATTTCTTCCTCTAGTCTTGCTGGGACTACTTATCAATCTGATCCAGCCAGGAAACAACATGAGGAACCTAAACCTCATAAGGCTCCTTCCTTGCCAACTTCAATCCTTTGAAAACCCGTTAAACGTCGATCATCACTTGAGCCTCCTTCCTCTGATGTAGAAGACATGGAGGTGGAAAAGGAACCACTCATGGAAAGGTTCCCAGATCACCCTGATCCTTCTCCCTCACCTCAACCTTCTAATCCTATCTTAGATCCTGCGACACCTGAACTCCCTCCCCCCACCCAGCCCAAAGTTCGATTTGAAAGGGGCATCTCCAAGGATCACCCCAATGCTGTGGAGGGAGTATTAAAGAAAATTTCTGATCTCAAAATTCCTGATCTATCTGTGGCTGAACTCCTATCGATCTCTCCATCTGTTGCTGAAGGAATGAAGAAATGGGTCTCTTGTTGACGTGTGGAAATTGGCCCTGAAGAACTCAAAGTCTCCTCTGGCACTTTAATGGAGGACTCTGGTGGAACCAGTCTTTCTATAGAATCCAACCTTTATTCCTGTCCCCTTGGCTTTCTTCCTTGTTATCTTGGTGACTCATCTAAAACTGTTTCTCCTCTTGTGGATTCTGGATCTCAGCTTAACATAATCTTGGATGCTATGGCCTGCAAGCTCAAACTTAGTCCTAGGGTCAGCTTCAACTCTGCAGTGTATGGGATAGGAAATCAAGCTTGTGAACTGGTTGGTATTGCTGAAGATGTACCAGTCAAGATTGGTCGAAATATCGTTGGAACCTGCCACTTTTGGATCACTCGTTTGGACAGTCCTATGATCTTGGGACGACCCTTCTTAATGGACTTTGGTGCAACCCTGATGTTTTCTGATCAAGTTGGGGAGAGAATTCTTCTCCCTGATGCTGATGGCAGGAAAATTGAAGTTCCCCTTTGCTCTTTGGATTCTGGTTGTTGGGAAAGAGATTTTCCTGGTCATTCTCCCAAATCATCTTTTAAGGGGAAGCAGAAGGGTAACTCTAGTTCCTCTTGGTCCAAATGTAAGACTCCAAAGGGTGCTAAGCCGTGGCAGTTCTGTGGAGGGGAAAGGTGCTGTTTAGGCTGCCCTCCTAGAAGTTACAATAATATTTAAATGTAACCGGAATCAAGGTCCAGAACCTTATGGATGAGAAATCAAACTAAGGGAAGAGGATAAGAGTTGTTGGTAGCGATGGAAACAACACTATCTGAGGCAAGATGGTGCAGGGAAAGACTTGAACAAATAAGTCAAGGTTTGTTCAGAGTTCAATAGAACAAGGCAGTTGTAAGTAACAACGCCCACAAGCTAATAACTCTGGTTGTCAGTAGCTGATTAGGAAAGATCAACTCAATCCCAACCAACCTCCAGGTTCTCAATGAACCTGCCCAACTCTCCGCAATCAAGCGCTTGAAGGGTACCAGATAACTGTGGGAGGCTGAACAAAACAAAAGCAATTTGTTTATGAAGCTCTAGAAGCAAATCAATAACGAATTTGAGCAAGAATATCCCAACACTTCTCAAGGGACTCAAGAATAGTGTGGCGAAATTCAACCTCAAAGAAGAAGGGAGGTATAACACTCCAGGTTTTAAGCTTAATAAAACCTCTTCAATCAAACGTGATTACCTCCAGAAATATGATCAAGGAGAGATCAAGACCAGTATGGTCGGAAAAAGGGATCAGAGTGGTATAACACACTCAAGAATTCAGACAGACAGGAATTCTTCTTCAACCAGCAAGGCTATTGGTTGGTGATAAGGATCAAGGTCACAAGGCACAGAGTTTGAGTATGGAGGCTCAAAGGATCAAGGGGGCAATCATGGATATACCCGGATAAATGGCTCAGATAGGTGGGGAAGGATGCCCACAGATAAATTGATTATGATGATGAGGGGATATGATGATGGATTTTTTTTTTGATGCTCTGATGCTGGGATGCTGGGCCAAAAGGCAGGGGAGAGCCCCTCCTTTTATAGACATGAGGCCCTGTATACTATGTACAAGAGAGATTTACAAATAGGTGCGGAAAAAAAAATGAAAACATAAAAAATAATAAAAAAAAAAAAAAAAAATTACATGAGAGGAAAAAGAGATGTCTCCCGCGTCAAGAATGACCGCGGGCAACCAGATGGACACCCGCAACAGCGGTTGCGGGTGTCGACAACGGTTGTTGTCGCCCGATTGGCGGCAACAACGGGGTGAAAGTTCCGACGGCCGCGAGCGGTTGCTCGCGGTCGTCGGTTGGATTGGATGATGGGCGTAGGATGGAGTTTTGCTGCTGGTGATGATAGGGATTGGGGATTGTTGGATGAGGTGATGGTTGATAATCAATCAAGTGGTGATGGTGATTGGTTACTACTAGATGGGCTCAGGTTGGATTCGAGGGATAAGAGTCTTGAACCAATCAATCAAAGAGATCAATTTGTCGATCAAAAATGAGTCGGGGCTACGGCGGGATCATGAGATGACGCGGAGGCAAGGGGGGATGGGCGGCAATGGATTTGATGAGCTCAATGGCAACCAAGGTCTTACCGGTACCGGTATTGGCGCGGATGATGACATCTCCACGCTTGGCTTGTTCTAGTAGCTCATCCTGGTAGAGTCGAGTGATCTTGAGTGGGGAGTGAAGATGGTGGTGATCGTGGGTGGATGAGGATCAATTGGATAGGGTGGGACTAGCGATCAAAGGCCAAGGAGGATCTGATGAGGGATGATCTGGTTGGTTCTATCGGTGATGAGAGATTGTTGCTGGTGTACTAGTGATGACAATGATGATGATGATGATGATGATGCTAGTGGTGGTTGATGATGATGGAGTGGAGAGGAGGAGAAGGGATCGTCAAAAGTGGTTCGACAATCGCTCGCATTGCCAAAAGTCAGGGCCGCGAGCGCGACAAGTGGGAGTTGAACATAGAACGGGGGAATAGAAGCGGAGAGACAGGCAAGAGACCTGTCCTAAACCGCTGGGACAGGGGGGAAGTTGAGAGATGGGGGGAAATGAAGGTACCCATAGGGGTACAACCAAAAAATATATATATATATTTTTTTTTTTTTTTTTTTTTTTTGGCTCGTGGTGTCCCGGATTGGTCACCACAACGGCCCACTTGGACATTGGAGACCCAAGAATTGAGCCTGCCCGACCAGGTTTGTGGGCAGCTAGTTTAAGGAGGTAGAGTGGGGCTATAGGAGTGGGCCAGACGCATGCAAGCACGGGCCAACCTGCGGGGAAGGAAATTACACGGCATGCCAGACGGATACAGAAAACGCAGGGGGATCTGAGTAGGGAGCGGCAGAGGGCCGCGTCATGAGAAGGAAAAAACCTGGTGTGTGTAAAGGTAGGCAGGCTTGAGGGTGGTTGTGGTATGGGAAATTGTTAGGGTTAGGCTAGGGTTCTGGTTTCTAGGGTTTCTTTTCTATTTGTTGTTGCGCTTGTACTTAGGATAGGGTTAAGAGGGTGGGTATAAAGTCTGCGCTCTCAACCCAAGCTTGTAGGGGGAGGGATATGATCTGATAAATTGATATAGATGGATGGAGGGAGGGCAAAGGATATGGAAAGGAAAGGAAATTCATCTCTCTCTCTCTCTCTCTCTCTCTCTCTCTCTCTCTCTCCTCTCTCTCTCTCTCTCTCTCTCTCTCTCTCTCTCTCTCTCTCTCTCTCTCCTCTCTCTCTCTCTCTCTCTCTCTCTCTCTCTCTCTCTCTCTTTCTCTCTCTCTCTTTAATGGAGCACCCTTATCTTTACAGACGCTAGGACCATTGATTCCAGAACTCAAGGACAACTAGGAGAGTAGATCTCTCTTACTTTCCACATCTGGGGTTTTGGCCAGGAATTTCTTTTGTCTCAAGTCTCTGAAAGGTACTCAAGATGCTACCAGCATTTTCCCCTCCTTTTTATTCCTCCTCCCGCCATCTCTGCATTTACCAAAGGATTACCCTCACATTCAACTCAACACCGCAGATTTCAAGCAATTCATCTCACAATATGAAGTGATTGCAGACTCCAAAGGCGCATTGGATTCTGACAAGGCGTGCCATGTTGTCCTGTTCATCATTTTCCCAGAAGAGCTTTTCAACATGGAAGAGATGGAAGTCTACCAAAACCTTGATTGGACAAAACTGAAAGGGGAAATGCTGGCAAGATGGGGGAAGCGCAATCCTTGTTTCTGGGAAGACTATTTCAAACAATCCACAGTGGAGGCAGATTTGCAGAGAGGGGTCTGGTTGCAAGCCAAATGTTATTACGGGGAATTGGATTACAAGGAAGGCACACGCAGCAGGGTCTGGTTGCAAGCGCAATTGCATTATGAGGCAGGCACGCGCGGCGGGGTTGAGTTACAAGCAGGATTGGATTACGTGGCAGCGTGTGCTCAGGCCCCACCACCGGCAACCATCCCTTGGGTTAGTGAACTTGCAGAGTTGGCAAGGGACCTCAAGATCTATTTGAAGGGTCTTCAGCTCCCTAGCGCGCCCGCGCCCCGGGTGTGCATTTATGGTGACAATAGCGGCTATTGGCAGTTGGGAAGTGAGATCCAGACAATGGATTCAAATGCAGGATTAGTTTCCCCAGGGGAGACAGGATACTTGTTGGGAAAGTGGGTCTTGGTGTAGTTGGATCAGCCTGTTGCTATGAAGCAAGCAAGTAAGAGGGAACAGGAAGTGGATATTGCGCCTGTCTTAGGAACCAATGGGTGGCAGGCAAGTCTTGCAGAGAAGGGGATTGGGGTGGATATTGGGTGCGGCTTGGGAACAAATGAATGGGGGATGGGTCTTGTGGAGAGGATAGGAGTGGTGGTGGAAGGAAGGGGCCAGGCATTGAAGGATTGAAAATGGAGTTGGGCCCATTCAAAAGCGGGAGGATGCATGCAGAATGGAAGGAAATGGATTGCAGGGAGTGCAGGATGGATGGCCCAACGGCAGGCCCATTGCCATCATGGCTAGCAGAGATTTTGGAATTGGTGCAAACGACATGCGCGGCTGGGCTTCAGGTGTAGAATGGGAACAGATTGGGTGTCAACGGTATTGCTGGTGAGAAGGAGGTTGGGGTTGCAAGGGATTTGAAAACAGAAGGCGCGCCTGAAGGGGAGTTTTGGAAAATGGCTTGTGGACACAACCTGCGTGGGATTGGATGAGGCTGTGCAAATTTCTCTCATGGAGGAGTGGAATGTTGAAAACCACTGGGACAGAAGCTAGGCGTGGGGGGGGCAAATAGAAGGTTTCAGGAAGGCAGGAGCAGCGCAATGCAGGGTCTGTATATGCAAGGAGAAGCCCTGAAAAAAATGGCGGAATACAAGGCGGGAAAAGGAGTGGAGCGCTGCATAAAAAAAAAACTTTTCTTCTCTTTCCTTCTCTGGTCTCTGTTGGCTTCTCTTTATTATCTGTTTTCTTCTCTATCAACAGGTTTAATGGACATGTGCGGTTATTGTCAAGGTAACAGTGGGAAGATCTGTTGGGACAGAACTCAAGTTGGGGGGGATGTGTTGTTGTTATATAGTCTCTGATTGGGAACCGTGCCGCAGTTGGCACACTCATTGCGGCTTGCTCTGACATTGGAGTTGGCCCGCTCATTGCGGCCCGCTCAGACATTGGAGTTGGCATGCTCATCACTGCCTGCTTGGAAATTTGAGACGCAAGAATGGAGCTGGCCCAACCAGGTTTGCGGGCAGCTAGTTTTGGGATGTAGAGCGGGGCAATTTGGGCTATAGGAGCGTGTCAGACGCGTGCAAGCCGGGGCCAACCTGCGGGGCAGGAAATCACACAGCGTGCCGGACAGATACGGACAAGGCAAGGGCTCTGAGTAGGGCGCGGCAGAGGGCTGCCTCATGAGAAGGACAAACTGGGTGTGCGTAACAGTAGGCAGGCTTGAGGGTGGTTGCGGTATGGGAAATTGTTAGGGTTAGGCTAGGGTTCTGGTTTCTAGGGTTTCTTTTCTATTTTTTGTTGCGCTTGTACTTAGGATAGGGTTGAGAGGGTGGGTATAAAGTCTGTGCTCTCAACCCCAGATTGCAGGGGGAGGGATATGATCTGATACATCAATATAGATGGATGGAGGGAGGGCAAAGAATATGGAAAGGAAAGGAAATTCATCTCTCTTTACTGGAGCATCCTTATCCTTACAGATGCTAGGACCATCAATTCTGGAAATCAAGGACAACTAGGAGAGTAGCTCCCTCTTACTTTCCACACTGTCACAAAGAATTTGGGAAGTATATCAGGATCATAAGCCAGCTCCTTTAGTGAACTTACAGACCAACTGTAGAGCTCAAAAGTTTCTCTTGTTATAAAAACAAGAGATTTTTTGAAATTTTTACAGTTGGCTGTCATTCCTGCAACATGCAATAGGGAGATGTTGTACTTATTTTTTTATAAGTGAATTCCATCATAGCCATAAAATGAAATTTCTTGAAAATATTTAATGAATCTGGGCAAGCCAAGAATAGGGCCTCCAAGTGACCCTCTTCACTGAATTTTGCTTTATGAACCCAACCTGAATTACCAAGTTGTTCAAAGAGAACCTCCATAACAATTTTCCCTTTAGTTCTGCAAGTACTACCTCACGCCTATTTTTATAGATTGTCTTGTCATCAACATATTTTCCACCATCAATCTTGCTCAATTTTCTTTTCAGTTGAATAGCGATGAAATGAGAACCTATATTTCTTTATATAATTAAAGAACCAAAACCAAACTACAAAACCAGAGTCAGAAGACTCATAAAGGTAGAGGATTTGGCTGAGAAACACACCAAGCTGTACACTAGAAAGAGAGAATAGAGCAGCCAAGATGATATTAAGAGGTTAAGAATCCAGTGAGGACATAGATAGCTTGAGAGTAGTGTCCAAGACGGCCAAAGAGTTTGCTAGGATGCTGCGGATATTTATTTAAAAGCAATGAGCTGCAGAAAAAGATATTAGTTATTTGTATTCTTTCTCGCCAAATATGAGAAGAACTTGGCCTGGAGAAGATCCTTGAACTTGCTGGGGTGCTGTTGGATCTTAAGATGTCAAAGTGATTTCTTGATAAGTGTTGAGCTTGGCTTGTAGGAGCGTTTGATGGAGTTCTAGACAGATGAGAGTGAGATAGAGCAGGAAGCAGATAGAGCAGGAAGTGAATAGAAAGAAAAGAAAGAAAAAAAAGGGTGAAGGGGAAGTGGGATTGGAGAAGTTGAGAGAATTGACGGTATTGAAGGTGAAGTTGTGGAGTTGGCAAGTGAGAGTGAGGAGGTGAGTAGAGGGTAGAGATCAGGAAACAGAGTGGAGATGTAATCCAAGCAGGAGAGGAGAAAGGACAGAGTGGTCTGGATAGTGACACTCAAGTGACAGGCAGGAGAGAGAGTGTGTCAGTTGTGGTCAGAATTATTCCAACATGCCCAGTTATTGGTGATGAAAGAGAATTGGTGGAGTTTAAGGATCTGCAAAAAAGGTAGTCAGAAGATTGGACAGAGATCTATAGCAGCAGGATTTGGACAGAGGATTGGCTATCATGTCAGTCAAGTTGATCAGTTAAAAGAGGATTTTTTTGTCTTTGTAGTGCTGGCGGACAAATTTCATTTTTATATCTAGATGTTTGGTTTTTGCATTGGATCCAAAATGTTTGACTTTATCAATCAGCCCTTTTTTCAACTAAGAATATAGGAGGAGATGGTGCTGAGTTGCACAGTTCACTGAGTAGATGATGCAGCCATTTATTTTCTTGAATGGCATTGTTCAGGGTGTTCATCTTGGATTTGGTGGAGGACATGGAGATGATCTTTTGCTCTTTGCTGTTCCACATAATTGGACAGCCTTTCAATAAGCAGATGGAGCCGCTCTGGGAGGTTTTATCATACAGGTTGCTGCCCCATGTGGCTTTGGTGTAGAATTCAAGTCGGTCTGGTGCCTTGAGTCTGGGGGAAAGGGTGAGAGATAGGTTAGAGGTCCCCTTGAGATAATTCCAGCAGTGGATGACCTCCCTTCAGTGGCTCAGGTCTGGTCAATGTTTAAATCAGGAAAGAGTTGATACGGCCATGGCCAGATTGGGATGGGTCCAACAGGCCAGGTAGTTCAAAATTCCAGTGAAGGTTTGGTAGTTGAAGCCAAGTCTCAAGAACTTTTCCACGTCTTCCTCACTGGCTTTTTTGAGCTGGAAGTTTGGAGTCAGGGGCATTAGGACAGGTGAGCAATTTTCCAGGTGGAGAAGCTCTAGCCCCTTCTCAATCAACTTTTGCTGTTTCAGTCAACAAGAGAGGTTGTCGTAGACAAAATATATGCCTAGCAGGGTGTCGGGTGAGTGGGCGGATGATTTGGGAAAATGGGATAGGAACTTCTCCTCAAAGGCTTCAACGTCACCAGCAACAACTAGATTGTCTACATGAAAAAAAAGAAGGGAGGATTTGTCTTTTTGAGAAAGATGCAGGCATTGGATTCAGACTGGTGGTAGCCAATGCCTTCCAGCCATTCGGTAATAGTCTTTTGCCAGTTATAGGGTGCCTTAAATAGGCCTTATAGAAACTTCTTTAACTTGTGGAAGCTGGAGGATTGGTGTGATTTGGGCGGCGTCTTGATATAGATGTCCTCTTGAAGAGGAGCATATAAAAATGCACTCTTTATATCAAATTGTCTGATTGTTAACTTATTTTCAAGGGCAATGGCAAGAAGGACAAGCAGGGAGGTGAATTTGCCAGTGGTAGCAAAGTTTTTGTCAAAATCAACACCGGGATTCTGCAGGAACCCCTGGATGAAAAGTCTAGCCTTGGTTTTAGCCGCAGTTGACTTGGTGGCTGGTTTGTTGCACACTTCGCAGGTGGTACGTAAATATTTTTTGGGAGTGTCAGGATAGTCCTCCCAGACGTTGTGGGCTTCTATGTTGTCCAATTTGGTGAGTTTGGCCAGACGGACCTTTTCAGCATCCAGTTTTGGTTCAGAGTGGTAGGAGTATTTTTCTGGATTCACATTTAGAGTCCTTTCTTGAACAGTTCTGGTGGTTGGGAGGAGATGATTCTCAAGAACAGTTGAAGGCTCAGGTTTTTCAACATAGGTGATTGAATTGAGATCAACTCCAGGGTCAGGGTCTTTGTCAAGGACCGGGTTATTGGATGTAACGGATGGAGAGGAAGGCACTGCCATCCCAACTGGCTGGGGCACAAAGGCCTTGAGCTAAGGGTCAGCAGGGTTTGGAGAACAAGAATATTCCAGGAAGGTGACATTCTTGGTTTTGATGATTTTACCATTAGCGGCCAGCAAATGATAGGAGCAAAGATCAGGATTGTAGCCAAGTAGGCACCCACTTAAGCCAGGAGGCGCCAGCTTGGAGCCAGTGAGCTTTGGCTGAGCCAGGTATGTCAGTGTGTTTCCAATAGGTTTGAAGTAGGACAATGGGAGAGAGCGTTTCTTGAACAGTTTGTAGGGCCATTTATGGAACTTGAAGGAGGGGATCTGGTTCAATGTGAGAGTAGAAGAGGGAATCAGTTTGTGCCAGAGGTGAGAGGAAAAACCTGAGTCGTGGATGATGGTTTGCAAGGATTCAAGAATGTTTTGATTATGGCGCTCAGCCAGCCCATTCTGTTGCGGAGTATAAGGGTCAGAGACTGTGTGTTTGATGAGCTTGGAGCGGCAGAAGTCATCAAGATTTTTGTTAAAAAACTTGGTGCCCCGGTCTGAGTGAAGGACTCTGGTGTAGTAGCCAAAGCGCTTAGCCTCCAGCTTGATGCAGTTGATCAGTTGTTGGGAAATTTCTTCCTTGTTCTTCATGGGGAGAGCCGCGCAATATTGGTAGTGTGAGTCAAAAACCATGAAAAATTATTTGTGGCCAGCTGAGGAGGAGGGGAGAGGTCCCACAGTATCAATGTGCAGTTCCTCAAATACTCTAGAAGCCCATGCATTTTGATCCTTAAATGAGGCACAAGTGATTTTTGACAACGCGCAAGACTTGCATTCCTGATCTTTCTTGACAGGTAGGTTCAGTTTTTGCCAAATCCTGTGGTAGCTCACATGACCAAGGGCCTTGTGCAGAAACTCAGCTGATGAAAGTTGGGAGGAGTAGGTCAAGGACAACTCAAGGTTGAGATGGGGAATGTGGTTGCGGTAGAATCCTTGGCAGAGAGGAGTTGAATTGAAAATGAGGATGAAGCAATCAGAATGAAAGGAAACATGAAGTTTTTCCAGTAAGAGATAATGCAGAGACAGAAGATTTTTTGAAATTTTTGGGAAGTAGAGGACTTCATCCAGCGTAATCAATTCCAAGACAGCTCCCAAATTCACCCTTCCCTTCCCAAGTATCTTGAGGGTACCGGATCCGCAACTTGTGCTGATAAAACCTAGTGGTTCTTTTTCTAAAAATTCAAAGAAGCTTTTGTCAGAAACCATATGATGTGACGGGACAGAGTCAATCACAAAGAGGAGGGAGGAGGGATCCAAAGTGTTAGAAATTAAGCCAACAGGTTCATCCTTGTCAGGTTTAGTTGGTCAAGGGCAAAGATGGGGATACAGCATCCAGCATTTATTCTTGGGATGGTTGGTTAACGTATTGTGCTTGAAAGGCTTGCATTTAACCAAGGATTCAGTGAATAGGGAGAGTGATGATCTGTTGGAGGTGGATTGCAAGGACATCTTCTGTTTGTTAAGATGAATGCGCAGATGATCCAGGACTGCATTGGGGGTTATTTTGGACTCTATAGCTGAGTGAGTAATAGACTGCTGGATGCTCCTCAGGGCTGGCGTTGAGGGCAAATTATCCAGAATCATGTAGGCCAGGATATTGGTAGGTAGTTGGATGCCAATTTCTTGGAGTTGGGTGATTCCGGATTTCATATTGGCAATAAACAGTTCAATGTTAGCCTGGCCAAAAGTGATGGAAGTGAAACTCTTGAAGACCCTTGCTTGATTTGCTTGTTTGGAAAAGATGAAGTTTTTGAGAAGAGCCTTTGAGATAGCTTGAGAATTTTCCTCATTTTCAGAGGTGATGATGTTGGAGTGGAAAGCGGGAGACAAATTCAAGATGATGATGGAAGTGAGAGTTGAGTTGTCCTCAGGAGGAAGATTGCTGTCAAGCAGCATAAGATCCTTGATTTTGGCCAGATTGACCAGCAAGTGCATTCAAGTGTGCCAGATGGAGAAGTTGTCCTTGGTTAGAAGGGGTATGGCCTCCAAGGAAGTATTGAGGATTGTCTGGTTGATGAAGTCCATCTGGGCCTGTCGTCTGGTTAGAGGTTTTGAAAAGGTTATTGATTTTAATGTTAATTGTGATGAAATGTGAACCTATATTTATTGATATAATTAAAGAATCAAAACCAGACTACAACACCAGAGTCAGAAGACTAATAAAGGTAGAGGTTTGGCTGAGAAAAACACCAAGCTGTACACTAGAAAGAGAGAAGAGAGCATCCAAGATGATATTAAGAGGTTAAGAGTCCAGTGAGGACTTAGATAGCTTGAGAGTAGTGACCAAGATGGTCAAAGAGTTTTCTAGGATGCTGCAGATATTTATTTAACAGCAATGAGATGCACAGAAAGATAGTATTTCTTTTTATTCTTTCTCACCAAATATGAGAAAACTCCGCCTGGAGAAGATCCTTGAACTTGATGGGGTGCTGTTGGATCTTAAGATGTCAAAGTGAGTTCTTGATAAGTGTTGAGCTTGGCTTGTAGGAGCTTTTGACAGAGTTCCAGACAGATGAGAGTGAGATAGAGCAGGAAGAAAATAGAAATAAAATAAAGAAAAAAAAGGGTTAAGGGGAAGTGGGATAGGAGAAGTTGAGAGAATTGATGGTATTGAAGGTGAAGTTGTGGAGTTGGCAAGTGAGAATGAGGAGGTGAGTAGAGGGTAGAGATCAGGAAACAGAGTGGATACGGAATCCAAGCAGGAGAGGAGAAAGGACAGAGTGGGCTGGGTAGTGAGACTCAAGTGACAGGCAGGAGAGAGAGCATGTCAGTCATGGTCATAATAATTCCAAAAAATAGTATTGAGCCCATCACTCATGCCTTCTTTGAAATTCACTAAGGCCAACCCAGAGATTCTCCTGGGGTGAGGATGCACTGAGGGGTTTGGAGATGGTTGATGGTCATCTTGATCATGTCTGTAGTAGATTTTCCACAAGGGTTCTGCCTTTGTGTGACTTGCACAGATTAAAAACTTGCAGCCAACCTTCCTTGTGTGAGTTTTCCTTGACAGTTTGGTGAGCAATTGCCCAGAGTACAAACCATGTCTATCACAGGCTAAATCTACATATTTATCACGCTTTGAGTTGAAAACAGTCAAAGTGTAACCATGCTTCATTGCCCATGTTTGGCAATAGTTTTTTGCCTCTTCCCTACTATTAAAAGCTCACACAGGAGGTGGTTAAAGTGGATCTTTCATAGTTACATAGTCATAGTTCAGTTTCCATAAAATTGAATGAGGCAAATACCAGAGTAACATATAATTTTACTCACTGCCAGAGGTCATGTCAATTTTTGAAACATTTTGTTCCTCAATTTTAACCCTAGATGAGGATGCAATTGGGGCTTCAAATTTTTCATTACCCAAATCTTTCTTTGCTGCAGCTTTGTTAATGGCACTATAAATGTAGTCCTTCAATGCATCCATGTGACAAAAAGGAGGGCTTTCCAAGGTTCCCATAATTCAAAAAAA
This sequence comes from Puccinia polysora, assembly GCA_025617555.3. Classification (NCBI taxonomy): domain Eukaryota; kingdom Fungi; phylum Basidiomycota; class Pucciniomycetes; order Pucciniales; family Pucciniaceae; genus Puccinia; species Puccinia polysora. The sequence goes on from CM062614.1 coordinate 51,623,971, forward strand.
TGCAATGGTACTTGGGTATTCAATCCAACTTTCAATTGAAAAACTACCAAGTTTGCTCACTTTTGATTTGAGAAAGATCAAGTTAATCAAAAGGCAGTAAAAATTTACTTTTTTGTTTTCCAATGGGCAACTTGAGAGTGTAATTTGTTGTACAGGGAGAATTTCACAGGTTTTATTTGCAAAAGGCAATGATTTTTTTTGCAGTTTCACTTTGGGGCTCACTTTATGATTGCTAGGTGTGGTCCAATAGTCCCACATAGTATTTGTTGATCCCAAACCAGGGTTTATGGATCCCAAATGTGGTCCAGGCGGTCCCAAAAATTCTGGCACAACCCCTGGGGGTTACATGCCCCCAAACACGTGTTAAAACGGCCGGTTATGGGGGTAAAAAACCCATAAATGCCATGTATGGGGGTGAAACCAGCCCCCGGGGGTCACGCGTGTTTGAAACAAGCATTTGGACGTGTGTAGACACTTTTATGGGCCCCCATGGGTCTATTGGGCCGTGTAGGGCCATACACAACTCCCACACAACTGAGAGTTGTGAATATATCATCACCCTTTTAACTTTAACCTTTTTTTTGTCTCAAAAGCCACAATTTTTGAACATGTTGTGAATGGACTACTGCAAATCAGAATGGGTTGTGTGGCACAGCTCACAACAAATCCAAGTTTTGAGCGGCTGTACATGACCAATCTGAGTTGTGAACAGCTGTTCACAGCTCTGTTGGCTGTGGGATGCCGTAAACAACATGAATGGGTTTTGAACTGTGCTACACAACCAGTTTTTGGTTGTGTAAATGTCATGTATAGTCACAATTGTATCACAAACCAATGGAAAATTTACTGTGGAACTTAAATACATTTTTACCAAACAAAAAAAAAATATCAAAATTCTTGGAATATTTAGTTGATACTTCAAATTCAAATATTTTTAAATATGAAAAAAGGCCAGACTATAATCACGCCAAAATAATTCTTAATATCATCAAAATGATGCCAAAAGGACTGATTTTTTCGAAAGAATTTCAGAAATGATGCCAAAAGGCATCAGTGGCATGATCATAGTAATTTTGTTACTATTATGATGCCAACAGGTTTTCTTTCCCATGCCTTCCTGAAATGGGTATCTACACCATTGGATGATGGCCTATTTTTTATTTTAATAAATATTTTTCTCAAATTTATTTTTATATTTTTTACTATATTTAAAAAAAATCATTTATAAATATTAATTTTTTTCACCCCAGCTTTGAACCTTGCCCGGACTTTTGTCATGTGTTGGTGTGGTCTTCTCCCTCACGTTTATTTTCTTATATAAATATTTCTTTTTTTTTGAATTTTCATTATTATTAGGGCAATGTTGAATTTTCAACCCAACATAACCCATTTGCAAATCAAAATGGGTTTCTGGGCACCGTTTGAAACCCATCTGGTTTGTGAGTGGCCTTTTGAAACCCATCCAGGTTGTGTATGGCTTTTCAAAACTCAAAATGGGTCTTGTGGCGAGGTTCACAGCCCATCTAAGCCATGAATGGCTGTTTTCAACCAATCTGAGTTGTGAGCAAAAAAATAAAAAAATTAAATATTCAAATTATAATAAATTAAAATTGATAAAAGTAAATAAAAATTTATAACAATAAATAGAAATAAACTAAGAGCTTCAATCACCACAAAAATAACAAAAAAGGAAAAAAATGATCCAAAAGTGCAATGAGATTTTTTTAATTTTTTGATTTTTTGAATGAATTTTCTTAGGTAAAATAATACATCCAAAAAATCTGAAATAAATATTAAAAATATCTTTTATTGTATTTTTAACTTCCTGAGAGTTTTGATAATCAAAAAAATGAAGTAAAAAGGCAAATAAAAGGATCCAAAAGTCCAATGAGAAATTTGGTTTTATTGATTTGTTTGATTTTTTGAATGAATTTTTAAGGTAAAGAAATAAGTCCAAAAAATCTGAAAAAAAAATAGAATTTTTTTTTTAAAACTTAATGAGAGCTGAAAAAACAAAAAAATAACTCAAAAGGCAAAAAGAAAGCTTGCAAAGTCCATTGAAAAATTTGATTTTTTTAATTTTTTGGATTAATTTTTTAAGGTAAAAGAATAAATCCAGAAAGTCTAAAAATATATATATATATATTAGAAAAATCTTTGGTTGTTTTTCAAAAATTATGAGAACTCAAATAACCAACAATAATAATTCAAAAGGCAAAAAGAAAAATCCCAAACTCCATTGAAAATTGTTTTTATTTTATTTTTTTTTAGTAATTTTTTTGATTACATTTTTGAAGGGGTTCTAATGCCTCCAAAATTATCAAAGATGTACTTTTTGGTGCCTAGGTACCCCCAATGATCCCATAAAATGGCCCATTTGGGGCTATTTTTCCCCAGATGGACCAGAAGTGTTGTTCACAACTCAAATGAATTGTGAATGGCATTTCACAACTCAAATGGTTTTCAAATGATGTTTCACAACTGTAATGGTGGAAAACTGCTGTTTGCCACCCATATTCAACCTGCAGATGAAAATTTAACCCTGCCCTTATTATTATTATTATTCAAAGCAAAAATTCCAAATTCTGAAATTTTAAAATGTTTTAACCCAGGTTTGAGCCTGGCCCAGAATTAGGTCAGGTGGTGGAAGTCCTCCCCCTCATGTTTTTCTTCTTCTTTATTTTTTTGGTTTTTTATATAGTTTCATATGTTGAAAAAATTTTTTGTTTGATTTTCAGAGTTATTTTAAGCAGTAAATACCAAATGTTGTTTCATGAAACAGAATTTTCTAATTATTTTTTTTGTTTTTCTGAAACATTTCTTGTACATTTTGATAAGAATAATACTGTTTGGACTGGATTCTCAACAATTTTTATGTCTTTCCCAAGAATTTCATCTTAAAAATGGGTTCCAGGGGACTCTGAAATTATATTTTCTGTCCTCAACATTCAGATATTCATTTCTATTCTCTTGACACAGCCCTTCTACCAACACAACTATGTAGATATTAAAATAGGGTGATTTTAAATTCAAGGCTCCAACCGTGTGGTAGTTGTGTAGGGCTCTACATGGCTCAAATGAGCTTTGGGGGCCCAAAGACGACTATAAAGGGCTGTTTCAAACACGTGCAAACCCTGGGGGGTCGTGTAGGAGCCATGTTTGGGGGTGCACAACCACCCCAAAGTTTTGCCAGAATTTTGAGCATCCCCTGGACCACACTTGGGTTCTGTCAACCCAGATTTGGGATTAACTCATACTTTGTGGGAATGTTGTTTCACACCTATCAATCCCAAAGAGACATTCAAGTGAAACCAAACTGAAATTAAAGTGAAAACTGAAATCATAAATCATATAAAATTCTGAAAAAAATTCTTTCTCAACTCAAAATTGAGCAAACTTTTTTTGTTCAATTGAAAGTTGGATTGAATACTGAAGTATACCATTGCATTTTTTTGCATGGGAACAGTGGCAAGCCCTCCTTCTTCTGACATAGATGTGTGGAAGGTCTACATTGATAGTGCCATCAACAAAGCTTTGGAAAAAGAAAACAAGGATTTGGGTAATGAAACATTTGAAGCCCAAATTGCATCCTCATCAACAGTGACAATTGAGGAAAAAAATGATTCACCAATGGACATGACCGCTGGTGGTGAGTAACATTTTATGTTACTGGTCTTTGCTGTATTTAATTTGATTGAAACTGATGGATTGAATGTCATCAATATAACTATGTAACTATGGCAAATCCACTTGAAAACCTCCCTTGAAATCTTTTCCTACTAGGGAAGAGGCACAAAACATTTTTAAAACATGGGCAATGAAGCATGGTTGCGCTTTAACAGTTTTCAACTCAAAGTGTGACCAATATGTGGATTTAGCCTGTGATAGACATGGTTCCTATTCAGGAAATCTTCTTACCAAACAGTCTAGACAAACTCACACAAGGAAGGTTGGGTGCAAGTTTTTAATCCATGCAAGTTGCACAAAGGCAGACCCCTTGTGGCGCCTCTCCTACAAAGGAACCCAACATAACCATCAACCATCTGAACATCCCTCTGTGCATCCTCAACTGAGGAGAATCTTGGGGGTGGCCTTAGAAAATCTAGTAGAAGGCATGAATGATGGGCTCAATATTTTACAACTGAAGAGAAAATTGAGCATAATTGATGGGGGGATAATGTTGATGAACAAAGAATCTATAACACTAAGCAGAAGGTAACACTTGCAGAACTAAAGGGAAAAAGTTTTATTGAGGTACTCTATGAAAATCCTGAAGAAACAAGTTGGATTCACCAGTCAAAGTTCAGTGGAGAGGGTCACTTGGAGGCCCTGTACTTAGCACATCCAGAGGCAGTAAAGCTTTCAAAACAATTCCATCATATTGCTATGTTGGATTTTACTTATAAGATAAATCAGTACCAAACCCCCCTATTGCATGTTGTAGGAATGACAGTCAATTGCAAAAACTTCACAAAAGCTCTTGTTTTTATAATAAAAGAAATGTTTTAGTTCTACAGTTGGTCTGTAAATTCATTAAAGGAGTTGGCTTATGATCCTGAGAGACTTCCAAAAGTCTTTTTGACGGACCGTGAAAAGGCTCTGATTGGTGCTATTGAATCTAGTTTCCCTGAGTCATCAAGACAATGTTGCAATTGGAACTTGTCCAAAAACATACAAGTAAACTGTAAAGTGGGCTTTGTTAATGACATTGAAGGATGGAAAATCTTTATGACTCTGTGGGAAAATTATGGGGCCTCAAAGACCAAGGAGGAGGCAGAGGTCAATGATGCAGAACTCAGATTAGTTCCAAATCACTGCTTCTTATTCTTCCTAGTTTTGGGTTCTGACCTTTTGACTTGTATAGTGTTTCTTGAAAGACTATGAGGATGCACTTGATTATATGGAAAAGAACATTTTCCCTATCAAAGAGATGTTTGTAACAGCGTGGACTTGTATAAACCCAGATTTTGGAAACAAAACAACATCATGGGTTGAAGGGGCCCATGCGACTTGATAAGATTGGATTGAATTTCTAGATGACTCATAACCAGCATAAGCTGTAAAAAGAATAAAAAATATAAGAGCAGAGGATCTGTTGGAAATAGAGGTTCACAAGAAGAAACGGGAAGGGAGAATCCTACAGCTTGGGCAAGTACTTGTATGTCAAGGACGCAATTTATTCAGGATGGACAACGCATATTGAGAGAGGACAGGCTGAGAGGAGAAATTTAGGAAGAAGACTGGATGGCTAGAGGATCAGATAGAGTTCTGTCAAGAGAGCTTGAGAAATCAGAGTCTTACCAGGCAGAGATTTATGGTCAATGGAGTTGAGTTGATTTGGTGGAGGCAAAGGTTGAGTTTTGATGGAGAGAATAGTTAAATAGAGTGAGAAAAGAAGAAGGAGAAATAGAAGGAATGGAAAAGAGAAGGAAGGAGAAAGAAGAAAGTAGAGACTCAAGTGAGACTTGATGAGAGAGAGCAATATCAAGAAAGAAGAAAGAGAAGGTAGATACACCCATGAGACAGAATGAGAGAGAGAAAGATTGGAGAGCTCCTCCATCTGAGTATTGGAGTGAGGCCACCCTGGGTGAGAGAGAGAGCAGGCGGAGAGATTACTTAGAGAAGCACGCAGGAGCGCAGGGAGAGAACTACTGAGACTTAACACCCCCCATGACTGGTAAGAGGAAGGGTAGAGAAGATTCATGATAGGGCATAAGTAAATAATTCTTGTTGAAGGATCCTGAGGGCATTGACAGTGGAGGCCTTAGTCAGTGGATCTGCTTTCATCTTGTTGGTGGGAATAAGAGACAGGTAAAACTTATAGAGAGAGAAATCTTCTTGCAAGCCTTTAGTCTTGATATAAATTTGTTGTGATTTGGAGTGCAACCCAAACTTCTTGATCTTGTCTTCCAAACCCTTGTTGTCAATGTAAATTTTTGGTTTGCACTCAGGGGAAAATCAGATTTTTCCAACAAGGTGAGTGATCCATTTTAGCTCCAGGTAGCATTCCAGGAGCGCATTGAGCTCTGATTTGGTAGAAGAGTAAGTTATGTTTCTTTGTCTTGAAGAGTTCCAGATGACCGGGCTACTGTAGTGAAGAATAATGTACCTGGTTTGAGACTTACAAAATATAGGATCATTGCCCCAAGTATCATTGCTGTAGGCTGAGATAATTTCTTGAGAGGTATTCTACTTGAGAGTGAGTTTGAGATTTCTGGTGTTTTTCAGGTATTTCCAGACTTTGCGCACTTCCCTCCAGTGTGACAATCTGGGCTTGTTATTGAATTGGGCCAGGCTTGAGACAGAAAAAGGGATGTTGGGGCGGGTTTATTGGGACAGATGGTTTAGGAGTCCAAAAGCAGAACGGTAGTTTATATTGAGCTGAGAGAACTCTGCATGATATTCATCCAAAGCCAGTTGAAGATGGAAATTTTGAGTTAGTGGATAGTTGGTGTCTTTGCAATTTGTGAGACCTAGTTTTTCCAATCCTTGATTTATGTGACTTGGCTGGCTGAGGAAATTTTTTTCCTCTTCAATCTCGATTAGCATGCCAAGGATGGTGTTTGGAGGATGACAGGAATAATTCAAGAATTTTCTCAGAAAATTGTTAGCAAAGTTGTTTGACTTCCCAACGTGAATGAGATTGTCAACATGAAAGTAGATGACTTCTGCAGATTCCAAGTTGAGGTACAGGCAAGGATCACTGGTAGATTTTTGGAAACCTTGCAATTTAATCCAGGTAGTGAGAGTTTTGTACCAGTTCTTTGGGGATTGGAAAAGGCCGTAGAGAGATTTCTTCAATTTTAAAAAGGGTGATTTTCTGTTTGATCCTTCAGGTGTTCTAATTATTACTATTTTGTTCAGAGGCGCATGGAGGAAGGCTCTGTTCACATCAAATTGAGTGAAAGTCATCTTATTCTTTAGGCTGTAGAGCAGAGCAAGACAGAGAGATCCTAGTTTTCCGGTTGGTGCCCAGGTTTTTTCATAGTCCACGCCCTGAACCTGGTCAAATCCTTGCACGCATAGTCAGGCCTTGTATTTTTCAGGCTTGCCATGTAAGTTTTATTCCAATTTGAATACCCAGGTGGTATTCAGGATATTTTTAGGTTTGTCATAGTATTCTTCCCAAACTTCTTGGCATTTGATCAATTTCAATTCTTCTTCCAATGATTTTTTCCATTTAGGCCATTCAGGGCACTTTTGTGCCGCCTTATAAGAGGGAGGTTCATAGTAGTGATGGAACCCATATATTTGAGGTTTTTGGATTTCATTTTGCAGTCTTAGATTGGGTCTCTGAGTTATTGGTTCAGGAGCAAGGGGGAGAGGAGGATCGGGGGAGTGATTGTCCAAGGAATTAGTGTCCTCCAGATTGGAGTTGTATTCAGGACATTCAGGAAGTGTTTCCCTGATCCTATATTGCTTGTTGCTTGTTGAAAAGTCAGCTTTGTAGGCGTCCAGTTTGTATTGGGAGAATAAGTCTAGACTGGGAGATTTGAGAAAAGGAAATTTGTTTAGCTGGGTCTTGAGAAACCTAACGTGTTTAGTTTTGATGACTGCACTGAGCAAGTTGAGAATAAGATAGGACTGAAAAGTGAGATTGAACCCAATCAGAATGCCCTTGAGTCCCTTTTCATCAAACTTTTGGCCTTTTTGAATGTGATTTGAAAGGTAGATGACAGATGTGCCTATGGGTTTCAAATAGTTAGCGGGGAGACTTTTACCAAACATGAGCTCCCAGGGAGATAGGTGATTAACTTCTCAAGGAATTCGGTTGAGCATGAAGCAGCAGCTTTGAGTTAGTATGTTCCAATAATTTTTAGCTAACCTGGTTGACAAGAATGTGGCGCGGGCAGATTCAATGATAGTTCTATTAGCTCTTTCAGCTTGGCCATTATGTTGAGAATGGTAAGGTTCCAATGTTTGTAGCTTGATTTGTTTAGCTTTGGAGAGTTCTTTGAGGGTAGAATTGGTGAATTTGGTTCCTTTATCTGAGAAGATTTTAGAAGGATAGTAGTTCAGCCTCTTGTGTTCAACTTTGAGGATGTTTATGATCACTTCAGTAGCCTCATCCTTGGATGTTAGTGGAAAGGCTGCTAGATAGCCTGAGGATTTGTCTACCAGCTTGAGGATGTAATGATGACCCACCTTAGATTGAGGTGTTATTGGCCCTATGAGGTCAAGGTGAATTCTATCTAAAGGTTTGTTTGAAGGAGTTGAGGTGTAAGAGAATGGATACCTAGTAATTTTTCTCCTGATGCAGCTGTGGAATTGGAATTTATGGAGCTCTTTGTTATTGTAGAAGTCCTTCACAATTGGCTTAAGAGTAGAGATGGAGGCATGTCCATATATATTGTGGATATCAAGTAGAGAAAGAGAAGGGGTGCAAGATTGGCTGGTAGGGTTTAAAGTTTGGCTTTGACCCGCTGAATGAGGTTTTTCAATGACAAATAAATTGTCTCTAATCAATCCTTTCAGGACGGGTTGGTCATTCCAAGTGACAGAGAATCTTTCATGGACTTGAGAGAGATTACAGCCTTTTTTGGCAAGGAGACTGGGACTGATAAGATTGACAACAATATCCAGTACGTAGACACAATCTTCAATAGTGATTGTGGAGTCTTTCAATTCTAATTTTACCATTCTGGTTCTGCATATCTTGAGATTAGCTTCTAATTTTCCGGTTTTGATTTCCTCCAATCCTTCCTGAAGTTTGATGGAGGAGAAATACTTAAGATTGTTAAATATATGAACATTTGCTTCAGAGTCTAGAAGAAGATTGGGATTGTTATCTGCATTGATCCAGAGAGTCAACAAGGAATGATAATTGATGGTTGGAGTTCTTTTTGATTTTTTCTTCCACTCATTTTGTTGTTTGATCCACCATTCTGGTGCAATTTGGGGATGTAAATTGAAGCAAGAAGATTCTGAGTGCGGTGCATTAGGGTTGTGGTATCCTTCTTGGCATCTCATTTTATTCTTATTTTTTTCTTTTTGGATCTTAGTCTTAGTCAACAGCAGTGAGACATCTGTTGCCGGTTTATTGGAATTTGATTTTGCCTTTCTCTCATTATTGTATTGTTTGAAGTGGTTGAAAACTACATCCACCATCATGTGTTTTTCTACGTGCATGATTTGTTGCTTAAGATTTTTGAGAATTGGAGGAAACTTGAAGAGCACTAAGTACGCAAGTATATCCTTGGGCAGTTTGATTCCTACATCTCTCATCCTTGTAATTGCCTTTTTCATTTTTGTAATGAATCCCTTGATGGCATTTTCATTGAAAGCTGAGTGAAGGAAGTGATTAAATACCCTCACCCTATTCACTGTCTCAGAAGAGGCAAATTGCCTGGTAATTTCCGCCCATAGGAGTTTAGATGAGGTTATGTTGGTGGAGTTGACCACGTTGGTGTGGGTTGTGCTGTCTAGTTTAGTTAGAATTATGGCTCAAATTTCTCTTCCTTGTTTGGAGGACAGGGGGCCAGAATTCCTAGTAATAGCATCCTTGATATCTTTCAAGTTGAATAACATGAGAATCTTATCCTGCCATATTGAATAATTCTCTTCATTTGGGGGAGGGATGGCGTCAACAGAGGATTTGAGCGCCACCTGATGAAAGTAGTTTGCCGCCCCAGCTGGTTTGTTCATGGTTGGTTTGGTTAGATTTGATTGTAAAACTTTTGGCTTTTAACCATGATAAGATTGGATTGAATTTCTAGATGACTCAGAACCAGCATAAGCTGTACAAAGAATAAAAAAGATAAGAGCAGAGGATCTGATGGAAATAGAGGTTCACAAGAAGAAACAGGAAGGGAGAATCCTACAGCTTGGTCCATTACTTGTATGTTGAGGATGGAAGTTATTCAGGATGGACAACACATATTGAGAGAGGACAGGCTGAGAGGAGAAATTGAGGAAGCAGACTGGATGGCTAGAAGATCAGATAGAGTTCTGTTGAGAGAGATTGAGGAATCAGAGTCTTACCAGGCAGAGATTTATGGTCAATAGAGTTGATTTGATTTGGTGGAGGCAAAGGTTAAGTTTTGATGGAGAGAATAGTTAAATAGAGTGAGAAAAGAAGAAGGATAAATAGAAAGAATGGAAAAGAGAAGGAAGGAGAAAGAATAAATTAGAGAAGCGAGTGAGACTTGATGAGAGAGAGCAAGATCAAGAAAGAATAAAGAGAAGGTAGATACACCCATGAGACAGAATGAGAGAGAGAAAGATTGGAGAGCTCCTCCATCTGAGTATTTGAGTGAGGCGGCCCTGGGTGAGAGAGGAGCAGGCGGAGAGAGTACTGAGAGAAGCGCGGGGAGAGAACTACTGAGACTTAACACAACTCTCAAACAATTCCTTGCAAGCTCTTTGGGAAACCTGTGGGATATTTGGAAAAGCCTTGACGGAACCATTTTGAATGAAATTAAATCAGCTCATGCATCACTTCATAAATCTTGAATTAAGTTAGCAAAAGTTTTCCCTCCTGAACTGTTACCATTGGGTTACAAATTGTCTTTAGAGGCAATTCATCTTATTAGGGAACAATCCAAGAATTTCAAACATGATCATGATGGCAAAGTGTGCGCCAAGTCATATTCCAAGACTGTTGGTTTTCCCTGTTCCCACCAAATAGGTGACCATCTAGCATTCAGAGGATCCGTGGTACCCCATTATATTCATCCTCAGTGGAGGTTGGACTATGACCCTTGCAGTTCTAGTTCTGTAAGTTGGCTTAAGTTGGATTTTTCAAATCACTATGTGATTAATGCTTTTTGATTAATTCTTTTTAATTAATGATTCCTAATTCACCAATGGTTGATCCTTTTGAATTTTTCAAGTGAGATTTCAATGAAATGCTAAGCATTCCTCAGTTACGTTAAAAATTGAATGCAATGATCTTGGAATCTCCAGATCATGAGCAAAGCAGACTATTGAAGTATGTCATTCAGAAGATTACAAAATATTGATTGAAGCCAAGACTTGAACCTAAAGTTTTACAATCAAGTAGGGGCAGTCCAAAATTGACAGATACGCGGCAAGAACCATCGTGGTTTGAGCATGTTGAAAAACAACTCAAGGGGGGGGAAAGGACTAGAAGGGCTCCAAACAAGAAAAGACAAAAAATTGTAAGTATTTTCTTTTGGGATATGTTCATTTTTTTTGTTTAATGAACTTAGTTACTTACTAATGATGAATTGTTAGTCAAAGTTGGCAGAATCTGAATCTGAATTTCATAGTTCAGAGGAAGAGACTGAAAGGTAGTCAGGATCACTTAATTTGGAATAAGAATCCGCTTCAGAGGAAGAGAACATGCAGCAAAGCTCAACCAGAAGCTCATTTTTGGTGAGTTTTCATTTCATTGATCCAATTAAAGAAATGAATACTAAGTTATTTTCAATGATAAGAACCAAAAGTAAAATAACTCAATCAAATACCCAAGAAATTCCATAAGTTCTTGGGTGAGGTTTGGGATCCAATTGGAGATGGGAATTGCGGATTTAGAGTCATTGCTAAATCTCTTGGTTATGAAGAACATGGTTGGTTTAAAGTTAGGATGGAAATGATTGAAACATTAGAGAAACATAAAGCATGCTACATTAAGATGCTTGGTGGTGACAAGTAGTTTGAAAATATTATAAAAAGACTTGATGTTGAAGACATCAATGAAAAGATTCCCTCCTCAAAATGGCTGGCTAAATTAGACATGGGTCAAATTATAGCAGACACATATTCCAAACCTATATGTTTCATTTCATTGGAGTCATGTGATACTTATACTCCAATGAAAAATGGTGTTACTGATAAATCAGATCCAATTTTCATTTCCTTTGTAAACAATAACCACTGGGTTCTATTAGTACTTGAGGGAGAAATGATTCCAATCCCGCCCATTGTAGCAAAACCATGTTCCTTGATTTCTAAAAAAGCCTCTGGTTGGGTTGATCATCTCAAAGATCAACTGCAAATTTATTATAGATTTTGATAGAATTTGACTTCATTTCATCATTGGGTTTCATATAAATTGTAATTCTAATGCAGCTAACAAGTTATATTAATATAAAGGGTTATCACATTTTGAACATCATTATGTTGAGTGTTTTGAGTTAACATCATTATATTGAGTGTTTTTAATGAGATTTTAATGGTAAGTCAGTTCAACTTTTGTTGGGCTGATTCCATCACAAGCTTAACTTATATTAAGCTTGGGATGGGATCAGCTTAACACAAGTTCAACTTGTTTTTTTTTGGTGTTTTTGCTTTAGGGCTGGTCAAAAGACTTGTATTTGTTTTGGCAATTTTACTTTAGGGCCGGTCAAAATAATTCTTTAATTTTTGGTCCCTTTTACTTTAGGGCTAGTCAAGTTGAAATTACTTTAGGGCCTGTCAAGTTAGTTTTATTTTTTTGTGTTTTTACTTTAGGGCTTGTCAAGTTACTTGTCTTTTTTTTGGTGTTTTTACTAGAGATATTTTCACAAGACTCTTTATTTCAGCACTTAATATAACCCTTGTAGTAGTATATGCTAAATAAAATATCAGAGTAAGTATAACTATTGGAAATGAGTGATGACAGTTATAACTTTGGCTTGAATCATTTACCTGCAGTAGACAGTTGGCTAGTAGGCTCAGTCAAGGATCACAGTCAGGAGTGTATGCAAAACCAACCAATCAGTCTGTAAGAGATAATGGATAATTAATCCAACTGGTTCTTGAGAATAGATGAACATGAACATAATAGTGAGAGTGAAAGATGTAGAAAGAAAAGAGAAGACAGAAGAGATCCAATTTCCAATCCTACCTCCTCTGAGATTAGTCCTTGCTCCTCCTGGTGGTTGCAATCAATTATGAGGGGTTGAGGCCAAGTCTTGAGGTTTGTTGGGGACGGCTGGACGTGTGGAGCCTGGGAATGAAGAAGAGCAACAACGGAGAGAAGGAAAGACTGAGAGGCGGAGAGGGTCCGGACCAGAGTATGAGCGGTTCTTGTCTTCTTCCTGAGATCTGTCCAATGAGTTGCGCTGGGCTGGGAGAATTCTGTGCGGGCTTGAGGTTAGCGCATGGTCTGCGCTTCTGCAGTGGGTTTTGAGCTTGACCTTGAGGAATCTCTACTTGACATTACTTTAGGGCTAGTCCAGTTACTTGTGTTTTTTGGGTCTTTTTACTTTAGGGCTAGTCCATTGGATAGTACCAGTTTTTTTTTATTTTGATTTATTTATTTATTTTTTTGTTTTTTTAAACCAAAAAATGAACATTCTTTGATTTTTTGGTTGATTTCTGTTTTTTGGAAGGTTTATTTAATTTATGGGTTGTGTTAGTACCCTCTCATTCCTTTTCCTTTTTTTTTTTTGCTAACCACAGTCCAGTGCCGTGTGGGATGCCACACGACTACATTTGAGCCATGTACAACTCCACACGGCTTGAATGTTGTTGTGTGGAAGTCCACACAGCGGCAGACCCGGCTGGTTGGGCCGCACAACTCCTTGAGCTGTGGGGGGTGGTAAAAGGCTTGGATTGGACGATTTGGCGTGCCACACGGCCCTTTTTTAACCATGTGCACGGCTCAATGAGCTGTGAATTTAACATTACCCAATAAAATATTAAAAAATGCATAACACTAAAAAATCCAGTGCTTATTATTTTTGAATGAATAAAATAAGATATCTATCTCAAAAAAGGCCAATTAATAGTGCTTCAAATCAATCCTCTTCTATAATTCAACCCTTTTTCAATTCAAGTGTTGCCAATAATTCAGCCTACAGTCTCTCCAATATTTATCAAGATGTTCATCATCCACCTCAACCAACATTCCCAATCTCTTAGTCCAATTACAAAAATTCTTCCAGTATCTCTTTGGTTATAAACTATTATCCCTTGCTTGATACCCTGGGCTAAACCAAAAAATTTGCTTTGCATCAAGATCCGAATTGTTTTCCAGAAGATGTGCAAAGCTCATAAGCCCCCAAATTATTCTAAAGGCTTTGAAAAATATCAACATTGAAACTCTTACATTGAACAAAAAACTCAAAAGGATTCCCTATCCCACATTAAATCAATTTATTTTTTACTTCTTGTTTATTATTTTGAATAATGACTACTGATTTATTTCATTTTTATTTGATCATGTGTTGCTATAATGACTGATTGATTTTTTTTTTGTATAGAGATCTCAGACTTAAAAACCTACTCAAGGTCAACAAAACTAGTGCAAATAACAATATTCCCAATCAAACCAACCTTCAAACAACCTTCCAAAAGCTATAACCAACAATCTTATATGAGTTACAATAGTTCCTCTATTTAACAAAATGTTCAAAAGTATTCCTTTACTTCACTCCCAAATGTATCCCAGCTTTCCCACAGCCATCCTAGGCATATAATCTTTCTTCATAGCTGTTGAAAATGATATGGATGTTGAATTATTTATGATTTTTTTTTATTTTAAGATCTGGGCATTTATTATCCCACAGGTGAAATCCTTCAAATCACAGATTTTTACATCTGCAAAATTTTACCCCCACACGGGCAAACCCTTTATTTCATGGGTGTTTCAAGAATGCATTGTATTTGAAATTTGACTCTGCAGAAAAATAGATGGCGTTCTCAAACCCTCAGAAAAGATATTTGGTAATTTTGGAAGCATTAGAAAACCTTGAAAAATTCATTCAAAAAAATCAAATTTCTCATTGAATTTTTGGATCCTTTTCTGTGCCTTTTTGATTACTTTTATTTTGATGATTTAGGCTCCAAGAAAATTAAGAAAAAAAATAAACTGGCTTTCTAATATATTTTTGGGATTTTTTGGATGTAATCTTACACCTTGAAATATTCATTCAAAACATTACAAAAATTACAAAAATCAAATTTCTCATTAAATTTTTGGATCCTTTTCTTTGCCTTTTGAATTGATTGCTTTTGGTGATTTGAACTGTCAGAAATTTGAAAAAAAAAATCTTTCTAATATTTTTTGGGGGATTTTCCAGATTTAATCTTACACTTTAAAAAATTCCTTCAAAAAATAAAAAAATAAACAAAATTCTCATTGCATATCTGGATCCTTTTCTTTGCTTTTTTATTTTTTTTGGGTGATTTAAGATTCAATTTTGTAGAGAGAGGTCTCACTCATTCAGAGACCTGAAGATTTCCGCGAGTTCAATCAATGCTGAGAATGCTTCAAATGGGGAACACGGCAGCAAGGCCGACTCTAGTGGTTGTACTGTTAAATGCTTGTTGTTTTCCAGTGATTCTGGTTGTACTCTTTCAAATTTTTTTCTTTCATCTCATCCTCTTTTCTTTTCGCGCTCTCTTTTCAATTTCATTTCCTCAGTCTCTGTCAATCCCTCCTTCATCTCAACCTCCGTACAAAACCCTCAAAATCAAATCACAAATTCAAGATACTCAACAACCACCTCATCAGTCATTCTTTGAGACCTTACCTCTCTAACTGGTGAGATCAATCCGCCTTCATGATCATCTGAACACAAATCAGCCTAAGTTCTCCATTTAATCATTCAGATCCGCCACTTCCTTTCCCTGTCTTCTCTCAATGCCATAGTCATTTTAACCTGGGTAACCGTATCATAGTGTTGGTATTCTGTTCTTTTGTTTGAGGCTGGCTATCATTCTATTTGTGTGATTCTCATCGAGGTCCTTCTTTTCTTATTCTTGCTGGTTAAATTCAATAAACATTCATCAAAGTAATACAGTTAAAAGCCAAAGGCTCTTCCCAACCATCAAGAACTAGTACTATGGAGAGTACCTCTGGTTTCTCGTTGGACTCCTTTTGACAAGCTATGCTCAAAACGGCTCTGGAAACAACCCTGCTCCTGACCAAAGAAAACTATTTCATATGGAGAGACAAGATGATGGCCTTACTGAAACTCAGAGGAGTACTGGACGTTCTTGACTCAACAACAGGAGAACTCTCATCAATGGAAAACAATGAAATCCAGCTCCTTCTCATATCTAAGGTAGACTATCACTCACAAAAACGTCATAAGTGCAGCCAACATCAACTTGGCCAAGGACATATGGCCTTCCATCAAGGAGCGTTTTTCTTATTCCCAAGCGTCAAATCAAGCAAGAATATTCAACAACTTCCTGCATGTAGGCTTCAGAGAGGACAAAATCACTCACTTTGTAACGTATATCAAAACTTCAATCAAAAAGATGATCAATATTGGTATAGAACTACCCAAGAACATCCTTGCTTATCTGTCAATGTTCAAGTTCCCACCAACTCTTCAAGATCTCAAACGCCAACTTATGCACTCTGAAAAGCAAATCTCAGTTGAATTTGTGTGTAATCACCTCATTCAATACCGCAACAAGATCAAAGCCGAAAATGCTGAGAAAGGGACTCTGCAAAGTACTTCTGAAACCGCGCTGGCCACTATGAGGACTAAGACTAAGAATATCATCTCAAGTAGATTCATCAAAGGATACCACAATCCAAAGAAGGACAAGCATCACTCTGAATCCAAGTTTTTTCATCTACATCCGGAAAAGGCCCCCGAGTGGTGGAGGGAAAATCAGAGCAAGTGGAAAGAGAAGCAAAAGAAGACTCAGGAGACCGCCCACTTTCATGCATTTGTGACCAGGTGGATAGACTCAGAGATTGGAGCACAGAAAAACATCTTGATTGACAGCGGAGAAACCTTGCAAATATTCAATGAAAAACAATTCTTCAATGTTGTTGAACCTAGTACGGGAGAACACATAACAACTGGAAAATCCGACGCAAATCTACTCATTCTTGGGTTGGGAACGGTCAAACTGGAGTGGGAGAATCAGATTGTCACGCTGTCCAACTGTCTGTATGTTCTGGACATTGTTGTCAACCTAATCAGTCCAGGAAAGCTTCTTGAACAGGGATGCAAGCTGATGGCCAAAGCTAGGAGTTTCAAATTAAAAAGAAACAAGATTTGGATATGTCAAGGTACAATTGTGAACAGCCTCTTTGTGCTGGACAAGCCGCATAAAATAGGCAACAATGAATGCTACTGGATGCAGCAAGAGGACCCAAGATCTCTGAAAGACCTTCATCTCTCCTACAGTCACGCTTCCATTGGTTGCTTATCCAAAATCAAGGGCGCTAGACACAGTACTGCTGAGAAGGAGAAATTTGAATGTAAGGACTGTATTCTGTGAAAGATTACCAAATCTCCCTTTAAAGCCATCTCCACCTCAGCCACCAAACCTTTTGAACGGATTCATCTAGACATCATTGTCACAATTACACCAGAGTCTCATCAACATGAAAGATACATTCTGACAGTTGTGGACAACTATTCCGGCTACATCTCAGGTATCCCACTGGCTCAAAAGGATGATGCAACGCCGGTACTGATGGAAGTGATAGAGAAGCAAAAGAAAATCTGCGGCTAATACCAATTGACAGTGTGTTTGGATGGTGGCACCAAGTTTGTAAACAAGAAGTTGACTGAATATCTCAAGGACAGATTTTTCAATCATCTTGTAATGGAACCATACCATCTTGAGCATAACAGCAGGGCAGAAAGGGCTAATCAAACCATAGTCAAGAGTGTAAGGTCCTCATTGAGCTCAGAAAAACTACCTTGGAATTATTGGTCTGAAGTCCTCAAATCATGCTGCCTCAGTCTCAATCAGATACCAAAAGAAGGCCTGGATTAATCTCCCTGGGAACTGATCAAAAAAAGCGAGTTGCCCTCCAACTATCTCCAACCCATTTTTATTGCAACCATTGTGTTGAATCAGAGAAAAATGAAAGGAGCTAAATTCAATCCAAAAGGGCAGGAAGGAAAACTGTTAGGCTACAACCCTGAGTTTCTCTCATACCGGATTCTCATGCCAAATGGCCAGATCATTCAATCTAAACATGTTTGATTCCTGAAGCAGTCAATAGACCAACTGGGAATCAATTCCACCTTGGATCTTGAATTCAGTATTGTCAATGGGTCTACATTGGTAACTAAAGAAAATAGCACCAATTGAATGAACTATTGTGACCCGCCAGCAGAGGTGGCCTTGTCAGATGAAGAGCCATCAAATTCTGAAACTGACTCGAGCCCAGGAAGTGATTTGTCATTGGATCCTGTTCAACCCATTGTCATGGCCAAACCAAGGGCGCCAACTCCTGAGATAATCAAAGAACCACCCAGAAGAACTCTTTGTGACCAATCTACAATCAAACCCCCCCCCAACAATACGGGTTTCACCATTAGTACAAACCTAAAACATTTGATCAAGCAAGCAGGTGTGCTGACAGCTTCAAGTGGGGGGGGCAATCAAGAAAGAAATTGATCAATGCAAGCGACTTGAAGTCTGGGAAGATTATGAAGGCATTACCCCACTGAATTCACTGGACACAACGTGGATATTCAAGATCAAAGATAATGATCACAATGATGTGATTAGTCACAATGCTTGAATTTGTGTAAAGGGTTTCAACCAAGTTCATGGCCTGTACTTTGACAAAACATTTGCTCCAACTGGTAAAATTTCCTTGTTAAGGACTATCTTTCTATGTGCCTTGAAAAACAAACACAACATCCGGCAGTATGATGTAAAGGCCGCCTTTCTACACGCACCATTAGAAGAAGAAGTGATCATCAAAACGCCCCAAGGCTGTCAATGTAAGTGTCAGTACTTGAGACTTAAAAAAAGCTTGTACAGTCTCAAGCAATCTCAAAAAAATTGGTATGAGACTCTCACAGAATGGATCAAGTTGGTTGGTTTCAAGGAGTCTGACAGTGATCCCTGCCAGTACAAAAGTGAAGACGGCAAGTCTTTTCTCTTCTTTTATGTCAACAACCTAATTCTTGTGGGCAACGGCAACAACTTCAACAACAAATTCAATACTCAATTCAAAAACTCTCAAGCTCATGAACCGGACACCATCCTGGGTATGAAATTTGAGGGAATGGCAAACAGTATTTTGTTAAGCCCACCCAAGCACATAATTCACGGCCTAGAAGAAATCAGATTGATGGAATCAAGACCAAGCTCCACACCTCTGACTCCTCATCTCCAACTCACCAAAGATTTGGATGAAGACTTTGAAAAGTTCAAAGAGCTCAAAATAAACTATAAGTCTGCAATAGGACTTCTCAACTACATTGCAAGTAGAAAGCGCCCAGACCTCAGCTTCTTGGTCTCCAGTTTAGCTTGTTTCCAAAATAAACCCGGTCTAACTCATTGGAAGGAACTCAGACAAACATGGCAATATCTCAATCACACCAAAGAGAAGAAACTCACCCTTACCTATTGTTGAACTTTTGCCTACCCGATGTCACAACCTGACCTCTTTCTTAAAAAGTGTCACATTTGTGACACCTCACGTCCTATCTCTCCTATCTCTACTCGCGCCTCATACTTCACACACAAAAAATTCCGTCATCTTACCAACACTACTCCTCTCTCTCTCAATCATTCTTTGCGCTATCTTCCCCTTCTTCCTCATTCCATTTATCCCTTCAACCTCAAATCCAATCAATCAATTTGATCTCCTTCAATCACCCTCAACTTCAACAGGATCGTCATTCAATCCTGTCCTCAACATCCATCCTTTGGTTATTTGGTATGACTGTCTCGGTTCTCACTTCTCTAACTATTTCCCTTCCTCTGATTTCTTTTATTTTTTTATTTTGTTTTCCTTTATCCTCCTTTGGCTCTCAGCTTAAATACTGATCTCTGCCGCCTGCCTAATAGAGGAAGATAACCTCAGATGTGTCCTTGTCACTAGCGCAACTTATCCGTCAGCGCAGCTTATCCGTCAATTTAACCCTTCTGCCTGTATTCTTTTATCCTTGAACCTTCTCCTTCTTTTTTTGGTATGATCTTTTGGTCCCTCCTTTTCTTTTTTTTCTTCTCCATATCCTTTATTCATTTTCCTGTCATTTTTTGTTTCTAGTCTTGGTTTCATTTTTTTGGCAATCTCAAGTTAAACTTCTACACAATTAACAGTCAAAATTTGCCAAATATCATCACACCGGCATCTCTGAAACCTCAACGTCATCATGAACCAAGATACATCCTTCAATTTGAGCGATCCTCTCCATCAAACCATACTTAAGACCGCCATAGAATCCATTCCAACGCTAACAATGGAGAATTTTTCCCTCTGGCCTAATTGGGTCAAAAACATGCTCGACATTCAGGGGACTCGCTCGGCCCTTCTCTCCGAGGATTCCCTTCTCTCTTTCAAGGATGAAATTTACATCCGCTTGATCCTTATTTCCAAACTCGACCCTAGGGTCCACGCAAACATCATCACCTTTGACAACAAGAAGGACGCCAAACTAATCTGGAAGGCCATAATTTGATACTTTGCCTCATTGGAGTCTTCCAACCAAGCTTGAGTGTTTAATGAAATGTAAGATCTTTTGTTCAACATTAACAAAATTCCGGCCTTCATCACTTCCGCTAAAATCAGTATCCGTTGCCTCTATGAAGTAGGAATAAATCTTACCCAAGACATAATAGCTTACATGCTTCTTCACAAACTTCCTCCCAGTCTTAAGGTCGTCAAAGAGCAGATTATTCATTCTCCTTCCATAACTCCCAATCTTGTTCTGGACCATCTTCAAATATCCGCAAACAAAAGAAGAAACAAGGAAGAAGGGAAATTACAACTCACCGCTTTGCAAGCAGACCGAGAACCGCTCCCCAGATGCACGGGAGGTAAGCACAACCAACTCGCTCCTCACTCGCCCGCCAACTGCTGGGCACTCCATCCCAAGCTTTGCAAAGCATACCTCAAGAAAAAGAACAGGGAAAACCTAGTCGTCAGTTGCTTCTTATCAAACAGCTCCTCCATACTTTGGAATCGCATTGTATTCAACTCTGGCTCCTGTTCTCACATGGTTTCCAATCCTGATCTGTTTGTGGCTCTCTCATATCAAGAAATCGGACAAGTGAAGACGGGATTGAGTCTGGAGTCCTTACCAATTGAAGGAATTGGAACTATCAGAATTGCCGGAAAATTTGGATCTTTGCTCATCAACAATGTCTATTACGTTCCTGATCTCTCCACTAACCTACTTTCTTTCAGATGTCTTGTTCTGGACGGCTTTCATCTATCTTTTGAAAAAAATCAATTCCTTGTCTACCTTAACAATCAAATTGTATTCTCCGGCTGATATTGGAATAATATTCCTGTCTTACCTCTTAATGAAAATCAATCAATCTCACACTCCCTCCTATCCCAAGCTGAAACCATCCATAAGGTCCTTGGTCACGCGAGCTACAGCAGAATCCAAAATAAATTGAGTATTCCTATTAATCCCGTCTCCGAGTGTAAGAGTTGTGCTCTAGGTAAAATCACTAGAGGGTCCTTCAAAGGAGAAAATGCCCGGGCAGATAAACCCTTCCAAGAGCTTCAACTGGACATCATGGGACCAATCTCTCCTTGCTCCTCAAAAGGACATTGGTACATTCTAACCGTAGTTGACAGCTCCACCAGATACTGCTCAGCCATTCCAGTCAAATCCAAAGATCTCATCCCTGCTATCCTTCAAAGTGCAATTGAGCTAGAGGAAAAACGGTTTGGGTACTTTCCTTCTGTTCTTCATTCTGACAGGGGAACAGAATTTGTTAACAGACATCTAAAGGACTTCTGCAAGGAAAAACTCATTCGAAACAGAGTCTCAGATCCCTACACCCCCAAACAGAATGGTCTGGCAGAAAGATTCAACAGGACAATAATCGAAAGTCTTCAAACCACTCTCATTGACTCTGGTCTGCCTAAACAACTCTGGGATGAGGTTCTCAAAGCTTGCGTTCTCACTATAAATCAATTCCCCTCTCACAAAAGTAAGAAAAGTCCCTACAAACTCTTCAATGACAGATCCATTCCGATCAGCTTCTTTCACCCTATTGGTTCCAAAGTTGTTATTCTCTGGCCTCCTCATCAACAATCATCCAAATTAGATCCAAAAGGAATCTTGGGGATACTCATTGGCTATGACAATGGACTTCTCTCTTACCGATTGCTCTCTGACACTGGTCAGATCATCTCATCAAAACACATCAAGATATTGGGATTTGAAGAAAAAATTGAAAAACCAAATGACTCCATTTCTTGGGAAAACTCCCCCATCAACATCATTGATGATGTTGAATCCGATCACATAGATGCGCCGATTTCCTCTCCCAACTCTGTAGACCCTGAGACTGATAATTACTCTATTCAAAATGAAGAGGAAGAAACAATGGACATGGATCAATTCGTCTCCTTTGAACAGGAAGATCAAGACCCAAGCCTCATTGAAACCTCAGAATCCAATCCATCTGTCTCGTCCAGATATCATCTCCAAGAACGGACCAACAGAATCAAACCAATCAAATACTCACACTACACCAAAAGTACCTCTGAATACACCAATGCCATCAAAGAAGAATTTGATTCAATCAAAAGTAAAGATGTCTGGGAAGAATTTGACGGAACTCCAGAAAATTATCTTGATACCACCCTTGTTCTCAAAACCAAACCAGCAACCGCCTCCTCAAAAGAAAAAAAGAAAGCAAGGTTATGTATACAAGGTTTTCAACAGATTCCTGGAATCGACTTCTCTGACACATTTTCTCCCATGGGAAAGTTCCCTTCTCTGCTGGCTCTTCTAACTCTCAGCTTAGACAAAAATCTACCCCTAAGACAATTCAACGTAAAGGCCGCTTTCCTATATGCACCTCTTCAGGAAGATATTTACATAAAAACTCCCAGACACTCCAGTCGCACCGCACCTTTCCTAAAACTGAAGAAATCCCTATATGGACTCAAACAAGCACCAGCCAACTGGTACAACACACTAACCGACTGGCTGAAAAGTATCCAATTCACAGTCTCTGATTCTGATCCCTGCTTGTTTATCCACAAAGAGAAACACTCTTTTCTCTTCTTCCACGTAGACGACCTCATAGTAGCCGGAAATGTCCAAGATTTCAAA
The DNA here is from genome assembly GCA_025617555.3 of Puccinia polysora. Classification (NCBI taxonomy): domain Eukaryota; kingdom Fungi; phylum Basidiomycota; class Pucciniomycetes; order Pucciniales; family Pucciniaceae; genus Puccinia; species Puccinia polysora. Next base: position 51,646,884 of record CM062614.1, read on the forward strand.
AAATTATTCTTAGCTAAGTTCCCTGAATCTTCCGCTCACAATCCAGACTCTCTCCTTGGCATGGAAGTAAAAATCAACAACAACATGATCACCCTGAATCAAAGCAAATTGATCAAAAAAGGACTCGACCTTCTTAATCTTGGAACAAGTCAAACCGTCTCAACACCACTCACACCCAACATTCAACTTAATCCCGCCAGCAATGAAGAACAATCCAAATTTGAAAAACTCAAAGTCAATTACAGAACTTTCACAGGAATTCTTAACTTTATAGCTTGCCAAACCAGACCCAAAATATCACCTGCAGTATCCATCCTTTCTCAATTCAATCACAACCCTGGCATCAACCACTGGAGAGAAGTCAAACATGTATTCAAGTATCTGGCCGGGTCCATCAACAAATCCCTGAAAATAAAACCCTCAAAGAATGGCCACGACAGAATCCAATACTTTAGTGAATTGACATGGGGGGACAACCATCATTCCAGGAAGTCAAGGAGCAGATACCTATGTATCTGGAAGGACTGCATCATCTCCTGGTGTAGCTCTTGACAAAAGAACATAACCTTATCATCAACCAAAGCCAAACTTTGCCCTTTGTTGGATGCCTGTAAAGAAAACCTCTGGACCTCTCATTTAATTGAGGAACTCTGGAACATCAACCTAAAACCCACAGACTTCAAAATCAACAATAAAGGTCTACTCGACAAGATTAAACATTTTGGATACCACTCAAAGACAAAGCACCTGGACATCAAAGGCAAAAAACTCAGAGAATACCTCAATGAAGACACCATATCTGTCACCCTCATCAATTACAAAGAGATGGTTGCTGAATGTCTTAACAAAGCCTGTAGTAAAGGCTCACTCAAAACATTCACTCACCTCTTTCTCAAAGAACCGACTCACACCAAATAATGGGGGGTGTTGAAATTTTGCCTACCCAATGTCACAAACTGACCTCTTTCTTAAAAAGTGTCACATTTGTGACACCTCACGTCCTATCTCTCCTATCTCTACTCGCGCCTCATACTTCACACACAAAACAGTCCATCATCTTACCAACACTACTCCTCTCTCTCTCAATCATTCTTCGCGCTATCTTCCCCTTCTTCCTCATTCCATTTATCCCTTCAACCTCAAATCCAATCAATCAATTTGATCTCCTTCAATCACCCTCAACTTCAACAGGATCGTCATTCAATCCTGTCCTCAACATCCATCCTTTGGTTATTTGGTATGACTATCTCGGTTCTCACTTCTCTAACTATTTCCATTCCTCTCTTTTCTTTTATTTTTTTATTTTTTTTTCCTTTATCCTCCTTTGACTCTCAGCTTAAATACTGATCTCTGCCGCCTGCCTAATAGAGGAAGATAACCTCGGATGTGTCCTTGTCACTAGCGCAACTTATCCGTCAGCGCAGCTTATCCTTCAATTTAACCCTTCTGCCGGTATTCTTTTATCCTTGAACCTTCTCCTTCTTTTTTTTGGTATGATTTTTTGGTCCCTCCTTTTCTTTTTTTTCTTCTCCATATCCTTTATTCATTTTCCTTTCATTTTTTGTTTCTAGTCTTGGTTTCATTTTTTTGGCAATCTCAAGTTAAACTTCTACACCTATGACAAATGAAAGGGCCCAATTGAATGCTATAGTGATGCGTCCTGGGGAGAAGATCCAACCAGTTTCAAGTCACAATCAGGCTACCTCTGTCTGTCCTTTGGTTCACCTCTCTCCTGGAACAGCTACAAACAGAGGAATATTACCTACTCATCCACCAAAGCTAAACTGAATCCTCTTCTCAACTCATTTCTTGAAGCCAAATGGCTTTGCCGCTTGCTTGGAGAAGTTTATCAAACAAAACTCCCATCATCAAAAAATTTCATAGACAACAAAGGCCTAGATGATAAACTGAAGAAGTTTGGATCAAATGCTAAAACCATACACATGGAACTCAAGACAAAGGGGCTTCAAGAAGAACTCAAAGAAGGATCCTTGACCATTCATCTGATTGAAACAGGTAAGATGTTGGCTGATCCCTTGACCAAGGCGGTCAGTCTAGACCAACTTCAAAAGTTCTCTGACACAATCTTTACGGTTTGATCTCCAGTTAAGGGGTGTTTAGAGAGAGTTCTCACTCATTCAGAGACCTGAAGATTTCCGCGAGTTCAATCAACGCTGCAAATTCTCCAAATGGGGAACACAGCAGCAATGCCAACTCTAGTGGTTTTACTGTTAAATTCTTGTTGCGTTCCAGTGATCCTGGTTGTACTCTTTCACATTTTTTTCTTTCATCTCATCCTCTTTTCTTTTTGCACTCTCTTTTCAATCTCATTTCCTCAGTCTCTGTCAATCCCTCCTTCATCTCAACCTTTGTACAAAACCCTTGAAATCAAATCAAAAATTCAAGATACTTGACAACCACCTCATCAGTCATTCTTCAAGACCTTACCTCTTTAACTGGTGAGATCAATCCGCCTTCATGATCATCTGAACACAAATCAGCCTAAGGTCTCCATTTCATCATTCAGATCTGCCACGTCCTCTCCCTGTCTTCTCTCAATGCCATATTCATTTCAACCTGGGTAACCGTATCATAGTGTTGGTATTCTGTTCTTTTGTTTGAGGCTGGCTATCATTCTATTTGTGCAATTCTCATTAAGGTCCTTCTTGTTTTAGTCTTGCTGGTTAAATTCAATAACCATTCATCAAAGTAATAAATTTGCATTCAATAGGGCTAAAAAAGGCTATCCACAACCCCAAAATTTTCATTTTTATCCCTTTTTTGTTTTGGGTTTTGAGACACAAATAGTGCCTCCAAAATTAACAAAAGTTTTTAGGAAAACAAAACAATAAAAGGATAAATAAACACAGACAACTGCCTTTATTTTGAATTCTTTTCATTGTGATATATATTTTTTAGGGTAAAACATGTGAAAAGCATTCAAAATAATTTTTATCTGTCTCATCTTTCAATACTTTTCAAAATTTCTCTAAAAAGAAATTGAGGGAAACTTTGATGCCAGATTTGAAAAAAAAATTGAAATGGATGTGTTATTTTATAGTGTTTTTATGTTGGTTTCAATTTTTGGAAGCCAAGTATACATCCAAAAAATACCAAAAAAATATTAGAAAGTTCTTCTGCTTTTTGTTCAACATTCTGAGGTCTTAAATAACCAAAATAAAATTAATTAAAAAGGCAAAGAAAAGGATCCAAAAATGCAATGAGAGATTTGATTTTTTGAATGAATTTTTGAAGGTGTTTCAATGCTTCCAAAATTTGAAATATTTTTTTATGGATTATGACAACCAGGTGTAGGTCTGCGGCTTCAAACTTTCAAAAAAAAATCCTTGAAACACCTTTAAAATACAGGATCTGTCCATGTGTAAGTGACTGCAAGAAGAAATAAAACATCCATTATTTAAATGATTGTAACCATGAGGAAATTAATTCCCTCAAGATTTCAGCCTTATGTTTATCCCTCAAATTTTATCAGGGAAATAAGTCTGCCAGAAATTTCTAAACAATTTCCCAAAGTGTCTCAGTATGAAGATATTGATTCTAAAGGTGAAACTGATGTGGTTGATTAAGATCCAGACATTCCTGTTGCAAATAATCAACAGCATTAATATTAATCCCTTATATCCAAGCCCAATATGAAGCCCCCTCCTGAAATTCTTTTCAAATTTATTCTGAATTAATGCAGTTTTCCCAAAATTTGGCACAGGATCATGTTTTGATAAGTTTTAACTTAAAAAGAAGATTGATTTCAGTGAGTGAGGAAAGAAAGAAGGAAAACCAACTAGTGAGATCACCTTCAAAAGAAGACTCAACACAAATATAGGAGGTGCATAAAACGGTTGAGGACAACAAGCTGTACGGGAAGTGTGTAGGCAGTGTAGCAGGTAGCAAGTAGGAAGGTCTCAGAAATTAATCAGAATGAAGCAGCAGATGGGACAGTTTTGATAATAAAGGAAGCTGCAATGGGAAGAGGAAAATTTGGGAGCTTACTGGTCTCAGGTTACCAAGATTATGGTGGTACAAGTTGGAAATTGTACAAGGGAAACATCTTGAGACCTGAGCCATCAAGACCTCTATTTAAGTTTTGCCTGTTTAAAAATGAAGTGCTGGCACCTGCACAGTATTCTGTGGTGCCAGCACAGGTTTTCATGTGCTTTCATTTCATACACCTAGGTTTGACTGGTGGTTGCGCAGATGTACAGCTAGAAAGAAAAGGAAAGAAAGAGAGGAAGAAGCCAATACAAAAGAAGGAGGAACCCAATACCTCAACACCCACCCTGGCTTCAGCCTTTGTTGCTGGGAGCTCCAAAATTGAGAATCTTCAGTTGTTGCGCTAACAATAGTTGAGAGACCAGTTTTTTGAGGAAGTCTGCAGGATTGATTTTAGAGTCAATCCACTTGATCAAGATATTTTCCTTCTCCACCTCCTCCCGCAGGAAGTGATAGCGCAGTTCCATATTTTTTGTCTTGAAAGTGGCATGATTTGCTGTGCTTGAGGCTAATTTGACGCATCCATGGTTATCCTTGTAGATTGGGATTGGAATCTTCACCGGTCTTTGAAAAATTTCCTTGGCCAGAGATCTTGAGCAGAGAACCTCCTTTACTGCTTCCCGGGCCGCCTGATAATCCGCTTCAGTTGTGGAGAGGGTGACAGTTTCTTCCTTTTGGTATTTCCAGCTGATGATATTATTGTTCCAAAGAACCACAAACCCGCTAATGGACTGTCTGGTTGAGGGACAGGTGGCCCAATCTGCATCAACGTGAGAAGTGAGATCAGATTCAATCTGTTTCTTTGTGAAGGTGATACCCAGAAAGCTGGTGTGGGCTAGGTAGCTGAGGACCATCAGCGCAGCACTGTAGTGAGCAGGGCCAGGGGCATTGAGGAATTGTGATAGATTTTTAATGGTGAAGGTGACATTTGGGCAAGTGTTGCAACTGATGTAGTTGAGTTCCCCAACAAGTTTCCTTTATTCCAATCCAGTTGCTGCAAAAGTCTTTTTCTCCTCCTCTGTTTTGGGGAGAAGCTTTCCAAAAGGCTTGAAGGGGGTAGAGCATAGCTTGGGGCTGGGAAGGTTGTATTTCAGCACAAGTTGATTGATGTAAGTTTTGTGAATGAGGTGTACAATACCCAATTTTTGATCTTCATTCATCCCAAGTAGCAACACAGCTGTTCCAAAATCTTTGATCTTAAATTTGTTTGTGATGGCTTCCACAAAGCTGGAAAGATCTGGGCTGAAGATGGCTATGTCATCCAAATGTATGTACAGGTAAGTTTTTCCCTTCCAGAATACACACCTGTCTTCCTCACTTCTTAGATAACCTTCCTCTTGCAGCCATTTGCTTAGGGTATTGTACCCCATTTTCAGTGCTTGCTTGAGTATGTAAAGGGCCATTTTAAGACAGGCAGACTTACCCAGGTTGGTTTTCATTCCTCCCAAACACCGCAAGAGAGTAGATTCAAAATTTCCTTCTCCATTTCAGCTATTGGTTCCAACCTGTGAGGGCTTGCCAGAGCTTTCTCCACTGTTTTGGGATCTTGGTGCTGGACTTCATTGAAATTCACCTCATGAGTCTTGCAAAGCTGATGTTGGTTGTGGGTCAGAATGTTTTGTTTGGAGATGATGCTGTAATCAGGGGAGAAAAGTGGCTCAACACTTTGGTTTTGGAGTGAGATGCCTTCACTATTTGTGAGGTGAAGTGAGCAATCCCATGAGTTTGTAGTTTGGGAAGGAAAAGGATCTTGGTAGTCATTGAACTTCTCAGATGCAGAACAGAGGCGTCCAAAGGTCCCTTCTAGAAAGGTGACATTGGCGCTAATATGGGTGCAACCAGTGCGGTTATCTAAGATTTTTTATGATGAGAAATCATTAACATACCCAATTATTGCGCCTTTTTCTCTATTAATTAACAGTCTTGAATCCCTCTTAGCTTTTGGAATGAGAGATTATGTTACACACCCAAAAGGCTTGAGAAAGTCATATTTGAATTCTTTTCCTGTCCAGTTTTTGTATGGGATGGCAAGGTTCTTGGAAGCAATGGGGAGTAGATTGAGGAGTTCTGTTGCTGTATTAACAGCTTCAGCCCAGTAGGTTGGGGTTATTTTTCTTTGCACCAATAGGCAGCAAGATTTTTCAAGGATGGTTTGATTGGCCCTTTCTACAAGACCATCTTTTTCTGGTGTGTATGGAGGTGAGAGATGATTTTCTATCCCTAGCTCCTTCAGTTAAGTGGAAATATCTTCATTCACAAACTCCCCTCTGTTGTTGGATACAAGGGTGCCAACTTTGGTACCAAGTTTTCTTTCCGCGGTTTTGATAAAGTCCTTGAAGGCTGCAGGTACTTGTTCCTTGGTTTGGAGGAAATAAACTGACTTAAAACCCAATTATTGTTCCACAATAGCAATAAAAAACCTGCATCCGCCATCGGATTGGATAGGAAAGGGACCTAAAAAATCTAAATGTATCACTTCAAGTGTCCTAGTGACCTTTTTTAAGTGGTTAAGGAAAGGTGTAGTGGTAATTTTGCAGCTCTGGGGGACTTTGCAGTTAGTGGAAGAGGGTTTATTTGGGAAGATTTGCCTGAGGAATTTTTTGCTTTGATGTCCTAATCTCAAATGCCAGGTGCTGTTGATAGGTTGTCTCAGATGGATCAACCCTTGAGTTGACTGCCCTTTGAATCTGGTGCTGCAGAGTTCCACCAGATAGTTGACTGCTGAGCCTAGGATAGAGAAACCTTCCAATGTGATTTCATAGCCTGAGTAACCCACATGATTGATGTTTGCTTCCTTCTTGGTGAGTTTTGATAAGTAGATGAGGCATCTGTTAAGATTAGGCACAAGAATTACCTCTGCAAGTTTGATGCTCCCCTAGGTGATTAAGAAGTGTAGACTTGCCTATGGCAATAGCTAGTAGATTGGAGCCTTCACTGCTGGTGCCAATAAGCACTGAGGTAGGTCTTGAATCAAATAGATACACTGTTTTTTTGACTATGTGATGATTGCAACCAGAGTCCAGGACTGGCAGGAGAGATTTAGGTGGAAACATGGGGTGCAAGTAGAGCTGAGCATTGAGAAAGGCTTGAGGTTGATTTGAAAGGCTTGATTAAGTTTTCCTGTGCTCCTTTTGAGCAGAATGCAGAAGATACTGTGATTGAGCTTTGGTTTTTAGATGATTGGGCCGTAACTCTGGGTGTAGTTGCCAGCAGTGGTCCTTGGGATGCTCTGAAAGTGAGTTATGCTTGCCCTTGGAGCAGGGATTTTTAGGTTTACCTTTCCCATGGGAGGCAGTCTTGTAAAGGGCAATGGTGGATTCAGTGAAGGAAGATTAATCTGGTGATTCCTCCAATTGGGAAGATTCCAGGTGGATGACTTCTCTTAGGATTTTCAGTAAGGCTGTTGGACTTTTGAGCATCTTGTAATTAAGGAGAATCATGTCCAAAATATGGTAGAATGTACTTGGGAGTTTGGCCAAAATGGTGTAACTGATGATGTCCTGTGGCACTTCAATTTTGACTATGGAGAGTTCATTCATGAGTTTGCAACACTCATTGATTTAATGTTTGATATTGCCCTTGTATTGGTAGCAAATGAAACTGAGCCACAGGAGTCCTTGATTATTGGATGACTGAGAGGCAAATCTTTCATTGATGAATTCTAGGATTGCTTTAGGGTTGGCTTTGTTGGAGTGATTAACAATGGCGTTTAATGCTGTATTGCCAAGATGTTGGATGATTATGTCCACTGCTTTGTAGATTTTCTTCTTCTGGGAAGTGTTGGGAACCTGAGAGGGATAAAACTCATCAATGATTTCAAGAAACCCTTTTCTGCGCAGATATATTTTGAGTTGTAAAAAAAAAGCTGGGTAGTTTGATTCTGTGAGCAGTGGTATGTTCAGTTTTTGATTGTCCTCCTGATCCGTCATGAAAGTCTTCTTTATAGAGATGTTTGGAATGTAAATCTGGTAAGTTTTAAATTCAAAAGAAGATTTATTTCAGTGAGTGAGGAAAGAAAGAAGGAAAAAAACTAGTGGTATCACCTTCACAAGAAGAATCAACACAACTATAGGAGGTTCATAAAAAGTTTGAGGATGGAAAGCTGCATGGGAGGTGTGGAGGAAGTGTAGCTGGGAGAAAGTATGAAGGTCTCACAAATTAATCAGAAGGAAACATCAGACAGTAAAGGCTTGATAATAAAAGAAGCTTTGATGTGAAGAGAAAAATTTGGGAGCTTACTGGTCTCAGGTTCCCAAGATGATGGTGGTACAAGTTTGAAATCACACAAGGGAAACATCTTGAGACCTGAGCCGGCAAGACCTCTATTTAATTTTTTCCTGCTTGAAAATGAAGTGCTGGAGCCAGCACAGTATTCTGTGGTGCTGGCACAGGTTTGCGCGTGCTGTCATCTGTTGGAATTCTATTGGTTCTGCTCATAACTTAAGTTTCCATTTCTTTTATTAAATACAAATATTAAATTAAATCAACTTGCTATTTATTTCTAGTGCACTTTGAGAGGTGCAGGAAAAGAAGAATCAAGAAGCGTTGGACATACTTTTCATTAAGATCAAATCCTTGAGCTTGACCCTGGATTAATGTTCTCTTCTTATGTTCTTATACAGCTCAGTATTCTTGGATCAAGAAATCCATGAAAGTGCATCTCTTTCCATTATTTGTATCTAGACTAGGAGGATTAACAACCCTTTTAGATGATTATGAAGGTCTGCTAGTATTTATCATTAAACTCAAGAGGCAGAGAAGACCCAAGAGGCATGTAGACCCAGTGGCTTAAGACTCAGTTAGTTTTCTGTGACTTTACTGATTTTCTTTGCCTTCTCTTCTAGTTGTGAATCTGGTTAATACTTTTTCCCAGTTGTTCTATTCATTTTCTAGTCATTTATGCATACTTTCTCTGATCAGTACAACCACTGTTTGGCCCTGTTAAGAATCAGGAAGTTGTATGTATATAAGAACTCACAAGACTAAGAAATAAACACCATCAGTTCTTGCGTATTTCCAATCAGATTTCTCCCTCTTCTGAACCTCCTGGTCTGCTACTCTTTGCTTCATAATATTAAGAAGCTTTCATCCATCTTTCCTTACTGGCCTTTGGCCCTTTTATTTTAACATAATCTGATACACCTAGGTTTGACTGGTGGTTGCAAAGATGAACATCTAGAAAGAAAAGGAAAGAAAGAGAGGAAGAAGCCAAAAAAAAAGAACAAGGAAGCTAATAACTCAACATTTTTATGCAGTTAGCATCCTCACCTCACCCAGGGACAAGAATATGTACTTGAAGTTCTACTTGGAATGTAATGATCAATTCAATCCTGGCCTTCATCATTTCAGACCTCCTCCAGGAGGATTGATTTCACTTTCAAGATTTATGGATCAAAAAGCAGCAATTCAATCCAATGTAATTTGGTTGTAAGGAATCCTGAAAAAAACCATGAGCCCTGTTTTTATCCTAGGGGTCAATCAATTCATCACAGAATTCAACATGAAATTCAATCCAAAGTCAGATAAATGATTGCAGAAGTTTTCCCCACAGTAATATGGGAAGAATTTAACCAGAATCAAAGATCTTTACAACATTAAAAATAAAAAGAATAAAGATGTTCTTGCTGGAAAATCATCTCTTCAAAATGTCCTGAATTATATGAGTACCTCATCTTGGAACTGAATAAATCCATTATGACCTCATCAGATGGAGCTTTGGCAGCCATGTTCTTCTCTCACCCTTCATCAGTATCTTTTGCTACAAAGTCCCACCAAGTGTACATAATAGGTTGCACATACAAGATAAAATCAATAGGTATCCCTTGCTGCACTTTGTTGGAATGGCTTCAACAGGCCAAGAATATTGAAAGGAATTTTGCCTGATGAGTCACAAACTACAATAATTCCATTCTTGCAATTTTTCACAGGTCAGATCAATTTGGGCTGAAGAAGATTTCCCCAAACTATTTTTAACAGAAAATTATTTGGCTCTTATTAATTCAATTGAGGATAAATTTGGTGGTGATTACCAACAAGAAATTTAAACTGATTCAAAGTTTGTTGATAGGGTTGAAAATTCAATTGAAAACCTTCATCATCAAAGTTTTCACCTATTTTGCACTTGGGATATAAAAAATAACATATCTTATAGATGCAAAAGGGTTTTCAGATCTGAAGACCTGAGAAATTCATTTACTTGTTTTTGGAAAGCATTTTTTTTGGGTCAACAACCATGATGTACTATGAAGATAATTTGTCACAATTGGAGTTAATCATGAAATTAGAACTGGAGTGGTCACAGTACATCAGGAAAGGTTGGATCAGGCATGAGAGAAATTTTGTAGCCCTGTGGAGTTTCAAGCACTTCCTGCTGGGAAGTACCAATTAGTTCAAGGGATTAGGGTGCCCATTCTTCTATAAATCTTTAGGTGGGTAGTTCCATAGGTAATATTTTTAACTTTCATGGAATTATCACAAGGGAAATAGTGAATCAGAACACACAGATAAACACCAAAAAGTAGATAGCCACTCTTTGAAAATATCAATGAATTTCTCAGATTAATTTGATAAATTTCACAGTAAATTTCTTTTCATACATTGAGCAAATGCAAATAAAAATATTCCAATATCCCTGAAGCAACAACCAAATAATTAAAAAAATATTTATTAAGGTCCATGGGCATCCCTTGAAGTCATCTGTTGGATGACATCCAGCACTCTGGATGGCTAATTTATCCAGATTACCTTTATGCACAGGAGTGTCTTCATGTGACTGCTGAACATCATAATTCATTTTTTTCATTTTTTTTCATAATTAAAGAAAAGCTGCAATCTATTTGTGGTGGTACCAGAGGTTTTCAAGAAGCTAGGAAACTCTGGATGTTGAAAAAAATTGAAAGGTTTCTTTCTGGAAACTAAAATTTAGAAATAGTTGGTAGTACTGAGCCTCTGGAATCCACCAGGGGAAGGGCCCTGGCCCCAGATAAAAGCTCCAGTCAGTATTTCATCAGAAGAAAGCCTTCATTTTTCAAAATTGAAGAACAGAGGTTTTGAAAAAAAAAATCAGGCAACAAAAAAAGGGGATGGAAATAATGAGGAAGGAGGAGGAAAGGTAAAGAAAAAGGGATTGAGAGAATCAAAGGAAACTGCGGAACTGGAAACAATAAGGAGTTTTGATTATGAAGAACAGGAGCAAATCAAGAGGGCTTCTTATCAAGAAAATTAAAAACTGATCTTTGCTAATTCTGAAAAAAGTCAATGAAAAGCTGAAAATAAAATTCAAGATTAGAGAGGGAAAAGAAGGATGCTGAAAATGCTGAAGATCTGAAGGAAAGACAAGATCTACATCAAAAAAATGCTGAAGATCTAAATTTAATGCAAGATTTAAAGCAAAAAAAAGACCAGTTAAAAATCCAAGAATATTTCAGGAGGAGGAAAATCCAAGCCCAAATGGCTGAGTATGAAGATCTTGAAAGAAACTATGATGGATTGAAAGTTGAATCAGACAAAGGAAAATTTCAAGTCTTTGAAGCTCAATCTGGGAGTTTTCATTCTTGTGAAAAGACCCTGCAGTCTAACTTCAATCAAGCCATGAAACAAGTTAAGTAATATTCCAGTTAAGTAATATTCCAGTTCTTCTATTCCAGTTCAATCATATTTAAATCCTTCCATTCCAGTTCACTTGTCTTCAAATTCATCTATTTCTATGTTTCCAAAGAGAAATAGATTTTTTTTATCAGCTTCAAAGTGATTTTTCAAATTATGTGGACTCTTTCTATGATCCCCTCATAGATGTTAATTGTGGTTAATAAGCTGTGTCTCATCAGGTTGGGGGAAAATTCTCAGATTTCAGAACTAAATACCAATTGGAATTAGAAAGAAAGAAGGCATTTTATCAAGGTATTTGAAAGAAATTTGGTGATTCCTTGGATTTTTATAAAATCGTAGAAATCATTGATTCTTATTGTGTGTATATTCTCACAAAGTATTGGATGAGGTTTCCAAATTTGGTTCATTTTCTTAAATGTTTTAATTAATTCACAATAGTAATTGTTTCTTTTTGATTTTCCTGTCAATTTCAAATCCCCTGTTTCAATTGCTTTTGTGAGTGAATTTTATTTCATAGCCTTGAAAATGGGTAAAGATGGATTTTTTTTAAAAAATTAATAAGGGGTGTCCCCAGACAAGCCTGAAAAAACATAATTGAATTCCTTTACACAAAATGGAACATTTCCTATGGAATTGAGATGCCTTTTCAAAAAACATGAAAAACCAATAAAATGCTACATATAGCTATTTGATGCTGGTAATTCAAATAATTTGAAATATTTCAAAAAAATATATAATACAGTACATAAATAATTATAAAAATGATGAAAACCCCATTTCTATGAATAAAATTCAAAATATTTCTTGTTGAATGTAAATACTATTTTAACAAAGATACAAAAACTGAGAGATTCTACATATATCTATTTCATGAAGGGAATTCAAATAAGTTCAAATAAAAAAACAAAAGTCTTTAAATGCAATTCAATAACAGTATGCTTTAATGAGGGATGCAATGTTTCCACAGATCCAAGCAGTTCTGATATTATATTTCCCAGGTCTGAACAACCCCCCTAGAACTATATTAATTCAAATGCTCATCAACAGGTTGGAATTTTTTAAAAAAAAATCCATCTTTACCCATTTTCAAGGCTATGAAATAAAATTCACTCACAAAAGCAATTGAAACAGGGGATTTGAAATTGACAGGACAATCAACAAGAAACAATTACTATTGTGAATTAATTAAAACATTTAAGAAAATGAACCAAATTTGGAAAACTCATCCAATACTTTGTGAGAATATACACACAATAAGAATCAATGATTTCTAGTATTTTATAAAAATCCAATGAATCACCAAATTTCTTTCAAATACCTTGATAAAATGCCTTCTTTCTTTCCAATTCCAATTGGTATTTATTTCTGAAATCTGAGAATTTTCCCCCAACCTGATGAGACACAGCTTATTAACCACAATTAACATCTATGAGGGGATCATAGAAAGAGTCCACATAATTTGAAAAATCACTTTGAAGCTGATAAAAAAAATCTATTTCTCTTTGGAAACATAGAAATAGATGAATTTGAAGACAAGTGAACTGGAATAGAAGGATTTAAATATGATTGAACTGGAATAGAAGAACTGGAATATTACTTAACTGGTTTCATGGCTTGATTGAAGTTAGACTGCAGGTTCTTTTCACAAGAATGAAAACTCCCAGATTGAGCTTCAAAGACTTGAATTTGCCCTTTGTCTGATTCAACTTTCAATCCATCATAGTTTCTTTCAAGATCTTCATACTCAGCCATTTGGGCTTGGATTTTCCTCCTCCTGAAATATTCTTGGATTTTTAACTGGTCTTCTTTTTGCTTTAAATCTTGCCTTAAATTTAGATCTTCAGCATTTTTTTGATGTAGATCTTGTCTTTCCTTCAGATCTTCAGAATTTTCAGCATCCTTCTTTTCCCTCTCTAATCTTGAATTTTTTTTTCAGCTTTTCATTGACTTTTTTCAGAATTAGCAAAGATTAGTTTTTAATGTTCTTGATAAGAAGCCCTCTTGATTTGCTCCTGTTCTTAATAATCAAAACTCCTTATTGTTTCAAGTTCCTGCAGTTTCCTTTGATTCTCTCAATCCCTTTTTCTTTCCCTTTCCTCCTCCTTCCTCATCATTTCCATCCCCATTTTTTGTTGCCTGATTTTTTTTTTCAAAACCTCTGTTCTTCAATTTTGAAAAATGAAGGCTTTCTTCTGATGAAATACTGACTGGAGCTTTTATCTGGGGCCAGGGCCCTTCCCCTTTTGGATTCCAGAGGCTCAGTACTACCAAATATTTCTAAATTTTAGTTTCCAGAAAGAAACCTTTCAATTTTTTTCACCATCCAGAGTTTCCTAGCTGCTTGAAAACCTCTGGTACCACCACAAATAGATTTCAGCTTTTCTTTAATTTTGGAAAAAAATGAAAATAATGAATTATGATATTCAGCAGTCACATGAAGACACTCCTGTGCATAAAGGTCATCTGGATAAATTAGCCATCCAGAGTGCTGGATGTCATCCAACAGATGACTTCAAGGGATGCCCATGGACCTTAATAAATGTTTTTTTAATTATTTGATTGTTGCTTCAGGGATATTGGAATATTTCTATTTGCATTTGCTCAATGTATGAAAAGCAATTTACCGTGAAATTTATCAAATTAATCTGAGAAATTCATTGATATTTTCAAAGAGTGGCTAGCTATTTTGTGGTGTTTATCTGTGTGTTCTGATTCACTATTTCTCTTGTGATAATTCCATGAAAGTTAAAAATATTAACTATGGAACTACCCACCTAAAAATTTATAGAAGAATGGGCACCCTAATCCCTTGAACTAATTGGTACTTCCCAGCGGGAAGTGCTTGAAACTCCACAGGGCTACAAAATTTCTCTCATGCTTGATCCAGACTTTCCTGATGTACTGTGACCACTCCAGTTCTAATTTCATGATGAACTCCAATTGTGAAAAATTATCTTCATAGTCCTTCATTGTTGTTGACCCAAAAAATGTTTTCCAAAAACAAATAAATCAATCTCCCAGGTCTTCAGATCTGAAAACCCTTTTGCATCTATAAGATGTGTTATATTCTATATTCCAAGTGCAAAGGAGGTGAACACTTTGATGATGAAGGTTTTCAATTCCATTTTTGAACCTATTAACACATTTTGAATCAGTTTCATTTTCTTGTTGGTAATCACCACCAAATTTATCCTCAATTGTATCAATAAGAGCCAAATAATTTTCTGTTAAAAATACTTTGGGGAAATCTTCTTCAGCCCAAATTGATCTGACCTGTGAAAAATTGCAAGAATGGAATTCTTGTGTTTTGTGGCTCATTAGGCAAAATTCCTCTTAAAATTCTTGGCCTGTTGAAGCCATTCCAACAAAGTGAAACAAGGGATATATATAGATTTTCTCTTGTATGTGCAACCTATTATGTACACTTGGTGGGACTGTGTAGCAAAAGATACTGATGAAGGGTGGGAGAAGACCAAGGCTGCCAAAGCTCCATCTGAATTCATACAATACTAGAGTAGATCCTTAATAAGGGTTATAAAATTTAGGTGGATGAGATGGGGATCTAAAGACTTCTGCCTCAGACTTGACGGTAGTCTGTCAGGATGCCATCATGGCTGGCACACTACTAGCTACTTGATCAAAATCATCAAAGATCATCCTTCTTCACTTACAACTTTACTGAAAGACTTCTAAATCAAAACTCCGTAGCTAGTAGTGTGCCAGCCATGATGGGATCCTGACCGACTACCGTCAAGTCTGAGGCAGAAGTCTTTAGATCCCCTCTCATCCACCTAAATTTCATGACCCTTATTAAGATCTACTCTAGTATTGTATGAATTCAAATCAACCGTTTGTTGGGCTGCTGTCAAGCCTTCCTTGGGTTTTGGTCTTGATCTCGGACGCTTTTAGTTTTCATTCTAATTTGAACATTGGCATATTCCCCCCAACGTTGAGAGTGCAGCTCTTGCAACCCTCCAGGCAACATGCCAGTTGTGTGTACAAGTATTTGCTCGCCAAAGTTGGGGGCATAGATATAAGTAGGATTGATCTAAGATATGTATGTGTATGTATGTGTATGTATGTATGTCTTTATTTATGTACCATGATGCCGTCATGTTTATGGCCGTCCTCACCCACTCCAATCGTCGGTCGAGGTCGGCTGCACTCCAAGCTTGAGCTGATGTTGGCAGGCCTGGGTTCGGGGAGCGGGTTCGGGACCGGGGGTTGCCTCCACTGCAGTCAGCCTGAGCCCCGGAGTAGTTGAGTGTCAGAGTGTCGCAGGGGGAACTCCTTGGCGACGGAGGACTGAGGACCGAAGTGGTCAGCCAGCCAGCCAGCCAGTCAGTCAGCACACCAACAGCTCCAGCTCCGGCGAAGGTCTCCACCATCGAAAATTATATTTGGTTCTTGACTCTCACTCAAACTTATGCAACTCCTTCTTCCACTCCCATCCATCCTTCCGAGTCGGACTCGGATCAGAGTCATCGAGTGACCCCTGACCACTCCACTCTCCTTAGCTTGGCGTATGCACTCCCATCCATCCATCCATCCTTGACATACATCATCCTGGCCCTGCTAGCCTATCAGCTTTCTCACCCTCAACTGGCCATTGATCCTTCATTTGCCCTGCCCTCCCCCCATCTTCATCGACTCCATCAGCTCTCTCACCGACCACCGACCATCGCTATCGTCAATCGATTGTCCAACCATATGGCTAAACTGATCATGAATGAGCTAACAAGCTAAAGCTCAAAGTGCCACCCCTTGTCCCAGTTTTGATGACCATTATAGGGGATATCAAATGATAGGCAACCATAAATCTTCCCCCAACAACAAATTCCCCCCCCCAAAAAAAAAAAAATCACCAAGTCATTCTGACTCTTGATCAAGTTCAAGATTCACTTTAAGCTTGTACTTTAAATATCACCTCCAAAAAAAAATTGGAAAAGTGTTAGATTACATAATTGCCATGAGCAGTTCATTGACTGGTATGTGCCACCCACATCATAGAATGCTGGGATAAGTACACCTCTTCCGGGGTGATCAGCCAAATAGCTATGAATCAACAGCTCCTTACTCAACATTGCACTTAGCTCACACTACTGTCATTTTCCTGTTGTTTTGGCATGAAACATCACCTGACGTTTCACAAAAATTTCTGAGCCCGCGCAACATGTGAAACCTGAGCATGCAACAACACCTGCCCAAACTGCAGCAACAGTAGATAGGGATCCCGATGGTCTTGACCCCGCGCTGCTCTGAACTAACCAACTCACCAACCTCCTTGTTGCATTTAGTATCACCTCCCAGTCCAAGCATCCCACATCCCCCTCCAACCACTCCACATCGAAATTTGCCGCTGCTCAACTTGCATCAAATTCAGTATCATTGACGAGAACTCCAACCGCCAATATGGACAATACTTATCAGCTTGGAATTCTGCCAAACATAGGCTTGCGGATTTTTACCAAAGGGACCCAATTCCTAGCTCCTCATCCCAAGGACACTCATCTTCCACTCTGTCGACTCACTCCCAAACAGAGAACAAATCATATTGTGGTTTAGAGGAAACAAACCATTTTGGTTGTAAGTTTCTCCTTTTTTATACTGATTAATTTTGATTTGTTTACTGACTCAACGATCTATTATGTTTGAAAGTATTTATAGTCCTTTTTGTATCATGGCTTCACCTTTTTTGCAATTTCAGTTGGGAAAACTGCAAGATGGCAACCAAAATGCTGTTCAATATCCTTACGTTAGTCATTAAGCAAAAAATTCAAATCCAGGGCCTCTCAACCATCCCACACAATCCTTGAACACTGATCAAAAAAGCAAAATTGGATGTTGAGCTTGTACAAAAAATCTGCTGCTGGGTTTGTTTTTCACTCTAAAATTCTGGACCAAATGCCCCTTACTATTTCAGTTACAAACAATTTCCCAACTCCGACTCTTGCAATGAAGAACTTTTTGTTGAGAAAGAAAGCTATCGTGGACAAAAAGATTTGGGCGACCTCAGCCAACACTCAACTCCCACTTTACCCCTGCCGTTAACCAATAGAATTCCTTGATGTACATTTGTTTCTCAATCCATCTTGTCATGGTTGAAGTGGCTTTTGTCAAAGCCAGATGCTGAGAAAGCAATGGACAATTGGCTTGAAACTATCCGGAGTGACTCAAGTAAAGGCTTTTTGACCAATATACAACATGGCGAAAACTTCAAATCTATTAAATGGAAAGAAGTTCCAAATTTGATGAATGTTGCACTAGGTTTATTCGTTGATTTGTTCAATCCTCGCGGAAACAAGCTCAGCGGCAAAATTGAGTCATTGGGAGTTCTTGCCGTTTCTTGTCTCAATCTCCCGGTTTTGCTTTGCAACAAACTTTCCCATATGTGTCTTGCCAGTGTAACTCCAGGGCCCAAATCACCTGATCCTTACACCATCAACCATATCTTTTGCCTGCTGGTTGACGAACTGATCAAAATTGAGGCCGGTGTTGTGATCCCAACATATCAATATCCGCTTGGTTGATTTGTACAGGTCCGCTTACTTTGTCTCTATGGGGACATTCTGGCAACCAAGAAAGTCGGAGGCTTTGCTTCACACTCTGCCACAAAGTACTGCACCTTCTTCCATGCAGAAATGCCCAATCTCTGGGATTTACAACTCTCTCAAAAACTCCAGAAAGATGAAACAATTGCAGCTGCTCAAGAATTGAGGAATGCCATCACAGCAAATGCGCAAGACAAAATTTTGAAGAATACTGGTGTCCAATGGTCCAAGTTAAATCGACTTAGCTATTGGGACCCAAGCCAGCATATTGTGTTGGGAATCATGCACAATTGGCTTGAAGGCATTCTACAGTGCCATTTTTGCTATTGATGGAAGTTCTGGTTGATTCCGCCATATGAAGCCAAAAAAAAGCAAAAGATCACAAGTTCCACGGGGCATTCAAATAAACAAAGAAGGCTAGATGTTGACAAGCATTCCTTATCCTTTTCCGACGAGTCTGATGAAGTTGATGAAGACATCATAATCAAAGGTGGTCTTGCTGGTGGCTTTTTTACACAGGAAGATATCAAAGAATTCTGCAATCTCATGAAGCAGTTTGTGCTTCCGCCTGGAACTCCTCATTTACCAGCAAACCTTGGCGAGTCAAGGCATGGAAAGTTAAGTGCCTCACAATGGTATACACTATGGGTTTACATTTTTCCATTGGTTGTTTTTCAGCTCTATGTAGATCAGGTTGGGGATATCAACCCAAGTTCTAATTGATACAAATTCCTCATGAATACTGCTTGGTTGATATACATGACCAACATTGTTTGCACTCAACGATTAAAACCATGCCACCTTGAGTGGTTTGAATCAAATTACCAACAATACTCTGAATCCGCTCAAGAATTATTTGGTAACCCCAAAGTCCAACCAAATCACCATTTTTCGTTGCACATTCCTCAACAAATGAAGGCTTGGGGACCCTTGTCTGGAATTGCTGAATTTTTGGGAGAGCAATTGATTGGTTTTTTACAAAAGCTCAATAAAAATAACCAAATAGGTCAGTAACTGTCTGCTATGCAATGTGATCATGCCACCCTGGGTCTAAGGAGTGTTTTTTTTAGACCAGATGCACCAAACAATGATGCTTCAAGGTTTTCAAATACAGAAAATGATGGAAAAAAAAAATTTCCAGGCAATGACAAAAGAGGAGGAAACAGAAACAAACACCATACATGAAAATAAAAAAGGAAAAACAATCAGCCTGCTCCCAGGTATGTATGAGTTGGTCTTCAAAATTGTTAAATGTCAAGACAGACGTGTGGTTCATCGGGATACATTTCCCGTCCCTAGAGGGGGAAAGTTGTTGTCGGGATTGGCTTGGAGCATGCGGTCGATAGATTGCAATGGGGTACTGGTTGGATGGTGCAAACCGCGGAACTGTGTGGTAATGGAAACAAATGGGAAGAGAGGGTATGGGTTGGTGAGGAATTGCTATGAATATCGTGATCACTTGGGGCAGAAAAAGTTGGGTTTGGTGGTAAGCCCCATTACAAATATTTTTCCAAAAAAGCCCCGGGTAACAACGTCCAGGTTTTGAAACATTCTTTTTATGTGTGGGGTAATTCTGGGGAAGTTAAAAGATGACAAGGATCTTTTCATTGATCCTCATCAGGTTTTTTCTTTGGCCGCTTATTGGCTTCTCCCAAATCCCTGCCTTTCCATTCAAGCCAATGGCATCCTCCTTGTTCCTCACAACCACAAATCCATTCTGTATTTAAAAGCTTCATCTTAAATGTTTCTCTATTGATTTTCTGTAATTGCTCATGCATTTAGTCTCACTTTCATTTTTCCAATCAAAAAACAACCTTTTTTTTCCCCCACTAAATATTTGACCAACTCGTTTTTATTTCTTTGAAAAGAAAAAACGGACGTAAGAAAACACAAGATTTTTCAAGCACAGAGCATACATTTCCTTTGTGTTTTAAGACCTTACCCGGATTTCCCCTCATCTTGCCTCCAAACATACATGATTGTAAGGTTGTTTTTTCAACGACTACCACTACAGAGTGAAAAATACATGACAAGGAATGTTATAAATAGTAGGTAGGTTCAAGCATATCAAGAAACTGTTTGACTAGCATAACAAGAAACTTCTTGATTTTTTTTGTTGAGCAAAATCAAAACTCGCGGGCAGCAGATTGTTGCTCTTTCAATAAATCTCCTCTTCCTCGGGGATACCAGCAATTTGCAAATCTTCATTGATTCCTGGCGCGTAATAGTTGTAGTTTCCATGATCCCCGTAGTCCTCATCACACTCCTCCTCATCATACTCCTCCTCATCGTCCTCACCCTCTCAATCGCTGACAACAAAATTCTTTCCCTCTTCATAGAGGTCACCATCATCCCCCTCTTCTAAATATTAATCATCAGACGCATGGGGGCTGGGCTGAGTTAAATCAATCCCTTCTCCTTCTTCATTTGATTCTTCTTCCTCTTCCTTGACATCATCACTGGAAGAGTCTCCCACAAGTAATCCATAAGGTTCAGACAATGTTTCCCAGTATTTTCTAGTGAACGTTGAATCGGCAAGCTTTTCATTGGGATGAGTTTCACCTTTGGGAAGGAGGGACTCTTTGGCATTTGGAAGGAAAGTGAGGGCCTTTCTGTTAGGTATGGTGTGTTGCTGAGCGTGGGGTAATTTGAGGAACCATTTTGGACAATAGAAATCAATGGGAAGCCCTTTTGGAGCTACCTTTTATTGTGACTCCACAGCAGTGCGAGGTAATCTTCAAACCCTATGACGGCTTTGCTTTGCAAGAGGGTCTTATTTGGAGGCTTTCTTCATAATGGCATCCAAACGACGAAAGAAACGGTTGGCATTGTTGGATTGGTATGGTAAGGTTTTAATCATGTAGAAACCTTTCCCTTTGACTTCTTCATCATCACTGTGGGATGCAATCTGGGCCAATACATCTTGATATTGTTTTGGAAACTTATTGAGGATGGCAAAATCGCGACGTTCATTCCTTAACTGAAAGGATAACATTTCATCGTCAAAAACTATACATAGAAATTGTTTGCAAGAATGGAACACTGAACATACCCTTTCTCAATTCTTAGAAAATCTCTTAGAAGCCGCGTCTTTGGAGTTCTTGCCTTCCTCTTTCTTCTCTTTTTTGTATTTTTCCAGGATGAGAAAATGAACAAAATGGTTGTATGCTTGGATAAGCAATGGCATATCCATTGCTAATTTGGGGTTGATATTGAGGTAGGCATAGGCTGTGGTTGAGGCAAGCTCTTGGAATGTTGTGAGAGCAGCAATCTGATGGGTGGCATTGTAAAGCAAAGCGGCGTCTTCATCTATGTTAGGACACCAAACTTGCAAACCCAATCTAGTCATGAGGCCTTGAGCATAAAGAACAAAGTTACTCCCCAAGTGGATAACAGATTTCCCCACCAAAATACCATCACGCACGTCCTTAAAGCACATTACATTGTTGGGATTGATAAAACAAGGGCTTGAACTACTTTTAACTGCATCTTCTATTTGCTGAGGTTGCTTAAAGCAATTGTAAAACTCTTGCAAGGTGCTTAGGTCAGGGGGTTTTGGGACTGAGTCTTGCTTAAGAAGGCCCCATAGAATCTTGATGTGAACAAATAGGGCAGTCCATGGAACGAATGGAGCGAAGTAGTTAGTGCAATGATTCAAGGAAAAATTTAACATAATAAATATTTACTTTAGTTGTTGCAAAACCTAAAGGAGCATCACTGGTTTGCATCTGTTGGGGATGGCGCTTTGGAAAAGGTGCCTTAATTGTGGAAGGTCTCTTGGAGATTGGCAGACAAGCCTTAGAAACCAACTTGCTTGTGTTCATGATCTTGGCTGGAGCAGATGTTGCTTGTTGAGTACGTTTAGGGGTGGATTGCAATGGGATTTTTTTGGCTGAAACTGAGCCATAGTCAGGCACATGTTGAGTCAATTTAGGCTTGGTTGTAGAAGGCTGGGTTCCTTTGCTTTTCTTTCTCAAAGAGGGTTTAACTCCTTTTTGGATGGCAGCAGTGGCTTTAAGAGCCTCAAGCTCACTGGAGAGCTTGGCTATCTGAGCCTCATATTGTAGAATGTGGAATGGTTGGGCTTGAGTTTGATTGGGTTGCGCTACATGGATTTGATGGTGATTTGAGATTGAGGTTTGACTCATTGGGGTAGCCCAAGCATTATGCAAAGGGTCCATGGTAACTAAGATTGGATAAACGTTTGTGATATGAGGAGTGAAAAGGGGAGAGAATTGTAAGATGCAAGGATGGGACTCGGGCGGAAGGTTGATGAGGCAAAGCCGGAATCCCTGATTGGGTACTTATTTATGTGTGTATGTCAATGCTTATGGGAAAACAGGCCTGGATTGGAGGGCATTACAAGATTGGGCGGATAAACTAGCTTGGACATATGGGGAGTGGCTGTGCATTGGACAAGGGGCATGATAATGTGATACATGACTAATGTGTTGTAACAGATTTTGTATTGTTGCTGCAGGTGACGCTGCATGGGAAATTAGATTAGGCTGCAGCAACTGGGTGTCGCTGAGCGCCGCAGCGACAGATTTTTGTCTGTAGTGTCAATTGGTAAGAGCATCACTCATATTAAGATTCTGAGGTTGTGGGTTCAAATCCCACAGTGTTCATTTGTTTTCATATGACTTCTGACAAAAATTTGTATGATGTATTTATGTATGTACAAGTTTATTGAAGAAAAGAAAGAAATAAAGAAATTCCCCCAATCATTGATTTGGAAGGCATGTCCAATTTACTTGGGTGTTGGCCAAGTCCCAACCCACCCAAACTTGGCTATGGGCCAAGTTGTTCTTGGATATGTTCAAAGGAGGCTTTGAGGCGGGGGGGCACAGATGCTTTAGGGGGTGCCCAGCATGCTTTTGCAAAAAATTTGCTAATTTGGGCGGGTTCCCAAACAAGCTTGAAATACCATATTATCATTTTTCTCCTTTTCCTTACATTGGATTAAGTCTTTTTCAAATCTGAGTTTATATTTGAATTACTTGCAGGGGATTGATATTTATTGAATTTTTACATATTGAATTAAATCAACTGTTGTCCATCATTGAATTTTTGCAGACATTCTACCCCACGCAGACCCCACAGGGGATCTGAAGGCCTTAATTTAGCCCCCCAGGGCCTCAGTTAATGTTTACAGGCCTTTGGGGGCCCAACATGCCATCAAATAGCATGTTCTCCCACCCCAGGAACCCATTTAAACCTTAAAAGGCTACATACCTTCCTGGTGTGGGGAAAAAGGCCTTTTTGCACCATAATAGTAAAACATATACTATTATCATGCCGCTGGTGCTTTTTGGAGTCATTTTAGCAGTTATTTTTCTCAAATCAAGCCTTTTGGAATCATTGGTGTGATATTGGTAATTTCTTTGGTGTGATTATAGCCTTGGACAACAAAAAAAAAACATCCACTACATAAATAATTATAAAAAATAATTATAAAAAATATGATGTAAATATTCTTTTTAATAGAACTCAATATTTCTGATTGAATGTAAATACCTGTTTAAAAAAATGATAGAAATATAGCAACATGCTATATATATCTATTTCATGAGGGAGATTTGACTATTTTCAAATATTCAAACATAAGCTTCATCAAGTAAAAAAAAGGTTTCTTTGAATAAGAATTAATATTTATAGTGGGATTGAAATACGCTTTACCAAACATAAAAAGTAATAAAGATGCTCAATATAACCATTTTATGAGGAGGATTAAAATAAGTTGATATTTTTCAACAAAGCGTTCATTCAGAAACATAAGAATGAAAAAAATGAATTCAAAATTAATTTTTTGAATTAATACCACTATTTCTAATTCAATGTAAATATGTTTTTTTACCAAAAATAAAGCAACATTCAAGACTTGAAAATAGAGCTATCAAATGAGAGGAATTTAAATATTATTAAAGATTAAAAAATAAACTGCATCAAGTGCAAGAATAATCAAAGAAATACCAGTTTTGATATTCCTTTCATTATTTTTTCACTTGATGAATTAGGGTGTATCAGAGTTAGAAAACACCCCATTAGAAACCTGCCCTTTATTTTGACCAAACCCGCCATTTTTAATGGCAGGTTTCTGAAATACACATACCACCTAACTGGTGTATTTCAAAATGGTGTGTTTCATGGAAATGGCAGATTTAAAACATCAAATCAGCCATTTTTGCACCATCATCAATCCACCAACAATGCATGCCAAACACCCTTCCACACCTCCACATCAGCAAATCCATACCAATCCCGTCTCCATTGAATCACACACATCTCATCTCTGTTGCTTCACATCTCCATCACTGCACACACATACCATCATCATCTCATCACCCCACATCAAACCACCATCTTTCTCAACATTTAAAATCAAACTTCCTGGAAACAAGTTGAAAACTCAAAAAAGCTGACTAAACTTTTTTTATTATTGGACTCTGATTAAGACTATGATTTGGAATCAATTTGGTTAGTTTTGAATTCTATATTTGAAAATCAATACATGTTTCCATTAAAGCAAACTCTCCACAACCCTATGTATGAAAGTCAAAAGCTTCATCTCCTCCCCAACTTAAGCTTCCAGCAACTGTTCCAAACTTTATTGCCTTCATTCATGAAATGTTGGAGATGATTGAAGACCACCACATCTTTCAGAACAATTCTTGTAATTCTCAAGGCAATGCAGCTATCAAACTGGCAGTTTCTCTTTTTAGATTGGCATCAAATGGAAATGGAGTAGCAATTCATCAATTAGAAAATCTTTTCTCAGTCAGCTATGGAACCATTGACTTATACACCAAAAGAGTCATGACTGCTTTCCTATATTTCTGTTTCTCAGTCCTTTGTTGGCCAAAAAAAGAAGAATTAAAGGAGATATCTCAGGTAATTGACACCAAAGGCTTTCCTGGTTGTATTGGTTTTCTTGATGGAACCACTGTCCCCTTGATTCAAAAAACCCAAGCTAGATGGCAACCACTATTTTGATTGGAAAAAAAGGAAATTTATTTTTTTCTTTTCCAAAGCCTTTGAAAGAAACTTTGATAAAACACTGAAAAAAAATTTTATCTGTTTTTATATATACTCTGTGGAAATACAACTTTTTTGTGATAAAAAAAATTAAACTATCATCTTTCCAAATCACAAGTTTGGATTGAGCATGCCATAGGAGTCCTGAAATGAATATGGGACAGCTTAATCAAAATGCAAAACCAGCTTCAAAAATCAAAAGACATGAAGATCTTCATCAACTGGATTGTCAGTTGTGTCATCCTTCCCAACCTTCTGGCCAACATCAAAGATGAATGGGACAAAATATTTGAAGAAGATATTCCTGATCCTCCTCAAGTCATCCCAGTCTCATCTTGTCCCTCATCTTCTACTATGAGAGAGTGGATTCTTCCTCTCAAACTTGCTCACTTGTATTAGTAGCATGTGGTTTTTCAATAAGTAAAAAAATAAAGTTACAGTAATTTTGTTTTTTTTGGTTGTTCAATCAAGAATCCTAGGCTGACTTGGTTTTTTTTTTTTTTTTTTGCTTGACTTGGAAAAAACACAACAAACCATAAACCTTATACCTCACCACTCAGCAAACCCAATCACTCACCGGTCCACTCCTTCCTCCTCCTCACCAAACCAACTGGTCCACTCTTTCCTCCTCACCAAAACAACAGGTCCACTCCTTCTGCCTCACCCACCACCTCCACCTCACCATCCACCTCCACCTCAATTGCTCATTCTTTTTTCAGCACCCTGCCCCAGGTAAGCACTGTTGGTATTCAAGTATTTGCTCAAATCATTTCCATTTTATTTTATTTTATTTTATTCTACCTTTACTTTGTTTTCCATTCCATCTCCAGTTATTTTATTCCTCATTTATTACTTTCTAAGCTCTCAAACCGCTGTTTTCATTCTATTCCCACGCGTCCCTCATAATCAACCGCTGCCAAAGCTCCAATTCTGAAGGCCCGCAAGTCTGCTCCCCAGGATCTCTCAAACCGCCATCCTCATTCACCCGGACGCGCCATCATCCATCAACCAACATCAAGTCCTCCCCAACATCAACAAGTTCATTCACCAGCTACCACTACAGCTCAAGCTCAAGCTCACCCAATCACCAACTTCAAGAGTATTACACCGGATCAATCCTCCTCTATTCTCTTTTTCTCCCTTTTTTTTCTTCTTTACCGCTCTTTCTAGTCAACACGCTTTCTGGTCCTTTTTAAGTCTCTTATTCTTTCAAGCACCCCCACCCCCCTCCTCCTCCTCCTCATTTTTCTGATCTCCTCTCTCCTCCTGCCCCTTCAGGCCATCCCTCCCCTCCTTGCTTTGTCAGTTGTTTGGTGCTTGGCACCCCCCCCCCCCTCCTCCTCCCCCTCATTGTCCCTCAAACAGCAAGCAAACAATTTTTTGCAGTTTGATTGATCAATCAAAGGGCAAAAAAACAATTTTTTGCTTGCGGTTTGATTGATAAATCAAACTTCAAACAATCAATTTATTGATCAAACCGCAAACAATTTGTCAATCAACTTTTTGCTTGCATTTAAATTGATTGATCAAATGGCAAACAAAAAATTGATTTTTTGCTTGCAGTTTGATCAATTTGTTGAACCTCAAAAAATTGATTTTTTGCTTGCAGTATGATAAATCAATTGAACCGCAAATGTTTTATTGATTGATTTTTCACAAATGGCTTCCCCCTTCCCCTTCCACTCCTTCCCCTCCTCTTTTTTGATTGATTGATTTATTGAATGGAAAACAATCAATTGATTGTATAACAGACTAATGAATATTTTTTTTTGATTCCATGCAATGCAACCCGCCATTTGAACCCTTGTTCTTTCCACATTTTCCCTTTTTCTCAACCAACCGTTCTTCTACCACTAAACTCAATGCTGAAATCTCTTGAAATACCATACTTTAACACTGCACGCGCACTCACATGCCCTCATATTTGGTGTCACACCTCCACTGTCTAGCTTTCCATTTCTCTTTTCAGTTCCTTTTGTCCATTCACCCTCTTCTTTCTACTGGTGTCTGGTCCTCTCTCCAACTCTTTCTCTTTGCTTTCCTTACTGGTCCCTTTTCCTCACCCTACCTCTCAAATTTTCAACCCTTTCTTTTCTCTTCTTGCTTGTCCCTTTTTCCCACCCTGCCTCACACGTCCTTAACCTCACTCTACCACTCACACCCTCAACCATCACAAAGCTAATCAATCACTGGCTCCTTACATTCCAATGTTCTACCCTTGAAACAAATCTGAGTATCTCACTGTGTTGTTCTCATCTGGTGAGAAGTGGATCTACAAATATTTGGTTTCATTGGTTTGACCCTCCCCTTCTACTGCCTCCTAGTCTTGAGCTCCTATCTTCATCCTCCTAGTGTCATCCTGCCTCTATCTCCACAGGGTCTTCTCAAATCTCCTAGGCAATATGATTCAGTCTTCTCAGTCCTGTTTATCACCTTCTAATTGTGCCTTCTTTCATGTACTTATGGATTTTATTATGGATTTCCTACAGCCCACAGACTGGCTTGGTTCTTTAGCAATTAAACCATCTGCTCCAACAATTTCCTCATGATTAACAGTCAAAGGGCCAACCATCTGCTACCTAACTCAAGCCAGCCGCCAACATGGACTACTTGAACCCTACTATCCTGAAAACTACTATAGAGGCTATTCCACTACTTACCAACAAAAAACTCACCATATGGAGAACCAGGATGAACACCTTACTCAACTTAGCCAAGTTTAAGGACACCATGTCCTCTGACAACCTTCCTCTCAGCTCTGAAGACAACACTGTACTATCCTCAATCTTGATATCCAAGCTGTCAGCTTCCATTCCTCAAACAAAGAAAATGCCAAGCTGATCTGAAAGGACATACTCAAGCACTTTATTTCCTCCCAACCCGCTAATCAAGCCAGAGTGTACAGCTTGTTTGAGAAAATTGTCTTTAACAAATGCAACATTCAGTCCTTCATCCTCAAAGTCAAGATGGGTATCAACCAATTGGAAGCAATTGGTCTGCTTCTTCCTAAAGACATCCTTGCATATATGATCCTTTGGAAACTTTCTGACACCTTCAATGTCATCAAACAACAAGTAGCTCAATCAAACAACTCCTCCAAAATGTTGCCAGAAGCTGTGTTGGATCACCTGCATATTCACATGAATGAACAATGAATCAACCCTTCTGTTGATAATGGCACCTCCTCTGGACCAACCTTGTTGTTTACCAACTCTTCAGGAAAATGCAAGCCCAAGAGACACAACAACTTGGCCAATCATCCCAAACATTGATGCTGGATGCTCTACCCCCAGATCCGACCTAAAACCAATACTTGGCCACATGCCTTTGTTAGCACCCCCTTGTGCTTTTTCACAGACTCTCTTCTGTTCATCATTTACTCTGGGTGCTTGGATCACATGACAGCTGATCATTCAATTTTTACTCACTTAGACAGATAAAAAGAAGGAGGATTGATTAACACTAGCTGTGGCCAAGGATCATTAGTCATTAATGGAGAAGGTTCTGTCACCTTGAAGCATGGAAATTGGTCACTGGTATTGAAGAGGGTTCTCTATGTCCCCAACCTCTCTTTCAATCTTCTTTCCCTCAGGAAACTCTTATTGGACAGTTATACTTCAGACTTCACCCTCAATGGTGTTATGCTTTCTCAGAATGGGATACCTGAAATGAATGGTTTTTACTACAACAAAATTCCCTGAATTAAGTTCTCCAAAACCTTCTTTGGATCCTATCTGACCTCCTCAGAACTTCTGCACAAGTTGTTAGGACACGTGATTTGCCACAGGCTAAGACACAAACTGAACCTTCCTATAAAAAAGGTTGTCAACTGTCAATCCTGCGCCCTGTCAAAAATCACCCAAGCCTCCTATAAAACGAGAACCTCCAGGGCCAACAAGCCTGCTGAGATCCATCTGGACACTTTAGGTCCTCTTCCTACCTCAAGATTTGGTCACAAATACTTCCTCACCCTAGTGGACGTCTACTCTCAATACTGTGCAGCCATTCCCATAATCAGCAAAGACTGTCAAGATGATCTTAAATTTCTAGAGGACACAAAACCAGCGGCTAAACAGAGTAGTAGAAAGGAAATAAGAAGCTAGAGATCATGCAAGAAGATGACGTAGAATGGAAAGAAACCATACAAGTTAGACCATAATCAAAGATCAGAATGAAAGGTGGCTATTCAAGTGTGAATGTGACGTTGAGGCGTGATCAGATCAGATAAGGATGGATGAGATGGAGAAGGGCTGAACAGAATGAACAGTCAGATTGGATGGTTGAGAGAGGTGGTTGATTTGGAGTCTTACCAGTCAGAGACTTGTTGTTGAAGGACTTGCAATTTTATGTTGATGGGTCAGAATGCGGAGAGGAAGTTTGATGAGAAGGAAACTGAGAGAAGGAAATTGAGAGAATGAAGAATGAGAAGAAGAGAAGAGATGAAGAAAAAAGAAGACGAGAGAAGAGACTGAGAATTGGAAGTGGAGATGAGAGAGCAAGACATTTGGGGATTCCCCGTTCCGGGGTAAGGGGGAGCGGGCGCGTGGTAAGATGATAGTTCCCCATTGCGGGGTGAGTCTGGAAGTCCACGCAGTGAGAAGATTTATGGACATTTAACACCCTCCGTGACTGGTAGGAGGAGAAATTGAGGAAACAGAGGGATTGGTGAAGATAGTCTGCTGTCAAATTTTAAGGGCGCCGACAGAAGTGGCCTTAGTCAAAGGATCTGCTATCATCTTCTCTGTAGGAATAAGAGTAAGGTCAAATTTGGATAGGGAGAAGTCTTCACGCAACCCTTTAGTCTTGATGTCAATGTGGCGGGACTTAGAATGAGAGCCAAATTTTTTAATTTTATCATCTAATCCCTTATTATCTATATGTATCATAGGTTTTAACTTGGTAGAGGGATCTATTTTGCTGATGAGGTGAGTGATCCATTTCAGTTCAAGGTAGCAGTCTAGCATTGCATTGAGTTCTGATTCTGTTGATTAGTAAGTTATATTCCTCTGTCTAGATGAGTTCCAAACAACCGGACTGCCGTAATGGAATATGATATACCCTTTCTGAGACTTGCAAAGGGTAGGTTTGTCTCCCCAAGTAGCATCACTGTACCCGGATATGATTTCTTTTGAAGGGTTGTATTCAAGTGTTAATTTGAGATTTCTTTTTGTTTTCAGATACTTCCACACCTTGCGCACTTCCTTCCAATTTGTCAGACCGGGTTTAGCATTAAACCTAGCTAGACTTGAGATGGCAAAAGATATTTTGGGCCGGGTGTATTGAGAGAGATGATTCAAGAGTCTGATGGCAGATTGGTAGTTGATGTTGAGCTGAGAGAACTCTGCATGATCTTTGTCGGAGGCCGCTTCAAGATTATGATTTTGAGTGAGAGGAGAGCTGATGTTCTTACAGTCAGTAAGTCCCAATTATTCCAGCCCCCGGTTGATATGTTTAGGTTGACTCAAATTGATCTTATTACCTTTGATTTCCATCAGGCTACCAAGAATGGTATTTGGAGAGTGGCAGGCTGAGTTTGAGAACTTTTTCAAGAAGTTTGTGGCAAAGTTGTCCCATCTCCCTACAAGAATGAGGTCATCATCGTGGAAGTAAATGACCTCTCCCAATTTTGAATTGAGATACAAGCACGGATCACTGGTTGATTCATGGAAACCTTGCAATTTGATCCACCCGGTTAAAGTCTTGTACCAATTTTTTGGGGATTGTCAAAGGCCGTATAGTGATTTGTTTAATTTGAGATAAGGCAATTTTTGAGTAGAGCCCTCAGGGGTCCTAATAATCATGGTCTCGTTCAGTGGAGCATGTAGAAAGGCTCCCTTCACGTCAAATTGAGTGAAGGAAATCTTGTTCTTGAGTCCGTAGATGAGTGCAAGTCAAAGAGATCCCAGCTTGCTGGTTGGTGCCCAGTTTTTGTCAAAATCTAAGCCTTGGATCTGGTTGAAACCCTGAACACATAGACGGGCTTTATACTTAACTGGTTCTCCATGGCAGTTCTCCTTCACCTTGAACACCCAGGTAGTATTCAAGATATTGTTGGGTTTGTCGTAATACTCTTCCCTGACTTCTTGAGCTTCAATAGAGGTGAGTTCTTCTTCAGATGCTATTTTCCATTTAGGCCATTTGGGGCACTTCCGAGCAGCTTTGTATGATGGGGGTTCATAATAGTGATGAAACCTGTATCTTTGTGGTTTCCAAATTTCACGTCTGGGTCTTAGATTTGTTTCTTGAGTGGGTGGTTTAGATGCAACAACAGGGTTGGAGTCAAAGCTTTGAGAATTGGAAGACTGAATTTCATCTTGATCCAAGTTGGATTCAATTAGTTGGGAGTCAGATTCTTGGATCAAGTATTGCTTATCAACGGAAGAGAAGTTGTTCTTGTTAGAATCAAAGCCGGGTTGAGAGAAGATGTCTGATCCAAATGACTCCAAGAAAGGAAAGTCATTTAGGCAATTTTAAGAAACTTGACATGTTTTGTTTTGACAATTCCTCCAAGCAATTTGAGAATTAGATATGAGTGGAAGGTGGGATTAAATCCAACTAACACTCCTTTGAGGCCTTTTTCATCAAATTTGCGACCTTTCTGAAGTTGGTTGGCGAGATATATAGCGGACAAGCCTATGGGTTTTAAATAATTAGCGGGAAGTTTCTTACCAAACATAAGTTCCCAGGGAGAAGATTGAATACCTTCTCTTGGGATCTGGTTGAGCATGAAGCAACAACTGCATACAACAATGTGCCAGTAATTCTTTGCTAGTTGGGATGAGGAGAATGTAGCTTGCACGGATTCTATTATAGTTCTATTTGCCCTTTCTGCTTGTCTGTTATGTTGGGAGTGATAGGGTTCAGATGTTAGCAGCTTGATGTGTTTCTTCTTAGCGAAGTCCTTGAGAGTAGAATTGGTAAATTTGGTACCTTTATCGGAGAATATTTCGGAAGGGTAGTAATTTAACCTCTTATACTCTGTTTCAAGAATTCTGATGATGGTTTCAGGCGTTTTGTCTTTGGTTGTAAGGGTAAAAGCTGCTAAGTATCCGGTGTAATTGTTGACCAAGGTAAGAAGATATTGATGGCTGGCTTTAGATTGAGGAGTAATTGGACCGACCAAGTCAAGATGGATTCTATCTAAGGTTTTGCTGGAAGGGGTAGAGGAGCCAGGGAACGGTGATCTTGTAATTTTGCTCTTCAAGCAGCTATTGCATTGAAAACTGTTGAGTTCCTCATTGGTATAGAGGTCTTTTATCAGAGGATTGAGAGTAGAGAGAGAGGTGTGTCCATACATCTGGTGAATATTGAGAAGAGGAAGAGTTGAGTTAGGAGGCATATTTGAAAGGTTTACAGTTTGATGTGATTCAGCGGATTGGGGTCTTTTGACCACAAATAGATTGTCTCAAACTAAGCCTTTCAGCACGAGCTGGTTATTGCAGACCACGGAGAATGTGTCGCGAACTTGAGAAAGGGAGAAACCCTTTTTGTCTAAGAGTCCAGGACTAATTAAGTTGACAACAATGTCCGGAACGTACGCGCAACCTTCAAGGGTGATTATCGAGTTGCTCCATTCTAGCTTGACCGTTCCCGTGCCACTTATCTTCAGACTAGCCTCCAGTTTTCCGTCTTGATTTCATCCGGTTTGTCCTGGAGTTTTATGGTAGAAAATAAATTCAGATTGTTGAAGATATGAATATTTGCTCCCGAGTCCAGGAGAAGATTAGGGGTGTTGTCTGCATTGATCCACAGGGTAAGTAGGGCATGGTAATTTATTGTAGCAGTTTGTTTTGTCTTGTTTTTCCAATCATTTTGCTGTTCAATCCACCAGTCCGGAGCAATCTGAGGATGTAGGTGAAAGCACAAAGATTCTGGATGAGGAGCGTTGGGGTTGTGGTATCCCTCTTGGAATTTCATCTTGGTTCTCTTCTCATCTTTATCACTTTGAGTTTTAGTAGCAACCAGAGAGACGTCAGTTGAGGGTTTGGAGGTAGTTAATTGTGCTTTCCTCTTGTTATTGTATTGAATGATGTGATTAAAAAAAAAGTCTGTATTCAAGTTCTTTTGGACATGCATAATTTGTTGTTTTAGGTTTTCAAGGATGGGGGGAAATTTGAAGAGTACAAGATAAGCTAGTATATCTTTTAGTAGTTCTATACCGACGTCCTTCATTCTTGTGATGGCCTTCTGCATTTCAGTGATAAATCCTTCAATGGCTTTTTTATTGAATGTTGAATAAAGAAAGTGATTGAATACTGTAGCTTGGTTTGCTGTCTCTGAAGACGCAAATCTTTGAGTGATCTCTGCCCATAAAATTTTTGAAGAGGTGATATTAGAGGAGTTGAAAAAATTGGAGTGTGTTGTACTGTTGAGTTTTGAAAGGATGATTGCTTGTATTTTGCGGTCTTGTTTTGATGAGATTGGGTCAGAGTTCCAAGTAATAGCCTCCTTGATATCTTTGAGATTGAATAGCATAAGCATTTTGTCTTGCCATATTGAGAAATTCTCTTTGCTCAGGGGGGGGGGGGTATGGCGTCGACAGATGCATTGAGAGCCACTTGATGGAAATATTTGTTTGCTCCCGCTGGTTTGTTCATTTCTTGCTGATCAAGTTCACTTGTAGGCTTTTGGCTTTTAGCCGTTTTAAGATGATCTTAAATTTCTAGAGGGCACAAAAACAGCGGCTAAACAGAGTAGTAGAAAGGAAATAAGAAGCTAGAGATCATGCAAGAAGATGACGTAGAATGGAAAGAAACCATACAAGTTAGACCATAATCAAAGATCAGAATGAAAGGTGGCTATTCAAGTACAAGTGTGACATTGAGGCGTGATCAGATCAGATAAGGATGGACGAGATGGAGAAGGGCTGAACAGAATGAAGAGTCAGATCGGATGGTTGAGAGAGGTGGTTGATTTGGAGTCTTACCAGTCAGAGACTTGTTGTTGAAGGACTTGCGATTGTATGTTGATGGGTCAGAATGCGGAGAGGAAGTTTGATGAGAAGGAAACTGAGAGAAGGAAATTGAGAGAATGAAAAATGAGAAGAAGAGAAGAGATGAAGAAAAAAGACAACGAGAGAAGAGACTGAGAATTGGAAGTCAAGATGAGAGAGCAAGACATTTGGGGATTCCCCGTTCCGGGGTAAGGCGGAGCGGATGCATGGTAAGATGATAGTTCCACATTGCGGGGTGAGTCTGGAAGTCCATGCAGTGAGAAGATTTATGGACAGTTAACAAAGACACTATCCCTGAGAAACTGATAGAACTTTTGGACTTCAAAGCCAAGAGGTTTGGATATTATCCAACCATTATTCACTCTGACCAAGGCACAGAATTCAAGAACAACTCACTCAACCGCTTCTGCAAGAAGAACCTCATCTGCCAAACATTCTCTGATCCATATGCGCCTCAGCAGAACAGATTGGCCAAAAGTTTCAATTGGTCTATACTGGAATCACTACAGGCTATTCTTCTTGACTCCAATCTCCCAAAAAATCTCTGGAGTGAGATTATCTCTGCCATAACTCTCACTCTCAATCAATTTCCTACTCACAAAAACAAACAATACCGCTGCAAATTATTCAAAGACCACTTTCTTCCCCTCTCATACTTTAAGCCAATTGGAAATCCTGTTTTTTATCTAATCCAGCCCAAGGAATCAAGATCTAAGCTTCTACCTCCTGGCCATCTAGGCACCTTGATTGGATATACTCCATCTCTCAAATCATACCAGATCCTGACTCTCTCCAACAAGATTGTCAACACAAAGAATGTACAATTTCTAACCTATGCCCCAAAAACTTCCAACAGCTCATCCTCCGTGGACAAATGGTTCATCAAATAATCAATCAACTCTAAAACGGTTGAGGATGCTGTCATCTTTCCTGTAACTCCTTCTACTGACAACACTCCTGGAACCTCCACTTCTGAACCCAATGATGACAATTCCAGTTTCTCTGCTCCGGCTGATTCCAACAAAACCATCACCAAGGCTGAACCCACTAATGCAGCTACTAGATTCCTCAGGCCTTGCACAACAAAGGTTAAACCCGCAAAATACAGCCATCACACCACCTCTCTTGAACCAGAACTAGTTAAAGAAGAAAAAGAGGTTGAGCTTCAAAAAATCAAAGACCATCAAGTCTGGGAAGATCACCTTGGTACACCGGACCACTATCTTTTAACTACCTGGGGCCACCAGACTCAAACCAGCCACTCTCTCCTCAAAGGAAAAGTTAAAGGCCCAAATCTGCATCCAATGGTTCTCTCAGCTTCCTGGCATTGATCACACAGATACTTTTGCCCCCACTGGAAAGTTTCCATCTCTTCTTCTCCTCTTAATTTTTTCCGTTGATCAAAAACTTCCCATCAGGAAATTTGATGTGAAGAGTGCGTTTCTTTTTGCCCCCTTGGAGGAGGAAAATTAAATAAAAGCTCCCAAGGAGTCCCACCAATCATCTCCCTTCTTGAAACTGAACAAATCTCTATATGGTTGGAAGCAAGCTCAGGAAAACTGGTATCACACTCTCACTTCATGGTTCTCTGACCTTGACTATCAGCAGTCCTCAGCCAATGCCTGCGTCTTCATCCACAAGGAAAGAGACTCCTTTATCTTTTTTCACGTAGATGATCTCATAGTTGTAGGGAGGACAGCCATCTTTGAAAAATTCTTTCTCCTTCAATTTCCCAACTCCTCTTCCCACAATCCGGACATTTTTCTGGGCATGGATGTCAAGATCAACAATTAATTTGCAGCTCTCAGCCAGGAGACCCTGATAAAGAAGGGCCTCAATCTGCTCAATCTCAGCAAGTGCAAGGCTGTGTTGACTCCCTTGACTCCCAAAATTCATCTCCACCCTTCAAGTGATGTTGAAAAAGCCAAATTCAAGGATCTGAACATCAAGTACCAGACATATACCGGCATGCTCAACTACCTTGCCTGCCACACTTTTCCTGATCTTGCCGCTTTGGTTTCCTTACTTTCATGCTTCAATCACGATCCTGGCATCAATCACTGGAGAGAGGTTGTTCATTGCTGGAAATACTTCAAATGCACCCAATCCCTTTCTCTGATCTTAAAACCTTCTAGTTCTGTCCAACACGCCTTTGAGATTTTCACTGACGCTACCTGGGAAGATGACCCCCAATTGCGAATCTCACAAAGTGGCAACATTGCGTTTTGGCTTGCATGTTCCATCTCCTGGAGTATTCACAAACAAAAGAACATCACTATGTCCTACACAGAATCTGAGCTTTCAGCTCTCTCCAATGGGGTCCAGGAGATTCTCTGGATGAAGCATATCATCTCCAAGATCTGGAACAAAGTCCCCAAACCTACCATCTTTGCCATTGACAACAAAGGCCTCCTGGAAAAACTTAAACACTTTGGCTTTAACTCCAAAACCAAGCATATAAACATCAACATGAAGTATATAAGAGAACTCTACGCCAACAACCTGATCAGGGTCAAACTAATCTCCACTGTCTCCATGGTTGCAGATGCCCTCACCAAGGCCTGCTCCCTTACATCCCTCCAAACCTTGGTCAAGCAATGCTTTTCAGTCAACCCCTCAACAGATGACCAGGGGTTCTGAAATCTCTGTGAAATACCGTATTCTAACACTGCACGCGCACTCACATGCCCTTGTCTTTGGTGTCACACCTCCACTGTCTAGCTTTCCATTTCTCTGTTCAGTTCCTTTAGTCCACTCACCCTCTTCTTTCTATTGGTGTCTGGTCCTCTCTCCAACTCTTGCTCTTTGCTTTCCTTGCTGGTCCCTTGTCCTCACCCTACCTCTCACATTTTCAACCCTTTCTTTTCTCTTATTGCTTGTCCCTTGTCCCCATCCTGCCTCACACGTCCTTAACCTCACTCTACCACTCACACCCTCAACCATCACAATGCTACTCAATTGCTGGCTCCTTACATTCCAATGTTCTACCTTTGAAACACATCTGAGTCTCTCACTTTGTTGTTCTCATCTGGTGAGAAGTGGATCTACAAATATTTGGTTTCTTTGGTTTGACCCTCCCCTTCTGCTGCCTCCTAGTCTTGAGCTCCTATCTTCATCCTCCTAGTTTCATCCTGCCTCTATCTCCACAGGGTCTTCTCAAATCTCCTAGGCGGTATGATCCAGTCTTCTCAGTCCTGTTTATCACCTTCTCATTTTGCCTTCTTTCATGTACTTATGGATTTTATTATGGATGTCCTAACGCCAACAGACTGGCTTGGTTATTTAGCAATTAAACCATCTGCTCCCACAATTTCCTCACTCAAGATGTTACACAAAAAATTAAATCTCATGTTGATCTTCAAACAAATCAAAGCATACAGTTGAGACGGAACAAGATGGAAGGAGATGGTTTGAAAAACATACAGAGAGTTGGGAAGAAAAGGGCTTGCCAGCAAAGGAGGGCTAAAATGAGGGATTCTGAAATCTCATTGGAATTAGCCAAGGAAGGGATTAAAAAAAGTTTTTGTGGTCTTTGCAAAAACTGCATCCATTGCATCTGTATCCTTCCATTGTCAAGGACAGTAAAAAAATCTTCCCTGAAGAGTTTGAACTGGCCAAACAGAAGATCAAACAGTTACATTTCTTCAGCTCTGTAAAAGTATATGCCCAAGAAGGATCTGATTGCAAGGCTATGGTGGCAATAACTGAATTTTTCCCTTTAAATACACTCTCTGAGAAAGAGAAGAAGGAAATATACTCAGTCACAACATTCCTTCACCAATCCAAAAAATTTGTCAACACTGTTGGTCCCTCAAGATCTTGGGGTGGGGAAATGTGGTAAATTGGATGGCGGAAATCAATTTACCCTTCTGAACTATTTGGAAGATATTTAAAGAAAGCTGCTGTAAAATCTTCCCCTCAGGAGTTTTATTTTTGGAACCTTAGGTCCAACAAGGTCTCTCAAATCTTAGTCCAAATTTTCCAAAAAGCAGGCAGACTTGCATTTGAATCCAACAATGAATAAATCATGGACAATAATATCCCCTCCTTCTCTCCATTGGAATTTGGATCCAGCCTCACTCCTTTTGACTGTGCCCCCACATCACCTTCCCTTCTGATTCATTCTACAAATCTCCTCATATTGAAAAAAGCAATGTCTCTGAATATTCCTTATTACTGGTGGTTCCAACCAAAAGCTCAAATCAACAAATTATTGAAAACAAGGAAAAATATCAAGTACCTGATGGCCAATTTGTTTTTCCTGACTTGGGTTTTGGTATTGATTTCAAAGAAAAATGTGTTGTTAAAATGATTTGAGCAGCAAATAAGTGCAAGCACTTTACTTTTCCTGCTGTGGAGACTGCCACTCATAGAAGGATGGCCATGTCTATTCAAATCAACAAAACAACTCAGAAAAATTCCAAGCACTTAAAAAGTGGAAAAATATACTCCAGAAAAAAAAATTAAAAAAAATAAAAAATATTTGTTTATTGGCAGAGTTAAAAATAGTCTCAAAAATTGTGTTAATCAAAAATATTTTTCTTTGTTTTTTTTTTTTGAAATTTGTATCAAATTAAATCTACTTACAATCCCAGAAATTGAGTAATCTGCTGTATTTCATCAACTGTTTGACTTCTACCAATAACTTATTTTTTTGCCATGTCCAGTAATTCCCTCTCCTTTTCCAGTTGCTCTTCCACTTGATCCTTCTTCTTTTCCTCTGTTTGAAACTCTAGCTCTTCCTGTTTCAATTTCCACTCAGCATCAAATTTTTGTTGATGAGCCAAAATCTTGGCTTTCTGCTTTTGAAAATCAATAGCCAGTTTACAGTCCCACTTCTCCTTTTCAAATTGAAGTTTTTCAGATTCAATTTTTGATTTCAATTTCTTTTTTAGGGGAATAGGAATGAGCCTGATTTTAAAAGCAATAAGATTTGATCAATGCACTTACTGGAATCTTGCTTCTCCATGATACATTCAAGGCTGGAAAAATTGGAAGTTTTTCTCCTCTTTTGATGTCTATTGGGGTTTATGTTGATTAATTTGGAGGCCTTTTGCTTTCCCTTTGCCAAGGGGGTTTGTGTGGGAACATTGTCACTCTTATTTGAAGGTGATGTGGGAGGCCCCATTGGCTTGATTTTTTGTCCATTCAGGAAAGGATGAGGCTGTTGTTTTAAATTACAAATCAGTCAGAACTAGCCAGAAAAGACAAGAAATTTCATCTTTAATTGAATATATTTTGATTGAAATGGCAATACTGGAATATCTGGCTCCCCATTAGCCAAGTTGTCTAGTTATTGAACCCCAGGAATGGAAAAATCAAAAGATGTAAGTGAGGGGTCCAAGGAATGGTTTTTAGTTTTGATCAATGCCAATGTGGACATGATTGTGTTATAATTATGGCCAGCAATTAGCTTAGGCAAATGAGCATTATTTAAAGCAAAAAAAATGCTGGACACCTTGTTTCAATAATTGCTTTATGGGCTCTCACAATGGGGAAACACATTGGATGATATTTTTGATGAATTTGATTGGATGATGAATGGATGAATGGAAAACAGCAGGGAGAAGAGCTCCTTAAGTAAAAAAGATTGGCCTCTTGTGAGCCCATGATACAACAAGCCAAAAGGCAATTTTTCCGCCCCAAAAGAACTTTACAGGCTCTAAAGGCCTTGTTACTTGGTTTGGGCTACATCAGCCCACATGGCATCAGTCCCTGTACCGTTACAGCCAGACTATTCCGGTTCTTTCTGGTGTTTCCATCTCAATGGGGCTGACCCAGCCCCTTAGCTGTTCAAAACCGTGGCTGGTTGTCTGTTACAACCAGCCCTGTTACTTATCTTAACAATTTTACAGCCCTGGCCCCTCATATGGGCCAGGTGGGACCCAGGACTCACCTGAGTCCAACCAAAAATCTCACCTGGGGGGGGTGTAACTGGCAGACATGCCTTCCCCCCCCCTTTCTCTCAAATCCCTGGAGGGGGCAGTCAAATCCCCCTACCAGGGGCCCTGGGGGTTGATACCCCCAGGGCGTTGCTACGGTAAGTGGGCTGGGGGGTGGTCAGGTCCCCTCAGCCCATTTCTCCTCCCCCTTTTTAAAGGGGGGGGGGGGGGAGAGCGCCCCTTCCATGGTGGGGGGGGGTGGTCAATCCCCCCCCACCGCCGGTTGCCTTGATGCAACCGGCCTGGCACTCTCCTTTGGTGGGGGGGTGATCAAGTCCCCCCCCCCCCCACCATGACTGGTCTCTGGCTGGTTGCAACCAGCCAGCCCTCCCCCTCCCCCTTGCAATGGCAAGTGAGGGGAGTGGGAGGAGCTGGGACCACCAGCCCCGCGGCAGCTGCAACAATGGCCCTGCGCGGGCCATCGGGCCCCATAGAAGGGCCAAAGGCAAAAACAGTGGCCACAAGCAGGCCGTGACATGGGTAGCAGCCCCGAGCGGGCCGCGACGCGGGTGGCAGCCCCTACCCGGGCTGCAACACAGGTGGCCGCCCCAAGCCCAAAAACTAAGTAAACCATACTTTGGCAAGCGAGCCCGTCTGGCCAAGTATGTCCAAAATAAACCTTGGGCCCAATTATGCCCATACAAGCCCATCTGGCTGTATTTGACCATATAACTTACTGGGCCCTTTAGGGCCCGTGTACCAATGAGCCTGTTTCACGCATTTTGAGGCCAGTTTCCCCAAATTTGTGACATCCACACAGGCCTGTATGGTCTGTGTGAGTGTCCAATGGGCCGGAGAGGTCCATGTGTGCATCCCATTTGGATTACACTTATATGTAGCACATGCGTAAGTGCATACGTATTTTAACAGATCGGAGGTGGTTGAGCTGGCATATCCTCCTCCACATTAGATTGAGGCCAATTCAAGGTTTCATCAGGTTCATGGTTGCTTAGCTGAGCATCTACAGCCAAGTCCTCAGCATCAATGGAATCTGATTTTTGGGCATCAAAATCAGCTAAGGGGGTGATTTTGGCTTTCCTTCAAAAGATTTCATCCATTTTAATATAAAAAGGAAAAATAAATTCCAGCTTATCAACCACCAAGTTGATTCCCTTGGCTTTATTGGAGTCAGTGATAGCAAAGCCAGGGGAGATTTACACTTAGTGGGCCTTTTTGTACATGGCTCAATAATTCTTGAATTGCTCCCTAATTTTTTTAGATTAAAGGTCAATCTTACCATTGGTTTTATTCTTTAGTTCATTTGCCATCAGGACATAACCATTAACCTTAGAGGATGGAGGTTAGCCAACTTGTGTTTCATTGTTGGATCCAAAGCAAGTTTCATAGTTGGAGAGAATTTTGAGAAAGTTTACCGGGATGATGTGATCAGCTATCTTGAGCTGACTTGAGCCTTTTGAAGCTGATGGGGGAGGATTTTTTGATGTAGAGTTCCTTGGGCATGTTTTCTTTGGTGAATTGGATTTTTGGGTGGACTTGTGGGGGGAGGTTCACTGATGGGCCAATTTAAAAGAGGAAGAGAGATGGAGGGATGAAGCAATGAGAGAAATAAAGCAATGCAAGTTAGGAAGTGATGAGAGAAATAAAGTGATGAGATTAATGAAGTGATGAGAGAGTTAAAGTGATGAGAGTGATAAAATGAAAAGAGTGATAAATTGATGAGAGTGATGAAGTGACAATGGGATGAGAGACAAAGCAATGAGGATAGAAAAGATGAGAGTGATGAGTTCATGGGAGAAATAAATGGATGAGAGTGATGAAATTACAAGGAGATGAGAGATGAAGCAATGAGGATAGCAAAGAGATAAGAGAAATGAATCAAATTTTTCCAATGAGGATGGAGGTAGAATGATGTGAGGTTGAAACCGGGGTTTTATGATGTGGGATGATGTGTGGTTGAGGCGGTTAAAGCCTTTAAATAATTTATCTGAAAGAAAATAAAGCAAAATTATTTTTTTTGAAAAAGAAATTTGAAAAATAGATCCAATTTAATCTTTTTTCCAAAGAAAGAGTGAAGCCTTTGTATCTGTTACTATGGGAAACTTAATAAGGTAGCATGTAAAAATTCCCCTAAAGTTTCACCCATGTTACACCTTCTTGCTATCTTCCATGGAGATACTACATTCTCAAAGTAAGAACTTTGATTAGCCTATAACTGTTTTTTAATAGCAAAATTTCAAGAATATCTGAATTCTATGACAACCAATTCTGGCAGCTTTGAGTAAACAGTTGTGCATTTTTCCCTCTGAAATTCCATTTCTAAATTTCCAAATTCTTTCATTAAAAATTTCGCCAATAATTGAGAGGTATCTATTTTTTTTATCATGAGAATATAATAGTTGAATTGAAGAAACCTTAATCTCAAATTCTTTAATTTTTATCAGGCCTGGGAAAAAATCAAAATATAAATCTCTTTTCAAGAATATTTAAAATCATTTTTCATACAAGAACACTTCATTTCCTTGGTTTTGTAATTTGGAAACAGTGCTATGGATCCAGAAAAATTCCACCATATTCTGGACTGGCCAGCACCAACTTCAATCCACACTTTAAGGTTTTTTGTTTTCTTTATTAATTTTTATTGGAAACTTTGTTACTACTCCAAGACTATTTTTAATCTTAATGAAACTCTTCAAAATTATAATTATCATATTTTTCTTTAAAAAAAAGTTGCTTTGGAGTTCCAATCTCTAAATAAAGGATTCAAAAATACACTCATAATTTCTCACACTGAAAATCTAGATTTCACTCTTGTAAAAACAGAAACAAGAAAATATGCTATTGCAATCATCAATCTTCAATTTTAAAATTATTCCAATTTATTCAATCCCATGGATATCCAATAGAGCATGTTTTTATCAGCTAAATTAGATTATGAAATTTGTTTTATTCCAGGAGCTTTCCATATGTTTTAACCATCAATTCAACTTTTCTTTCCTTTTCTCCAGCCTTGTTCACCAAATCCTCAAAGCCTTCAAAGTTTTATCATTAAATTTTCCCTGGGCCCATCCTTGTTCACTAAATCCTAAAATACTTCAAAATTTTCTCCTTGCACCTGTTCCTCCTTAATTTGATCCATTTTTTTTATTTTAGGCTTAAAACTGTTATAGGTAGTTTGTTCTGGGGGTTTGGCAATATTTTACCTTTGAAACCTTTTCAATAGTATTTTTTTTAACATTTTTTTGTTTTTTAATTATTAATAGACTAATTGCCAATGGTTATTTTTCACAAAAACCCAAACTCCAGATCCGGAAGGCATTGATATTTCACCCTTGGGATAGTAGTTCAAATCAATCCTTCACTGGCTGATGCTTCAGAATTTGAATTTGATTCAATATTTGAATCCAAATTTTTTTAATGGCAGCCAACCTTTCAAAGCCAGAATTGTTCATGTTTTTCCCTATTTCCTTGGAAAGAATTACCAGGGATAGTAAAAATTTTCAACTGATAAATTGACTGCATTTTTGGGTGGGAGGAAAAATTATTTTTTTAGAAATTTAATTCAATCAATAAGGTAGATGAGTTTAACAGAAATTGCCAGTAGTTATCAATTTAAAGCTTTTTGAGTGATGAGAAATTTTCCTGGTAGCTTTCAGGAGCTTTCTGTTTTATAACCTGGCAACTCTCATGCTCCAAACTCAAGTCTATTTGTTTAATTTTAATTTTAAATACCTTCCTCTTCTCAGTATGTACTTAGGAACCCAAA
Source organism: Puccinia polysora (assembly GCA_025617555.3). Lineage (NCBI taxonomy): Eukaryota > Fungi > Basidiomycota > Pucciniomycetes > Pucciniales > Pucciniaceae > Puccinia > Puccinia polysora. The sequence continues at coordinate 51,690,705 of CM062614.1, forward strand.
GGATGAAACTCAAAATCACTCTAAAAACTTATAAAATACTGCTTACTAATTTGTTTTCTCAGCAAGCAACAATTCCTTTTCTGTAAAGTCAGTAATCACTTGGAAAATATTTTCAAATATTGCAGTTTAACTTAGACTAGTGCCATAGACTCTGTGCTTGATCTTTTAATTTTTTGAATTTTCATTAATCACTGACCACAGACTTAAAACCTGGACTTGATAAATTAATCGATTTATTTCTGGTAATCTCCAAACAATCTGTTTGCACCTTGGCTCTTGTTATGAATTGCAAATTGATTTTCTAAGTTAACCAATCATTCCAAGCATTCAATCCTTACCTTGTATCTCAAACTCAGACTCACTTTCAAAAGATGAATTCCATTACCCCCATCAAAAAATTTAAATTTGATTTCCATGACCTTGCATAATGCCTTTTGAAATGATGCTGAGTCTTTCACTTTTGGCCTTTAACTTTATTGTCAAATTTCATTTAAATCTTTCACTTCCATAGATTTTATATTATTAACATTAATTTTAAATAGAACAGAAATTCATTATGTTTTATCTCTTCTGTACACAAGGCTGTAGATTACCCTAAAAGCACAATGCCCATGCTGAATTCACACCCTCAAGAATGCTAATTCCATGGCTTTTTTCAGAAAAGGCCATATTTTGGGATTTATTTTTGGCTAAAATAAACCTCTCTTTTGAATAAGGTGTGAATTTATAATTATTTTTACTAAATTAAAACCTTTTGGATTGTTGTTTCACCCCAGGAAGGTGTGTATAATTTCAAATTATGTGCCAATTGAAAAAAGGAATGAATATGAACCATTAAGTTTTTGCACACCTTTTTAAGGTTCAAAGGACTTCCTGTGTTGGGAAAAAGTGCTTTTTAATGATTCTTGAATTATTTTTCCAAAGGTTTAAATAACTTCCTGTGGTTTAAAAATACAAAATTGATAATTTCTGCATGCCTTTCAAGTTTCTAAGTATTGCCTGGGGTGATAAAACAAACCTTTTGGGGATTTGTTGAGCTGATAAATGCCTCAAAGAACTACTCCAGTCTTTGAGGGGCCAAAATAAGGCCCCCAGACCTTCTGTGGGGTCTGTCTGAGGTCCAATATTCTGGAGAAGTAAAAAAAAAGCATCAATAGTGCTTATTCAACATGTAAAAATACAATAAATATTTTTTTAAAAATAAATTCAAATCTTAGCTCAGATTTGAAAAAAAAATAATGTAATGAAAATAAGGAAAATGATTGCAAAAATCAATAAATTTATTAAAATAATTTCTTTATTACTTCCCTTTTCAAAAGAGGGTGTGATTTCAGAAAACAGAAGTAATCTGAAATCACACCTTCCTTGAAAAAAGGAGTAGATTTGGTCATTTCTAAGGTGTGAATTCAGCCCCAGTATAAGCATAAAGCTTTTTTATTTCTGGTTGTTTCCTGATTTATTCAATTTAATAAGTTTTACCATCTTGCTGAGCAACAAGTCATTTAATCAAGCTTTCCTCAGTTTCCTTATTGAAAAATTTTTGTTCAACCTTGCACCTTGCTTTGAAGAAATAAGCTTGAAACTTTGAATAAAGAAATCTAACTTTGAAATTCATCATACTTTTGGTCTCTTTGCTTCATGGTACACACCCCTCATTTCTTTTCCCCTCACAATTATTGGGCATGGTAATTTGATACCATGCATCAATAAGAAATATATTTGCATGTATATATAGATTATTCATGTGAATTGATGAATTCAGTTATTATTTTGGTTTGAATTGTAATCTAAACTTGTTGAAAATTTCAATAGTTTGAAATAATTCAGAGTATGGATTCAAATTAATAAATTCAACTGAAAAAATTAGATCTGTTGAAACATTTATTCCCTAGTATATCTGCTTTGCATACAGGGAAGTAGGAGATGGTTGCAGATTTCCTGCTTCTAATTTTTCCAAATCAAATTTGATTTCAACAAAATGCAGTTTTGATTTGAAGAAAAATGGAAGTACAGAGGAAAAGAGTTTTATTTTTGTATTATTCTTGAAGAAATCACAATTTGCTTCTAAGCTATACCCTAGGGTAAGGAATGATGGATAGAGAAACTTATTTGATACACACAGTTCAGAGTTCAGCTATAAATCCTTAAATAGACACCCTGTTGTTCTAAGATCACAGGCAGATCATTTTTGGGTGAAAATTCCCTTCTGGATGACCTGGGCCATGCCATACACCTGTTTTGTAAAGTTCATGACAACCTAGGTGCTTGTGCACCCTACAGGGAAGTTCTGGGCACCCTGGATGCTTGACAAAATATGCTAAGTAAATGAATTAATTTCCAAATTCCAAATGATTGACTTACATCATTTTATTTTAAAAACATCAAGCAACAAGCATACCTGCCCAATAGTAGCGGTTACCCTTTCCATTTTTCTTTTTTTCAAGTGTAGCAAGATGATAAGAAGCATCTGGTTTCACATATTGAAATCAGCACCCTTCTCAATTACCCTTGCCATAGTAATTGATGATTCAATTCCTGGGGGAAGTGATTATGATCTTCTGATACTGTTTTTTCATGTCTTTGGGGAGCTTTCAGCATGTATTCTATGGCTTATGGATCTAATTCTTTCTTCAAACTCATCCTACCTGAATCGGACTCCAACCTCAAACTTGATCTGACCATCATATATGATCACTTTTGTATTTTTCTTTTATGAAGAGAACCCAAACATAAATTCAAGTCATACTCAATAACTGAGAAATCTTAGAAGAATCTCAAGTCAAGTCAAACTATGAATAACTAAATACTGAGTAAAAAGAGACAAAATACCAGGTAGCATAACCTTAACCTAATTAGACCCTATCAACGGTTTGAAATTTGGGACCTAACCGCATAAATTCATTTCTAAACACTGGATAGATGGTGTTTTTTTCTGTGCTTTTGTCTTCAAGAACCATTTGCCGCAATCAACATTGCAAGCAGACCTTGATATGCAAAAATAAACCCGGAAGATAAATCTGAGATAAACCAATACAAATACAAAAAAGTGGAATTTTGAATAATACAGAATCCAACATGCTGTGAGCCAATTAGTTTTTCTAGATAACTCTATAATGTTGAAGATATGCGGAGTCGTCCCAGCGGATTTCCTTTTCTCCCCCTAAGACGGACATATCACTGATGCTTGAGCTTGATGATTCGGGGCGATTTCCGGTCGGTGAGTTTGAATTTTCGCCCCACTATCCTCGAGAGAGTCACATGGTTTTCATTGACACCAAGCGAAGCATCACCGCTATGAGGCCTAACGTTAAGCGGAGGCGTCAGCTCACCCACTTGTCTGAAATCGGAAAAGAATTCTTGAGATGGGTAGACCGGGTAGTGGAGATTGAATTGGGTAAAGCTCAGGGATTCGAGCCTGGGTAAATTTTCAGTTGAGGATGAGAACGGACAAGAAAGGATACTGTTATCAGTCAAAGTCTTCAAGGGTACCACTTCTTGTGAACGAGTTGAAGGGAACTCAGATATTTTTGAGCTTAATCCATGCTGTGAGGATGACCAGAACTGACATGCTTTGATGATTATCCAAAGTTTGCGTGAAAGCGAACCAAGCTAGAGTCGCTAGCATGAGTAAGCAGTAACATTTCCCTGCTTGTATGATCTTTGTTGATGTCCATTTAGCGAAGTGTGGGATGGATGTGAAGCAATCGTGCAGTTAACCGACTTTGGTGATAGTATGTGGGTATGGAGCGAAAACTCACCCGGCGTTTCAGAAGTGACAGATCTTCGTCTAATGCTGGAGATTCAGGTCGGCCCGTCTCGGTGTCTCTGTAGAGGTTCCAGTGGGCCATATGGATGCTTGTGGAATGTGGCCAGAGTGGGGAGGTGCTTGCTCGAGTGCAAGGATTCAAGTATTAAGAAATAGAAGAGGTAGGGGCTTCGCCTGAACAAAGGCCGGCGGAGGTTGGGTGATCATCAGTGAAAGTTGATGCTTTTGTTGCTCCCAATGGCGGGCCGATGAGATGAAGATAGGTACCGAAGCTTCAACATGAAACAGGTTAGAAGTTTCGATGTACATTTGCTTGCGATGTGTTTCGGTGCGGATCTGTAAACAGTTACTGGGAGCCATCGTCAAGTTTCTATATTTCACTCATGAAACTCCCTTGCGATGCGATCAGCCGACATGAGGTTGACCTCCTCCGCCCGCGGTTCTGTCTGGGGTTGTTTGAGATTAATAATTAGTGACTCATAATAGTAGTCACGACTCACAAATCGCTCCGGCGAGGCTCCTACAAATGGTGATCTTGGCTCTTATCAAACTGGTCCCACACCTACCTCGCAGCTATCAACTAGGCGGTGGGCTAGTGCGTTAAGCAGCTATGGGTTGATCGAATTCACGTGTCAGGAGTTTTTTTTTACCTAGGGAAACGTGGCGAAGTGTGCAACCAAGCTGTACTGTCTCCCATCGATATGCCAGTGAGATCTTACGCCAGTGCTTCAGTGCCACCACTCGGTGCGTCCTACAATCTGTCACCAGCTGATTGCGATAGTAAGACGTAACACAACCCACCGACCCATGAGTAAACCCAGAGGCTGAAGGTATGTGGATCTAGTCACCAAATCTACTTTCTCATCATCCATCCCATCGTCACCGCTGTTTACTCTCGCCTTCTCAGTACACCAACCGTAGCCATTTCTCTCAACACTCAACATCCTCACTCTCATCCAACCGAAATTCTACCCTCCTACCAAGCAACTCGCCCCGAGCCAAGTAACTCATCCTCCAACCCAAGACACCATAAAGCCAGCTCGCCTCTCACCACATCCTTTGATCCCTCATCCTGTATCAAGCACCAGCTCCCCCACCGCTCAGTACATCCTAAGTCTTGTCCAACCTAACAAGCCTACCTCACATGGGACTCACAACATCACTGCCTATTATCAACTGTTCAGGACGTATAATCCACGCCGCTCCCACCTGGAGAGAAGCATCACAATGCAAGGCATATAATAAGTACTATTTTCTCTCAAGTAATCTGTTTTTGACCATATCAACTGGCTCCAACAAAGAGGTGCAATCCAAATCCTATGGTAGCAAGAGTCAGCTCTTGGCCAGATCAAAACAGATATGTTTTGAGAAGATACACATCCCAGATTCATCAACATAGCTAGGAAGACTCATGAACTGAATCCCACTGGTGCAAACATTCAAATTACCAATACCAACAAAAGCTGTGATCATGACTACTCAACAAGAGTCAAACTGAACCAACACAATTGGCTAGAATGGTGCAATTGCCTTGGGGATGCACTAATTGGGAAAGGGTGTGATGAATGCTGCACCCCAGGCAGATAAGAAGAAACAGCCCCACCAAGAAATACCAGAAAAAGAGAAAAAGAATTTCCTACTACATGAAAGGGATATGGAAATAACTTGTAAAACTTCAATTACATACCAGTGACATTCAGTGCCAAACACCCAATCACCCCATCAGCAGACAGAAGAAATATAAGCAAGAGACCACATGCAGTTCCAAAAAACCAGTACCAATCACCTGATCAGTATACAGAAGAAATATATTCAGAGGCACATTCAGTGCCAAAACAAGCACTACCAAATAACCTGATTATTATACAGAAGTAACATCTGCAATGGGTTCCATGCATGAGAATCATGTCTTACCTTTTCATCTCATACATCTGTGCTGTTTTCTTACCAAAAAGAAGACTTTCCTCATGTACCTGTACTCCCTTTAACTCAACAGGACAGATAGAGGATCAGAAGCGCCATCAGTGGAGCCCTGAGCATTCCCTAAGGCAGTATTTTTCTAATTAAGTAGGGCCCCTCTGCCTTATCCAAGTTTTATCATCCAATCTTGCCAGATTTATGGCACCCATCCACCACCAAATAATCCATCTGTTTCACCTACCCAGATAAGAATCTCAGCAGTGAACCAATTATAAAGAAACAAGAAACCAGAAACTAAATTCAACCACATATTTTACCACTGAATCACACTATCTGGTGCCTTGAATAAGGGTTCTCCTGTGACTTAAATTATCAGAAACAAAATTGAAAGGAAAATTCAACTACATAAATAGAAAAACCTTATAGAAAAGAAGAACACAGAAAGAAATAAAACCTAACCTCTTCCATAACTAGCTCCCTGAAATAGGAAAGAATTAATGGCACTTGGTTTCAGGTGAAATCATGATTTTTCTGGTTACCTGTCCACATGAAACCCATTCAATGAAAAGAAAATTGAATATCAACTGTTCTTTGAAGTCCCATGATATTCCCACTGAAGTACCAATGGATTATTTTTAGTTTATCAAATTTTTTAATTGATATTTTAGAATTTTAAAGAGAAACATAAGCTCAACAGAAGAAATTCCAAACAACAATTCAATCCTCAAACCTAATCCCATGCTCTTAGCCATGTAACCTTTTCTATATTTTTTGATTAGGCTATAAAAATATATTTTTTAATTGCAGAATAATTCTAGGTGCATGTTACTTCTCTCTCTTCTCTTCACTCACTTTTCCATCTTTCATACTACCTTGACCATACCATTCTTAGTTAATTTTTATTTCCCAGCTTATGTCAGTCTGTTTTTGTCCCAAGACCTTGTTGAGACTGTGAAAATGAAGATGTGTATGGTGGAAGTTGAACCCACAACCTCAGATAGACTGAGACACATACTAGAGTGCTGCCTTTACCAACTAGGTTACAGATGCTTGTGGCTGCAAGGGTTGTTTGGTATTACTGGTCTAGGTTCAACTTCACAGCCTCCATACTGTGGTGATACATCATGTTGGCAGGTTTAACCTCAACACCCCCCCCCCTTGCTACGTGATGTTGAAATAGGTATGGCAATACCCAGGTGAAAGTGTGATCAGTGTGGGGATTGAACCGGTGATAGGCTTACAGGGGATGATGGTCTTACAGGAAGCATTCACGTCTTATTCAAGTCTCATAAGTAAGCAAGTATACGCTCAGGTAGGCCCTGGCCTCATAACCTGTTGAGACTGTGAAAATGAAGATGTGTCTTGTGGGAGTTGAACCCACAACCTCAGATAGACTGAGACACATACTAGAGTGCTGACTTTAGCAACTAGGCTACAGACGCTTGTGGCTGTCTGGGTTGTTTGGTATTACTGGTCTAGGTTCAACTGCACAGCCTCCATACTTTGGTGATACATCATGTTAGCAGGTTTAACCTCAACAGACCTGAAACCTTGCCTCAAAACATTCTGGTTTTTATTTAAAAGTCTTATTCAACTCTGTTTTCTATTATTCAAATTGGTCTGATGTCCATCTTTTTTTCAACTTTTTTTGCTTGCTTGGAAATCCACATTCATTTCTCCATCTTCCATCCTACCTTGACCATACCACTCTTGGGTAATTTCTCTTTTCCATGTTTTGTCAGTCTGTTTTGGTCCCAAGACCTGAACCCTCTCCTCAACAATTCCTGGTGTTTCTTAACAGTTATTTTCTCTTTTCCATCTTGTACCAGTCTCTTTTTGTCCCAAGACCTGAACCCTTTCCTCAAAACTTCTGGTGTTTCTTTACAGATGTCACCTTGCACCAGGTGCCATAAAGTTTTTCCTGGTGCTGTGGGTGAACCCATACTTGGGAACTATCCTGGGAGATCCCTTCAAGAAATCCTTATAATTTGCAATTTGAAAATTGATTAATATCAAATATATCTGGTAAAACACTAGGTTAACCCCTACCAATATTTAAAATTCAGATGGTAGGCTCTTTAAAAAAACTATAAGTAACAGTTAGGAAGCAATACATGTCTTATCTGAGACATATTTTAAATCTCAAGGAAACCAGCCATTAAGATAGAAAAAAATCATTTTTCAGACTTAATATAGTCTTAGAAGGGAAGTAAATTCAAAATCACCTTATTTTCATAATACTCTGAAGGACTGATATTAATACTAAATATTAAAGGAATTTCAGAGAAATATTTTCTAAACTCTTTCATATCCCCAAGGGGTATCTAAAAAAGAAGCAATTACAATAAATAGGTCATATTTTGAGAAATTTAGTTAAATAAACTGGCTAGTGGAAGTAGAGAAATTCTTATAACACCAAGAGGAGAAGATCTGGGATCCAATATGAGGGCACTGTGGTTCAAAGCTCACTGAAGAGATGATGTTTATTAGAAAGAAGATAATCAAGCTTAACTATACTATTTAAAATGGCTGGCTATTTTTTAAGAAGGAGAAATTAATATGAATAAAGATAGGGCATTAATTTTCTCACAGGAGCAATCCTTTAAATTGCATATTTTTATGTCTGGGTGCCATAACTCCCACACAGAAAAATACTTTATTTCATAGTTGTTTCAAGGATTTTTTTTAATTCTGAAGCCGCAGTCCGGTAGCTGGTTTTCTTGAACCCTTAAGCTAAGCCTTTGGTGATTTTGGGAGCATTAGAGCCCCTTTATCAATTTGATCAAAAAATAAAATAAATAAAATAAGGTTCATGTTAAATTCACAACCCATTTTAGTCGTGTGGCCTCTACAAAACTCAATTGATTTGTGTTTTCCCCACACAATGGTTTGTGGTCTTTGACACCACACATCACTACATTGGAGTCATGTGGGGTTGTACATGGCTTGGATGTAGTTGTGTAGTGTGCCACATGACTACAAACCGTTGTGGGCCAAAAATTAAAAAAAAGGCCAAAAATAAATAAAAAATAAAAGAATCAAAAACTAAAGATTGGTGGGACCCAGGAATCACCTGGGTCTGTTCTCATACTCAAGTGGGGGGGGTGTAACCCACCAACATGACACCCCCCCCCCCCCTACTTTCTGTCAATTCCCTGGAGGGGGAAGTCAAATCCCCCCACCAGGGCCCTGCTTCCACGGCGTAGGTAAAAACAGATGGGCTGGGGGGTGGTCATATCCCCCTCAGCTTTTTTCTCCTCCCCCTTTGTAAAGGGGGGGGGAGAGCATTCCTTGTTGTTGGTGGGAGGGTGCTTGGGTCCCCCCCACTTCCGTTTGCCTTGATCCAGTTTTCTTTGCTGCCTGTTTGCGACCAGGGCCGGGCGGAATCATTTATGGGCCACCATGGGTAAAATGGGCCGTGTACAGCCCTGCACAACTCCCACATGACTGGGAGTTTTGAATTTATCATCTCCCATAAAATAAAAATAAAAATTTTCATTGGACTTTTGGATCCTTTTATTTGTCTTTTTCATTCATTTTTGTTGTTGATTCAAGCTCTCATAAATTGAAAAATAAATTAAATAGCCTTATATTTTTTTCAGATTTTTTGGATGTATTCTTTTACCTTAAATAATTCCTTCAAAAAATCAAAAAATTCAAAATTTCTCCTTTCACTTTTGGATCCTTTTCTTTGGCTTTTTAATTCATTTTTTTTTGGTGATTCAATCTCTTATAAATTTTTTTAAGCTATTAAAGAGATTAATAATATTTTTTTGGGATTTATCCTGGGCATTCAAAAATTGAATCCAATGTCAAGATACTTCAAATGAACACATAAATTGCAATGTTTTTATTTTTTACATCTGGAATCAAAATTTTGCCCATTTTTTTTTGAAAGAACTTTAGAATGAAATCCAAATATTCAATTAAGAATTATTTTTACTTCTTTTTGGATTTTTTACCCATCAAATTATATATCACCATGCAAATTATTCAAAAGAAAATGGGTGGTCTCTCTTTAATTACCCTTTTTTTATTTTTTTACCATGAGAAATTAATGATTATTTGGAATATGTGAAGCTTCATATTGAAATTAATTCTTTGAGACTTTCTAAAAATTATTTTTTGGTAATTTTTGAGGCCCTTTTTTTTAAAAAAAAAAACCAAATAAAAGAAGCATGAAAATGAAACCCTTTTGGTTTCCAGCCCCCTCTTTGAGCCCTTTGGCATGCATAAATTCAATATGACTCAAAACAGTTTCCTGAGACCTCCACCCATCTTGGAGCACTCCAAAAATTCTATAAACCACAACCTTGATCACTTCCACCCAACCATCACCCCCCACCACACCCCCCATCCTTACACCACACCTACCACACCACCCCACATAAAGCAATCAAATTAAGATTATGATTCTCCTTCCCATCCTCCTGGAAGGAACTTATTAGCACAAAAAGTAAAAAAAATAAGTAAAAAGTGATTAAATTCAATAATCTCTCATTTTTTCAGTTTTTCATATTTTTTTTTTATTTTTGCTCTAGGTTTCCTGTACATCATCTTATTCTTCCTCTTGAATTTTTGAAAAATTCTCAATTGAAAAAGTAAGTGGTATCTTTAGTCCATATTTTATTTTATGAAAAGTTCTGATTTTTGGTTTTAGTTCCAATACAAAACCTTTACTTCCGCCAAAAAAGTAATTCCGCATATATCAAATGTAGAAAATTTAAAAGGGGATGGGAACTGTGGATCTAGAGCAGCGGCCATTTTTTTGGGGAGGAACTCAGAAGACTGGATTGAAGTAAGGAAAGAAATGGTGTAAGATCTGGATTAAAACTCAATCTGTAAGGACCCAATCTTACTGCATGAAATCTGGGGTGAAAATTTCCAAGAAGAAAGTAGAAAACTGAACTACCTTTCTGACCCAGCTCCCATAAATATGTGGATGGAATTTCCATTCCATGGTTTCCTTCCAACTGAAACATATAAGTTTACAGTGGCTCTGTTTTCTTCTTTAATGACTTGCACTTATCTTCCTCTGAATCCACAATCACTCTAAATTCCAAATCTTCTCCTATCTGATTCATTCTTTTAGTATATTTCAAACATATAGTATCTGTAGAATTCAAGTCTGATCATTTGCCAGCTCCCAAATTAGATCCACTTTGGAAAAGCTTTGTGACCAAGGATTCCAAATCTTAGAAAAAAATTATTCAGAAAAATTTAGAGCTTTATAATGAGTTTTTGTTCCCCAAAAGAAAATGCAGCAGAAAAACATGAAACCAATCATGGTTGAATAAAATTTAATATTTTTATCCATATTTTTTCTTTTTATGTATTAAAATATGGTAAAAACAAGAATGGAAAATGTGGACCACCCCTTTTCTTTTGAATTATTTTCATGGTGATATATAATTTTATGGGTAAAACATGCAAAAAGAAGTAGGAATAGTTTTATTTGGATTTCATTCTAAATTTAAAATTGGGGGAAAGTTTCATTCCAGATGTAAAAACAAAAACATTGCAATTTATGTGTTCATTTGAAGTGTTTTGACATTGGATTCAATTTTTGGAGGCCCAGGATAAATCCTAAAAATCCTAAAAAAAAATTATGAATATCTTTAATAGCTTAATCAAATTTATAAAATCTTGAATCACCAAAAAAATGAATTAAAAAGCCAAAGAAAAGGATCCAAAAGTGCAAGGAGAAATTTGTTTTTTTTTTAATTTTTTGATTTTTTGAAGGAATTTTCTAAGGTAAAAGAATACATCCAAAAAATCTGAAAAAAATTATAAGGCTCTTTGATTTTTTTTCAATTTATGAGAGCTTGAATCACCAAAAAAATTAATTAAAAAGGCAAATAAAAGGATCCAAAAGTGCAATCAGAAATTTGAATTCTTTGAATTTTTGGGTTTTTCAAATGAATGTTTTAAGGTAAAATAATACATCCAAAAAATCAGAAAAAAAATATTAAAAATCTATTTGATTTATTTCTCAACTTTCTGGGAGCTTGAATGTCCAAAAAAAAAGAATCAAAAAGGCAAATAAAAGCATCCAAAATTCTAATTAGAAATCTGTTTTTTATTTTATCTTATGGATTTTTTGATTAAATTTTTGAAGGGGTTATAATTGTCCCAAAATTACCAAAGATTAATTTTAAGGGTTAAAGATGCCCAGCCACCGTACTGCGGTGTCATAAACTAAACAAATTAAATTCTTTAAACAACTGAAATACATTTTCTGTCCATGTGGGAGTGATGGCGCGCAGACATAAAAAGATGTGATTTAAAGGATTGATCCCATGAGAAAATTAATGCCCCAAATATATTCAATATTGAGCTTTTTAAAATTTGCACTACTAGAAGGATTACTTCAAACAAGATTGAAACAGGTGAGACTCTTAGAGTCAAGATAAAGATGTCACTAGATCCACAAAAAACTAGTATAGAATAAAGAACACACTAGACTTGGATACTTCAGCAAACATATTGATTATAGAAAATGAATCAGAAACTCGTATGGTTGCACTCTTGCTTGAGGAAACACAAATTTCAGACTAAAATTCTAAAAGAGAGTGATAGAGTTAAAAAAATCAGTTATTCTTAGACATTTCTGTTGAAATACAAATGCACTTAAGCGTGTGCTACAGATAAGTGTAATCCAAATGGGATGCACATATGGGCCTCTCCGGCCAATTGGACACTCACATGGACCATACGGGCCTTTTTGGATGTCACTGATTTGGGGAAACTGGCCTCAAAACGCGTGAAAAAGGCTCATTGGTACACGGTCCCTAATGGGCACGGTGGGGGATGTGGGTAAATACAGCCAGATGGGCTTGTATGGGCATAATTGGGACAAGGTTTATTTTGGAAATACTTGGCCAGACAGGCTGGCCCGCCAAAGTGTGTTTTTCTCAGGTTTCAGGCTTGGAGCGGCCCATTGGGGCCGCCGCCCGTGTTGCAGCCCGCTTGGGGCTGCTTCCCTTTCCGCGGCCCGCTTGGGGCCGCTTTTATCCCTTGGGTTTGCCCACGCAGGGCTGTTGCGGTGGCCAAGGGATCCTGCGCGGGCCCGGCCGGTTGCAAACGGCAGCCACCGCCATGGGAGCAAGGGCCAGTGGCCCTGGCTCCCTCCCCCTCCCCTTGCTTGCCATCCCAAGGGGGAGGAGGTGGCTGGCTGGGTTGAACCAGCCAGAAACCAACCGCAACAAGGCAGTTGGTCAGGGCAGGGGGGATTTCATCACCCCCTTGCCCAGGGTATGACAAGGCTGGTCGCAACAAAGCAACCAGCGGTGGGGGGGACCTGACCACCCCTCCACCATTGAAGCAATGCAGAAGCCAGGGGTGCTCTCCCCCCCACCCCCCCCCCCTTTACCAAGTGGGAGGAGCAACAGGGCTGAGGGGATTTAACCACCCCCAGCACACTTCCATTGACAACTGTTAAGATTTCAGTTGTCCTTGTGTTCTGCCTGAATCTTGTGTGCCCTTGTGACCTTTGTTTTAAGTCCTTCTGACTGTTTTATTGCTCTTGAGTGTCTCAGCCCAGTGTGCACTCTATACTATACTAGTTTAGTTACAGTTCCAGTTGCATCTTTTACTTTGACCCTAGTAGCCTCACTGTCTCAGTCTGTCTCCTGCTGTCCCCCAATTGTGCGGAATTCTTGGTCCAGCTTGAATACTCCTTATTCATTATCATGTTTCCTTTGTCAACCACTTGTTGGCCTTGCTTGTATCTAGACTACTTAAGCAGCCAACTCTCCAGTGAAATGACAACCATCTGTTTCTACTCACCTCAAACCAGAGTTCCCCCTCATCTGACTCCTAGATCCACTCATCTAAGTGTTATTAGATTTTTGATCCTCCCTTCCTCAATCCTTTGACCGGAGCATCTAACTCAATTTCCAACAACAACGCCCTGGGATCAACAATATCACCCAACAGGTTGCCCCATTGTGAGAGCCCATCAAGCCATTATTGACACAAGGTGTCCAGCATTTCTTTTGCTTCAATTACTGCTCATTTGCCCAAGCTAATTGCTGGCCATAATTATAACACATTATCAGTACCAACATCATCATTACTTCCAAGCCATCTAGACCCTTGTACCTTACTCTGGAGAACCTCAAAGACCTCAAGTTTTCCAAGAAGATGTCCTATATCCCCAATGTTAGCTCCACCAATCTATATCTGAACAGTCAGAATTATAATGCTTGGGCTGTCCTTATGGATGATGAGCTGGAAAACATCCGTTGTGGGGAGATAATGGATGCAGATGACACTTTGATCAGTTCAGAAGTGGAGAAAAAGTCTTATCATCTCATCCTTAGGCATCTTGATGAGAATCATGTGACATGGGTTGCCAATACTCTTAGGGGAGTTGAGAGGAGGAGGGGCAGCATCCTTTCAAATTTGCTTAAGTACAAGTATGCTGGTGATTCTGTTCACCAGAAGGGTATAGCTTTCAATAAACTGTTGGAGTTACAATATTCAAATTGTAAACAGTTTTTTTTAGAGGCTAGTTCTAGCATAGCCAAGTTTAATTCATAAGGAATTAACATGGATGCTGAGTGTTTGTCACTCTTAATCCTTCAGAAGCTACAAAAGGAGTTTGATTCTTTAGTCAGAATTATTTCTCAATTGGATCCTCTTCCTGGGGAGGAGGATGTGCTGAAAAGGATTGAAAAGGATGATCTTCAGTTCAAGATGAAGGGGCGTTCTGGAACAGCCCTTGTTGGAAAGACTAGAAAATCTTGCAAGAAGGCAACAAAGGATTTGTCCAAGGTCTTATGCTATAATTGTCAGAATAAGGGGCGCTATGCTAAGGATTGCAAGGAGGCCAAGAAGAGGAAGAAGTCCAAATAGAATGACAAGGAGGTCAATCTCACTACTGAAAATGTTGCAATGGTGGTGTTTGATGGTCCAATGGAAATGGTTGTTGGGGAAGAAGGCCCCAACAAGAAGGCCAAAATTGATGATGATCAAGAAATGGACTTGATTGATTACAAAGTGAGTAATCTAAACCTCAAAGATGAGAACTTATCAGTTACTGATAAAGCTTCTTTCCTATTAGGAGGATTGAAGGAGGATTTTCTTGTTTTTATTGATTCTGGCTTTACAGATCACATGTTCTTTGAACCAAATTTATTTTCAAATCTTAGTGATTATGATGGAGTTGTAAATATTGGTCAGAAAGGCAGAACAATTCAGATGAAAGTAATTGGAAAATTTATTCTTGCAAATCACTTGGGTTTCAAAATTTCTTTTGAGAAAGTGTTCTGTGTACCAGAGTTGCCTTATAACCTTGTGTACCTTGGAGTGTTGTGGAAAAAAGTTTTCCAGATCTGTTATCTTAAAGAAGATAAGTTTGTAATTGATATGAATGGGAGAACTTTTCTTAGTGGACAGGTTCGGAACAAGCTTTTGTGTGCAAGCTTGTTCAAAATCTCAGCTTTGAGAACTGTTGCTCACAATAGAAGTGGCCATAAGGTAAAGGACAGCAACTGTGAGAGTTTTACCTTAGGGGCTAAGACTAGAAATTTGTTCTCAAAGATTAGAGATTGCACTGATGTTCCTAGAGAGGAATTTTCCATTGATTTGGCAGGGCCATTCACACCGGAGTCCCTTGGTGGGGAAAGATACTTCATCAATTTAGTTGATACTGCAACTAATTATGTTTTGGTTAAACCAATTCAATCTAAGGATCAGAAAACAGAGGAGGTTTCTGTAATCTTCAAAGTCTGGAAACAGAATGGTCTAATGAAGGAGATCAAGAGGGTTATCACTGATGGAGGTGGTGAATTTGTGAGGAAAGAGTTCCAGAGGTTATTGAAAGATTATGGTATCATCCATATAGTCACTACTGCAAGTACTCCACAAAATAATGGAATAGTTGAGAGAATGAATAGGAATTTACTGGAAAAGGTCAGAACTATTATGTCTCAATCTGGTCTACCAAAGTTCTTATGGGCTGAGTTGATGTGTACAGTCTTTCTGTTGCATAACATTGTAAGTGTTAATGGGAAGAGTCCTCATTATAAGTTTTGGAAGTTGTACCCCAAAACATCACACCTAAGAACAATTGGATGCTTGGTGTTATAGTGTCCACCATAATGAGATGGTTGGAAAATTAGACCCTAGAGCCAGAACAGGGGCACTTGTAGGCTATGACTTAATCAGTAAATTGTATAGGATCTATTGTCCAGGGACAAGAAAGGTTATCCGTAGTAGGGATGTAAAATTTGATGAAAGTACCTTTCCAATCAACAGGAGTGAAGATTTTGTTGTGAATAAGTCACAGCAAGAAATAGAATTAGCACCTATTTCACCATCAAAGGCTGAGGAACATGTGGTTCCAGAAGATGAAAAGATGGCAGACGTGCCACCAGAGGTTTCAGTGCCCGCTTCACGGGAGACCATTAATTTGGAACCTGATGAGCCTCCTCCTCCAGTAAGAAGGAGTGGTGGGGTTATAGTACCAGTTGATAGGCATGGGGAATGGAAGTCCCATTATGCTGCCGCAGGATATGAGGAAGACACATTTCAGGAACAGTGTATTCTCAATGAATTCCTGGAGTTAAGTTCAGAAATGGGTAACAGGGTTAACCCAAATAGCTTTGGCCAAGCTATGAACTCTGATGAGAGAGCCAACTGGAAGAGTGCTATTTTTGAGGAATTTGATTCTCTAGAAAATAATAGTGTCTTTGAAGTGGTTCAGCGGTATTCTTTTTTAAAAGAAAAGACCATTGTGGGGTCTAGATTGGTGTTAAACAAGAAGTTTGACACAAATGGAGTTTTGAAAAGATTCAAAGCTAGATGCATTGCACAGGGCTTCAAGCAGAGGGAGGGTATTAATTACCAAGAAACTTTCTCACCAACTGGGAGGCTGTCCACCTTCAGGTACATGATTGCTCTGGCAGTGGAGTTGGGAGAAGAAATCAGACAAGCTGATTTTGTAACAGCATACTTGAATGTCAAACTTGGAGAGGAGGAGACTGTTTATATGTCAATCCCTGATGGTTTTTGTGAATGGTTAGTAGAGACTGTTAAGTCTTAGCAGGCTTTTCCCCCGCGGCGTTCTTGCGGGGCCGCGTGCTATCTTCTCTACCCCGGGGGCCTCACTTGGAGACAACTTCAGCACTCAGATGGTGGGAAGGACCCAGGGACACTCTGCTCTTGTCCCACAATTCTTCCCCTTTCCATTTTTCTCTCTTCAACCTTTTCCTTTCCTTTTTCTTTTTCCTTTTCTCATTCTACTCAACTATACTCTCCACCAAGACTCAACGCTCAATACATCCAAATCAATCTGATTCTATCAACTACTGATCCCTTCCTGGTAAGACCCCATTCTCTCAAGCTCTCTCGATAAGAACCAATCTGATCCTCCAGCTACCCAGTCTACCTTGCCAACCTTGTCTCTCAGCCGTTCCTCTCTCAATAAAAATTGCCCTCTCAGAATACCTTCCGCCATTGACACACAATCTCCGGCTAAGCTGTAGGATCATCTTTATTTGTTTCCTTCCGTAAGTCTCTGTTCCCATCAGTTTCTCCGTTCTTATACTTTCTCTCTCTTTGTACAGCCTATACTGGTTCTGAGTCATCTAGAAATCTAAATTTATTTTATCACGGTTAAAAGCCAAAGGCTCTACCGACTGAGCTAACCGGGCCAACCATGAACAAACCAGCTGGGGTGGCCAATTACTTTCATCAGGTGGCACTCAAATCCTCTGTGGACGCTATTCCTCCCCTGAATGAAGAGAACTATTTGATATGGCGGGACAAGATGCTTATGCTATTTGACTTGAAGGACATCAAGGACGCTATCACCAGAAATTCCAGTCCCATGTCCTCAAAACAAGAAAGAGAAATCCAAGCAATAATTCTATCCAAACTGGACAGTAAAACTCACGCAAATGTGGTAAACTCAACCAACATAACTTCATCTAAGCTCCTATGGGCGGAAATCACCAGAAAATTTGCCTCCTCCAAAACAGCAAATAGGGCAAGAGTATTCAACCACTTCCTTCATTCAGCTTTCAACAAGCACGCTATCAAAGGATTCATTACCAAAATTCAAAAGGCTATTACGAGAATGACAGATGTAGGAATCAAGCTACCCAAAGACATCCTTGCATACCTAGTCCTCTTCAAGTTTCCCCCAATCCTTGAGAACCTTCAACAAAAAATTATGCACATTGAAAAACACATGACAGTAGATGTGGTCTTTAACCACCTCACACAATATAATAATGAGAGAAAAGCTCAATCAAACTCCAATAGATTGACCACAGATGTTTTGTTGTTGTTGACCTAGGCTAAAATTCACAAAGACAAGAAGAAACCCAGGATGAGATGTTGAGAAGGGTATCACAATCCTAATGCACCACACTCAGAAGCATCCTGCTTCCATCTTCATCCCCAGATTTCACTGGAGTGGTGGACCAAACAACAAAACAAGTGGAGGAACAAGTCTAAGAAGACTCCCACCATTAACTACCATGCACTATTAACCCTCTGGATCAATGCGGAAAATAACCCCAACCTCCTTCTAGACTCTGGAGCAAATGTCCACATATTCAATGATATCTCAAGTACTTCTCCACAATCACTCTTGAAGGTTGCGTCTATGTACTGGATATTGTAGTCAACCTCATCAGCCCCGGTCTGCTTGCCAAAAAGGGGTGTAACCTCACTCAAACTCACAACAGGTTCTCTGTTACTCAAAAAAGTCAACCCGTACTAAAGGGATTGATCAGAGATAATCTATTTGTCATTGAAAAGCCCACTTCAGCAGGCCAGATTCAAACGGTCAACTCTACTAGTCAGTCTCACATCCCTCCTCTATCCTTACTCAACATCCATAAGATGTACAGGCATGCCTCCATCTCTATGCTCAAGCCTATTGTAAAGGATCTCTACACCAACAAAGAACTTCAGAAGTTCCAGTGAAACAGTTGCGTCAAGAGTAAAATCATTAGATCTCCTTTCTCTCACACTTCTACTCTTTTGAACAAACCCCTAGATAGGATTCACCTTGACCTCATAGGGCCAATAACTCCCCAGTTGAAGGCAGGCCACCGTTATATCCTTACATTGGTGGATAATTGCTCAGTCTACCTAGCAGCCTTCCCATTAACATCCAAGGACAAGGCAACTGACACAATTATAAACCTCCTTGAAGTGGAGCACAAGAGACTGAATTATTACCCCTCCAAGATTTTCTCAGATAAAGGAACAGAGTTCACTAATTCTACTCTTGAATATTTTGCCAGGAAAAAACACATCAAGCTACAAAAATTGGAACCCTATCACTCACATTACAATGGAAGGGCTGAAAGAGCTAATAGAACCATCATTGAATCGGCCTGCACCACTTTCTTGTCAACCAGATTAGCTAAAAACTATTGGCACATTCTGACTCAAAGCTGCTGCTTCATGCTCAATCAAATCCGGCAAGAAGGTAACCAGCTATCTCCTTGGGAGCTAATTTTTGGTAAAAGCCTTCCTGCTAACTACTTGAAACCCATAGGCGCATCCATTATTTATCTTGCAAACCTTGTCCAAAAAGGACAAAAATTTGATTAAAAGGGCCTTGAAGGGATTTTGATTGGGTTCAACCCAACCTTCCATTCCCATCTTGTCCTCAATTCACTGGGTGCGGTCATTGAAACTAAGCATGTCAGATTTCTCAAGACCCAACTAAATGGATTCCCTTTCCTTGAATCTCCCGGTTTAGATCTATTTTCTCAGTCCAAAGGGGACACCAACAAAGCTGATTTTTCAACCAGAGACAAGCAATACAAGATTAGAGAAACTCCTCCCAAATGTCCAGAATCCAACTCTGACCTGGAAGATATCAGTTCCGCGGACAATCACTCTCCCAATCCTCCTCCTGCTCCTGAACCAACTTCTCAGCGGACCAATCTAAGGCCACAAAATGAAATCTGGAAACCTCAAAGATATGGTTTCAACCATTACTAGGAGCCTCCCTCCTATAAGGCGGCACGGAAATGCCCCAAATGGCCCAAATGGAAAAAGTCTGCAGACAAAGAATTAAACTCTATTGAGTCCCAAGAATTTTGGGAAGAATATTATGAAGAGACCAACAATATTCTAAATACTACGTGGTTTTTCAAAGTTAAAGAAAACTGCCATGGCAAACCTGCAAGGTACAAAGCCCGACTATGCGTGCAAGGATTTGATCAAGTCCAGGGCCTAGATTACAATGAAACCTGGGCCCTGACTGGAAAACTAGGATCCCTGCGCCTCGCTCTAATCTATGGCCTAAATAATAAGATGACCTTCACTCAATTCAACCTGAAGGGGGCCTTTCTCCATGCACCTCTAAACAAAATAGTAATAATGAGGACACCTGAAGGATCGAGCAGAAAATTACCCTTTTTAAAATTAAAAAAATCTTTATACGGCCTTTGACAATCCCCAAAGAACTGGTACAAAACTCTTACAACATGGAGTAAAGTGCAAGGCTTCCACAAATCTACCAGCAACCCGTGCTTGTACATCAACTCAAAATCAAGGGAAGTTATCTATTTCCATGTTGATGATCTCATCCACGTTGGAAACTCTAACTTCTTTGCGGAGAACTTCCTGAACAAATTCTTAAACTCTTCATGCCATCCTCCAAATACAATCCTTGGCATGTTAATGGAAATCAAAGAAGACACAATTCTAATCAGCCAACCAAGCCACATCAACCAAGGATTAGAAGAGCTGGGACTCACCAAGTTTAAAGACATCAACTTCCCATTGACTCAAAATTTCCATCTTGAACCGGCTACGGATGAGGATCATGCAGAGTTCACTCTGCTCAATATAAATTATTGTTCAGCTATTGGACTTCTAAATCACCTTTCTCAATACACCCATCCCAACATTGCTTTTGCCGTCTCTAGCCTGGCCCGGTTCAACAATAAGCCTGGGCTATCTCACTGGAGAGAGGTAGGCAAAGTATGGAAATATCTGAAGACTACTAGGGACTTAAAGCTCACTCTCAAGTACAATCCCTCTCAAGAAATAATCTCAGCCTATAGCAATGCTACTTGGGGCAATGACCCAACATTTTGCAAGTCTCAAACCGGGTACATCATTCTTCACTATGGCAGCCCGGTCATTTGGAATTCATCAAGACAAAGGAATATTACCTACTGGTCTACTGAATCAGAACTCAACGCACTCCTGGATTTCTACCTCAAGCTAAGATAGATCATTCATCTTATGGGCAAAATCTAGGCCTGCCCGGAGTGCAAGCCATAAATTTATATTGACAATAAAGGCCTAGAGTACAAGATCAAGAAGTTTGGCTCTCCTTCAAAATCTCAACATTTGACATTAAGACAAAAGGATTACAAGAAGATTTTTCCCTCTCCAAATTTGACCTACTCCTCATTCCTACCAACAAGATGATAGCTGACCCCTTAACTAAGGCTTCCGCCTTCAATTCCCTCAAGATGCTTCAACGAGAGTTCTTCTCTTAGAGTCTACAGCAAATTCTTTTTCTTCTCCTCTTACCAGTCACAGGGCATGTTAAGTCTTAGCAGGCTTTTCCCCCCGCGGCAGTCTTGCGGGGCCGCGTGCTCCTCTCAGTTCTCTCCCTGCGCGCTATCTTCTCCACCCTGGGGGCCTCACTTGGCAACAACTTCAGCACTCAGATGGTGGGAAGGACCCGGGGACACTCTGCGCTTGTCCCACAATTCTTCCCCTTTCCATTTTTCTCTCTTCAACCTTTTCCTTTCCTTTTTCTTTTTCCTTTTCTCATTCTACTCAACTATACTCTCCACCAAGACTCAACTCTCAATACATCCAAATCAATCTGATTCTATCAACTACTGATCCCTTCCTGGTAAGACCCCAATCTCTCAAGCTCTCTTGATAAGAACCAATCTGATCCTCCAGCTACCCAGTCTACCTTGCCAACCTTGTCTCTCAGCTGTTCCTCCCTCAATACAAATTGCCCTCTCAGAATAACTTCCGCCGTTGACACACAATCTCCGGCTAAGCTGTAGGATCATCTTTATTTGTTTCCTTCCTTAATTCTCTGTTCCTATCATTTTCTCCATTCTTATACTTTCTCTCTCTTTGTACAGCCTATGCTGGTTCTGAGTCATCTAGAAATCTAAAGTTATTTTATCAGAGACTAAACCAGAAACCGTGAAGAAAATATGTGTTAGAAGTTTTCTTTCAGCGGATAAAGGGGAATACGTCCTCAAGCTGTTTAGATCCCTTTATGGATTAAAGCAAGCAGCTAGATTGTGGTATAATACCATGAGTGAGAAACTGATACAGATTGGTTTCAAGACATCTGAGGCCAACCCTTGTCTTTTTGTAAGAAAGGAAGGATGCAATTTTTTTGTATGGGTCAATGACATTATCCTTATTGGAAATGGTAAAGAGAGAGTCATGGAGACACTCAAGAAGGAATTCAAGATAAAAGATCTTGGTCTGGCGCAACAGGTGCTAGGAATGAAAGTCAGTAAGAGCAAGAATGGTATTAAGTTAGACCAGAGCCATTACGCGGCAGCTCTTGTTAAGCAATATGGCTTAGAGGATGCAAAGGAGTTTTGTACTCCCATGCAGTCAAACATTTGTTTAGAGAATTCTACAGATGAGGAGTATCTGGAGTTTGTTCAATCTGGGAAAGACTACAGGTCAGCTATTGGATTGCTTAATTATTTGGGGCAGTGTACAAGGCCCAATATGGCTTTTGCAATTGGTGTATTGTTGCAACACTTAGAGAAGCCAAGCATGGGGCATTGTTCAGCTTTTAAGAGAGCTATGAGGTATCTTAAAGGAACACACAGTCTGGGAATGTTGTTTACAAAGTCAGCAAACTTTGATTTGGTTGGTTATTCCAATCCAAGTTGGGAAGATGGTAACACTAGAGAATCAACAAGTGGTTTTGTATTATTCTTAGGAAAGAATCTGGTGTCATGGATGTCCAAGAAGGTGTTGGCAATAAGTCTTTAATCAACAGAGGCTGAGTATAGAGCTTACTTAGCCGCTTCACAGGAAGCAAAATGGTTAAGAAAAGTCTTAGAGGATACACATAAACCACAAGGGTTTGCGTTGTTGTATTCTGATAAACAGAGTGCCATTGCGTTGGCGCAAAACCAAGTGTTCAATTCAAGAACAAAACATATCAATGTTAACTATAACTATATGTTGGAATCCCAGCCTTGGACTAACGCGGACCTGCATTTTTCTCTATCTGTGAAGTGTAATGCCAGCTACAGTGTCAATACTTCAAATGTGAAGTCTCACTCCAAGCCAGCCCATCTTCTCATGTTCCGGGAGGACTCTCCCACATTTAGCTGGATGATTATTTGTCACAACTTCTTTTCTTCACTTCTATCATTTATTATCTTTCAACATTTTCTTTTCATTATAAATCTCACTTGCACGATTCCAACTACCTCTCCTACCGCACCAAGACATCACACAGCTGGTAAATGTAATTCAACACTCCTCAAGATTTGCAACACTAATTTGATTATTTTACAGAATCACAAATTGCAGAATCTCAATCCATCCAGCAGGTCAAAGACTGTCTTGACCATCATTCAAGACCAACCCTATTTGTATGCAGTCTATTTTTGAGTGCTCAGCTGATTAATCAAATGCTTTAGTTATGATTGTCTCCATTAGTCCTCATGTTATCCAGTTTGACTGATTGTCTTCTGAAATGATTGCAGGCTGATTCATTCAAATCAGCCATTGACTTTGTTGGTCTCTTTTCTTTGATTCATCTTTTGTTTACTTCATCTAAACAGTCTGACCAACTTTGCTCTCTCTTGTCTCATTCATGAAATCAAGTGGTCCTGGTTTCATACCATAAATTCTTTCACGGTTAAAAGCCAAAACTCTTCACAATTACCAAAAGACCCACACCAGGACCAGGAGGCAACAAAGCAATGAAAACCATTACACTTAAAACTTTGGTCAAATCCACCCCTTTTCTCAATGAAGACAATTATTCAATCTGGAAAAGCAAAATGGAAAGCCTCTTTGACATTGGAGGAATTCTTCAAATCATGGAGGATCCGGATACAAGCAAACAACTTGATCCAGAGATGAACAAAGACATTTCCCCATTCCTCCTGGCAAAACTCAAACCCTCAAAGCACACAAACATCATCAAGCCAGGAAACGTTTGAAACGCCAAAGAAATCTGGATGGCCACTAAGAACTATTTTGCTTCATTGCAATCAGCCAATAGAGCCAGGGTATTCAATGGATTTCTCTATCTTCCCTTCAGTGAAGATAACATCAAAAGATTTGTTACAACTGTCAGGCTGCATCTCAACAAGCTCTCCAAAGTCGGCATAGAACTTCCTTCCAATATCTTGGTGTATCTCATTCTGTTCAAATTTCCAACTAATCTCAAGAACATGGCCTCTCAAATCATGCACGGAGACAAAGAAATCTCTGTTTAAAGGGTTCTGGATCACTTGACACAATACAAGAACAAGAACAATGCCAAGATTAAAGGAATCTCTCCTAGCTCAAAAGTTGACATCAACCTGTATTCTAACTATCCTCAATGCAAAAATTGTGTTCACAATCCAGAAGTGAAAAATCACCCCCGAGGCAAATTTTGGATTGAGTTTCCTGAGCTGAAGACTAAAAATTTCAGGCCTTGCAAATCAGAAAAGAAAAAACCAGATGATAGTGCCAACTTCTTCTCCTTTCTGCATTGCTTCTCACATATTTCTCAACAAGCTCCTTCCAACTTCATTCTTGAATTGGGATGCTCCATTCATATGATTTGTGACAGGCAATTTTTCAACACTATTAACCCTGAAGATGGATTGAATGTCATCAAAACCGGAAAACCAGGAGCTTTGCTGTCTATCATGGGTAGAGGAACAGCTTGTCTCACCTTGCCTGTTGGAACCATTCTCCTCCAAGACGCAGCCTGGACCCCGGATGTGTGCATCAACCTTCTATCAATGGGAGTATTTCTGAGCAAGGGAGCAAAACTTGTAATCAACCACTCAAGCTTGCCACCCTCATTTGAAATGTGTCTCAAAGAAAAACCCTTTTTACAAGGACAGATTCTCAATAACCTGCTTTACGCTATCATCCCTGACAATCAAAGTTTCAGCGCAACCTTGGAAGACGTAAACAATCTTCATCTCAAACTAGGTCACGCCAGTCTATCAAGGATTGAAAAGCATCTCAAAGAATCTGTCCCAAACTCCATAAAATGGCCATTCAACTGCAAAAACTGCAACAGAAGTAAAATCACCAAGAGCCAATTTAAAGAAGCCTCTACCAAAGTCAACAAGATAATTCAAAGGATCCATGCCAATCTTATTGGCCCAATCTCTCCAATGGCTAAAGGCCAATATTGCTACTCTCTTACACTAGTTGAAAGCCACAGTGGTTATATCAGTTGCATCCCTATGAAAAACAAAAGCAAAGCTACTGAAATTATTAAGTTTATTTTTCTCAACAAATTCAATCACCTCCATTATTTTCCTACAGAATTCTGCAGCGACAGAGGAGGAGAATTCATTAATGAAGATTTGACCAAGTTCTTTGAGGAGAAAGGCATGCAAAGAATAGTTTCCGAGCCATACCATCCAGAACACAACAGAAAGGCAGAGCAAGCCAACAGAACTATTGCTGAATCAGTCAGAGCAACACACTTGTCCTCAAAGATCCCCAAGTATTACTTGCACAAGACAATTCAAAGCTGTTCACTTGCTCTCAATCAAATTCCTAATGCTGACGGTTTATTTCCTTGGGAAACTATGCACGGGACTCACTTGCCAATTGGATATCTCAAACCCATTGGAACCAAACTCACCTATCTCAATCTTGGTAATCACTTGCAACAAAAATTTGACAAGAAGGGAGTCCCTGGTAAACTTCTAGGGTATGCACCCAAACTCCTCTCTTATCAAGTACTCACTCCTAGTGGTAAAGTGCTAGAAAAAAAGAATTTCAAGTTTTCGCCCTCAATCAATTTGATTCTGGATTATCCTCCAGATCAATCTCAAACCATACAATATGAACACCAACTGTCAATGAATCCTACAAGTCCTGAGTCTTTGCCCACTTCTGATGAGCCTGATACCACAAGGATGATCAAAACAGAAAGCTCCTTGGATGAATCAGATGTCCACAGCAACAAAGACAACCTCATTCAAGCCAAACTCAATCCAGGAAGAACTCTGAGAAATTGATCTGCTATCCAGCCTCCTGATTGGTATGGGTATCATTGCAACTACACTCCATCATCACCTGAGGAGGGGCTCAAGGATCCGATATGGTCAAAATTGCTAGACAAAGAGTTAAGCACCTGTGAAGATTTTGAAGTTTGGGAGGACTAAAAAGGACCCAAACCAAAGAAAGTCCTCAATGTAATGTATGCATTCAGGATTAAACAAAACACACACAGAGGCAAACCAGTTCATAAATCACAATTGTGTGTTCAGGGTTTCAGTCAGAGGTACGGAATCAATTACTTTGACACATACACCCCAACTGGTAAAGCCGCATCACTCTGAGCCGTCCTTCTTCTTGCTGTCAAAAAAAATCTTCCTATGCTACAATTTGATGTCAAGGGTGCATTTTTACATGCTTCAATTGATGAGGAAGTTTTCATCCGTTGTCCCATTGGTTCAAAAAGGAAAACACCAATCCTCAAGTTAAATAAGTCACTCTAAGGACTAAAACAAGCACCAAAAAACTGGTATGAGATGCTCCAAAATTGGATCCAACTCCAAGGGTTTACCCCTTCTGAAGCAGACCCATGTCTTTACATTGGTAAAGATGGTCAATCAGCACTTTTTGTGCATGTTGATGATCTTCTGGTGGTTGGAGATGTGAATAAATTCAAGTAAGCTTTTCTCAGCAAGTTCAAGAACTCCTCATGTCACAAACCTAACACGCTACTTGGAATGAAAGTTGAACAAACAAAAAACGCAGTTAGACTATCCCTTCCTCTTCATATTGAAAAAGGTCTGATGGAATTGAATCTCCTGGAGTCTAAATCAATCTCTAGTACACCTTGCACTCCGGTCATTCATTTCTTATCAGCGACCAAAGAAGAACAAGAAGAATTCAAGAAACTGAATTTCAACTACCGATCTCCAATTGGTAGACTCAATTTCATTGCCGGGCTAGCTCTGCCGGACATCAGCTTTGCCATGTCCTCACTTGCTTGGTTCTCAGAGAAGCCTGGAATCAATCACTGGCACAAAGTAATCAAGGTTTGGGGATATCTTGCAAAAACAAAGGATCAATCTCTTCTCATCTCCAAGAAAAATGACTCACCCAACTTGGTATGCTATAGTGACTCCACCTGGGCAGACAATCCAATCACAAGAACATCACAATCTGCATTCATTTGTTTCTTTTGAGGTTCACCGTTGTATTGGACAAGTCAAAGACAACGTAACATTACTTATTTGTCAACTGAAGCCAAATTTAATGCTCTAAACAACGGAAAAATCAAATGTAGATGGATTAATCACCTGATCAAAGAACTCTGGATAAAAACAATTACTCCCAGCATCCATCTCATCAATAACAAGGGTCTTGACGATAAAATTAAAAATTTTGGATGCAACTCTAAGACAAAATTCATTGATCTAAAAACCAAGGGTCTGAGAGAAGATGTCAAAGCAGCAGCAATTAAAATTCAACTCATCCAATCAGAAGATATGGTTGCTGACTGCTTGACAAAAGCCGCTAATAAAAACTCAGTGATTATACTGGTACATCATGTTAGTGAATAGTCATTGGAGCATTGAATTAAGGGAGGATTTTGGAATCCCAGCCTTGGACTAACGCGTACCTGCATTTTTCTCTATCTGTGAAGTGTAATGCCAGCTACAGTGTCAATACTTCAAATGTGAAGTCTCACTCCAAGCCAGCCCATCTTCTTATGTTCTGGGAGGACTCTCCTGCCTTTAGCTGGATGATTATTTGTCACAACTTCCTGTCTTCACTTCTATCATTTATTATCTCTCAACATTTTCTTTTCATTATACATCTCACTTGCACAATTTCAACTACCTCTCCTACCGCACCAAGAAATCACACAGCTGGTAAATGTAATTCAACACTCCTCAAGCTTTGCAACACTAATTCAATTATTTGACAGAATCACAACTTGCAGAATCTCAATCCATCCAGCAGGTCAAAGACTCTCAACCATCATTCAAGACCAACCCTAGGGCTGTCGCGGCGGCCAAGGGATCCCGCGCAGGCCCGGCAGGTCGCAAACAGCGGCCACTGCTGCGGGAGTGAGGGCCAGCAGCCCCGGCTCCCTCCCCCTCCCCTTGCTTGCCATTGCAAGGGGGAGGGGGGGGCTGGCTGGGTTGAACCAGCCAGCAACCAACCGCAACAAGGTGGTTGATCAGGGCAGGGGGGATTTCATCACCCCCTTGCCTAGGGGATGAAGAGGCTGGTCGCAACAAAGTGACCAGCGGTGGGGGGGACCTGAACACCCCTCCACCATCAAAGCAACGCAGAGGCCAGGGGCACTCTCCCCCCCCCCTTTACCAAGGGGGAGGAGCAATGGGGCTGAGGGGATTTGACCACCCCCCAGCCCACTTCCATTGACAACACCCAGGGGGTATCAACCCCCAGGGCCCCTGGTAGGGGGATTTGACCACCCCCTCCAGGGATCTGAGAGAAATAGTGGGGGACAGCATGTCCGCTGGTCACACCCCCCCCCCCATGTGAGTCTGAGACCGGACCCAGGTGTGTCCTGGGTCCCACCTGGCCATTTGTATGGCCAGGGGCTGGTTGCATGAGGCAACCAGCCAGTGTGCAAGGCAATAGGACCGGTTTTAACAGACAACCGGCCCAGGGATTGAACAGCACAGGGGCTTGTTCAGCCCCATTGAGGTGGAAACACCAGAAACAACCGGAATAGGCTGGTTGTAAGGGTACAGGGACTGATGTCATGCAGGCTGATGTAGCCCAAACCAAGTAACAAGGCCTGTAGAGCCTGTAGAGCTCTTTTGGGGCGGAAAATTTGCCTTTTGACTTGTTGTATCATGGGCTCACAAGAGGCCAATCTTTTGTACTTAAGGAGCTCTTCTCCCTGCTGTTTTCCATCCATCCATTCATCATCCAATCAAATTCATCAACAATATCATCCAACGTGTTGCCCCATTGTGAGAGCCCATCAAGCAATTATTGACACAAGTTGTCCAGCATTTCTTTTGCTTTAATTACTGCTCATTTGCCTAAGCTAATTTCTGGCCATAATTATAAAAATTTCAATGGTTTCTGGTACTAAAGATTTTTATTTACGGTTTCTTCCACCACGCCATTCATTTTCTTCAAACTATTGGCCACATTTCCAAATATTTCAACAAGAATTCATGTTCCTTTGCACATTTAATTAATATTTGGCCTGGAGGAGTGATCCTTCTTTACATCTCCAGCCAACATTTCTGTTTTCCAAAACAACAATCCAACTATTTTCCCCAATTTTCAAATGGATGCCCACAATTTTTTGTCATATCCAAATTTTTAACTTCCCATCCCAATTTTTTAAACCTCCCTTGGATAGCTTCCTGTAAATCTTTTGGAACCCTTGGTATACTCAAATTTCCCCTGCCTTTTTCTCCAAAAATAAACTTTGCAATAAATTCATGAACTGTTTGATGAGTTTTCAGTTGTACTTCTGTTGAGGATTTCATTTTCTGAATTTGGTATTCCGGGCCCTCTTTTTCTTCTTATCCAACCACTAGTCTTTCTTTTGAAAGTTTGGGACAATAATCTTTTTCCTAAGATGCACCAGCTTCCCTTGTGTCCTTTACTTTGAATTTTACCAGCATATTTCAAAACTGCAGTTATTTTCATTGGATCAGCATCTGATTTATGATTCTAGATTTTTTTCTCTACCAAATTTTCTCTGTAATGGTTTAATTTCCAATTGGGTCTATAGATATCCAACACGCCAGGAAAACAACAGGGGTTCATGGATACCAAATGTGGAGAACAAAATACACAACATGATGTAGACAAGAAGTGAGCAACAAGTGAATAAACAGATTGGGAATATTTTTGTTGATATGGAAGGAAAGGGAAATTCAAGGATTCAAATGATTTGTGGAAACCTTCTTTATAATATCTGTGGTAATTTTCACCCAGACAGAATGGTGATTGAGACACAGGATATGACAAACAATAATGTGTCTCACTCAAAAAGGCATGCAAATTAAAGGATTGTTTGACTGAAAGTGTGGAATAAATAAAAGAACTGGAGAAGGAAAGAGGGATCATCCATTGCATCTGAGTCTAAATTTGATGAATGATTATTGGGTGGGTGTTTTGAAAGATATTTTTTAATATCCAGCAATATTGGAGGACATTATATTGGTTTTCTTTCTTTACCTGGTTTGGAATACTATTTCAGGAAGGCAATTATTTTAATTAGTGTTAATTTATTTCAATATTTTAGCATTCTGGATATTTCATAAGAGAAGAATTTTTGTTTTGATTATAAATTTTTAGCCTTAGATTTCAAAGGCAAGTGCAGAATATACTTTACACAGGTTTTAATAATATGTGGTGTTGGATTAAAAACTTTCAGATTTTCATAAAAATTTGATTGTTTGTGGAATGGTTTGGCCAGGAAAATTTTCAGAAGAAGAAACCAAAACAAATTCAACATATAGAGTTTGAGATGAGGACCTAGATCTATCCCCACAAAAACAGAGTAGGGCTTGGCTAACTTAACTCAACATCTGGATTCTTGCAACACATCAGAATTGTGGGAAAGATGGAGATAAGAAGAAATGGTGGGCCTCCCTTCATGTTAAGTTAAATTTTTTGGAAAGAATATCAATTTTAAAAAATTTGGAAAACTTAGGGAATCAAGTTAAAATACCTCCTGCTTTTGCTCAATTTTATGCAAGGTGGATTTTCAGGATTTGTGATGGATTTGAAAGAGTTGGACAGGGAAAAAAGATGTTTGAGTTTTGCTTGTTTTCATTTATTTCTGTTTAAATTAATATTTAATTAAGTGACTATTGTCCACATAAGAAGGGGGTTAGAATATTATATCATTCCATTACAGATGAGGATTAAGAAAAATCCTTACAAATATTTTATCACCTTCAAATTTTTTATGGGTAATTTTAAATTCAACGCTCATTGAGCCGTGTACATGGCTCTGTACACAGCTCAATGGGCCGTGTGGCACCCTACACGGCTCAAATAAGCCTTGTGGCATGCTACACGGCTCAAATAAGCCGTGTGGCATGCTACATGGCTCAAATGGGCCGTGTGGCATGCTACACGCCTCAAATGGGCTGTGTGGCATGCTACACGTCCCATTTGAGTTTTTTATGGAAAGCTAAACAACTAAGATCAAGTTTTGTAGCCTCCACTAAATAATAAATAATAAATAATAAATAATAAATAATAAATAATAAATAATAAATAATAAATAATAAATAATAAATAATAAATAATAAATAATAAATAATAATAAATAATAAATAATAAATAATAAATAATAAATAATAAATAATAAATAATAAATAATAAATAATAAATAATAAAGAATAAATAATAAATAATAAATAATAAATAATAAATAATAAATAATAAATAATAAATAATAAATAATAAATAATAAATAATAAATAATAAATAATAAATAATAAATAATAAATAATAAATAATAAATAATAAATAATAAATAATAAATAATAAATAATAAATAATAAATAATAAATAATAAATAATAAATAATAAATAATAAATAATAAATAATAAATAATGAATAATGAATAATGAATAATGAATAATGAATAATAAATAATAAATAATAAATAATAAATAATAAATAATAAATAATAAATAATAAATAATAAATAATAAATAATAAATAATAAATAATAAAGAATAAATAATAAATAATAAATAATAAATAATAAATAATAAATAATAAATAATAAATAATAAATAATAAATAATAAATAATAAATAATAAATAATAAATAATAAATAATAAATAATAAATAATAAATAATAAATAATAAATAATAAATAATAAATAATAAATAATAAATAATAAATAATAAATAATAAATAATAAATAATAAATAATAAATAATAAATAATAAATAATAAATAATAAATAATAAATAATAAATAATAAATAATAAATAATAAATACTAAATAATAAATAATAAATAATAAATAATAAATAATAAATAATAAATAATAAATAATAAATAATAGATAATAAATAATAAATAATAAATAATAAATAATAAATAATAAATAATAAATAATAAATAATAAATAATAAATAATAAATAATAAATAATAAATAATAAATAATAAATAATAAATAATAAATAATAAATAATAAATAATAAATAATAAATAATAAATAATAAATAATAAATAATAAATTATAAATTATAAATTATAAATTATAAATTATAAATTATAAATTATAAATTATAAATTATAAATTATAAATTATAAATTATAAATTATAAATTATAAATTATAAATTATAAATTATAAATTATAAATTATAAATTATAAATTATAAATTATAAATTATAAATTATAAATTATAAATTATAAATTATAAATTATAAATTATAAATTATAAATTATAAATTATAAATTATAAATTATAAATTATAAATTATAAATTATAAATTATAAATTATAAATTATAAATTATAAATTATAAATTATAAATTATAAATTATAAATTATAAATTATAAATTATAAATTATAAATTATAAATTATAAATTATAAATTATAAATTATAAATTATAAATTATAAATTATAAATTATAAATTATAAATTATAAATTATAAATTATAAATTATAAATTATAAATTATAAATTATAAATTATAAATTATAAATTATAAATTATAAATTATAAATTATAAATTATAAATTATAAATTATAAATTATAAATTATAAATTATAAATTATAAATTATAAATTATAAATTATAAATTATAAATTATAAATTATAAATTATAAATTATAAATTATAAATTATAAATTATAAATTATAAATTATAAATTATAAATTATAAATTATAAATTATAAATTATAAATTATAAATTATAAATTATAAATTATAAATTATAAATTATAAATTATAAATTATAAATTATAAATTATAAATTATAAATTATAAATTATAAATTATAAATTATAAATTATAAATTATAAATTATAAATTATAAATTATAAATTATAAATTATAAATTATAAATTATAAATTATAAATTATAAATTATAAATTATAAATTATAAATTATAAATTATAAATTATAAATTATAAATTATAAATTATAAATTATAAATTATAAATTATAAATTATAAATTATAAATTATAAATTATAAATTATAAATTATAAATTATAAATTATAAATTATAAATTATAAATTATAAATTATAAATTATAAATTATAAATTATAAATTATAAATTATAAATTATAAATTATAAATTATAAATTATATGGAGTAGTGTATTGGCTCCCATGCTTTGAGGGGCCCTACACAACTTCCACAGGCTGTGTGGGGCCCTACATGGCTCCCACACGCCTTGATCCGTGTACATGGATCCCACACGACTGGAGCCATGAATTTAAGATCACCCAATTAAAAATAATGTGAAAAGTGCCAAATTAGATATATGAGGAAGATTTTGAGGAATTCCAAAAACCATGAATTCTTTTCTTGAGATTTGGGAGAAATTTGAAGAAAATATGAAAGATATATCATTAGAAACAACAATGTTTGGCTTATATTTTTATTTAAAAGATTTTTTTGATGATAAATCTATTTTGAAATAAAACAGAAATATCTGACAAGAAATAAAAGATTATCAGGGGAAAAAAAGCCAGAAATAAAATTAAAATGGAAATGGGATTGGATGGGACTAGATCCTTTTTGATTGCTCCTTGTAGTGCTGATTTACAGCTTTGAGTTTTTTTCAAATTTTCTGTTGAAGGGATTCAATGAGTTTGAGTTAATTGGTAGCAGGTTGGGAAGGTTCTACATCAAGAGAGTCAAAATTTGGATTCCTTCCATAAAGAGTTTGTAAATTAAAATTTTTATTGAAGGAATGATTAAATAAAAAAGGAATGATTGAAGTTTTTTATTTTCATTTGGCTTATGGAAGCCACTTTTACCAGTCATAATCTTGGTAGCAAGCACAAATTCAAAGATATTCTTTGGTTATTTGTTTCAATTGCTTTGTTTGGCCATCAAATTCGGGATTATAACCCATTGATAGATTTTTATTTATGTTTAAATTTTGGCATAAAGAGGTCCAGAAGCTAGATACAAACAAATTTCCACAATTTATGACAATATTATCAGGTAGACCATTCTTTGAGAGGATATTTTATGTGAAGAGGTTAGCCAGTTATTCCAAAGAGGCAGTAATCTTTCTTTGAAAAAATAAAGCCATATTTTAGAAGCAATGTGATATCAACTGGATAGCATCAAATCCATAAGGAATATATAATTGAGAAATAAAATCCATGGACAAAGAATGCCAAGGAATAGGAAGAATTGGAGGTGGATGGAGCAGCCCATGATTGTGGTGATTCAAGTACTTTTTATAATTTCAATCATAGCACCTGTTAAGCTAGTCTTTTACTTCACTGGTCATACCAGGCCAATAGAAATCTCTTGCAATCACATGATGAGTTTTTTCCAGGCCATAATGACTTGAAAGCAGAGATTCACTCCAAGATTCAAAGATATATAACCTAATACAAGGTTTCTAAGGTACTACTATACATTCTTTATGAACTAAATACCCCTTTTTTTATGAACACCATTTCTTCAAGCAATACATGATTGCAAGAAGCTCCTTATCATGAATCTTCCAATTAATTTCAGAGGACTTCAACTTGCAAGATTCAAAAGCTATAGGATGGAAAAGATTGGAAATTTGATAAAATTGCAAAAGGATACCAGCAATAGCATAGTTGATTGGGTCTAATTTGATATTAGTTTGAGATAGCTTGTTGAAATGAGAAAGGATAGGTTCTAAATTTAATCATTTCTTCAGAGCTTGAAACTCCACATTAGCTTGTTTTTTGAAAACAAAACAAATATCCTTCTGATAAAATTATGGTGGTTGTTTATAGACACAAAGACAAGTAGGCTCAGTAGTGACATTTTATTGGGAGGCTCAGCAGGGGGTGGTTGCCGGAGCCACAGCACAATAGGATCAAAAATCTGAGATTGGCTAATTGCCTAATCCTGCGCAGAAATTCAAGGGCTTGGAAGCATTGCAGGTGCAGGTTTTGCAGCACAATAGCAAATCTGAGCTGGTGACTTGCCTTTTGCAGAAAACAGTGGTTTTTGATAATCAACCCCACCACAATTATGGATTTAGGAGTAAAGAACGCGGAAGCAATTGACTGGAAATATGGATTATTTATCCAAAAGCAAACCATGGAGTATGCAGTGGTGGTTTAAGAAGGGTATGTAATTGTTGGGACAGTTGAAAACTAAAGTCAAGGATGTGGCATGTGGTTTGATGGGGATCCATAAAGAAGATTGATGGGAGTCTTTTGTTATGCAGCAGGCAGGTTCAAAGAGGATCTTCTAAGAAATATCAATGAGGATCTTTTGTTATTAATTAATTTTGAAGAATTTACTGGTAGGTTCATTTTAGATTGCAGAAGTATCACCGTAAATGATGTATGTGGACCAATTAGCTAATAGTGATCCGGGTTATTGTGGAATGCATGTGGAAGGCTTGTACATAAAAAGGGGAATTTTTCTTTCTAGTTTTGGGGATCATAATATTATCTTTGAGGATCATCTTTTTTAGGGAGTCTTTGGAGACCTTACATATCTTGGAGTATTTTTGTGTATTGGAGTAACTTGGAGCACTAGCAGAAGGATATCACAGTGCAGGGCTCATTGCAGAGCCTGTTTGTTTTGTTAATATTATTTCATTGTTTATTATTCAAAGGAGACTCCAAATGGCGCAGAGTTGTTAAAAAAAAACAGAGAAGGAATTCCAGGTTGTTTTTCATTTGTTGCAAGTTGTGTTTATCTTCTCTGCAGAGGTGGTTTTTCTGAGATAATTGAGTTGGAGTGGGTATTGTAACTCAAATATTAAGAAAGTATGTGGAACCGGAGAAGTTTTGTTGCAGATAATAGTAGCGGAACACTACCTTGCACTAAAACATTATCCAAATTAGAAATTTTCTTGTGATAGTGTCAGATAGATGTCTGATAGAAATCACTAAAAACAACAAAAATAATCAAATTATGAATGGAATTTGGTGCAGAAAATTACAATATTGGTTTTATTTGGGCTATTTCCATGGAAACACCCTCTTTAAAAAGGACTACACCAAGGAATTGGAGAGTGCTTTTATGAGACTTAAACTTGAAAAAATTTAGTAAAGATATTTTTCTTTTGATTTTCAAACATTTTGAAAACATTTTTGATTTTATCTTCAAGGTTCTATGAGTAGGTTATTATATCATTCAGATACACCACAAGGGACTTCTCTACAAGATCTGATAAAATAACATTGAAAAAATTTTCAAAAGCAGAAGGAGCATTATATAGCCCACAATTCTTAACAATATACTCATAGATTCCAAACCTAGTTTTCATAGCAGTCAGATATTCATGAACTTAAACTATTTTAATCAATTTATATGCTCCAAAAATTCATAAATTTAATAAATGAGTATCTCTGTGGAAGAGAGTGAGGAGATGTAACATAGGTGGTACTTGAGAGACATTCTTATGGATCACCTGCTTCAGTTTAATAAAATCAACACAGGGACAAAAGCTTCCATCTTTCTTTGGATAATAAATGACTGAAGAGAATATTTTTGAATTGCTTATTCAAATAAATCCTTGTGATGAATTTTTGGTAATTTATTCCTGAAGCATTGTCAATTCCTGCTTCAAGAGAGAGTAAACAGGAACTGGAGTTGAAGCTGGCAAATTATTTATGATCTTATGATCATAAGGAAACAATTTGGGAAGTTTTTGGGCTTCAAAATTTGAAAAAACATCAGCATATTCACAATAAACTGGAAATCAATGATCTCAAATTATTTCTAAATATTCAGTCTGGTAATTTTCTTTGAGCCCAGGGTTAGAAATATTGAATTGATGCAAGAGGATCAAGGAGCTCAAAATAAAAATTCTTTTGGGTGCATTCTTCTCTTTGAAGAAGCAAGATATAGTTGCTTTGGAGAAGTAAGAAATATATTCCAAGATCTGAAGAGGGGATTTGAGACTGAAGTTCAGGATATTGCAAATCTCCTGGAAAAAAGTTTCATCCAACTCAATGACAGTGTCATTTAGGCTGTTTAATTACTTCTTAATGGAAGAAAAAGCACATTGGGGATGGAATTGTTGAGTTGAATAACTCCTTCTTCCCAATTTACATTGGGCTTTGAATTTACTAGAGATTCATGGCCTAGGATGGTATCATCCTTCCAAGGTATATCCAAAACAAATATATCTCATTTGAGGGTGGGGAAACTGAAAAATTCATTTTTCCTTATGGTCAACCCAATGAAATGGTTCTCATGCACTACTTGCTAAATAGATGGGAAACTTGTCTATCTCAAAAAATGGAAGATTTCTTGAAATAACAGATGCTAGACTTTTAAACTAAATGTTGCCATGCAATAGAATGATGCTTTAAGGTGTATTACTGGAATGAAAAATTAAAAATATCAAACTTGGAGAATGACTAGTCTTTTAGGTTCAAAGATTGACCTGCAGATATTTATATAATTTGTATTCTCATTTTCAATTATTAATAAAACTACAAGAAATTCTTTTTGAAGACTTACCAACTTCACAGGCCAATGATTTAGAAAAATTATTCACATCATGTTTCCCACTGCAATAAATACACAACCCCTTCCTTCTCCCTCCTTTCCCATTCCTTATCCTCAGACAAACCAGTGACTAGTCTTTCAGGTTCAAAGATTGACCTGCAGATATTTATATAATTTGTATTCTCATTTTCAATTATTAAGAAAACTACAAGAAATTCTTTTTGAAGACTTACCAACTTCACAGGCCAATGATTTAGCAAAATTATTCACATCATGTTTCCCACTGCAATAAATACACAACCCCTTCCTTCTCCCTCCTTTCCCATTCCTCATTCTCAAACAAACCAGTCTCTTTGTCCAGGAAACTTTGATTTTGGGGGTCTTTTCCCTTGTTGGAGCTGGATTTTTAATTCAAGAATGGTTTTTTCTGCATTCAGTTCTTTGATTTTTTCTTTGAAGAATTTTTAGTATTGATGGCGAAATTTCATGATTGTTTCATTGAATTTTTTTTTGGGAGCCATTATCATGCTCAATCAGCAACTAAATCAGTTTCTGCATTTTTGTGATCTTGTGTCCTGCTACAGAAATCTGCTTGTTTAGGCATGCTGGTAGCCCTTTTTGGATATGAAATAAAAGTGTGACCTTGTTTCATTTGATGTAAGACTACAATTTTCCAAAATTTAATATATAAAATGATTCCCTACTACAACCCTTCACCATTGAATTATTTAACTTTTCATCCACATTTCAAACTTGGTTTTGATCTCCAAATGTGAAATTTTTTTGTTTGTATTGGTCCCAGTTTTTGAGAATGAAGCTTGTAATTTTTTAATCCAGAAGCTTGGGATATGGTTAAAACCATTTTAAATCCCTAAATTCCAAAACAAAATTGACATAAATGACCTTGTAACAGTGGGTTTTGAAGCTATTTGGGTCATTAGATAAAATAATTTTACCGGATTAAAGATAGGATTCAATTTTATGAGGGTTCTATCCCACAAACTGATCAGGCTTTTTCATTCTGGGAGTTAAAAAGCTACCAGAATTAGAGTAATTTTGGTTAAGAGACTCAATTAACATGGTCAGGAGCATCTTAGCTTCCAGATTGGCATGTTCTAAAAGCCATAAATCTACCTGGGTTTGGGGAGCTCTCATAAAAACCAGGAGAGTCCCAGATTTTTTTTGGGAAACCTTAAAGGCCTTGGAAGGGTTTCTTGGGACCAAATAGTCATTAATCAGACCTCTGGATAGAGAAAAAGAAGAAGGAACCACATCTAAGGGTTTTTTTCCCTGTGTGCCTCTTTTTACCCCTACCCTATTGAAATTTATATTTTAAGGGGAAAGGGAAGCATTAAAAGTCAAGCAAGTCTGTGAAATTTATAATAAAACATGTCTGTGAGGATTTTAAAGCCTTTTAGAGTATTTTTTTGAGTTAGTTAATTTACTTTCACATGCCCACCCCACATACTAACAATGGAAAGGATTAGGTGGATGTGGCGCCCAAAAGAGTGACCAGTGCTACAAGGAATCTCAAATTTAGTGGGGCTATCCTTTGAATTTCAAAGTTGATTTTCAAATTAAAGTGCATGGTGCAAGAGGAAATTTTTTAAGGAGACACTAAGGCAAAGCTTTATTGATGTAAAGACTTATTCTCAGCAAGGATTCAAGAATGCATTAAATTTAATAACTGAGGAATCAATCTGCAGGTGAATCACTTTTCCTTTTAAGTTAATCTATATCATTATGTGGGTGAATATATACAACCTCATAGATATCCTCTCTATGTAGGAAGAGAAAGTTTTCAATGAATTTATGTTAATGCAAGGCTAAATGAAACAATTTCATTGAGGTAGTATAGGAAAGCAAGGAATGAAAAAATACAAATGCAAGGAGATAATGAAGAGAAATTCTAATTCAAATTACAGACTAACCAATGTAGTTTGGATGAAAAACGCAGACTGGATACTGGGAATAGGAAGGCTTGACAATGTTGTTGGAAATTAATTAGGTGATTGGCTGTCCAATTTTCAAACTGATTGTTTGATGCTGACTGGGAATGGATTGGAATGGTAACTAGGTTTTTTCAAAGTCCATAGCTAACCAAAAAGAGAGTTTGAGGGTGTGAACCCATTTGCAGGGTTCATTGGAAATATTCATAGATGGTACTTCAAATTGAAAGTCCAATCAAAAGTGGTGACTGAGTTACCAGAGATAGAAGGTCCCTTGTGTTGAATTCCAAAATTAGTAAGCAGACTGCATTGATGGTTAGCATGAGTTTTCTGTCACACTATCAGACTGAGGTATAAAATACTGAGCAGAGGGAATATTTCAAAAATTATGTTAAACAATAACCCTTGGATTCAAAGAATGACACAGAAAATCAGAGCAGGAACTAGAAATTTAGGGCCACATCTGGAATCTTGCACCACACCATTTTTGAAGAAGGTTATGGTGGGATGCTGATAAAGATAAAAAGTTGCAATAAATTTGAGGGGTGTTCATTCATTAGTTATGTATTAAGTATTTTCTGACACAGGGGAAGTGAGGATGTGAATAATGGGAGGGAAAAAAACCAAAAGTGGTGGATGCATACTGAGACCTTTTTCTTTCTTTCTTTTTTAATTAAAAAAAAAAGAAAAAAAAAAAAAACAGAAACCATTTATTTAATGTTCACTTTGGCACAGCCATGGTGAAACAACTAATGATTTCAAAAGTTCAATGGCAGGTCTGAACTTTTTTTCTGGGAGGAGGGGGGGGGACCTGCAATTAAAAAAATGGTGGATTTGGTTAAGTTGTATATACCCTGTTATGTGCTTACAAGTCACAGTCTATTTGTAAGATCAAATTGATCTAAATTGAGCTACACTTGATATATATTAACACTATATTTTATGATAACACTTATCAAAATCACTTCATTATGATCATTCTGATTAGTTTCAAATCAAATGAATCCTATCAATTTCAAAGTAAATCAAGAGGGCTGATCCCAAGGTAAAGAAAAACTAAATCAAGGATATAATAAAATTGGAATGTAATCGATTCCATATTTGAATTATCCTCCATGTCAAACTTGATTTATCATGATTGGGTTTCATTGATGAAATATCAATTAGTCAGGGTATCTTCTATTGGCTAAAAAAAATTGAGTTTTTCTTGTTGTTTTGCTTTTAAAATGATGTACCAGACATTCCAATAGTTTAAAATGTAACGATAATTAGATCGATTCATTCATTAAGGCTCTAGCAAACTCGTTAGATTTACTTGATTCTCTTGAGTAAATATTTTTAGTTTTTAATTTAGTCTATAAGCTATTTATTCTAATGCTTTAGGAACTCGATTTTTGGTGCTCCACTTCTCCCAAACAGAAAAAAGAAGTACCACATAAAAAGAAAAAGGCATCTATGATTGATCGATCAAATTGTTAAGAAACCATTTGTAGTATGGTTCGTTCATTATACTTATCGACCCTACGATTTTCTTCATCACGTTCTATGTAACCGAGAACCCCGCCTGTTGTTTGATCATGTTGGGCCTTTACTGAGTTAAAAAATTTCGAATGCGTGAGAACCTTTCTCCATTTTCCCAATCGCGGGATCTCCCTCCCATAAATTCTTCATCACTGAGGTTTACAATTCTGGAGCAAGACTGCTGCCGATACCTCGATCGGTTTTGTTTGGGACTGAGTAGACAATGAAAGTCCAGTCAGGTGGTGGTGGTTAGAAACTGCAAATGATTCTTCTAAACGGAAGATCTAACTCACGATAGCAGTATTGAACTTTGAGCCGCAGCACGCTGGTCGGCCTATGGTCGCCTGTGGGCATGTTGACTGGGTCCCTGTGGTGGGGGCTTCGAGCACTACGATTCGTCAAAAGAGGTTGGTACTTATGAGCTTTTGATAATTCAGTTGAAGAGCTCCAGGCGCAACCTTAAGTATCATGGAGTTTACTGACCCTTCACCTTCAAGTTATTCGTCAGCACACCACGCTGTGGCAGATTGCAGCAAATGGCATACTTCTTGGCAGCATCGGAACAAGTAAAGGAGACAACCAAACTTCCGGGGAGAACGTGCAGTAAAATCACCATGAGTAAGTCGAATAGGCTTGAGGACCGCATATCCAATCCCTCTCTGGAAAAAATTCTAACTGTCAAAGCCGTTTTCAAGTGGGGAGAGTAATTTGAAATTTTGCATGAAATAGTTATGTACGTCGAGTTGGTCATGAAATGGTAGCAAGTACTACTTATTATATGGTATTTATGTGCGCTTTGCTTTTTAAAGGCAAACGAGTCGGGATCAACTTGAACTTGAATTTTATCTGCTTGATTCCCATGCGACGCTCTCTGCTCAATTGCTACCACGTCTTGACTGACGTTTCATTAGCAGTAAACAATTACCGGGTTGCTAACACGCTGATCCATTTATCACCGAGCGCCTAATTAGAAGTCGCTTCCATGGAGAGAATCACACTTCATTTTTGGCACCGCCTAGTCGGTGGTTGGCTTCAAGAACTAGTAGGTCACTAGTTCGATGCTCTCCACCCAGATACCGAATGATCAAAGCACTCTGGTCGTGCTTTCAAACAAATTCAACAATTCCAAACAAGTACAACCACAAAACCGAGACTTCCACATCGTCTCGGTCGTCGATCAGGATCAATGGGTCTGGTCGATCTTTTCCTCTCACTCCGTAAACCCGAATCCATCCACATCTGATAATGTCATCGGAATTGTGTGAAGATCTGTGAGGAATTGAAATCTGCGACATTAGCACAGGCATCGGGCAGCGTGATTGATCTCTACTTGCCTCAAGTTCACTGACTAGTGAATAGCAAAGAGCACACGAAGTGAAACCCTTGCTCGCTTCAACTCAATAGGCAATTCATCTGGTTCTTGTAGTAGGCATTCAAAAAGAAAAGGTACCATACTACACAGAAATCAACCATCATCATGGGGTAATTAAACAGGGGATGATTACGGGCAATCGTTATTGTTACACAACAAGAATCAAAGAAAAACTACGAGCAACCCGGGGATATACTTACACAACCTCACTCCCATTGCTTAGACAAAACTATGCATGTAACAACATGAATGAAAACGCGATTTCCGAAGTCTGGCAGATTTCAAGCTCAAAGAAAAGCATGATATAATCTGTGTAAAAAAAGATGAGCCCTAAGCGAAAACCAGCTTGCCATCAAGATATGCGACACCTTTTCGGCTTATCCACTACACATCGTACAAGCACCAGGATTCTCCAGGGAACAAAGCAATTTCGCTTGTTCTACCTCTCTTTCTTCGGCTCTCCTCTTTGCATCTTCAAAACTCACAGTTGGTTCGTCATTCGAGGATTCAAATGAACTTTGCACTGTGGAGGATGTCGCATTACTGGTAGGTTTGTTGTTGTTTGTCGAACTGAGAGAGCCATCATTCGATCCAGAGTGATTTGCGATCGCAACCTTGGCGTTGGAAATGTCATTCAAAGGCCGGGACCCTTTTACAAGTCCCGAACTGGGCTGAAGGCTTGAGCTACCGAGCGCAGCAGCTTTATTAGCGGCCTTGGCCTCATCCTGGAGTTTTTTGTCCACAGTGAATTGAATGGCATTGGCGGCAGCGCGGGTTCGTAAATAATACATTCCTGTTTTAAGTCCCTTCTTCCAAGCATAAAAATGCATCTAAAAAACACGGTCGAGAAGAAATATTTAACATGAGATGACCGCTCAGCAAGCCGGAGAAATCAAACTAAGCCAGCGTACAGAAGTCAGTTGTCCGAAAGTTGGAGCTTGTAAATGGATGTTCAGAGACTGTGACTGATCAATAAAAGCTCCCCTGTCAGCAGCCATATCAATGATTACCTACGCAAAAGTCACCAAAACAATTAGCTGAGAAGATTCCAAGTACTGCTTCACATTGACAAGATAAAACTACCTTTTGGCTGATTTCCCATACGGTCTTGTAGACAGCCTTCATCTCGGTAGGGATATTCGGGATATTTTGAATGGAGCCTTGATGAGCAATAATTCGATTCTTCATCTCGTCGTCCCACAAACCCATCTCAACCAATTCTTTGAGTAACCAAGGGTTAACAATTTGAAACTCTCCAGCCAATACTCGCCTCGTATATATGTTACTGGAAAGAATGCCATGAAACTTTTTCAGCATAAAAGAATTGTCAAGAATGTGGCGAAATCTAGAGCTTACGAGGTGTATGGCTCAAAACATTCGTTAAAGCCAAGAATTTGGCTTGTAGACGCAGTGGGCATCGGAGCAAGTAAAAGAGAATTTCGAATACCTGTTTCCCTGACCTTTTCTCTCAGGCCGTCCCAGTCCCAAAGACCGGAAGGCTTCACGTTCCACATGTCAAATTGGAGGATGCCTTGGCTAGCTGGAGAGCCCGGGAATGTTTCATATGGACCATCCTTGACTGCTAATTCGTTTGAAGCCTCCAAGGACGCGTGATAGAGAGTTTCGAAAATCTGAACGTTGAGTTTCTTGGCTTCGAGCGAATCAAATGGAAGCTTCAAGATTTGAAATGCATCGGCGAGTCCTTGCACACCAATCCCGATCGGGCGATGTCTCATATTTGATTTTTTGGCTTCGGGAACAGGGTAGAAGTTGATATCGATAATTTTGTTGAGGTTGTAGGTAACTTCTTTAGTAACCTCATGGAGTTTCTTAAAGTCGTAGTTCCCCTCAACAATGTAGGTCGGCAAAGCAATCGATGCTAAATTGCAAACGGCTACCTCATCAGGAGCGGAGTACTCGATGATTTCGGTGCAAAGATTGGACGACTTGATGGTTCCGAGATTCTTTTGGTTGGATTTTTCTAAAAACAATTCTCCGATTAAATTAAC
Organism: Puccinia polysora; assembly: GCA_025617555.3. Classification (NCBI taxonomy): domain Eukaryota; kingdom Fungi; phylum Basidiomycota; class Pucciniomycetes; order Pucciniales; family Pucciniaceae; genus Puccinia; species Puccinia polysora. Next base: position 51,735,068 of record CM062614.1, read on the forward strand.
CTGTCTACCTGTCCTGGTTATACCAAACGTTTGAGCTTACTATTGGCAGCGTCTTTGTACAACATAAAGGGATTGCCGGTTTCGGTTTGAGCCTCCAGGATCGCATACCAGAGTTTTTGGGCTTTGACCGACCTCTTGGCTCTGCCTTCCTTCTCGTATCTTTCAAAAAGCTCTTCAAATTCGTCGCCATAAACATCTGCCAGGCCAGGAGCCTCGGCAGGGCAGAACAGGGGCCAATCTTCGTTCTGATCAATTGAAACAGCGATGAGCTTTTCGATGAACACGAGCTTTCGGTGAGCCACAAGTCATAAGAATCAGGTCATACCTTTTCAACTCGAGACATGAAGAGGTCAGGGATCCAAAGAGCGTAAAATAGGTCTCGAGCACGACTCTCTTCCTTGCCATGGTTTTTTCGCAAGTCTAACCAGTCAAAGATATCAGCGTGCCAGGGCTCAAGGTAAATCGCGAAGGCGCCAGGTCTTTTGTTACCACCCTGATCGACATAACGCGCAGTCTGTAGGGACAGAAGGAAAATCAGCCCGGGAGGAAACATAAACAGAAGAGATTGATCCCACATTATTAAACACTCTGAGCATGGGGACAATGCCGTTGGAGTAACCGTTGGTACCGGCAATATAACTGCCAGTTGCTCGAATGTTGTGAATGTGGAGGCCGATTCCACCAGCACTTTTTGATATCATAGCACAAGTTTTCAAAGTGTCATAAATGCCTTCAATCGAATCAGACTTGCTGGCGATAAGGAAACACGACGAAAGTTGGGGATGAGGGGTTCCGGCGTTGAACAGCGTAGGGGAAGCATGAGTAAAGTACTGTTTGGGATGATGGTCAGTGTTAGGCAAGGCTGATTCAGGTACAATCAATAGCCGACATACTTTTTCGGACATCAAGTTATACGTTCTGATCGCTTTTTCGACGTCCATACCATGAATTCCCACCGCTACTCTCATGAGCATGTGCTGAGGGCGCTCGGCCACTTTCCCCTTGATCCGAAGCAGATATGACCGCTCGAGAGTTTTGAAGCCGAAATAGTTATAATTAAAATCCCTGTCATAGATCACAGCACTATTGAGAGCTTCGGCATTAGCTTTGACGGCTTCATAAGTCTGCTGAGATATCATAGATGATGGACGGCCGTTGATAGGGTTAACTGTCAAGTTTTACCGGAAGAGCCAAACAGATTAGCAAATGGAAAGGGCTTTCAATCTAATGATGAGGAAATGAAAGCACGTGATAGCAACGCATTGTAAAGCATTGACGAACCATAACTATAGAGATCTTCGATAACTTGACTGAAAAGTTTTTTAGTTTCCTTGTGAAGGTTACTGATGGCTATCCTTGCCGCCAGGACGGCATAATCGGGGTGACGAGTTGTCATGTAAGCCGCTGTTTCAGCAGCAAGGTTGTCCAATTCTACCGTTGTGACTCCATTGAAAACACCGTTGATGACTTTCTTGGTTCTGGAGGTTGAGGGAGGAATCCTCAAAGGAACGTAAATGTTACGAACGCTAAATTCAACCAGAACACAACTCACATTTCGATCGGTTCGACGTGAACGTTATCAAGACCGTAACACAGTTTGTTGATTCTGGCGGTGATTTTGTCGAATGCAACTAGAAACGCCAATTAATCGAAGTTTTAAAAGACACGGCCATCAATGCAAGTTTAAAAAAGAAGGATGAAAGAATTTTCACCTTTCTCGCGACGACCATCGCGCTTGTAAACCTTGATAAAGGAGAACATTCAACTTCAGCTTACCCTCTACAACTCAACATAAAAACGAGCCGGATTGAGGATTGCCTGGACTCACGAATGCCATGCTGGGCGCTAAGTTCAAATCGATGAGACGCGACTTGTAAGTAGGAAGGGTAGCGTCAGGTGATGTTCGAGGGACTTGATGAAATGATGGATGATGAGCGGCAGCTCGGCAAGTTGCTCAGGAGAGATATGCTCAATGCGCAGAGTAGATGTCTACAAGGCTGGCTGGAGGAGGAGAATAGGAAGAACTACTGGAGTGTACTCGATGGATAATCGAGAACGAGATGGAGGAGTTCCAGGCGGGGTGGAGACCTTGGAAGCGCCTGGCCGCTGGGGTCGAGGTAAAAATACCCTCTGGACCTGACGCGCGCGCGGGTTGCTCACACTCACCACGAGTCAAGGGCCAGACGCGTCTCAGTCAAGCCACATCAGGGGGCTGCGGATGGCAGCGGGTGTCGCACCAATTACGAAACAAAGATGATTTTCTCCAAGGCATCCATCCTTGGACTGGGATCACACTCCATTGGGCTGGGGGCTTGCAAGATTCATCAACCTACTTGCAGGAGTGTCACTTCGGACACTGAGAGATCCCAATGACTTAAGGGGTGAGAAACTACTTGGGTACAGGATGCATACAATATACCCAATAATCCAGGATATCCTTCAATCTTTGATGACTAGTTATCTTTGCAGGTAAGTCTGAACACGTCTCACGTATGCCAAGTGCTAATATTCCACCTGAGCTGTTGTCGGTAGGCAATAAAAACCACCCTGCAGATAATCATGAGCACTTTTGCATTGGGCATAGGCAGCTATTTGACATGGGACAGCAGTTGGAAAACAGAAATTTCATAAATTTTTTATCTTTTCTACACAATGATGGCATGATGTGTAGATGGCATGGCAGTTTGAAGCCTTGACTGATGGTGCAAGCAGTGTGCTAATAACTGTAAGAATATGCACCATGAAGAAAAGTGCTGCACCTGGGTGTTGCACCAAGGGTTTTGAGTAGATTTTCTTGGGGAAACTGATCAAAACTTGAGAAAGTTGTATTTGGTCATATTCTGTTGAATTTTTGTTTATGAAATCCATTTTATATAAATCAGAATGTTTGGAATTTTTGATAATTTTTTGAATTTTTTGCAATTGAGCTTTATTTTGTGCCTCTAACCCAGCCAGGGTATGTCCCCCAGTGACCTGATGGTTGCATTAAGCTAAAGCAGCGATGTATCCAAAAAAAAAAATGAATTTTGTATCAAAAACTCTTTTTGATTTAAATAATACTATTGGAAGGAAATAAGTGCTTTGAATGATTAAAATTTCAGCTAAATTCAATAATTTATGAGTTTCAATCAAATTTTGCATTATACTGAAAGAAAGAAGGAATTTGCAGGAACTCTGTCTTGTTTTTTTCTGATTTGATTCAGCAAAAACTGACTTGTATACAAGTCCAAAAACATCCAGCTTTAATTTTTCCCATTCTATTATTTTGAAAGGGATGAATATGTCATACCACTTCCATAGCTCAGGATCCTGCAAAAAATTTAGAGGCAAGGCCTAAATAAAAGGCTATGAGACTGGCTGAAAACCAGCCCATATGCAGGTTTTATGGTGTCACATATCCCTGTGTGAAAGTATCCCTGTTTTAAAGGGTACTGTCTCACAAAGTGTGTATGGTGGTTGGCGCTAAACCATGTTCCCTCCAGACATGCTGCCATATTCAAAAATACTCCTGAATGCCATAAGGGGCCACCAAGACTTGGGAGTCTTGCTGTTGCAAGGTGGAGAATCCAACAACTTTCACAGAACAGGCCACTTTTAAAACTTTTCCTGATTGTAAATTTAACCCACAGCAGGGTTGGCAAGTCTATTTCATACCTCAGGGTCCTGCAAAAATTCAAGAAGCAAGGCCTAACCAAAAGGCTATGAGGCTGGCTGAACAACTGGTCCATTTGCAGGTTTTGTGGTGTCACATACCACCCTGAAACAGAATACTGATTAATTTTATTCTTATAAAATCCCATTTCTAAACAAAAATATTCAGAATATTTTGTTTAATCTTTCATTATTTTTTATTTGTTTAGGAAAGAATTTTTTTTATTTTCAGCATAAAATTGACCAATTTTTCAATTTTTTTATCAAATTCAAGATTTGCAGTTTTATTTTTGGTTATGATAGTTGCTTTAGCTCAAAGAAACCAGAAGGAAAGTTAGAGACATGAATTGGCTACCCAGGAGGCACAAACAAAGAGTTACATAACAAAAAATACCAAAAATTCTTAAAAATTCTAAGTATTACAGCCCATGTAAATTCAATTACATAAAAAAGAAAATATCAAATATGAAAAAATAGTGATTTTCAATGACAGAAATCACTTGAGTTAATGTGACATGTAAAAATAAAATAAATACCAGTTTTTTTCAATTAATTCAAATCTGAGGTCAGATTTGAAGAAAAAACTTTATGCAGTATGCAAAAAAATTAGAAAAATAAATTTTCTTTGCAAAAAATGGAAAAGATGTCAGTGCAATAGAAATGCATTGGTACCCAACATAATGAAATATGAATATTCAAATATGAATATTTCATTAAGGGAATTCAAGAAATTTAAATAATCCAAAAAAAAAAAAATTAAAAAAATGAATGAATAACATAATTCTGATGGAATGTAAATACCTTGGTGCCAAACAAAAAAAAGAAATACATAAATGCTACATTAATCTATTTCATGAAGATAGTTCAAATATTTTGAAATATTCAAAAAGAAATATCAATTATAAAAATATCAACATTAGGGCATAGCAGAGTTAGCAAAACCACCATTTTTTTAATGGTGTGTTTCAGAAAAATACCCCAATTAAAAACACACCATTAAAAATATATCAAAAAACTACTTATTTCACATCAGAAGTTTCAGAGCTAGCTCAATTTTTTTTTCAAATAAAGTACATAAAGGTTAATTCAACATCAACATACATTGGGCCACACCATCCACCCCTTGCTTCCCAATGATCTGAAGAATAAAACTAAATGTAGGATTGATCTATCACCAAAATAAATGAGGGAGAAATTCAAGAACTATTGGTCCAATTATAAAAAAGCCCAATCAATTTCAATATTGACTGTTTTTGGTCTCACTGATGCTGATAAAGCCAAAGAGATCAAATTTGTGGTCAATAAATTGGGATCCATCTATCCTTTTTATTTTAAAATGGACAAATAATTTATAAAGAAGGCCAAAATCACCCCTCTAGCTGATTTTGATTTTCAAAGATCCCACTCAATTGATTCTGAGGAGATGGTAGCCAATATTCAGAAAAGTGGCAGGGATGAAAAGGAAAGCTTGATCAAGGAACCAAGCTTGGTTGAGGGAACCCTTTGATTTGCCACAATCTAATTCTAAGAAATATATTCAACTAAGAAAAGTTCTCATGGGGTCAAAATTAGCATCAATGATACATTCCGATTCATCCTTGGATACAAAACTTGCATCTCTGGATTTTTAAATTCCAAGCTTGAGCCAAGTCATTTCCAACCCCATCAAACTGGGGGAGGAAAAATTGAAAAATAACCTCCTCCACAACCATCCAAACCTGTATACCTTGTTATTGACAGAAATTATATTTGATATTAATTAAAACTTCTAGTGAATAATTTCTGATGTCCTCTAAACACCCTCAAAATTTGTTAGCCAAAAAAAAGCTTGAGCCAATGGGGCCTCTGACTTCACCATCCAACAGAAGTTATGATTTTGAGCCCAATTCTCATTAATAGGAAAGAGATTCATTGAAATAAAGAAAATTAAAACCCAAAATCCATCAAAGGTGGAGGACCATTCCAGCTTTGGAGGTTTTGAAGAGACCCTTAAGCAGCAAGATTTGGGTTAGAAAATTTAACCACTATCAACACATGTATACATGCTAATTCAATTGTATGCCTTTCAAACCAGTTAAGTCCCGGATTTAAAGTGATTGGCTTGAAGCAGAAAATGGAAGGCTTTAGTTTGAAAAGGAAAAATGGCTGCTAAAATTCAAAATAGATATATAAAAGAAAAGAGTTGTGCAAAGGGCTGAAGACAAAAATGTCAATTCTCAGTTGATTTTAAGAAAAACTGAGCAGAGTTTGAAAGAGAGCAGAAGGAGAAAAATTAAATGGAAGCTAAAAAAAAGTGAAAAGCTTTCCTTAGCTTTTGAATTTGTGAGGAGAGGTAGACCTGTTGAGGAAATGTATAAAATCACTCAAATACTTAGTTTTTTTCTAAATTTATTCAATTTTGAAAATTTTGTTCTATTTAAAATCTATCAATTTCAAGGGAAAATTCAAAGCATATTTTTCCCCCCTTCCTCCTTCAGTTGGCATGATTTTGATTTTTATTATTAATTTTTTCCTTATTTTCATCCATTGTTAACCAAGTCTTCCAATCCCCTTGACTTGCTGCAGCAAAAATGGAATGAAAAAGATATTTTTATTAATTCTAACAATTCAAACAATAATTTTTCCAAAAGGAGTTCCTAAGAAGTGAAATCCCCTCTTCATCCTCTGTTTGTAATGATTTTTTTTCTTCTTATTAATTTGCACCTGCTTTTTATACATTTTTAACTAAATTCCCTAAGTCCTTTGAGTGAATGCATCAACAATGGAATGACAAAGAGATGTCTATTAATTAAAAAAATTAAAACAAGCATTGTCCAAAAAGGAGTTTCATCAGAATGGAAAAAAAAAATGGTCAGTCATTTTTTGATAGTCAAATTTTGAAAGAAAGAAGATAAAAATTATAAAAAAATTGAGAAATTAATGAAAAAGTAATTAAAGGTAGATCAACATCCATTAAGTTTTCAAGTGTGCACTTCTATATAATAAGGCAGGACCAGAATTTTGAGCCAGCAGAAGCCAAATGTTGTAAAGGGGTGTTCCCCCAGGATGGGATAAAATATTGAATTTAAAATTCAGTCAAATACTTAAAATTTTAAAGGTATTATACCCCATCCTAATTAAAAAAGCAAAGAAAAAATATATACATATTTAATTGTGCAACATGCCCTTCCAAAAATGTTCAAGCCTTTTTACAGCCAAAAAGGGTTTCCTTGAATGATGGAAAAAAGAATGAAAAGATCATCAAAAGAAATCAATGGAGGGTGATAGGAGAGATGACTGTCTTAGATAGAAGGATGGAATCACAGGATATCAATGACACCAAAGTAATAGATCACCAGTAGGGGCATATCTTTATCATAATTACCTTGAAAAAAACTTTTGTACTGATAGAATAAAAACCTCATCTTCTTCGTAAATAAATCCTTGAGTGGTAACCACTGATTCTTTTTTGAAAATATGTGTGCCTCTGAAGTTTGAATTTCTTTCCTCAATTCTGAAGCCACCAACTATTTTTCAATACTTCTTGTCAGAGTTAGTTTCCTAATAAGTAACTGGTTCATCATTTTAGTACCATGAGTAGGAGAACCAGCATTAATACTACTACATCCCAATATTTCTTGATTGGTGAAAGTATATATCAAGTTATGGGGATTTGATTTGAGATCCTCATCCAACCTTAGCACAAGTGCATTGGGATTGGGTGGGAAAACAGGTTCTCAAATTGCAAGAATCATAAATGATAACTTGGAATCTGCTTCAAATTACCTCTACACATAGTTTTTAAGCAAATGAGGAGAAAATATTGCATGATTCTGAGTTTTTGAAGTAAAGTGGTAACTTAATTGAGCTTCTTTTCAAACAAAAATTTCTTTGAGGGACCTAGATTGATCAATTTAAATTGATGGTTTTAATTTAAATCTTTTAGGATGCCACATGATTTAGCTTTCTTCTTGGAATGCCAACAAACTATGACCAAACCCTGTGAGAGAAGGAATTACTAAAATTAGATGGATGGATGAGTGTTAGTGAGCTTGGGGATAGTTGAGAACAAACCTTGAGGTTGAAGCTATCATGAATATGGGTGATGGATGCTCACACTCATGGGATAGTTGAGAATTTTTGAATAGTTGAGATTAGTATGCCTTTGAGTAAGTGGGGCTCTTGAGAATTTAATTTGAGTTTACTGTAGGATTCAGAAAGAATAAACTATGCCAAGCAGTGGGATGAATGAAGGAAAAGGTGGATGGTATTAGAAGACAGATTGAAAAGGGGGGAGATTGCTACAAATGATTTGTTTGTGAGATTTGGGAGATTGAAGGATGGTATATCATGCCAAGGCTGTTGGAGTCAATGATCAGATCAGGGACTCTGACTCAACTCAAAAAGTTGAGGACCGGATTTGTAAGAAACAAAGTCAATAAGGTGAATTGCAAGGTCATGGAAAAGACCAGTTTAAATAGACAACTAGAGAGCCCCTCAAAGGGGGGCCTAAGGCACTTGATGACTAATCAGCATTGGCAGAAACTATATGGACAAAAGAAAATGTGATCAACTATGGAGTAAGCCAATAAGAAAGAATTCATAAGTTAATAAAGGACCAGGTGACATGTAGTAAGAAGATTCTGTGACAGAAGGGATCAAGGCTATCAGCAGAAGACATTATACTCCAACACACCCCCTTGCTGGTAGGCTTGAGACCGGGTGAGAAAATGAGAACGTATAAAAACACAGGCTAACAAAATGGTGAAAAAGGACAAGGAATTTTGAGGTAGCAACCTAACCTAAATGCAGCCAAAGTAAAGGAAACAGTAACAAAAAGATGGTAATTGATTTGAAGAATGCAACAGTGAAGACACCAGCAAGCGGTCAAATTCAGCAAGTTGAATCGGGTGAGAACAGTTGCGGGGAAGTTGCAAGTGAGTTCACAAGGAAAAAATAGCAGATGACAGGTTCCAGCAACTAGAGGAGCCGGAAGCAACAGAACTTGATGGATCAACCGATTGTAAGGTTGCAATTTGGGAATTTGACCAAGAGGCAACCAAAAGATACAGGCTGCAATGTTGCGGGTGAGCATGGAAGCAGATCAAAATTGGATTGAAGGGGGTGAATCCTGAAGCGACCGGGCAAGTTGCAAGAAGAGAGCAAGCGGCATTGCAAGTTGAGAAGCGCGCGACGTCTTAAGATGAGTGAGAACAGAGTCGCAGAATGAGCCCCAAACAATCTTGCAAGTGATGAGCGCAAGGTTGCAACTTGGCCATTCAACCAAGCAAATAGAGCAGGGCAACCAGAGGACTGCAACAGAGATCACAGGTAGCAATCAAGATAGCAAGGTTGCATGTTAAGTTGGGAGCAGGGTTGTAAGCGGGGCGCAAGAAATGTTGCCAGGACATGAGCGAGTAGATGAGGCAGATCATCCGACCGACAACTTGAGCAGCAATTGGTGCATGAGACGTAAGTAAGGCCACCACTAATAGAATGCAAGGTCTAAAAGCAAAAGCAAACAGGCGGGCGCAAGGATTGATTTTAGGAGACAGCAATTGACCAAGCAAGCCCGGCAGAGACTATTTGATGGTGAGGGAGCAAGGTTGATTGGATGGATAGCAAAGTTGGCTCAAATGCCACGGCAAATTGCGGAATGGTCTTGAAGCTGGGTCCCCGGCAGATAGAGAAAGAAAACAAATGATGTCGCGGCCAAGCGGATGCCAGTGTTGAAGTCGGAAGCAAGTTTGGAGGATTTGATTGAATGAGTGCGGCCAAGATTGAAAAAGGGACTGGAGACCGCAATCAAGAGTTTTTAAAATCGACAGATCTGATTCTAATGAGCTTGAGATCAATCTCAACCAATTTGGTTCATCGATGATCACTGAGAGTGTGGATGAGGATAGGTGGGATAGATAATCCTTGGATTGATCAATGTATGATGAAGAGGGAGAGTAGAAGGATGTGAGTAAGGTCTATCCCATCTCACCCCCTCGCCAAAAGACTCGAATACCAGTTTTCAGGATGAGAGCCTTGAAGGCGGACAAATCAAAATCAAGAGGAGGTGGGATTGCAAACAAGTTTGCGGTTAAGAAAACAAAAAAGGGGGGATTGGTCGATGGAGGGATCCTGATGATACTGAGTAGGTTGAGGTAGTGGAGATCGTCGTAGAGCTTCATGGCCAACTCGAGAGACTTTTTGAAGGATTCCAGGTAACATCGAGGTTGTTGTTCAGTTGAGTTGACCAAGAGAGCAAATGATGGAAGAAGGGCAGTCAAGTGGTGACCAATAACGCGCTCAGGGTCGGAATCACAACTACAAGGTTGACCAAATTGATAACTCAAAAGATGGCCAGCTGAAGTAATTGAACAATGGCAATTGAGCAGAGAGGATCTTGAGTTGTGAGGTGATCAAGAGGATGGGAGTTTCCAATTTGGAGAGAGCAATGTAGGAAAATTGGTTTTGAAGTGAATGATTGATAGACAGGTTGCAGAACTCTTGGTCTACAAGATCGAGTGTTGAACCAGGATCAAGCCAATATGCCACCCAAGGAATGATAGATTGAATCAAGATTGAAGGTGATCATTATGATGAGATTGATGGTTGATGGTTGATGGTTGATGGTTGAGATGGCAGGTTAGGGATGAAATGGTCAATTGATGGCGAGCGTTGATGGTGAAGACAAGGGGATGATGCCTCATCTCATCTCACCCCCTTGCCAAAAGACTAGAGTACCAGTTTTCAGGATGAGAGTTCTGAAGTCGGGTTATAACTGTTGAGTGACCGCAATGAAGGGTTCCAACATGAGGTTTGAGTCGAGTTCAACAAAAATGGAAGTGGATGTAAGACCAATGAAGGTTATTGAAGCAATGACAGATGTTGAAGTTGGAGAGCAATCAAGATGTAGGGAACATCGCAATTGACTGGATGAAGATGACGGTTGGGGGCATTGGAAGATCAAGGAACTAAAGGATCAAGCCTGAGGTAACAACAGGGTCAAAGTAAGGGTAAGTAAGACCAATGAAGGTCACTAATTGAGGGTGGTCAACAGGATAGGTCGGATGGAAGGTAGATACGGTCAGTAATATAAAGACAGTAGTGCTACTCGGGAAGACCATAGAGGTGACTAATTGAGGTGATTGATAGGATCAGTTTGGATAAGAAGGCAGATACAATCAGTAATAGAAAGACAGTAGAGCTACTGGTGTTGAGGGATGACCAACAAAGGTCACTGGATAAAGAGTAGATGCAATTAACAATAGGATAATTGGAGAGCTACCGTACTAAGAGGATTTCCTTGAAGCAAAACAGAGACAGCACAATAGGTGATGCTCTGGGCTCATAACCTGTTGGAGTCGATGATCAGATCAGGAACTCTGACTCAACTCAGAAAGTTGAGGACTGGATTTGTAAGAAACAAAGTCAATAAGGTGAATTGCAAGGTCATGGAAAATACCAGTTTAAATAGACAACTAGAGAGCCCCTCAAAGGGGGGCCTAAGGCACTTGATGACTAATCAGCATTGGAAGAAACTATATGGACAAAAGACAATGTGATCAACTATGGAGTAAGCAAATAAGAAAGAATTCATAAGTTAATAAAGGACCAGGTGACATGTAGTAAGAAGATTCTGTGACAGAAGGGATCAAGGCTATCAGCAGAAGACATTATACTCCAACAAAGGCTACTAGGGGTGAATGAAACAAATTATAGTAGGAAGGGATTGTGAGTTTAAATCTGATGAGAGGGATAGATGAGGGAGGTAAGCTTGGATAGTTAGCTCATAAAGTTGAGATCATCTTGCAATCTTCATCCATCATCCATCAAAATTCAAACTGAAATATTAAAATCACAAGAGTCATTTGATCTGAGGAGAAACAGATTTATTGTCTCATATGATGATCATGAATTTAATTACTTACTTAGATATCTAAAAATTCAACTCAATCATTTCCCACCAAGAAATATTTCATGTATTTAGTTTATTTAATTGGGGGTTATTTAAAGGATTGGGGTGAGTGATGATTATGGGTGATTGAAAAAAAATATTTTAAATGATCAGGCTCAAAATTGATCTTCTTATGTGTAAGCTTGATGGCTGAATATCTCACAATAATCAGTAAAGAAGAATAAAATTAAGCAATTTTTTATTTAATATGGGTCCTTCTTAAAATTTTCTCACCAATATCCATCAGGTCATAGCCAGAAAGTGGTTAAGAGTTTGAGTTCAAAGTTCCCATAGATATTGAACTGAGGTGGAATGAAGCTATTCATAATCACAAAATGAATCTTGGGAACTCAGGGTAGTTTGACCCAATGGAGGCTGTAAAATGTTGAGGGGAGGGTATGAGGGTTTGATTTTTCATTATTGTGGTATTCCTTGGGGATCAAAAATAGGAATTTGTGCTCTGAAAAATGGATGGTCTTGATGATAAATACTTAAACTCAATTAAATTAGGAAAATGAACCTGATTTGCATGAGGAAACCAATTTGGATGGGATTTATGTACTTTGTGGTGAGATATAGTAGATATTCTGCAGGATCAAGATAAAATTATTCCATGATCTCTTTGAATATCCATAGAGCATAATCCTTAAGCTTGAGATTTTATTTAGAAAATGGTGTTAAGTCATGACTATCCCTTAAGGTAGATGGAGACCAATCAACCAAACAGGAGGGGAGGGAAGGGGAGGAAGGAAGGAAGGGAGACTGGGAAAACATGGTGAGGGGATTGGCTTAAGTTTAAAAGGTAAATTAATGAAGGTAAGTATAATTGGCATCATTAAAGGGCCTCCAAACATTATTTTGAAACCAAGAAACCTCAGATGGGGGGAGGGGATGATGTTTCAAGCAATGGTGAGTGATGGGATTTGGGTGGATTTGGGTGTGGATGGTTGTTTTTCATTCCAGGGAGGTGATGCATGAATGGTGGTTTTGATGTTGGAAACACACCATTTTGAAATAAAGCAGTTAGGAGGTATGTTTATTTCAGAAAAACACCATTAAAATGGAAGTTTTGGTCAGAAAAAATGATGTGTTTCTAATGGAAGGATTTCTAACTCTGATATGTACTGTTAAATATCTAAATTTCATTTCTTTGAATAGCAATTGATATTTCAAGTGGGATTTAAATACCTTTGAAAAAAAAAATAAAAATAAAAATTCCACATGAAAAATGCTACATATACAACTTGTATGAGTAGAATTCACATTTGTTTAAAAAATAAAAAAGATGATTCTTTGAGTAAGATAGATATAATTATAAACTAAAAAATTGATATCTTTGAATAAAAACTAATTTTTCTGATGGAATGTAGTATCTTGTTACATAAAATAAAAAAATTCCAAATAAACATATTTCATGAGAGGAATTTAAATTTCATGAAAAATTAAAAAAAAACTCCATCAAGTCCAATAAATATGGAAGAAATATCAAAAATTCAATAATTTAGATACAAATTGTATTTTCTAATGGGATTTTAACACTATTTTTAAAAAAATGAAAAAATAAAAAATTTATCATAAAACTATTGCATGGGGATAATTCAGATATTCTGATATTTTTCAACAAAAAATCCATCAAGTAAAAGAATAATAAAGAAAATTTCAAAAAATCCATTTCCTTGAATAAAATTCAATATTTCTGATGGAATGTAGATGAATTTATAAAAAATTTAGAGGATGATTCAAAAATATTCCAAATTACTTTTGCTAGAGAGGAATTCAATAATTGTGAAAATTACCAACAAGAAATTGGTCAACTATGGGAAAAATAAGAAAAATTGATTTCTTTTCATTAAAGGAAATAAATGTTTGATATTCCTTTGATAATTCTTACACTTGATTAAGTTCATTTTATAATTTTCAATGATATATGAATACCTCTCATTAAATATTTTTGTGTGAAATTGGACCAGGCTAAAATCACAGCAAAGAAATTACCAAAATCCCCAAATTTTTTGAAATTGGCATGATTTTAGATTTTTTTCCAAAATGACACAAAAATGCATCATTGGCGTGATAATAGTAATCTTTTTGCTATAAAAATAAGAATTGGCTCACCCCAGGAAGGTGTGAAGCCTTTTCAAGATTTAAAGGAGTGCCTAGGGTGGGAGAAAAGACCATTTGATGTTTCTTCTGCCCCTCAAGGCCTTTTAAAATTAATTAGGGCCCTGGGCAGCTAATATAAGGCCTCCAGACCCCCTGTGGGGTCTGCCTGGGGTAGAATAGGGTGTATCACAGTCAGCAAACCCACCATTTTTTTGACTAAACCCGCCTTTTTTAATGGCAGGTTTCTGAAAGACACATACCCCCTAACTAGTGTATTTCAAAATGGCGGATTTCAAACATCAAAACCGCCATTAAAGCCGCCATTTATGCATCATCATCCATCCACCATCCATAACATCTAAAACACCCATCCACATCAGAAAATCCATACCAATCCCATCTCCATTGCTACAGACACATCTCATCTCCATTGCTTCACATCTCTATTGATTCACATCCTCATTGCTTCACATCTCTATTGCTTCACATCTCTATTGCTTCACATCTCCATATTCAAACAAACCCCATCATCATCTCATCACCCCACATCAAATCACCATCTTTCTCAACATGTCCAATCAAAATTCCTGCCAGCAAGTTGAAAATGCAAAAAAGCTGAATGAACTTTTGTTAGTATTTGACTCCAATTCAGACTCTGATTTGGAATCAAATTGGTTGGCTTTGAATTCTCTATTACAAAAGCAATACATGGTTCCAAGAAGACAAACTCTCCACAAACCTATGTATGAAAGGCAAAAGATTCATCTCCTCTCCAACTTAAGCTTCCAGCAACTTTTCCAAACTCTATTGCCTTCATTCAAAAACCTTTTGGAGATGATTTAAGACCACCAAATATTCCAGAAAAATTCTTGGAATCCTCAATGCAATCCAGCTATCCAACTGGCTGTTGCTCTTTTTAGATTGGGATCAAATGGAAATGTAGCAGCAATTCATCAATTAGAAAATCTATTCTCAGTCAGATATGGAACATTTGACTCATACACCAAAAGAGCTATGGTTGCTATCCTATCTTTTTGTTGCTCAGTCCTTTCTTGGCCAACAAAAGAAGAATGCAAGGAGATATCTCAAGCAATGGAAACCAAAGGGTTTCATGGTTGGATTGGTTTTGTTGATGGAACCACCATCCCCTTGAGTCAAAACCCCAAGCTAGATGGCAAGCACTATTTTGATTGGAATGAAAGGCAATTGATTCATATCTTTTCCAATTGCTTTGATAACACCTTTGATCAAACACTGACAAAATATTTTTTGTCTGTTTGTTTAGATACTCTGTGGAACTACAACTTCTTTGCAATAACAACAAGAATTTCATATACCTCCATGCTGGCCTTCCAGGTTCTTGTCATGATTCATATGTGTTCAATCCAATGTGGATTGCCCAACAACCAGAGAACTACTTTGACCAAGATCAATACCTTCTGGTCAATTCAGCTTATGCTAGTTGGAAATATGTGGTTCCAGCGTACTGGAATGTTTTGTCCAAAAGTCAAGGAAAAAACTATTTCAAATATCATCTTGCCCAATCAAGAGTTTGGATTGAGAATGCCATAGGAGTCCTGAAAGGAAGATGGGCCAGCTTAAGGGGAATGAAAAACCAGCTTCAAAATCCCAAAGACATGAAGTTCCTCATCCACTGGATTATCAATTGTGTAATACTTCACAATCTTTTGGCCAAAATCAAAGATGAATGGGACAAAATATTTGAAGATGATTTTCCTGATCCACCTCAAGTCATCTCTGTATGATCTTTTCCCTCATCTTCTTCTATGAGAGAGTGGATTTTACTCCTCACCCTTTTCCACTTTGACGACTAAGATTTTGTTTTGAAATAGGTAATTTTTTTTTTGTTTTGGTTGTTCAACCAAGAATCCTAGGCTGACTCAGTCCGTTTTTTTTTCTTTTTTTTTTCTTTTTTTTTTCTTTTTTTTTTCTTAGACAAAACTAACCACACACCTCCCCCCACCACACCACCCACCTCACCCCACCAAAGCACCAGTCCACTCTTCTCCTCACCCACCTCCTCCTCCTCAAGCACCACCACCTCCTCACCCACCACCACCTCCTCACCCACCACCTTTGGCACCCCTTGTAAGCTCTCCTCATCCTACTCCTCATCCTCCCCATCATCAGAAGCTAACTACCTCACTTTCTGGCACCTTCACCCCCCCCACTTTCCTTGCTTGCCCAACAGCCCCACCTTGGCCCCCCCTGCTCACTTGCCTGCTGCCCCCACCCTCCTTGCTTGCCTTCCAGCCCCACCTTGGCCCCCCCCTTTCCTTGCTTGCCCACTGGCCCCACCTCCGCCCCCTCCTTTCCTTGCTTGCCCGCCAGCCCCACCTTGGCCCCCCCCTTTCCTTGCTTGCCCGCCGGCCCCACCTTGGCCCCCCTTTCCTTGCTTGCCTGCCAGCCCCACCTTGGCCCCCTTTCCTTGCTTTCCCACCGGCCCCACCTTGGCCCCCCCTTTCATCCCTTGCCAGCCGGCCCCACATTGACCCCCCCTCCTTGCTTTCCCGCCTGCCCCTCCTTGCTTGGCCTTTGGCGCCACCTTGGCCGGCCCCCACCTCCTTGGCCACCAGCGCCAACTCAGCCCCACCATCGCCTTCCCCTCCTTGCCCGCTGGCCCCACCTTGCCCCCCCTCCTTGCTTGCCCACCTGCGCCATTGACGCAGCCTGCCCCCTCCTGTTAAAATACATATGCACCTACACGTGTGCTACGTATAAGTGTAATCCAAATGGGATGCACGTATGGGCCTCTCCGGCCCATTGGACACTCACACAGACCATACGGGCCTGTGTGGATGTCACTGATTTGGGGAAACTGGCCTCAAAAAGTGTGAAACAGGCCTATTGGTACACGGGTCCTAACAGGCCCTGTGAGGTATATGGGCAAATACAGCCAGGTGGGCTTGTATGGGCATGATTGGGCCTAAGGTTTATTTTGGAAATACTTGGCCAGACAGGCTGGCCCGCCAAAGTGTGTTTGTCTCAGTTTTTGGGCTTGGGGTGGCCCATTGGGGCCGCCGCCTGTGTTGCAGCCCGGTTGGGGCTGCCGCCTGTGTCGCGGCCCCCCCGGGGCGGATGTTTTTGCTCACGGCCTGTCTGTGGGGCCCAACAGCCCGCGGCGGCCATTGTAGGGGGAAGGGGGACTCAAAATGGAGCCCCCCCACCCCGGTTGCGGCTTTTGAGCCTGCCGCGCTGGGTGGCGGGCGCAGGGCTGGTGGCCCCGGCTCCTCCCCCTCCCCTCCCTTGCCATTGCAAGGAGGAGGGGGAGGGCTGGCTGGATGGAACCAGCCAGCAACCTGTCATGGTGGGGGGGACTTGATCACCCCCCCACCAAAGGTGGCAGCTGGGCCGGTCGTGTCAAGGCAACCGGCGGTGGGGGGCAATTGACCACCCCCCCCCACCATTGAAGGGGCGCTCCCCCCCCCCCCCCCCCCATTTACCAAGGGGGAGGAGCAAAGGGCTGGAGGGGACCTGACCACCACCCAGCCCACCTAGCGTGACAACGCCCTGGGGGTATTGACCCCCAGGGCCCCTGGTAGGGGGATTTGACCTCCCCCTCCAGGGATCTGTGAGAAGGAGGGGGGGGGGGGGGGGGGGGGGGACAGCATGTCCACTGGTCACCCCCCCCCCCATGTGTGTCTGAGACCGGACCCAGGTGTGTCCTGGGTCCCTCCTGGCCATTTTTATGGCCAGGGGCTGGTTGCATTAGGCACCCAGCCAGCATGTGAGGTAACAGGCCAGTTGTAATAGACAATTGGCCAGGGTTTTGAAAAATTAAGGGGCTGGTTCAGCCCCATTGAGGTGGAAACACCAGAAATAACCTGAATAGGCTGGTTGTAAGGGTACAGGGACTGATGGCATGCGGGCTGATGTAGCCCAAACCAAGTAACAAGGCCTTTAGAGCCTGTAGAGCTCTTTTGGGGCGGAAAATTTGCCTTTTGGCTTGTTGTATCATGGGCTCACAAGAGGCAAATCTTTTGTACTTAAGGAGCTCTTCTCCCTGCTGTTTTCATCATCCATTCATCATCCAATCAAATTCATCAACAATATCATTCAACGTATTGCCCCATTGTGAGAGCCCATCAAGCAATTATTGACACAAGGTGTCCAGCATTTCTTTTGCTTTAAATACTGCTCATTTGCCTAAGCTAATTTCTGGCCATAATTATAACACATTATCAGTACCAAAATCATCATTACTTCCAAGCAATCCAGACCCTTGTACCTTACTCTGGAGAGCCTCAAAGACCTCAAGTTTTGCAAGAAGATGTCCCATATCCCTGATGTTAGCTCCACAAAGATAGTTCTGAACAGTCAGAATTATAATTCTTGGGCTGTCCTTATAGATAGTGAGCTGGATAAAATCTGTTGTGGGGAGATAATGGATGCAGATGACACTTTGATCAGTTCAGAAGTGGAGAAAAAGTCTTATCATCTCATCCTTAGGCAACTTGATGAGAATCATGTGACATGGGTTGCCGATACTCTTAGGGCAGATGAGAGAAGGAGGGGCAGAATCCTTTGGAAGTTTCTTAAGTCCAAGTATGCTGGTAATTCTGTTCACCAGAAGGGTATAGCTTTCAATAAACTGTTCAAGTTACAATATTCAAATTGTAAACAGTTTGTTTCAGAGGCTAGGTCTAGCATAGCCAAGTTTAAGTCATCAGGACTTAACATGGATCCTGAGTGTTTGTCACTCTTAATCCTTCAGAAGCTACCAAAGTAGCTTGAATCTTTAGTCAGAATTATTTCTCTATTAGATTGTCTTCCTGGGGAGGAGGATGTGCTGAAAAGGATTGAAAAGGATGATCTTCAGTTCAAGATGAAGGGGGGGTTCTGGAACAGCCCTTGTTGGAAAGACTGGAAAATCTTGCAAGAGGGCAAAAAAGGATTTGTCCAAGGTCTTATGCTATAATTGTCAGAATAAGGGACATTATGCTAAGGATTGCAAGGAGGCCAAGAAGAGGAAAAAGTCCAAAGAGAATGACAAGGAGGTCAATCCCACTACTGAAAATGTTGCAATGGTGGCATTTGATGGTCCAATGGAAATGGTTGTTGGGGAAGAAGGTCCCAACAAGAAGGCCAAAATTGATGAGGATCAAGAAATGGACTTTATTGATTACAAAGTGAGTAATATTAACCTCAAAGATGAGAACTTATAAGTGACTGATAAAGCTTCTTTCCTATTAGGCGGATTGAAGGATGATGTTCTTGTTTTTATTGATTCTGGCTGTACAGATCACATGTTCTTTGAACCAAATTTATTTTCAAATCTTAGTGATTATGATGGACTTGTAAATATTGGTCAAAGAGGCAGAACAATTCAGATTAAAGAAATTGGAAAAGTTATTCTTGCAAATCACTTGGGTTTCAAAATTTCTTTTGAGAAAGTGTTCAATGTACCAGAGTTGCCTTATAACCTTGTGTCCCTTGAAATATTGTGGAAAAAAGGTTTCCAGATTTGTTATCTTAAAGAAGATAGGTTTTTTATTGGTATGAATGGGAGAACTTTTCTTAGTGGACAGGTTTGGAAAAAGCTTTTGCGTGCAAGCTTTTTCAAAATCTCAGCTTTGGGAACTGTTGCTAACAATAGAAGTGGCCATAAGGTAAAGGACAGCAACTGTGAGAGTTGTACCTTGGGGACTGAGAATAGAAATGTGTTCTCAAAGAGTAGAGATTGCACTGATGATCCTAGAGAGGAATTTTCCATTGATTTGGAAGGGCCATTCACACCGGAGTCCCTTGATGGGGCAAGATACTTCATCAATTCAGTTGATACTGCAACTCATTATGTTTGGGTTAAACCAATTCAATCTAAGGATCAGACCACAGAGGAGGTTTCTGTAATCTTCAAAGTCTGGAAACACAATGGTCTAATGAAGGAGATCAAGAGGGTTATCACCAATGGAGGTGGTTAATTTGTGAGTAAAGAGTTTGAGAGGTTATTGAAAGATTATGGTATCATTCATATAGTCACTACTGCAAGTACTCCACAAAATAATGGAATAGTTGAGAGAATGAATAGTACTGGACTGGACAAGGTCAGAACTATCATGTCTCAATCTGGTCTACCAAAGTTCTTATGGGCTGAGTTGATGTGTACAGTCTGTCTGTTGCACAACATTGTAATTGTTAATAGGAAGAGTCCTTGTTTTCAGTTATGGAAGTTGTACCCCAAAACATCACACCTAAGGACAATGGGTTGCTTGGTGTATTATAGTGTCCACCATAATGAGATGGCCTTAAAATTAGACCCTAGATCCAGAACAGGGGAACTTATAGGCTATGATTTAATAAGCAAATTGTATAGGATCCATTTTCCAGGGACAAGAAAGGTTATCTATAGTAGGGATGTAAAATTTGATGAAAGTAACTTTCCACTCAAAAGGAGTGAAGATTTTGTTGTGAATAAGTCACAGCAAGAAAGCAAGAAACAGAATTAGAACCTATTTCACCATCAAAGGCTGAGGAACATGTGGTTCCAGAAGATGAAGAGATGGCAGACATGCCATCAGAGGTTTCAGTTCCCGCTTCAGGGGAGTCTGTTAATTTGGAACCTGATGAGCCTCCACCTTCAGTCAGAAGCAGTGGTAGGGTTAGAGTACTAGTTGATAGGTACAGGGAATGGAAGTCCCATTATGCTGCCGCAGGATATGAGGAAGGTACCTTTCAGGAACAGTGTATGCTCAATGAAGTCCTGGAGTTGAGTTCAGAAATGGCTAACAGGGTTAACCCAAATAGATTTGGCCAAGCTATTAATTCTGATGAGAGAGCCAACTGGAAGAGTTCTATTTTTGAGGAATTTGATGCTCTAGAAAATAATGGTGTCTTTGAGGTGGTTCAGCGGGATTCTGTTCCAAAAGGAAAGACCATTGTGGGGTCAATATTTATTTTAAACAAGAAGTTTGACATAAATGGAGTTTTAAAAAGATTCATAGCTAGATGCATTGCACAGGGCTTCAAGCAGAGAGATGGTAACAATTACCAAGAAACTTTCTTGCCAACTGGAAGGCTTTCAACCTTCAGGTACATCATTGCTCTGGCAGTGGATTTGGGTGAAAAAATCAGACAAGCTGATTTTGTAACAGAATACTTGAATGCAAAAATTGGAGAGGAGGATACTGTTTATCTGTCAGTCCCTGATAGTTTTTGTGAATGGCTAGTAGAGACTAAACCAGAAACCATGAAGGAAATATGTGTTAGAAGTTTTTTTTTCAGAAGATAAAGGGGAATATGTCCTCAAGCTGTGTAGATCCCTTTATGGATTGAAGCAAGCAGCTAGATCATGGTATAATACCATGAGTGAGAAACTGATACAGATTGGTTTCAAGACATCTGAGGCCAACCCTTGTCTTTTTGTAAGAAAGGATGCAATTTTGCTTGTATGGGTCAATGACATTATCATTATTGGAAATGGTAAAGAGAGAGTCATGGAGACACTCAAAAAGGAATTCAAGATAAAAGATCTTGGTCTTGCGCAACAGGTGCTAAGAATGAAAGTCAGTAAGAGCAAGAATGGTATTAAGTTAGACCAGAGAAATTATGTGGCAGCTCTTCTTAAGCAATATGGCTTTGACTTCAGGGAGTACCAAAATCCTTTTCATCCTCTAAAATTTGTTTATAGAAGTCTACAGATGAGGAGTATATGGAGTTTGTTCAATCTGGGAACAACTACAGGTCAGCTATTGGATTGCTTAATTATTTGGGGCAGTGTAAAAGGCCCAATATTGCTTTTGCAATTGGTGTCTTGTTGCAACACTTAGAGAAGCCAAACATGAGGCATTGGTCAGCGTTTAAGATTTTATAATTATGGCCAGCAATTAGCTTAGGCACATGAGCAGTATTTAAAGCAAAAGAAATGCTGGACACCTTGTGTCAATAATTGCTTGATGGGCTCTCATAATGGCGCAATACGCTCAATGATATTGTTGATGAATTCAATTGGATGATGAATTGATGAATGCAAAACAGCAGGGAGAAGAGCTCCTCAAGTACAAAAGATTGGCCTCTTGTGAGCCCACAATACAACCCTCCAAATAGCAAATTTTCCGCCCCAAAACTGCTCTACAGGCTCTACAGGCCTTGTTATTTGGTCTGGGCTACATCAGCCCACATGGCATCAGTCCCTGTACCCTTACAACCAGCCTATTCTGGTCCTACTGGTGTTTCCACTGTTATGGGGCTCAACCAGCCCCTGTGCTGTTCTATCTCTGGCTGGTTTTCTGTTACAATCAGCCCTGTTACCTATCTTAAGACTTGCCACAGCCCTGGCCCCACATATGGGCCAGGTGGGACCCAGGACTCACCTGAGTCCAGCCATAATCTCACCTGGGGGGGGGGTGTAACCAGTGGACATGCCACCCCCCCCTCTTTCTCTCAAATCCCTGGAGGGGGCGGTCAAATCCCCCTACCAGGGTCCCTGGGGGTCAATACCCCCAGGGAATCTTTAAGGTAGGTGGGCTGGGGGGTGGTCAGGTCCCCTCCAGCCCGTTGCTCCTCCCCCTTGGTAAAGGAGGGGGGGAGAGTGCCCCTTTGATGGTGGGGGGGTGGTCAATTTCCCCCCACCGCCGGTCGCCTCAATGTGACTGGCCTGGCCAGCTCCTTTGGTGGGGGGGGGGGGGGGTGATCAAGTCCCCCCCACCATGACCAGTTGCCCCTTGCAACCAGTCACTGGCTGGTTACAACCAGCCAGCCCTCCCCCTCCCCCTTGCAATGGCAAGCAAGGGGAGGGGGAGGAGCCGGGACCACCAGCCCCGCGGCAGCCGTGACAATGGCCCTGCGCAGGCCGTTGGGCCCCATAGACGGGCCAAAGGCAAAAACAGTAGCCCCAAGCGGGCTGCAACACAGGGAGCGGCCCCAAGCGGGCCACAATGCAGGCAATAGCCCCAACCGGGCTGCAACATGGGCACCAGCCCAAATGGGCTGCTCCAAGCCCAAAAAATAATTAAACCACACTTTGGCAGGCCAGCCTGTCTTGCCAAGTATGTCCAAAATAAACCTTGGGCCCATTTATGCCCATACAAGCCCATCTGGCTGTATTTGCCCATATAACTCACCAGGCCCGTGTACCAACAGGCCCTTTTCACATGTTTTGAGGCCAGTTTCCCCAAATCCGTGACATCCACACAGGCCTGTATGGTCCGTGTGAGTGTCCAATGGGCCAGAGAGGCCCATATGTGAAGAACTTAAGATTTGAATTGCTACCAAAGGACCAACAGATGAAGAAGCACAGGAGAGTGCTGCAGCAGTAATTACAAGATTGAAAGTTGATGAAGTGGAAGTTAGAGACTAGAGAGGGAAGAGAGTGTGTGAGTGGTTGAGAAAAGCCTCACTGCTAGACAGAACTGGAGATGAATGACAACTTGTTTGTTGAAGCTGATGGGTGTTGAAGGGTTGAGATGATGAATTTAATTGAGGGCAAGGTGAACAATGAGGAATGACAGATCAAGGATAGTGAGTTGGATTGGGGACAAGGAGGAAGGGCGAGGACTGATGAAGGGAGAGGATGAGGATGTCAAGGAGAGTAGCAATGATGGGGATGGATGCTGATGAGAGTGAATGTCAATGGGATGAATGATGATGAGGATGAGTGTCGAGGAGAGGAGTAATGATGGGGATGAGTGATGATGAGGAGGAATGACAAAGAGGAGGAGAGGAGTCATTGGGAGCGGAGTGGAAGGAAGGGGTTTCAGGATTTCAATTTGAAGCGTCCTCATCCGTGGTCAGAGCGGGAGTTCGAGAGAGAAGAGAGGAGATCAGTCATCTCTCAACAATATGTGCATCCCATTTGGATTACACTTATACGGAGCACAAGCATAAGTGCATACATATTTTAACACACCCCCTTAATCCAAAGGGGGTGACATCCGCATGTTAGTCACAAAGCCTTTATGCTTGTTCCTATCCAAAGCCTTAGTCAAGATATACGCAATCATCGCTCCAGTGGGCATGTACCTCAGCACAATCTCCTTGCAGTTAACTGAATTGCAAATATACTTATAGTGAACATTGATATGTTTCATTCTTGAATGTAAAACTTGGTTTTGCGCCAGCGTAAGGCACTCTGGTTATCAGAATACAACAACGCAAACCCTTTTGGCTTATGTGTATCCTCTAATACTTTTGCCAACCATTTTGCTTCCTGTGAAGCTGCTAAGTAAGCTCTATACTCAGCATCCGTTGATGAAAGCCTTATTGCCAACACCTTCTTGGACATCCATGACACCAGATTCTTACCTAAGAAGAATACAAAACCACTTGTTGATTCCCTAGTGTTACCATCTGCCCAACTTGCATTGGAATAACCACCAAATCAAAGTTCAAGTGTTGCAACAAGAAGAAAATTGCAAAAGCAATATTGGGCCTTGTAAACTGCCCCAAATAATTAAGCAATCCAATAGCTGACCTGTAGTCGTTCCCAGATTGAACAAAATCCAGATACTCCGCATCTGTAGACTTCTCTAAACAAATGTTTGCCTGCATGGGAGTACCAAACTCCTTTGCATCCTCTAAGCCATATTGCTTAAGAAGAGCTGCCACGTAATGGCTCTGGTCTAACTTAATACCATTCTTGCTCTTACTGACTTTCATTCCTAGCACCTCTTGCGCCAGACCAAGATTTTTTATGTTGAATTCCTTCTTGAGTTTCTCCATGACTCCCTCTTTACCATTTCCAACAATGATAATATCATTGACCCATACAAAAAATATTGCATGCTTTCTTACAGAAGACAAGGGCCAGCCTCAGAGGTTTTGAAACCAATCTTTATCAGTTTCTCACTCATGGTATTATACCACAAACTAGTTGCTTGCTTCAATCCATAAAGGGATCTACACAGCTTGAGGACATATTCCCTTTTATTTGCTGAAAGAAAACTTCTAAAAAAAATTTCTTTGTGGTTTCTGGTTTAGTCTCTACTAACCATTCACAAAAACCATCAGGGATTGACATATAAACAGTCTCCTCCTCTTCAATTTTTGCATTCAAGTATACTGTTACAAAATCAGCTTGTCTGATTTCTGCACCCAACTCCACTGCCAGAGAAATGATGTACCTGAAGGTTGAAAGCCTTCCAGTTGGCAAGAAAGTTTCTTGGTAATTGATACCCTCTCTCTGCTTGAAGCCGTGTGCAACGCATCTGGCTTTGAATATTTTCAAAACTCCATTTGTGTCAAACTTCTTGTTTAACACCAATCTAGACCCCACAATGGTCTTTACTTTTGGAACAGAATCCCGCTTAACCACTTCAAAGACACTATTATTTTCTAGAGAATCGAATTCCTCAAAAATAGCACTCTTCCAGTTGGCTCTCTCATCAGAATTCATAGCTTGGCCAAGCTATTTGGGTTAACCCTGTTACCCATTTCTGAACTCAACTCCAGGACTTCATTGAGCATACACTGTTCCTGAGATGTATCTTCCTCATATCCTGCGGAAGCATAATGGGAATTCCATTCCCTGTACCTATCAACTGGTACTCTAATCCTACCACTCCTTCTAACTGGGGGTGGAGGCTCATCAGGTTCCAAATTAACGGAATCCCCTGAAGCGGGCACTGAGCCCTCCGGTGGCATGTCTTCCATTTCTTCAACTTCTGGAACCACATGTTCCGCAGCATTTGCTGGTGAAATAGATGCTAATTCTATTTCTTGCTGTGACTTATTCACAACAACATCTTCACTTTTTTTGAGTGGAAAGGTACTTTCATCAAATTTTACATCCCTACTATGGATAACCTTTCTTGTCTGTGGACAATAGATCCTATACCATTTACTTATTAAATCTTAGCCTACAAGTGCCCCTGTCCTGGCTCTAGGGTCTAATTTTCTGGCCATCTTGTTATGGTGGACATTATAATACACCAAGCAACTAATTATTCTTAGGTGTGATGTTTTGGGGTACAACTTCCAAAACTGATAATGAGGAATCTGCCCCTTAACACTTACAATGTTATGCAGCAGAAAGACTGTACACATCAACTAAGCCCATAAGAACTTTGGTAGACCAGATTGAGACATAATATTTCTGATCTTGTCCAGTAAAGTACTATTCATTCTCTCAACTATTCCATTATTTTGTGGAGTACTTGCAGTAGTGACTATATGAATGATACCATAATCTTTCAATAACCTCTCAAACTCTTTACTCACAAATTCACCACCTCCATTGGTGATAACCCTCTTGATCTCCTTCATTAGACCATTCTGTTTCCAGACTTTGAAGATTACAGAAACCTCCTCAGTGGTGTGATCCTTAGATTGAATTGGTTTAACCCAAACATAATTAGTTGCATTATCAACTAAATTGATGAAGTATCTTGCCCCACCAAGGGACTCTGGTGTGAATGGCCCTGCCAAATCAATGGAAAATTCCTCTCTAGGAACATCAGTGCAATCTCTACTATTTGAGAACAAATTTCTAGTCTTAGCCCCTAAGGTACAACTCTCCCAGTTGCTGTCCTTTACCTTATGGCCACTTCTATTGTGATCAAAGTGCTCAAAACAGAGATTTTGAACAAGGTTGCACACAAAAACCTGTTCCAAACCTGTCCACTTAGAAAATTATTCCCATTCATATCAATAACAAACTTATCTTCTTTAAGACAACAAATCTGGACCCTTTTTTCCACAACGCCCCAAGGGACGCAAGGCTATAAGGCAACTCTGGTACATAGAAAACTTTCTCAAAAAGAAATCTTGAAACCCAAGTGATTTGCAAGAATAACTTTTCCAATTCCTTTAATCTGAATTGTTCTGCCTTTCTGACCAATATTTACAAGTCAATCATAATCACTAAGATTTGATAATAAATTTGGTTCAAAGAACATTGATCTGTAAACCCAGAATCAATCAAAACAAGAACAACCTCCTTCAATCCTCCTAATAGGAAAGAAGCTTTATCAGTTGCTGATAAGTTTTCATCTTTGAGGTTAAGATTACTGACTTTGTAATCAATCAAGTAGATTTCTTGATCCTCATCAATTTTGGCCTTCTTGTTGGGGCCTTCTTCCCCAAAAACCATTTCCATTGGACCATCAAACACCACCATTGCAACATTTTAAGTAGTGAGATTGACCTCCTTGTCATTCTCTTTGGACTTCTTCCTCTTCTTGGCCTCCTTGCAATCCTTAGAATAATTCCCCTTATTCTTACAATTATAGCATAAGACCTTGGACAAATCCTTTTTTTCCTTCTTGCAAGTATTTCCACTCTTTCCAACAAGGGCTGTTCCAGAACCCCCCTTCATCTTGAACTGAAGATCATCCTTTTTAATCTTTTTCAGCAAATCCCCCTCCCCAGAAAGAGGATCCAATTGAGAAAAAATTCTGACTAAAGAATCAAACTCCTTTGGTAGCTTCTGAAGGATTAAGAGTGAAAAACACTCAGGATCCAAGTTAAGTCCTGATGACTTAAACTTGGCTATGATAGACCTATCCTCTGAAACAAACTGTTTACAACTCAAATATTGTAACTTGAACAGTTTATTGAAAGCTATACCCTTCTGGTGAACAGAATCACCAGCTTACTTGGACTTAAGCAGCTTCCAAAGGATGCCACCTCTCCTTCTCTCATCTTCCCTAAGAGTATCAGCAACCCATGTCACATGATTCTCATCAAGATGCCTAAGGATGAGATGATAAGACTTTTTCTCCACTTCTGAACTGATCAAAGTGTCATCTGCACCCATTATCTCCCCAAAACAGATGTTATCCAGCTCACTATCCATAAGGACAGCCCAAGCATTATAATTCTGACTGGTCAGAACTATCTTGATGGAGCTAACATCAGGGATATAGGACATCTTCTTGGAAAACTTGAGGTGTTTGAGGTTCTCCAGAGTAAGGTACAAGGGTCTAGATGGCTGGAGGTAATGATGATGTTGGTACTGATAATGTGTTTTAATTATGGCCGGAAATTAGCTTAGGAAAATAAGCATTATTTAAAGCAAAAGAAATGCTGGACACCTTGTGTCAAAAATTGCTTGATGGGCTCTCACAATGGGGCAATACGTTGAATGATATTGTTGATGAATTTGATTGGATGATGAATGGATGAATGGATCACAGCAGGGAGAAGAGCTCCTTAAGTACAAAAGATTGGCCTCTTTAGAGCCCATGATACAAAAAGCCAAAAGGCAAATTTTCCGCCCCAAAAGAGCTCCACAGGCTCTACAGGCCTTGTTACTTGGTTTGGGCTACATCAGCCCACATGGCATCAGTCCCTGTACCCTTACAACCAGCCTATTCCAGTCCTTTCTAGTGTTTTTACCGTTACAGGGCTGAACCAGCTCCTGTGCTTTTCAATCTCTGGCTGGTTGTCCGTTACAACCAGCCCTGATACCTATATTAGCACTTGCCCCTCATATGGGCCAGGTGGGACCCAGGACTCACCTGAGTCTGACCAAAATCTCACCTTGGGGGGGGGGGTGTAACCAGCAGACATGCCGCCCCCCCCTCTTTCTCTCAAATCCCTGGAAGGGGCGGTCAAATCCCCCTACCAGGGGCCCTGGGGGTTGATACTCCCAGGGCGTTGTTAAGGTAGGTGGGCTGGGCGGTGGTCAGGTCCCCTCCAGCCCGTTGCTCCTCCCCCTTAGTAAAGGGGGGGGGGGGAGAGAGCGCCCCTTTGATGGTGGGGGGGGTGGTCAATTCCCCCCCACCCCCGGTTGCCTCAATGCTACCAGCCTGGCTATCTCCTTTGGGGGGGGGGGGGTGAACAAGTCCCCCCCACCATGACCGGTTGCTGGCTGGTTACAACCAGCCAGCCCTCCCCCTCCCCCTTGTGATGGCGAGCAAGGGGAGGGGGAGGAGCCAGGATCACCAGCCCCGCGGAAGCTGAAACAACGCCTTGCATGTGCCTTTGGGCCCCATAGCCAAGCCAAAGGCAAAAACAGTGGCCCCAAGTGGGCTGCAACATGGCCATTGGCACCAAGCAGGCTGTGACCTGGGCGGCAGCCCCAGTGGGCTGCAACATAGTTGGCGGCCCCAATGGGCCGCTCCAAGCCCATAGAATAAGTAGACCACACTTTATAGGGCCAGCCCGTCTGGCCAAGTATGTCCAAAATAAACCTTGGGCCCAATTATGCCCATAAAAGCCCATCTGGCTGTATTTTCCCATATAACTCACTGGGCCCGTGTACCAATAGGCCTGTTTCACACGTTTTGAGGCCAGTTTCCCCAAATATGTGACATCCACGCAGGCCTGTATGGTCTGTGTGAGTGTCCAATGGGCCATAGAGGCCCATATGTGCATCCCATTTGGATTACACTGATACGTAGCACACGCCGAAGTCCATATGTATTTTAACATAAGAGAGTTATGAGGTATCTTAAAGGAATGCACAGTCTGGGAATTTTGTTTACAAATTCAGCAAACTTTGATTTGGTTGGTTATTCCAATGAAAGTTGGGCAGATGGTAACACTAGGGAATCAACAAGTGGTTTTGTATTCTTCTTAGGTAAGAATCTGGTGTCATGGATGTCCAAGAAGGTATTGGAAATAAGTCTTTCATTGACAGAGGCTGAGTATAGAGCTTACTTAGCAGCTTCACACAAAGCAAAATGGTTGAGAAAAGTTGTAGAGGATACAAGTAATCCATAAGGGTTTGCATTTTTTTATTCTGACAACCAGAGTGCCATTGCGTTGGCGCAAAACCAAGTGTTCCATTCAAGACAAAACATATCAATGTTCACTATAACTATATTCGCAATTCAGTTAACTGCAAGGAGATTGTGTTGAGGTACATGCCCACTGGAGAAATGATTCCGGATATCTTGACTAAGGCTTTAGATAGGAACAAGCATCAAGGCTTTGTGACTAACATGCAGATGTCACCCCTTTTGCATTAAGGGGTTGTGTTAAAATAGGTATGCACCTACGTGTGTGCTACGTATAAGTGTAATCCAAATGGGATGCACATATGGGCCTCTCCTGCCCATTGGCCACTCACACAGACCATATGGGCCTGTGTGGATTTCACTGATTTTGGGAAACTGGCCTCAAAACGCGTGAAATAGGCCTATTGGTACACGGTCCCTAATGGGCCCTGTGAGGTATATGGGCAAATACAGCCAGATGGGCTTGTATGGGCATAATTGGGCCCAAGGTTTATTTTGGACATACTTGGCCAGATGGGCTGGCCCGCCAAAGTATGGTTTAGTTAGTTTTTGGGCTTGGGGCCGCCGACTGTGTTGCAGCCGGGTTGGGGCTGCCGCCTGCATCAGGGCCCGCTTGGGGCCAATGTTTTTGCTTACGGCCCATTTGTGGGGCCCAAAGGCCCGCGCGGGCCTGTTGTAGGGGTCAGGGGGACTCAAAATGGAGCCTCCCCACCCCTGTTGCGGCTGTTGAGCCCGCCGCAGCTGCCCGCGCTGGGTGGCGGGCGCGGGGCTGGTGGCCCCGGCTCCTCCCCCTCCCCTCTCTTGCCATTGCAAGGAGGAGGGGGAGGGCTGGCTGGATGGAACCAGCCAGCAACCGGTTGCAAGGAGCAACCGGTCATGGTGGGGTGGACTTGATCACCCGCCCACCAAAGGTGGTGGCTAGGCCGGTTGCGTCAAGGTGACCAGCGGTGGGGGGCAATTGACCACCCCCCCACCATTGAAGGGGCGCTCCCCCCCCCCCTTTACCAAGGGGGAGGAGAAAAGGGCTGGAGGGGATGTGACCACCCCCCATCCCACCTAGCGCGACAAAGCCCTGGGGGTATCAACCCCCAGGGCCCCTGGTAGGGGGATTTGACCACCCCCTCCAGGGATCTGTGAGAAGGAGGGGGGGGACAGCATGTCTGCTGGTCACCCCCCCCCCCATGTGTGTCTGAGACCAGACCCAGGTGTGTCCTGGGTCCCTCCTGGCCATTTTTATGGCCAGGGGCTGGTTTCACGAGGCAACCAGCCAGCATGTGAGGTAACAGGCCAGTTGTAATAGACAACCAGCCAGGGTTTTGAACAATTAAGGGGCTGGTTCAGCCCCATTGAGGTGGAAACACCAGAAATAACCGGAATAGGCTGGTTGTAAGGGTACAGGGACTGATGCAATGCGGGCTGATGGATCCAAAACCAAGTAAAAAGGCCTGTAGAGCCTGTAGAGCTCTTTTGGGGCGGAAAATTTGCCTTTTGGCTTGTTGTATCATGGGCTCACAAGAGGCCAATCTTTTGTACTTAAGGAGCTCTTCTCCCTGCCGTTTCCATCATCCATTCATCACCAATATCATCCAATGTATTGCCCCATTGTGAGACCCCATCAGCAATTATTGACACAAGGTGTCCAGCATTTCTTTTGCTTTAAATACTGCTCATTTGCCTAAGCTAATTTCTGGCCATAATTATAACACCTCCCCCTTGCATTGGCCCCCCCCCTTGGACACCCCCCCCATTGATGCCTGCCCCCCAACACCAGCCTGCCTGGCCAACCAACCTCCCCCCCTCCCTTGTTCCTGGGCCCTGCCAACCTGGCCCCAGGCACAAACCAAAAACCAATCCAAACCCAAACCAAAGGCCTGGACCAATTCCCTCACACCCTGGTAAGTTTTTTTTTTTTTTTTTTTTTTTTTTTTGGTGATCACGTTTCTGCTGAACTTGGGATCAAGTCCAGGTTTGGTTTCATTTTTTTTGATCCAATCTTGTTTCACCAATGATTTCCATTTGACTGACTGTTTTTTTTTGGTTTTTTTTTTCAATCACTCAACTGCTATTGGTGAATGTCCAATTCTTCTCCCATTCCCCTCAAAATGGTATGCAAACAATCAAATTCTGTCTTGTTCCTCACCCCTATCTAAGTATAGGATACAGAGGGAAAAAGATGGAAGGAGATGTCTTGAAAAACATACAGAGAGGTGGGAAGAGTAGGGCTGCTTGCCAAAAGAGGCTTTAATCTTGGGATTCAGAATGTCTTTGGAAGTTGCTGAGGAAGGTCTTAATGAAAAGGTTGTCTGGTCTGGTTGAAAACCACTTCCTTTGGATCTGTACCCTTCCATTGTTGCAGAAAAGAAAAAGAATAGTCAAAAACACACCCAGGAAGAGTTTGAAAAAGCCAAACAAACAATCAACTCCTTCCATTTCTTCCACCATGGAAAAGCAATTGTCCTTGATCAATCTGATCACCAAGCCCTGGTTGCAATAATCAAATTTGTGCCCTTGGATGAACTCTCAGATCAAGATAAGAAGGACATCAACTTTGTCACCACTTTCCTTCACTGTTCAAAAAGATTTGTCAACCCAGTTGGTCCTTCAAGAGCTTGGGGTGGAAAAAAATGGGCAATTGGATGGCAAAAATTGATGGACTCCTTTGAGTTATTTGGATGCTATGTGAAGAAATCATCTATTTAATCTTCCCCTCAAGAGTTTGCGTTTCTCAATCTTAAGGCAGACAAAGTCTCTTGAATTTTAGGAAAAATGTTTTGCCATTTTTCCAGGCTTCCCTTTGAATCAAACTGTGAAATAATGAAGGAAAACGGCATCCCCTCCTTCTAATCACTCAAATTTGGATCTTGGCCTACTCCCTTTGGCTTCTCTCCGCATTTCACCTTCAAATCCAACTCTGTTTACAACTCACCTCACATTGAAAAAGGTGAAATCTCTGAGTATTCCTTTTTAATTGCAGTTCCAACCAGGAAATCAAATGGACAACTTATTGAAAAAACCAATGAATATCAAGTATCTGATGGCCAATTTGTTTTTCCTGACCTGGGCTTTGGAATTGAATTCAAGCCAAAAGGTGTGGTCAAAATTGTTTGGGAAGCCAATAAGTACAAGGACTTTCCTTTTCCTGCTGTGGAGACTGCCACTCATACAAGAATGGCAGTGTCAATGAAAATCAAAAAAACAACTAGAAACACTTTCAGGGACTTGGGGAGTGGGAAAATATACCCCAGGAAAAAAATATAAATAAAAAGAAAAAATATCTTTTTATTGGTAGGGTTAAAAATAGTCTTAAGCATTGTTGTAATCAAAAATGATTTTTTTTCTTTTTAAGTTTTTCATCAAAGCAAATGTATTTACAAGACCAACATTTGAGTAATCTGGTTTAATTCATCTACTGTTTTACTGCTACCAATGTATGCCACAGACATTGACCATTTATCCTTTTTTCTGTTGCCAGTTGTTCCCTCTCCATTTCCAGTTGTGCTTGCAGTTGATACTTCTCCTTTTCCTCTTTTTGAAATTTTAGCTCAGCCTGTTTTAACTTCCACTCAGCATCCCATTTTTTTGATGAGCAAAACTCTTGGCTTTCTTCTTTTGGAAATCAATAGCCAGTTAACAATCCCACTTCTCCTTTTCAAACTGAAGTTTTTTCAGACTCAATTTGAAATTTCACTATTTTTCAGAGGGTAATAGGAATGAGCTTGATTTTTGAAAACAAGGAGAATCCAATGGGCTTACTTGAATCTTGCTTCTCCATGATCTCCTCAAAGCCCAAAAAATTTGAAGTGTTTTTCCTCTTTTGAATGCTATTGGGGTTGATGTTGATGGAATTGGAGGCCTTTTGCTTTCCCTTTGCAGAGGAGGTTTGTGTGGGAACATCATTGCTCTCATTTGAAGATGATGTTGGAGGCCCAATGGGCTTGAGTTCTTGGCCATTCAGGAATAGATGAGCCTGTTTCTTTCAAATATAAATCAGTCAGGATTAACTGGACAGAAGAGAAAAGAACTTGGTTCCTGCAGATGTTGATGGCTATGGTGATATGGGAATGAAATCCTCCTCATCAGCCAAGTTCTCCAGTTCTTCCACCCCAGGAAGAGAGCAATTCAAAGAAGGAGGGGAGGGGTCCAAGGTTGGGTTTGACTGCTCAATCAACGCGGGAGTAGACGTGATTGGAGCTGATTTTGTTTGAATATCCTCCTTGGCATTGGATGGGGGCCACTCATAGGTTTCTTCAGCATCACCATTGCTAGGCTTAGAATCCCCAGCCAAGTCCTCAGCGTCAACTGAATTGGATTTTTGGGCATCAAAAGCAGCTAGGGGGGTGATGTTGGCCTTCTTTCCAAAGATTTCATCCATTTGAATATAAAAAGGACAAATGGAGTCCAACTTATCAACCACTGAGTTGATTCCCTTGGCTTTGTCAGAGTCAGTGATACCAAAGCTGGCGGAGACTGACATGGAGTGGGCCTTTTTGTACTTGGCTCAATAATTCTTGAATTGCTCCTCATCTGTTTGGATGACAGATCCAGCCTACCTTTTGTGTTGTTCTTGAGTTCATTGACCATCAGGAGATAATCATTGACCTTAGAGGATGGAGGTTGGCCAACATGTGTTTCATTTTCAGATCCAAAGCAAGCATTGTAGTTGGACGGAATTTTGAGCCATTTTACAAGGATGATGTGATCAGCCCTCTTGAGCTGACTTGAGCCTTTGGAAGCTGATGGGGGAGGATTGTTGGATGTTGAGTTCCTGGGGAATGTTTGCTTTGGTCCAATGGATTGTTTAGTGGACTTGCCGGGGGAAGATTGCTGAGGGGCCATTTAAAAATAGTAAGAGGGATGAAGGGATGGAGGGCTATGAGAGTGTTTAAGTGGTGAGAGTGATGATGTGATGAGAGGATGAGAGTGATGAAGAAAAGAGAATAGGAAGAGATGAGAGTGATGAAGTGACAAGAGGGATAAAGCAATGAGAGTTAGAATTTGATGAAACTGATAAATGGATGAGAGAAATGAAGTGATAAGGATAGTGATCCAATGAGAGTTAGATGGAATTTATGAAAGCAATGAAAAGATGAGAGTGATGAACTGATAAGGATAGTGATCCAATGAGAGTTAGCTGGATGTGATGAAAGCAATAAAGTGATGAGAGTGATGAAGTGATGAGGATATTGATGAAGAGATAAAGAGTGATGAATCAAATTTTTTTCCAATGAGGTTGGAGTTAGAAGGAGGTGGAAAGCCAGGGGTGGATGATGTGGACAGGTGGTGGAAGCCTTTAAATACTTTATTTGAAAAAAACCAATTATTTCCAGGTAACTCTGACATGTCTGATGTGAAATAAGTGTGTTTTTTTATTTTTAATGGTGGGTTTGAAATGGCAGATTTGGTTTGAAACCCCCCATTTTTTAATGGCGGGATTGCTTAACTCTGATACACTCTAATATTTTTTGAGAATTGAAATATGGAAACAAATTGAGTTAAAAATAAATATCAATTTTTTGTGAGGAATTAAAATCTGAGGTCAGATTTGGGAAAAAATCTATGAGAAAAATAAGGAAAATGGTAAGAATTCATTTTGTTTGCACAAAATGGAAAAATTCCAGTTGAATTAAAATACCTTTTTACCAATCATAAAAAACAATATGAAAATGCTAAAAATGACTATTTAATACTAGGAATTAAAATATAATAACTATGAAAACAAAAATATCAACCAGTACATCAAGAATTTGAGAAAAATTTGAAAAACAGATTTTATTGAAGGAAATTACAGATTTCTGATGGAATTTAAATAACTTTTTACCAAAAAGAAAAAAGAAAAATTCCACTTATATTTATTTCATGAAAGGGATTCAGATATTTCTAGATATAAAAAAATAATCTTCAAAAAGTAAAAAAAAAAATCAAATATCAATAATTGATTTCTTTGAATAAAAATGGATTTCTTGAGTGGGATGGAATACTATATGCCAAAATTGAAAAGACAAAAATTAATTCTACACATACCTCTTTATGAATAGACTTATAATATTTTCCAACATCCCAAGAAATAATTCATTGAGTATGATAAGGGTGATGAAAAAATAAAAAACGGACTCCTTTGGAAATAAATTTATATTTCTGATGGAATTCAAATATTTTTTAATTATAAAAAAAACTAAAACATCAAAAGTACACCTATTTAATTAGATTAATTGAAAAATCATTTATTTTTTCCAATGAAACTCAACCAAGTTCAAAAATTATTAAATAAATATCAAAATTTATATTTCTTTGATTATTCATGAATTTGATGCAGTTTCTTTTTTAATTTTAAATAATATCTTAAATAATCTCATTTAATACTTATGTCTTTCATTTTTCCATGTTTTTTTATTTTTGGTAAAAATCAATGAAAATTGAATGAAATATCAGTTTTTCTTCAAAAAATCAATTTGTGATTTTATAATTATTTTTATGTTACTACATGAATCATTTTTTCAAAATTTTGAACATATTGACATTCTGCTTACGAAAAGGGTATTTTTTTCATTTTAATAAGTCCTTTCATGTTTGAAATAGGGTACTTAAATCCCACTAGAACTATCAATTAACTAACAATTCTTATTCAGATAAAACAATTTATGATGCTTATCTAATGCTTTTTTTTTTCTTTACTTGATGAAGCTTATGTTTTTATATCTAAACATATCTGAATTTCCACCATGAAATAGATATATTTAGAATTTTTCTTTTTGTATCTTTGGTAACATTCCATCAGAAATCTTGATTTGTCTTCAATTAAATTAAATTTTCATATCAGGGCATATCAGAGGTAAAATTTTGAAAAATTTAAATAGCTTATTTCCGGAAAAATATCAATTTTTCAAAAAATATTTTTTTATCAAAACAGAAAATGAATCAATTGTTTTAAATAAACAAAATAAAGTTTTGAAAAAAAATGGACAAGAGAAATCAGCCATTTAGTTTTTTGAAAATTTTAACTCTGATTTACCCTACTTTTTAGAAGGGACCCTTTTTAGAATTATTGATGTACTGGATGATATTTTTGTTTTATTAGTTAAAAATATTTGAATTCTCAGAATTACATAGGTATATTTAGAATTTTTATTTGTCTTTTTTTTTATTTTTGATACAAAGGTATTTCAATTCCACTGGAATTATTCTGTTTTGTGTAAAAAATCAATTCTTATCATTTTCCTGATGTTTCTTACATTGGATGAAGTTTTTTTTCAAATTTAAGTTTGGATTTTAATTCATTGAAAGAAATGATATTTGTTTCATTTTTTGTCTTAAATCAACTCAATTGGTGTCCAGGATTGAATTCTTTACAATATTCTACCCCAGACAGACCCCACAGGGGGTCTGGAGGCCTTAGTTTATCCCTTCTGGGCCTCAATTAATGTTTACAGGCATTTAGGGGCCCAAAACGCCACCAAATGTTGTGTTATCCCACCCCAGGCACTCATTTAAACCTTAGAAAGGCTACAAACCTTCCTGGTGTGGGAAAGAATGCCAATTGGTGTGATCATAATTTAAATTTACTATAATCAAGCCAATGACACCTTTCTGTGTCATTTTAGCAAAACAAAACCCAAACTCATGCCAATTTCAAAAATTGGTGTGATTCCACTATTTATTTGGAATAAATTTAGCATAGCCCTGTGAAATTCTTATATTACTTCTTGTTTTTGGAAAAAATACTTTGAAGGTTCTTCAGAAATTTTAATTTTTATTCAAATAAATCAATTTTTTGTTTTATCATTATTATGTTCCTCAATGAATTCTTTTTTGAAATATTCCAGAATATTCAAATTCAAATGATACTATATGTATATTTGAAATTTTTCCATGTCTATTCATCTTTTATATAACTTTTTTACATCCCACTGCAGATATCAATTCTTATTCAAAGAAATTATTTTTTGATTTATCATTTTTTTTTCTTTTTTGTTATCTATAAAGCTTTTTTTTGAATATTCCAAAATTTGTTTATAACTCTTATGAAACAGTGAATTTTATATTTTCTTTATGTTTGGTAAGAAGTTATTTAAATTCCAGCAAAGACCTTGAATTTTCTTGAATTAAACCTATTTTTCATATTTTTCATGATGATTTTTGTATTTTATGATATTTTTGTTGAAAGAAATTGCAAAAATCAAAATCAATCAATCAAATTATTTAATCAGAATTTTTCTATGTCTTTTCATGTTTTTATGTAGGTATATATATCCCACTGGAAATATTCCATTTTTGTAAGTAAAAATAATTTTTATAATTTTTCTTCTTTTTTTAATAATGCATAAAGTTTTTTTTTCAAATCTGACCTCAGTTTTTGATTCCTTGTAAAAATGATATGCAAAATATTTCTAAATGTCACATTAACTCAATTGATGTCCACCCCTGAATTTCCCAGAGGATCCTATGCCAGAAAGACCCCAGAGGAGGTGTGGAGGCTTTATTTGAGCACCCAAGGCCTCAGTTAATTTTTAAAGGTGTTGGGAGCCCAAAAAACCCTCAAAAGATGTGTTTTAACACTCCAGGAACTTGTTTAAAATTCAAAATGTTTTTCAATAACTTAATGGTATAAAATCACACCTATTTTGTATTGGTATGAATTTTTCATGTTTACATGCCTTCCTGGGGTTGTGAAACATGCAAGAATGCATGAATTTGGTAAAAGAATTACTATAAATTTCTTTCTCCAAAACAGGTGTGAATTTAGGGAAAAAAAAATCTAAAATAACACCTTTTATTGAAATGGTGAATGGATTCAGTCATTCTGAAGGCATGAATTTAGCCTAGGCCATTTGAAATTCATCCAGGCATTATTTATTTTAATCTGTGGGGGAATCAGAATAGAAATTATTGATTCCATGATAAACAAAGTGAAAAAAATGATCTTATAAAACAAGATACATTTTTAAGGGTAACAGAATCACACATATATTAGGGTGTATCAGAGTTATCAAAACCACCATTTTTAATGACATGTTTCTGAAATACACATACCCCCTAACTGGTGTATTTAAAAATGGCTGATTTCAAACATCAAAACCGCCATTTAAGCAACATCATCTATCCACCATCCATCCCATGCAAAACCCCCATCCACACCTCCACCTCAGAAAATCCATACCAATCCCATCTCCATCGCATAACATGCATTTCATCTACATTGCTTCAAATCTCCATTTCTTCACACAAATCCCATCATCATCTCATCACCCCACATCATATCACCATCTTTCTCAACATGTCCAAACAAACATCCTGGAAGCAAGTTGAAAACACAATAAAGCTGACTGAACTTTTTTTATTATTTGACTCTGATTCAGAATTGTTAAAATATGCATGCACTTATGCGTGTGCTACATATAAGTATAATCCAAATGGGATGCACATGTGGGCCTCTGCCGCCCATACACAGACCATACAGGCCTGTGTTGATGTCACAGATTTGGGGAAACTGGCCTCAAAATGCATGAAACAGGTCTATTGGTACACGGTCCTTAACGGGCCTGGTGGGGGATATGGGCAAATACAGCCAGAGGCGCTTGTATGGGCATAATTGGGCACAAGGTTTATTTGGAAAGACTTGACCAGACGGGCTGGCCCCGGAGTGTGTTTGTCTCAGGTTTGGGGCTTGGGGCAACCCATTGGGGCCGCTTGTATTGCTTGGTTTGGCCCATGCGGGGCCCAACAGCCCACGCGGGGCTGTCACGGCGGCTGAGGGATCCCGCGCAACATTGCACCCAACCTATTGCCCCATTGTGAGAGCCCATCAAGCAATTATTGACAAAAGGTGTCAAGCATTTCTTTTGGTTTAAATACTGCTCATTTGCCCAAGCTGATTTCTGGCCATAATTATAACACATTATCAGTACCAACATCATCATTACTTCCAAACCATCTAGACCCTTGTACCTTACTCTGGAGAACCTCAAAGACCTCAAGTTTTCCAAGAAGATGTCCTATATCCCTGATGTTAGCTCCCCCAAGATAGTTCTGAACAGTCAGAATTATAATGCTTGGGCTGTCCTTATGGATAGTGAGCTGGAAAACATCTGTTGTGGGGAGATAATGGATGCAGATGAAACTTTGATCAGTTCAGAAGTGGAGAAAAAGTCTTATCATCTCATCCTTAGGCAACTTGATGAGAATCATGTGACATGGGTTGCCGATACTCTTAGGGAAGATGAGAGAAGGAGGGGCAGCATCCTTTGGAAG
Source organism: Puccinia polysora (assembly GCA_025617555.3). Lineage (NCBI taxonomy): Eukaryota > Fungi > Basidiomycota > Pucciniomycetes > Pucciniales > Pucciniaceae > Puccinia > Puccinia polysora. The sequence goes on from CM062614.1 coordinate 51,774,632, forward strand.
TTGCTGAAGTCCAAGTATGCTGGTGATTCTGTTCACCAGAAGGGTATAGCTTTCAACAAACTGTTTAAGTTACAATATTCCAATTGTAAACAGTTTTTTGCAGAGGCTAGGTCTAGCATATCCAAGTTGAAGTCATCAGGAATTAACATGGATCCTGAGTGTTTGTCATTCTTAATCCTTCAGAATCTACCAAAGGAGTTTGATTCTTTAGTCAGAATTATTTCTCAATTGGATCCTCTTCCTGGGGAGGAAGATGTTCTGAAAAGAATTGAAAAGGATGATCTTCAGTTCAAGGTGAAGGGGGGTTCTGGAACAGCCCTTGTTGGAAAGAATGGAAAATCTTGCAAGAAGTAAAAAAAGGATTTGTCCAAGGTCTTATGCTATAATTGTCAGAATAAGGGACATTATGCTAAGGATTGCAAGGAGGCCAAGAAGAGGAAGAAGTCCAAAGAGAATGACAAGGAGGTCAATCTCACTACTGAAAAAGTTGCAATGGTGGGATTGGATGTTCCAATGGAAATGGTTGTTGGGGAAGAAGGTCCCAACAAGAAGGCCAAAATTGATGAGGATCAAGAAATTGACTTGATTGATTACAGAGTGAGTAATCTAAACCTCAAAGATGAGAAATTATCAGTGATTGATAAGGCTTCTTTCCTATTAGGAGGATTGAAGGAGGATGTTCTTCTTTTTATTTATTTTGGCTGTACAGATCACATTTTCTTTGAACCAAATTTATTTTCAAATCTTAGTGATTATGATGGAGTTGTAAATATTGGTCAGAAAGGCAGAAAAATTGAGATTAAAGGAATTGGAAAAACTATTCTTGCAAATCACTTGGGTTTCAAAATTTCTTTAAAGAAAGTGTTCTATGTACCAGAGTTGCCTTATAACCTTGTGTCCCTTGGAGTGTTGTGGAAAAAAGGTTTCCAGATTTGTTATCTTAAAGAAGATAAGTTTTTTATTGATATGAACGGGAGAACTGTTATTAGTGGACAGGTGCGGAACAAGCTTTTGTGTGCAAGCTTGTTCAAAATCTCAGCTTCAAGCACTGTTGCTCACAATAGAAGTGGCCATAAGGTAAAGGACAGCAACTGTGAGAGTTGTACCTTAGGGGCTAAGACTAGAAATGTGTTCTCAAAGGGAAGAGAACGCACTGATGTTCCTAGAGAGGAATTTTCCATTGATTTGGAAGCGCCATTCACACCGGAGTCCCTTGATGGGGCAAGATACTTCATCAATTCAGTTGATACTGCAACTCATTATGTTTGGGTTAAACCAATTCAATCTAAGGATCAGACCACAGAGGAGGTTTCTGTAATCTTCAAAGTCTGGAAACAGAATGGTCTAATGAATGAGATCAAGAGGGTTATCACCAATAGAGTTGGTGAATTTGTGAGTAAAGAGTTTGAGAGTTTATTGAAAGATTATGGTATCATTCATATAGTCACTACTTCAAGTACTCCACAAAATAATGGAATAGTTGAGAGAATGAATAGGAATTTACTGGACAAGGTCAGAAATATTATGTCTCAATCTGGTCTACCAAAGTTCTTATGGGCTGAGTTGATGTGTACAGTCTGTCTGCTGCATAACATTGTAAGTTTTAATGGGAATAGTCCTCATTATAAGTTTTGGAAGTTGTACCCCAAAAGATCACACCTAAGGAAAATAGGTTGCTTGGTGTATTATAGTTTCAACCATAATGAGATGGTTGGAAAATTAAAACCTAGATCCAGAACAGGGGAGCTTATAGGCTATGATTTAATAAGAAAATTGTATAGGATCTATTGTCCAGGGATAAGAAAGGTTATCCGTAGTAGGGATGTAAAATTTGATGAAAGTAACTTTCCACTCAAAAGGAGTGAAGATTGTGTTGTGAATAAGTCACAGCAAGAAAGCAAGAAACAGAATTAGCACCTATTTCAGCATCAAAGGCTGAGGAACATGTGGTTCCAGAAGTTGAAGAAATGGAAGACTTGCCACCAGAGGGTTCAGTGCCTGCTTCAGGGAATTCTGTTAATTTGGAACCTGATAAGCCTCCACCCCCAGTTAGAAGGAGTGGTAGGATCAGAGTACCAGTTGATAGGTACAGGGAATGGAATTCCCATTATGCTGCCGCAGGATATGAGGAAGGTGCATTTCAGGAACCGTGTATGCTCAATGAAGTCCTGGAGTTGAGTTCAGAAATGGGAAACAGGGTTAACCCAAATAGCTTTGGCCAAGCTATTAATTCTGATCAGAGAGCCAACTGGAAGAGACCTATTTTTGAGGAATTTGATCCTCTAGAAAATAATGGTGTCTTTGAAGTTTTTAAGCGGGATTCTGTTTCAAAAGGAAAGGCCATTGTGGGGTCTAGATTGGTGTTAAACAAGAAGTTTGAAACAAATGGAGTTTTAAAAAGATTCAAAGCTTGATGCATTGAACAGGGCTTCAAGCAGAGAGAGGGTAACAATTACTAAGAAAGTTTCTCACCAACTGGAAGGCTTTCCACCCTCAGGTACATCATTTCTCTGGAAGTGGAGTTTGGTGAAGAAATCAGACAAGCTGATTTTGTAACAGCATACTTGAATGCAAAAATTAGAGAGGAGGAGACTGTTTATATGTCAATCCCTGATTTTTTTTGTGAACAGTTAGTGGAGACTAAACCAGAAACCATGAAGAAAATCTGTGTTAGAATTTTTCTTTCAGCAGATAAAGGGGAATATGTCCTCAAGCTGTGTAGATCCCTTTATGGATTGAAGAAAGCAGCTAGATCATGGTATAATACCATGAGTGAGAAACTGATACAGATTGGTTTCAAGACGTCTGAGGCCAACCCTTGTCTTTTTGTAAGAAAGGATGGAATTTTGTTTTTATGGGTCAATGACATTATCATTATTGGAAATGGTAAAGAGAGAGTCATGGAGACACTTAAAAAGGAATTCAAGATAAAAGATCTTGGTCTGGCGCAACAGGTGCTAGGAATGAAATTCAGTAAGAGCAAGAATGGTATTCAGTTAGACCAGAGCCATTACGTGTCAGCTCTTCTTAAGCAATATGGCTTAGAGGATGCAAAGGAGTTTGGTACTCCCATGCAGTCAAACATTTGTTTAGAGAAGTCTACAGATGAGGAGTATATGGATTTTGTTCAATCTGGTAATGACTAAAGGTCAGCTATTGGATTGCTTAATTATTTGGGGCAGTGTACAAGGCCCAATATTGCTTTTGCAATTGGTGTCTTGTTGCAACACTTAGAGAAGCCAAGCATCAGGCATTTTTCAGCGTTTAAGAGAGTTTTGAGGTATTTTAAAGGAATGCACAGTCTGGGAGTGTTGTTTCCAAAATCAGAAAACTTTGATTTGGTTGGTTATTTCAATGCAAGTTAGGAAGATGGTAACACTTGGGAATAAATAAGTGGTTTTGTATTCTTCTTAGGTAAGAATCTGGTGTCATGGATGTCCAAGAAGGTGTCAGAAATAAGTCTTTCATCAACAGAGGCTGAGTGTAGAGCTTACTTAGCAGCTTCACAGGAACCAAAATGGTTGAGGAAAGTCTTAGAAGATACACATAAACCACAAGGGTTTGCTTTGTTGTATTTTGATAACCAGAGTGCCATTGCTTTGGCGCAAAACCAAGTGTTCCATTCAAGAAAAAAACATATTGATGTTCACTATAACTATATTTGTGATGCAGTCAACTGCAAGGAGACTGTGTTGAGGTACATGCCCACTGGAGTGATGATTATGGATATCTTGACTAAGGCTTTAGATAGGAACAAGCATCAAGACTTTGTGACTAACATGCGGATGTCACATCTTTTGGATTAAGGGGGTGTGTTAAAATAGGTAGGCACTTAAGCCTGTTCTATGTGTAAGTTTAATCCAAATGGGATGGACATATGGGCCTCTCCAGCCTATTTGACACTCACACAGACCATACAGGCCTGTGTGGATGTTGCTGATTTGGGGAAACTGGCCTCCAAAGGCATGAAAAAGGCTCATTTGTATATGGGCCCTCAAGGGCCCAGTGGAGGATATGGGCAAATACAACCAGATGGGCTTTTATGGGCATAATTGGGCCAAGGTTTATTTTGGACATACTTGGCCAGCTGGGCTGGCCGGCAAAAGTGTTTTTGTCTCAGTTTTTGTGCTTGGGGCGGCCCATTGGGGCCGCGGCCCCTGTTGCAGCCCGCTTGGGGCCGCTTGTATCCCTTAGGTTTGCCCACACGGGACCCAACGGCCCATGCGGGGCTGTCGTGGCGGCCAAGGGATCCTCCAAAGTGCAACGCCGCGCAGGCCTGGACGGTCGCCAACGGCAGCCACCGCTGCGGGAGCGAGGGCCAGCGGCCCTGGCTCCCTCCCCCTCCCCTTGCTTTCCTTTGCGAGGGGGAGAGGGTGGCTGGCTGGGTTGAACCAGCCAGAAACCGGCCGCAACAAGGCGGTTGGTCAGCACAGGGGGGATTTCATCACCCCCTTGCCCAGGGGATGACAATGCCGGCCACAGAGGGAGCAACTGGCGGTGGGGGGGATCTGATCACCCTCCCACCAGTGAAGCCAGAGGGGCCCTCTCCACCCCCTTTACCAAGGGGATCTGACCACCCCCAGCCCACTATTCTTGACAACGCCCTGGGGGTATTGACCCCCAGCGCCCCTGGTGAGGGGATTTGACCGCCCCCACCAGGGATTTGAGAGAAAGAAGGGGGGGCGGCATTTCTGCCGGTTACACCTCCCCCAGGTGAGGTTGAGATGGGGCCCAGGTGAGTCCTGGGTCCCACTTGGCCCATATGTGGGGCCAGGGGCTGGCTGCATGAGGCAACCAGCCCGTAAGTAAGGGAATAAGAGTAACTGGGCTGGTTGTAATGGACAACCAGCCAGGGGATTGAACAGCAAAGGGGCTGGTTCAGCCACATAATGGTGGAAACACAAGAATGGACCGGAATAGGCTGGTCATAAGGGTACAAGGACTGATTCCATGTGGGCTGATGTAGCCCAAACCAAGTAACAAGGCCTGTAGAGCCTGTAGAGCTCTTTTGGGGCAGAAAATTTACCTTTTGGCTTGTTGTATCATGGGCTCACAAGAGGCAAATCTTTTGTACTTAAGGAGCCTTTCTCCCTGCTGTTTTCCATCATCCATATTCATCATCCAATCAAATTGATCAAAAATATCATCCAACATATTGCCCCATTGTGAGAGCCCATCAAGCAATTATTGACACAAGGTTTCCAGCATTTCTTTTGATTTATATACTGCTCATTTTCCTAAGCTAATTGCTGGCCATTATTATAACACAAAGTGTCATCTGCATCCATTATCTCCCCACAACAGATGTTGTCCAGCTCACTATCCATAAGGACAGCCCAAGCATTATAATTCTGACCTTTCAGAACTGTCTTGGTGCAGCTAAAATCAGGGATATATGAAATCTTCTTGAAAAAATTGAGGTCTTTGAGGTTCTCCAGAGTAAGGTACAAGGGTCTAGATGACTTGGAAGTAATAATGATGTTGGTACTGATAATGTGTTATAATTATGGCCAGAAATTAGCTTAGGAAAATGAGCATTATTTAAAGCAAAAGAAATGCTGGACACCATATGTCAATAATTTCTTGATGGGCTCTCACAATGGGGCAACACATTGGATGAGATTGTTGATGAATTTGATTGGATGGTGAATGAATGATGGAAAACAGCAGGGAGAAGAGCTCCTTAAGTAAAGAAGATTGGCCTCTTGTGAGCCCATGATAAAACAAGCCAAAAGGCAAATTTTCCTCCCCAAAAGAGCTCTACAGGCTCTACAGAACTTGTTACTTGGTTTGGACTACATCAGCCCACATGGCGTCAGTCCCTGAACCCTTACAACCACCTTATTACGGTCCATTCTGGTGTTTCCACCATTACAGGGCTGAACCAGGCCCTTTTCTCTTCAATCCCCTGGCTGGTTGTCTGTGAAAACCAGCCCAGTTACTCTTATTTCCTTACTTACGGGATGGTTGCCTCATGCAGCCAGCCCCTGGCCCCATGTATGGGCCAGGTGGGACCCCAGACTCACCTGGGTCCAGTCTCAACCTCACTTGGGGGGGTGTAAGCGGCGGACATGCCGCCCCCCCCCTATTTCTCTCAAATCCCTGGTGGGGGCGGTCAAATCCCCTCACCAGGGGCCCCCAGGGCATTGTCAAGAATAGTGGGCTGGGGGTGGTCAGATCCCCTCAGCCCATTGCTTCTCCCCCTTGGTAAAGGGGGGGGGGGAGAGCCCCCCTCTTTCTTTGCTGGTGGGAGGGTGATCAGATCCCCCCACTGCAGGTTGCTCTCTCTGTGGCCGGCAGCTTCATCCCCTGGGAAAGGGGGTGATGAAATCCCCCCTGCCCTGACCAACCGCCTTGTTGCAGCCAGTTGCTGGCTGGTTCAACCCAGCCAGCACCCCCTCCCCCTCGCAAAGGCAAGCAAGGGGAGGGGTGGGAGCCGGGGCTGCTGGCTGCTGTTTGCAACTGGCCGGCACATGTGGTGCAATACCGCACGGGCGGATCCCTTGGCCGGCGCAACAGCCCTGTGCAGGCTGTTGGGTCCCGCATGGGCCAAAAGAAGGAAAACAAGCGGCCCTGAGCGGGCCGCAGCATGGGAAGCATCCCCAAGTGGGCTGCGACACGGGCCGCACCAAGCACAAAACCTGAGACAAACACACTTTGGCGGGCCAGCCCGTCTGGCCAAGTATGTCCAAAATAAACCTTGGGCCCAATTATGCCCATAAAAGCCCATCTGGCTGTATTTGCCCATTTCCCCCACCGGGCCCGTTAGGGCCCATGTCCCACGAGCCTGTTTCACGCGTTTTGAGGCCAGTTTCCCCAAATCAGTGACATCCACACAGGCCCGTATGGTCCGTGTGAGTGTCAAATGGGCCGGAGAGGCCCATATGTGCATCCCATTTGGATTACACTTATACGTAGCACATGCGTAAGTGGATACCTATTTTAACCCCTTGATCAGTTCATAAGTGGAGAAAAAGTCTTATCATCTCATCCTTAGGCATCTTGATAAGAATCATGTGACATGGGTTGCCAATACCCTTAGGGAAGATGAGAGAAGGAGGGGCAGAATCCTTTGGAAGTTGCTGAATTCCAAGTATGCTGGTGATTCTGTTCACCAGAAGGGTATAGCTTTCAATAAACTGTTCAAGTGACAATATTCAAATTGTAAACAGTTTATTGCAGATGCTAGGTCTAGCATAGAAAAGGTTAAGTCATCAGGAATTAACATGAATCCTGAGTGTTTGTCGCTCTTAATCATTCAGAAGCTACCAAAGGAGTTTGATTCTTTAGTCAGAATCATTTCTCAATTGAATCCTCTTCCTGGGGAGGAGGATGTGCTGAAAAGGATTGAAAAGGATGATCTTCAGTTCAAGATGAAGGGCAGCTCTGGAACAGCCCTTGTTGGAAAGACTGGAAAATCTTGCAAGAAGGCAAAAAAGGATTTGTCCAAGGTCTTATGCTATAATTGTCAGAATAAGGGGCATTATGCTAAGGATTGCAAGGAGGCCAAGAAGAGGAAGAAGTCAAAAGAGAATGACAACAAGGTCAATCTCAATACCAAAAAAATTGCAATGGTGGCGTTTGAAGGTCCAATGGAAATGGTTTTTGGGGAAGAAGGTCCCAACAAGAAGGCCAAAATTGATGAGGATCAAGAAATGGACTTGATTGATTACAAAGTGAGTAATCTAAACCTCAAAGATGAGAACTTATCAGTGATTGATAAAGCTTCTTCCCTATTAGGAGGATTGAAGGAGGATGTTCTTGTTTTGATTGATTCTGACTGTACAGATCACATATTCTTTGAACCAAATTTATTTTCAAATCTTAGTGATTATGATGGAGTTGTAAATATTGGTCAGAAAGGCAGAAAAATTCAGATTAGAGGTATTGGAAAAGTTATTCTTGAAAATCACTTGGTTTCAAAATTTCTTTTGAGAAAGTGTTCTATGTACCAAAGTTGCCTTATAACCTTGTGTCCCTTGGAGTGTTGGGAAAAAAGGTTTCCAGATTTTTTATCTTAAAGAAGATATGTTTTTTATTGATATGAATGGGAGAACTGTTTGTAGTGGACATTTTTGGAACAAGCTTCTGTGTGCAAGCTTGTTCAAAATCTTAGCTTTGAGCACTGTTGCTCACAATAGAAGTGGCCATAAGGTAAAGGATAGCAACTGTAAAAGTTGTACCTTAGGGGCTAAGACTAGAAATGTGTTCTCAAAGGGAAGAGAACACACTGATTTTCCTAGATATAAATTTTCCATTGATTTCGCAGGGCCATTCACACTGGAGTCCCTTGGTGGGGCAAGATACTTTATGTTTGGGTTGAACCAATTTGATCTAAGGATCAGACCACAGAGGAGGTTTCTGTAATCTTCAAAGTCTGGAAACAGAATGGTCTAATGAAGGAGATCAAGAGGGTTATCACCAATGGAGGTGGTGAATTTGTGAGTGAAGAGTTTGAGAGTTTATTGAAAGATTATGGTATCATTCATAAAGTCACTACTGCAAGTACTCCACAAAATAATGGAAGAGTTGAGAGAACAAGTAGGACTTTACTGGACAAGGTCAGAACTATTATGTCTTAATCTGGTCTACCAAAGTTCTTATGGGCTGAGTTGATGTGTACAGTCTGTCTGTTGCATAACATTGTAAGTGTTAATGGGAAGTCCTCATTATCAGTTTTGGAAGTTGTACCCCAAAACATCACACCTAAGAACAATTGGTTTCTTGGTGTATTATAGTGTCCACCATAATCAGATGATTGGAAAATTAGACCCTTGAGCCAGAACAGGGGCACTTGTAGGCTATGATTTAATAAGTAAATCATATAGGATCTATTGTCCAGGGACAAGAAAGTTTATCCAAAGTAGGGATGTAAAATTTGACAAAAGTACCTTTCCACTCAAAAGGAGTGAAGAAGTTGTTGTGAACAAGTCACAACAAGAAAGCAAGAAGCCCACTATTCTTGACTACTCCCTGGGGGTATCAACCCCCAGGGCCCCTGGTGAGGGGATTTGACTGCCCCCACCAGAGATTTGAGAGAAAGAGGGAGGGGCAGCATGTCTGCCAATTACACCCCCCCCAAGTGAGGTTGAGACCAGACCCAGGTGAGTCCTGGGTCCCACCTGGCCCATATGTGGGGCCAGGGGCTGGCTGCATGAGGCAACAAGCCCATAAGTAAGGAAATAACAGTAACTGGGATTGTTTTAACGGACAACCAGCCAGGGGATTGAACAGCAAAGGGGCTGGTTCAGCCCCGTAACGGTGGAAACACCAGAAAGGACTAGAATAGGCTGGTTGTAAGGGTTCAGGGACTGACGCCATGCAGGCTGATGTAGTCCAAACCAAGTAACAAGTTCCGTAGAGCCTGTACAGCTCTTTTGGGAAGGAAAATTTGCCTTTTGGCTTGTTGTATCATGCGCTCACAAGAGGACAATCTTTTTTACTTAAGGAGCTCTTCTCCCTGATGTTTTCCATCATTCATTCATCATCCAATCAAATTCATCAACAATATGATCCAATGTGTTGCCCCATTGTGAGAGCCCATCAAGCAATTATTGACATAAGGTGTCCAGCATTTCTTTTGCTTTAAATACTGCTCATTTGCCTAAGCTAATTGCTGGCCATAATTATAACAAGAATCTGATTTGGACTCAGCTTGATTAGCTTTGAATTCTCTATTTGAAAATAATTACAGGGTCCTAAGAAGACAGACTCTCTCAAAAACTATGTATAAAAGGCAAAAGCTTCATCTCCTCCCTGACTTAAGCTTCCAGCAACTTTTCAGAACTTTATTGCCTTCATTAATGAAACTTTTGGAGATGATTGAAGAACACCAGATTTTCCATCAAAATTATTGGAATCCTCAATGCAATCCAGCTATTCAGCTTGCCATTGACCTTTGTAGATTGGGATCAAATGTAAATGGAGCAGCAATTAATAAATTAGACAATCTATTCACAGTCAGTTATGGATCCATTGACTCATACACCAAAAGACTCATGATTGCTATCCTATCTTTCCATCCCTCAGTTCTTTGTTGGCCAACCAAAGAAGAACACAAGGAGATATCTAAAGTAATAAATACTGAAGGCCTTCCAGGTTGCGTTCATTTTGTTGATGGAACCACTTTCCCCTTGAGTTAAAAACCCAAGCTAGATGGCAACCACAATTTTGATTGGAAAAAAAGGCAATTGATTATTTTCCTTTCCAAAGCCTTTGATAACACTGACCAAATATATTTTATCTGTTTGTATAGATACTCTGCGTCACTACAACTTGTTTGTGATAACAACAAGAAGTTCATATCCCTTCATGCTGACCTTCCAGGTTCATTTCACAATATATTTTTTTTCAATTGGATGCAGATTGCCTAAAAAACAGAGAACTATTTTGGGAATGATAAATAGATTCTGGCCAATTCAGCTTATGCTAGTGGGAAATATGTGGTTCCAGAATACCACAATGTTTTATCCAATGATAAAGCCAAAACTGATTTCAAATATCATCTTGCCCAATCCCAAATTTGGATTAAGAATGCCATAGGAGTCCGGAAAATCCTGAAAGGAAGATGGGCCAGCTTGAGGAAAATGCAAAACCAGATTCAAAATTCCAAAGATACAAAGATCCTCATCAACTGGATTTTCACTTGTGTAATCCTTCACAACCTTCTGGCCAACATCAAAGATGAATGGGACAAAATATTCAAAGAAAATATTTCCAATCATCCTCAAGTCATCCCCATCTCATCTTTTCCCTCATCTTCTGCCATGAGAAAGGGGATTCTACTCCTCACACTTGCTCAATTTTACGAGTAAAAATCTGTTTCCAAATAGGTAAAAATTCACATCACAGTAATGTTTTATTTATTTTTCAACCAAGAATCCTAGGCTGACTTGTTTTTTTATTTTTTTTTTTTTATTTTTATTTTTTATTTTTTTTTATTTTTTATTTTTTTTATTTTTTTTATTTTTTATTTTTTTTATTTTTTTTTTTTGGTTGACTTCCTCCTCCTCACAAAACCACCTCCACCTCACCCAAAACTGGTTCACTCCTTCCTCCTCCTCACCAACCTGCCTCACCCACCTCCTCCACCTCAAAGTCACCCCAAGTCACACTCCTCCTTCTTCAGCTCCCAAATTTGCTTCCTCTTTGCTTGGAACACCAGGTAAGCTCCCCCCTTCCTCCTAAAACCCATCATTGGCTGACCTCCTCCCTCCTCCTCCTCCTTTCAGATATTATCCCCCCCCTCCTTGCTTGATTTTCACTGGCACTTCCTAGCACCCCAGGCAAGCACCCCCCTCCTCCTCATAACTTGACTGGCAAGCAAACAATTTTTTGCATTTCAATTGATTGATCAAACCACAATTCTTCCACCAAACTCAAAATGCTACAAAATCGCTTGAATCCTTTCTTGATCCTCACCCCAATTGAAATATTTGGATTGGAGGGACCAAGATGGAAGGAAATGATTTGATAAACATACAGAGAGGTGGGAAGAATAGGGCTTTTCAGAAAAAGATGGCTCAATACCAAGATTCCAAAATCTCTTTCAAGATAAAAGAGGGAGTGATTGATGACCAGTTTTTGTGGTCTGAGAGAAAAATATGGCCTTTGGATATTTGTCCTTCCATCACTGCTTAAAAAAAAAACCATCCAGACCCCTCCCCTGAAGATTTTTAACAGGCCAAAAATAAGATCAAAAATTTCCATTTCTTCTCCTCTGGAAAAGTATTTGTTCAAAATCAACCAGATCATGAGGCTCTGGTTGCAATAATCAAATTTTCCCTTTGAATAAACTTTCTGAGCAAGAGCAGAAGGACATCAACTCAGTCACAATGTTCCTTCACCAATCCAAAAAGTTTTTCAACACTGTTGGTCCCTAAAATTCTTGGGGTGGGAAAATGTGGGCAATTGGATGGCAAAAATAAATGCACCCTTCTGAACTATTTGTGAAATATTTGAAGAAATCTGCTATTCAATCTTCTCCTCAAGATTTTCCTCTTTTGAGCCTTAGGTCAGAAAATTTCTCACAAATTTCAGGCCAAATGTTCAAAAAATTATCCAGACTGGCACATGATTTCAACCATCAAAAAATGCTTGAAAACAATATCCCCTATTTATCTTCATTGGGATTTGGATTCCAGCTCACTCCTTTTGACTGTGTCCCCCACATCACCTTCACTTCATATTCCTTCTAAAATTCTCCCCACATTGAAAAATGTGAAATTTATTCCTATTCCTTTTTACTTGTGGTTCCAGCCAGACAATAAAATGGAAAAATCATTCAAAACAAGGAAGAATACCAAGTATCTGATGGCCAATTTGTTTTTTCTGACTTGGGTTTTGGTATTGATTCAAAAGAAAAAGGTTTGTTTAAAATGATTTGGGCAGCCAATAAGTACAAGCACTGTAGTTTTCCTGCTTTGGAGATTGCCACCCATACAAGGATGGTCATTTCCATGAAAATTAACAAGAATACTCAGAACACTTGGAAAGACATGAAAAGCGGTAAAATATAATCTAGACCAAAAAATTTAAAAACAAATAAAATAAAAATAAAAAATTATTGGCGGGGTTAAAAAAAGGCTCAAAAATTTTTGTATTTGAAAATAATTTTTTTATTTTATTTTTAAATTTTTTATCAAGGTAAATATTTTACAAGACAAGCAATCAATTAATTTCCTGTATTTCTTCCACTTTCCTACTGATAAAAATAAAAGCCCTGGCTACATATAACCTATATTTTTTTCCCATTGCTAGTCTTTCCCTCTCCTTTTCCAGTCTTTCTTCCTGTCAATCCTTCTCCTTTTCCTCTTTTTGAAACTCCTTCTCTTCCTGTTTCAATTTCCACTCAGCATTCCATTTCTGTTGATGAGCCAAACCCTTGGCTTTCTGCTTTTGAAGATCAATAGATAGTTGAAAATCCCACTTCTCCTTTTTAAATTCAAGTTTTTAAGATTTAATTTTTGGTTTAACTGTTTTTCAGAGCGGAATAGGAATGAGCTTTATTTTGAAAGTTAAAAGATTCAATAAATTCACTTACTTGAATATTGCTTCTCCATGATATATTCAAAGCCAGAAAAATTGGAAGTGTTTCTCCTCTTTTGATGGCTATTGGGGTTGATTTTGATGGAATTGGAGGCCTTTTAATTTGCCTTTGCAGAGGAGGTTTGTGTGGGAATGTCATTACTCTCATTTGAAGGTGATGTGGGAGGCCCCATTGGCTTGAGTGTTTGGCCATTCAGAAATGGATTTTGCTGTTTTTTTACAATCCAAATCATTCAGGATTAACCAGAAAGAAAAGAAAAGAACTTGAATCCTTACTTCAAAAGATGTTGATTGTAATGGAGATAGTGGAATAACTTGCTCCTCATTGGCCAAGTTGTTAAGTTCTTCTACCCCAGGAAGAGAGCAATCCAAAGAAAGAAGTGAGGGGTCCAAGGAAGGCTTTGAATCTTTGATCAATCCTGATGTAGACGTGATTGGAGCTGGTTGTGTTGGAATATCCTCCTACACATTGGATTGGTACCACTCATAGGTTTTGTTGGGATCATCATTTCCAGGCTGAGAACCCACAAACAAGTCATTGGCATCTACTGAATTGGATTTTTGGGTGTAAAAAGCAGCTAAAGGGGAAATATTTGCCTTCTTTCCAAATATTTCATCTATCTGAATATAAAAAGGAAAATTGAGTCCAACTTATCAACCACCAAGTTGATTCCCTTGGCTTTATTGGAGTTGGTGATACCAAAGCCAGTGGAGATTGACAATGAGTGGGCCTTTTTGTACTTGGCTTGATCTTTCTTGAATTTCTCCCACATCTCTTTGGATGAAAGATCCAGACTAAATTTCTTTTTCTTCAGTTAATTGGCCATCAGGAGATAAACATTAACCTTAGAGGATGGAGGTTGACCAACTCATGTTTTGTTGTTGGATCCAAAGCAAGTGTCATAGTTGGAGGGAATTTTAAGCCAGCTTACCAGGATGATGTGATCAGCTCTCTTGAGCTGACTTTAGACTTTGGAAGCTGATGGTGCAGGATTTTTTGATGTATATTTCCTTGGGGATTTTTGCTTTGGTCCATTGTATTTTGGTGTGGAATTGTGGGGGGAGGTTTGATGAGGGGCCATTTGAAAAGAGTAAGAGGTATGAAGGGATGAAGCAATGAAGCAATGAGAGAAATAAAGTGATGAGAGTTAGGATGTGATGAAATCAATAACTTTATGAGAGAAATGAAGCAATGAGGATAGAAATGAATAGATGAGAGTAAGGAAGTGACAGGAGTGATAAAGCAATGAGAGTTAGGATGAGATGAAAGTGATAAAGTGATGAGAGTGATGAAGTGATGAGAGCCATTAAGTGATGCAAGTGATGAAGCAATGAGGATAGCAAGAAGAGATGAGAGTGATGAAGTGATTAGAGAAATGAATCATATTTTTTGGATGAGGTTGGAGGTAGAATTTTTCCAATGAGGTTGGAGGTTGGAACCAGGGCTGATGATTTGGAATGATGGGTTGAGGCAGTGAAATCCTTTAACTCCTTTATTTGAAAAAACACATTCATTTTAATGAAACTATGAAATTTCTGATTTGAAATAAGTGGGGTTTTTTTTATTTTTAATGGCAGTTTTGAAATGGAAGATTTGGGTTGAAACCCACCACTAAAAAATGGCGGGTTTGGTTAACTATGATACACCCTATTGATTTTGTTTAACTTCAAGAATAATTTAAAAATCAATTCTTCTATAACAACCTTTTTCTTGCAATACACATGGTAAAAGGTGTCTCACATTTTAAAAAATTTTGTAATGGATTTAGATTATTTGATTTGGAAATAAAGCATTAATGAAATACCAGAAATCCTAAATTCAATATTGGAAGATGCCACATTCAATCTTCTGCATTATGTTTTTTTCCAAAAAAAAAAAAAATGTGAAAAACTACGCCAATTCATTAAAAGGATCCTTAAATTCTTCCTCTATCATAAAATTTATTTGAGATTTTCCCAAAGTTCAAAATCAATCAATAAAAGAACAGTAAACAAAGAATTAACCAAAAAATAGTATAATTTAAATTAAAAAATCAGCCTTTGCCTATGGGACTGCATCAAAATTGTTTTTAACATGAATCCTTGAAGGAAAATAATTCTGGAACAACCCACTGAAGATCAAGTACAAGCATTTAATTAAAAAAAACTGATTTCATCTTTTCAAAAAATCATTCTCTCAACCTGAAAACAACCAATTTCAAACTTTATGGTGGGGAGAAATTTATCCCTTTAAATTTTAAAGGGAAATTCCAGAAATAGTTAAAAATCTACGTGATTCATTTTCCATCTTTATAATTGGACTGCTGTGATGAAAAAATTTGGAATCAAACCCTTTTAGAAATGATCATAATGTATTGGTTCAATTCTGCAGAAAATGGTATCTTTTATAATTATGCACTGTATTTTGGCTTTTTCAAAATTAATAAACTATTTTTAATTCTTGAAAGGTGTACAAATTGAAAACAATAAAAAAAATTAGTCCTAGAACACACAAAATAAACCCTGTTACAGAATAAAAAACAGAGCAAGCTTCAAAATTCTCTCCATTTTTAAAAGATCACTGTTAGCTGAGACTTTTTGTATTGAATTCAAAATATATATCAAAAAAAATTAGAAACTGAAAACCACCTAGAAAGTACAAAACGCACAGAAAATAAAAAACACCTAGAAACTACAAACCACCTAGAAAATGCAAAACAGCTAAAAAATTAAAACAACCTAGCAACTGAAAAACAACCTTTGAGGAATTATTTGGCCTAAAGAATTTTGAAAATTTTGGATTTTTTCTCTGATACTAAGGTCTCTGATACTGAGGAAGATAATCAGGGGGGATATCATTCTATTAAATTCTTATGGATAATAAAAAAATATTCACAATTTTTACAAAAACTTCATAAAGGCACTTTGAAGTATATTTCCAAGACAAAGCATGCAATCAATGCTGAAAGAAATGTAGAATATTGAAGAACAAGTTTTAAATAGCTCCAAATTATGAGATGAAAACATTTGAATCCCTCCATTCTAATTTTTACTGAACTGAATTTATTGAAATATTAAACTGAATAGAAAAGATTTTTTTTTTATTTGAAGAGATTAGAGGATAAACTAGATAATTATCTGAATAAGTTGAAAATGCATGGTTGTTTGAATGAAATTGTTTTTTGAAAATTATTCAATTATTTAATTGAGATTTATCTCAAAAATGATTTTTAACAGCTTTCTTTTTTTGAAATATTGAATATCCTGTGCTCATCCCCAACTGAAATCCTCTGCCCTTACCTCCCTGACCTCACAATAATTACCCTATGGTTTTTTTATTTATGTGTTTGATACCTATAAGATCCATTAGGTTGTATCAAAGTTAAGCGGACCCGCCATTTTTTAGTGGTGATTTTCAACCCAAATCTGCCATTTCAAACCCGCCATTAAAAATAAAAAAAGCCACTTATTTCAGAACAGAAGTGTCAAAGTTAATATGAAATAAGTAGGATTTTTCAAGCATAGTATATAAGCTCAAGACTCAAACAGGGAACCACATCCCAACCCTGGTTTTATAATTGATTTGGATCCTCAACAACTCAACCCCAGCTTTGTCTCCTCCTCCAATGCTCCTTATCAACCCACTAGTGAGTCAACCCATGGCTCCTTCCCAAAAATGATTCACTACACCTCCCATCAGATCACCAACTACACCCAACCCATTCAAACTTCCCCAGTTCCACTCACTCTTCACTTTCTCTCTTGGCTCTAATTCTCATTCTCATACAACTTGACCATCTCCTTCCCAACCACTCACCATGGGATTCCAATTATTCATCTGTCCATGTCTATGTTTCCCACCAAAGAAATTTTTCTCTCTCCTTCATCACAGGTAATACCACCATCTGGAAACAATCAGCAACAACCCCATTGATGACAACTTCAATGAACAAGATCATTGGCCATTTCCTTGAATCTCACAATTTACCCAGATTTATGTCTAGTTTGGTCAGTGGTGGCTCAAAAGTTGGTTATCAGCTAGTCAACAATAAAAAAGTGGACCTCTTGAGCTTTACGGGTAGCAAGCATGTCAGCAAGAAAGTTGGTCAGGCTGTCCAAGCTAGATTTGGCAAGGTACTCCTTGAGTTAGGTGGAAATAATGTGATATTTTCTCAAGTTACTGAGAAAATCAATTCATTCATTAATCAATCAAAGCCTTTTTGGTTCTAACTTATCAAGATTCCATCATCAGGCCTTGGTATTCTTGCCCAGGACCTTGATAAAATTGGCACTCAGAGCTACTGTTTTTGGGTCCATTGGTACCACCGGACAACATTGTATAACCACTTGGAATCTGTTCCTGCATGAATTGATCTCAGAAAATTTTTTGAAATTGCTTGTGGAGTATTACCAACAAGTTACCAAGAGGCTTGGTCACGGTCTTGATCCTTCAACTCTGTAAAGATGACTAACCTATACAAATCTGGCCTCCTTCTCCCAAGAAGGATAGAAAGTTGCCCAACTGAACCTCATCCTTGAAACCATTCTCAAGCAATCTGTTACCCATAAAAGTCAGTGAGTAAACCCACATTGCCTCCTCATCCATCCTCCATCATTCTCCAGTAAAGCCAAAGAATTCTTTTACTAAATCATTAAATTACTCACTCTACTAATCATCTCACAATTTGATGATGAATTGCAAAAGCTCCTTGAAGACCAAGCCCAAGCTCAACAAGCAGATCTACTGGATCAACAGAACTAGTATGATTGTGAGACCCACAAACTGCTAGAAAAACATGCCCAGAAAATATACAAGGTCCAAAATGATCTGAATGAAGCAATGAAGAACGCAGAGCTTGCTGAAATTTAAAAAACTAACACTCATGAAATCAGTCAGGTGACTAGCACGCTCACTCTTGAGGAGAACAAGGGAGACAGTAAAATTCAAAATTTGATTTTCCAATCTCCCAATCTTCTCATCTCAACTCAGATTCACCCTCCCTGCAAGTTCTACCGGTAGTGATTTGGAGTTCTTCAATTGCTTTTTCAGCTTCTTGACTAGCAAGATAATGAGTAGGTGTGATAGATTGATGTAAAAGAATTGATTAGATGAAACCTCAATGGTGATGATATGCAAGAAAAATAAAAGATGATGAAATTACAAGCTGAAGCCTAAGTGCTAATTATATGGCATGTGCTAAACAATTGCAAGCATCTCTTCCTTCAGCCTCCCATTTGTCATCCTTCTTATCCGTTCCCTTTGATCCCTTATCCAAGTTTATTTACCCTAGGGGATGAGGAAGGATCAGATTTTCAGTACTTCCATGAGTGTTTCCTTAGTCTAGGTTCTAAGCGCTGCACATTGTGTTGAATAAATCTCAATTTCCCCCTTTTTCTCTTTTTATTCTTTTCCTTTCTTTTTATTCTTTTCTTCTCTCTTTACTTGTCTGTTTCACTTGATATTTTTCTTGTTCTTTTTCCTGTTTTTCTTCCTGTCTCTTAGATGCCACAACCGCGCCTCTACTCTCACATCACTTGTACCCGCGCGCGATCTTGATCTATGTCACGAATCCACTTCTTTTTCAAACGGTTGTTCTCTCAACTCGTGCCATCTCATTGAACTCAAAGAACTCTACGTTCTACATCAACCAATCTTCCACGTACTCAAAAACCTCGACCTGAATCTTCTTTCAACAAATCTCTGAGCGCTATTCTTCAATCCTTTCTTATTTCTTCATTCTTGATTTCTTTCTTTCTCATTTCCAATCTCTATCCAATAACTCTCAACCTCAATCTACTCAAACTCAACCTCTCAAGTCTATAACTCAGCAAGACCTGACTTGTAAGATCTGAACTTGGCGATATCTTTTCTTCCTTTTTCTCAGAATTCTGACGCTTTATTTAAATCTCTTCCTAAAAGTTCTTCACCGCCATCCATCTCTATGCTCTGTTTCTTCAATCTCGAAACCTGAAATAACCCAACCTTGCTGAATGTCTCAAGTCATCCTTTAGCCGGATGTTGTTTTTCTTTATTCTTTTATCTTCTCTTTTTCCTTCTCTTAAATTTCTTTTGTCTTGTTTTCTCATCTCCTTATACTGATATTTTTACTTGTCTTAGCCCTCTCAGTTCTTAAATTCTTAAGTCTTTTTCAGTAATTCAACACGGTTAAAAGCCAAACTCAATCCGACGAATCTAATCAAATCCATGGAGGGATCCAGCAACAACGGCTTCCGTCAGATTATTCTCAAGGCGGCTCTCAAAGCGGTACCCATTCTCTCGGACAAGAACTACTCCATCTGGAAGGACAAAATGTCCATGTTACTCGAGCTCAATGGAATAAAAGAAGCCCTAGAGGATGACTCCAAGAATCTCAGTGCAGCGCACAATATGGAAACCAGAGTCATTCTTCTCTCTTGAATTGACTCAATAACTCATAACAACGTTGTTAACCCTTCAAACATTTCTTCTGCTCGATTACTTTGGCAAACCATAAAGGAACGATTTGCTTCTTCTCAAACCGCCAATCGTGCTCGTGTCTTTAATCAATTCCTATATCAACAATTCAAACCCAATGCAATCAACCAGTTCATCACTGAAACCAAAATCTCCTTTAAGAAGATGGTCAATGTAGGAATTGAACTACCCAATGACATTCTTTCTTATCTCATTCTATTTAAATTTCCTCCATCTCTTCATTCCCTTAGGCAACAAATCATGCATTCAGATAAAACTGTCACTCTTGATTTAGTTCTTAATCACCTCACTCAACTAGAGAATGAAGTCAAAGTCAAATCTAAATAAACTAAACTTAGCAACACAGCTCTGGTCTCATCTCGTCCACCAAAGAAGCCTGTTCCTGCGGAATTTTGATGTAGAAAAGGATACCATAACCCTCAATCCCCAGATCATCCCAAAAATAAATGCTGGCATCTCCACGAGAATCTCGCTCCCGACTGGTGGAAGGAATCTCAAGCTCGTTGGAGAGCCCAGCTCAACTCTCAATCAAAGGCCAAGGAAATTGCGCACTACGTATCTCTTCTCACCACGTGGATTGACAAATTAAACCCTTTAAATCAAATTATCCTTGACTCAGGCGCCTCATTTCATATGTTCAACGCTTGAGAATATTTCACGCATCGAGAGGAACTCACTGGAGACGAACACATTAACACTGGAAAGAAGGACGCGAAACTACCAATTAAAGGAAATGGAACTGTCAAATTAATCTGGAAAGGTTCTTCCGTTTCACTCAGTAACTGCCTTTTTGTACCTGATCTTGTGGTCAATTTAATCAGTCCCGGTGAACTCATCTCCTCCAAGAGATGCACACTTGTTTCTTCCAAAAACCAATTCACTTTGCTCGCTGACTCTCAACCGGCTTTCACTGGATTCATTCATGAGAATCTTTTTGTTCTCAATCCGCCTTCTCAAATTGGAAACAACAACAAGTTTTGCCACTTAACACTCAACAATACGAACTTCAATTCTATCTCTTTCCTTCATCAATCTTTTGGACATGCTAGTCCGTACTGTCTTAAAAACTTAATTCCTTCTCTTTCTTCTCAATCTCTTTCTGACTTTCAATGCGAAGACTGTGTCTTCTCCAAAATCTCCAAATCTCCATTCAAAGCTACATCCAGTCCTACTACGAGGCCATTCAAACAAATTCACATCAACTTAATCAGACCAATCAACCCCTCCTCTTGCAATGATATGAACTATATCATGACATTCATTGATAATTTTTCCGGTTATATCTCTGCGATACCTCTCATGTACAAGTCTGACGCATGTCTTCAACTCAAACTCATTCTCAACCAAGAACATCAAAAACGAAACCAATTTCCTGCCACTATTTGTACCGACGGGGGCGGGGAATTTTCTTCTTCTGAAATTCAAGATTTCTTCAAGATCAACTCCATTCAACACTTAGTTTCAGAACCGTATCATCATGAACACAACGGCAAAGTTGAAAGAGCCAATCGAACTCTTACCAAATCAATTAGAGCTATTCTTTGAAGCTCCAAATTGCCGCTCAATTTGTGGGCAGAAGTAGCAAAGGCCGCTTCTCTTTGTCTGAACCAAATCCCCAAGTCTCCTAATCTCCCTTCTCCCTATCAACTGTTTACCGGCAAATCTCTTCCCACCTCCTACTTTCATCCTATAGGATCTAAGGTTGCATATCTAGACAACAGGATCAATCAAGGTGAAAAATTCAAAGACCGAGGGCTTCCCGGTACCCTTGTGGGTTATAACCCAAACTTCTTATCTTTTCGAATCTTGAAACCTGATAACTTGATTATTTCTTCTAAACACGTAAAATTTATTAAAAATCCCAATCCTACTCAAACTCCTGTGGACACCAACTTTCAGTTGGAACAACTTTGAATTGATCTTGAAGATGATCTCGTACTCTCTTCTGATAATCCATCTTCCCAAAATCCTCAAGCTCCGGTCAAATCATCTGATTCTCAAATCAGAGAACAAGATCATATCCCCTGCTCCTCAATCAATCCACCAAATAATTTGGAGTCCGACTCTGAATTGGATCCCTCAATTGAACTCGCTGAACAACTTATCCCTAGATATTCTCT
Source organism: Puccinia polysora (assembly GCA_025617555.3). NCBI lineage: Eukaryota > Fungi > Basidiomycota > Pucciniomycetes > Pucciniales > Pucciniaceae > Puccinia > Puccinia polysora. The sequence continues at coordinate 51,796,253 of CM062614.1, forward strand.
TCGCAATCGATCCAGCTTAAATCCCCCCAAACGATACGGATATCACCATTACTTTGTACCCAGATCATTCGAACAAGCCAAACAGTGTTTTGATCATTTGAAGTGGGAATCCTCAATGGACGCCGAGCTAAATGGAATTTAATCTCTTGGTGTTTGGGATGATTACAATGGCCCCAAGCCTGACAATCCTCTAAATACAACGTGGGTGTATCGACTCAAGGACAACTGCCATGGCAATCCACTCGTTCACAAAAGTAGACTTTGCGTGCAAGGCTTCGATCAAATCTACGGCTTAGACTATCAAGACACTTTCTCTCCAACGGGAAAGGCTGCTTCTTTGCGAATTGCTCTTCTTTTTGGTTTATTCCATTCACTTCCCATCACTCAATTCGATGTGAAGAGTGCGTTTCTACACGCCCCTCTGTCGGATAAGGTCATTATCAAGAGACCAAAAGGATCTAATCAAAAATCCAAATTTCTTATTTTACGAAAATCCCTCTATGGTCTCAAACAAGCCCCAGCAAATTGGTTTCACACTCTCACCTCGTGGATCCAAGAACAGGGCTTTCACAAATCTATTTCTGATCCTTGTCTATATATTCACTCAGCTTCTAATTCCGTTCTATTCTTTCATGTGGATGATCTCATACTGGTTGATCTGGGAGATGATTTTCAACATAAATTCCTTGAACGATTTCCAAACTCAAGTCATCACGAACCGAATACTATACTAGGTATGAAGTATGAACGTATCAAAAATAAAATTCTCTTATCCCAACCCAAACACATTGAGCATGGATTAGAAGAACTGAAAATGACAGAATGTAAACCAACTTCAATTCCACTCACCGCTAATATCAATCTTTCACCAGCAACCAATGACAAACATGAAGATTTAAAAATATTAAACATCAACTATTGCTCCGCAGTCTTTCTTATGAACTACATCGCCTGCCTAACTTGCCCCGATCTAAGCTTTGCGGTCTCTAGTCTTGCTAGGTTCTGCAAAAAGCCGGGAATTCACAATTGGAGGGAGGTTAAGCAATGTTGGAAATACCTGAAGGCAACAAAAGATCTTAAACTTACCTTAAAAATCAACCACTCTGACACTCAAATCCAGTGTTTTAGCAATGCGACCTGGAGCAATGATCTGGATACAAGACATTCGCAATCCGGTCACCTATCTCTTCTCTTCAACGCCCTAATCTCATGGAGCAGCTATCGCCAGCGCAATGTCACTCATTCCACCACCAAGGCCAAATTGAACCCGTTGGTTGACTCCTTTCTGGAATCAATCTGGATGAGAGGTCTAGTATCCGAACTCTGGAAAACAGAAATATCTCCAAGCAGACACTTTATCAATAACAAAGGACTTGATGATAAACTCAAAAATTTCGGTTGTAATTCAAAGACCCGCCATATCGATATCAAGACAAAAGCACTTTGAGAGGAACTCAAGCTTGGCAATCTCATCATCGAACTAATCCCTGCCAAGAATATGAAAGCTGATGGTCTTACCAAGGCGCTTCCTCTCTGCGCTCTTGCCTCTCTTCTCAAGCTCATAAACCCATCATTTTCTACACCGACTTCAGTCATACAAGTCACCGGGGGTGTTGAATAAATCTCAATGTCCCCCTTTTTCTCTTTTTATTCTTTTCCTTTCTTTTTATTCTTTTCTTCTCTCTTTACTTGTCTGTTTCACTTGATATTTTTCTTGTTCTTTTTCCTGTTTTTCTTCCTGTCTCTTAGATGCCACAACCGCGCCTCTACTCTCACATCACTTGTACCCGCGCGCAATCTTGATCTATGTCACAAATCCACTTCTTTTTCACACGGTTGTTCTCTCAACTCGTGCCATCTTGTTGAACTCAAAGAACTCTACGTTCTACATCAACCAATCTTCCACGTACTCAAAAACCTCGACCTGAATCTTCTTTCGACAAATCTCTGAGCGCTATTCTTCAATCCTTTCTTATTTCTTCATTCTTTAGTTCTTTCTTTCTCATTTCCAATCTCTACCCAATAACTCTCAACCTCAATCTACTCAAACTCAACCTCTCAAGTCTATAACTCAGCAAGACCTGACTCGTAAGATCTGAACTCGGAAATATCTTTTCTTCCTTTTTCTCAGAATTCTGACGCTTTATTTAAATCTCTTCCTAAAAGTTCTTCACTGCTGTAAGACTCCAAATGGTGCTAAGCCGTGGCAGTTCTGTGGAGAAGAAAGGTGCTGTTTAGGCTGCCCTCCTAGGAGTTACAATAATATTTTAATGTAACCGGAATCAAGGTCCAGAACCTTATGGATGAGAAATCAAACTAAGAGAAGAGGATAAGAGTTGTCGGTAGCGATGGAAACAACACTATCTGAGACAAGATGGTGCAGGGAAAGACTTGAACAAATAAGTCAAGGTTTGTTCCGAGTTCAATAGAACAAGGCAGTTGTAAGTAACAACGCCCACAAGCTAATAACTCTGGTTGTCAGCAGCTGATTAGGAAAGATCAACTCAATCCCAACCAACCTCCAGGTTCTCAATGAACCTGCCCAACTCTCCGCAATCAAGCGCTTGAAGGGTACCAGATAACTGTGGGAGGCTGAACAAAAACAAAAGCAATTTGTTTAAGAAGCTCTAGAAGCAAATCAATAACGAATTTGAGCAAGAATATCCCAACACTTCTCAAGGAACTCAAGAATAGCGTGGCGAGATTCAACCTCAAAGAAGAAGGGAGGTATAACACTCCAGGTTTTAAGCTTAATAAAACCTCTTCAATCAAACGTGATTGGCTCCAGAAAGATGATCAAGGAGAGATCAAGACCAGTATGGTCGGAAAAAGGGATCAGAGTGGTATAACACACTCAAGAATTCAAGCAGACAGGAATTCTTCTTCAACCAGCAAGGCTATTGGTTGGTGATAAGGATCAAGGTCACAAAGGACTGAGTTTGAGTATGGAGGCTCAAAGGATCAAGGGGAAATCATAGAAATACCCGGATAATTTGCTCAGATAAGTGGGGAAGGATGCCCACGGATAAATTGTTTATGATGATGGGATGCTGGGATGCTGATATGCTGAGATCTGAGATACTAGGATGATGGAATGACCTGATGGTAGGATGATAGGATGATCTGATGCTCGGCCAAAAGGCAGGGGAGAGCCCCTCCTTATATGGGCAGGAGGCCCTGTTAGACTATATACAACGGATTCTACAAATAGAGCGGAAACGGGAAGGCAACCATGTGGTCACTCGCGTTGGTCAAGGATCTGCCAAATGCTTGCGGGTGCGGTCGGGATGGATTCAGTAGATCATGAATGAGCGTCGCGCGACGGTAGCAATGAGGAGATTGGGAGGCGCAACGACAAAGATGAAGACACGCAACAAACAAAGATGAGGACGTTCTATAACAACGGCGGAGATGAGAAGCAACACGGATAAAGGATGCGCGACGCGCTCGGATGAAAGGAGCGCGGCTCGGCGCGGCGCGCGACGCGGATAATGGAAGCGCCGCGCGGCGCGGCGCGGCGCGCGCGCGCGGGTAAATAATAGTTGGATGAGCCTGAGGATAAGTTGTTCAGCCGGGCGGTACGTTTGCGCAACAGTTTATGAATTGAGGTCTTAAGGCGGCCAGGGTGTCCAGGATGGGGCACCACATCTCTCCCCAACTTACAGACTGTCCCTAGTCTGCTCCCGAGTTTGATGCCATAGAAAGAAAAGAAAGGAAAGGCAGATGATTGAAACCAAAGAATGGCCATTTTGATCTTGAGAGTTGTTGAAGAGTTGAGGAAATATCTTGATTCTTCCAAGTGAACCCTAGAAGCGGCAGGAATAGAACAAGGAGGGCGTCCCAGGTGCTCACATATGTGGCATACAGTAGAGTTTTACAACAAAAATGCAGCAAATGACCCTGGTGGTGCACAATTGGGAGGACTTACTTCTGAGATAAGTTGCCCCCACGACAATGGAACTTCTTGACTTGATCAGCAGAGAACCTTCTGGCCAACCAAGTACCATCCAGCTCCTCCAAAACATAAGATCCACCTCTAACTTGATGAACCACTCGATAAGGGCCATTCCAACAATTAGAGAAAAGCTTGCCCCACTGGGTTTCCAAAGATCGATTATAAGCTAAAACTAGGTCACCAGGGTTCAAGGGCTCCCTGATTCAATTAGAGTGCTTGTCCTCCCAATACTGGACGGATTTTGCTCTGGCCTCCATCATTGTTTGATAAGCTTCATCACGAACGTCTTCACTTTGCTCCAGTTGCTTGGATCTAGCCACTAACAGATCAGTGGTTGAGGACACCTCTTCCCAAGAGATACCCAAGAAAGATTCCATTTCCAGATCCAAAGGAAGGACTGCTCTTTGTCCAAAGATGATTTCATAAGGTGAGTAGCCAGTAGTCCTTTTGGTTGAGATTCGATCAGAAAAGAGAACAAGAGGAAGGAATTTGCGACAATTCTTGCCACTTTCACCAGCCAGCTTAACAAGTGCAGCCTTCAAAGGGGCATGGCCTTGTTCCACCATGCCTTGGCCTTCAGGATAATAAGGAGTAGTAACTCTATGTTGTCCAGGAAGGGATTGGATCATTTCAGCAAGGTTGCCCCCAAATTCAGAGCCACCATCAGTAGAGTAAGATCGAGCCAGGCCATAACGCATCGTCCAGGTCTCATAGAGGAAAGCTGCCACTTATTCAGAGCTAAGGTTCTTAAGAAATTTCGCTTCAACCCATCCGGAAAAATCATCCCTAGCCACAATGAGGTACTTAGCACCACCTGCCTTAATATGAACCACATCCATAGCAATCCTTCCAAAGACAGTGGACTCCCCAGTAGGATAACGAATTTCGGCTGGGCGCCTAAGATCACGTTTTTGGCAAACTTCACAACTCTTGCACCATTGGGAGACGGATTTCTTCAAAGATGGCCACCAGAATCGTTTGGATAACCGTTGATAAGTTTCAGTTTCCCCACGATGACCAAGGCCTTCATGGAGACTTTCAAGGATAGAATCTTGTTTAGATGGAATAGTAACAACAATAAGAGCACAAGGATTGCTCCTCTTCATAAGTCTAGAGCCTTGAACAAAAAAATTAGAAGACTTTTGTTTAAGAGATCGAAATTCCTTAGCAGAGAGATCAGGAGGTTTTTGAAGAGTTGAAAGGTACTGCTCTAATTTAAACCAGAAACCTTGTTGAAAGCCAGAATAATTTTGTGAAGAAAAAGAGAAAATGGGTCGAATTAAAGGTTCCTCTTCATTGAAATTGGTTCCAACATCAGATTCGTTGTCCCCAAGAGGTCGTCGAGATAAACCGTCGGGCATGGTGAAAGATTTTCCAGGCCTGTGAACAATATCAAAAGAGAAAAGCTGGATAAAGGCCACCCAACGAGTCATAGGAGCATTGGGAAGACTGGGAGCGTTGATCATTTCAATGATGGATTGAGCATCAACTTGCAATTCGAAATGTTGGCCCCAGAGAACGGTTTGAAGTTTCTTCATCATTCGAGCCACACCACAGAGTTCCAGTTTGGGCTGGGAGTATCTAGATTCTACATCTGAAAACAACAAAGATTCATAAAGAACGGGACGGTCCCAACCATTTTCATCTTCCTGAGTAAGGACGGCCCCAACAGATTGATAACTAGAATCAACAGCCAGCTTGATCTTGCCAGCTCCAGGTCCATAAGAGATCTTTTTCAAAACTATGTCTTTACCAACTATCCTTTTGAGTAGCTGGAAAGCACATTCACAATCTTGGGTCCAAATCCATTCAGCATCTTTTCTGGTTAGACGACGCAAGGGTGCACAGATTTTGGATAAAGATGGGATAAAGATTCTAACATAAGTGACAACACCTAGAAAGCCCCTAACTTCAGTTGGATTGATTGGGGTAGGCCAAGAGATGATCTTGTTGACTTTGGCTGGTGCCATCCTTCTTCCTTCCTTGCAGACCACATGACCAACAATTTCCAGATCAGGGACACAAGCCGCCAGTTTGGATCCAGAGACAGTAAGGCCAGATTCCTCGATTCGAAACAGAATCCTCTCCAAGGTAGTAGCATATTCCCAGATAAAACAACGAATTCCTGAATGCCAAGGTAAGAGCTCATTATCATTGTCAGATACTGGACCTTTAATTCCGCCATCGTCAATAAAGATACCAGCATGATCAGGGATTTCATCCTGGAGGATCCACATCATCTGAGCCTGATAGACTGCAACCGAGTTGGTGGCTCCTTGAGGCAATCGAGTAAGTTGAAATCGACCAAGAGGAGTGTTGAAAGTAGTGAGAGGACAAGAAATAGGATGTAAGGATCGTTCGTCATAGCCACCCATAATATCCCCTAGACCATAGCAAGCTCTTCCCGCAAAGGATTCAACAAATTCTTCAGTAGCAGGAGGGATACCAGAGTCTTTAATAGTAACTTTATTAAGAGGTTGAAGATCATGAACTATTCTAAGTTTACCATTACTCTTGAGGACACAGAAGACGGGGCTGGAGTAACTAGAAGTTGACTGTTCATACAGGCCAGTTCGAACTCGTTCCCGGACCAACTTGATGAATTCGTTGACTTTAGCAGCAGGGATAGGGATCTTTTTCTTTTGCCAAGGATCATGTTCAACCACAGGGATGATATAAGGGAGGCCATAGGATTCCCGCAAGAGACCTCTCTCTTCTTCACAGAAAGCAATAGATTTTTCTCTTAGAGATAAGACATTTTTAATTAAATTTAACTCATCAGGAAGAAGCCATCCATCTGGACCAAAGTTGACCATCTTCAGACGTTCTTCAGTGACCCGTCCATTAGGCACAAAGGGACCAGTAAGAGATTGAGGAAGACCACAGTAAGGATCGCGAGATAGAGGAGGACGCATAAGGGGAGGATTGAGGCTGAGAGGCATAGGCTGGTTGACTGGTTGGACCTTTTTAGCAACTGGTTTATACTTAGTGGCAAAAGAGAGAAGTTCTTGTTTCCTCCAATAGTTGACCAGAGAGACTTGGTTACAAAAGCTGAGTCCAAGTTCCAACATCTTCCAAGTCCGATGTTCTGCGATATCCTTGAAGGGTGCCTTTTCCATAAAAGGAGAACCAGGAGATAATACGTTGCTCACATGTGTGGCACAAGGTAGGGTTTCGAAAATGACGGTAAAAGATTGCCCTGGCAGTGCACAATTGGGAGGACTTACTTGTACCCCGAATTGCCTCCACTGCAGCCCATATTCCTTCATACCAAAATCACCAAAAACGGAATTGCAATTCGGATCTAGTTTAGACTCATTGCGGAGATTCAAACCGGAACTGAGAGAAGATTGATCAGACTTAAAAGTAGAAGGAAAAGGAGACACAACAGATCCAGAGAGAGAAGGAGATGGAGGAGAAATATTTTTGGATTTTTCTATTTTGATATGTTTTTGTTTTTTAATATTCTTGAGCTCAGAAGAGAATGATGAAAGGAATGAAAAATAAGCCTGAGGGATGGGAGTTGACCCTTGAGTTGCAGTCTGAGGCTGAAAAGAACTACAATCATTGGTAGGATCAACTATTCCCCTAAAAAATGAGAGGAACTAGAGTTATCCTTCTGCTTCCCCTTAAAAGATGATTTGGGAGAATGACCAGGAAAATCTCTTTCCCAACGACCAGAATCCAAAGAGCAAAGAGGAACTTCAATTTTTCTGCCATCAGCATCAGGGAGAAGAATTCTCTCCCCAACTTGATCAGAAAACATCAGGGTTGCACCAAAGTCCATTAAGAAGGGTCGTCCCAAGATCATAGGACTGTCCAAACGAGTAATCCAAAAATGGCAGGTTCCAACGATATTTCGACCAATCCTGACCGGTACATCTTCAGCAATACCAACCAGTTCACAAGCTTGATTTCCTATCCCATATACTGCAGAGTTGAAGCTGACCCTAGGACTAAGTTTGAGTTTGCAGGCCATAGCATCCGAGATTAAGTTAAGCTGAGATCCAGAATCCACAAGAGGAGAAACAGTTTTAGCTGAGTCACCAAGATAACAAGGAAGAAAGCCAAGGGGACAGGAATAAAGATTGGATTCTATAGAAGGACTGGTTCCACCAGAGTCCTCCATTAAAGTGCCAGAGGAGACTTTGAGTTCTTCAGGGCCAATTTCCACACGTCGACGAGAGACCCATTTCTTCATTCCTTCAGCAACAGATGGAGAGATTGATAGGAGTTCAGCCACAGATAGATCAGGAATTTTGAGATCAGAAATTTTCTTTAATACTCCCTCCACAGCATTGGGGTGATCCTTGGAGATGCCTCTTTCAAATCAAACTTTGGGCTGGGTGGGGGGAGGAAGTTCAGGTGACGCAGAATCTAAGATAGGATTAGAAGGTTGAGGTGAGGGAGAAGGATCAGGGTGATCTGGGAACCTTTCCATGAGTGGTTCCTTTTCCACCTCCATGTCTTCTACATCAGAGGAAGGAGGCTCAAGTGTTGATCGACGTTTAACGGGTTTTCAAAGGATTGAAGTTGGCAAGGAAGGAGCCTTATGAGGTTTAGGTTCCTCATGTTGTTTCCTGGCTGGATCAGATTGATAAGTAGTCCCAGCAAGACTAGAGGAAGAAATAGCTGGAGGATACCAAGGTTGGAGGGTACCACAGGATGATCGAAATTCAAAGGAAGCAAGAGATGCTTTCACAGGAGCTGATGGCTGGTAAGAGGCCACCACATGTCGGATAGGACGAGACGAGTCAAAAGGGATTAGGGCACCATTAGGGAGGAAGTAATTGTTTCCCCTCTGCTCTACCAACTTTTCCTTTAAGTCCTTCTGAAGTTCTTGACATCGTCCGGTTCCATGGCCTTCCCTATGACAGTAGTAACAGACCAGAGTTGATTTGGGGACAGAAGAAGGAGTTTTAGGAGTAGCTAGCGAAGAAATCTTTTGATCTATTTTGTTCTCAAAGGCTCTAAGTAACTTGGTGATTTCATCTATAGTAGTAGGTTCTCGATTGGAATTAGGATCTGCTTTAGGCCTACGATCTGCCTCCATTTTAATCATAATATCGTTTGACTCTTTAAAAGAAGGAGCATGGACTGGTTCAGTAGTTCTAGGCTTTTCAAAGGTAAGAGAAGTTTGACCTTTCATGACTTTATCCACAGTACTCCTAAGGGTGAGAAAAACAGGGAGCTTGAATCGATTATCCCTGGTAGTAATCATGGATCCAGATTTGACCAGTTCTTCTTTAATCCTTTCCTGCACAGCCGACGAAAAAGATTGGAAGAACTTTGCTTGAATTTCGTCCACTGTGTCAATGTGATCGTTTCGGATAAGATAGTTTTGAATGGGATCCCAAGACTTCCTAAAGATCTGATAGTCAGAGGCTGAAGAAATACCACCATTGGAGATCCACTGAGAAACCAGAGCGTCCAAATCCTGCAGAGTAAACCTAGCCACATCGATTTTACCCAAGTATGCCAACATAGCCTCCCTGAGAAGCGTCCAGTTGTGGGATTCGAATCCCTCGAAAGACTCGATTACCTCCATAACTTCATCTGAGGAGATAAAGAATTGCAACTGATAGGCCATATCAAATTCACTAGCTCCATCTACTTCAGCAGCCATTTTGTAGGAGTCCAAGAATCGCTTGATATTTGTACCGTTGAAGCCTAAGTTCTTGTTCTGGGGTTTGATCTTTACCATCTTAGGTCGAACAGAGGTGGTTGGAGTAGCGGGAGATGCCATATCGAATAACAGAGTTCCTAGGGGATCCAAAGAGCAGATTTCCAAAGTGGCTCACGAGTGTGGCAAGAGTAGGGTTTCTCCAAAAACAACAAGTATCTTGCCCGAGCGGTGCACAAATTGGGAGGACTTACTTCTAGACCAAGCTGCCTCCACGGATCGGAAAAAAGAACAAACAGAAAAAGAAAGAGAAATTGGATAGGATTTCGGAGTTGATTCTTCAAGTTGGGACTGTAAATCCCAAGGTTGCTGGTTCGATCCCGGCCCGGGGGACCAAATGTAAGACTCCAAACGGTGCTAAGCCGTGGCAGTTCTGTGGAGGGGAAAGGTGCTGTTTAGGCTGCCCTCCTAGGAGTTACAATAATATTTTAATGTAACCGGAATCAAGGTCCAGAACCTTATGGATGAGAAATCAAACTAAGAGAAGAGGATAAGAGTTGTTGGTAGCAATGGAAACAACACTATCTGAGACAAGATGGTGCAGGGAAAGACTTGAACAAATAAGTCAAGGTTTGTTCCGAGTTCAATAGAACAAGGCAGTTGTAAGTAACAACGCCCACAAGCTAATAACTCTGGTTGTCAGCAGCTGATTAGGAAAGATCAACTCAATCCCAACCAACCTCCAGGTTCTCAATGAACCTGCCCAACTCTCCGCAATCAAGCGCTTGAAGGGTACCAGATAACTGTGGGAGGCTGAACAAAAACAAAAGCAATTTGTTTAAGAAGCTCTAGAAGCAAATCAATAACGAATTTGAGCAAGAATATCCCAACACTTCTCAAGGAACTCAAGAATAGCGTGGCAAGATTCAACCTCAAAGAAGAAGGGAGGTATAACACTCCAGGTTTTAAGCTTAATAAAACCTCTTCAATCAAACGTGATTGGCTCCAGAAAGATGATCAAGGAGAGATCAAGACCAGTATGGTCGGAAAAAGGGATCAGAGTGGTATAACACACTCAAGAATTCAAGCAGACAGGAATTCTTCTTCAACCAGCAAGGCTATTGGTTGGTGATAAGGATCAAGGTCACAAAGGACTGAGTTTGAGTATGGAGGCTCAAAGGATCAAGGGGCAATCATAGATATACCCGGATAATTTGCTCAGATAAGTGGGGAAGGATGCCCACGGATAAATTGTTTATGATGATGGGATGCTGGGATGCTGATATGCTGAGATCTGAGATACTAGGATGATGGAATGACCTGATGGTAGGATGATAGGATGATCTGATGCTCGGCCAAAAGGCAGGGGAGATCCCCTCCTTATATGGGCAGGAGGCCCTGTTAGACTATATACAACGGATTCTACAAATAGAGCGGAAACGGGAAGGCAACCATGTGGTCACTCGCGTTGGTCAAGGATCTGCCAAATGCTTGCGGGTGCGGTCGGGATGGATTCAGTAGATCATGAATGAGCGTCGCGCGACGGTAGCAATGAGGAGATTGGGAGGCGCAACGACAAAGATGAAGACACGCAACAAACAAAGATGAGGACGTTCTATAACAATGGCGGAGATGAGAAGCAACACGGATAAAGGATGCGCGACGCGCTCGGATGAAAGGAGCGCGGCGCGGCGCGCGCGCGCGCGGGTAAATAATAGTTGGATGAGCCTGAGGATAAGTTGTTCAGCCGGGCGGTACGTTTGCGCAACAGTTTATGAATTGAGGTCTTAAGGCGGCCAGGGTGTCCAGGATGGGGCACCACACCGCCATCCATCTCTGTGCTCTGTTTCTTCAATCTCAAAACCTGAAATAACCCAACCTTGCTGAATGTCTCAAGTGATCCTTTAGCCGGATGTTGGTTTTCTTTATTCTTTTATCTTCTCTTTTTCCTTCTCTTAAATTTCTTTTGTCTTGTTTTCTCATCTCCTTATACTGATAGTTTTACTTTTCTTAGCCCTCTCAGTTCTTAAATTCTTAAATCTTTTTCAGTAATTCAACACATTGCGGAGTTGCAAGTGGGATCAGTCTTTCCCCTTGGTTACTCACGTCTAGGAAGCCACTATCCCATCTATACATTTCTTGTCTTTTGCAACATCAAACAGCTCCTTGAGTGATTGGTACGCCCTGTTTGGTGGCTAGGTGTGTCAAGCCAGTACTCTCTTCACAGATGGTTGGCTCAGCTCCCTATGTGCTTGCTTTCCTGAATCAGAATCATCAAGTGGTGATATTTCCTTTAAATGAGTTTTTGAATTGGATGGTTTTGATAAATAATCAGGGTAAAATTTTTCAAATGAATGATGGGAACGGATTGCCTGAGATGCTTCTCCCTCCAGGTTGCCATCCTCTGCCAAGGCTTTAGCTTGAATAAATTCTAATGATGAGTGTTTTGGAGGAAGAAAACTGAAAAACACATCATCTACTTCTCAGGCATCTGAGGCACCCAATTAGATTCAACAACAAAAAGCATCAGATTGTTTCCGTTGAGCTCAGCCCATCTGAGAGAGAAAGAAAAAAAGTAAAAAGAAAATTATCAATCAAGTTCTTACCATCTTTTGACATCTTTGGTTGAGTGGTAACTCTCAAGACTCCATCGGCATCAGTATTGTTGAGTCATTGATGATCTTGGAGGCTCATGAGTCCATCAAGAGAGTTGATGAGATCAAAGCTGGCCCAACCCATATTTGACATGTTGCGCTTTCTGGAGAAGGCCAAGGGACCCTCATGGGAGGATTTTGATGGATGGGTTAATGATAAACAGAGGAGGAGGAGTAGGAGGAGGAGGATGAAGAGGTTCAAGACTAAATCAGTGTCAGTTTTGTTGAGTCATTGATGACCTTGGAGGCTCATGAGTCCATCAAGAGAGTTGATGAGATAAAAGCTGTCCCAACCCAGATTTGACATGTTGCACTTGCTGGAGAAGGCCAAGGGACCCTGGGAGGACTTTGGTGTATTGGTTGATGATAACTAGAGGAGTAGGAGGAGTAGGAGGATGGAGAGGGTGGTTTGAGGTTCTAGGAAGAGATAAATCTAAAAAAATGGAGGATTTAATGTTTGAAACCCGCCATTTTGAAATACACCACTTAGGGGTTATGTGTATTTCAGAAACCCGCCATTAAAAATGGTGGGTTTGGCCAAAAAAAAGGTTGGGTTTCTAATTGCCTGTTTTCTAACTTTGATACACCCTATTATCTCCATTAAGTCCCATAGCTTTTTCTCTATTTCCATGTTATATTGTTCAATGCCATAAGTTTTTTACTACATCAATATTCTATATCTTCATCTCATTATTGTCCTTATAGGACTGTAATACTTTTACTGTTGAATTATCCATTCTTTTCTTTCAATGTTAGGCCCCTTTCTTGGTTTCTCCAGTTTTCCTTAAATAATGGTCTCTTTTCTTGGCATTCTAAATATTACCCAGTTTTTTTTTCTCCTCTGAAATATGCTCCATCTCTTGAGGTAAGTCCTGAATGGTAGCCCTCATCCTCTGAACCCTCAAATTTGTAGCTCTACTTCCTTCTCTTGAATATTTCTCTGGAAAACCTGTTGATATTCTTACTGAAAAAAATTGAACAAATATATCAATTTTTTTATTAAAAATCAGTAAAATACTTAACCAAAACAGAAACTTCTCTTGTGTTTTTTCAAGTCTCTATGACCTATTTTTCACACTTTTAAAACAAGATGTGGAAGAATCAAAGTAATTGTAATATAATTATTTGAAATGGAAACATTTTAATTTTTTGCAATAGCATATTTAAATTCTCAATTTTTACAATGATGGCTTGCTTCATTTTGAAATGATAAAATTAAATCATTTTACAAGGAATAGAATATATCAAAAAAAACTGGAATTATCTTTTAATTTGGAGGGAAAGCTGGGATTTGTGATTATATTTCAGCCATCAAATTTGGATTCAATTTCTGTATCATGAAAAAAAAAAACAAAATATAAAGAAAGAAGATGAATTCTTTGTGGAAGAAAGTTTGAACTAAACTCTGGGTAATCAAAATAAAGACTAAAAAGAAATTGAAAAGGAAATAATGATAAATATAAGAAAATTTCAACTTAACCAATTTGAGGTTTGTGTTTTATTACATTTTTTACCTCTCACATGTTCTGATTCATGGCACCACTGATTGATAAATTTAAAAAAAAAATTGAAAAACCAATAATTCCAAATATTCTGTGTTAAATTCATGCACTTCCAAATATTCTGTGTTAAATCCATGCACTAGAATCAATTGGAATACTCAAGGACTGAAAAAAAAACTTTTCCCAGGCTCTTGATCAAGTCAGAAATTTTTTTCCTCAGAGTTAAAACCACTCCAAACCAAGTTCTAGGTGCTACACCTTCCAGAAGTTGCAGCATTTTTCTTAATGGTTATTGTTCCAAAAAATCACCATCATATTAAATTGAAACCAGCCACCAGGGGCCTCCAAATATTGTTGGTAGCATACTGGGAAAGGGGGGTCAATAAAACCAATGGAAATACAGATTCATGCTTTTACATGAAAGTTTTTTAATCTATTTGGCCTCAATATATCAAATTACCATGGCTCATTAACATCAAACCATCTCATTGGTATGACATTCCATTGTTTGAATTTCTGTAAATTCCATGATATAATTTTTTTTTCATTCTAATTTTTTGTCTCTTTTTGTGATAACTGAACAGCCTTTATAGTTTCTAGCAACAATGGCTTGAGATACAAAATTTAAAATACTTTCCAGAATTTCTTTCTTGCAAAAAATATTCTGCAAAATTCAAAATCAAATTAAAAGTGGGTAGCCACCGGCAATAAGATAACAGTTTTAACAACTAAAAGACTTTGTTCAAATAAAAAAAGGAATTTTTCATTTGAATAGTTGTTTATTTTATTCTTGGCCCATTTTGTGTGTGTGTTTGTAGGGTGAGGGGTGTTAGGATAGTTCCAAAAATAGGCTTACAAACGTTCATCAAAATTTTTCACAAGAATGGGAAAACTTGTATATGGCATGAATACCCAAGCCATGCAGACTTTTTGAAAATTAATAATTGGATTTTTTTGGCTTTCAAACAGTAAAAATAAATAGCCACCAAAGTGTACAAAAATAAAATTTTGTTTTTCTGAATTAATATTTTGGAAATTATTCTAAACTTTCTAAAACACGCAGAATTCCATTTTCCATTAAATTTCCTGAATAAAATTTGCCTGTTGAAGCAGTCTATAAAGGCATCTTTTGTGCTTTATCTGTTCTTTCCCATGGTCACTAAAGCTATTTTTTACAAATAATTTGTGGTTTTAGTAATTATAAATATATCTATCTTGTTAAGCCAAATTTTGGACTCTTCAAATTCTTAAAATATTTTCAAATCATTGTGAAACATAAGTTTGAACATAAAATTAAAATACTATATCCATCAATTTTGGCAAATTCATAAAACAAGATGTTAAATTTTTTCCTGCATAATTTGGAATATCCTCTATTCAAACCATTCTATAAAAATTCTAGAATAAATTTCTTTTAAAAATATCCAATTTATATTTATACAAAAATTCAAGGTGACTTCTTCTTCACCCTATTTTATAATCAGAGTTGTTGGCAGAGGCTATCCAAACCTCTTCCTATCTACTCAATTGATCACCTTGACCAAGCATAAATTATAAATCTCCCTATGAACTTCTTCACCGCACTATCAATTGAATTCATCACTTACATCCCTTTGGATGCTGATCAATACTTCACATGAATAAAAAGTATCAAAATACTAATTTTTGCCCTTGTGGATAAATTTGCATGTTTCTTGGCTATTTGGAAGGCCAAAAGAACTGCATGCTATTTATTAATAGCATCAAAAAATTTATAATTATCCATGATTTTTTTCCTTAAAGATCATAGTTTTGGTCCTAGCTCTATCTATAATTAATTACCCTATTTAATTGGAAATGCCTTTCCTCTTATTCCCAATTTTCTTCTGGACCTTCCCTCTACTAAAACCCCTCACATCATTTATTCTCATATCTCTAGCTCTACAAATAATTCCCATTATTCTTTGTATGATCTTATCTCTCCTTCTATTAAATTAAATTATTTTTTGCATGTTGAAGCCTCAAATATAACTTCTAATCATTCCAGTGAAAAAAAACTGAATTTAATTATTTTCCTGAAAATAATTTTGCCCCCAAAGATGTAGTAAGAGTAGAGAGCACCTCCTCTTGACTTCAATATATTCCCTTGCACATCTCTGGTCACACTTTCATGGGTTTGTAACTAAAAAATAATCCAACAAATTATAAAAAAGCAATGAATTGATTAAGAAAGCTAATTGAAATTCCCAGGAGCTCCAAAATCAGTGGAACCACCTGTTTTTTTTTAAAAAAAAAAGAGGGTCTCTCTAGGGAACTTACCCAAATATAAAGCACATCTTTGCATAGAAGGATCCAATCCAATCAAAGGGACTGATTATGACAAGAACCTTGCACCCTTTCACCCTTTAAAATCAAGGGTCCTTTTTTGATCAATAATTCAATATATCCACTCTCCCCAGTATCATCTACCCCAGTCTAATGGCATGGAACAAAAAACACACTAGCCATCAAGTGCATTTGTCCACTTGCCAATTTTGGTGTTAGCACACGGGACCATCTAATTGTGCTTATTCAGTCAATTCTTAGAATTTCTCTCACATTTTGCAGCATTATCTACCACTAGTAACAATTAAATCTTTTCTTTGTTTCATTGCCTTGAACTTCCATTTATGTTCAGCTATGAGCTTTGAACCTAGCTGCCACCTCCATCCATTTCTGGTGGCTGTTGAAAAATCAGTTCACACCTTGTATATCCAACCATCATTTAATCACTAAAATAAATAACCAAGCCCTATTATTCTCAGGATTAATATCTGAATTTGTCACTCAAAATCAAACAACTAAAATCATTATTCTATTGCATTTTAATCTAATTATTCCTTATCCACTTGCAGTTGTACTCTTGCAATTGCTCATACTTCAATGACATCATTTCATTTAGCCTTGAATTTCTATCCATTCATTGCATTGTTGCTATTACTAGCTAGAGAGGAAATCTATGAGGTTGTATCTAGTCATCCTCATCATGAAGTAGATTGCCTTGAGGTGATACCATCTACCATTTTTTCAGTTATTTAATTTCATAAATTCTTGCATCTTGCTGAGAACAAGTCTTTACATTGAGCTTTTCCTCATTGAAACAATATCATTGCACCTTGAACTTGACTTCAAACATCAACTTCAAAATTAAAAGGATGGCCCTACTAAATTTGAAATTTCTTGTAACATTGGTCTTTCTCCCATTTGCACCATGTCCACCTAATCCTTGCCCCTCTCAGTATATGGGATAGGCATGTGGCACACCAACTGGTAGGATTTGAAGCCTACCCTTCTTGCTTGGAATGTGTGCCAGAAGTACCCAGGGGATGCACCAGATGGGCATGAAAACTATATTTCTCCATGTGGAAATCAAAGAAGACATATTTGTTCAAATTTCTGGAGGTTTTCCCCATTTCCTCAAGCAAAACCAGTGCCTGAAGCTAAATAAATTCCTGTGTGGCCTTGGACAAAGCCTGAAATTCTGGTTTGAATGTCTTGCCGGGTTGTTTTGCAACATTGAGTTTTCTTCATTGCTGGAAGACCCTTGTCTGTTCATCTGAACTAGTTCCTCTTTGGCCATCTTCATCTTTGTGCAAGTCAACAACTTGATCATTGGCAGCCCCAGCACTCAACCAGTCAAGCTTGCAACCTGATGCCGCCACATCATGTGTGCGCAACGTGGTGAGTATGCTGCTTCACTCTGAGTCACATTCCAACATATATCCCTCTATAAATCCAGAAAAAAGATTGAGAAGCATGTCATCAGTCTTAAACCAGCTCCCACTAGGCCCATTAGTGTACACGTAATTGGTGAATAGAATATACTAAGTCTGAAGGATACCTCCATCATTCCTGACCAACATTTGCTTTGAGGAAGTACTGTTGAGATATGTCACACAACCACCCCACGTACTATAGGGCAATTCTTAGATGATTGTGAGCGCAAAGGAATACCAAGTGCAAGGGCAAGTGCAAATAGCAAGACCCAGTTGCAAAGTGCAAACTTGGTTATGCCACTCAACAAATGGCAAGATGAATGGAATGTGTTCCAAAGAAGGAAACTCAACCTGAGTCCAATGTGATAACTAGGTTGCAGCAAAATGCGAGAACGTATGAAATTAACTAACTAAGGAGACAATCATCAGGCAAGGGGATAGCCCTTATAAGGTAATCCAAAGTGACTAGATACAACCTGGTGATGAGCTAACTACAGTTGAAGCAGTGAGGCAATGATTGACAGGAACGGGATAGGAAATGAAGCAGTGGTATAGATCCGAGGTCTTAGCCTAAGTGCGAGACAATAGAATCTGAGCGTACAATTGCATGACGAATTGGGACGAGAGCGAGTGATGTTGAAGGTAATGCAAATGAGAGGTAATAGTGTATGCAGGGTAGGGACTAGTCCAATTGCAAACTATACAGTAGTGATGGCTTGGTTAGACGTAGATGCGAGCTAACAAACAATGCATGACCAAAGATGGAAGTCCAAGGCTGTTGATTGGCCAGGGAAGGAGATTGGATCTCATAATGGATGGCTGACCGGTATGGAGTTAACCGCGAAGTTTGCAAGTATATACTGAGTTGGTCGCCAAGATTGGAAGGTCAGCGCGAGCCAGAGGAAATAGCGGATTGCACCATTGATGTTGTGCTTTTATTTGTGTCACACTTTTAGACTGAGGTAGATGGTACTGAGGAGAGGACATGTCAAAGTGGTGAATACAATAATCCTTAAGTGCAAAGAGTGACAGTTCCCCGGGTATAAAGACGCGAGCTCCTGCAAGCGTTCAGGTAAATTTTCCCATCAATTTCAAGTCGTTTAATTATCACTGTATACCCTTATACTTTATTTAATTTATTACCCAATAGATTTATAAATTTTTTAAAAAAATTCGTCATTGTCATTCCGCCGTTGCAAAAACTGTATTTGCCGCAACAAGCGATGTATTCCTAGTACTGCTGTTTGAGGCCTTTGAGGCAAATGCGAGCAATGTTGCCTTGGCAAGGTGGCATGCAACTTCCCTATAAATGTTGAGTCAACTGTTGAGGGTCCTTCGGAATCATCAAGGGAGATGCAAAGTCGTAGGTCCGCGCCAAGGGTTAATTACAAGATACCACCATTGCCAGAGATTGAATACTTGGGGACTCGATTTCCTGGTGAGTACTAATCTGGACTGACTAATTATCATGAAATCGTAACTAATTGTTTACTTGTTTTGCTAGTGTTTCCCCGTTTCCAAAGATATACTACCAACACACCACCACCACCACCACCTTACTGGGGACCACCAACTGAACTCCCGGGGCCCCAGATGAATGCCAAGGTGCGAGGCAAAGTGTCCGGTGCGGAACTGGTAGGAGTTATAACCAAGGAAGCAAGGGAGGGGGAAGGAAACAAAGCGGAAAGAGAAGCGGGAAATAGAGGAAACGGAAGTGGAGAAAACAAAAATGGAGCGGGTGAATTAGAAGAAGGGAATGAAGGAGATGGAAGGGATGAAGTGGATGAAATGGAAGGAATGGAGGGCCAAGGCAAAGCGTTCCGGTGCGAGTTGTAGGGCCGATAGAAACGGATGCGAGGCGCCTGACGGACAATATTGGAGAAGGCACGTTGGGTGGCCAAAGGAAGAGAGCGTATGAAGAGCTCTTGGAGGAAGGCGGATGGAATGCTTGGCCAAAGCGAGCTCGGGTTGCAAGATGCAAGGAGATTTTTGAGAGGCACATTGTAATGGAAGTGCTGGTTCTACAAAGAATGTCCGCATTGATCAACAATGAAGACCTGGATGCTTTTTGATCCATGGTTGCGGAATTGAGGGCAAATTGGGAGGATGCGGAAAGAGAAATAAAAGAAACTTTGTAACTTAAAATATATATATATATATATTTTCATTATTATAAATAGAAATATTATTATTATTATTATTATTTTTTTTAATAATAAGGAATGAAGTTTTTTTTTATTTAGTGGAAATGAAAGGAAAATGAGAAAAGAATAACACAGGAGGAATTTAACTGATGGGATGATGGTGTAAAATAAAATGGGTTTGGATGAGATGGAATATGAGATGAAATGAGATTGAGTAAGATAAATGTGGAATGGAATGAAATGGGATTGGATGGGATGAAATGTGGAATGGAATGGAATGGGATTGTATGGGATGAAATGTGGAATGGAATGGGATTGGATGGGAAAGAATAATGATTGTTAGTATATCATTGAGATATACCACGAGGTATTTACCTATGAGATCAGAGAAAATGTTGTTGACAAAATGTTGAAAAGTGGAAGGAGTGTTGCAGAGGCCAAAAGGCATGACGGTATACTCATAACTGCCAAAACGGGTTCTCATCGCAGTCAAATACTCATGACCTTCCTTAATGCAAATTAGGTTATAGGCACCTTGAAGGTCTAACTTTGAGAAATAAGTAGCTCCATGGAAGAGAGTAAGGAGATGTGACATAGGCGGTACTGGATAGGCATTCTTCCGGGTTACCTGGTTCAGTTTCCTGTAGTCAACACAAAGGCAAAGTCCGCCGTCCTTTTTTGGAACAAATAGGACAGGTTAACCGGTGTTCAAATTTCTTGGTTGAAGAAATCCTTTCGCTACATTTTCCGCAATGTAGTCTTGAAGCGCAATTGATTCTTGCGTCAAGAGAGAGTAAATTGGTCCTGGTGCCGGAGGTGGGCCAGTAAGTTTGATCTTGTGATCATAAGGATGGGATGGAGCCAGCTTATCTGCTTTTGCCACTGAAAAGACGTCAGCAAAGTCATGATAAACCAAAGGTAAAGACTCTCGAATGATTTCTAAATCTTCAATCTTGTCATCTTTGAGCACCGGATTTGAGGTGCTCGCATGGTGCAAGAGGATTAGGGAGCTCAAAATACACCGTTTGGTTGGTGTCTGTTTCTCTTTGAAGGAACAGGAAAGAGGTAAGCTGGATAGGTAAGCAATAACTCCTAAATCTGAAGAGGGAATTTGGGAATGAAGGTCAGGATATTGCAAATCTCCTGGCGGAAAAGTGTCATCCAACTCAATGACAGTGTCAGGTAGGCTGCTCAATTCCTGATTGACGGAAAGGTTAGCGTTCTGGGGGTGCAAGGTTCAAAGGTTAATTACTCCTTCTTGCCAATTCACATCCAGATTCCAGTAAACTAGGAAATCATGGCCTAGAATGGTATCATCCATTCCGGGTATAGCCAGGACAAATAAATCCCATTCAAAGCTGGGGAAATTTGAAAATGCAAAGGTCCATTTTGCCTTTTGGGAAACCCAATAAGACGGTTCAGTTGCACTATTTACTAAATAGATAGGAAATTTATCTATCTTGGAACACGTAAGATTTTTGGAAGTGGCAAAAGATTAACTGATGAAGGAAACATTAGCGCCGGAATGAAGTAATACTTGACAAGGAGTGTTGTTGGAATGAAATAGGATAAATCTTGAACTCGGAGCACCTAGTGACTTTCAAGTGCAAAGATTTACTCGCGGTGATTTAGATAATGTGTAGTTTTCCTTACGAGTATCAGAAAAACTACAAGCTAATTTTTTGACTGCTTAGCCGCTTCACGCGCTAACTGCTTTGCACAGCTGTCAACATCATGTTTTCCTCCACAATACATACACAGCCCGTTCTTTTCCCTTTGCAGCCATTCCTCACTTCAAAGCATCCTGGTTTCTTTGTCCAAGGACTTTGGAGTTTTGGCGACGGCTTTCCCTTTTGAGTTGGAGTTCAAAGTTGGGGTTGGTTTGGATGGTTTTGGGTTCCTTGTGTTTTTCTTTGAGGAGTCGTCCACCCTCAGAGCGGAGGTGGATGGTCCGTGGTTGTTTTTCCAAGAGTGATTCTTATCATGATAGCCATTATCAAGCTCAATCACTTGATCAATTAGCTGCTGAAGCAAGGTTGTCTTATGACCCCCAACTGCTAGCTGTTTGATTGAGCGTGCCGGTAAAACCTTTCAGAAATGGAATAGAAGAGCGGCCTTGTTCCACTGGATGCAAGACTGCAAGGTTTGAAAATGAGAAATATAAAGGGAAGCTCTACTATTCTCCTTCATAACTAAACTATTAAGTTCGTATTTGGCATTTCAAACTTCATTGGGATCGCCAAACAGGGTGAACAGTTGTTGCTCAAACCTGTCCCAGTTGTTGAGAATACAAGTGGGACTGTCGTTGGATAAAAGTTCGAGGTACGGTTTGAACCACTGCAAGGCTCTACCTCCTAAGAAGGACAAAGCATACATAACTTTATGTCTATCAGAAGGGAAATTGTTGGAGTCGTTTGAAAAGATGATTTTACAAGACTGCAGGTAGGATCTAAGCTTATGAGGGTGTTCTCCTGTAAAGTGATTGGGTTTTTTCATGTCCGGAGTGCAAAAGCTAGGAGTGCTTGGACTAGATCGCTGGCACCATGAGTGAGGGCCTGGATCAATGTTGAAATCAGGGTCGGAGCATCGGGCTTGGGAGCAGTAGTGCAAACCCCTGGTCTACCACAAGTCAAGGTTTCATCGGAAGAATGGTTGGGGTCTGCGAATTCCGCAAGAGGGTCCGTCGGAGCATCCCGTGGAGGAGCCCGAGGATCATTGAGAGGTTCCACAGATGGTGATTTAGAAGGAGGAACTGGATCTAAGGGTTGTTGGGCCCAAGGAGCACTGGTTCTCCCTACCCAATGGATCTCATCATTGTAAGGGGCGAGGGAAGCGTTCCCGGTTGAGCAAGTACGTGACATCAAAAAAGAAGAAGTCTACTATAGGTTGGCAGGCTACAATAGATGAGTTGAGTTAGTTAATTTACTGTCACACAACCACCCCACGTACTATAGGGAAATTCTTAGATGATCATTGTGGTGTCAATTTATAGACACGGATTGGGAACTGCGTCGCGGCTGCGCGCTCAGCATTGGGGGAAAGCAGGCTCATCACTAGGGTATGCGGAGTGCTCAGCAGCAGCCGCTGTTTGGCTCCGCACCTGGTGGACGGGTTGGGCTCAGCATAAAATGCGGCGTGGGAGGCGATCCGCCCCGGAGATCAGATTCAGAAGGTAGTGCGCTCAACTAGGTTCGCGGGCGCGCCGGTTTGGATACGTAGGGGCGGAGAAATCTGCGGGCTATGAAGGAACGGATGAAGCGCGCGCTTGCGCGCGCGGATCATGCCGGATATTACCAAACACCCACAACGGGCGCGGACAAACGGATATGGACAGGCGTGGGGGGCTCCGAGTAGGGTGTGGTGCGAGGACCGCGTCATGAGAAGGACAAACCGGATGGATGGAACGGTGTACGGATGACGGGGGGAGTTTGGTACGGAGGAGGTGGGGAGAGGAGGCTAGGGTTTCTGTTTTGGGATTGTTTTCTGTTTCTTTGTCATACTGTCATTTGCGCGTGTACTTAGGTTAGGGTTGAGAGGGAGGACTTATCCTCACTCTCAACTCCGGGTTAGGAGGGGGCATGCATAGAGGAGAGGAAAAAGAATCACATCACATCATCGGATTGGATCACTCATCTCACCAGGAGATTAAAGGAACTCATACTGGATACACATCCAGGTGGAAAGTTCTTAGGATTGAAGGATTGGCAATTTCTTTCTCTCTCTCTATTTTTCTTTATCTCTTTATCCCTTTATTTCTATTTCTCATTTGAGTGCGACTTCAGACATCCTCATCTCCTTTCAAACGCAGGGAACTGTTAACTTCCAAACCTTGGGACAATTATAGGGGGATAACCTTTATTCTTTCCACATCTGGGGGTCTGGCCGGGAAGTAACCTTCCGTTTCTTGTCTTTCAAAGGTAACTGGGCGCAATGTCCTATTCATACCTCCCTACAGTCGCTCCTTCTTCTTCTTCTCCTTCTCTTTCCGTCTCTGGGTCCGCTACTCCAACCCCACTCTTGTCTTCCATCCCGCCTCCTCCCCCTCCCTCCGCTTGACCCAGGACAAGCTACGCCATTCCCCCATCGGTCTCCAGTGACCATGAACCCACTCGTCCGGTTCGCATTAGGCCGCGCAACTACCCTCACATCCAATTCAACACCACGGATGTGGAGCGATTTATCTTGAGATACAAAGGTATTGCAGATGCGCAAGGTGCTTTGGAAGCTGATAAGGCCTGGATCGTTGTCCTGTTCATCATGGACAAAGAGAAGCTCCTGGATGTGGAGGAAATGGAAGGCTACGAGAATCAAGATTGGCCAAAACTGAAGGCGGAGATCCTAACGCGGTGGGGTAGGCGCAAACCTTGAATCCGGAAGAGCAATTTCAACCGCGTGGCCTCGGAGGCAAGCACGCGCGGAGGGGTCAGAACGCGGGTGGAGCTGGCGGAGTACACCTTGACATTTGATCGGATCTATTGGTAATTGTCAAAGAATGAGGTGGTGGCGGGACAGACGGGGGCCATGAAGCGCGCGTTTCTGGGAGGTTTAGGCGCTCAACTCCGGGCAAGGGTGCAGCGGCATCTTTAGGATCACAACTTGGTAAAGCAGTCATTGGACGGGAGCATTGCGCTCCTTCCGGAGTTGGCTGTCATTTGCCGGGCTGTGGAGAGCAAGCTCAACCTAGAGGAGCTTATCAAGGATGTCAGAGTATTGTCTCTATTGCTTTAACAAGCTGTGACAATTACCTGAAAAATAACACAATAAAAAGTGTTATATTTCAGTTTTATCTTAATTTCAATGCTTATATCAGTACAACTCAACTAATACTACGGTATTAGGAGCAAAATAGCCACACATTAAACCTTTATAAAAGGCAAGGGGCCTGGCTTTATATAAATAAAGCTCAAAGGAGATTTGCTTACACCTGGAAGCTCACACCCTTTATAGTAGCCAGAGAGGGCTACAACTCCAAAAAGGACCTTGAACTCGAATTTGAAGTTGTCTTATTGATTGTTGGATTGATGTGATATTAAATTAAAAGGCCCCAGTCAATCTTCTTGATTAAGTTTAATGGGCTTGTTAACTATGCAATATCTGGTTCAAAAATACAATGAGGAAAAAGACTTGTAGGGGCAAGACCCTCCTCTTTTATATTAACATGAGTCCTCAGGGGACTCAGGGGACCATCAGGGGAGTAGACCACTGTCCTAGATTTCGTCTCCAGTGGCTCAGAGCCCCTCGTAATATTCCCCAATGAGTAGCAGGAATTACATACTCATTGGGGGTGATTTTCAATGTAAAGTTTAATCTAATCACCCCAACAGGTGTCATATAGACTGTAGATCATCCCAATAACTTAATTAGCAGCCAAGTGGACGCTCTCAGGGCTTCAGAATAGGTATACATCATCATTTAACTCTAAACAGATCTCTCTTGGCATGTGTTTAAAGATTAAGACCATACTCTTAACCATATTATAGCTTATATTAGTATGTACATTCTTGGCAGATGATCCCACAGAGTTTATATGCCCCAATTGAGTTGAATGGCCTCTGTGTGTACGCTTTTCCAGCCTGTATGGGTTCCTGAAAGTTATCCACAGGCTGGAAGGAGAGAAAAACAGAACATTAATAATAATTTACCCCTGTATGGGTTATGGTAAATGGAATTTATTAAAGAATATTATTTCCACGGAGGGAAATCTTTATGGACATTCATTGTGCATCCAAATGGACGCATCCTGGTGATTCCAACTCACATTTAAGTTATAAGATCTTCCATAACTTATAATATAATTTATCAAAGTTTTATGTGATAAAATCTAGGTTAAAAACATACTATAAAATAATATTATAAAATATTTGTAAAAATACAAAATGCATGATAACATCAGAATAGTGACACAATGGAGGCTTGAACACAAGACCTGGGTGTTCTTTAGGCAGAGCACTGAGTCATTACTTAACCACTGTACTAAGTAGACATATGAGTTGTGCAGACAATTGGACATTCATATATGTCTCATGGCTGACAAAGGACACCGCTAAGTCTTTCCCAGCGGGACCGAAGAAATCCGCCCCCCAGGTTCCGGCTCCGGCGCAACTTCTGGCCCCAGTTCCACCTACTTCCACGCGTGTTCCGGCTCCTCAACCCGCGCCTGCCCCTCCGGTAAGCAAATTGACGGAACTAATGAAGGATCTGAAGATCTGCATGAGCTGTATGGGCCAGCAGCAGTCGCGAGGGCCTCCACCTCACATGGTGGAAGGGTTTTGGCCGCCCGGTACCTTTGTGCCGAGGGGGTGCTTGTACTGCGGGGCAAACAGTCATTGGCGATCGGCGTGCAAGGAGCTTAGAAGGATCTCAGCGCAGGATTGGTTCAAACGGCGGGGATGGGGTACATGTTTCCAACGGGCAAACAGATTCCAATGGAGCCAAGCCAGCCGACCGCAATGCAGCAGGTGCGCACTTGGGGTCAGGAGGCGGGAACGACGGCGCAAGCGTCACTGGGAATTGTTACCAGTCCCGGATTGTGGCAACCACCTCGGGTGGAAGCTGAGGTAAGGGTAGTGGCAATGGAAGAAAAGGTGGCGGTCTCCAATAAAATGGAGGTGGACGCAAAGGAGAAACCCCCGTTGGCCATTCCAAAACCGGACGCGCGCGTGCCTGGAACCAAGGCGCCGGCAGCGAACCCTGTAGGGAAGAAGAAAGCGGCGGACATTGTGCAAAGGGTGATGGGTAACAAGACTCCGGTTCCGCTGACCTTGCGGGAACTGGCGGCCGTGTCTACGGTGGTGGTAGACAAGATGGTTCAGGCGTTGCGGGATTGCGGTCAGGGCTGGGTACCTCAGACGGTACAGCGGGTTCACGTGGCGCGGGGAGTGCGAGTCAAAATTGGTTTTGACTCCGCTTGCTTACATTCCGATGGTCATAGCGGGAAGGAAGGTGTGGGCTATGGTGGACAGCGGCTCAATGGTGAACCTGCTGCCATTGCGGATGGTGGATGATTTGGGGTTGGTTTGTTGGAAGTGCGCAATGGGTCTCCGCGCGCTTAACGGAGGGGATTTTTGTGTGGATGGGGTAGTCAAGGAGGAGGAGGTCAAGGTCGCAAGGGTCTGCATGCCCCTTTCTTTTCTTTTGGTTGATTGTGAGGATGTGATTTTGGGAAGGCCGTTCATGTTTGGGTTCCGAGCACGGATGTTTTTTGATCCGGGAACGGGAACGGAGGCGTTGACGGTAGAGGATTTGTCCGGCAGGAGGTTTGAGACAACAATCTGCGATCACGGGCAGGGAAAGCGGAGGAGAGTGTCAGAGTATGAGGAGGAACGGGACGCAGCGGTTGCAACCAGCTGGGGACAGTGGCCAAGTTGGGGGGGGAGGTAGAGGGGGTAGGGGATAAGTTTTGATTTGGTGAGGGGGTGCTCTAGCCAGTTCACAGCCAGAACAACTAGACACCCCAGAATGTTTGTTTCTCTATTTTTCTTTCTTATCTGGATTGTGGTGTCTTTGCTGGCTTGGGGTTTTTGCAGGAAACGCGGGCGCGGCGCGAAGCCGGGTCCATAAACGCAAGGACAAGACCCGCGGAACTGGGACGCGTGGGAAATCCCGCGGATGGGGGAAGCGGGACAAAGAGCAATTTGCGGGTGGGGGAAGCGGGACAAAGAGCGATTTGCGGGTGGTCAACGGGCGTCGCGCGAAAAAAAAGGAGTGTTCTTTTCTATTTTTCTTCTCTGTTGGTTTCTTTTTCTCTTTTTCTTTCTCTCAGGATATCTCAAGGATGGGTGGCTGGTATGGGAATAAGCTTGATTTGGTGAGGGGGTGCTCTAGCCGGTTCACAGCCGGGACAACTAGACACCCCAGAATGTCCGTTCTCCTACTCTCTCTCTCTCTCTTCCCTTACGGTGGCGCGCGCTGTTGTTTTGGTTGTGGTGTTTGTTACAGGAAGGGTACAGGGAACTGTGTGGCAGTTTGTCTGGGGCGGTCCAGGTGCCTCTTTTGGAACGGCTAGTCAATTACGGTTGCTCACGAAGCAAGCGCGCGGGCGCAGACTCAATCTCAGACTCACTCTCTCAAAGCGCGGCCACGCACTTTTTCTCAGAAGGTTAGGACCTTGCGTGGAGACATGTATTTTCTTAATGGAAAAGGGAAGGGCGGTACAAGCAACAAGAAGAGAAGAAGTAGAGGAAAGGAAGAAGGGGAAAAGAGGGGGCAATGCACCTAAGCCATCTTCATCATTTCCTCCATTTCCGCCCTCAAGGACGCCAGTAAAGCCCGGAAAGACACCAGGAGTTTGCGCCGGGATTCCAAGGATTGTGCGCTGAGGATTGCGAGGAAATTTTGAAGCATCGTGGTCAACCGTTCCGCAAAAGCCTCGAAGCCGGCTGCTGGGAGCGCCATTACAATTGGAATCTCCGGGATCTTGGGAGGGCTGGGGGGAGGAGCGGCCGGTGAAGATGGGGCCTCCGGGGAACCAACAAGGGGGCTTGGTCCAGCTGGAGGTGGTGACGGAGGCAGAGGGGCATTGGGGGTTGCAGGCCTCTCATCCGAGTCCGCTGGTGGCGCGGGAGGTGTTGGCGGTCATGGAGGAGGAGGAGGGGGTGCTGGCGCGGCCGCAGGTCTTTCAAAGAGTCTTGGGTCCGGTACCATTCCGTTCACGCCGACAGCGGCAGCCCAAGCGCGGGTTGCCGCGCGCCATTCCTCCAAAGTTTTGTATTTGCCCCATTGCAGAGGTCCGGCCCGGCGGAGAGGTGATGCCAAGTCGCGGCTCACGTGAGAGGTGGTGGGTGACGAAGCTCGGGGGCGGCGGGATGGAGGTGAACCGGGTGGTGTCCACAAGCCTTCCAAGATTGACCTGCCGTCCAAAACCACAAACGGGTCCGGACGAGCCCTCTTGCGCAGCCTGGGGCAAGAGCCGGATTGGGGGGGAGCTCAAGGGATTCTGTCGCTAAGCAAGCAGCAACAATGGCCGCAATGGCAAGCTACACAGGCGCGTCAACCGGGGATGATCAAACACGCCTGCCCGTTCCGGGCGCAGAACTCGCATGGGAGCATGATGGCGATGGATAGGAGGGAAGACGGGGGAGGTGGTAGTGGGAGTGGTGGTGGTGGAGTGGAAGTAGCAGAGGTGGTGGTATGGAAAAGCAATGGGAAACTTCTGGGGACAGAACTCAAGTTGGGGGGGATGTGGTGTCAATTTATAGACACGGATTGGGGACTGCGTCGCGGCTGCGCGCTCAGCATTGGGGGCAAGCGGGCTCAGCACTAGGGTATGCGGAGTGCTCAGCAGCGGAAGCCGCTGTTTGGCTCCGCACCTGGTGGACGGGTTGGGCTCAGCATTGAATGCGGCGTGGGCGGCAATCCGCCCCAGAGATTGGATTCGGAAGGTAGTGCGCTTGACTAGGTTTGCGGGCGCGCCGGTTTGGAAACGTAGGGGCGGAGCAATCCGTGGGCTATGAAGGAATGGATGAAGCGCGCGCGCAAGCGCGCGGATCATGCCGGATATTACCAAACACCCACGACGGGCGCGGACAAACGGATATGGACAGGCGTGGGGGGCTCCGAGTAGGGCGCGGTGCGAGGACCGCGTCATGAGAAGGACAAACCAGATGGACGGAATGTCGTACGGACAATGGGGGCAGTTTGGTATGGAGGAGGTGGGGAGAGGAGGCTAGGGTTTCTGTTTCGGGATTGTTTTCTGTTTCTTTGTCATACTGTCATTTGCGCGTGTACTTAGGTTAGGGTTGAGAGGGAGGACTTATCCTCACTCTCAACTCCGGGTTAGGAGGGGGCATGCATAGAGGAGAGGAAAAAGAATCACATCACATCATCGGATTGGATCACTCATCTCACCAGGAGATTAAAGGAACTCATACCGGATACACATCCAGGTGGAAAGTTCTTAGGATTGAAGGATTGGCGATTTCTCTCTCTCTCTCTGTGGGAATTTGAGTTAAAGGCTCCGGTTGAAAGTCTTAAGAGATAAGGAAGAATGATCTTGTGATGCCAAGAGGAGCGGATCAGAGAGTCTCAGGGGGCACTCAAGTTCAAAGTACGGAAGAACAGATAATTGTATTTCACCAGGTCAAGCACAGGCTTAAATAGAGTAAGTAAAGTGTGGCTGACCAGTGGTTAAGAAAAGATGTAATGAATAACAGTAATGGATAAGGATTATCAGGAACACACAAGATGTCACAGATATATAAGTCTTAGGAAGTGGGCCACTGTAGATGAAGGATAAAGGAGGCACTAGAGATGGTACTGCCGGACCAACATAAAGACATCACTATACAATCATACTTATGGTAAAAGCTACTGTAGGTAATGATAAAGATGATACTGGAAATAAGACTAACAAGCTTATTATAGAGATCACACTAGACATAACACTTAGAGCAGAATAAAAGAATATAAAGCTTAATAAATGGTTGCACTCAAGTATTAGGCAACACAATAATATAAGACTAGAATTCTAACACTCTCTACTTTTCTTTATCTCTTTATCCCTTTATTCCTATTTCTCATTTGAGTGAAACTTTGGGCATCCTCATCTCCTTTCAAATGCAGGGAACCGTTAACTTCCAAACCTTGGGACAATTATAGGGGGATAACCTTTATTCTTTCCACATTGTGAGCGCAAAGGAATACCAAGTGCAAGGGCAAGTGCAAATAGTGAGACCCAGTTGCAAAGTGCGAACTTGGTTATGCCACTCAACAAACAGAGAGATGAATGGAATGTGTTCCAAAGAAGGAAACTCAACCTGAGTCCAATGTGATAACTAGGTTGCAGCAAAATGCAAGAACTTATGAAATTAACTAACTAAGGAGACAATCATCAGGCAAGGGGATAGCCCTTATAAGGTAATCCAAAGTGACTAGATACAACCTGGTGATGAGCTAACTACAGTTGAAGCAGTGAGGCAATGATTGACAGGAATTGGATAGGAAATGAAGCAGTGGTATAGATCCAAGGTCTTAGCGTAAGTGCAAGACAATAGAATCTGAGCATACAATTGCATGACAAATTGGGACAAGAGCGAGTGAAGTTGAAGGTAATGCGAATGAGAGGTAATAGTGTATGCAGGGTAGGGACTATGTCACACTTTGCACTTAAGGGTTATTGTCTTCACCACTTTGACATGTCCTCTCCTCAGTATCATCTACCTCAGTCTAAAAGCGTGACACAAATAAAAGCACAACATCAATGGTGCAATCTGCTATTTCCTCTGGCTCGCGCTGACCTTCCAATCTCAGCGACCAACTCAGTATATACTTGCAAACTTTGCAGTTAATTCCATACCGGTCGACCATCCATTATGAGATCCAATCTCCTTCCCTGGCCAATCAACAACCTTGGACTTCCATCTTTGGTCATGCATTGTTTGTTAGTTTGCATCTACATCTAACCAAGCCATCACTACTGTATAGTTTGCAATTGGACTAGCCCCTACCCTGCATACACTATTACCTCTCATTTGCATTATCTTCAAACGTCACTTGCTCTTATCCCAATTTGTCATGCGATTGTACGCTCAGATTCTATTGTCTTGCACTTACGCTAAGACCTCGGATCTATACCACTGCTTCATTTCCTATTCCGTTCCTGTCATTCATTGCCTCACCGCTTCATCTGTAGTTAGCTCATCACCAGGCTGTATCTAGTCACTTTGGATTACCTTATAAGGGCTATCCCCTTGCCTGATGATTGTCTCCTCAGTTAGTTAATTTCATACGTTCTTTCATTTTGCTGCAACCTAGTTATCACATCAGACTCAGGTTGAGTTTCCTTCTTTGGAACACTTTCCATTCATCTTGCCGTTTGTTGAGTGGCATAACCAAGTTTGCACTTTGCAATTGGTTCTTGCTATTCGCACTTTCCCTTGCACTTGGTATTCCTTTGCGCTCACAATCATCTAAGAATTGCCCTATAGTACGTGGGGTGGTCGTGTGACAGTAAATTAACTAACTCAACTCATCTATTGTATCCTGCCAACCTATAGTAGACTTCTTCTTTCTCAATGTCACGTACTCGCTCAACCGGGAACGCTTCCCTTGCCCCTTACAATGATGAGATTCATCGGGTAGGGAAAACCAGCGCTCCTTGGGCCCAAAAACCCTTAGATCCAGTTCCTCCTTCCAAATCACCATCTGTTGAACCTCTAGATGATCCTTGGGCTCCTCCATGGGATGCTCCAACGGACCCTCTTGCAGAATTTGCAGACTCCGACCATTCTTCCAATTAAACCTTGACTTGTGGTAGACCAGGGGTTTGCACTACTGCTCTCGAGCCCAATGCTCCAACCCTGCTTTCAACATTGATCCAGGCCCTCACTCATGGTGCCCAGCGATCTACTCCAAGCACTCCTAGTTTTCGCACTCCGGGCATGAAACAACCTGATCACTTTACAGGAGAACATTCTCATAAGCTTAGATCCTACCTAAAGTCTTGTAAAATCATCTTTTCAAACAACTCCAACAATTTCCCTTCCAATAGACATAAAGTTATGTATGCTTCTTCCTTCTTAGGAGGTAGAGCCTTGCAGTGGTTTGAACCGTACCTCAAGCTTTTATCCAACAACAGTCCCACTTGTATTCTCAACAACTGGGACAAGTTTGAGCAACAATTGTTCACCCTGTTCGGCAATCCCAATGAAGTTTGAAAGGCCAAATACAAACTTAATAGTTTAGTTATGAAGGAGAATAGTAGAGCCTCCGTTTATATTTCTCATTTTTGAACCTTGCAGTCTTGCATCCAGTGGAACAAGGCCCCTCTTCTATTCCATTTCCAAAAGGGTTTACCGGCACGCTTAATCAAACAGCTCGCAGTTGGGGGTCATAAGACAACCTCTCTTCAGCAGCTAATTGATTGAGTGATTGAGCTTGATAATGGCTATCATGACAAGAATTGCTCCCGGAGAAACAAACATGGATCATCCACCTCGGCTCCAAAGGTGGACAACTCCTTGAAGCAAAACACGAGGAACCCAAAACCATCCAAACCAACCCCAACTTCGAACTCCAACTCAAAAGGGAAAGCCATTGCCAAAACTCCGAAGTTCCTGGACAAGGAAACCGGGATGCTTCGAAGTGAGGAATGACTGCAAAGGGAAAAGAACGGGCTGTGTATGTATTGTGGAGGAAAACATGATGTCGACAGCTGTGAAAAGCAATTAGCGCGTGAAGCGACTAAGCAGTCAAAAAATTAGCTTGTAGTTTTTCTGATACTTGCAAGGAAAACTACACATTATCTAAACCACCGCGAGTAAATCTTTGCACTTGCGAGTCACTAGGTGCTCCGAGTTTGAGATTTCTCCTATTCCATTCTGACAACACTCCTTATCAAGTATTACTTGATTCCGGCGCTAATGTTTCCTTCATCAGTGAATCTTTTTCCACTTCAAAGAATCTTACGCGTTCCGAGATAGATAAATTTCCCATCTATCTAGTAAGTAGTGCAACTGAACCGTCTTATTGGGTTTCCTAAAAGGAAAAATGGACCTTTGCATTTTCCAATTTCACCAGCTTCAAATGCAATTTATTTGTCTTGGCTATACCCGGAATGGATGATACCATTCTAGGCCATGATTTCCTAGTTTACTGGAATCCGGATGTGAATTGGCAAGAAGGAGTAATTAACCTTTGAACCTTGCAACCCCAGAACGCTAACCTTTCCGTCAATCAGGAATTGAGCAGCCTACCTGACACTGTCATTGAGTTGGATGACACTTTTCCGCCAGGAGATATTCAATATCCTGACCTTCATTCTCAAATCCCCTCTTCAGATTTAGGAGTTATTGCTTACCTATCCAGCTTACCTCTTTCCTGTTCCTTTGAAGAGAAACAGACACCAACCAAAAGGTGTATTTTGAGCTCCCTAATCCTCTCGCACCATGCAAGCACCTCAAACCCGGTGCTCAAAGATGACAAGATTGAAGATTTAGAAATCATTCGAGAGTCTTTACCTTTGGTTTATCATGACTTTGCTGACGTCTTTTCAGTGGCAAAAGCAGATAAGCTGGCTCCATCCCATCCTTATGATCACAAGATCAAACTTACTGGCCCACCTCCGGCACCAGGACCAATTTACTCTCTCTCAAAGCAAGAATCAATTGCGCTTCAAGACTACATTGTGGAAAATGTAGCGAAAGGATTTCTTCGACCAAGCAATTCAAACACCGTTTCCCCTGTTCTATTTGTACCAAAAAAGGACGGCGGACTTTGCCTTTGTGTTGACTACAGGAAACTGAACCAGGTAACCCGGAAGAATGCCTATCCAGTACCGCCTATGTCACATCTCCTTACCCTCTTCCAAAGAGCTAATTATTTCTCAAAGTTAGACCTTCAAGGTGCCTATAACCTAATTTGCATTAAAGAAGGTCATGAGTATTTAACTGCAATGCAAACCCGGTTTGGCAGCTATGAGTATACCGTCATGCCTTTTGGCCTCTGCAACGCTCCTTCCACTTTCCAACATTTTGTCAACAACATTTTTTCCAATCTTGTAGGTAAATACCTTGTGGTATATCTCAATGATATACTAGTCTACTCGAGAAACCTCGAAGATCACATTGCACATGTGCAAGAGGTGCTGCAGCAACTTTGCAAGAATGACCTGTTTGCAGAAGCCTCTAAGTGCGAGTTCCATTCCTCCTCTCTTCATTTTTTAGGTGTCGTAGTCTTGTAGCAAGGACTATCAATGGATCCATCCAAAAGCAAAAGCATATTGGACTGGCCCCCACCTTCTTCCGTTAAATCTCTTCAAGTTTTCCTTGGTTTCAGTAATTTCTATAGAAGGTTTATTGCGCGTTACGCCAAAAAAACCGTGAATCTTAATAACCTTCTTAAAAAAGACACTCCTTTTATTTTTACCAAACAAGCTGCTTTGGAGTTTGAAGC
This sequence comes from Puccinia polysora, assembly GCA_025617555.3. Classification (NCBI taxonomy): domain Eukaryota; kingdom Fungi; phylum Basidiomycota; class Pucciniomycetes; order Pucciniales; family Pucciniaceae; genus Puccinia; species Puccinia polysora. The sequence goes on from CM062614.1 coordinate 51,830,754, forward strand.
TATGAAGAAAGCGTTCACCACTTCTCCAATACTCTCTCACTTTAACAAGCTAGCTCGCACTATTGTCAAAACAGACGCAAGCGACTATGCGATTGCAGGAGTCATCTCGCAGTTTTCTCCTTCCACTTCTCTCTTTCACCCTGTAGCTTTTGAGTCTTGCAAGTTGCTTGCTGCAGAGCTTAACTATGAGATTCATGACAAGGAACTTCTTGCAATTGTTTACTGCTTGAAGAAATGGCGTTCATACCTTTTGAGTCTTAGGGAATCCTTTGAGGTTTTAACTGATCATAATTCTTTGAAGTATTTCATGAGCTCAAAAGTCCTCACACGTAGACAGGCGCGATGGGCCAAATACCTCTCCGAGTTCCACTTTACAATCACATACCGTCCTGGGAAACAAGCGGTAGTTCCTGATGCTTTATCACGTTGGGATGACGTTTACCCAGGGGGGGGAGCACCTTCGCCAAAAACAACCCTGAAAACGTTAGGACACTCTTCTCAACCCAATCTGCTCAAATCAGTTTGATTATTGCTCGCTTACGAGATTTGGCTTCCGAACTCCAACAAGCTCAACGCGACAATCCCAAGTGCATCGAACTTTGCAAAAGTGCGAACTTATTAGATAGTAGTTACAGTATAGATGATAATGACTTTTTAGTTTACGATAATCGTATAGTAGTACCAGATAATTCTTGCATTAAGTTAGATATCTTCGAGTCACGGCATGATTCTCCGCTTGCTGGTCATTATGGGAAGGATAAAACCTACCAATTGATTGCACAAGACTTCTACTGGCCTGGTATGACCAAAGAAGTAAAAGACTATGTTAGCACGTGCTATGATTGCAATCGTAACAAGTCCTTGAAACACCGGAAGTATGGGCTGCTCCAGCCACTTCCAATTCCGCCTTGTCCTTGGCACTCGCTGTCTATGGATTTCATCTCTCAATCACCTTCTTCTAGTGGATATGATGCTACTCTAGTAATAGTAGATCGCTTCTCAAAGATGGCTTTATTTTTACGCAGTAATGTGACGGCCTCTTCAGAAGACTTGGCTAACTTGTTCATAGAAAATGTATTTTTGAAACATGGTCTCCCTGATAATATAGTTAGTGATCGTGGATCTCTGTTTGTCTCAAGCTTCTGGACCTTGCTATGCCATCATTTGAAGATCACTTGCAATTTATCAACGGCTTACCACCCGGAAACGGATGGGCAAACCAAGCGAGTTAATCAGATCCTTGAATGTATGTCGCCTACCAACAAGACAACTGGTCGCAATGGCTCCCACTAGCCAAATTTGCCTACAACAACTCCACTCATTCCTCCACCAAAGAGTTGCCCTTCCAAACTCTTTATGGTAGAAACCCAACTTTCTCTTCCCTTCACGTAGCACCTTCTCAACCTGCTACCAATTACCTTGAACAAATTCAATCCCTTCAATCGCAACTTTGAACCAACCTCAAAGAAGCAAATCAGCGCTATAAGGAGCAAGCAGACCAATTTCCCACTTCGGCTCCAACCTTTGCAGTAGGAGATCAAGTATGGCTCAATGCTCGCAACATTTGCAGTACTTGCCCAACTCACAAACTCTCCAAAAGAAAGCTTGGCCCCTTTAAAGTAGAATCAGTCATCTCCCCTAATGCCTTTAAACTTACTTTACCTGCAAAATGGCAAGGTATCCACCCAGTCTTTCATGTGTCTCTCCTAGAGCCAGCTTGAGTCCTATACCCGGGCAAGACTCATCCCCTTCCTGAACCAGTCACTGTCCTTGATCATCAAGAGTGGGAAGTAAGCCGTATTCTGGATTCCAGGTTACGCAAAGGAAAACTTCAATACCTTGTCAAATGGTCTGGCTTCCAGTCCGACAAAGATCGCACCTCGTGGGAACCAGCCCATCACCTTTGCAATTCACCCAATCTGATTCAAGAATTCCATGCAAGCTACCCTCGCAAACCTTGGCAATCATGATTCTATCCCATCCAATCCCATTCCATTCCATTCCACTCCACATTTCATCCCATCCAATCCCATTTCATTCCATTCTACATTTATCTTACTTAATCACATTCCATCCCATATTCCATCCCATTAAAACTTATCTTATTTCACAATCATTTCATCATTTAAATCCCTCCATCTCACTGTGTTATTTTTTTTCTTGTTTTCCCTTCATTTCCACTTATTATTAACACAAAAAAAAAAATAATAATAATAATTCTATTTTTCTTAAAAAAAAAAAAACAAAAATAATATACATTGAATTACAAAGTTTCTTTTATCTCTTTTTCTGCATCCTCCCAATTTTCCATCAATTCCGCAACCATGGACCAAAAGGTATCCAGGTCTTCATCATTAATCAAGGCGGACATTCTTTGAAGTACCAGCACCTCCGTTACAATGTGCCTCTCAAAGATCTCCTTGCACCTTGCAACCCAAGCTTGCTTTGGTTGCGCATTCCATCCACCTTCCTCCAAGAGCTCTTCATATGCTCTCTTCCTTTGGCCACCCAACGTGCCTTCTCCAATATTGTCCGTCAGGCGCCTCGCATCCGTTTCGACCGGCAAAACAATTGGCACTGGATCCGCTTTGCCTTGGCCCTCCATTCCTTCCATCCCAGTCAATTCCTCCCTTCCATCTCCTTCATTTCCTTCTTCCAATTCACCCGCTTCCTCTTTGTTCTCTCCACTTCCGTTTCCCCCATTTTCCTCTTCTCGTTCCGCTGTGTTTTCTTCCTCCCTCGCTTCCTTGGTGATAACTCCTACCGGTTCTGCACCAGATACCTTGCCTTGCACCTCAGCATTCATCTGGGTCCCCGGGTTTTCAGTCAATGGTCCCCAGTAAGGTGGTGGTGGTGGTGGTGTATTAGTAGTATATCTTTGAAAACGAGGCAACACTAGAGAACAAGCAAATAATTAGTTACTATTTCAAGTTCATTAGTTATTCCTGATTAGTACTCACCAGGAACTCGCGTCCCCAAGTATTCGATCTCTGGCAATGGTGGTATTTTGTAATTAACCCTTGGCGCAGACCTACAACTTTGCATTTCCCTCGATGATTCCAAAGGACCCTTGACGGTCGACTCGACATTTATAGGGAAATTACACGCCACCTTGAAAAGTCAACATTGCTTGCATTTGCCTCAAAGACCTTGGACGGCAGTACTGGGAATACAACGCTTGTTGCGGCAAATACAGTTTTCGCAACGGCGGGATGAGGATGACAACATTTTTACAAAATTTATAAAAAATATTGGGTAATGAATTAAGTAAAGTATAGGGTATACAGTGAATTAAACGACTTGAGATCAATGGGAAAATTTACCTGAACGCTTGCAGGAGCTTGCATCTTTATACCCGGGCAACTGTCACACTTTGCACTTAAGGGTTATTGTCTTCACCACTTTGACATGTCCTCTCCTCAGTACCATCTACCTCAGTCTAAAAGCGTGACACAAATAAAAGCACAACATCAATGGTGCAATCCGCTATTTCCTCTGGCTCGCGCTGACCTTCCAATCTCGGCGACCAACTCAGTATATACTTGCAAACTTTGCAGTTAATTCCATACCGGTCAACCATCCATTATGAGATCCAATCTCCTTCCCTGGCCAATCAACAACCTTAGACTTCCATCTTTGGTCATGCATTGTTCGTTAGTTCGCATCTACATCTAACCAAGCCATCACTACTTTATAGTTTGCAATTGGACTAGCCCCTACCCTGCATACACTATTACCTCTCATTTGCATTATCTTCAAAAGTCACTCTCTCTTATCCCAATTTGTCATGCAATTGTACGCTCAGATTCTATTGTCTTGCACTTACGCTAAGACCTTGGATCTATACCACTGCTTCATTTCCTATTCCGTTCCTGTCATTCATTGCCTCACCGCTTCACCTGTAGTTAGCTCATCACCAGTTTGTATCTAGTCACTTTGGATTACCTTATAAGGGCTATCCCCTTGCCTGATGATTGTCTCCTCAGTTAGTTAATTTCATACGTTCTTGCATTTTGCTGCAACCTAGTTATCACATCAGACTCAGGTTGAGTTTCCTTCTTTGGAACACTTTCCATTCATCTTGCCGTTTGTTGAGTGGCATAACCAAGTTAGCACTTTGCAATTGGTTCTTGCTATTCGCACTTGCCCTTGCACTTGGTATTCCTTTGCACTCACGATCATCTAAGAATTGCCCTATAGTACGTGGGGTGGTTGTGTGACAGACTATTCCAATTGCAAACTATACAGTAGTGATGGCTTGGTTAGATGTAGATGCGAGCTAACAAACAATGCATGACCAAAGATGGAAGTCTGAGGCTGTTGATTGGCCAGGGAAGGAGATTGGATCTCATAATGGATAGCCGACCGGTATGGAGTTAACCGCAAAGTTCGCAAGTATATACTGAGTTGGCCGCCAAGATTGGAAGGTCAGCGCAAGCCAGAGGAAATAGCGGATTGCACCATTGATGTTGTGCTTTTATTTGTGTCACGCTTTTAGACTGAGGTAGATGGTACTGAGGAGAGGACATGTCGAAGTGGTGAAGAAAATAATCCTTAAGTGCGAAGCGTGACAAGATATGATCAATGCTTTCATGCAGTCTTCAGGACCTCAGTCCCTGCATGCTTGTAGTTGGTTACTCATTCATCATATGTCCTCACAAAGTGTCATTGTCATTGACCTGTACAAGCATATGTTGACAATTGGGAAGCAAGTGTCCTTAGTGTCATCATTTTTCCCTTTAATATTTCTCTCCCATCATTTTCTTTCTCATTTCTTTTCAACTTGCGCACTTGCACAACTACCCTCCAGTGAAGACACTTCAATTCCAACCCTCCGCCTTCCTCGTTCAGCTTCAACTTCCGCTCTCACGTTCTCCGGACTCCAGGACAATTCTTCATCCTACCACTCATCATCTACCCCTCTCTTCCTTCTCGTCTTTCCATCCTCTCATCCTTCATCCCTTCCTCTTTGACTTCATTCTTCCTCCTTTCCTATTTCTTTCCCATCTTCATTCTTTTCTTCCAATCCTTCCAATCTCCTCCTCTCTTCCTCTTCTCATCTCTCTCTATTGCATAACATCCAATTATCAAACCACCTTTTTCAAACTCATCTCAAATTTCCCAATTCAATTCAAACTTCCCAATCAATCTGACTTCAATTTTACTCATTGTCGCCTCCGTCTCCTCTTCACCAAGTCAACCAATCCTCAAATACCTTCTATAATCAAGCTCAACCTCAATATTCTACTCTATCAGCTCCTGTCTAGCTGTGAGATATCAAATCAACTCAATTCATTCATTATGACGCTTACCTTGTTTTCTTTCTTTTATGTTCTCAGTTTATCCTTCTTTTTATCCTTTTATTTTTGATTACTTCTCTATAACGCCTATATTTCAACAACTCTCTCTCATTGAGTAAGATCTGGTGATATTCTTTGATTAACTTTTCTATTGTATAATTTTGCTGAAAGTTTCATTTTATTGTTTCTGTTAGTTCTGCTGGTCTTGGAAATTCATAGGTTTTCATTCAAGAGTTTTCACTTAGTATAGTTGGTAGTACACTTGCCATGCACATGAGAGACCTGGGTTCAATCCTCTGAGGACACATGCTATTTTCACATTGTTACAATTACGTGGTGAGTACATACTTGAAAAAGCTGATAGTATGTACGTACAGTTACGCATTCAAGCTATCGACAACTCTTCGTTTGATGTTGCTAATCTCGAAGGTGGTGATTCCAAAGATCAGTTTTCTTAACATGGGATTTCCCGCTTCGGGACGAGGGTGATGAGAGAACTGTGTTCGAAGGAAGGGGTAAATTCTGGGGGTCGAGCAGGAAGGGGAGGGAATTTCACAATCAAAAATCGTATTGCAGAAGGAAAAGCCGCGAGGTGAGAAAGGTCAGAAAAATTTCAAGGAGAAAGTCCGATGGATGAAATTGCAAAAATGAAGGGCAACGGAATGCTGGCATAGGCCGTGAGCTGCAGGTTCTTTTTAGGCCGGCATGCAGCAGCTACCAGGCCGATCAAGCCAGGGACCGAGTGATCACACCCATTCACTCTCGCACTGACCAGTCCTGGTTTGGCATGACTTATTTATGAGTCTATTGACGAAGAGACCAGAGTATAACGGCGCAGTGGATTCTCTATCATACTGCTACGTATGTATGTATTTATATAACTCACTTGCCGCTTGTCACCTTGGGCGCTAGCGAGCACCTTAGAAACTTCTCCAACATTGCTTCCAAGATTGAGGCCAATCCAATCTGCCCAGTTATAGGGAGTATTCCTTAGGCTCATCGTACTTAAAATTTCAAAAACCAAGTGAAAGTAATCATTATTTTTACCCGAAGTACTCTGGCTCTTTACAAGACTGATTTCTGTTTCCCCAATCGATCACATCGGAAACCTGATGCATAAGTAATATTCATAAACTTCGGACCTTGCCCTTTTTCTTATTCTCTTGAATTTTCCTTACTCGATTCAACTCACTAGCTTCCAAGACATTCCCAAATCATACGAATTCCAAAATGCCTCACGTGGAGCAACTTCCACCCCATTCGCAACGGGAGTCAGAAGCAAATAGGTCGACCACAGAAAAGTACTCAAGGAATCAAAAAAGCCATGAAGCGCGCCCATCAGCTCAAAAAGACCCAAGATCGGTGGGGCCTTGGAAACTGGGAAAAACGATCGGCAAAGGGTTTTCCGGTCACGTGAAAATTGCCAAACATTCGAACACAAGTCACCTAGCAGCGGTCAAAATTGTACCAAAGCATTTGCTACCGAGCAGCCGAGTAAGCCTCAATCTGGCGGGGGCTCAAGCAGACAAGAGACTTTTGGGCATTGAGAGAGAGATTGTGATCATGAAGTTGATCTCTCATCCTAACGTTATGAAGCTCTACGATGTCTATGAGAATTCGCATGCAATGTAAGAAGCTCTGAAACTACGAGCCACCCCATTTCATCTCATTCGTAACAGCTCATAGTCTCGTTTTTGTTCCTAGATATCTGGTCATGGAATACGTCGAAGGAGGGGAATTATTTGAATACATTGTTAGACGAGGTCGGTTGTCCGAAGATGAAGCACTCAACTACTTCCAGCAAATAATACAGGGAGTGGATTATTGCCATCGGTTTAATATTTGCCACCGGGATTTGAAACCAGAAAACTTGGTGGGCCCCTTTTCGCAAGACTGGTAATTATTGTGAACTTTCGGTTGTTTCACATGGAGCTGATTGAAGCTAACCTGAACAGCTTCTCGACAAAGAATTCAACATTAAGATTGCTGATTTCGGCATGGCGGCATGGGAAGCTTCTGGCAAGTTGCTCGAAACATCTTGTGGCTCTCCCCATTACGCCTCACCTGAAATCGTCGCCGGAATCAATTACCATGGTTCTTCCTCAGACATTTGGTCTTGTGGTGTAATTTTGTTTGCCCTGCTGACGGGGAGATTACCCTTCGACGACGACAGTGTGAGGGCTCTACTGACGAAAGTGAAAATCGGTGTGTTCACTATGCCGTCCGATATATCGGAAGATGCACAGGATTTGATAAAAGGCATGTTGACGATGGATCCAGCCCAACGTTTAACAGTTAGTCTTGATCACTCTTACCATACTGAAGTCTCATAGAACGATCTCCTGATTTTCCACCTCGATTCATCAATATGACCTTTGATTTTCATCATTGGTGTGATGGGGCGGTAGATGGAAGAAATCCAATCCCATCCTTGGTTTTTACGTTTGCCCTCTAGGCCGCAACCCGCAAATGTTATGGCACCGACTCGACATCAGATGTCGAGACCTTTCGGTTCTCTGGAAGACCTTGATCCTGATATACTTTCGAATTTGCAAACGCTCTGGGGCGGGGCGGAGAGGGATTCGATTATCGCTGCGCTCGTGTCGAATGAGTACGTGATTTTTTTTCTCAGCAGCTAAAGCATGGTTATTTTATGACTTTATTATTATTATTTTGGCTGTCGCGGGACTTGACCATTATCAAACCATACTTCTTTTAACTTCCAAACGCTTATGCAGAGAATGCTGGGAGAAGGTTTTCTACTTTCTTCTTAACAGGTATAAACAACATCATCTGGAAAATTTCGGTGAAGACATTCCGGAAAGTGCCCCACGATCAGCCGTTACCTCTGCCAAAGGTAAATCGAAAAGACCTCCGCGCGAACATGTTGCCAGGACCAGAGCCGGGGCGGTTCGAAGCCGGTCGACACAATCCATAGCCAGCCTGAACCGGCGCTCGACCCATCCACGAGGCGGTGCGACAGGGGCTTGTCCGGCACCCTCGAGTTCTGCACGACGCGAGAACAAGTTAACCAGCGTTGATCCGGTGGAGAGAAAACCAGGGACGATGTCACCATCCAAGCTGGCGGCACTCACGGAAAAAGCTCCTCTGGTTCCGAGCACTCCTCGAGGTATGAGACCTTTGCCAGAAGTTCCAATCGGGAGCAGTGAGCCTCACCCGGCAGTCACGTCCAGTCAGTTTTCCACTTCAACCCCTACAAGATCGATCGAACCAACCGCGGCATCGGCTGTTCCACGGATTCTTTTACAGGAGGCTACACCTTCACCGGCCCATCGAAAGTGTGATTCCAGAGAAATCAAACCTTATTCCTCTTCACCCAGCCCAAAATCAAAATCTCCAACTGATTCCATACGCATTCCGCAAACTGAGGATCCGGCTATGCGAAGGTTCTTTCATGATATAGTGGATCAACTTCAAACTATGTCCAATCGATCTCCTAACTTGCACGAAGGAGCTCTTGGGGGATCTACGCCTCCCTCACCGTTCCTAGACTCTGGTCGATTTGATCAGGGCGAAAAGGAAAATCAATTCGAAGACGCAGATGAGAAAGATTCCACAGAGTTTGAGACCTATGAGAAAGATAACTCCTCTGACGGCTTCCCACCTGATTCTCGTCAAAACTCGCATGGAGCCAGGACATCGGGTTTCGTCATGGTGGACGAGTCTTCGAGGATTCCCAGTGCAGTTAATCACAACCCGCGTGCCCAAAAACTTTCATTGCTTCGATCTTATCGTGCCCAAGGTAGTCGCACCTCATCTCGGGTAACGACTAAACCACAAAGGAGCCCCGATCAGAATTCTGACCAAAGGGGGCCAATACATAAATCCCATGGGAACGCGTCCCCTAGCGATAATACATCTTCTCAAAGGTCAAAAAAAAGCTTTAATCTTCCCGGGAATAAGGAAAACTCCCGGCTTTTGAACTATTATAACTCCTCTCGTGAGTCTAAGAACAACAAGGGTAAAGGCAAAGCGGCCTTGGGACTAAGCATCCAACCTATCGAACAACACTCTTCGCCATTTGAAAATTCTAGCGAGGGAAGTCGCAAGTCCAGTCGATCTAGCCGTCCGAGCAAAGGCAAGCAACTAAATATCTGATAACAACTCGGGCTGAATATTCACAGATAAATAATTAATCCACTCAAATCCCAATCTTTTGTATTAGGCTCCCCCTTACCACTTTCACCTGCTTCCTCAGCTTTCACAGATGACAACACCATCCCAAGTCCTAAAGTCTCTTGGTTTACAAACTTTTTCTCATGGAAATCAGCCGTACGTTTGGCTTAAATCCCTCCCTATACTATTCGTAAATCTTGACGACTAGATATTGGAAGTACGCCTGATTTCATTTCATCCAAATTTAGAACTATCGCTTGATGTCGGTTGAAATCTTTGAAGTGACCAAGGCCGAAGTGAAAGCTTTACTGGAAAATTTGGGGTGTCTTGTTCTACTCGAAAATACCGACGGGACAGAAATTTTAAAATGTTATTTTGAAGATCGTGAGTAATATTAATTCCTACAGCTTCCAAGCTCATGAGCGTTTGCCTGTCATTTTTGTTGACCGATTCGGTCAGATTCGGGAGCATCGCTACGCCCGGTCAAGTTTAAGGTTGAGCTTCTTCGACAAAACAATCCGACCCATGAAATTCAAACCAGTTCAGGGATAACTCATTTAGTTCCGAAGGGAAACTTAGGTCATCAAACCTGTGTGGTATTAACCGTCGAGAGAGGCAGTGTGCCTTCCTTCAAGTTTATTTGCAACGAGTTAAGGAAATCTTGGGAGTAAGTGCTGTTTTGTTGGAGCCGCAGTGATTCATGCGCTGAGCGTTTTGATTGACTTGTTCTAAACCCTTCGATCGATGCATGGTTTTTTGTTTTAGTTTGGACATGCCCACTGATTCACCTGTCGGGCTTGGCGTTTCAATGGATCCACCAGTTTCACCTCATTCCAGTAGCTCGGGAAAAGCAAGAAATCGCTTTTGACTAGTAGATTTACTGTAGCCATTTCTTTCGGATTTCGAAGACAGATAAGAAAGGCACACTTTTGCCAGAGGTTGATTCTGAAAGAATTTTTTTAGCTCACCGATTGCTTGTCCAGCATTAATTTTGTGATTATATAGCCGCGTGTCCCCAAGTCTACAGTGTTTTTCTTTTGTATCTGTCGGGATTCAAAGATCCAATTCTTGGCCTAGTACGATGTGTTTGCGTCAAGTTTCTGTAAATCCAAGGAATGATCAAAATCATGTCGGAGATTTCTTGACAGAATCTGTAAGCATTAAGCACATAAATCAAAGGGGACAAAATTGATGCGCTTGGATGACATCAAACATCTTGTGCTCCTTTGGATGTCGGAAACAAGATAGAAATTTTTTATCCCACTTTGGAAATTCATCCTGATGTGGCAATGTGTTACAGCACCTCTTGATGCTAGATGTTGCTTGCCATACTGGTCCAAAGCCTGATACAGATGATATATTTAACTGGAAAGCTGTAAGTACTGCTACGGCACAACACCGGAATCTGTGATAGTGACAATAGCTGGATTATCTAAGCCTAATCTACAGATCCAAACTCAATCTTGTGCCGTTACTCTTATTGATTTTGTTTTCTCCTCATTCAACTCAAACCATCAATTCTCATCAACACACTGGTGCCATCTTGTCACTGTTGCAGGTACATTTGTCCTTCTCAATTCTCAAGTTCTTCATTCAACTCACTTGTTTTCTCATTTCTTGATCATTCTCAGGTTTTCCTCATCTGGTCGTGCTTTCCATCTTTGTAGTTTGCTTACTCGATCTTAGTGATCTCCTAAATAAGCTTTGCCTCATCTGGTCGTGCTTTCAATCTTGGCGGTTTACTTACTCAATCTTGGTGATCTCCTAAATAAGGTCTTGGCTGTCCGCCAGTCATTCTCATAGCTAATTGTTTGCAAAACTGAGTGTTGAACCGGACAGTTGCACGTATTTCTGCGGCACAACATTGGAATCTGTGATGGTGAAAATAGACTGATTATCCAAAACCTAATCTAGATTCAAACCTACTCTTGTTCCGTTACTCTCATCCATCTTGTTTTCTCTTCATTCAATTCAAACTAGTGCTTCTTATCAACAGACTGGTGTTATTGTTGCTATGGCAGGTAAATTTATCCTTCTCAATTCTGAAGCTCTTCATTCAACTCATTTGTTTTCTCATCTATGGATCATTCTCAGGTTTGCCTCATCTAGTTGTGTCTTCCATCTTTGCGGGTTACTTACTCAATGTTGGTCACCTCATAAGCCTGTTGGCCAATAATGAGTGGATGTTATTTTATTTTTTATCTATGCTTATGTTGGCAGGTGACTTAACACAACAGGTAGTACTGGGCCATGGAAAGAGGCAATGCTAGAACTATGGCAAGGTCAATCCATGCAGCAGGTAGACATCCAACCCAGCAAATCTATTCAAATTGCACCTAGATCATAAGGCACTTGTCCTTATTGGAAACAAGAAATGTTCTGTTCATGTAAGTGTTGGAGTCAAATCTGCTCTTATGCAGACTGCCATCCAAGGATTCTAAGTCTTGGTACTGAAAGCCTGAACAGCATTGTCAAACAACACATCAGGTCTTTACAGCTAAACCCAAGCAAACCCTTGTTGAGTGGACAGGCACAATGGCCCATCCGGCAATGGTGCACTTAGCCTAGTGGTTAAAGCATCACTCATGAATGATGAGGTCATGGGTTCAAATCCCATAGTGCACAACTACATTTTGGATTCTAACAGTAAGTACTTCATCATTTTTTTTTGTGCTGTTTTTATCTCCTGTGACATCTGTCCATTCTATCCCCAATCTCAAATTGTTGAACTTATTTGAAATTCCTCCAACCCCAACTGCGCTTTCCTCATCTCCAGTACCCTACCCCTCCCCCCCACCATCTTAAATACCTTTCCCTTCCCCCCATCAATCACTTTTTCTTCACTTTGTGCTTTTCCCACCTCACAAAGGTCTTCTGCCCCTCCCCCCCACCATCTTAAATACCTTTCCCTTCCCCCCATCAATCACTTTTTCTTCAACTTGTGCTTTTCCCACCTCACAAAGGTCTGCTGCCCCTCCCCCCCTTGTTGATCCCTGCCCCTCTCCCCGTCCCCTGGTTCCTAACCATCTACATGGTTCCAAAGTTATTTGTCCATCCCAGTCTCCCAGTCATGTCTATTTTCTTTCAATGTCATATTTCTCATCTTTCTTCCACTTAACTCAAACCCATGCAATTAAAACACCTTATGCTTGTCCCACCTCACAAAGGTCTGCTGCCCCTCTCCCTGTCCCCTGGTTCCTAACCATCTATGTGGTTCAAAAGTTCTGCTGCCCCTCTCCCATCTCCTGCTTCCTAACCATCTACGTGGTTCCAAAGTTCTCTCTGTTCCACAGATTATGAGACCGGTTTAGTTTCTTCCAGTACCCCTAGCCATCACAAACCTTCAAGATGTTCAAACTTGCAGTCAAACTCTCTGAGAAATCCAAAATCTCTGGATCCAATTTTCTGGATTGGAAACTATGAATGGAATTAATCCTCCAGCTCAAACACCTTCAAAAACTTGTAATTCAAACTGAGACCCCCAAGGAAAGACATCAACTAGACACCCCAGACCCCAACCATGCTGCAAATGCCTATGCCATCATCACTCTTGATTGTGACCCCAGAATCATCTCCAGTTCAGCTCTGAGGCCCTGGGGGACCCTTCCATCCTATGGATGTTCCTTCACAACTATTACCAACCCAAGACCTTCCAAAAACAGACCATACACCTCAACCAACTCTTTTACTGCTCAATCTCTGCTGAAAAACTTGAAGAAAACCTCAAATTACTTCTTGAAAACACCAGACTCCTTTGCAGCCTTATCAATGAAAAATCCACTAAACCCTCCTCCCTCCTGGACTCTGTTATTGCCCTATGGGCAATTGTAAACCTCCCTCCCAATTTCAAAATTTCTGGGGAGTTACTCATCAAGAAATGCAAGATTGAAAGAAGGACTCCCTATCTCAAGGAAAACCTTGAGGAACTGAGGTTCTACATCCAAAAAAGCTCCAAGACCTCCAATCAAGCCAAAGCCCTTTCTGAAAAATGCAAGCCTTACTGCTTCAGTTACCCCAGATGCTCCAATGGAATCCACAATCCTCTGACCAAACATCCAGAGTCATAGTTCAGCCAACTCAAAAAGAGACACAAGGCCAAGATTGTCAAGTAACTGGTCACCACTTTCTCCAAATCCCGCTCCAAAATCATCCAGGACTCTGGCGCCTCTTCCTCCATGTTCAACTCCCCTCACCTTTTCACCAGACTAAATCCCACTAAAAAGCTGGTATACCTAGCCAATGTAAAATCCATCCAAGCAACCAGGAAGGGAAACATCACCATTGAGCTACCACTCATGCAACTCTCCCTGAAAGATTGCCTGCTAGTTCCAAACCTTTCCACCAACCTCATCTGTATGGGATTGTTCCTCAGAAAAAATCACTCAATCAAGTCTGGTGGTGACAAGGAATTTATTTTCCAAGACAACCAACACTGCACCATCATAACCTGTTCCTTAAAATCTGGCAATTTTGTCATCCACCAAGGACCAAAAATGGCTTTTACCACCATAAACAACCCCACCTCACAAGCCATGACCTTCCACAAGGCTGCTTGACATCCCTTCCTAGACTATTTCAGGAAAATGTTTCCCCTAATCAAAAACCCCATCTCCTCCTGCACCATTTGCAACATAAGAAAAAGTCACAAAGTTCCTTTCCTTGGCAACTTCCCCACCCTCTCCAGAAAACTCAAGCACATCCACATGGACCTCTGAGGCCCCATCTCCCCTCCCTCCCAATCAGGAAAGAAATAAATTTTGCAACTGGTTGACAGTTTCTCCCACTATGTTTGGATCAAATTCCTAGCCCTCAAATCAGACACCATTGATTCCCTACAGGAAACCCAAAGGGAAATCTGCACCAAGTCAAAGGAGGATCTCACATACCTTGTATCCAACAACAGAACCAAATTCAAGAATTTGTCCCTGAGCAAGTTCTACTCAGAGCTAGGTATCCAGCACTTAACCACTGCACCCTACCATCCCAAAAATAATCCACTGGCCAAATGAGGGAACCAGACCACTGTTTCCAAGACCCAATGCCTCCCCAAATAATCTTGACTGCCCATGTTGTACTGGGCTGAAGCCTCCTCCACTTCCATATGTTAAAATATGTAGGCACTTACGTGTGTGCCACATATAGGTGTAATCCAAATGTGATTCACATATGGGCTTTTAGGGCCCATTGGAAAACCACATGGAATACACGGGCCCATGTGGATGTCACAGATTTGGGGAAAACTGGCCTCAAAACAGGTGAAATAAGTCATTTGGTACATGGGCCATCACGGGCCCATTGGGATGGATGGGCCACCCCAGCCATATGGGCTTTTATGGGAATCATTGGGTCCCAGGCACATTTTGGACGTACTTGGCCAGCTGGGCTGGCCCACCAAAGTAGTCATTTTGTGGTTTCAGGCTGGGATGGCCCGTTGGGGCTGTCAAATGTGTTGCAGCCTGTTCAGGGCCGCTGTTTCTTGCTCATGGCGCATTGAGGGGCCCAAAGGCCTGTGGTTGGCCATCATTGGGTGACATAGGGACTCATTTGTAGTCCCTTCACCCTGGCTGGTTGTTGCAGAAGCGCAGGAGCCACCACAGTGGTAAGGAGGGGGAACAAGGTTGCTCCCCCCATCCCCCCCTCTTGGTTGTTGCAATTGGGGGGGGGCAAGAAGAAAAGGCCAGTTGCATTGAAGTAACCAGTGGTGGTGGGGACTTGATCACCCCACCACCAGGCAGGGGCCGTCTCCCCCCCCCCCTCTTTACCAAGGGGGAGGAGAAAAGACTAGGCTGGTTGTAACAAGGCAACCAGAAGTGGGGGAGACCTTACCACCCTCCACCATCAAGGGGAGCTCCCCCCCCTTTTACTGAGGGGGAGGAACAACAGGCTGGAGGGGACTTTACCACCCCCTAGCGCGCTTACCATTAGCAATGCCTTGGGGGCATTGACCTCCAGGGCCCTGGTGGGGGCATTTTACCACCCCCTCCAGGCAAATGCCAGAAAGAGGGGGGGACAACATATTGGCCAGTTAAACCTCCCCCCTGTGAGTTTGAGACCAGAACCAGGTGAGTCCTGGGTCCCACCTTGCCCGTCTGTGGGGTCAGGGGCTGGTTTCATGAGGCAACTAGCCAGTATGTGAGGTTTAAAGGGGTAACAGGGCTGGTTGTAACCAAAAACCAGCCAGGGGCTGGTTCAGACCTGTGAGGGTGGAAGCACCAAATTTGACCAGAATAGGCTAGTTGTAAGGGTACAGGGACTGAATCCATGCGGGCTGATGTAGCCCAAACCAAGTAAAAAGGCTTGTAGAGCCTTTAGAGCCCTCTAAGGGCGGAAATTTTGAATTTTCCCCTGTTGTGTCATGTGCCCACAAGAGGCCAATCTTTTTTACTTAAGGAGCCCTTATCCCTGCTGTTTTCCATCACATCCATTTGAATTCATCCAATCAATTTTCCAACATATATCCCCATTGTGAGAGCCCATTAGTTATAATAGAAAAAAGGTGTCCAGCATTTCTTTTGCTTTAATTACTGCTCCTCCTGCCACTAAGATAATTGCTGGCCATAATTTTTAAACCATATACCTGGAGAAATGCATGCCCTTCCAAACCATAGGTTTCATATCCCCCCACAAAAAATGGTTTGGCAAACCCCCCTCCCTCTCACACATCCACCCCTTTGTATTTCAAGCAATTTATCACCTCAATTGACCAGCAGGGAATTTTGGGGACCAAGGAGAAGCAGGGATCTTCTTGGGTACAGAAACGGGCACCAGACCTACCAAGTACTGGACAAGGACAAAGGTAATTTCATCATCACTCACCATGTCAAATTCCATGAGACCATCTTTCCCTTGTCTAACTTGCCACTCTTGCCACAAGACCTTGATTTTCCTTTGTTCTGCCTTTCCCTACCCACCCCCACACCCCTGAAACTCCACCAACCTCTGCACAGTCCTCCACACCTAATGAAAATGACATCCCAACATCAGAACCCATCCCATCCATGCCCCTCCTCCCCACCATGCACCAAGACCCTCCCCCAACGGATTCACCAACCCCCCAGTGGAAAACACTATGAATGGACCACTGACCCTCCCTGAAACAAGTATGTAGGCTGCATAGAGCCCCAGAATATCCTGCAGTCCTCCCAATGGACCCACTTGGCCAATGCCATTTCCTATCTCACCCTGGATCCCAAGAACTACAAAGAAGCTGTCACTGGCCCCAATGCACACCACTGGATCAAGGCAATCAAAACCAAGCTTGGGAACGTGGAGCAAAACAATTTCTGGGATCCGTACCTACCCTCCCCTGGGGAATACATCCATAATCTGAGTACCACCTTGGTATTCTAAAGGAAAACTGATGCCAATGGAAACCTGACCAAATTCAAGGCCCAGCTATGTGTGCACGGTTTTTGGAAATGGGAAGGCCTGGAATATTCCAATGTATTCTCTCCAACAAGAAGCCTCACCTCCCTCTTGCTTCTCATCTCACTCTGCGCCTCCCAGCACTACCAAATCCACTAGATGGATGTGAAGTGCACATTCCTCAATGGTACCCCCAAGGAATGTCTCTTCATTTCTTGTCCTGAGGGATACTCCCCCCCCCCCAATGTCAATACCCTGGTTCCCCACAAGTCCCTCTCTGGCCTAAAAAAGATCCTCCAATTCTGGAACACTGCCCTCACCACATCACTGAAGGAATTGGGACTTTTCCCCTCAAAGACCAATCCCTGTTTGTACTACTCCATCAATTGAGATGCCCCCTTCTGGTTGTATGCCCATGTAGAAAATCTCCTGTTTGGTGTTTCATGGGTAGACAAATTCAAGGCCAGGATCAATTCAAAATTTGGCATGGAGGACTTGGTTCCCACAAGGTATGCCCTGGGAATCAACTTCCAGCAGGAGGAAGGCTACGTCTGCCTGCTTGAAGACAAATACATTTAAAGCATTCTTCTCAAATTTGGACCTTCCAACCATTGCAATAACCCCACCCCTCTACCAAAAAATTACAGAGCTCTAAAAGCTGATATCTCTGAACCCCCCTCCCACCCCCCCTTCAACTACCAACAAGCCATGGGGCTCATACAATACCTCACTCAATGCACCCATCCCAAACTCACTTTTGTGTGTGTATTAGTGTCTCAATTCCTTGAGCAACCAACCACTCCTCACTTCTGGGCCATCAAGCACATTCTGAGATACATTTCATGCTGAAAGAATATCTTTCTCACCATTGGGAACCCCCCTCCCCAACTCCCCTCAAATGAGCTGATAGTTTTCTGAAATGCGGACCATGGGGGCACCTGTGAGTAGCAATCCTTCTTCAGGTCCCTGATCTAGTACAACCAGACCATTGGATGGAGAAGCCACAAAAAAAAGTGGTGTCTCTGTCTTCTGCAGAAGCCAATTTCAATGCACTCATGGAAAGCTGTCAAGACCTCCTCTGGGTAGCCAACCTGATGGAGGAAGTCTTAGGCACCCACCCTGTCCCCACTCTTCACACCAACAACGCAAGTGCCAAGGCCATGGCCTCCAACCTGGTATACCATCACAGCACACATAATATGAAGTTCTGGCTATACTTCATCCAAGAACTGGTCCTTGCTAAACAACTCCTGCTGGAATACATGTCCACCCACCAACTACTGGTAAATGCGCTCACCAAAAAACTCACAGTTCCTAAACTCCAACTCCACAGAAAAACCATATTCAACACCCATTAATGTTCTGGTTTGATTCAAGTGAGGAGGAATATTGGAAACAAGAAATGTTCTTTTCATTTAAATACTTCATCATTTGTTTGTCATGCTTTTTTTCCTGTTATTGTCCCATTTTTATCTCCTTTGACACCTGTTCATTCTATCCTCAATCTCAAATTGTCAACCTTATTTGAAATTCCTCCAACCCCAACTGCACTGTCCTCATCTCCAGTACCCTACCCCTTCCCCCCCAACATCTTAAATACCTTCCCCTTCCCCCAATCAATCACTTTTTCTTCACCTTGTGCTTGTCCCACCTCAAGAATTTTTGCTGCCCCTCCCCCCCTTGTTGATCCCTGCCCCTCTCCCCATCCCCTGGTTCCTAACCATCTACGTGGTTCCAAAGGTATTTGTACATCCCAGTCTCCTGGTCATGTCTATTTTCTTTCCAAGTCCTATTTCTCATCTTTCTTCCACTTAACTCAAACCCATTCAATTGACACACCTTGTGCTTTTCCCACCTCACAAAGGTCTGCTTCCCCTCCCCCCCTTGTCAATCCCTGCCTTTCTCCGCATTGTGTAAACAAGAGGGAGGTACTACTCAAGTTTTCCCTACTTTCTGGAGTTAATGGTCCTAGATTCTGTAAGGTTGAGGATGCCCCTTAGAAAGATAGAGAGAGCGAGGCATTTTAAGATATTTTATTCCTTCCTTTCTGTTTCCGTTGTGGTATGATCATCCCCCCCTCCTTAAAACCCGGCGCTGAGAGTGTGGACTTTAAGTCCTCCCTCTCAACCCTAACCTAAGTACAAGCGCAATGACAGCCCAAGAACAAATAGGAAAGAAACCTTAGAAACCAGAACACTAGACTAACCCTAAGCCTGCCTGCTGTTATGCACATCCTTTTTGTCCTTCTCATGACACAGCCCTCCGCTGCACCCTACTCAGAGCCCCCTGCACTTGCCCATATCTTCCCAAGGCGCCATTTTGATTCCCTTGTGCCTGTAGATTGGTCTGTGCTTGTGTGGGTCCACCCAGCTTGTATAGCCTCCGCAATAGCCCCACTCTTACCTCCCCAAAATAGCTGCCCAGAAAACTTGGTTGGGCCGGCTCCATCCTAGGTCCGTAACATACAAGCAGGTTGCAAGCCCACTGCATCTGATTAAGCCCAACCTGCACCTGGTGTGCTGAGCCCCGCTGAGTCTGCAGCTGCTGCTGCTGAGACCACACGCACCCCAACTGCTGAGCCCAACCTACCTGATTCTGAGCGCGCTGGCAGAAACACATTTCCCAATCTGAGGCTATATAACAATACCAAACCATCCCCTGGTTCCTAACCATCTACATGGTTTCAAGGGTCTGCTTCCTCCCCCCCGTCTTCAATCCCTGCCCCTCTCCCATCCCCTGGTTCATAACAATCTACATGGTTCCAAAGTTCTCTCCGTTCCACAGTCCTCCTCAATAATTACAGTCATACTTATTGGAATTTCGGTCTTAAGCAGTAGGTTTCTGAATGCTGGAGTGCAACCATATAGTCTTAAGCTCTATATTTCAATATTTATTATCAGCTCTCAGTGTATTTTTCTATAAATATGCTAACTTGAGTCATATTTCTAGTAGTTTATTTATCCTCTGTCTAAGTGGCAACTTACTTCTACTATTAGTCCTAAGTTTGGTTGTCTAGTGATTCATTTATAATACACTGAAAATTAATATTTCTAGTGAGTTCCTTATCAATCATCCAAGTGACCATTTTATTGATATTTTTGTTGAGTCTATTTCATTTGAGTGAATATTGATAATGGTAGTATTCTTGATCATTTACTAGAAAATATCCTACATATCTCCCTTACTTATACCAATTTTTATTCATTATTCAATTTTGTCATTCCTATCCAACCACTGGTCAGCTTATTCAAGTCTGATTCTTCTCAAGTAAAAAAATTTTCATCTGTTCCTCCTCTAACCAATCTTGAGTGCCCCTTAATCCCCTTCTACAGAGCTTTTGCCCTTGTTATTACAAGTTCTATCCTTGATCCTCTCCATTGGGCCTTATAACCAGTCCTAATCCCAATAATACTTTGCCAAGGAAGATTGACCCCTCTCCAGAAATGTTCTTCTAGCTGTCTCTTATGTCTCCTCAAGCTCACTCTTGTGATCCAATCCAGTCTCTAACCACCATCCCTTGGAATCATATTCATTCCTACTAATCCACCTACTGGAAGAATCTTCATTCTTACTAATCCAACTACTTAGGAGGGGCTGCATAAAAATCCAGTGTGGGACAATAAAAATAACCTAAACAAGTCCTTCATTTTTTGTCTTCTCACAATCCTCACTCTATCAAATAAAAAAAATACACCAACCTGTGGATATAAAGCAAGTGCCTTTTAGAATGGCTCTAGAGGTTTGAGAATACTTGATATAAACACCAAACTATCAAGATCAAGCACCTGCCTTTTATAATGGGTCTAGAAGGTCAAGAAGAGTTGATAAAAACACCAAAAAATTTGAATTTGGAAGAAAAACTTGAAAATAACCTGAAAAATAGTCTAAGATAAGTCTTTTAAAACAAGACTAAAAGATAAACCACTTGGAGGCAAACACCAACCTAAGGATTTAGAGTTTTGCAGGGTTTAACATAAGAAGATATGAAAACAACAACAAGATGATTGAGAAAGCATAAATAAAAATTGTGTAGAGACTTAAAAGGGATAATGGGATAATTTAGAAAATAGCTTCCTGGAATTCACTTGAATAGTAATTTAGTATGACAGTTACTTTGAAGAAATGAGGGTAACCTAAGGTGGTTTTGAATTGCCTTCCCATCAGAAAAATGATGAGTATTCCCAGTATCTTTTTTGATTAGTGGCTGTATTCTTTGAGAATTAAAATATGCCTCAGATCAGTCTTAGATTAATTATTGATATAGATTTTTAGGTTTTTGAAGGGTATTACCATTTGGATTAGATTATTGGTAAGTTCTTAATAATTTATTATTCCAGAATCTTTTATCTTTCTTAACTACTTCCAAATTACAAAATAAAACTGAATTTTTCTTGAATTTAGTTGACCAGGGAGAATATCCAATGATGGTTTACCAAGAGAGAAATGGGTAGAGGAAAGCTTGCTCTGTGGTTTTTTTTACTCTTCCTGGAATATAAGGGTACTGGTTCAAAAAAATCAGAATTTTCATTTAAAATAATATTTTTTGAATAATATGGATCTTTTAGGAACCTTTATTCAAGGAAAACTGGGAATTTTTCAAATGAGCAAAAATAAGGGGCATATGATTATTTATTAAGTTTTTAATTTTGATTGGTTTAACTGATTCCTTTAGGTTTTAATGTTGGCTTATGGGGGAATTCTGCCATGCTGAAAACTTTTGATGAGGTAGAGAACCCTCATTTTTGTGTTAAAAGCCTTCCTCAGAGGATGCTGAGGGCTCCCCTGAGTGCTTTTGTAAGCTTCTCCCTCTAATGGTAAGGTACAGAAAGGCACAGATACATGATGAAATCATTTTCAGGAGAAAAATTGTGTAACAAGCCAAGAGAAAACTGTTTTTTTTCAAGTATGAATTTTGATGACCAGGCTAAAAGTTTAGGAACAGGCTTGGATTGGTGGGCTAGGGACACTTCTGTGTTCTTGTAATTTATGAAATGCTGAAGGACTTCCCTAAAGCTTGAGTTGATTTTTCTGGTTGGAAAAAACATAAAACATTCTTGGAAACTGCATCCACTCTTTGGCATTTAAGATTGTATGATTTTTGCGTTTGGACTAGTGGAAAATTCCTTTTTTGGGTGTTTCTGAGGCCTTATAATTTATAAAACTTGCAGGAGCTCCCTAAACCTTTGGTTGATTTATTCTGGTTGTAAAAAATGAAAAATTCTTGGTAGATACCTTGACTCTGTTGAAAATAAACCTGTATTTCTTGTGTTGTTGCACTATTGTAAAATTCCTCAGTAGATTTTTTTTTTTTGAGAAATTGTTTTAGGTCTTATTCCTTTAGAAAGCTGTGTAGTATTTTTCTGCAGCTTAAGTTGATTTTTCTGGTACTAAAAACAGAAAGAATAAAAAAAGGTTCACTCTTTGGTAACTAAACTTCTATGGATTTTTAACTCAGTTAGTGGCCAATTCATTGTTGGGGTGTTCCTGAGGCCACATCTAGGACCTTTTCTTGTTTATTATACTGCCTCAAGGTGCTTTTTAATTCATTGTAAATACTGTTTTTGCGATATACTTCTGCCTACTTATATGGCTCTTTGTGTAAAATGTACTTATCATAAGGGGTAAGGTGGTTGAATATTTATTTAAGGGGTTCTATTCAAAATATTATATGATATTTTCCTTCCTTTTTAAGGTCTGGAGGTTTCTTGATAGTTAAAATAAACTTTAAAGAGTAATAAATTTTGACTGAGAAGGCTTTTGAGGGTGGTTCTTGTGGCTTTTGGGGGTATTGAGTGTTGAGGATTCTGTTTATGGGTGTATTCATTAGCTCTGATTTATCAATAACCAAAAGTTATTGGAAGTTCAAGAGGTTTGAAAACCAATTAAAGAGTTCACTGGAAGTATTTGTAGAAAATGAAATGCAAGGTTTGAGAATAAAGTGAAATTAATGCCTGATTTTTGGTAATTATCTGGTACATTTCTCATTTCTTTGGTGACTATTTATAGGCACAAAATCGAAAATGGCTGCACCATCCAAGCTGTGGTAGGGTAAGAAATCCAGAGTAAAAAAAAGGGATTCTTAGCCACAAAATAATATCCACAGTTGTGCTTCAGGTTCTGGAAAATTGTAGGACACAATGCAATGAGGCACACTGTATTGTCCCACAGTGAAGAAATACAAAAGCGTATTGGTCAGGCTTGAAGAAAAAAGGTAAATTCAGATTGCAAAATGCAAAAAAGAAGGGCTAAAAAAAGGGGGGAATTATAATTACAGGACTGGATTAGTAAATTCATTGCTGGTACAATTGGAGGGAAAAATTTGAAGATACCAGGGATGGTGGACAATTCATGGGGACTAATTTGGAGAGTAACCCTGGGGGCTTGATGAGTAAGATATTGGAGAGGAAATTTTATATATTTTCCACATTTAAAAACATTTGAAAGTGGCTGGATTGAAAGTTTGATGCACAGAATTTCAGCCATGGAAGGAACTAGGAATCACTCAACCCCTCCAAAGAGTTGAATTAATTTCAAATTAATGAGCAGAATGAAGATGGGTGCAGGAAATAAGCTGAGAAATGAAGGAGGTTGTTGATTGCATTTTTTTTTCTTCTTCTTTCTGTTTTATTTACTATTTTAATATAGTTTTCAAGGGGAGGAGGGGTAAATAATTGAATCTTCTAATAATTACAATAGAGTTAAAATTTCAGAGATTGTTTTTGATAAATGATTATTTCAGAGTTCTTCTTTTCAGAGTCTACTAATTCTCATTGTGTAGAGTAATCCCAAGCATGAAGAGGTATATAAGAGTAACCCAAGAAAAAATGGGATTAAGGTATGTCTGAATTAATTTTCATGTCTGGATTCTTGCACCACAAAACAAAATTAGTAATCAGAATGCACTCAGTTCTGAGATTTATTTTGGTTTCAAACCATTAGATTGAATCATAAACTGAGGAGAGGGGATATGTCAAATTTGTATTGAGAAAATGACCCTTGAGTTCAAATTGTGACAATAGGGTGTTACAAGCTCAGTTTTACAAGCATGAATCTCAATCATTTTAGATTTACTTATTTTTTCTTTTCATAATTCCTGATCTGGTACTTTTTTTAAATTTGTTTGAAATGATTAATTATGAAAATAAAATGATCTTTGTATTGGACTAAAACAAAACAGATAGTGCTTTTTATTAAACCATAAAACATAATGCTTAATACCCCCCTCCCCCTTATTCATTGTGTTTAATTTTCAAGTTTTCTATGCACCAAGAAATTGTGCAATCATTTGGCTAAAATGTCAGCCTGCATGGAAATTTTGGGCACATGATAAAATTCAACCAAATTATCAAAGATATTTTCCCTCATAAATTGCAAGTTTTTTTCAAATTTATTTATTTCTCTCTGTTACATTGTATTCTTTGAAGTAATGATTAAGTCCTGATATTTTCAGAGGACATTCAGCAAGAATTTATGGTGACTATGTACAGAAACTATCCAAAAATATGCCTTAAAATCCAAATTGTGGGAGTAATATTCTCCAGAAATTCAGAATAATATTCTGAGACAAAAATATACAACTTTAATTACAAAATATAAAAACAAGAAACAAATAAACATGTGTGATGAGTTTGAAACATAAATCTTTGTATGAGATGTGAAGGATGTGATTTATTTTTAAGAAAGCAGGGGAAAAAGGCTGCTTTTGGTCACAAACAGAGACACAAGTGGTTAAATTTTCTAAATTTGTGTGAAATTGGAGTATATAAAAAATTCAGAAAATCACAAAATAATATAGAATTATGTGTATAGGAAAAGTGCATGATTGGACTGGGTAGGTTTATTTGAGACAAATGGAAGTGGAAATTCCATGATGATGAGGAAACTGGATCAGTTTTGGGGGGCTAACTATTGAAAAATTAACCAAGGAAAACCAATTATTAGTTCTTTAGAAATGGCAAAAATTAGTGGATCACTCTTGACAGCAAATTGATGTTTTTTTGACAGTAAAATTTAAACACAAAGAGTCATCCAGAGGTAAAAAAAGGAGTCATACCTCTTTTTCTCTACTTTTTGAATGTGATCATGCAGAATCTTTATGGATGTGGAAGACTGGCCTTGGTAGGTGATTTTATTCATTGTTATTTTCTATCTTTGCTAAATATTCATTATAAAATTAATTAAAGAATCCTGTATAAAAAAGGCCATTGGGGAATCTTTAAACATTGGAATATCAAGATAATAAAATCAAATCATTTAAGTATTCTTTCATTATTATGAAGAAGTTTTAGAATCAAAGGAAGGGTTGAGAATTGCATTTCCTAATTTATTTTTGATAGTACTTTTTTTTGGAGGAAAATTTGGTGGAGAGTGGATTCAACTCTATCTATTTGTGAAAACAAAATTAATAATTGCTAAAAGAAGATATTTAAATGCAGATTGGCTTAATTTGAATATAAAAAATTGCAGAGGAAAGAAAAACACAAAGTCATCCCAAAAAATTGAAGCAGGTTCTAGGAATTTATTAGAAATTCAAAAAGCTTTCACCACATATTTGGGGGCCTCATTTTTAACTTTTTTTTCTTTTCTCAAAAATTCTGCTTTTCAATTGATTTATTTTCTTTATTATATAATTGAAGAAAATTCTGGGTTGTAATGGAAAATTTAGAATGACAGCTTCCTTTCATCAAAATTTACCAGTTATTAGCACCCCCTCTGGTGGATTTGGAATCAGGATCTGATGTGCCACATTCTACTAAAGATGGAATTTCCACATACAGAGCTCTTTAAACAACAAGACATTCTGAGAAAGTGGAGCCAAGATAAGCCCTAGGGATCACCCTTAATTTTTTTAAATTCCAATTAACTTCACCAATTTTTGGATTTGTCCAAGAATGTAATTGGAAGAAAGGGAGCAACTGGTTGGAGGAGAAATCCAAGAAAGTTGTAAAATTTATCTCCAATGAGTAAAATATGTAGGAAATTAAGAGAAAAAATTATCAGGTGCAGGACTGGAGGAGTTTCCAAGAAGATGTTCTTGAGATTTTTTTCAAGAAAAAAAATCCCTTCTGAAAATGCAACCTGCAAAAAAGGGAATTATATCCTGCTAACACGGGATAGGTATACTTTGTTGAGATCTCTCTCCGCCTCCCTTCCATCTCCAGCGCCCCTGGCGCCCCTGGGTGAGGATACTCCAACATAAGAATCCTTCCCACTCTAGACCAGAACTCATCTTTGGCCACAACTCAAAAATTCCTTCTTCCTTCTTTTCTCTTAGATCTCTCTTTATTATTCCTTATTCTTCCCTTCTTTCTTTCTGATCCCCTCTTCTTTCCTTCTTATTTTTATTATTTCCTCTTCCTCCTCACTCTAATTTTTCTTTGCTGTCCAAACTACTCTTCTGCCATCCTTGTCAACTTTGTAGTCAAAGCTCATCTCTTGATATCTGCCTGGTAAGATGACTTGCAACTCATCCTCTCATTGCCTGGGTACCTGAAAACCTTATCTCAATATCTTCTCCAGCACCTTACATCTATTCCATACTCTCATTCCTAAATCTCCTCACTCTCCTCTATCTAATCACTCTTGATCCTCCCATCTGCGGTAGCTGTTGGTTTTGTTTCTCTTTCTCCTCCTCTTCATGATCTCAAGCCTCTGTGTTGTTCCTAACCTTAAATCTCAGTCTGTTGGTTTTAGATCTCAACCTTAAATCTGAAATCTTATCATACTTGAAAAAGGACTTTATGAACTTTTTCTCCTCTTTGACAGAATTCTAAAGTACCTGGTGCTCAATGATATTTTTGTGCAGAATAATGAACTTTTCAATCAAAATTTTCTGTATGTACTGCATGTTTAAATTTGGAATACTTTACATCAGAGAATTTATGAAAAAAGGTCACAAAAGGATTTCAGGAAAAATTAAATGTTCTCTTGCTTGAGATTTAGGTAATTTTGAAAGCCTTGATTGGGGAATTTGATCTAATGGAGCTCATTCAGGAGGAAAAATCTCTGGTGGTGCCCACAGCCTCCACCCTAAGCCTCAACAAGCAGCCCATTAGGTGAACCAGCTGCTCCTACAGAGATTACAAGTCTAATGAAGGACCTGAAAATTTTCTTACAGCAAGAAATTTTGTAACAAACCATTTAAACCCCTTGAAAAATGAAAATTTCTTGGCCAACTATATTGACCTATTTTTGGGAGATTGGACACTGGAAGCAGGAGTGAACATATTTAAAAGAGGATTTAGATAAAAATTGGTTTCAGATCAAAGGAAGGAACCAATATATGGTAAATCTTGAAGCATTTTTGGTTTCTGAAAAAAATCCATTTCCTAGGTAAAATTTAATGAGAACTGCATTGGAAACATTCATAATGGAGGAAATGATGTTTTTGGGGGCCTTTTGGAAAGTTTCCTCTCAAACTCCAAAATTTTTTACTGAAAAATATTAGTGCATCCAGATGAGCAATGGTTATGAATGGAGTATTATGCATCCCCACTCAAGCCTTGAATCATGGAGTCATCATTAGAAACCAAAATTTTGCAGATTTTTACAGAAGAAAACTGAAAGTTTACAATTTTGGTCAAGATGTGTTAAATAAAGCCTCTGGGGACACAACAGGAGGTGTCAATCCAGCAGAAATATTGTTTATCCTGACAAAGGAAGGAAGGATGAAACCTATTATCTCACAAAATGGAAAGGCAAAATAATATTGGTTGGGTCAGGAGACATAAGAGGGTTTGAATTACCAAATTCAGATAAAAAAAGAAATGAAAAATAAGTAATGATGAGTAAGCAACAAGTGAAGAACCAGATTGGGAAGGTTGTTTTTTTAAAAAAACAAGTTTAGGGCAGTCAGGGATACCAGGGTCACCAGAAAATTTGCAGGAGACTATCTTGAGGCAGCTTCAAAGCTTTGCATTGGAGGGTAAGATTTTGGAGATAAAAATCAATATTTTTCTCCATTAAAAAATTGGGAAAGTAGTTGTATTGAAAGTTGGATGCATGGAAATCCAGCCGCATATGGAAAAATGGATAACCCTCTCAGAAATTTAGTTTGATAAACCTGCTAATGTAAGGAGAGAGATTCTTATAACAACAAGAGGAGCAGAGCTGGGAGACAAAATAGGGGCACTTGGTTTCAAAGCTCACTGAACAGATGATATTATTTGCAGGAAAATAATCCAGCTATTATACTAGTTTCAAGGGCCATCTAGTGGTTAAGAAGGAGAAATTAATATGAATAAAGATATTCAATACTGAGCTGTTCAGAATCTGCACTACTAGCAGGATCACCTCAAGCAAGATTAAAAGAGGTGAGCCACTTGGATTCAAGATAAGGATGCAACTAAATCTACAACTAAATATTATATAATAAATAAAAAAACTGGACTGGAACACACCCTTCCTGTCCAAAAGTTCAAACCAAATGATCAAATAATCATGCAGAATTTTTATAGATGTCAAATAGTTTCTGGAAAAGGGTTGGGGGTTATTTTAACTGCTTTTTTTTTATTTTCTGTTTTATTTAATATTTGAGGGCTTTTTTGGAGCATTATGGTTCCTCATCCAATTACAATGGAATCTTGAAAGGGTTAAATTTTTTAGTTATTTAAAATTCATTAAATTTTTAAAAATAAAAAATAATCTTTGAAGAAGTGTAGCCCAAAATTAATTTTTTCAAAGAGAGATTTGCAGAGGCAAAGATAAATTCTTCCCTATACATAAGACACTTATAAAAATTGAAGCCACCTTTGGGCTTGCAAAATATTTTTTAGAATTACTCAAAGACAGTTGGAGTAGGTTCTGGATAACTTGAGTATTCTCTCCAGAATCTTTCCCTACAAAAAATGCAGGGTTGGATGCAAAGATGGAGATATATCTAAAGTTTTCTATGGGCCCAAGTCCTGTGAGCTTATCCCTACAAGTATCTGTGGATATATCTCTGATAATGGTGGAATAAATTATTTTTTCCCTTGAGAACTAACCTGGAATTAAGTAGAAGGCACCTCAAAAAGAATACCAAAAAAATGCAGTAATCAATGGTGAATGCAAAGGAAGAGGAAGTGGAAAATTTTACAAATGCAGTCTTGTTTTGACCAGGGTACATGATTGAAATTTTGGAAAAGAAAAATCTTATTCAATTGTTGAGATTTCCTCCATGGTCAGCTCAATTCCATAAAATCTGCAAAGAAGTTCAAGATTGTACTGGAATGAGACATAAATTGGAGTAAAGGCCCTTGTTTTATTTATTTTGAAATTTGAGGGAGTGGTGGAACAGAAGCCCTAAAAATTATTCAAGGTAAAAAAGTTTCTATTTTAACTTTCAACTAAATGATAGGAAGTTATTTGGGTAAAACCATACCTCTTTGAAATTTTCAGAATTGCTTAAGTGTGAAAATGGAGAACAGAAACAAACCATGACCATTGAAGGCCAAAATGAAGAAAGATATGAGACCAAATTCTGCCAATAATAATTGGAAACATGGAGGGAGGAATCAGGGAAGGTTCTTATGAATCTTCCTCCACACAATTCTTGAATTTAATCCAGGTGAAAAATACATAAATTACTCAAATTTTTGCATTAATTTGACTATTTTCTCATATGCACACTCTAAATACTGAGATTTGCAGGTAAATTATGGTGAAATGGTGTACAGGAAAGAGAAAAATGCTAAAACTAATCTAAAATTTAAAATTCTATCTTCAGAGTTCAAAGCCAATGATTCAAAGTAAGGTACAAGGTTTGAGAGAATTTTTTTGGTGCTGAAACTTGAAAAGGCTTGATTTAAAAATTTTTACACAGAAAATGAAAGAACTTATAAAATGAAGTCCCTGAGGAAAAAATCTAAATAGAAAAGCTTTATGTTTTTTAATTAATCCAAATAATTGCCTTTGACTAATAGGGTGTATCAGAGTTAGAAAACCCACCATTTCTTTTTGACAAAATCTGCCATTTTAATGGCAGATTTCTGAAATACAAATACCCCCTAACTGGTATATTTTAAAATGGCATGTTTCATTGAAATGGCAGTTTTTAAAAATCAAATCCACCATTTATGTATCATCATCCATCCATCATCCATTGCATGCAGAACACCCATCAAAACCTCCATGTTTGCAAATCCATACCAATACTATTTCCATTGCTTCAAAAACATCTCATCTCCATTGCTTCACATCTCCATTGCTTGACACAAGTCCCATGATCATTGCGTCACCCCACATCACATTACCACCTTTCTCAAAATTTCCAATAACAATTCCCAGCAGAAAGTTTAAAATGAAAAAATTTGACTGAAATTTTTTTATTATTTGAATCTGATTCAGACTCAAATTTGGAATCAAATTGGTTAGCTTTTAATTCTCTATTGGAAAATTAATAAATGGTTCCAAGAAGACAGACTATCCACAAACCTATGTATGAAAGGCAAAATCTTCATCTCCTCTCTGACTTAAGCTTCTTCCAACTTTTACAAACTTTGCTGTCTTCATTCATGGAACTTTTAGAGATTATTGAAGACCACAACATCTTCCAGAACCATTTTCAGAATTCTCAATGCAATCCAGCTATAACTGGCCTTTTCTCTTTGTAGATTAGGATCACATGGAAATGGAGCAGAAATTCATCAATCAGAAAATCTATTCCCAGTTGGTTATGGAACCATTGACTTATAAACCAAAAGAGTCATGACTGATTTCCTATCTTTCTGTTTCTCAGTCCTTTTTTGGCCAAACAAATAAGAACAGAAGGAGATATCTCAATTGATGGATAATAAATGATTTCCTGGTTGCATTGGCTTTTTTGATGGAACCACTATCCCTCTGAGTCAAAAACCCAAGCTAGATGGCAACCAATATTTTGATTGGAAAAAAGGCAATTGATTCATTTCTTTTCCAATGCCTTTGATAAAAAACTGACCAATTATGTTTTATATGATTTTTTTAGATACTCAGTGGCACTACAACTTTTTTTGATAAAAACACGAAGTTCATATCCCTCCATTCTGGCCTTCCAAGTTCCTGTCACAATTCATGTTTTCAATTGGATTTGGATTTCCCAAAAACCAGATAACTACTTTGACCAAGATCAATACCTTCTGGAAAATTCAGCTTATTCTAGTGGAAAATATTTTTTTCCAGCTTATTGGAATGTTTCTTCCAATTATCTAAAGAGAAAAAAACAAACTATCATCTTCCTCAATCACACTTTTGATTGAAAATGCAATAGGCGTGCTTAAAGGAAGATGGGAAAGCCTAATGGAAATGCAAAAATAGCTTCAAAATTCCAAATAAATGAAGATTATCATCATCTGTATTATCATTTGTGTAATCCTTCACAAAATTATGGCCAAAATAAAATATGAATGGTACAGAATATTTGAAGATAATATTCTCAATCCTCCTCAAGTCATCCCAATCTTGTATTGTCCCTCATCTTCTGCAATGAGAGAGAAGAGTCTACCCCTCACATATGCTCACTTAGATGATTAATGTTCTGTTTCAAAATGGGTAAAAAATTTCATCAAAATTATTTTATTTTTTTTGTTGTTCAACAAGGAATCCTAGGCTGACTCAGGTTTTTTTATTCTTTATTCTTTTCTTTTCTTTTCTTTTTTTTTTTTTGGTGGATGTAGACAAAAAAAAAAGTCACTTACCTCCACCTCATACCTCACCACTCACCAAACCACCCACCTCTCCCTTCCACCTCATCACTGTTGGGTCTCATGCAATGAGGAGACTGCAGAGGCCTGAGGATACTCAGAGTGGAGATGGAGACAGAAGGATAGGAATTAATTTCAGTCAGTGAATTATATGAGAAGAGGGGAAAAAATGAAACATTCAGATGACAATATTATTACCTGAGGATGCTCAGAGTGGAGACAAAGACAGAAGAATGAGGAAGAGATCCTTCTGTCTGGCTCTCCCTCTGTCCTCAGATAGATAGTGAATGAAGAGTGTCACAGCAATTTGACATCTAGCTGTCAGTGATATTGGGTAAGTTTATGTGGGAGGCTAGTGAGATGTGGGAAGCAGAAAAAAAGTAAATGAGATATAGAGAACAAAGGAAGGAGATAGAGATAGCAGAGTGAACAAAGAAGAAAGAGGAATAAGAGAGAAAGGAAAGAGAAATAAATGAAATGGAGTTTAAGATAGTTAGTTACTCCAAAAATTACTACAACCCATCCATCTCACCACACTCACTCACCAGTCCACTCCTTCCCTCACCTAACCAAACCACCTCACTCACCACCACCACCTTCCAAACCTCACCTACTCACCCACCACCTCCACCTTACCAACCTCAGCAACTCACAATCCACCTCTACCTCACTAATCCCACCCACCCACTCATTCACCCTCAACCAGTTCTGCCACCTCCCCTCTGTGGCACCTCTGTTAAGCCTCCCCCCCCTCCCCCTTCCCTTTGCAATCAATTTTTGATAATTTTCTCAATTTATTTGCAATCAATTTTCCATTGATTTCTTGATTTATTTGCAATCTATTTATTTATTTATTTGCCATCAATTGCTTGATCAATCAGCAACTTATTGCCTGATCAATCAGCAATTGATTTCCTGATCAATCAGCAATTGATTTCCTGATCAATCAGCAATTGATTTCCTGATCAATCAGCAACTGATTGCCTGATCAATCAGCAATTGATTTCCTGATCAATCAGCAATTGATTTCCTGATCAATCAGCAATTGATTTCCTGATCAATCAGCAATTGATTGCCTGATCAATCAGCAATTTATTTCCTGATCAATCAGCAATTGATTGCCTGATCAATCAGCAATTGATTGCCTGATCAATCAGCAATTGATTGCCTGATCAATCAGCAATTTATTGCCTGATCAATCAGCAATTGATTGCCTAATCAATCATCAATTGATTCCCTGATCAATCAGCAATTGATCGCCTAATAAATCAGCAATTGATTCCCTGATCAATCAGCACTTTATTGCCTGATAAATTAGCAATTGATTACCTTCCTGATTAGCAGTTTATTTCCAAATCAATTAGCAATTTATTTCCCAATAAATTAGCGATTTAGTGAATAATCAATTAGCAATTGATTGCTGTGATTCATGTGGCTGATTGCCTAATTTTTTTTTTAGTTAATTTAATTTTTTAGGTCTTTTTTGTCTTTATTTTTATACCACCAATACTCAAGTCCTTTTTAAGTGAATATTTTTGTTTTTTTGGGTTAATTGTTTGGTATTTATGTATGTGTGGGTGACTCATGAACTTTTTTTTTTTTGGTTTTTTTCTTTTTTTTGCTAGGATCAACACAAGTTTTTTTTCATAGCATCATTTTTCAATAATCATTATCACATGACTGACTTTTTTTTTTGTTAGGATCATCAGCCAGAATTTTTTGTTTTTTGTTGGACATCCACTTTGATTATCACATGATTGATGATGGTTTTTTTAACTCTTTTTTTGTTTTTTTTTGTTTTTTTTTTTTGGAATCTATGCCATGCAACACCATGGTTGACACCTTATTTTTGAAATGATAGCCAGCGAGTGATGGCGAGTGAGAAACAGATCTTGGGACCAAAGGAGACAGAATGAGATGGAAGAAATACCGGAAATGATAGCCAGCAAGTGATGGAAAGTGAGACACGGGTCTTGGGACCAAAGGAGACAGAACAAGATGGAAGAAATACCTGAAAAAGGTATTAGGTGAGTGAAGAAGAAGACACAGCAATGAGTGAATATATTTCAGGTAGCAAGTATGTCAAAGGTTGAGACCAAACAAAGAGATAATATGAGATGAGAAGAAAAGAAGAAAGCAAAGAAATAGAGCAGACCTGAAATGATAGCCAGCAAGTGATGGCAAGTGAGACACAGGTCTTGGGACCAAAGGATACAGAACAAGATGGAAGAAATACCTGAGCAAGGTATTAGGTGAGTGAATAAGAAGACATGACAATGAGTGAAGAAGAAGACATGACAATGAGTGAAGAAGAAGACATGACAATGAGTGAAGAAGAAGACATGACAATGAGTGAAGAAGAATAAGGAGCCAGGTACAACCACTGAAATAGTAGGTAGTAGATACAAGCTCTTCAAACCCTAATGTGAGTATACACACAGTGGGGTCCTGGTGTAGGTTGAGTTTTACGTCTGTGTCAATTCTTTTAGTTTTTGGTTGGTCTTCAGTTGGTCAATAGTTGGTCTAAAACTACAGCCCCCCTTGCTTGCTAATCTGACTTGAGGGGCATAACACTGTTTTCAAGAAGAAATTTTTGGTGGAGATGCGGAGAAAGAATCTTTGTCATACTTTCTGTTATTTTTTTGCCAGTAGGAACATAAGTAAGAATAAAATTGCCATGCCCTACGTGGTGTCAAAGCCATTGCAGTCAAACATTGATGTGTTGGGTGCGGTGTTGATAGACTGGGCTCTCAAGGAGGGAAATGGCTCCTTGATTATTTCAGTGAAGATTTGGTGCAACAAACTTTTCTTTTAGCAGGATGGATAGGGTGGTAAGTAACTGTGAGGCCCACAGAAGATCCTGACCTGATTTGGAACAAAATTGATGCTCTTCTTTGGTGGTGGAGAGGGCTATTACCAATTTCTTCAAGCATTGCCAGATGATAGGGCCATTTAGGAGAATTGCACTTCCAGTGAATGAGCTTCAGTCTTTGCTGGAGGCATGATTGGAGTTGCAGAATGCATTGAGTTTGAATGCAGTCAAAGGATCCCCCCCCCAACGTTATTCCATGGTATTTTGTTTTTTTTAGATAACAGAGGGGATGCATGAATTTTTTTTGGTGGGTGATGGAAGGATTGTTTAGAAATTAAGAGAGATAACTCCAATTGAAAGCAAGGTCTGGCCTTGTGCACTGAACAAGGTATTTCAAGAGGCCAACTCCTCTTCAATAGCTGAAGTTGGAATTGACGGGGTTATTGGAGATGGGGATTTTGGATGGTTGTTGAGGAAGAGGGGTGGAGGCTGGTTTGCAGTTGCTCATGCCATATTTGGCAAGCACGTTGGAGATTTAAAAATCTTTATGTAGATGAATCAATTGCGCTTTGCAATCTTGAGTAAACCGCATCCCAAGAACCCATTGGCATTCACCCAGATCTTCCATCTCAAATTGTGATTTCATGATTTCTTTGAATTCCAGGACATCCTCTTTTCTTCCTCCAATAACAAGGTCATTGAAGTGAATGTAGACCAGAACAAGCTTTTTGGGATCTGAATTGAGAAATAAGCATTGATCTACCTCAGAGGGCTTTAAGTTAAGGGAGGAGAAGAAGGTGGTTAGGGAAGTGTACCAAAACTGAGGGCTTTGTTTGAGTCCATAGAGAGATTTCTTCAAACAAAGTCCATTTCCAGGGGGAATGTGGATGTCTAATTCTTCAGGATTTTTAATGAATATTTCTTCCTCTGGAATCCCATTTGAGAAGGCGCATTTTACGTCCATTTGATGTGGTTTGAGAACAAAAGATGCCACCAGACTCAGGACAATCCGGAGGGTTGGAAGTCAACCAGTTGGAGCAAAGGTGTTGTCATAGTTGATTCCTTCCACTTGGAAAAAACCACAAGCACATAAGTGGGCTTTCTTTTTGATGAAAGATCCATTGGAATCCAGCTTTGTTTTCAGGACCCAGGTGGTGTCTAGCTCCCTAATGCCCGCCAGCTTAGGAACAACCTCCCAGACTTGATGGCGCTCACAGTTATATTTTTCATTTGTGATTGCTTCCTTCCAGTCTGGCCAATCAGGCAATCCTTTAGCTTCAGAAATGGTCTTTGGGTCATTGAGAATGGAGGGTTCTAAGGTGATGTGATTTGCATGGTGTTGGGTTCTAGAGGGAAGAATTCTTCTAGTGGA
This sequence comes from Puccinia polysora, assembly GCA_025617555.3. Taxonomy (NCBI): domain Eukaryota; kingdom Fungi; phylum Basidiomycota; class Pucciniomycetes; order Pucciniales; family Pucciniaceae; genus Puccinia; species Puccinia polysora. Next base: position 51,866,400 of record CM062614.1, read on the forward strand.
AATATCCAAGCCTACTTCATTTGGAGCGGTGTTGTACCAGGGTACGTATGCATGGTGTTTGGAGGCTTTAGGATTCTCAAGAGGAGCAGTGTTGGTCTGTTGGGAGTCCGGAGGTAGTGACGGAGTGGCAGGGTTTGAGTATGCCATGGATTGGACTGAAGACAAGGAGGTGTTAGGAAAAAAGGAGGTAGGGGTGTCAACAATGGAAGTAGGGATATTTTCAAAAAGGGATTGGATTCCTCTTGGAGATGAGTCATTCACAGATTGAATTTTAAAAGGAAATAAATCGTTGATGGTTTTGACTTTGTGAGACCAGTGTATTTTATTGGAGGATGGGATCCATACTTTGAACAATTTGTGGTGAGTTTCAAAACCAATGAGGATTCCTTTGCTTCCAGAGGGTCCAAACTTAGAATTCCTCCACTTATTCTCAATGTAGAGGATCACCCTGCAGCCAAAAAGAGCCAAGTGATCAAGTTTTGCAGGGTGACCGTTCCAAATTTCATGGGGATTAGTGAAGTTAAGAGAGGAGTGGGGGGTTTTATTTTCAAGTAGAACGGCTGTGGTCACCACATTGCCCCAGAATTCAAGAGGAAGACCACTGGTTGCAAGGAGGCTCCTGGTTTTCTCAATTGTGGTATGATTACCTTGTTTTGAGAAGGGATTTCTTTGGGGGGTATATGGAGAGGTGGTTAGGTTTTGGAGTCCTTTTTCAAGGAATAGGTGTTTGAATTTTTTTTTGACAAACTCCCCACCAAAACTCCCCACCATTTTCGGAGACTACAGATTGGAATTTATGTCTGGTGGTTTGTTCAGATTTTTTCAGGAAGATAATGAAGTGGTCATATGAGTTGGACTTACTCCGCATGGGATCAATGAAGGCATAGCGGCTGAAGCCGTCTATGATCATAAGGAAGTACCTGTTCCCCCCTTTAGAGACCGGAGTGATAGGTCCACACAGATCCATGTTGACGCATTCAAGGGTGACAGATGGAGCTGGGAAGCTTCCAGAGAATGGTGTTCTGGTCATTTTTTGGAGGTAAGGCATTCCGTGCAGTGGGTTTCTTTGATTGGTAGTTTAGGGAAGATTTTTTGAAGATAGGAGTTGTTTGGATGACCTGTTGTTTGATGGAGATCAAGGAAAGAGCAGGTAGAAGTTTTCAGAAGTCATATGAAAACAAATGAACACTGTGGGATTCAAACCCACAACCTCAGACTCTTTATATGAGTGATGCTCTTACCAATTGAGCTAAGTGCGCTGTTGATTAAGGAGCTGTTGATTCATAGCTATTTGGCTGATCACCCCAGAAGAGGTGTACTTATCCCAGAATTCTATGATGTGGGTGGCACATACCAATCAATGAACTGCTCATGGAAATTATTTAATCTAACAGAAAGAGCCAGGGGTTGGGCCAGGTTGAGGGCCAGAACTTTATCAGAGAATCTTCCGGTCATCAACTGATGGGCTCCCTTGATTCACTCAAAACCATTATTGATTGGGTTGATTGAGTAGCCCTTCTGAAGGTAGGGTACCATGGAGATTAGTGAATTTGAGAGACTTGGAACAAGTATAGTTTGAGATAACTTTAAGGAGCCGGTGGTGAGCGGTATTATAGCTTCTCCAAATCCCACAACCTGAAGTGGGGATCTATTTGCGCTGTAGAGGGTAGAGTGACACTTGTGGAAAGTCAAGAAGTAATGGCAGTAATTGAGGTAATGCCCGGAGGCACAACTGTCAAGAATAATAAGATCTGGATTTGCTTTATCCATACTAAGATTGGCCTTGCCTTGATGAGTTTTTCCTTGAATTCAACTGAGGGCGGCTTGATGGTAGGCAATAGCTATTTCAGGGTGTAGTTGGCGGCACTGTTCCACGGAATGGGTGGTGTTTGGATTATGGGTTCCATTTTCACAGAATGGTTGTTGTTTTGGATTTTTATTAGAGGATTTGTATTGGGTCAATGGAAAGTTAGAGACACATTGGAGGCAGAGGTGGCTTGGTTTTCTTGGATGGAATCTGATTGCCTTAGAATTTTGAGTTTGAGATTGGAGAGGAAAGTTTCCATTGGGATCTTAGCCTTTTTTCCTTTTTATTGAGCAAATTGCAGAGATTACATAACAGCAAAGGATGGGGGAAGTTTCTTGAGGATGATGATTGCCCAAAGGTTTTTGATAGTTGAGGTGTCTATATTTTCAAAAGATATTTCTAACAGTAGTCTGAAGGTTTCTTGGAATTTGTTGATTGATTCCTGCAAATTTCCTTTGTTAAAGGGGATGTTGTAAAGTTGGCCCATGAGGTTGACCTCATTTTTGAGATATTTGGTGGTGTAGTGATTGAAAATGGAATCCCAGAGCTCTTCGGGTTTTTAAATGATAGGATCCTTTACAAACCAAGTGAAATTTTGTTGATCAAGATTTAATTGGATGAAAGTAGTAGCTTGTTTCTTTTGGAGTTTAATTTCAGGAGGAGGATCAGAGTATTTTCTTAAGATCACATTGTCCAAGTCTTTGTATCCAAGTGCAGTCAACACATTGTTACGCCAACTGGAGAAGTTGCTTTCCCCGGATAGTTTTTCACAAAGGATGCCCTGTGAGTCTGATGAGTCTACCATGGTGCTGTGAGTTATTGATTTAAGTGAGATAGGTTCATTCCCAAGGAGCAAATTTTGAACAGTGATTCCAGAAGTAGAGCAGGATTCAAAAGATGATGAGTTGTCACCAATAGAAGTAGAGACTGGTGAGGCAGGTGATTGGGATGAAGAAAAGGTGTCTGCAATTGGATTTGCCACGGTTCATGATGAAGTAAGATCTTCATTGAAGCTCCTTGTCCTATTGTTTTTCACAGCTGGTATTATACTGGGCTCATAACCTGAAATGATAGCCAGCAAGTGATGGCGAGTGAGACACAGGTCTTGGGGCCAAAGGAGACAGAACAAGATGGGAAAAATACCTGAAATGATAGCCAGCGAGTGATGGCGAGTGAGACACAGGTCTTGGTACCAAAGGAGACAGAACAAGATGGAAGAAATACCTGAACAATTTATTAGGTGAGTGAAGAAGAAGACACAACAATGAGTGAATATATTTCAGGTAGCAAGCATGTCAAAGTTTGAGACCAAAAAAAGAGATAATATGAGATGAGAAGAAAAGAAGAAAGCAAAGAAATAGAGCAGACCTGAAATGATAGCCAGAAAGTGATGGAAAATGAGACACAGGTCTTGGGGCCAAAGGAGACAGAATTAGATGGAAGAAATACCTGAAAAAGGTATTAGGTGAGTGAAGAAGAAGACACAACAATGAGTGAAGAAGAAAAAGGAGCCAGGTACAACAACTGAAATAGTAGGTAGTAGATACAAGCTCTTCAAACCCTAATGTGAGGATAAACACGGTTGGGCCCTGGGGTAGGTTGAGGTTTACATCTGGGTTGAGTCTTTTTGTTGTTGTTTGGTCTTCAGTTGGTCAATAGTTGTTCTGGAAAATTACAATTGTTTCCACACCCATCCTTTTTCTGCAATGCAAGTTCTTCTCCCACAATCCTCAAAATTTTATAAAAAAAATTGAATCCCTCTTGATCCACACCCCAATCAAAGCATGTAGATGGGAGAAAACCAGACAGTAGATTATTTGAAAAACATACAGAGACGTGGCAAGAATTGAGATTTTCAGCAAAAGAGGGTTCAAAAGAGAGATTCTGAAATCTCTCTGGAAGTAGCAGAGGAAGGGATTTACAAAAAGTTTGCATGGTCTGTAAAAAAACTGTGAGCACTGAATCTGTATCCCACCATTTTTTCTGAAAAGAAAAAGAACAATTGAAAGCCCTCCCCCAAAGATTTTGAACAAGCCAAACTGAAGATCAAAGAATTCTATTTCTTCAGCTCAGGAAAAGTGATTTTTTGTTGAAAAATCCAATCACAAGTCTCAAGTTTCAATAACCAAATTTTTCCCTTTTAAAAAACTTTCTGAGCAAGATAACAAGGAAATAGACTTTGTCACAAATTTTTTTCACCAGTCCAAAAAAAATCTTCAACACTTTTGGTCCCTCACAATCTCAGGGGTGGAAAAATTTGGGCAATTTGATGGCAAAAATCAATGCAATCATTTGAATAATTTTGACAATATTTGAAGAAAGCTGAAATTCAATCTTCCCCTCAAAATTTTACTTTTCTGAAAATTAATTCTGATAAGGTCTCTCCAATTTTTTGCCAAATGCTTCAAAAATCAGCCAGACTTGACCTTCAATCAAACTGTTAAACCATGATTGACAACCATATTTCCTCCTTCTCTTATTTGTAATTTGGATCCAGGCTTACTCTTTTTGACTGTTCCCCACACATCACTTTCACATCCAATTCCTTCTACAACTCTCTGCATATTGGCAATTGCAAAATCTCTTCCTATTCCTTTTCACTGGTGGTTCCCACCAACAAATCCAATGAAAAAATTGTTGACAACAAGGAAAAATATGAAGTATCTGATTCTGAATTTGTATTTCCTGACTTGTTTTTTGGTATTTATTTCAAATAAAAAGGTATTTTTAAAATTATTTGGGCAGCAAATAATTACAAGCACTGTACTTTTCCTGCTGTGGAAACTGCCACTCATAAAAGAATGTCTGTTTCTATGCATATCAAAAAAATAACTTTGAACACTTGCAGGGACTTTTAAAGTTTCAAGATATACTCTAGGAAAAAAAGTATAGATATAAATAAAAAATATTTTTTTATTGGTGGGGTCAAAATAGTTACAAATGTTGTTGTAATCAATTTTCTTTTTTTTTAAAAAAAAATATCAAAGTAAATATATTCACAAGCCCATTAATTGAGTAATCTGCTGTATTTCCTCAACCATTCTACTTCTACAAATAAATGCCATGGCCAAAGATAATATATCTTTTTTTTCAATTGCCAGTTGTTCCCTCTCCTTTTCCAGTCAATTCTACTCCTTTTCCTCTTTTTGAAACTAAAACTCAGCCTGTTTCAATCTGCACTTGGTATTCAATTTTTGTTGATGAGCCAGACTCTCAGATTTCTGCTTTTGACCATCAAAATTCAGTTGAAATTCCCACCTTTGCTTTTCAAATTTGATTTTTTTTGTATTAAATTTGTGATTTAAATTTTTTTTGGAGTGGAATATTAATTAGCTTGATTTTGAAATCAAGAAGATTCAATTGATTCATCTTCTTTTGATGACTTTTTGGGTTGATGTTGATTGAATTAGAGGCCTTTTTCTGTACCTTTTCAGAGGAGGATTTTGTCTTAAAATCATCACTCTTATTTTAAGTCAATGTGGGAGGCCCCATTTGCTTGAGCATTTGGCCATTCAGAAAAGGATGAGCCTGTTTTTTTACATTACAAATCAGTCAGGATTGACCAGAAAATACAATAAATTGCTTCCTTACTTTAAAAAATGTTGATGTTAATAGGGATACTGGAATATCATGCTCCCCATTGGCAAAGTTGTTGATTTTTTCCACCCCAGGAAGGGAGAAATCCAAAGAAATAAGTGAGGGATCCAAGGAAAGGTTTGAATGATCAATCAATGCCAATTTAGGCATTATTGAAGCTGTTTTTGCGGGAATATCCTCCTTGGAATCAAATTGGGGAAACCCAAAGGTTTAATCAGGATCATCATTGCTAGGCTGAGTATCCACATCCAATTCCTCAGCATCAACTGAATCAGAATTTGGTGCATTGAAATAAGCTAAAAGGGTGCTGTTGGCCTTCTTTCCAAATATTTCACCCATTTGAATATAAAAAGGAAAAATCAATTCCAACTTATCAACCACTGAGTTGATTCCCTTGTCTTTATTGGAGTTGGTGATACCAAAGCCAGTGGAGATTAAAATTGAGTGGGATTTTTGTAATTGGATCAATATTTCTTGAATTGCTCCCTCATCTGTTTTGATGAAAGATCCAGCCTACCTTTTTTTATTATTAAGTTCATTGGAAATCAGGAGATAACAATTAACCTTAGAGGATGGAGGTTGGCCAACTTGTTTTTCTTTTTTGGATCCAAAGCAAGAGTCACAGTTGGATGAAATTTTGAGCCAGTTTACCAGGATTATTTGATCAGATCTCTTTAACTGACTTGAGAATTTGGAAGCTGATGGGCAAGGATTTTTTTTTAGAGTTCCTTGAAAATTCTTTCTTTGTTGGATTGGATTTTTGTATGGGCTTGCTGTTGAGATTTCACGGCAGTGATGTTTCATCTAACCGGGGGGCGCGTCATGTCTTTCACAAACTCACTCACCCTGTTGCAATCCCCCAAGGGACTCTACTCGACTACTTCTCACTTTATCATTCACTGAATCACCATCACACCATCACCATCATCCTAGAGATGTTCATCATCCCATAGATTCCATCACCTGACCATGATCACCTAACTCAACTCAATCACCTCACTCGATTCACCTAATTCAACACGATCATCTAAATCAATTTGATCTCAAGATTCTTCTTACTTTATATTTCTTACCTTATATTTCTTCTTTACTTCTTTATTTTCTTTTTGTCATCTTTATATTTCCGTTGTCCATCTATCAAACTCATCCCGTTGACTTCTCCCTGCCTGAAATCATGCCCGGTGAGATCTTTCTTTTCTTCATCATTCTCTACTTGTCCCGAATGCTCATCATCTGCTCAAACCTAGCCTTTCCTGCTCTACTTAACCTCATTCCTCAAGATCCTGTCAATTAACAGTCTCACATATCTCCACCATCTCTGATAGTGACCGTAGCAGTCATCATTTACTGTTTGTGTTTACTCTCTTCATGATCTATGAGCTGTTTTTTTGTTCTCATCTTTTCTTGATTTATTTCTTCCTTAGCTCTTAGTTCAGCTTTCAATACAACTCAATTTCATTCCTTTACGGTTAAAAGCCAAAAGGTTCATCGAATCAGCTCTACCACCAAAGAATCAACTAAGAGAGGAACCTCATAATCGGGCGTCATGGATACCTTCAAGCAAACGATGCTCAAGACTGCACTCGAAACCATTCCATTGCTCGGAGATGACAACTATGGAATATGGAGAGACAAGATGGACGCCGTGCTGGATGTTTGAGGATGCGCTGTGGCCATGAACGATGAAACTACTGCGCTGGATACTTCCGTCAACGATGAATTAAAACTTCTTATCATCTCAAAACTGGATTCTACGGCTCACGAGAATATTGTCACGGCCGAAAATAGGAATTCCGCCAAACTTCTGTGGAAGGCAATCATCCAGAAATACGCTTCATCTCAGGCCTCCAACCGTGCTAGGGTCTTCAACGGCCTTCTTTATCTGTCTTTCAACCCTGACGACATCGTTTATTTCATCACTAAAGTTAAGGTGTGCCTCAAGAAGATGGGTGAGGTTGGCATTAAGCTCCCAGATGACATTGTAGCTTATCTCATTCTATTCAAGTTTCCCTCAACAATGGATGATTTCAAAAGGCAGATAATGCACTCAGATAAAGAAATATCCATCAAATTTGTACTCAATCACCTCACTCAATTAAATAACAAATCTATGGCTCAGTCATCTATTGCTAGCTCACGGTTGAAGGGAGATGTTGCTCTTTTCGGAGGAAAGTCAACATCTAGCTCAACTTCCACCAAGGGATCAGATCCGAAGCGATGCGTAGAAGGCTACCACCATCCCGGCCAAGACAGAAATCATTCGGCTGGAGATTGTTGGCACTTACATCCTGAGGTGGCTCCTGAGTGGTGGAGAGACAACCAGGCAAAATGGAAAGCTAAGAAGGGCGGCTCAAAGGCAAAACCAGAATCTCACTCCGCTCATTACCTTGCGTTACTCAACTCATGGATTGAACACGGCGATCCAAATCAGCGGTTTCTCCTCAATAGTGGAGCATCTGTCCACATGATTAACAATAGTCAATATTTCAGCAAGATGGAGCCATACTTTGGAGATCCTATCAAGACAGGAAAGGAGGGCGCGAGTTTACCTATAAAAGGCAAGGGTACGGCTCTGCTCCACTGGAACAATCTGACGCTCAAACTCGGAGAGGCCTTCTATGTGCCTGATGTTACCATCAACTTAATCAGCGCCGGCGCTCTGAATGGCAAGGGTTTTACGATTGAATCGAGTGGATCCAGGTTTGCCGTTACTCACTCAGGTAAAGAAGTTCTTACGGGACAGATCAAAAATAATCTCTATACTCTTCCAACCCCCTCTCGCATTCCTCTCTCGTCGTGGAAGTCGCTTTTCTTGTCTATCTCTTGCACTCCCAAAGAAGCTCTACTAGAGATTCATAGAAAATACGGGCATGCTTCACTGTCAAGACTGGAACCTTTAATTCAACACATACCTCTCGACACAAAAAAGAAATTTCAGTGCGTAGATTGCATCAGGAGCAAGATCACTAAGTCTCCCTTCAAGAACACTTCCACCCGAGTCTCAAAAGTCTTTGATTGGATTCACCTTGATCTAATGGGACCGATTCGTCCGTCATCAAAGTCTGGTCACCGGTTCATCCTTTCTCTAGTCGATAACGCCAGCGGTTATCTTGCGGCTTTCCCTCTTGCTTCAAAAGACGAGACCGCCGAGGTTATTATCAACTTACTCGAGAAGGAACATCATCAACGGGGGGTTTATCCATCCGAGGTATGTTCCAATGGAGGAACCGAATTCGTCAACCAAAAACTTACCTCTTTCCTGGAAGACCGACATATCTCTCACGTCATCTCAGAACCTTATCATCCAGAACATAATGGTCGGGCTGAGCAAGCGAACCAAACCATCGTTGAATCTACCCGAGCAACTCTCAAAGATGGCCGTCTTCCCCCTTCAGTGTGGCATGAGGTAGTAAAAGGGTGCTGTCTCATGCTTAATCATATCCCTTTGAAGGGGGAAACGGAAACTCCTTGGGAGAAGATGCACGGTAGAGCTCTTCCATCCTCTTTCCTGATGCCCATAGGTAATCCTTGTATTTTCTTAATCAATAAAAGAGAGAAAGGTTTAAAATTTAATTCAAAAGGCGAAGAAGGCATTATAGTAGGCTTCAATCAACTATTGCTTTCATATCAAATTTTAACTAAGAGTGGTTCTATTATCTCTACTAAGCACGTCAGATTTCTTCACATGCCTCCATCAAGACAAAGTGGATCAAACTTCGACATTGACTCAGAAAATGATGCTTCCAATCAGACTTCCATCTCCAATCGTGGTCCTGAAGATCGTCTCAATCCTCAAGTTCCATGGTTGGAATACCGGGACAAATCTGATGACTCAATCAGCTCAGCTGACAAAACTGAATCAATCAGCCAATCATCCGATGAACCTGAAGAACCTTCACCGCCTGTTCATGAGAGTCCATTAGTGATTCCAGATACTGCTCGTACTAATCCACGGGGTCTGGCGCCTACGCCGCGGGTTTTGCGAGATCAATCACAAGTTAGGCCGCCTCAGCGGTACGGGTTCTTTCACTTTTATGAACCCAAATCTTACCAGGATGCCCTTCAATGCGACGAATGCCAGGAGTGGATGAAGGCAATGGACATCGAGCTGGATTCAATTGAAGATCTCCACGTCTGGGATGAGTATAACGGTCCCGCGCCGAAGAACGCTCTCAGGACTACGTGTATATTCAAAATCAAACAAGATTGTCTTGGAGATCCAGTCAGATACAAGGCCCGACTTTGCATCCAAGGCTTCAATCAGGTCAAGGGTCTGGATTATTCAGAGACATTCGCTCCGACGGGAAAACCCTCTACGTTGAGACTTCTCCTTCTGTATGCACTCAAGACTAAACTAAAGATTCAACAATTCGACGTCAAGAGCGCGTTTCTTCATTCGCCGATCAATGAAGAAGTAATTATTCAAACACCCAAGGGATCAAAAAGACAATTTCAATTCTTGAAGCTCCGCAAGTCACTGTACGGCTTGAAGCAGGCCCCAAAAAACTGGTATGAAATGCTCACCAGCTGGTTTAGAGAAGTAGGTTTTGACGAATCCTCCTGTGATCCCTGCCTTTACTTGTTGAGGGATGGCAAATCTTGTATCTTATTTCATGTAGATGACCTAATTCTGGTTGGTGACGGCGAAGACTTTGAAAGAAAATTCTTAAGTTGTTTTGCCGGCTCTACAGCAAAGAATCCCGATACCATCTTAGGCATGCGAATAGAGATAAACCGCAATGAAATTCTTCTAAGCCAACCAAAACATATTGAAAGGGGTCTCAAAGAATTAGGTTTGGAAGATGCCAAGACCAGCAAATCACCTCTCACTCCGAATCAACAACTCATACCTGCGACTGATGACAAATTCAAACAATTCAAGGCCTTAAATATAAATTACCGAGCTGCTATTGGACTTCTCAATCACATTGCGTGCTACACTCGTCCTGACGTAAGTTTTGCTGTCTCCAGTTTATCAAGATTTAACGTCAAACCAGGCCTATCCCATTGTAATGAATTGAAGAAGACCTGGAAGTATCTCAAAGGAACTTCAAACATCAAGCTTTGCTTGAGGGTGGAATACACGGATACTCTGACCTCCGCTTTTTCGGACGCATTGTGGGCAGATGACCCTGACACCTGACAATCTCAGACGGGTTATCTCTGTGCGGTTCATGGGTGCGTTGTATTGTGGAATAGCTGCAAGCAGAAGAATATCACATATAGTTCCACCGACGCAGAACTCAATGCTTTCGTCGACGCTTTCCAAGAATCAACTTGGATTTGTTCCCTCACCTGCAAGATCTTTGGCACTGAAGTTTCTACAATCATCATTCACACGGACAATAGTGGTCTGGTCGACAAACTTGAACGGTTTGGTTCAAACTCAAAAACCCGTCACCTCGACCTAAAAACCAAAGGCATGAGAGAGGAGCTAAAGTCTGAAAACATTGCGATCGTGGTGCTCATCAAGTCAGAAGAGATGCCTGCTGATGCTCTCACCAAGAGCTCAGATCTTGCAAGTCTCAAACGTCTTCAGCTTTCCTTCTCTTCGTCTAATTCCTCTTGATCTCAGTAATTTTTTTGTTTCTCTGTTTCCTCGTTTTTTTTGTTATTCTATTTCCTTTATTTTTCCTTTTTTTTGATGGAGTTGCCACATGTCTTTATCTCACCAGGCATGGGGCGTGTTGAGATTTCACAGCAGTGATGTTTCATCTAACCGGGGGGCGCGTCATGTCTTTCACAAACTCACTCACCCTGTCGCAATCCCCCGAGGGACTCTACTCGACTACTTCTCACTTGATCATTCACTGAATCACCATCACACCATCACCATCATCCTAGAGATGTTCATCATCCCATAGATTCCATCACCTGACCATGATCACCTAACTCAACTCAATCACCTCACTCGATTCACCTAATTCAACACAATCATCTAAATCGATTTGATCTCAATATTCTTCTTACTTTATATTTCTTACCTTATATTTCTTCTTTACTTCTTTATTTTCTTTTCTTCATCTTTATATTTCTGTTGTCCATCTATCAAACTCATCCCGTTGACTTCTCCCTGCCTGAAATCATGCCCGGTGATATCTTTCTTTTCTTCATCATTCTCTACTTGTCCCAAATGCTCATCATCTGCTCAAACCTAGCCTTTCCTGCTCTACTTAACCTCATTCCTCAAGATCCTGTCAATTAACAGTCTCACATATCTCCACCATCTCTGATAGTGACCGTAGCAGTCATCATTTCCTGTTTGTGTTTACTCTCTTCATGATCTATGAGCTGTTTTTTTGTTCTCATCTTTTCTTGATTTATTTCTTCCTTAGCTCTTGGTTCAGCTGTCAATACAACTCAATTTCATTCCTTTACTTGCAGGGGGAGACTTGCTGAGGGACCATTTGAAAATAGTAAGAGAAATGAAATGATAAGACTGATGAAGTGATGAGGATATAAATGAAGAGATTAGATTGATGAAGTGATGAGATAAATGAAGTGATGAGATAAATGAAGTGATGAGAGAAATGAAGTGATGAGAGAAATGAAGTGATGAGAGAAATGAAGTGATGAGAGAAATGAAGTGATGAGAGAAATGAAGTGATGAGAGAAATGAAGTGATGAGAGAAATGAATTGATGAGCATGATGAAGTGATGAGTGCAATGAAGTAATTAGAGTGATCAATTTATGAGAGCAATAAAGTGATGAGATTGAGGAATCTAATTTTTCCTATGAGTTTGGAGGTAGAAGGATGTGGGAAAATTGTGTGTGATTGAGGTTTCAAAAACCTTTAAATACTTCATCTGAAAAAATTAATTTTTTTTCAGGTAACTCTGACATGTCTGATATTAAATAAGTGTTTTTTTGTTTTTAGAATGGTGTGTTAGAAATTGGGGTATTTTGATGAAACCTGCCATTAAAAAAACGTAGGATTTTATAGCTCTGATACACCCTAATATAGATATGAAATCTACAAGTTCTTATCTATTCACCCTCATCAAAATGTAGATTACCTTAAAAAGGAAAATTCCCTCACCTGCAGATTTTTTACTATTTAATTTCATATGTTCTTCCATTCTTTCTGAGACAAAGTATTTACATTTAGCATGACCTTGTTTCCCTCATCAAAACACTTTCCATTGCACCTTGCACTTATTGTGCTATTTCCACCTAATCCTTTCCCCTCTTGGTACCTGGGATGGGTGGGTACACTACCTCTATTAGGTTAACTAAAATCTGGTCGCTCCCACCCCACATACCTGAGAGGAGAAAAGGAATTAGGTGGATGTGGTTTAAATAGAAGAGAATAAAACTATGAGGAATCTCAAAATTGAAAATCTATCATCAAAGGAAAGATCCAATGCTTCAAAGTAAGGTGAAAGTTTGAGGTAGTAAATTGTTTAATGAAAAAACTGAGGAAAGCTCAATTTAACACTTTTTACTGAGAAAATTCAATAAATTATGAAATTAACCAACCAAGTAAATTATCAACAGGTGAAAAGCTTTTTGATTTGAAGTTAATCTACAGCCTAGTGGTTGGATGAGATACAACCCTCCGAATTTTGACTCCATTTCCAAAGTAATAGGGAGTATATGGTGTGGTGCAAGAAAGTGTTCTGCTGCTGCTATTTGCAAAAATCCCACTCCATTCCAGGATTTAATTATTTCTCTTTGTTAAAATACCTGTTCTACTCAGATTTTTACTAGAAAAGCTGACTCCACAAAGGCAATAACCACAATCTGCAATGCTTAGAATACTATCCCAGAATTCCCCATTTGTTATTTGTTTTATGACTCCACATGCTTTGGACTCCTCTACAGCTATTCTGTGATGAAATAACTAAAACAGATAAATATAACTCTGAAATGAGATTTCCAATGTAATATTCTCCTTTAATAATCAAAAGATACTCTGAAATATTATATCATAAAATATACTCAAATGTGATACTTCAATGATAAGATGATACAATAAAAGTAATATCCTGTCTGGTCAGATATATCTCCCCCGCCCTTCCATACCTATAAAACACAATCCTCTTGTGTATACATCCCCCAAAACTTATCTCCAAAACAAATTAAAACCCAGAAATGACTTCCTCTGCACATTCTGAAATTATTCTGATCACTATGAGTCATGATCTGCTTAGTCAATTTTTCTGCATGCATCAGTTGGGGTATTACCTGCAATCTCCAATATCACTACTAGTCAATCTGCTTCAATATGCCTCACTAACAAAAGATGCCCTAAAAAATTCCTTAGTGGACCTCCTTCTGTCCCACATACCACCTAGAAAAAGATCCCCAACAATATTCCTTTAACAGATCCCCATCAATCTGCATGCTGTATCTTTGACATTTTCAACCTATTGTCCCAAAAAGTGCATAGCCTTCTGAAACTCCAACTGCCTACCCCATAACCAACCCTTGGATACATACCTAATAGCTCCAATCACTTGCCTCTGTAATTATACAAATAAAATCCTAAATCCATAGCTGCAGAATTGGGCTGATTACTTCACCTCAAATTTTTTCTGCCACAAAAGGCAAAGCTGTGGCTCAGCTTGCTATTGTGCTGCGGATCCGGCATCTTCCCAATCTTCTGAGCCTTTTTTTTTCTTGCGTTAGAGTAGCAAGTAAGTTAATCTCAGCTCCTGTTTCTATTGTGTTGTGAATCCTGCATTGGCCCACTGCTGAGACTTCTTGTTGAATTTTAATGCTGAGCCTTCTTGAGTTTGTGTCTATAAATGACCACCGCAGTGGAATGTCTGGAAATTTGGGATGTAAAATGAAATTTTGTCATCTAGGTAAAAGCTTAAATCATGAGACTGAGTGTGATAAAAAAGAGCCATATGGAAGGGAATGTCATGAAATTCTAGTTTATTGGGTGACAATAAATTCAAATGATATTATTTTAGTAAATCTAAGCTTGAGATACAAGGTAAAGGATTAAATCCTGGGAATTATTGGTTAATTTAGATAATTAGTGTATAATGGGTGAGAGCAAGCAAGGTGAAAACTGATTTTTCAAAGAGGACCTAAGATTAATTTATGGATTGATAAAATAAGGTTTAAAGTCACTGGTTGATGATAAATGCTGATGACAAGTACTTGAAGATCAATCACTTATTTAATGATTTGATTCAAAGTTGAGATGAAATATTCAAGGATCAATCATCAGAAACTAATGAGTGGTAAAAATGAATGGTACCTTTCATTAGGGCCAAAATTAGTAAACAGAATCCACTAATTCTTTAGAGAGTTTTTGATTTTCATACTTTTATTTCAATAAATACTGAGTTGAGGAGGGTATGTTTGATTTTCCTCAAAAAAATATCCTTGATTTCAAAGCATGACCTTAGAATATTGTTTGAACTAGCTTTATGATTTCAGAAAAACCATATCTGAGTGACTTATTACCCCAATTGATCCTTTTTATTTGGCCCTTCTTGTGTCTTTAATATTTTGAAGGCTAAAGAATGACATCAAATTAATCTCATACTAGCCACTTGGAGCTTTTTAAAACCAAAATTATCTTCAATAACAAGGGAGCATCCACTTCAACTGTATCCAAAAATATCTTTAATTAGTACTTTTAACTCTTGCATTGCTTTGAATCAAGCATTAAGAGCTTCCAAATAAGTTAACTGAAAAGAATCTCTTATTCCTAATCCATCTATTGATTTACTGGCCACCTTTGGAATCTCTCTCCTCAAAATTAATTCATCCTTTGAATTGATTCATAATCAACAATATCTCTTATTATTCTCAGACAAAAACCCTTTGCTTTGATGTTGGTCAATTACCTTTTTCACTTACCGCTAAAACCTGTAACTACATCTTTTTTCATTACCTGTCTCCATTTTGCATTAATTTGCTTACAAACTCATATGCATTGCATTCAATTTGCTTCCATAATTTTTTTCAAGCATCAAGTGAGTCATACATCTATTCAACATCATTCATTACTAGTTGCATCCTTACCTACATTATTTGTCATTCACCTCCTTTTACCATTAGAGGAAAAAAAACTTTTAGGTTGTATTTTTTAATCTAGAGGATTCCTCTTGAAATTAAAAGCACAATGTTTTCCCTGTTGTATTTTTTCCTTTGATCTCATAAATTCTTGAATTATGCTTCATCACAATTGTTAGATTGACCTCCTACTTGTTTACATATTCATCAAAACATTTCCTCTCCACCTTACACTTATCTTCAAACATTAATTCAAACTTTGAGCCTTGAACCAATTAGATCAAAATCTGAATAATACTTCAAGATTCCCTTGAGATTCATCATTGTATTGGTTATTCAATTTGTGCCATATGGGATCATCTAATTGCAAATCCTCCTCAAATTAGCTGGGGTGGCTGGGTCATATTTTTTTTTTTAAAAAAATCATTGACTTTGTGTCATTTGAGGAAGGAATAACATCAGATTTTCCAAGATAGTATCATTGATCCCATAGGACAAGTGACCATCACATTCCATGGATCCCCTTTATTTTCAATGTGGAGAAGGATTATCTGATTTTCTGAATGATTTTCAAACAGTTTCTAGTCAGTGTTGCCTTCTCATCAATTGTTAAAACACTCTCAAATTTAGAATTTTTTGAATTGTGGGGTCTTGATATGCAAAACTCAAGGTTCAGCTACTTTCAAGTAGTAGATCCAACCACTCAACAAGCTCAGCATTGGTCACACCTATACACAATCACCGAATTTCATTTCTAATTGGTAAGATTGTATACATTCAAAGCTCTTTCATTCTGACCATCCCACCAACTAAATTTTTTGTGAGATCAATTTTGTTTTAGTTACTCCTGTATCAAATAAAATGTTTGGCCTATCATGCAGTAGTTTTTTTTTTTTTTTGATTCTTTGCCATCAAATTTCTTCTACTCTATATATATATATATAAAAGGGCCTCTTTTTTGCCTGGTGTTGATTTCCTTGGGTTGGTATTGATTTTTGACACTTTTAGTTTAATTTTTTTGGCATCAATCAATTCTCAAGCTCAAGGATGTGCCTCTTGCATCCCTCAACCCTTTACACTGGCAAAAGTTCAAGTTGTACACACGCAGGGAAAAGGTGCATCCTCCCCAAATTTTGGGGCATATACACTTCTCTGCTATATATGGTGTATCCACTAAGTTTGGTTGGGTGCTCAACTGAGTGGTTTCTTTTTTGTTAAACCATGATTTGAAGGTGCTCAAAGCTGTGTGGCTGTTAATCAACCACAGATTTTCAGGTGGTCTACCGATGGGGGTGTGCCATCAATTTGGCAATGGAAGCTTTCAACTGAAGCCACCAAGATGGTTTTTTTCCTCAAAAAACAAAAACAAAAACATAATGTTAGTTGTAAGGATCATGAGGATCACAGCAGCAGTCAAAATCCTTCTTGTCATTCTGAGTTGATCAATGACTAGGTCAAGTTGATGACCTGACAAGATTGGACTCCCTTGGCTGTTGCCCCATCAGCCAATTTGGCCTGGCCATCAACCATGGCTTGTCACATGACCAGTGGGAGTTGATCACCCAACCAAGCTCACTGGATTCACCATACTAAAAACCAGTGTATATTGCCCCCAAAGATTGGTGGAGAAAGCCCTTTTGCCTGGTTTAAAAGCTTCAGGGATGCAAGAGGTGCATCCTTGATGTTGGGAAAATGGCAACACTAAAAAGTTAAACTAAAATGCAAACCCAAGGACATTGGTGGGGCACACAGAGGCGACCTTTTTTTATAGCAAATAGATGTGGCCTCCTTTACGATTGGTAAAAATTGACAATGTTTGCCCTAGTGGTGCAGTTCCCAAGATCAAGGATATGCCTCTTGCATCCCATGCTCTCTGTCCAACTGTTACACTGGGCAACGTGCATACCCGCACTGGCCAAAAGGGTTTCTTTCCTCTCGCCTTGGGGCAATATACACTAGTTATTCTTTTTTTTTTTTTTTTTTGATTTATTTCTGTAACACAAGCTTCATGGATTCTGACAGAGGCGCTCTCACTCGACTTTTTCTTTCGATTCAATCACATCTCAAGGCCACCGCAACCCAAATCATTCAAAACAGGTCCCCCACTTTTGGGGGCCATACCCTACCCAAAAACAAACGATGAGGTACTTGGATAAAAATCCAGAGGATGATCATCGAGTACAGTTCTGCGGGAGGTTTTTTTTAACCCCAGTCGAGATTTTTTTATATATTTTTTATTTTGAGGACGCGTGACACGTGAGTTGAATGGAATTAATGGAGATATGTATGTATGAGGATCGTTTATCGTTACAAGCCACTTGAAAGGGGCTCTTAGATTTCTCGAACTGGTAGTTTAGTTACTTATCCTGCATCATCAGATTGGTTCTTAGAAGAATCGATTTGAAGATTGAACGGATGTATGTATAGTACCATAAGATACACTACTAGTAGGCAAACGGGAGGAGATCGATGGACTAGGAGTTGACGATTCTAGACTTGATGAGTCCATACGTGCCACTCACTCCTGATGACGAGGCTGATTGGAATCGAGTTACATCGATAAATACGCTTGTGGGGATCAAGGCTTGATTTGAGGCTGGTCGATGATGTTCACCTTCATCTTCCTTCGACCGATTCATCTCGAATACTTTTTAACTCCCATACCCCGCCCCGCTGGCCACGATAGGTTGGGGAATCTCACCCAGGAATCCCCGACGATTGGCTGGATAGAACCAACTCGATCAATCATCTTGGATGGACTACTACTGCTGAATCGCTCGCTGATGAGGAAGATGAGGATGAAGGATGTCGATACATCCCACATACCACCCATCTTGACATCCTCGTGCGTAGCTAAGAAGAGGTCTGGATGGACGGATGCACATAAGTACGATATAGAGATGGTACTCTGATGATCAAAGACTATCGTCACCCTCTCCCTCATGAGCCGCAATCTACGATGGTCATGATGGACTCAAGGTGGGCATCCAAGCTCCTCATCATCCATCATCGATAAGCTTCTCATGATACCTATCCACTCGATTTATTTATGAACTCGAGACTCGTTGCGTGCTCATACTGACGAGTACTTGCTTAAACTTACTTTTGCTTGGGAAGTGAGCACTGGCAGGCGGACAGGCAGATCGACCGACATGACTGGCATCCATCCATCCATACACCTTGTTGGCTCATGACCACGAAGACAGGCTCCACCCCCTCGTCCGCCCTACCAGGCTACTCCAACATCTTCCAGATCCGACCAGGTTTAAAACTTACTTGGATCGATGAGCTTCCTGGCATGGATGGATCACCAATAAACCAACAAGACTTATTGGTCATCATCATACGTATAAGTATCTACAGCACATTGGTCATCTTGCATGTTTAGATAATATTTTAGAACGTCGTACTACGCCACCGTGTCTGAGATCTAACTCACCATGTACATACATACACGGTTGGACTGGTGAGATCTAATTAAAACTTGGCATCTCGAGAAATTACACATCATCATCATCATCAATCATACTTACCCTGGACTGAGTGGCTCGAATGACTCGGTACCATCTCGCCTGAGCTGCAACTCCTACCTTCCTGCTCCTATCATATATCTTCAGGTCGAAAGAGTAGTCAGTCTTGGATTATCATGATGATCTTGATTCGATTCAAACCAATGCATCCAACGAATTATTGAACGACGAACGACTGAGACAGCTTTCAAGTCCTCCGATCCAGCACACATTTCATGTGTATTGTACAGTACATGTTGAGCTACTGAGCCCCAGTCTGCTCGATTTGATCGTAGGACAGCCATCGATTGACACCCCACTTGGCTCATGAACTGGAAGATGGACTCTAACAGATAGACCTTCCTTCATCATCAGTTATAACCCCCTTCTCGACCATCACTCCACGGCCTTGCTCTCCCCCCCCTCCTGCTCTCCCATCCGCCATTGATCACACCGGCTCAAACACCTCAGGATAACATCATCCTCTCGTCGTCATTCACGACATAAATAATCCCCCTCTCCCCCCCTTGAGAACGGGATCACAACACCCGATCCTCTTCTCAGCATGTTCCTCTTCAGACTACTCGTCTCACTCGTCTCAATCATCTCAACCGGCTATGCCGAGTCTGACCATCATCCCATCAATTCAAACCAATTCATCTCGATCCAAAATGGTAATTTCATCAAGGACTGTCAACCTTATTACTTGGTCTCGATGAACTACTGGAGTGTGATGTATTTATCCCGTTTCATCCGCCCCCCCCCCCTCTTCCAAAATAAGAAATCACAAATCGATTCTCTCTCTGCTCTCCTAACCATCCCTTGATCCGCTCTGGTCCATCTTACACCAGGAACTTGGCGGCTGATGATTCAGCGGGCGGTAACCTCACCAGGTTCAAGACCGAAGTTGAGCAACTATCCAAGATCGGTGTTAATAACGTCCGAATCGTAGGTACTCTCTCCGTTCATCCATAAGCAATCTCATCATCTCCTATCTGGGGGGGGGGGGGGGGGGGGCTCAAAAGATCACAAGGAAATGTTGAACAAGAGGATCGGAGGCAGGAATTCATACAATCCCGCACAGGACGCATTCGGCTTACTGATTCTCTCTCATTCATCCGATCCAGATGGCCGCCTCTGAGGGATCTGGTCGTGGAATTCAACCTTACCGGATGTATCCAGCACTCATGGAATCTCCTGGAAAATGTGAGTCAGGTCACAATAATGTACTCAGTTCTCATTCTGATGATCATGATCCATGGATCGGTATGTAAATCAATCGTCCAACGATAGATAACGAAAAGATCTTCGTTGGCTTGGATAGAGCCTTGGTCGAATTTTCAAAGTATAACATCTCCGTCATCATGACCTTGAATAACTTTTGGCAGTGGAGTGGTGGGTATTCCCAATACGTCAGTTGGGCTACTGATAATTCCCAAATCCCTTATCCTCCTTCGTAAGCAATTTTTTTTTTGTCTCCCGTTCGTCTCACCACGGTGGTCTCGAAATGACCCTCCTTTCCTTCTACCTAGCTGGGATCCCTCTTTAAACCCCCCCTACGGTGATTATTCAACGAACGGGTCCTATGGGAACTATGATCCTAAAGCCGGAGTTTGGAATACTGGTTTTCTCGGTTATGCTGGTCGCTTCTAGTTGAGTTTTTTTTTTTTTTTCTTATATCTTTTTTCAACTTAGCACCCGATGATGACTCATCTAAAAGAAGAATTCTACTGCCGTTACAGTAACGATTCGTCCATTGTTCACCTCACTCAAGGTTGGTTTAAAGATCACATCAAGACCGTCATCAATCGAGTCAATACGATTAGCGGCGTCAAGTACAAGGATGATCCAACCATTATGACCTGGGAGCTCAGTAATGAACCGCAGGATCCGCCGCTCTCATGGTCAGTCTATATACTCCCTCAAAATTAACCTTGCAATAAAATCATGGCAATTCTCTTCAACTCTATCTGTCGGATTGCTCACATTGCCGACGCGTGTTACGATCTTGGAATTTAATCATGATCGAAGGGTCATCGATACGTCTGTTTATATCAAATCGCTCGCTCCTAATCATCTCGTCACCGTCGGTTATGAGGGCAAAACCGGAGAATGGTGGTTCAAACGGGTTCACTCTCCTGAATCTATTGATTATGCGTGCGGGTTCGTCTATCGCTCTTTGTTTTCTTCTTTTTTCCAATTGAGTTTTCCTAACCTCTGGATGTCTATCGTTCTCGTCTTGTGATCTCATCCGATTTGATTTGTTCGATTCCCGTCTTCCCAGTCATCTATGGGTTCAAAATTGGGTACACACATGGCACCGCTCGACCTTCTTTGAGCTTGCTCACTCAGGAACCGATCCGCTGATACGGAACTTTTTTCTTCTTACTAAAACTTAGGGTTATTACGATCAATTAGATCCGACTGAGAAGAGCTTATTGAATGCGGAAAATTTCGCTACTGGGTTTTTACGGAACCTGAGTGCCTGGAGTCTCGATATCCGCAAAGTGATTAACATCGATCTCTGCCGCTTTGTCCATCTCTTCTTGACGTTGATCATCCTGGAAAATATTGACCCCCTCCTTTCATCTTCACCCCAGCCTGTCGTCTTGGAAGAGTTCGGGATGGCTAGAGATAACTGGCTTAACGTCGCGAAAGGGGCCCCCAAGAAATTCTATCTCTACGAGTTAGTTGTTTGAACGAATTGAGAGCTCTATCCCTCTTCTTCCTTATCCCCGTGCATTGCATACTCAACTCACGCGTTCTTCTATGCACTGGGGTATTATCCGATCTGGTTTAGTGCAAGTGCTACGACGACTCATAAGGATCGTTACTTTCAAATGGTGATATCGAGTGTTGTTGAATACTTTAGGAATGGCAAAGGATGGCAGGGAGCTGGGTCAGTGGACTTTGATGATCATGATTGTGGTTTTTCTCTCTCTTCTCTTACCACACGTCAATTTATACATTATTTTTTTGGTAATTCAAAAACGAAACACTTGATTGGATGGGTTGGGGTGGCTTGATCTCTAAGACCATGGGCTTATGGTGGAATTTGGAGACCGACCGACAAGAGGAACTCGTTCGGTCAATCCTGGGCTGGTTAGTGCCTTTACTGCTACCCTCTCGTGTTTTTCTGTTTTTATTTCCTGTATGGATTGACTTGAATTGCTTTCGTGTGACTCGAATGCGGCCTTCGTTTGTTTCTTTCGTCGTCAAACTACTTGTGGTCTTTTCTTTCTCTCGTTCCTTCATCAAACCTCTCATGTGAATTCTAGGTGACCCACCTCATGAGGTACGTCGTCTGGTTAAGAAAATTTATGACCAACAACCACACTCCTACCAACAGCGCGATATTCTTTCCCTTCTCCTAACTTCTCTCTTCCCCCTTTTTTTTCTGCTACGGTCTTGGCGAAACGTGAAAAATCTCTAGGCACCCGGATGGTACGACTTGTACGACACCGATCCAACCTTGAAGATCATCAGTCAACAGGCTCAGAATGTGACCCAAATCATCGCTCAAAAGTACTCGGATCCATCGAGCTGTAAA
The DNA here is from genome assembly GCA_025617555.3 of Puccinia polysora. NCBI lineage: Eukaryota > Fungi > Basidiomycota > Pucciniomycetes > Pucciniales > Pucciniaceae > Puccinia > Puccinia polysora. The sequence goes on from CM062614.1 coordinate 51,888,842, forward strand.
GGGATCAAATCCCAAAGGATTTTTGCCAGTTCGGCTTCCTCTCTATCGTTTTAAAAACCCAACCGGAAGAGCGATCGGGACATTGAACCATGCAAACCGACAAACTTGAAAGTACATTAATAAACATTGGTTTCGACTCCCCCTCCCTTCTTCCCCCCCTGTTCATCATTCCTCCAATCTTGACCTTCCTCTCCGCTAAAAAATCAGGGTTACTTTGGATTTTTTTGACCCTCCTCTTTGTCATTGATTGCTAAGATATTTTTTTATACCCTCGAAATAAAGCACAACGATGACTATTGTAGCATCTCATGATCGTGTCCGCTCGGGCGACGGTATTTTCTCTTGTTGAAAGAGCACTGATCTTTTGAAATCATCTCCTTGTCAATCCATGACATGCTGGATGATGGAGTCTTCGCTACCCCCCCCCCCCCAAAAAAAAAAAGAAAGAAAGAAAGAACGAAAGAAAGCCCCTATGGAAGCAGTGTCGCCAAATTATCCATTAGGGCCATCTATGTGGATGGCGCGGGAGAACGAGGAGGTACATTGATTTAGCCGGAGGGTAGCACGCAGGCTGAAGGGATAACCAGTTGTTGTTGGGGGGGGCGGGGGGTAGGTTCAATCAGCTTTTGGTTGTTGCTTGACTTGGGAGTGTGTTTTGAACTGAACAGTGTTGAGACAGGACATGGCAACAGCTAAATGGATGCGAGTCTGAAGCTTGCTCCTATTGGCAAACAATCACAAGGTCCTGGATTCTAGTCAGCTTGATAGTCTGACTTGAGAGCCATCTATCTGCCTAAGTGTCCAATCCGGAAAAACTTTTTGGCTCATGAAGAATCAATGATAGAGTAAGTTAAAGGGGAGTATGGTGAACTAGAAATAAAATAATAATAAATGAATCAAAAAATTTCCCAAGATGTGATTAGAGTGTAAACTGAAGTTTCGATCAAAAAAAAAAATAAATAAATAAAGAGAAAAATCTGAATTGGTTGGTTTCAAGGAAATGATTTGCATCCTTTTTCAAAAAAAAAAAAAAAAGAAAGAAAGAAAGAAAGAAAGAAAGAAAAGAAATCCTGTTTCTTGGGATTAAACTTGTCACATGGACCACACCAGCATATAGACAGTAGTAAAAAAGGTGGTCCTGGTGGTAGAGAGAAACACCTCTGAAACCAAATCGTTTCAAAGTAAAAAAAACCATACTGCAAACTATTTTAAGGGTTTTGTAAGTTTGGATCTAGAGTGAAGAGGGTGATTGTTAAAAGTGAGGGGAAAAAAAAAGAGGTGTGCAAGAGAGAAGGTGAAAGTTCAAAGGTGATCAGAGGTCTGAGTGGAGAGAGAGAGGGGGGGGGGTGGAGGATTAGAAGGTGGTTGTTGTATGAAGAAAGTGAACTGAGTGAGAGGAGCTGGTTGACAATAGGGAGAGCAGTGTAGTAAGCTGTAAGGATCACAGAAGGACTCCCTTTGATTCTGGTGGGATGAGGGCTTGATGGAAGGAATTGAGGACAGGGTAGAAATCAGGGGAAGATGTTAGAGTAGATGATGATCTGAATCAAGGAGTCCAGAAAGGGATTCAGTGAGTGGGCCAAGGGTTCAAAAAAGGGGGGGGGGAGGATCTGATGGATTTCAAGCAAAGGATTATTAGTGATGGGGAAGAGTGTTGAGAGATAGATAAATAGAGAACTGCAAGTTAAGGGGGTGATTTGAGAAGTTGGTGGCTTGATAGGATTAAGTTGGCTGATGGGATAAGTTGGTGACAGGAGGATTGCTTGAGCTATCAGGCTTGAAAAGTTTTATATCAAGATCAGGTGACATGAGATGAGTGAGATGAATTTCAGACTACATTTACCATATATACAAAGTTATGATGATGACAAGGAGGTGGTTCAATAATAACATGTATGGCAGCCATGCATGATATATTGAAGTTGGGTTGAAAAACTGAGGGGATCCCAACCATAGAGAGTGATGATGGTATTGTTCAAGATAGACTATAAGAATATCAATGATTCATGATTAATAACAGTCAGTTCAGATGATTGCACTGACAGAGGATTGTTGTGAACCCTAATGCAAATCAATCAGTTCTTCCATCACACAGTCCACTCTCTCCTGCTCCAGGCTGAAGCCTGTGGTCCTTCTTTTCAAGTCTGCTGTTCTTCTATTCCAGTGTGGACACTCCATTCTATTTCTGGTCCAAGCTGGCTCAAGTTGCTTCCCCGGTGTGGAAAGAGATTGTGTGTTTGGTAAACAGTATTAAGTTCTCCCCAACAATCTCCCTCCAAGTTCCAGAAAGCCCACTAGCCCTTGACTCACACTCCTGTAACTCTGCAATTCCTAATCAAATTCATCTTCTGCACCCAAGCTGGAAACCACTAAAGCTAAATTGCAATGAAATAATATTAAATAAACAAGACAGACTCCCCAACAAGCTCTGCACTTGAACTATTTCCCTAAATATGACCTCTGTGAACCCTTTCTGGTTATTACACTCCAAAGTAACATAAGAAAATAATCTAACTATAATTTGTCATGATAATCTCCAATAATGTCCACAATCTCCAATGATGATCTCCTCCTTCTTGTTGTGACCCCCCTCCATACAACAAAAGAAAAGCTTCCTAATATATACAACAAATAACAAAGGAACATAAACTGCTAATGAAAGACTCCTTTTCCCACCACCTCCATGCAATCCACACTGATCCTCCTTACTAATAGTCCAATCCTTCCCCAATCCAATGATCTTCAGTAGATTTGATGATCCTGTTGCCAATTCCCCCTAACAGTTGAGTTGTGCCAATGCATAACTAACAACAGATCCTTGTCAATCTTCCCTAGCCAATCACTCCCAATCCCGCATGTGGCATAACTATGGATCCCCAACAACCTGCATGCTGCCTCCTCAACTTTAGTGTTCATTGCCCCACAGTACTCTGCAATCTCAGTGCATATCTCATAATTGGCCTCATCCGTACTACTTAGCTTTGATCACTTGCTTCTGCCTTAGTAAACCCACCATTGTGGTGGGAAAGTTATGTTTGACCACACTCAATCTCTGCAAAAGGCAAAAAACTCTGGCCCATTCTTGTCATTGTGCCCACAAAAAGCGCGTGCCACACCAATACCAAGCCTTTAGCTAATGTACTCTGGAATAGACAGTCTGCCAATGCGCTTCTCTGAGCCTATTGTGCTTTGGAATTCCACCCACAGCTGAGCCTCTCCAAGTTGAATGTCCAGTGGTGAGCCTACTTGCCTCCATGTCTATAAATAACCACCACACTGGTCAAACCAATCAACCAGAAGATTCTATTCCCTGATTTACCATCATCACCCTCAAATCACTACACTATCTGTTTATTCTTCTCTCAATCCACCACTATCCTTTAACTCTATCATTGCACTCAATTGATCAAGCCAGGAAGTACCTCAAGCTGTTAATGAATGATTCAACATGTCTCAAGCTCTGATTTTGATGTAGTGACCCATTTTGACCAACATATCCACAACCTTGAATCATCAGAAGGTCTCAAGTTTACTTCCATAGCCTAGAAGACCAAACAATCCATTTATGAAGAACCATTTTCTTTTATACTTCCTTGAATTATCAATCTGACTTATTATTAGCAGCTGTTAATTCTTTCCAGCTTAGTCATGACCATGTCAAGCATGTGCTGATTCTTCAACCTCACAGAATTGTTCCTGTTGGTTTGAATTTTTTTTTTTATATGTTTTTCATTCAATCTTCTTGGCTGTCTTTGTTTGTACCAAATTCACATTTCATCTTCATTACGTGAAATCAATCAGTGGTCCTGGTTATCAACAATCTTTTCATCAAGGATGGTGAGCAGAGATGGATTGAGAAGGTCATAACTCAACAGATTCAAACATTCTAACCTGATCAAAATGGCTTCTAAAGCTGGATGATAAGAGGTTCCAGATGGGGGATAGATGAGACAAAAAGATTGAGGAGTTTTTGGTGAGATGACAAGTGGTGATGAATGAAGTTGAAGTCAAGAAGCGTTTTTTTTTTTCTTTTTGATGGTGGTAGGGGTACTTGATAATGAGCAGGGATGAGAGTTTTTTTGGAATTAAAATGAGGAGGGTGAATTGACTAGTAGTAATAAATACAAGCCCATCAATTCATGATCTCAAGAATTTTGGCTTGAGACTTCAGGGTGTCTTGTCTATCTCTCACTTTTTTTTTTTTTTTAAAAAAAAAAAAAAAAAAAAAACAGGAATAAATAAGATTAAAATAATCCAATAATGGAAGAAAATCTAAGATGATGATGATGATGTTCAAAGAAGATGAATCTTAAGAAAGGTTCCCAGCTGATTTTTTTTTTCTCTTCAAGTTTAACCAAGAGATTTATGTGTTATGTTTAAATTTCAAAACAGCCATGCTTGATGACTTGATATCCAAAATAATTAAAGGGTTAAAAATGTTGATTGAATGAATATGTTGGTGAATTATCACACTCACTGGACTCAAGTCTTGAAATCAATATTTTAAAAGTTTTTACATAGTAGTAAATGCTGGGTATGATTTTCATGAGGTCTTAAACTGTTGAATCAATATATATATATATATATATATATCATAGGAGAAACTTAAGATCAACCTTGCATTTAAAAATCTCTAACAAAAGTCAACTGGGCATCCTTTTTTTTATTTTTTTTGATTTAGCTCTCAGTATTTTAAATCCTTCAAACTTTGATTACCCTGTCTATCCCATATTCCATCATTGGATTATCCTTTTCAAAATCCTTATGTAAATCCCTCTGTGTACTATATATTACAATCTCTCCAGCCTTATTATATTAAATTCTGTCATGACTTACATGGAACCTTTACATCTTTCATATTTAAATACCTACCTTAGCCAGCCCAAACCTGAGAGCGTTCTAAATTTAGCAGACCTGTTGTACAGCTCCCCCACTTTATTTCTGGCAATTCCTTTGTGACATATTAAATTTCCCAGTAAACCTGTCCACAAATCTTAAATTTTCTCAAGAAGAAAGGTTTCCTGGGAAAAGTAGACATCAGGGAGGGATTTGACCCCCCCCCTTAATTGTTTGCTGCTCTTGTCCTGGAAAACCTGTTGGTTTCCCTGAAATCACAACAGATGGCACACAGGGTTGATTACCCCTCAACTTAACTTCACCTTACCCCTCCACAATTCATCCAATCCCAGAACCAATCATTCATTGAATAAATTCTCAAAATTTTCAAAGGTATTCATTTATTTAAATATTAATTTGATTTTTTACTTTTGTTCTTACTTCTCTTTTTTTTAGGGGGCTGTTTTGGTTTTTTTTTTTTTTTTTTTTTTTTTTTTGATTCATCTTGCTGAATAAAACATCAATAATTTTCTTATTTTAAAGATTAAATTGTGTGAAACTAACACCATTGAAGCAGCAACCAATTCCAAAATAAACACTTCAAAAAATCTTTGGGGGTGGATGATGACCCCCCTCACACTAAATTCTGGGGCCAATTTGGGGTCAATTTCAAGAAGCACTGGGAAATGGTTCATCAGTAAAATCCTGGAGAATCTTCAGAATTCAAAACAACCAAAATTGGCAACTTCTGTAAGAAGAAGACCTCATCAAAAAATTATTCAAGATGTTTGGAATTTGGCCTGTCAAAATTTTAGTGAAAAAAAAATTCTCATAAAGAAGCAGGCTCAAGGTTCAAGTTCTTCAAAAGACAGGTAACTCGCTTTGTTTAATAGAAAGAAAAAAAAATCAGTGGTCAACCACCCAAAACCAAAAAGAGACAAGGTTCAAAATCAAAACCATGGTCAACATGTTTTTTGACCTCATCTTCCTTGAGGATGATCCAAGGGCATCTATCATGACCATGTTCCAATTAATTGAACACAAATTCCAGATCACCACATCCATTACAGCAGTTGATTGAGCAATGAAAAAAAAATGATTTCACTTGGAGAACCATCACATCAATCCCATGAAATTTTACTGATCCATAAATCTGTTACAAAAAATGTAACAATGATATTTAATGTTTCATCAATCCTGAAACATTTGAATCCAGTCTCATCAAAACAGAAATCAAATCTCAATCATCATAATTCTCATGGCCAAGCAATTGTAGGTTGTTTTCTTTTTATTTATTTATTTATTGATAAAATAATTGATTGATTATTTTTCAGTTGAGATGGCTGTGTTGACAATTTTTCCACAACTCACCCAAATGACCATGATTTCAGCAATTTAAAATGGTGGCTATCCTTACCATCAATTGGTAAAAACCAATTGAAATAAATGCAAAGTTTTCAATTCAAAATATTTCTGAAATTTTCTCATTCAAATACGCTCAAGATGCCCTACAAGGGCTTCAATTTACATGGATAATGATCCTATCCACCATGGAAAGGACTTTGAGAAAGCAATTTAAACAATTCAACCATCAAAAAAAATTAACATCAAATTTTCAACACAATGCTCACTCTTCCTGAATCCAATTCAATTTTCATTCAATAATCTCAAGACATTTTTACAGTCACAGGAAGCTCAAAACAGGCCTCAAATGGTTCAAGAAGTAGAGCAAGGGATTGTTGAATAATGAATCAAACCACCTGTTGAAATTGGTTTTAGCACTCCAGAAATCTTCTCAAGCCTGTGTCTCAAGTTCAAAAAATTAATGGTTAAATTTCAAGATGAAATTAGAACCTTATTCATTGATTTATTAATTTACCTCTGTATTTTTTTTTTTTTTTTTTTTTTTTTAGTATGCTACAAAATTTGAAAGTGCCTAGTTAAATTTCTATTAAATATTAAATTCATTGTGCCAAATTTGTGTTGCATTTTTAAGTTTTCAATCTTAACTATCCTATATTGGGGAAATCAGAAAGACAATCAAGGCAGAGTAGCAAAAAGATTTGGGCAGTTCAAAAAGAAATTTGGGTCAGGTAGACAGTTAATGCAACAAATTTAACCAGGAAATCTGGGAAGGTGGACAGAAAAGTGGGAAGATTTTAAATAAATATTGGCTTGTGGACAGTTTTGGAAGGAAATGTAGACAGTTTCACTGGGAAAGGTAGTATGGTGAATCCACAAAGTTTGGTTGTTCCATGAAATGGGTATATTTTTTGTTAACTCATGGTTTGTGGTTGGTAAACAAAAACTTTCCAAGGCTTCAAAAAACAGGGGTAATCCATCAAAAGATCCATTGAATATTTAAACTGAAGCTTCCAAAATTTTGGCATAGGTTACATTTCTGCTAGAGGCTGTTTTACTAGTTGTAATAGTAATGATACTCCAAAAAGTGTTCACCACCTGTCATGTTTTTCTGAGTTGATCAACATCCAAGTCAGATTGATGACCTCATAAGAACATGTAGCTCACTGAGCTGTTGATAAGCTTATATTTTCAGGCAATAAAATATGGATTTTTGCATGAAAGTCTATTGGAAATATAAAAAAAACCTCACTGTGTCTTTTAAATAGCTATCTTTTTTTACATTTATTTCAGTTTTCTCTGTCCCAACACATCATGCTTTCTTTTTATATTTAAATTATGAATCCCTTCTCCTCAACTCAACATCCTGTGAGGAAAAGCCAACAAAGTTATAAACCCAACCTTCCCTACCCATCTCTGTGACCTGTTCCCCACCTTTTTATTTCCCTTCCATTTTCACTAGGTTCATTGCCAAGTGCTGCTCCCAACCCATCCATCCCTGCCCCCTGTCTGCCTGTCTGGTTTCAAAAAGGTTCATTCTCTTTCTTCCTCATCTCACATGCTCTCCCTTATTTTCTTCTCCCCTTAAATCAAATTAATATGTTCTGAAATCCACCCCACCTTGTGTATTCCATTCCATTATCATTAGATCCATTGCCAATTGCTTCTACCAACCCACTCATGCCTGGCCCCTGACTCCTTGCCTGGTTTCTCTAGGTCTGTTTACAAGTGCTTCTCCAAAACTGCCAATCCCTGGCTCATGAATCATTTTCTGGTTTCATAAGATTCTTTTTTTCCACATCAGTTGAATTTTACTGCCAAACCAAACTTGGTGGATTCCCCATACATGATCCCTTCACACTCTTATTTCCTTGGGATTTTAGTAAACCTGGTAGCCCTGCTCCCTTGATTTTTTCCTTTCTCCTTCCTTGTCATGCCCTTGTCTATTAATTCTGGCCTTCATCAGCCTCTTCCTGATTTTCTATCCTTAAGAAATCATTTTAACACTTCTTATTGGTAACACATCCAATTGAGCTTCATCCCAGTGCCCTACTGATTAACTTGTTAATTTCTCTTGTGCCTTCAGATTCACTTCAATCTTCTTCACCTCAGCTAACTTTAGCAGAATATTTTAGGGTTGAAGATGATTTTATGCAAAAAAAAGAGATCCAGAAGGTTAAAAATCTCAGAGGTGGAAGAATTGAGCTAAGAGTAAGAGAAAATTCTCAAAGCTTGATAAGTTAATATTTAAATAATATTAAATGATCAATGGCTCCATTGGAAGAAAGCTGCAGCTAAGTTATGAGGAGGAGCTTGAATATATATATTAAGCTATAAAGGTATTAAGATGTTTGTGGCAATGGCCAGAGGAAGAATTCAAAGCACAAGGAGGCATCAGCAGCTTGAAAGGTAGAATCCATGGGAGGAACTAGGATAGGTTGAGTCCCAGGATATGAGATTAAAAATGGATGAGTGAATTTCAGAAAAAAGGAACAATGCTTAAAGAGGAAAATTAAAAGTCACAGGCTAAATCCATTCCTTCAAAATTACTAAATATGTACCTTTTTTCAAAAAATGATGTGATTACAGCATTCTTTGTTTTTTCTAAAATCATGCCTCTTTCAAAAGAAAGGCATGATTATAGTAATTTATTTACTAAACTCATGCCCAATGACAATGTTTCCCACCCCAGTAAGGTGTGTAAACCTTAAAAATAATTTCCAATGCAAAAATAAAGGCTTAAATGGAGTTCCTGGGGTGGGTTAACATGCTTTTTGAGGACATGATGGGCCTCCCAAGGCATTTAAATAGATATTGGGTTTAACTTATGAAAGCTTCCAAGTTATAAAAGAAGAAAATCTTTCAAAATCTTGCTAGTCCAATCACAATTGCATTATTTCTTTCAATTCCATAAATTTGGCTACTCATCAGTTTTTATTTACCCATTTTCTCTTGGAATTTATCAACTATGTTTGTCTTCCTCACACCATCTTCAAAATTTCCAAGTAATGTTGAAAGTTTAATTTAAAAAAGTAAATGTCAAGGTTCAAGTGATTCTTTTTTGGAGAAGTTTTTAATCTTTCTTAAACTATGTTGCCCAATGAATTAAAAGCAAAACCTAAATATTTCCTTTGTTGGAGATTATGGTAAAATTTTCTGTCAAAGACTGCAGTAGTATCTTGATTGAAGTAGACAGTTATTTTTTCTTTAGGGTGAAAAATTTGATGCAGGCCTCCTTGGAACAGATGAGCCAATTCAAGGTGAGTTTTCAATGGATTCTTGACAAAGGAATGGCTGATTGAAACTATCTGCTCAGAACCATTTTTAGAAACCAAGTACTTAAACTGGGACCAGATGGATTGAATGCAGACAAAAAAAATAATGAACAAAGGAAAATAAAATTTAGGTGAGAGAAGCAATTGGAAAATTTTGATTTGATTGATGGTGGTTTTGATTTAAAAATTGAGTGATTTAATCAAAGACAAAAAGGGGGGGATGAAACTGTTGACAAACAATATCATGCATAAGTCTATGTGAAGTTAGAGAATGGAAGGTGTACAGATATTTCACATTGATTAAAAATCTAGAGGATGGAATGGGAGAATTGGCAATGTGAAGCAGTCATGTTTAAATATCCATTTATGTGTTAAATTAAATAAGAATTTTAGATAATTCAGGAAGAAAAATTCAAGCCAAAGATAACTATGAAAAATTACTCCCAGTAAAATAAAATTTCCGATGTCTTTTCATCTTTCCTCTGGGCAAAAGATGAATTTTGGACCTGTGTTTGAGTTTTGTTTCCAAGAACCCTTCCTGCCACCTTAGTCTATTAAAAGTATGTATAGGCTTTTAAGGATTTGTTTAAAGCAGGTTTGTATGGTGTACCAGTTTCATTTTGTTGCCGCATCAAGTAGGCTCCGTGGGTGATCGGGGGGCTTGAGGGGCTAGGCTGTGCAAGAGCCCAATCTTAGCAGCGCCCTAGTTTTTTTTTTATTTTTTTATTTTTTTATTTTTTTTATTTTTTTATTTTTTTATTTTTATTTTTTTATTTTTTTATTTTTTTATTTTTTTATTTTTTTATTTTTTTATTTTTTTATTTTTTTATTTTTTTATTTTTTTATTTTTTTATTTTTTTATTTTTTTATTTTTTTATTTATTTTTTATTTTATTTTATTTTTTTTTTACAAAAATTGGGATTTTCGCATTGTTTGCACTGACCACTATAACTTCATTTATCTGGTAGGTTCTTTTCAATGTGTCTATTTACAATAGGGGTTGTAGGATTGTTGATATGCAGATGACCAGGCTACTACAGCCGGTTTGACAAGTATCGTCTTTGTTGTGTATAGCTGAACTTATGACCAAGTTCGCTTTCTCTCTGATGGGGGGGAAGTGCGGACAAGAGGGGTGGATGTGGATGTGAAAATGTCCTGCGGAATTTTCCCAACATGCGCCTCAGTTCAATACATGGAGATGAGTCTCTAATCAAGAAAGCATACATACGCACGGGTCAGAGACATACAAACCTGTAATGTTACGGATGTCGAGGAGCGGAACACATGGGAAGATGCAAATTGAGAAGAGAATCATGAAGCAGCATGATATATACTGCCATTCACCTACCTGTGCCAATTAGATTCTGCTGCGCCCGTCTTGCGATCTCATGCTCTTTGCCCCAAGTACCTCGTATTGGAAAATACAAGAGCGATTTTCACATCGTTCGACTCATGGGAAATTCACTGAGGATGAATCTAAAGGCTGCTGCCAAGGTGAGGGAGTGCTCATACTTAATCTCGAACGTGTCATTTGCTTGTGACGAGGTTCTGGCTCGAGAAAGAAGGGCGAAGATCTGAACTGAACCGACGATTTGGCTGGACGAGTTTAGTCTGGTTCAGCTCAAACGTCGCTGTCTTGGTACCTTAACGCCATGGTAATAACAACAACCTAAGAAAACACACGAAACAGTTGAGACAAGCCCGATCTCTGATCTGACCCAAGGCACATAAATCCACTCGTCCTCACACTCTCCGAACCGATTCCCTCACCTACAAGATTCAATCACCAGAAAATTTTCTCGACTTTTTCTCTTGTTAATTCAGTTTTTCTCGACGCAGAGCGTCCAGTCTTAGGCTCAATTTTGATTGATTAGTTGGTCTGTCGTTGGTGAATCTTGTGTTCACTTTCATCTTCAAGATAAAAATCAAAAAAAAGAAAAAGAAAAAATTAGAAAAAATTAGAAAAAATTAGAAAAAACCTACGAGCGTTCCGTTAAATCTAAAGCTAATTCTTCCGCAGATTTAGTTCAACTAACTTAACGTCAAATCGAAACTTCAATACTAGTTTTCCCTTCCAAATTTCAAGTTGAGATTAATTCAAGACGTATTTAAGATGATTCTCCCAAGGGGCATACCTTTGATTTTTTTATTTGCTATCGGAGTGGGATATATTCGCTCCACCCCCCAATATCTGAGGGTAGGTCGGTTTGCTTAGTTTTTATTTTTATTGAGATTTATTTCGTCATTGTCTCAATCTTTCATCTTATTAATTGAAGAGCGATCCTTACGGTGGAGGATTCAACAACAACGGATACGCCTACGGTGGGAATTTGAATGGTTACGGCGGAAGTCCTTACGGCTTTGGCGGTTTGAATGGCGGGTACGATCTTGGATACAACAGTCCCCTCGGTCTAAACTCAGCTTACCCGGTTTCACAGCTTGGCGTGAGTGATTCATTCATTGGATGAACGATTTTCTCAAGTAGAACCCGATTTTAACAACCACCCTCATCTTGATCAAGGGTTATGGACCCCGAGGCTACGGATATTGGTCGGATGCTTCCTCAAATAGATTTCCTCTTGGCTCTAAAAAGGTCTACTGGAATATGATTCTACCACTGACCTCAATCTTAATCCTCCGACTATTCTAATGATTGGAGTTCACCTGGGCTTTTCGTGATGTTATAAATTTCTTCATCTGCACATATCTACCGTAATGTTTTCGAATGACTTGGATTGGGGGTTTGTTCCGGTTAGACCGGCATTTTTTCACTAGGGCGTTGATTTAGAATCGCTTGATCAAATGAATATTTTATTTCGCTAATTCGATTCTTTTATAGATGTTCATTTGTAATATACATCAATCTCAGAGCTAAAAAGGAAATTAATTATTTCTGATTACATTATGTAAACATGAAGCATGTGATTAGGGTGAAAATCGATGGATAGACGAGCTGGTAAAGTTTTAAAGAGACAACCACCACATTGGCAGAGCGGAGATATGATACTAAGATAATACTTGGGAAAGACAACACAAAGAAGCACTTGATACTGTGGGAATTTTGAAAATACATGGATGATTCCCACAAATTGTAAGATGATTTTTTTGTATTCTCAATTGAAGATAATATAGATTCTTCTGCTTTGAAATTTTTTCCTGGGAATTTATTTATTTTATTTTTCAAGCAGCTTTTTTCATAGAAACTTGTATTTTTTTCTTCACCCAAAACTGCAGTTGCACTGATACATTGACCATAGTTGCTATGATTCTCTGCTGCAACCTAGTCTCTTTGTATATAGTATTTAAACCATTCATGTGATCTGTGTAATATTGTGACTCTTGATTTTAGACCTTCTAATATTTTTAACAAGTTATGAGCCACCTCCACTTTAAAATTGAATATGTGTTTCCAGCTTAAAATTTCCCACTAAATAATTGCCTGCTAAAAGCCCATTATAAGCACTCCCCCTGCCCCCCCCTCCATAATCATTGTTTGTATTGTTCCACATTAGGAGAAGAGATTTAAACTTGAAAATACAAACCTCCTGCCTTGATTGTGCCTATAATTCATGTCTATGTCTCATTGTCTTGCAGCCATGGTTGTACACCACAGTGGAAGGTTTCTCACTGCTTGATTTAAAATGTGGCCTGCTGGAAAAAAGCTATGCATCTGAACATATCCTCTGCCTCCTTGTCTTCTACTTACACCTTCTTTCTCTCTGCATTATCCTATCTGTTCAAAAGTCTCAGCCTCCAGAAATGAAGTTTGCCACCACCCCTATTTCCTGGGAGATTAACAACACCTAACCAAGAACAGCCTCCTCATAATTCTAAAAAAAGATGCCAACAGAAACCCTGGATCCAGAAATGACAATACCTCCCCCCCCCTGCCCTCTCTTCCAAATTTGCCCACAGAAGTCAGAGTGTTTCCAAGCCAATTTCTGAAATCTGCCACCAACTTTCTCCTGGACGGCATGAGCTGGAAAAAAATATTGGCTTTAAGCATTGATGTTGCAAGGAGAGCTAAGATTGTAAATGGGCTGAAAAAGAAGAGCATATGAAGATAACTAGTCTGGTGCATTCAGTACTGTGTTTTCTCCATAAGGAAGACAAACTAAAAGCCAGTTTTAGAAATTTTTGGAAATAAGGATTAGTACCTGAAAACTTTAAACACCAAGAAATTCTCTGACTCCAGATTTCTGTGGCAAGAGGGCCATACTGTATCCAACAAGAAATTGGCCTAGGACATACTACATGCCTCCATTAAAAACAAATTTCTACAGAGCCTTACATATCTTTGAGCAATGAAAGTCATCCTTTTTCATCTACAATCCAAATACTGCATAATCAGCAGATTGGCGCAAGTAGAAGCCTGAAAAAAAAGACTTCTGAACATCAACCATCTTTCCTTTGCCGATTCCTACCTATCAATTTTCCACAAGAGGTACTAGGTGAGAGATTTATGAGAGATTGGGATCAGATTGACCATGAAAGATATCCTAGGCCCCAAATTACACAAAAACCTACAAGAGGATGGGAATCTCCCACAGAAATTCAATTCGACTCAGCTGGAAATACTTCACTCTCTCTTGATGAATCTGCAAGAATTCTGGAATCCTGTATCCCAACAGAAATGGGAGTGTTGGAACATTACATGGCAAAGTCCAAAAATGTGATGCCAAGGCATAATGTAGGGTATATAAACAACACATGTTTACAATGAGAGAGTTCTGAACGCAATGATACCTATGATATTACCAATCTTGTGATCTTGCCCGACAACAGGGGGGGCTGTAATTCGGAAACTCCAGATAGAGTCCCTCCAGGTTCTAATTTACTAGGTTGATATTTAAAGATACAAAGCGGGAATTCCAAAGATATTCCCACAGGGCCACAGGGTATCAAAGAACTTCGGTGCTTCTCATATGGACTCCTCTTTATACAAACGCACTCCTGCCATCCCGTCACTATATTGTCCTTTCAATGCTTGGACCCTATCTCCTGTGTCGTCCAGGCTTTAATCCACCCTGGAAGCAGCTCCCTCTTTTCGAATTTGCCTAATAACCCAAAAGGTTCGTCCTCCTAAAACTATTTCCAACCTGTCCTCCCATGCTATCTATCCCTAAACAAATCCGTTGCCCAAAGCGTGGAATTCTGGGTAATAAAACCTAATCAATTTCATTTCAACTAAACTGGCTCAGCTATCAGTCTGGTTCGTACTGGCCTAAATCACCCTGTCACAGTCGCCTCGCCACCCGTGTGATAGTTGCTCCTGTAGCTTATTTCCAGCCGAAGGAATATGTCACCCAATCCCGATCTTCCCCCATCCTATCATCTTCCTCCTGCCACTCCTTGGTTTCCTCCTGGGGGGGTTCTCTTTCCTTGTTGCACGTCGGGATCGGCATCTACCCACAGGTTTCCAGTCTTGTGTCTGGTTCTGCGAAGCTCTCGAATCCCTCACTCTTGCCCAGTTCTCCTATCAGATGGTCACTGGTCAACTGACTCGATCCGAAGCTGAGGCGGCGCTCAAACGCCTCCAAGGACTTCGGGATGACTGGCAGAAACAAAGAACTCGATGGTCCGAGCATCATCAGAAAGCTGCCGATCTCAAAGCTCTCCAACGTAACCCTAGCGCTCCTCTGATCTATACCGTCGAGGCTTGCTGCAATCAAATGGGTATCGCCACAATCCGTTTCAGTTAAGTTGAATCCCCCTGATCGATCCAAAGGTATTTTTGGCGATTCCGAGTACAAGCACTTGTTTTAAATGATCGCAAGACACTGATTGATTATCTCCTATCCTATGATTCAAAAAAATTGCTCGTGTAGACGAGCTGGAGAGGTTGATTCAAGACTTTAGATCATGTGCACTTTATCTGGTTCATCTCCCAGTCCCAGAAGGGCCCGATGCATCTTTCCGCTCTGCTTTGCCCGATCTGTGGAGCATACCACACTCAGCCCCTGGAACGGCCCCGGTCGCCCTACCCGGACAAGTCGCTGGTTTCTCGGCCGAGATGGCACCGATGAATACCATTCAAGGTCTCACTGATCAGATCTCAATGAACAATTCATCTTATCCATCCTCTGGTTTTTATGGAAACACTCAAATGATGATCAATCCTGCTTCGATGCAGTATCCCTCTCAACCGCAACAATTTCAGCTCAATGGCTTTCAATCACAGCCTCAACCTCTTAGCAGCTTTCAACCCCAGCAGCAACCGAACGGATACCATTTACAACCGAATAGCTCGATAGGACTTCAACCCACTCATCAGATCAATCCTCAATTTACCAATCAGCAGCAACCCTTAACGCCTCAGCATACGCAACTACTCTTCAATCAACAGATGAATTTTCAACAGCAAACTGCAGATCAAGCTCGAATCAATTCATTCTCGGCTAACGTTTTCCAGCGACCCGGATTTCAATCATTGCCTAGTTCCGCTAACTCAAGCCAAAATATTTCATCATCTCCCCTCAATCCATTCAACCCGAACGCCCCTCATGGCGCTGTGTTAGACGCGAGTCAGAGGTTCCCTGCTGTTCAATAGAGGAGCACCCTGAGAGCAAACAGCCTTTTTCCTCTTACACTTTTGTTTCTACCCACCGTTTCCGCTTCTTCTGCTATTGCCCACTGAAATGACCGTAATTTCAATTTGTGTATTGTAATTTTAATTGACACCGCAATCAACCTCTCGTAACCGTGTATATTGCGATTTGTCGGGTGTGTACATACTAACATGACCCTAACAGCATTGAACGATCTGTAATGCTTTCGAAGCGCGACTTTTTTCCTGGACCATATCCACCTGCATCATAGAATGCTCTGCCAATAAGCCTGTCAGGGTCAAATCATTCGACTTCTGATACCATAGTTATGTTCCCAGATCGCATGTCTGGAAACTAATGATTGGTTCAATCGCTACTAAACAGTCCTCGAACGTCATCAAAAAAAAAAAAAAAAAAAAAAAAAATCCAAGGGGAAGATTTCTGCCTTGTTCTTTAATACTTCTTTTTTTTAACCTGCATCAAAATTCATAACATGCTAGTCTTCATGTTCTTCTGTAGATATCCATGTGGCTATGTTGCCATGGTGGAGAACGTTTTGGCATCGACTCTATGCTGGATACAACCACTCTACCGTGGGCTAATCCAGCGTGTTGTGATTTAACCGAGAAGGACGCCGCGCAAGTTGCTGGCGACTTGGGATTTTTGAGTGGTGGTAAATCACTGATATCAACTCTTGAACCTTAGAAGGCTCTTGGGTGACATGCTTGAGGAATGGGGTGATGTTTCAAGAATACGATCCGGTAAGGTCTTAGATGAACTTTTCTTTTATACAACCGAGAGAACCTACTCGTGGATCTCTTCGAGGCACAATCCTGGGGACACTTTGTTTAGTGAGATTCTAGGAGGTGGGTTTCTAGGAACCAATGTTAAAACAGAGCAGAAGCCCATGTGGACAAATCAATTCTTTTACTTTGGTTTCCCACACCATTCTATTTGCTTTTGCAAGCTCACAGTTCAGGAAACACGTGATGTTTTCTTATTGGTTGCTGCAGTTTTTTTCCTGCCTCCAACAAGAGTAGTAAGGTGGTTGCCTACATGTTGAATTTTCTTCTCCTCATCCTCTCTCTTAGTTTAATGCTGCCTATTTTCTTTCCTTGATGACAACTCTTTTCTTCTTCTTCTTCCTTTGTCTCTTTTTCATCTTTTTTTCTTTTCTTTTCTTTCTATCTTCTATTAGAATGTTCAAAATCTCACTTGTGCTCAACACTTGTGAAAAACTTGTTGGACAAGTTTCAGCTCTTGCTGAGTGATTGGAGGTTCTTGAGAATTCAGTAGCTTTAATCACTCATTGTTTGTAACCTATGATTGAGTTACCATCTCCTCCAAAAAGTTACTCAGTTTCATCATCAACTTTATAGCATGGATTCAAGTGACAAAAATTTCAATCACCTAGAATGTTTCATATTTCATTATAAATCAGCCTCATTACTGTTTCAACCAAAATCTGTACCTGTCAGGGATTTAACCTCTATTGTTATACTTGGGCCATGGTTAAACCTGAAAAAATAAGACAAACCCAATAATTGAATCAGTTAATCACTTAAATAACCAAAACAATAGCAAAAAGCATACACACTTGAATAATACCAAGGTATTATGGGGAAATAGCCACACCTTAAACCTTTATTAAAGGCAAGGGGCCTGGCTTTAAATGAATAAAGCTCAAAGGAGGTTTGTTTATAAATAAACTCATACCCTTTATAGTAGTAATTCACAAGGGTTACTACTCCAATTTTGACCTTCCACTCAAAATTGGAGTTGATAATAAGGCTATTAATTGATTATAATACTAAATTTTATAGCCTCAGTCAATCTTCTCTTGAGATTTAGCTTGATGGGCTTGTTAACTCTTGCTGTATTCTTTTGCAAAAATAATAATATAATAACTGAGGAAGGGGCTATAGGGTAAAGATCCTCCTCTTTTAAGGTAACAGGAGCCCTCAGGGGACTCAAGGGATCATTGGGGGGGTGCTAGGCTCTCCATGGTTTTGTCCTCAAGGGCTCAAGACCTCATTACACCATACCCAACAAGGAATGGGGACTAGTACTCATTGGGGAGATTTTCAATGTCAAGTTTCAATTAACATACCAAAGATGTTAGTTAATTTATCCTAGGATTTAAATATAATTATAAAGGATGGTTTGGAATCCCTAGAAAACCTCATAAAAATTGCATACCTTTATTTACATATAACTTGATAGCCTTGGTGTGTACTTACTTCTTAATTCCAAGTACCTTGGCATATATTGTACATAAAGAGTATGTATACTCTTGGCAATAATCTCACAAGGTTTATAACTTACAACTAGGATCTGGGCTCTCTGAGTGGAAACACTCAAGGATAATTGGAGTATATTAAAACATTAATACATCTCAAAGAGTGATAAGATTAAACTTATACAATCTATCTATACAGAGTAGAGAGTAGGGGTTAAAATAATTATTATACTTTATTCCCAAAAGAATGGAAGACATTGGGAACTTCTATATCAATATTTGGGGCACATCTGAGTCCTCATAACTTAATTTAAAGCAATATTACACCCCCTTCTTGATAATATATATTATCAAGGTTTTAATTCCATGATCAATACTCATAAGAAAAAAAAACTTACAAATGATTTTAAAATATTATCAAAAATTACTACACATTTATAAAACACTTTATCCTTATTTATTCTTGACTCTATGATGAGTTAAAGCAGTGAAATTTGTGTTAAACCAAAGAAGATAAGCCCAACAATTAGCCACTATACTAACAAGATATATGGATTGTTCAGAAATTTGAAAAACTGTATTTGTCTTGTGGCAGACAGTAACTATCCTTCTTAGCTAATCCATAACTCTAAATTATGAGAAATCAATCCTGGTTTAGACTTAGTTTGATGTTGAATGAGTGGCCTTCTATAGCTTTACATGGCCACTATTATAGGCTTCATGCCCCTTCCCTATTTGAAGGTATCACATTCCCAAGTCATGTATGATGTTTAGAGCATGTCTGGGTGCCTGTCTAAGTTTGAATTTGTGTGCATCAAGCAGGACTTGGATTTGTGCTCAGAGAACTTGATCAGGTCAGGCTTGCAGTGGTCAAAACCAGGTACCCAACCAAAATCCTCTTGATACTGATTAAAGCTGGTTTCAACCAACCAACCAGTCTCCACTCCTCCATCAAACATCACTTTATCACCACACCTCATTTGCCTATTTTTTTTCTATACTTCTTGTTCTTTTAATATTTTTTTCAATCAATAGTTTTTTTCTTTTATTTCTTTTTTTTCTTTTTTTTCTTTTTTTTCTTTTTTTTCTTTTTTTTCTTTTTTTTCTTTTTTTTCTTTTTTTTCTTTTTTTTCTTTTTTTTTCTTTTTTTTCTTTTTTTTCTTTTTTTTCTTTTTTTTCTTTTTTTTCTTTTTTTTCTTTTTTTTCTTTTTTTTCTTTTTTTTCTTTTTTTTCTTTTTTTTCTTTTTTTTCTTTTTTTTTCTTTTTTTTCTTTTTTTTCTTTTTTTTCTTTTTTTTCTTTTTTTTCTTTTTTTTCTTTTTTTTCTTTTTTTTCTTTTTTTTCTTTTTTTTCTTTTTTTTCTTTTTTTTCTTTTTTTTCTTTTTTTTCTTTTTTTTCTTTTTTTTCTTTTTTTTCTTTTTTTTCTTTTTTTTCTTTTTTTTCTTTTTTTTCTTTTTTTTCTTTTTTTTCTTTTTTTTCTTTTTTTTCTTTTTTTTCTTTTTTTTCTTTTTTTTCTTTTTTTTCTTTTTTTTTCTTTTTTTTCTTTTTTTTCTTTTTTTTCTTTTTTTTCTTTTTTTTCTTTTTTTTCTTTTTTTTCTTTTTTTTCTTTTTTTTCTTTTTTTTCTTTTTTTTCTTTTTTTTCTTTTTTTTCTTTTTTTTCTTTTTTTTCTTTTTTTTCTTTTTTTTCTTTTTTTTCTTTTTTTTCTTTTTTTTCTTTTTTTTCTTTTTTTTCTTTTTTTTCTTTTTTTTCTTTTTTTTTCTTTTTTTTCTTTTTTTTCTTTTTTTTCTTTTTTTTCTTTTTTTTCTTTTTTTTCTTTTTTTTTCTTTTTTTTTCTTTTTTTTCTTTTTTTTCTTTTTTTTCTTTTTTTTCTTTTTTTTCTTTCTTTTTTTTCTTTTTTTTTCTTTTTTTTCTTTTTTTTTCTTTTTTTTCTTTTTTTTCTTTTTTTTCTTTTTTTTCTTTTTTTTCTTTTTTTTCTTTTTTTTCTTTTTTTTCTTTTTTTTCTTTTTTTTCTTTTTTTTCTTTTTTTTCTTTTTTTTCTTTTTTTTTTCTTTTTTTTTTCTTTTTTTTCTTTTTTTTCTTTTTTTTCTTTTTTTTTCTTTTTTTCTTTTTTTCTTTTTTTCTTTTTTTCTTTTTTTCTTTTTTTCTTTTTTTCTTTTTTTCTTTTTTTCTTTTTTTCTTTTTTTCTTTTTTTCTTTTTTCTTTTTTTCTTTTTTTCTTTTTTTCTTTTTTTGTTTTTTTGTTTTTTTCTTTTTTTCTTTTTTTCTTTTTTTCTTTTTTTCTTTTTTTCTTTTTTTCTTTTTTTCTTTTTTTCTTTTTTTCTTTTTTTCTTTTTTTCTTTTTTTCTTTTTTTCTTTTTTTCTTTTTTGTTTTTTTCTTTTCTTTTATTTATTTATTTTCTCTTATTTTCATTTTGATTTAATTTGGGGCAGAAGGGTTTTATTTATATAGCCAAATTCATTTTTCAAAATCCTGTTCACAACTTTAAATGAAAAAATGAGAAACCTAGTCCTATGAAAAGATTGGCTTTTCAAAGGTTGGAAAATACCAACATCAACCTCCTTCAAAAAAAAAAATTGAGTAGCCAATGTTGTTCTCTGAAATCTTAGCCCCTGACCCAGGTTCAAGGATCTTGCCTCTCCATCAAGCTTTCACACCAGGCAACCCCAAATTTGGGGGGTGGGGAAATCTAGTAAATACATACATTTTTTGATATTTGTAATGTACAATAAAAAATGAAAAAAGGGTTCATTTTTCATTTCAACCAACTTTGATTGGTTCCCAGGGGAAGCTTACAAGGCACCAAATTAATGTAGCTGTTTGCAAAGGGGTGCTTGGCAAGGCACCCAAATGATTTGGCTGGTTGCCAAGGTAACTTTGATGGGTACCATGCACACTTTTCTTTAAAAAAAGACATAATAAATTCATGTGGAGAAAAAAATGGATTTACACGCCATCCTGAGGGATTAATTAGATGGATCTGGCATAGAAGAAACCTGTACCAAGAAGTTTGTGATCTTGAAGTAGGGCTCAGAGTGCAATCTAGTAGTAAAAATTTAAAATTAACTTTTGATGTGGTTCAAAGACAGAGATAAAGATTATTTGATAAAACAAAATGAAATTGGTGGAAGCTGGATTTGTAAAATTTTCCACAAGAAAGATGCAATACTATATAAAATACACTAACTGAGGAAAAAATTACAATCATAAAATAAATTATATTTCAAACACAATGATGAAGCCCTTTGGTTTGGAATTTAAAGGGAAAGAGATTACTGACTACTTTGAGTAAAGAGTTTGCATCAAAGGTGATAACTGGGAAATAAAATATACTAATCAATGAGCTTAATATAATCTGAGCCTTCAGTGGGAATGATCAAATATTGTAAGGAGGATGTTAGAGTTCTTTAAAGTAAAATTCAAGTAAAAACTCAGTGGTAAATTCAAGTTTGATTGATTTCATCAAATAGGTTAGCCTGTGTCTTGGTAAAATCAAATCCTTAAAAATGACAAGCTATGCAATTGACAATTAATTTAATAAGTAGATTTTTTAAAGATGAATGGAAAATTGAATTATTCTTGCTTAAAGATTGATGCCAATTTACTGGGTAAGAATTCCATAGTCTGTTGATTCAAAAATAATGGAAAAGTAGAAAAGAAGATTTAATTACAGTTACTGAGACTCAAATCAAGTGGTCCCTATTCTTCAGAGATAGTACATCATATCAAAAAATCATTTTCAATTTTGGTGTGCTTTTCTTTTGGTGTGATGTTTTAAAGTTGTCAGGTAGATTCTGAGAGATTGGCATGAATTTTGGGTATGAATCTGAGGGTAGATGGTTCTATTTTTCAGTTAAACTTCAAAGGATGAAAGTTTACCAGGTAAAAAATCTGAAAGGTTCTAAAATCTTTGAGGAGAATTTTCAATTACTTGAATTTATAAATTGTAAACTCCCAAATATCTTTTGCTAAATTTTAATACCCCCTTATCAAATTTATCAACTAAAAATTTTTTTCTATCTAAATTTTACTAATCTCAAAAATGTTTGAAAAAATTATATAATGAAAAAGGAAATCAAGATAAATTCAAAGATTTTTTTCAGAGAAAAATTACTAGTTGCTTTGTTTTGATTTAATAAAGCATGCTTTATTGCAAAATATCCATTGAAGATTTCCCAATTAAAATTTCTGCCAGGGCTAAAAGTGTCATGACCAAAACTTGGCTCAGTCTCCTCAGTCATACTCAACCCTCATCCAACCTCAGTCCTCAGTAAAATCCACCTTCTACCCCTGGATATACATGCAGCACCTCCTGAAGTATCCTCCTGCATGCCCTGAAGGTTCTAGTCTACTCTCACAGGCTCCTCTCTCCCTCTCTATGGCTTGGTGAGTCCTCATCTCTCCTTCAACTCTATCTGGTATGAGAAGTACATACTGTACAACCATAGTACATACTCCTGACTGGACAACCCATACTCCAGTTCAGTAAATGACAAACCCTTCTGTAAAGGCCCATTAACCAATCCTTCAAGCCACTGCCTCAAGTCCAATTGGTCAACATGTAATACCATGGGGCATCCCAGCTCCAGAACCAGTCACCCCTCCTCAAGGCCTCCTCTCAGTTCTCACATATACTGGCCTCTCTTCCCTTCCTATACAAATTATCCTCAAGGAATTAGTATAATACTTCTTATTGGCTAGTCCCTGTTCCAATAGGTTCAATCTCAGCACAAGAAAGACATCCAACCTACCTTACTCATCTAACCTACCCCTTTGGTGTTAATCCTATAGGATTCACTTGTCAACCTCCTTCTGAGCCTTACCCCTGGATTCTCCTTCTTATCATCATCATTACTCTATGTCTCTTCCTAATTGAAATCAACCTCATTTCTTCATCCTGAGTTCTTTGATAAGTAGTGCCTGTGCCTTCAGCCCCTTGCACAACAGGCGCAGTTTTTACAAAAAGCCAGTAAAATATGCATTAAGGTGAGTTTAGAGTAATTTTTTTTAAAAACTTCATAATAAAAAAAATGATGAATGGAACATGTAGATTATTAGAGATAATAAGTAACTCTAAATTAAATTATTTCTGAGATTTCAATTTTATTTGAAAGAAAAATCTCCTCTGTTGAAAAATCCAAAAATTATTTCCCCTAATACCAATTTAATTGAAATTTTAAGCTCAATATCCTCAATATATAATTTGAAATTTGAAAGCATGAAGCCAACAAAAATCAAACCACTTACCCATTTTTTTCTAAAATCAAAATTATATCCAAAAAATGGACCATTCATATGAATATCTAAGTAAATATATTCAATTTTTACTTATAACTCTTGCATAAATTTGAATAAAAAAATAGAATCCAAACCCATTTGAAAAGCAAGAATATTTCATTTTAAAATTCATCTATTCCTTTCCTGTTCAACTTTGGAATCTTTTCATTCATACTCAATTTATCCTCTGAATTTATTGATGATTGCCAATGAATGATTATTTCCTGAAATTAATCAATATTTCCAAATTAATTTAATTGAATTTTAAATTATCACTAATCCCTTTAAATGAAGCCATCACTTTGCAAATTCAACATTGAATCAATTCAATCAAAATATCATTTGTATTAATCTAAAATCACACCATTAATTTTTTCCTAGAATAAAGAAATATTTGGAGGAATTTTACA
Source organism: Puccinia polysora (assembly GCA_025617555.3). Taxonomy (NCBI): domain Eukaryota; kingdom Fungi; phylum Basidiomycota; class Pucciniomycetes; order Pucciniales; family Pucciniaceae; genus Puccinia; species Puccinia polysora. Next base: position 51,912,785 of record CM062614.1, read on the forward strand.
TTTTTCATTACTATATTACATGTATACCCAAGCTACTTATGTTATTGATTCATTTCATCACTTCAGGATAAGTTTTGCTGGTTTTACTATTAAAAAAAAGGAAATTTCTTTGAAATTGAATTAAAACCCCTTTTTGTATTTTATTTATGAATAATTTATTTAGTTTCAAAGATATTTTGTTGGCTCTACCAATTCCTCAAATAACCAGTAAGCTCTCTCAAATTTTGAATTACTCCTTCCCAGTTAAAATCATTTCTCATTCTCCTCAAGCCAATATTCATTCACCACTTTGAATGATTCCTGAGTCAATTTCTTTTCAAGCCCAGCCAGAAGTATTACATCCCTTTTGATTGAATTATCATCCTATCCATCTTTAAATATTTCTGATACTGTTAATTCCTTCTTCTACTGCTATCTGCCACTTTTGATATATGATACATGCTTTTAATCAGTCTTCAGGACCACAGTTCCTGCATTCTTGTGATTTGTTATTCATTCATCATTCTTTCCTAAAAATTGAAATTACCATTGGCAACTATAGGAATATTTTGACAACTGGGAAGCAGGTGTCCTTAGTATAGTTTTTATTACACTTGCCATGCACATGAGAGACCTGGGTTCAATTCCCAGAGGACACATTTCAATTTCACATTCTTATAACCACCACCCAGAATTTATTTATCAAGCCTCTGTGTGACATGAAGATCCATTGCATTTGAACAAAAGTTAATCTTTGAGGAAGTACACTCACACACCTGCGCCCCCTAATCCTACCCCCCCCCCCCCTCCCCAAGCTCCAATTCAAAACAAATGGCTAATTGATTCTCAAAATAAAAAATTTCCTGGGCAAGCAAACTTGATTTCTTCAAAATTCAGATTTTCCTTGGAGGGAACACCAGTATTCTTTAATGTAACTTTTCAGTGAGTGAAATTAAGGTATCCCTGGTTGATTAAAAGTAGATCAAAATTGTTTTTCTAATTAATAAAAAAACTCCATAAAAATTTAATAATTAATTTCAAGAATCTTTTTGATCTGTAGGATTAATTCAATAAAATAATAGATATAAAAATATTAAATGGCCAGATAGACATGAGATAAAAAATCTGCTATCAAAATAACTATATTATCATATTTTGAAGAGTCTTCTAAAAAAAAAGTATTATTATAAAGATATTGATATAAATATAAAGAGATTATCATTACAATCAACCATTAGCCAATACATGGATTGAGACTATAATCATGAAAGAAGGAATCAACAATGAAATTTAGATTTATCAGAGAAGGATTATTAAATATAATGGGATTAGATTTTTGTATTTATATTATTTCAGTTTCAATGAGAATCAAAATATAAAATTTGAGGAAAACCAATGAGAAAAAAGACATATTTTTTTCATTTGGAGGGAGTAAAACCAAAGATAAAAAATTAATAGGGGGAAGTAAAGATTCAGAGTGAGTATTGAAAAATTTTTGAGGAATATGAGTAAATTTTGAGGATGAAGGAGTTTTCATATATCCTCAAAAAGATTTTTTTACTGTATGTGAAAGAGAATCAGAATTACACAAAATTTTGGTGGTAGGATTAAAAATTGAACACAGATTTGTCCCCTTCATTATACCGTTCTCTGTCAGTGTAAATATATTCATGAGAATACTCCATGTGCCCCCCCTGAATCTGGTTTCATAATTTGTAACTGGTTGAAGCTCATTTTTCTAGTCCTTAATTTTGAAATGGTTAATGATAAATTAACAACCCATTTGAGTTGTTTACACAACTAAAATGGGTTTTGTGGCACGCTGCACAACTACAATCAAGTTTTTTGGCCTCTACATGAGTTTATTGAGTTGTGTGGATTCTACACGCCCCCCCAGTTGTGTAGTGTGCCACACGTTGGTTTGTAGACGTGTGGCACCACACAAAACTAGGGGGGGGGGGTGTAACTGGTGGGAATCCCCCCCTCCTTTTGTCAATTCCCTGGAGAGGGCAATCATATCCCCCTACCAGGGCCCTGGGGGTTGATTCCCCCAGGGCTTAGCTATTGGAAGATGGGCTGGGGGGTGGTCAGATCCCCTCAGCCATGTTGCTCCTTGCCCTTGGTAAAGGGGGGGGGGGGCGGGGAGAGCACCCCTTGGTTTTCTCCTCCCCCTTTGTAAAGGGGGGGGGGGGGGGGAGAGGGCCCCTCAATGGTGGGGAGGTGATCAGGTCCCCCCCACCGCCAGTTTACTTGCTGTTACCGGCCTAGTTTTTAATGGCTGGTGGAAGGGTGATCAAATCCCCCCAACCGCCGGTTGCCTTGTTGCAACCGGCCCCTGGGTTGAGTGGAGTCATGAATGGGACGTGTAGGGCCCCACACAACTCCCACAAAACTGGGGGTCATGAATTTATCATCACCCTTTTGAAATTTGAATTCTCCTTCTTAAATTTTTCACTTGTTTTCCTTTTATTCTTTTTCCCCTTTTGAAGTCTTTTCTATTCTCTTCATCTTTTATTTCCTCTCAAAAGTGTATATTGATGTAATTCACCAAAAATGAAAAATAAATAAATATATTAATTTAATACTAGATATGATAGATAGATATAATATTTAATAAATTAATACAATGATTGACTAAATGAATTTAGAACATAGTTATTTGAATTGATTTAACCAATAATTAATAAAAATAATATAATAATCAATTCGTGTAAATTATATATATATATATATAACAAAATGAAATAAAATCAATAAAATAAAATAGATAACATAAAATAAATAAAATAAAATGATTAAATTCAAATAGAATATAATAAAATGAAATGAAATTTTTCTGATCAAATGTATACAAGGAAAAAATAAGTTCCATGAATAAAATAAAATTCTCTTTAAAAAAACTTATTACATGAATTCTTCTCAAATCAAACTCTTTTCTGTGTTTTATGTTTACCATCCCTGAAATTACTTGTGATTTATGTCACACAATTTTCACATTATCATTGAATTATCCTTTTTTAATTTGAGGTATTCCTTCATTTTTGTGTTATTTATGACCTTTTTATTTTATCTAAAATTAAAAAATCATGTTAATTTATTTTTGGAATCATCCTAAATTAAACTCATTTGCCCCTACCTTGTTTCAAGGGCCATTCTTTGCCTTCTACTTACAATTCAACTGAACCAATTTCTATAGTTTTGTTTTTGTAATTTATTTTCCAATCCCTTTATTAGGGAGTATCAGATTTAAGCAAGCCCACCATTTTTTAATTGCGGGTTTCAACCCAAATCCGCCATTTTAAACCCGCCAATAAAAATCAAAAAAACCCATGTATTTCAGATCAGACGTGTCAAAGTTAACATGAAAAGTGGGTTTTTTCAAGTAAAGTATATAAAGGCCTTCACCAGCTCAACCACGTGTCACTCCACATCATCACCCATGGTTTCATCCTCTGACCTCATTGGAAAAAATTCCACCTCCATCCTCATCCAGAAGTTTGATTCATTGCTCTCATCACTTCATCAATCTCATCTCTTCCGCTTCATCACTCTCATCCCTGCATCACTTCATCACTCTCACCTTGCTTCATCAATGTCATCACTTTATTGCTTTCATCAAATCCATCCTATCATTGATTCATTGCTTCATCCCTTCATCACTTCATCCCCCCTTCCATCACATCCTAACTCTCATTGCTTCATCACTTCATTTCTTCATTGCTTCATCCCTCCTTTCATCACATTGCTTCATCAATTTATTGCTTCATCCCTTCATCCCTCTTACTATTTTTGAATGGCCCCTCAGCAATCCTCCCCCCGCAAGTACACTGAACCAAAGCAAACATCCTGCAGGAACTCAAAATCCAAAAATCCCCCCTCATTGGCTTCCAACATCTCAAGTCAGCTCCAGAGACCTGATCAAATCATCCTTGTAAACTGGCTCAAAATTCCCTCCAACTATGATTCTTTCTTTGGATTGGAACATGAAACACAAGTTTTCCAACCTCCATACTCTAATTTTAAGGGTTATCTCCTGATGGCTAATGAACTAAAAAATAAAACCAAGGTAGGATGGCTCTTTCATCCAAACAGATGAGGAAGCAATTCAAAAACTATCAATCCAAAAATTGCCCCTTTAACCAATGCTGACAAGCCCCATTCTGTCCCTGTCACTGTATGTTTCCCAATTCATCTCCTCCCATCCACGTACTAAAGTTTGGCTGAGGATCAATAAGGGATTCAATTTTCTGTATAAAATTTTGAGGGTTTCAAGCCCTATTCTTTCCATGTCTCTGTATGTTTGTTAAATCATCTCCTCCCATCTTGTTACCTCCCAACTGTATACTTTGATTGGGGTGAGGATCAATAAGGGATTCAATTTTCTGTATAACATTTTGAGGGATGCAAGCCCTATTGTTTCCACATCTCTGTATGTTTTTCAAATCATCTCCTCCCATCTTGTTCCCTCCCAGGAGAATTCTCTGCTTGGGGTGAGGATCAAGAATGGATTCTTCTTTGCACAAAATTGTGAGGGCCGCGGAAGATTGAAAAGCCAAAATTTAGTTGCACACAATGGGATTTGAACCCATGACCTCAACATTGGTGAGTGACGCATGAGCCACCAAGCTAATTGTTCCATTTCCAGATGGGCCAATGTACCTGTCCCCCCTGGCACTAAAATACATACATCAGAGGCTGCCGCCCGCAATCAATCCATGGATTTCCGGCAGGCGCAGAGGAGGTGAAGGCGGTGGAGGCTGCTTCCCAAGATTGACTGCCGGCGGCGGCAGAGGAGAAGCTGGAGGAGGCTGCCATCAATCAATTGCTTGATCAATTGCGGGTGGCTGGAGAGGAGCAGGAGGAGGAGGCCGCAATTTCAATCAATTGAGTGCTGGTGGCAGCCTCCTCCTCCTCCTCCTCCTGATTGCCGGCGGCGGCAGAGGAGGAGGAAAAGGAGGCCACCGCCCATGATTGATTTATCAATTTTGGGCAGAGGAGGAGCTTTAGGAGGCTGCCAGTGATCCATTGATTTATTGCTGGCGGAGGCAGAGGACAAGGAGGCCGCAGGGAGAGGAGCAGGAGGAGAAGGCTGCAATTGCAATTGATTGATCAATTTCAGGTGGTGGGAGAGGAGCAGGAGGAGGAGGCCGCAATTGCAATCAATCAATTTCAGGCGGCGGCCTCATCCTCCTCCTCCTCTTCCTCTGCCCGCAATCAATCAATTGCTCAATTGGTTGCCAGCAGCTGCAGAGGAGGAGGAAAACAAGGCTGCCGCCCATGATTGATTGATCAATTGCCGGCATAGGAGGAGCTGGAGGAGGCCGCCAGTAATCAATTGATTGATTTCTGGCGGCGGCAGAGGACAAGGAGGCCACTGGGAGAGGAGCAGGAGGAGAAGGCCTCAATTGCCATTGATTGATTGCTGGCCGCAGAAGAGGAGGAGGAAAAGGAGGCCGCCAACCATGATTGATCAATTGATTTCCAGTGGAGGAGGAGCTGGAGGAGGCCCCTGGCAATCAATCAATCAATTGCTGGCGGTGGCAGAGGACAAGGAGGAGGAGGAAGCCAGCCAAATCTTTTTGGAACATGATTTGGATATATTTCTTGATTGACTGGGGATTGCAATTCAAGATTGCAGGATCAAGGTTTCCCTGCAAGGCCATTTGAGATGCTTGAGAACCAAGGGATTGGATAGCCACAGACAGTGGTTTGGCTTGAAGTTGGGAGGATTATGAGAGGGCAACTCAGGTTCAGTGACTGGTTTCCTGTTAACATCTGGGAAAATTTACTTGCTTTGCAGAATTTGGGAACTTACCTGGCGGATTGAGCAAGGAGGTGTGGGGGGGCCTCAAGGTTGAATGCTCAGAGGATCAGCAACAAATGAGGGGCAGGAAGAGGAGGAAGGGGGGGGGGCTTACCAGGGGTGCCAACCAAAGGAGGAGGGGAGGTGGTGGGTGAGGTGGTGGTGATGGGTGAGGTGGAGGTGATTGGTGTTTAATGAGGAGGAGGAAGGAGTGGACCAGTGGTTAAGAGTTCAGTCAGCTTTTTTGTTTTTTCCACTTGCTGCCAGGAAGTTTAATTGGACATGTTGAGAAAGATGGTAATTTGATGTGGGTTGATGAGATGATGATGGGATTTGTGTGAAGATGGAGATGTGAAGCAATAGAGATGTGAAGCAATGGAGATGAGGTGTGTGTGATGTGATGGAGATGGGATTGGTATGGATTTGCTGACGTGGATGGGTGTTTTGGATGTGATGGATGGTGGATGGACAATGATGCATAAATGGTGTTTTTAATGGCGGGTTTGATGTTTGAAATCTGCCATTTTCCTGAAACCCGCCATTTTGAAATACACCAGTTAGGGGTTATGTGTATTTCAGAAACCTGCCATTAAAAATGGTGGGTTTGGTCAAAAAAAATGGCGGGTTTCTAATGGTGGTTTTTCTAACTCTGATATGCCCTATTAGTTTCATCTCATTCTTCAATTTCTCCTCCCATTCCTCTAATTACTTGTCTATCCACCATGGAAAATCAATGATCACTTCTAGGAAAGTGACATTCAAAATTAGAAAGGGGCCTTTGTGCTCTGATGTCACTTGAATACAAGTGATGGTTAATTTTTTGTGGTGCTCCATTACAACCAAATTTCCTTTTGATAAAATTTCTCAAGTCTCAAATTTAACATCATCTGGTTACTCCTTGAATTCATTTTACAAAACTTTCCCCTTATTTCTTCTTTCTTCTTTTACCCCTTCTATTTAACCAAAGTACCCATTTGCAAAAATTACTTAAAACTGTTCACCCTTGAAGATTTTTCAACATTTTAACTTGCCAGTCATTGCACTGGCTGCTTCAGTTAACTCTGTATGCTCCATGTTTCCTTTCAACCATTCTTTTAAATTCTCACATAAATTTATTCTAAGAAATCTTACTAAAGAACTTCCTTGACTTCCTTCAATTTTTTTAAAAAACTTAATCTGGCTTGGTTTTCCATTTCTCAATGAAATATTTTTACAATTCTTCTCATCCAATATTTTATTGAATGATGCTTACCAGGATATTCCTGTAATATTTGTGACAGATTTTTATCCTACTTGATGTCATTTGATTCATTTTCTTACTTTTATTTTTCTTTTGAAAATTTTGTTAATTCATTCCAGACAAATAATTATTCTTGGAAGTCATTGTAATCTTGAAGAAATTCTAATTACTATCATATATGTATGATTAATTTAGGTTTCCAAATTTGAATTCTCTCAAAAATAGTCACTCTAAATTGAGCCAGGTTTTTTTCATTCATCTTACACTTGTCTGACCACTCCTCATTGGGTAAGCCTGTGATTCTCCATTGCCTATTATGCATTTTTACATTTGCTCATATGAATTCTACCTTTTTTAATAACCAATCTCCCTGTCTTGATTCTTGGCTCCAACTTCCACTCTATCTCTTCATTTATTTGTGAATACAATTCCTTCATTTTTTTTACTGCTTTCCACAGAAATCAAGAAGGACTTGTACTTGAGTTATAAGAGCCTTCCTACCTTCTATAACCCAAAGAATCAATTTTTGAAATGCCATAACTTCAGCCCATTATTTGTATTAATTAACATTGAAATCCAAGGTTACTCAACTGTAATTCTTCTTCCCATTGCCTTTAAAAATTTTTGAGCCATCCTCAAATTTCTCCACAAAATATAACCCATGGTCGTTACTGAATTTGGATTTCCCATGCTTACCTTTGTGTGTGTCCTTGGGTCTTGGGACAAGCACATCAGGTAAGACATAAGGCCTGTGTGACAAAAAACATGACTAAATTCACAATCAAGGGCTGTTAGGGGAATAGTTTGATTCATATTGCATGCTGAACATGCTTTTTTGAGTTTTTTGCATGTGTACACAATTCTTATATGAACCATACTGCAAAATCAAAACCATTCTTTTCCTGCTGTTGGCATTAATTTTGAATCATTTCCCTTGAATTCAAGAATTTTTCATTTTATTTTTGCCTGTTTTACAACAAAGCCTCCCCTCATTTGCCAACAAGATGAAATGGATATTTCATTCAGACATCTTGCATTTTCCCTTTTTTTTGAAATTTGGATGACATGTGCAAGAAACTGGTTTACTTAAAGCAGAGAATAAACAAGGAGAACAACTGAGAGACACAATCAACAAGGTAGAAAAAAAATAAGAGTTGCACCAAGAGAGAGGGAATTTGGTTCCAAGAGTGTATGAAAATAAGACACCCATGAAGTAAATTTGAAGTAAGGTGTCTTGTCAGATTGATTACTGGTAGAGAAAAAGGCTTGCTGTACAGGGGGGGGAGTAAGTCTTCCCACTTATTAGCCAAAATCAGTAGTTTGATTTTTAGACACATTTTCAAGGCCAAATTTTCCAATCCAAAAAAACCATATAATTATTTCAAATTGTATGATGATTTATCTTATAATATGTTTGTTAAGATGAAAATTGATTCATTACTAACATAATCCAACTATCATTTTTTGAAAAATAATACAAAAAGGTAGAAAATACCCCAAAATAGATTTTTCATAAAGAGAAAGAATGAAGCCATTCTTTTGCAGTTAGTGTTATTTTTAATATATGGAAATTTAGGGAAGAATAAGAATAGCAATATAAAAAACAAAAATATTAAATTTTGATTTTTCCATTCATGGGAAAAGCAAATTAGATTAATAGGGCATATCAAAGTTAGCAAAACCACCATTTTTTTAACCAACCCCCCATTTTGAATGGCAGGTTTCTGAAATACACATACCCCCTAACTGGTGTATTTCAAAATGGTGGGTTTCATGAAAATGGCAGATTTCAAACATCAAACCCGCCATTAAACCTGCAATTTATGCATCATCATTCATCCAACATCCATCACATCCAAAACACCCATCCACATCAGAAAATCCATACCAATCCCATCTCCATCGCATCACACACATCTCATCTCCACTGCTTCACATCTCTATTGCTTCACATCTCCATCTTCACACAAATCTCATAACCAGCTCATCAACCCACATCAAATTACCATCTTTCTCAACATTTCCCATCAAAATTCCCAGAAGCAAGTTGAAAATGCCTAAACTCTGACTGAACTCTTGTTAGTATTTGACTGCCATTCATACTCTAATTCAGACTCCAATTTGGAATCAACTTGGTTGGCTTTGAATACAAAATATTTGAAGATGATATTGCTGATCTGCCTCAAGCCATCCCTGTCTCATCTTGTCCCTCATCTTCTTCTATGAGAGAACAGATTCTTCCTCTCACCCTTGCTTGCTTTGATGAGTAATGTTTGATTTCAAATTAGGTAAAAAATCCCTTCACCAAATTTTTTTGGTTTTGGCTTTTCACCCAAGATTCCTAGGGTGAGTTGGTTTTTTTTTTCTCATTTGGTGGAGTTGACTTAGAAAAAACAGACTCACAACTTCCAAACCCCCCACCTCACCCCACCAAACTACCAGTCAAACCACCCACCTCACCCCACCAAACTACCAGTCAAACCACCCACCTCACCCCACCAAACCACTGGGGGGTCCACTCCTTCCTCCTCCTCACCAACCACCTCCACCTCACCCATAACCTCCACCTCCCCTCCTTCTTTGGTTGGCACCCCTGGTAAGCTTCCCCCCCTCCTCCTCATCCTCCTCCTCATCCTCCCCATCATCCAATGCTCATCTCTTGATTCATCCACCTCCATCCCCCATCAGGCCCGCCCCACCCCCTTGGTTGATTCCCCAGGTAAGCTCCCCCCTCCCTCCTCCTCATTCCCCTTTTCTCTCCCTCTCACCCCCTCTCACTCCCTCCCACTCACTCACCAGCACCCCCCTCCCTTGGTCTCCCTCACCTTGCTGGCCTTTCCCCCCCTACCATCTTGCTTTGCTTGACAGCCTTGCCCCCTTGCTGTGGTCCGCCCCCCCCTCCCATCTTGCTTGCCCCCTTGCTCCAGTATGCCCCAACCCCCTTGATCCCCCACAAGCCACCCCCCTCCCTTCTGGCCCACCTAGCCCAACCCAAGGCCCGCCCCAAAGCCCGGCCCAATTTGCTTGCACCCAGGTATTTTTTTATTTTATTTTATTTTTTTTTGGTGATGATGTGACCTTTTTTTTTTTTTTGGTAATAAGCCTGGCCCAATCAGTTCACGCCCATGCCCAGTAATTTTTTTTTTTCTTTCTTTCTTTTTTTTTTTTTTTTTTTTTTGGTGATCATGTGACTGACGTTTCTTTTTTTTGTTTTTTTTGGCAATCCTTTTTTGATTGCTTTCCTTCAATTCCATCCCTTCTCCCACAATACTCACAATTTTATCTGCTAAATTGAATCCCTTCTTGATCCTCACCCCAAGTGGAGCATTTGCCTGGGAGGGAACAAGATGGAAGGAGATGAGGTGCCAAACATGAAGAGAGGTGACAAGCAGAGGGCTTTGAAGCAAAAGAGGGATCAAATGAGGGCATCAGAAATCTCTTTGGAATTTGCAGAGGAGGGAATCAATGAAAAGGTTGTATGGTCTGGATGTAAAATGGCCAATTTGTTTTTCCTGACCTTGGCTTTGGAATTGATTTCAAGCAAAAAGGTATAGTAAAAATGGTTTGGGAAGCCAATAAGTACAAGCACTGTAATTTTCCTGCTGTGGAGACTGCCACTCATACAAGAATGGAAATGTCAATGCAAATCAAAAAAACAACTCAAAACACTTGCAGGGACTTGGGGAGTGGGAAAATATACTCCAGTAAAAAAAATATAAATAAAAAGAGAAAATATTTTTTTATTGGTGGGGTTAAAAATAGTCTTAAGCATTGTTGTAATCAAAAATTATTATTTTTTCTTTTTAAGTTTTTCATCATCATAAAAGCAAATATATTTACAATCCCAGAATTTGAGTAATATTATTTAATTCATCTACTGTTCTACTGCTACCAATGTATGCTGCAGCCATTGACCAATTATCCTTTTTTTCTGTTGCCAGTTTTTTGCTCTCCATTTCCAGTTGTGCTTGATGTTGATCCTTCTCCTTTTCCTCTTTTTGAAATTCTAGCTCAGCCTGTTGCAACTTCCAATCAGCATCCCATTTTTGTTGATTAGTCAAACTCTCTGCTTTCTGCTTTTGAAAATAAATAGCCAGTTGATGATCCTACTTCTCCTTTTCAAACTGAAGTTTTTCAGATTCAATTTTTGATTTCACTGTTTTTCAGAGGGGAATAGGAATGAGCTTGATTTTGAAAGCAAGGATAATCCAATGGGCTTACTTGAATCTTGCTTCTCCATGATCTCCTCAGAGCCCAAAAAATTTGAAGTGTTTCTCCTCTTTTGAATGCTATTGGGGTTGGTGTAGATGGAATTGGAGGCCTTTTGCTTTCCCTTTGAAGAGGACGTTTGTGTGGGAACATCATTGCTCTCAATTGAAGGGGATGTGGGAGGCCCCATTGGCTTGAGTTTTTGGCCATTCATGAATGGATGAGCCTGTTTCTTTTGAATCTAAATCAGTCAGGATTAACCAGAAAGAAGACAAAATAACTTGGTTCCTTACTTGAGCAGATGTTGATGGCAATGATGATATGGGAATGAAATCCTCCTCATTGGCCAAGTTCTCCAGTTCTTCCACCCCAGGAAGAGAGATTGCAATCAAAAGAAGTAAGTGAGGGATCCAAGGTTGGGTTTGACTCATCAATCAATTCAGAAGTAGATGTGATTGGAGCTGATTTTGTTTGAATATCACCTTGGCATTGGATGGGGGCCACTCAACGGCAAAGGTTTCATCAAGGTTCTCATTCCTAGGCTGAGAATCCCCATCCAAGTCCTTGGCATCAACTGAATCAGATTTTTTGGTGTCAAAAGCAGCTAGAGTGGTGATTTTGGCCTTCTTTCCAAATATTTCATCCATTTGAATATAAAAAGGACAAATGGAGTCCAACTTATCAACCACCAAGTTGATTCCCTTGACTTAGTTGGAGTGGGTGCTACCAAAGCCGGTGGAGATTGACATGGAGTGGGCCTTTTTGTACTTGTCTTGATCATTCTTGAATTTTTCCCTCATCTGTTTTGATTACATATCCAGCCTAACTTTTGTTTTATTCTTGAGTTCATTTGCCATCAGGAGATAACCATTGACCTTAGAGGATGGAGGTTGGCCAACGCATGTTTTATTGTTGGATCCAAATCAAGCATTGTAGTTGGACAGAATTTTGAGCCAGTTTACCAGGATTCTGTGACCAGCTCTCTTGAGCTGACTTGAGCCTTTGGAAGCTGATGGGGGAGGATTGTTGGATTTTGAGTTCCTTGGGGATGTTTGCTTTGGTCCATTTGATTGTTTAGTGGACTTGCGGGGGGAGGATTGAAGAGGGGCCATTATGAGAGTGATGAAACAAAGAGGATAGGAAGAGATGAGAGTGATGAAGTGACAAGAGGTATAAATCAATGAGAGTTAGGATTTGATGAAAGCAATAAAGCAATGAGGGTGAGGGAGTGATGAGGATAGTGATGCAATAAGAGTTAGCTGGATTTGATGAAAGTGATAAAGGGATGAGAGTGATGAGGATAGTGATGCAATGAGATTTAGATGTGATGAAAGCAACAAAGTGATGAGATTGATGAAGTGATGAGTATAGTGATGAAGAGATGAAGAGCAATGAATCAAATTTTTTGTTCTGATGAGGTTGGAGGTAGAATTTTTCCAAGGTTGGAGGTGGAAAACCGTGATAAAGGGATGAGAGTGATGAAGTGATGAGGATAGTGATTCAATGAGATTTAGCTGGATGTGATGAAAGCAATAAAGTGATGAGGATAGTGATGAAGATATGAAGAGCAATGAATCAAATTTTTTTCCAATGAGGTTGGAGGTAGAATTTTTCTGAGGTCAGAGGTGAAAAACCAGGGGTGTATGAAGTGGACAGGTGGTGGAAGCCTTTATATACTTTACTTGAAAAAACCCACTTATTTCCAGGTAACTCTGACACGTCTGATGTGAAATAAGTGTTTTTTTTTTTATTTTTAATGGCTGATTTGGTTTGAAACCCACCATTAAAAAATGGTGGGTTTGCTTAACTCTGATACTCCCTAATGTGACTTTTTTGTGGGATTAATGATATTTTGATGAAATAACCAAGATGGGTATCTGAGAACTCATGAAAGTCAAGCAGGAATTATTTCTGATTCTATTTGAGCTCTAAAGTATGATTTTGTTTTAATTTTTCCATTTTTTGGAGCTTTCAGAATTTTTGGAAAATGTTTGGTTTTGTTAGTTTTGACAAGGGGCTCATCCTATTGCTTGAAAGCCAATTAAAATTTTCCAATAAAAAAATTTATTTATTGAATAAATATTATTTATCTGATTAATGATTTGATGCCTTAAAGATAAAATAAAAATAAAAATAAAAGGAAATGTCAAATTTCAAAAATGACTGGGAAAAAAAATCAGAAATATTTCTGAGCATAATCTTTTTGTGATTTTTCTGGAAGAGATTCCTCTATATTGAAAAATAGAGTGTAAGAAATTGTTAATCTTTTTCCCATTTATTTTGATTCCAAATGGTCTGAGCTCAATATAACTTATTCATTTTCAGATTATTTTTCAAGAAAAATAAAAATCCTGGTTTTTTCATTTCACACATCAGTGTGAAGACTTACTTCCCCCCCTGTACATCAAACCATTCACACCTCACCCATCAAGGGAAAAACCCCTCTCTTCAATGTGAACCCTGCTTTCTGCATCTCAACCTGGGAATTTTCACTCAGATATGCATTTTCCATATACACTTCTCTGTTGATGCAGAGTATCCCATATATTGAGTTCTCCTATCAGTCAGTCCTGGCGTATGGTTGGGGAGTATTTGATCCAACCCATCCTAGATTACAAAGCAGTTTGCTTTAAGGCTGTAAATTGTTTGCATGCCCCAGGGCATTTCCCTGGGGTCTGAACCCCAGAGCCGGGTTTTGGGGTTGCTTTTCAAGATGCCCCAAAGCCCCAGGGCATTTTGGGTTACCAAACATATACTATATTTCTGCATGTATTTCATTTCTTAACAAGCCCAAAACAAGATATATACTTCAATATTACCTAATTTAAAACAGTCATTAAAATCAATGTGAAAAATATATATATATATTTGCTTGTTTATTTGTAAATATATGTATTTTTTTTGGTTTTTAACAAAGAAAAAGTAACAAAATAATGAAAAAAGGAACAAAACTAAATTGGACCATTGAAAGCTTGGTATCAAGCCTTGAGAAAGAGAAATTGCTTTATTTTTCTTTATTTTAGTGATGATTGCTGCCAGGAAACAATCCAACAACCTTTGGAGAAAACTTGCTTGGAAGCTGCACTTGTAGCAGGAACTGCAAGATACACCCAAGCCATTTGGGCCATGATATGCATGATTTTTTGACAGGCCGCCCAATATTACAGGGGTTGACACTCTCTGTCTCAGGGTCTTCCATGAAGTACTGGGTTATTTTAGCTTGTATTCCTTCTGCTTGACTTATGGGCTGATACAAGGCTAATGAAAAAAAAATTGATTGGCTTTTCATATTGGAGCTTGATGGTGTACTATTGCTTGTGTTTGGAGTTGAGGGGCCCACTAAATAAATCTCAAATTTGTCTTCAATTTCCCAAAAGACCATGGTGATATTGTCAAGGTTCATGTTGAAGTTTTCCTCAATGAAACTGGCATGAGTAGCCCAGAAAATTGTCTTGAAGGTGGGATCCAAGCTCATGGCAACAATGTAGGCCAGTTTTTGGAGTGCGTTGTTGAGGTAAACTTGATCATCAAATTTGCTGGGACTATAAGTTTAGATTGGTTGTAAAGGCCTTTCCTGGCTGCATGAAGATGCTTCAAAATGATGATACATATTGGAATTGTGGTGTTCAAGGTTGGATACTTTTAACCACAGAGAATGTTGGTGGCCTCAGATAGGGGTTCAAGGAGAGACATCATATTCTTTGTTTGATTCCATTTGTTCAACCAATAATCCAAATTGATTTTTTTCTTCTTGAGCTTGACAGAAATGGTTGCATGACTCCTTGAGTAAGAGAGTGCACTGAAACATTGTAAAAGTTGATTTCCAACAGGTAGTGACATCAATTTCAAGACATTTAATTTTTTTCATAAAGATCCAGCTGAGCAAATGATACAACCTTCTCAAATAGTTCACACCTTTGAGGGGAAAAATGAACCCAATTACACAACCCATGGACTCTTTTGAGTATTGATAATGCATTGAATTGGGCGCCTGTCAGCCATGAGACATATATAGATGTCCAATTGTCTGCACAACTCATATGTCTACTTAGTACAGTGGTTAAGTAATGACTCAGTGCTCTGCCTACAGAACACCCAGGTCTTGTGTTCAAGCCTCCATCGTGTCATTATTCTGATGTTATCAAGCATTTTGTATTTTTACAAATATTTTATAATATTATTTTATAGTATGTTTTTAACCCAGATTTTATCACATAAAACTTTGATAAATTATATTATAAGTTATGGAAGATCTTATAACTTAAATGTGAGTTGGAATCACCCGGATGCGTCCATTTGGATGCACAATGAATGTCCATAAAGATTTCCCTCTGTGGAAATAATATTCTTTAATAAATTCCATTTACCATAACCCATACAGGGGTAAATTATTATTAATGTTCTGTTTTTCTCTCCTTCCAGCCTGTGGATAACTTTCAGGAACCCATACAGGCTTGAAAAGCGTACAAACAGAGGCCATTCAACTCAATTGGGGCATATAAACTCTGTGGGATCATCTGCCAAGAATGTACATACTAATATAAGCCATAATATGGTTAAGAGTATGGTCTTAATCTTTAAACACATGCCAAGAGAGATCTGTTTAGAGTTACATGATGATGTATACTTATTCTGAATCCCTGAGAGCGTCCACTTGGCTGCTAATTAAGTTATTGGGATGATCTACAGTCTATATGATACCTGTTGGGGTGATTAGATTAAACTTTACATTGAAAATCACCCCCAATGAGTATGTAATTCCTGCTACTCATTGGGGAATATTACAAGGGGCTCTGAGCCACTGGAGACGAAATCTAGGACAGTGGTCTACTCCCCTGATGGTCCCCTGAGTCCCCTGAGGACTCATGTTAATATAAAAGAGGAGGTTCTTGCCCCTATAAGTCCTTTTCCTCATTGTATTTTTGAACCAGATATTGCATAGTTAAAAAGCCCATTAAACTTAATCAAGAAGATTGACTGGGGCCTTTTAATTTAATATCACATCAATCCAAAAATCAATAAGACAACTTCAAATTCGAGTTCAAGGTCCTTTTTGGAGTTGTAGCCCTCTCTGGCTACTATAAAGGGTGTGAGCTTCCAGGTGTAGGCAAATCTCCTTTGAGCTTTATTTATATAAAGCCAGGCCCCTTGACTTTTATAAAGGTTTAAGGTGTGGCTATTTTGCTCCTAATACCGTAGTATTAGTTGAGTTGTACTGATATAAGCATTGAAATTAAGATAAAACTGACATATAACACTTGTTATTGTGTTATTTTGCAGGTATTTGTCACAGCTTGTTACAGCAATAGAGACAATACTCTGACAGCGCCATTGGGTCTTGTAGTGAGGTATGAAAGTCCCATTGCATTATTTCTTCCAGCTTAGTTATCTTGTGACTCCATATTTGATGTTGGAAGCTCATTTTCAATTGACTTGTTTTCATCTTCCATGATTCCAAGAAATGCAATTCCGGCTTTTGCAGCAAGGTTGATGACATGCCTAACACATCCAAGGAGGTGTGTTGCATTGTTGAAGCCACTGATTTTGTTGTACAGATGGTTTGCCATCTTGTTATTGTTTTAGGCATTGTCAGCAGTGATTTCAAAGAGCTTCTCTCTTGCATCATAACTATTGGGTACCTTGTGGAATTCTTCTGCAAACATTTCTCCCGTGTGTTGGCCTGTGAAAGATAAAACATCAGTTGATGTGGTTGAAATTAAGCATGCAAAAATCAAAGAAGAAGAAAAATACCTTGAATATTAGGGACTTCAAGCATCAAGTCCTTAAGCTCAAATTTATCATCAATGTAATGTGCCATCACAGCCATAAAAGCAACATGATTGGGGGAGGTCAAGGCATCAGTTGTAAATGAGATTGATTTTTTTCTTGAAAGGTGTTCCAGCTTGATGGTCTCCTGCATTTCAAGAAAGACCCAAGTAAGATGGATCAATAAACTTAATCAAAAGTGGTTGAACATGAGGTTTGTGGCACCAGGATTGAGGAGTTGAAATAGTTCTTGGAATGACTTTCTGTCAAAAATTGTGAAGGGTAGATTGTACTCAGCCATGAAATAGATTAGTGCATTTGTCAGTGTGTCACCATTAAGCTCCTACTGCAACATATTAACCGGTAGATGAGCTCATGAGTATTAATTATTAATTGCAGAGGCAAGATAATTGAATAAAACAAACCTTTGGATTTAATGATCTAGTCTTGACCCACTTTTCTAGATCCAAGTGTGATTCATTCTTGGTCTTCTTCAAAAGTTGTGGGTTATCAAGTTGATGGATATGCATCAGATGGCCATGGAAGTTCTTTGTGCTTCCACCCCAATCCTTTTTGAGAATAGAACCACACGGAGTTCCTCCTTTGCAAGTGACCTGACAAGTTGCATTCTTACCATCAACAGCTTCCTTGAAGTAGTTCCAGACCCAGCTTTGTTTTTGGTTTTGGCTACTACTAGGGGCAGTTTTTTCTTCACTCAGATCATCAAGAATCATTGGACTGGACTGTGTTGAACTTGAAGGAAGGTCCTGGGGATGCCAATCCGGTGGAGGAGAGGTCAGTTTGCGTTTCCACTTCATGTTCTTGAAAAATAGCTTTGATTGATGACTGAAAGGATTGGAAATAAGGGAAAAGGATTCAATGATGATCAGATGGAGGAATGGACAAAGGAGGTGACAATATATACAATTCACCCGGGGCTTTGGGAAATTTTGGGGCATTTTCAGGGTGCGGGGTTTGGGATGAGGCTCATGCCCCGCCCAAAGTCCCGTTTTACAGCCTTAGTTTGCTTCACTATCTCACTTGGAGTGCCTTGTCACATGGTTTGGAATTTTGTGTTGCATCATGTGATGCAACACCCATACTCTCCCAAAAATAGTGCGCAAATTAGGTGCAACATGTGATGCAACATTGAATCTCCACTGGCAACTGTTGCACCGCAGGTGTGCAGAATTTTCTTTGTACTTGCATATTTATATGCATATAATTCAAACGCAGAGCCAACATTGGATGAACTTATCATGATTGTGAGATCAGGACCCTGCTTTCCCACAAAATTTTCTACTTCCCCACTACCCCCCTAATCATAATAAATAAAAACTTTCCACTCCCCCTTCCTTTTTTTTATTATAACTTGTGCATTTGCCAATCACTTCTACCAAACATTTGACCAACAACATCAAACTATTGATTTCAACTTCCCCCATCATCAAACAATGAACCCTTCATTCCAAAATGAACCAATTGGCTTTGAGGGCGTGATTCAAGCAGCCTTAGCAAAACAGGCCCAGACTCTCAAAGAAGAAAGAAACCACAAACTGCAAGCACAAGCATCCCAATTTGAAAATGTGCTTAACAACCTCCAAAAGCAAATCAAAGACCTGTTGGCTAGTGGACAACAGCACACTCCCAAATTGCAATCAAGCTCCAAAATAACACAAGACTCTTCTAACTCAAAGACTTGCAGTAAGACCATAACCCCTACCAGAGCAACCCAAGCCAAGTCTGAGCCCCCAGTAAAACCCCAACAAGCACCATCTTCTTTAAAGAGTTCCAAAAAGAGTAATCAAGATATTCAAACGACACCATCTCCATCTAGCCGCAAGCGCCATCCAGCTCAGCTCCTTTCTAGTGAGTTGCCTAAGGATTTCCAGAGGGTTAAGGTTTGTTTTTTCCACCCCCAAAACATTTCTTATGATGAGAAACTTACTTTTGCTTTGTTTTTCTGATCCAATTAGGATGCTTTATTTCTTCACATCCGAATGCTATGGGGCCTCTTTGAACAGAATTCGGTTCCAGCAAAGGTTGATCCTGGCCTTGCCAGAGAATTCCACAACAAATTCAACTTGGTTCCTGAGGTGGAAGCAGCTGTCTCTGACCCCAGTTCACCCAATTTGATTGCGCAAGACAACATTATCTCTTTGAGAAATGGTCAAGCAGGATGATTCAAACTTGGACGTGGCCTAGCAAATATTGACAAGATGCATGTACTCTATGTCCATGCAATTTTTGCCAAAGTAGGTATTTGCATTTGGGGACCAAACCTTGAGGAGTCACATGAATCCCTCTTCAACTCTGCCTGCCAAATTACAGAACTCAATAAATTTTGACAACTGTGCGCAAGCAGAGCCTATCAATATATGAACATAAACCTTGCCAGCATCAGAAAAGTATCCTTATTAGCCTCAGCTTACAATCATTACGTCCATTATGTCATGGAAAGTCAATTCAAGAAAGAGCTGAAAGATGCCGGTAAGCATAAAAAGGATGAATCAAAGGAAAATATACAAAAAAATTGAGAGCGTGTAAGCCATTCAATATTATTCACTAGTCAGAAAATGGTCTTAATCCTCATTTTTCATTCATTAATTCTTGGTGCAAATACGCAACAGCCAATATGAATATGCAATCAAAAATAAATTTCCCAAGAGATATACTAACATCATCAAGGACACATTGGCACACAGCAATGATGAATTCAACCCTGAACACAACATTTACGTGATCAAGACCTTAGAATATTGTTCAAAAAAAGCTAACAAGTTTTTTAGGCGCCTGGATGTGGAAATGATCAAGTACAATCAAATCTCTGGAAAGCAAGGCCGGAAATGAGTTTGCAAGCTCCCTCAAGTACCAATCCCTTCAGAATTAACCAAGGCACCAAGTAACTTACCATCGGACTTTTACCACCAAGGTTGGTACAAAGCATTAAGCAATGCTGATAAGAAAATCATTCCGGATTCAACTTCAGTTGCCTTTCTCCCAGATGCTGAACTCTCCCTCTTACCTACTCATGTGCCTGATGAAAAGCTGGTGGATGGAGCTTTCACTGAAAAGTACCGAGATGTCTTACTGGAGCCCTATGGATTGGACGTTCTTCATGGTAACAAATCTGATTCAAACAGTGATGAGGAGGAAGAAACAGAAGACAATGCTATTGAAATTGATGAAGATTTTGTTGAAGAAGAGGAAGTTCCTGAGGATCTCTTCCTTGACCAGGGTGATTTTGGAGACTTGTATGATGAGGCAAAAAGTGATTCTTCAGACAATGAACCATCAACAAATGATTACAATTGATTTTTCTCTTGCTAGCAAATCAGCATTCCTGAATATCATGTTGATTTAATTCTTTCTCATTTCCTACACACCCAAAGAACTCCCCATTCTGTCTACAGTTTGAAAAAATCCCCACTCAGTCTACAATTTGAAAAAAATACCCACTCTGCCTACAATTTGAAAAGATCCCCACTCCGTCTACTGTTCAAAAAAATCCCCATTCTGTCTACTGTTTGAAAAAATCCCCACTCAATCTTCCATATGGTTATTGTTACCAACTCAATGTTTTCTCTAATGGGCTCTTGGGCCTGTATGTGATGAAATTGGATTGAATTCTGACTTGTTTGACCATTGCTTGCTTTTTGCAAGAAGGAAATCATAGGTTTTAATAGACATAAGACAATACATCAGATGAATTAAAGAGACAAATTGGAATGTGGGAGACTGATATGATCTAATGGGCGGACAATTATGCCATTATTTTCAATTCCAAAGGTGTGTTGTGGTAACATTTGGTAAGCACAAAGAAATTTAATTGATTCTTGTTCAATAACCCAAGGCTTACCACCAAGTTGGCCAAGGATGTTCTTGAACAATGAAAGGATCAAACGGAAGTTAGCATCTACTGAGTCATGATATTTTGCATATTTCTGCTCAATTGGTTCAACAAAGAATTGTGGATGCATCTTCTTGTGAGAAACCTCAATCAGATAAATTTTGCAAACAATTCAAATCTTGTTCCTGCCTTGGTATTGGTAAACAATACAGTTATTTGGCTCATCTTTGGAGACGTTCTTTTCAAAGCCATCTTTTCCTATCCATTTCCAAGATTTTTTTGGAGTGCCATAGTTCAGGAGTACATATGCATTGTTTGGATGCGGCAAATCATGGTAGTGGAGGACCAAATTGTCCCTGATTTGTATATTTTTCAGGATCATTGTGTAGTCACCCTCCGGAAGTGTCATTGAGTTCCCTGAGTTCTCAAGACTGATATTCAAAGGCCCAGTAGCCTTGTTGTATTGTTGATTTAATCATTGCAGGGCACATGCCTTCCAGAGAATTGTTCAATCCATTTCCTCTGTTGATAAATTTTGTTAGTTTGATATCTTTATGAGGATTTGAAAACTTGCTTACTTATTTTTGTATTTGTTTTGATCTTCTGCAGGAAACCTATTAATTGTTTGCCACTGAATTCAGCCACCTGGTTAAGCGGACCCCATCTTTTGAGTTGCTCAGGAATGTGGAGGGCATAATGATGATTTGGTTGGATGTTAAAATCTGGAAATATCTTTTTTGATGTTTCATTATAGCAATGATAGTAGGTTTAAAATATTTGAGGATCTCTTGGTGTTATTGATTTTGCACAAACTACACTAGTGCAGTGGCAAATAGCCCCAACATTTGTTAGGACAAGTCCCTTCATGGAATTTGACTTCAGTCAAGAAGGGTTTTGAACAAACATTTCTGTGACAACCAACGGAATGATGTATTCAAATAAGCAATTCCAGTGATTGGCTTTCCAATTTCCAGATTTACAATCACCCAGGGGCTGAGGAGGTTGTTCCAACTGAGACGGTAATATAATGGCTTCTTGGATTTCTTTAAAATGCTTGATTTGTTGTTCTGAGAACAATCCGGTTTCAAGATTGAAATTTTTGCATTCAAACTTGGACTCTTCAGAGCTATCATCACTTTCAATGCTCATGTTGGAACTATCATCTTGTACTTTGGGATACTTGTTTGGCAAGGAGTTTGTGTCTGTGTTTTTCCTCTTTTGGTTCTGAACCAACCATGTATCAAAGCCCCATCTGATTTGGAAGTGATGCTGCAATATTCCCTCTAACCAATTATGCATCATTCCCAAAGGAACATGATGGACAATATTGCAATAGGGTAGTTGATTTAAATCCAACCATTGCACACCAGTTTTACGGAGATGATCTTCTTGTCAACTGAGGTTATTCAAACTTTTCCATTTTGAAGATTCTTGCATTGTTTCTTGAGACGACCAAGGCTTGCCAAGCTTTAGATCTTGCAAGTTTTCCTTCATTGATTTGCACCAAGAACAAAAAAAGTTAGGACTATGAGATGCATAGCCAGCTACTTTATGTACCCCAACAATATCTCCAAGTAAAGGAAGCAATTGCACTTGAACCAATCGACCTTCAGGGAATTGATTTTTTTTGATTTTTATTCCTTTCTCAAAGTGAAGCAGGTCATTGAAAAGTGGTTTTAGGCAGTGATTGATTGTTATCATTGATGGGGCATTTGGCCCAGGATTAATTCCTGCAATGTAAGTGTTGCATATCAAGTTTTGCTTTGAAAGTGGTAGGTTGAGGCAGTTCATCAAAATCAAGCCAAGTGATTGCTGCTTTCCAGCAAGTTTATTTCCTTGCGGATTGAACCAGTCAATGAAAAGTGAAAACAATAAATTGATTGGGTTGAGCTCGTTGGAATTGGTAGGCCATCTCATTTCCTTCCAAGCTTGACCTTGTTGAATATCAATCAAGTCCGATGATTGATTATTATTCAATCTGTTTGACCAGTCAAGAATGTCCTGCTTGGTATCTTCATTTCCAAGGAACCAGGAGAGCCATTTGATGAGGGGCTGTGTTGCATAGAGAGATATGGGAGCTGGACTGTGGGCAATTGACATTTTTTTATACTGGCTTGGGACTTTTTGAGTTGAACCAATATCACTGTATTTCCATACTCTTGAGTTTGTTTGAAGTAGAGGTGTTCCAAATTCTCAAGCTTGTGGAGTTTCTCTGTATTGGCATTTTTCAGGTACATCAGGTGGATAATAAAGTAAAAAGCATGTTGGGCAGCAGACATATGTTTTGATCATAGGGGAAACATCAAGCTTTTTCATTATTATTGTGATATCTTTAGGGATATGTTCTTCAGTATAATCTTGCTCTTCCTTGCACTTCTTTGTGATTGAAATAATAAATTGCAAGCTTTTTGAAAATTTTTAATACTTAATCCACAAAACAAATGAAGCCACGCAATGAAAATTAAAACAAGGATTGGGGCTGTAAAATAATAATGAATGGTTGAGCCACATTAAATTAATTTAAGAACTTGTACATTATAATTGATTTAGTTTAGCTTATCACTTGAAGATGTTTCACCTAAAGGAAAAGCTTCTGATGAATAAGTTCTGCTTGAACCATCACTTGAGGATGTTGAAGATGATTCTTCATTGGAATTTCTTTGTGGGTGGGAGGTAAAAAGATCTTGCAGATTTTTTTCGTGATCAACTTTGGCATGTTTGAGTTGGTTTCGTCTTGATACAAGTTGGCCTTGGACACTCTCTCCATTGGAATTGGTGAAGCTGAGAAGAATGCAGCGTGAACAGGTACATAGAATCATCCTTTGGTTCATAGCGAAAAGGTGGTAAACAGGTAGGTGCGCACGAATAGATGATCAGTTAGATTCCAAGACTACCAATTATTACAAGTGCCTTGGAGCGGCATGTTGCGACAGGTGGTTGATGCGACAGCTCAACGTCAAACAGTGTGTCGCATTGTATTTTTCTGCCCGCGCGGCTGTTACATGTCGCACACATTTGTATACGTCTGGGTGTCGCAGGAATGCATGCGACACCAAATTCCACACCGTGTCATCAAGCTTTTTGCTAGCCACATACTGATCTGAGTTCTCTACCGCTAGCCGCCATCATCTGAAACATTCCTAACAATTTTCAAGCTCTGCCGAAGGAAAAGGCCCCGTTCCTGGAATCAAGTCGACTGCAAAGCAGAAAAAAAGTTTCTCCGAAGGGAGAGTTCCACCTTAGTCACTCCGTAGAAGGCAAAATTCACTCGTCATGAGCATAAGCCAAAACCTGTGCAGAAATACTGGGTTGTTGATCACTTTAAGTGAATGAGTCCGCCTTGAGATGACGCTCCAATTTTGCACTTAGTTAGCCTATGGCTTGCGGTGGTGCGAGCGGAAACGAGATGGGCATTTCTATCTTGTTCAGGTTCCGCAGGAATTCCCCAGCGAAACTGGTTTCAGACACGGGCTCCTCCAGAACTCGTTTCGAGATCGTATAGAAATTCTTGCCCCACAAAGCTTGTTGCCAGCCAATCTGGCCTATGTATGCCTGACATACGCCGAGCACACTTACTGGAGCAGCAGGGAAAATTCTTGAGCATGTGCACTTGAGTGACAACAGGGGGGCGACATGTTGGGTCAGGAATACGCGCAATCCCCAGCAATCGGGCGGCTGATGCGCGCACACGCTGCTCCCTATCTGACCGGGAGGATATGCTTTTAGATGGCACCACCTAATAAGATGGCTGTCATTTCGATATTGACCAGAGCCATCTTTTTAGGTAATGGCACCGAGGGCAAACCGACGACTATGCACTTGACTGCGATGATCGCTGCAGCACTCAGCGCAATAAGAAACTACAGACCGACTGCTCCTGACAGGTGATGGATGGTGGGGGACTGTCGATGATATCGACTAAGATCTGGAGCTGATGAAGCCGTCATATGACAGCGACGACAGCCATAGCGAAAGGATTCGCCTGCTAGGATGATCTTTGCCAAAATGCCTGATACGCGAGCTCTATCTTGGGAGAAAAAGCGGCGTTTGATTGAGGTTCCCATAGGAAATGGGAGGAACATGAACCGGCAAATATCAAATGATATTACTACGGGAGGGGCTGACCAACAGCAGTACAAGAGATATGCAAAGAGTGGCAAGCGTGTCACAAGCAAGGGCGAGGCGTTTCTGAGAATAATCGAAGCAAGATGATGTGAGTCCATGGGAATAGATTGGGAGACTGGGATGGGGTGGAGAACTTACATCCAAATAGATCGAGACCCATGTCCTCATCCTCCTCTTCCTCGGGTTCAGGTTCCTTAGCAGCAGCAGCCGCCGCTGGTGCTGCGTCTGCTGCCGCAGCAGGGGCGGCAGCCGCGGCGAAGGCCTCAGCTGGAAGATGCGAAGAGCGTCAGCATTTGAAGAACACAAACAACCATGAAAGAACTGACGATTCTCAAGATATTCTTTGGCCTTCTTGGCACCCTCAAACATGTAGTCCGTGGTAAGAGCGATAGCAAGGAGGTTCTTGTAACTGTTAACGAGACTGTGAGGAACGGAGGCGACAGTTGGGTAGTCGGTGGCAAGGGAGATGGCGGCGATCGTTTTGATACCACTCAAGAATTGACTAATCAAAGTCTGTTCATCAATGTCCAACACACTCGGGGCGAAGACGTTGCCGTTGTCGTAAATAGACACCACAGTCATACCATACGTGAAGGGAGAGATCTTCAACAAGTTCAGAAGCGTGGCTTCGGAGGCCCCAACACGACTGCCAGCTGTGACAATCTTCATGTCAGACACAATTTCGATCGTCCCACGAGCAATCTATAGTCCAACAACAGCTCAAGGATGTCAAAAAGAGTGCCCCCCGTGAAACTTTTCAGAATTACGAGATCACCTGACCTTGGTGGGAATCCCTAGGGCTTGAAAGAAAGAGGTTTTCCCGGGTTCCATCCCAGTGTTACCGGCGGGGATGAAAACATCCAGAGGTGCATAGGCACCGGCCTTCGCAGGGGCAGCGACTTTGTTGGCAGTAATGATGTCGCGAACATCCTTCAAATCCCCGCTGGTGAATACGAAACCGATGTTGCCTTTGACGAGTGGTAATATACGCTCGTATTGGGGGTTGTCAGCAAGAATGTTACGAATTGCTCGTCGGACCATGGTGTTTTTTCCCATCAGAACGACCCCTTTGCCTCGCAAAGCTTGCCGGATTTGATGCATCTGGTTGGATCCGACGTTATCGACATTGACAATGAAAGCCGAAGGGAACTCGGCCATCAAATCCTTTAGCTTGGTAAAGTAAGCCTCTGGGAGTAGCAGTCAATAGCCTCAGGTTAGTTTTCCCGGGCATGGTCAGTGAATCTGGGCCGGGGGAGGATAGATCACCTTTGAATTCTCTTGGTTTGCCCATCTCGACGGTGGTGATTAGGAGTGTATTGAGGGGGCGGGAATGGCGGGATGCAGCCTAGCCACAAAATCTGAGTTTTGAAGCCGAATTTAAAGGCTGCGACGTCGAAGGGTGATTGTTGGGGGAGCCAGGCCTTGGCCGTGGGCTTCGTTGGATTATCAAGCCGATACCGGCTGCTGGACGGGCTAGTTAGGTTTGAAGTGTCACACTCACCGCTCGACGCGCAGGTGCGTAGCCATGCTCTAGCGGCTTGCGCGGTGGGCACGAGCCTGACCCGGACGCACAGCGCATCCAGCGTTCGGCCCATGCGCTGAAAGTGCGAATTGTTGTCACTCCGGACAATGCCAATCACATGCATTTCTCACCAGCCCTCGTGTGACACATCTAAAGCCATACAGGTATAAATACCACCGTAGGTAGAGTGGTACACACCCTGGAATATATATCACGATACGAATTAACCCTTTCACGATTGAAGCCAAGTCTTTAGCACAGCGCGCCTGCAGGTTTTTCGCGGCTGCTCAGACGAGACATATCCACATAGATTTCTGTACCTACAGATATCTACTTACATATATTACCCCAGCAAGTCGATCGACGCCAACGAACCCCAGGTGCCGGCTCGGACCGAAGCTCGGTGTCCATCGAACCCATCATGGACCAGTCAAAGTTCTTCTTTAGGGCCTATGATGCCGACAGTGACGATCTTGATCAAATCATCAACTTGATGGAGGGCGAACTTAGTGAACCATACATTATCGTTAAGCTTCTCTCTCCTCCTCCCTTGATATATCTCTACAGGACACAACTTCAGCGATTCTGAGGACCTCCCCAGCGCTAACATTTTTTCGGTGTTTTTTTTTTTTGTATGATCCATTACCTTGTCTTCTGTCGTGCCACCCGGCGGACCTCCGAAACATCATTGGTGGATACACCGGTATTGGTTCAGTACACATATCGTTATTTCCTCACTAGTTGGTAGGCCCCATCTCGTTTCCGCCTCTGTTCGGTGGATATTACCGGCACGTTTTTCCTAGAGATCAGCGGCGCTGGTTCAAAGTTGCAAGCCTGGGTATAGCACACCGCATCAATCGTCCATCTTGCTGACGCCCCCTCATCTCTACTGTTGGTCTTTCATATCGCTGACAACTTGACAAAATTATTTTTTCTGCGCATTGAAAAGATTAGGCCCCACCTGTGCTTTTTGTGCTTTTTACAGGCAGATGATGAAAAAGTAAATCATCCTCCACAGGCGGTCGGTGCCATAGTTTGCAAGCAGGACCTTCATCGGTGTAAACTTAACCGAGGTTACATTGCAATGTTGACAACGCGGAAAGATGCCCGAAAGCATGGGATCGGTCAGTATACGATAGCCCAGTACCATTTCTCTGGTTGCTTACCTCATGTCAAACTGTTACGCAGCCTCCAAGCTGGTCCGCAAAGCCATGGATCGAATGATTCAAGATGGTGCACAAGAAGTGAGTTTACTCCCATGCTCATGTTCGCCATAGAAACGTTATCCGCACCGCAACTATCCCTATGAGCCATGGCCAACGGCCCAGGCATGGATTTTTTTTCGCAATGGCCAGATTGTACTGGAAACCGAATTCGACAATTTGGCTGCACTGGCATTTTACCAGAAGCTTGGATTTTTTAGAGAAAAAAGGCTGTATGCATTCTATCTAAACCATAAAGACGCCTTTAGACTTGTGCTGCCAATTTACGACCAGCCTGAAGCCTATAGTTGAGGGAGTACGAAAAACGAAATCATGTATACTAAATCTTTGTTGGCTATGGTGCCTGAGCCCCAAGACGTCCATTTGTTGCCAGTCATAGCTCACTCGGCTCCCTGTGACACAACGACAGCAAAAGGACAGGAGTGATGAACCTCTGCTTTCCTCCAGCCAACTCTGCTGCGCACATCAATAATCCTGCATAACTCCTTTCCTCCCAGCTCACCCAACCTCTCCCACAGGTTCCCCGACTTCCTTACTCACAGCACCTACATACTTCCCAATTTACTTCCAAAAGTAATCCAACAGAGCTTCCCTGATCACCTCAGCCTTTAGCCTCCTCAAGTAGTATCTCCAACATTTTGTTCACCAATCAGACTCAGCGACACCTCCTGTGGCTTCCTTGACTTTCCATGTCCCCTTGTCTCAACAAGATTTCCTTTGTTCTAAATTTCTTCAGTTCCCAGCCCATCTTTCCCATGCTTTTGAACCTTCTGCATTGAAAACTGTGTACTGAGAGTACTAAACCTCTGCCAGCTATCTCTGTAATCCCAAACTCCACAAATCATTGAACCTCTGCAATCTCCAAGCACAGCACCATATTATGCAAACTTCAACATCTATTTTCCAAAAATCTTTAATTACCACCCTGCCTTCCACCACTACCCTATCCCATATTCTCTTTCTCCTACACAGCCAAAAATTTCCCAAATTCAAGCTCATATCTTTACCACACAATCCAATTAGCCACCAAGAATTCACAGTATTTGACATGAATAAAGAAGACAAGAATATTTTTCTACATGGGCTGCCAGTATATTTTCCTCAATTTTGCCCAAGTTAATTGAAGATCAAAATTTGATACGGGAATTTCCAATGCACCTTTTGGAGCTAAATACACACATTTTTTTTATTCTGTGGTGTGAATTTTTGAATTGTGTACATACATATGTTTCTAACTGACACTCTGTTTTAAAAGAATGCATTTTTTCTTGAGAATGAACTTCTTTTTGAAGAGTTTGAGATTAGGAGCAAGGTGGTTTGGAGATGAAAGGGACACTGTAGGCCACTGAAGAGCCAATTGAGGAGAAATCATAAGACTAAAAAAAGCCAAGGAGAAGTGATTTTACTTGTAAAGTCAAGTGGAACTGATCTGATGAGGATGAAGGGGGCCCCCATTTTAGGTGTCTGGTAATCAGATGGTTTTCCATTGATGGTCCCAGGGAAGGAAAATTATTTAAAGACAACTAGAGAACCCCAAAGGGGGCCTAAGGCAGCAGGTTGAATAAAACTAGAGAGCCCCCAGAAGGGGCCTGAGACAGGAATAATAGGATGATGAAAACAGTAAGATAAAAATAAAGGTAAGTAAATTTGTTGGTTACACAATATGAACATAAGAAGACAACACACCACCTGAACTGAAAAATTTAGGAAATAATTTAAGGCCAATCAACATTCCAGATATTCATAAGAATTGAGAAAAGAATGTGATAATGAGAGAGAGATGAGGTTTGAGGATTGAATGACAAGACATCACCTTGTCAGGATATGAGATGGGGAAGGAGATTCTATTTGAAGAGGAGTAACTAGGACCTCATTCATAGTTTCCTAGCATGGTAGGGGTGAATGAAATTGCTATTTTAAGATAAGAAACTAGGTCCTCAGGTGTAGCTGTCTAGCATGATGGATAATGGGAGATGGCAATGGGAATGATGATTATGATTATGATGGTGGTGGTAGCAATGGTATTGATGGTGATGGCCATGGTGATGGTCATGGTCATGGAGTTGAAATGGATTGGTGACAGTTATATAATGATGGTGGTGGATGATAGTATAGAATGGTTATTAATGTGGTTATGAAAAATATTGAGGGCTTAGAGTAGGGAGATATAGTTATAGTATTGAACAAAAAAGAGAAAAGGATCACAACACTTTTTGAAAAAAAGGGAGTAAAGGATTCCAACAATTATTGAAAAAATAGTCAGAACTTATTGGCATTGCATGCTTTCTGAACCTAGTGAGATAGGTGAGGGGTATTTGAGATATCCACTACTGCAGTCTGAAAACCCACTTTTGAGAACTACCTTTGGTTTTAACATTTTAGGAATCAAAGATAAATTAATATGACCTTAAATTAATTCCCTCTTCTAATTCTACTAGTGTCTTTAAAAAGGCATATGAAAATAAATTTATGAAAATAAATTTATGAAAATAACACATTTAAGTTACAGTGTACAATATTTTATGCTATTCTGATGTCTACCAATTTTAAAAGATTGAAGATTGCAATCCTTCCATGCTTAGAAATTTTAAAATCAGTAATGAGAAATGCCAAACTTTCCTTAATTTCTTTCAATTTCTAATTGATCCTTGTGCTGATTTTCAAGAGTCACTTGCACCATTTAACATTCTTCCCTCTTTCTCTGTGATTCCTAAAAAAAATGAAAATTGGAGTGATGAGCCAAGCACACTTCCAACTTCTTCAGTTACCATCTGATTTACTTAAATCCCAAATCCCCACTACCTTCATAATAAAAATATAATGGGAAATCAAAATTTATTGAAAAAAGACAATATTCCCTTTAACATATGTAATGGAATTTTAAAAGCCTTCTTTTGGCCTAAAAATTCCAAAGACAGAGAGATTTTCAGCCACCATTTCCCAACCAATGATGTTCTGATTCTTTTAGGGCAATGGAAAATTTCATTCTTTGAAAATTCAAAATGTATCTTGAACTGAATTTTTTTTGCAATAGTATTGAAGTTAGTACATTCACACATTTTTTTTACATTTAACCATGCTACAAAGTGATTTAGACTCAAAATTTTTTTCAAAAAGTGCAAAGGCTTGAATTGGCCCAGGATATATTCAAAACTTAGGGAACCTGAAGAGGGGCTTTCAATGGCCTCAGAATCCCTTTTTCACCCCCAAAGCCATTGAAGCAACCACAAGATGAAATCTTTATGGCTAAAATGTCCTTCAAATCTGTGTAAGATACATCTTCCATCTTGATTCTTCATTTTCTCTCATGATTGGTGAAAATATATTTATATTCAATCCAAAAATATGATTCTTTATTCAAAGAAGTCAATTTTTCATTCTTTTTATCATTATCAAGTTATTCAATGATTTTCTTGTGGGAATATCCCCAAAAAACTTCATTACCTCATACAGTAGGTATATGTAGAATTTTATTATTTTATTTTATATTTCATGAAATTTATTTACATCCCACTTAAAATATCAATTCTTGTTCAAATAAATCAACTTTTGATATCTAATTTTTTTTTTTTTTGGAATTGATTCATTTTTTGATAAAATATTTCAATATAATAAAAATTTATGAATTAAATGGGTATATATAGCATTTTTATAAGTTTTATTTTCTTACCTTTGGTACAAATCTGGTATTTTAATTTCATCAGAAATACTGAATTTTCTTCAAAAAAATATGTTTTTCTATTTTTTTTATGGTTTTTTTTTAGTTGATGATATTTTTGTTGGAATATTTTCAAATATTTGAATTCCCCTCATCAACCATAAGGAATTATTGGTCCATATTTATTATTAATTCTATAAATTAAAGAAGATTTTCCAAGCTGAAAAATGAGATATTCCATGTTTTATTCTCCCTCTAGATACTTTTTATTATTATTTTTACTTTCAGAGTAAATGTTCATGCAATGTGTATAGACATTTATAGAATACTTTATGATCAAATTATTGATTAAATTTAGAAGGGGAAATTCTGTTTTATTTAAATGTTTCATATTTATCTCCTGTACACCCTTGATCCTTCTTTGGATTGGATTTTTTGAAGGATCATCAGAAGGGGGATTATCACAGTCAGTGAATTGTAATTCAAATATACAAGATCTAATCTCTTGGAAAAATTACCAGATAAATTGGAATAGAATGTTTCACACTGATAAGTTTTTATTTTTTTTCTTTTTGATGGTGATAAGAATTGTTGAAAAAATAGCATATCTGTGGGACTTAGCTCAACTTTGGATTAACTCAAGAAGGTCCTCTTTTGTGGTATATGATAATTTATTTGCAGGAGAAAATGGGTTACAAACAGGTGATTCACCCATGAAAGTTGAGGGGAAACCTAGCAAATCTGCCAAGGTGGTATGGAAAAGTCAGTTGATGATTTCTTTAGACATCCTTAGATTAGAAATTTTTTTGAGGTTGAGTTTATTCTATGAGTAGGAGTGATGAGAGAAATTATATTATAGATAATGAGATTCAGAATGAGAAAAGTGAAATAAATTCAATAAGATACTCAAGCTTTGTAAGGAATGATTTTTTTCAGGGTTTTTGTTGTGTAGTGTTGATTTTTGAATGATTTGACAAAAAAAAGAAACAAATCTGAAAGTTTTTGATGAGGAGTGATGGTTTTTTTAGTTTTACTTATTTTTGATTGAATGATTAAATTCAAGTTTTTTCAATTTAACGGGTGTGAAGTTTTGAGTGATGTTTGATGAGGTGTGGTGGGTGGTGTTGAGTGGTGTAATGAGAGGTTTTGGTTCAGTTAGATGTGATTATTAGGGCGTATCAGAGTAAAGCAAACCCGCCAATAAAAATAAAAAAAAGCCACTTATTTCACATCAGATGTGTCAGAGTTACCTGGAAATAAGTGGGTTTTTTCAAGTAAAGTATATAAAGGCTGCCACCAAATTTCAAATTCATAAACCCCTGGTTTTCCACCACCACCAACCTTTGAAAAATTCTACCTCCAACCTCATCTGAAAAAAATTTGATTCATTGCTCTTCATCTCTTCATTGCTATCCTCATCACTTTATTGCTTTCATCACATCCAGCTAACTCTCATTGCATAACTATCCTCATTGCTTCATCACTCTCATTGCTTTATTGCTTTCATCACATCCAGCTAGCTCTCATTGCATCAATATCCTCATTGCATCATCACTCTCATCACTTTGTTGCTTTCATCACATCCTAACTCTCATTGCTTTATCCCTCTTGTCAATTCATCACTCTCATCTCTTCCTATCCTCTTTGCTTCATCACTCTCATCCCCTCATCACTTCATCACTCTAATTGCTTCATTGCTTCATCCCTTACTCTTTTTAAATGGCCCCTCAGCAATCCTCCCCCCAAAAGTCCACTAAACAATCCAATGGACCAAAGCAAACATCACCCAGGAACTCCACATCCAACAATCCTCCCCCATCAGCTTCCATAGGATTAAGTCAGCTCAAGATAGCTGATCACATCATCCTGGTAAACTGGCTTAAAATTCCATCCAACTACAGTGCTTGCTTTGGATCCAAAAATGAAACATGAGTTGGCCAACCTCCTTCCTCTAAGGTTAATGGTTATCTCCTGATGGTCAATGAACGCAAGAATAAAACCAAAGGTAAGATGGATCTTTCATCCAAACAGATGATGGAGCAATTCAAGAACTATAAAACTAAGTACAAAAAAGCCCACTCAATGTCAATCTCCACTGGCTTTGGTATCACTGACTCCAATAAAGCAAAGGGAACCAACTTGGTGGTTGATAAGTTGGACTTCATTTGCCCTTTTTATATTCAAATAGATGAAATCTTTGGAAAGAAGACCAATATCACCCCTTTAGCTGCTTTTGATGCCCAACAATCAGATTTGGTTGATGCTGAGGACCTGAATGTGGATGCTTGGCCTAGCAATGATGACCCCAATGAAACCTATGAGTGGCCCCAATCTGATGTGGAGGGGTATATTCCAACAGAATCAGTTCCAATCATGTCTACATCAGCATTTATCAAAAATTCAAACCCTTCCTTGGACCCCTCACTTCCTGGGGCAGATGAACTTAACAACTTGGCCAACAAGGAGAAAGTTATTCATGTATCACCACCATTGTAATCATCTGCTCAAGTAAGAAACCAACATCTTTTCTCTTCTGTCTGGTTAATCCTGACTGATTTATATTGTAAAAAAACAGGCTCATCTGTTCCTGGATGGCTGAATACTCAAGCCAATGGGGCCTCCCACATCCCCTTCAAATGAGAGCAATGACATTCCCACACAAACCTCCTCTGTAAAGGGAAAGCAAAAGGCCTCCAATTTGATCAACATCAACCCCAATAGCATTCAAAAGAGGAGAAAAACTTCAGATGGAGGGGGATGGATGTCATTATTGGATGATGGGGAGGATGAGGAGGAGGGGGGGAAGCTTACCAGGTGTGCTGGTGAGGTGGAGGTGATGGGTGAGGTGGAGGTGGTGGGTGAGGAGGAGAGTTGACCAGTGGTTTGGTGGGGTGAGGTGAGTGGTTTGGTGGGGTGAGGTTTTGGGTCTGTTTTGTCTAAGTCCACCAAAAGAGAAACCCCCCCCCCCCAAGTGAGTCAGCCTAGGATTCTTGGTTGAACAACCAAAACCAAAAAAATACAGTGAAGGGATTTTTTACCTATTTCAAAATCAAACATTACTCATCAAAGCAAGAAAGGTTGAGAGGTAGAATCCTTTCTCTCATATAAGAAGATGAGGGAAACAATGAGACAGTTATGACTTGAGGCGGATCCAGAATATCATCTTCAAATATTTTGTACCATTCATCTTTGATGTTGTCCAAAAGGTTGTGAAGGATTACAAAAGTGATAATCCAGTTGATGATGAACTTCATGTCTTGTTTTGAAGCTGGTTTCAAATTTCCCTTAAGCTGGCCCATCTTCCTTTCAGGACTCCTATTTCATGCTCAATCCAAACTTGTGATTGGGAAAGATGATAGTTGAAATTGGTTTTTCCTTGATCATTGGACAAAACATTCTGGTATGCTGGAACCAAATATTTCCCACTAGCATAAGCCAAATTGGCCAGAAGTTATTGATCTTGTTAAAAGTAGCTCTCTGTTTTTTGGGCAACCTGCATCCAATTTAAAACATATGAATCATGACAAGAACCCAGAAGGCCAGTGTGGAGGGATATGAAATTCTTGTTGTTATCACAAACAAGTTGTAGGGCCATGGAGTATCTAAACAAATAGATGAAACGTATTTGGTAAGTGTGTGATACAAAGTTTTATAAAAGTCATTGGAAAAGAATGAATCAATTTCCTCTATTTCCAATCAAAATAGTGGTTGCCATCTAGGTTGGGTTTTTGACTCAAGGGGATGGTGGTTCCTACAACAAAACCAATGCAAAATAGAAAGCATTCTGTCTCCATTACTTGAGATATCTCCTTGCCTTCTTCTTTGGTTGGCCAAGAAAGGACTGAGCCATGGAAAGATAGGATAGCAATCATGAATCTTCTGGTGTATAAGTTGATGGTTCCATAACCAACTGAGAATAGATTTTCTAATTGATGAATTGCTGCTCCATTTCCATTTGATCCCAATCTACAAAGAGCAACAGCCAGTTGAATAGCTGGATTGTGCTGAGGATTCCAAGAATTGTTCTTGAAGATGTGGTGGTCTTCAATCATCTCCAAAAGTTTTATGAATGAAGGCAATAGAGTTCAGAACAGTTGCTGGAAGCTTAAGTTGGGGAGGAGGTGAGGCTTCTGCCTTTCATAATAGGATTTTGGAGAGTTTGTCTTCTTGGGATCATGTATTGATTTTCCAATAGAGCATTCAAAGCCAACCAAGTTGATTCCAAATTGGATTCTGAATCAGATTCTGAATGGGAGTCAAATAGTAACAAACGGTTCAGTCAGCTTTTTTGCGTTTTCAACTTGCTGCCAGGAAGTTTGATTGGACATGTTGAGATGAGAAAGATGGTGATGGGATGTGGGGTGATTAGATGATGACGGGATTTTTGTGAAGTGATAGAGATGTGAAACAATGGAGATGAGATGTGTGTGATGTGATGGAGATGGGATTGGTATTGATTTGCTGAGGCAGAGGTGCCAACCGGTGTTTTGGATGTGATGGATGGTGGATGGATGATGATGAATAAATGGTGGGTTTAATGTTTGAAATCCACCATTTTCATGAAATCCTTCATTTTGAAATACACCAGTTAGGGGGTATGTGTATTTCAGAAACCCTCCATTAAAAATGGCAGGTTTTGTCAACAAAAATGGTGGGTTTCTAATGGCGGGTTTGCTAACTCTGATACACCCTATTTTGAATTTCTTATTGAAGAATTGAATTGAGGGGTTCTGATTTAGTTTTTGTGGATTTTTGATTGATGTTTTTTCAGGTATTGTGTATGGTTTTGGGTGTTGTGTTGAGTGGTGATGAGTGATGATATGCTGAGTTGAGGTGAGTGGAATTGGATGAGTGGAAGGGGATGATTTAGGGTTGAAGAAAGGATTTGAGTGCTTAAAAAGGTGAGAAGGGACTTTGAAATAGTTTAGAATCACATTGCATATGGGCTCCTGCATAGGAAAGGGCCAAAAATGTGGACCATACCACAAAAGGGACTTAATTGTAATTTTTTGTGTTGAGGATTGCCTGGGTAAAACAAAAAAAAATCTTTGAAAAGAATTTTTAAGGTTTTCAAATTTTTTACTTCTTCAGAATTTTGATTTTAATTAATCTAATATACTTTTCAAAAAGAAATCAATACATTGTCCAAAATGGACCTCAAAAAAATACTTCAATAATCTCATTAGGGTGTATCAGAGTTAGAAAACCAGCCAGTTTCTTTTGACCAAACCTGCCATTTTGATGGCGGGTTTCTGAAATACAAATAACCCCTAACTGTTTTATTTCAAAATGGAATTTTTCATGGAAATGGCGGATTTGAAACATCAAATCTTCCATTTATGAATCATCATCCATCCACTATCCATGGAATGCAAAACACCCATCCACACCTCCACATCAGAAAATCCCTACCAATCCCATCTCCACTGCTTTGCTTCATTGCTTCAAATCCACATTTCTTTTCTTCATTGCTTCACACACATCTGATAATCATCTCATCATTCCAAATCAAATCACTGTCTTTCTCAAAATTTTCAATCAAATTTCCTCCCCTTGAAAATTCAGATTCACATCAGTCCCACTCAATAATTTGTATTGGATCTGTTGCCCCCTTTTCCCTTTTTCCTTTCCCATTGCTCATCAGCCTTTTTCTCATTCATCCCATTTGTCTTGGTCACTATTTTGACAAAATCCTTTGCCAAATCACTGGTTTGGTATGACAAAACTGATCACTCATGCTCCTTGCCCATTATTTCAAACCAGTTTAGGAATATTCCAATCCACAACTAACCAATCCTTCTCATTTTTTCTCAGTCCCCACTGTAATTGATTTGTTGGTGGTTTTACATATCTTTCAAAATATTCATAACTTCCTCAAATCATCCTCTATTGTAGCCCCTCAAATTGGCTTCAGTGTCTTCAACTCATCAATACTTACCATCATAATGTATCAAACTGACCATTTATAATATCAGAAACCAGGAATCCCTCAAATCAGAATGCCACCCACCCTTCTGAAGAGTTTGGAGGCAAGGAGTGGAACTCAGGGTAGAATAGATTGAAGAATCAATGCAAGGTCTTTGAGTTCCAGGTCCTTGGTTGCTTTGAATTTTTGATTGTGCAAGCAGGGAGGTCTGGTATTCTGTCTACAAGTGGTTTTGGATAGGGACCCTCTTCCTGCTTTGGTGTGCAAGCTTTTCAATTTTATTATTGCAATGTGAACTTGTAATTCATAAAGGTGAACTGGGTTTTGGTTGGTATTTGCTGGCCCCTGTGAACCAGAAGTCATTCCTCAATTAGTTGTGGGTGAAACTCTTTCTTTCAATAGGGCTTTGTACCTTGAGTTGCAATGTTCTGTCTCTGCACTTTCATGGTAATGGAAATTCCCAGGGATTCTTCTTTGCTTCAGCACAAAATCTTTCAGTTGTATTTTGAATTCCAGAAACTCACCACAGACCCTTTGTTTCTTCCACCCAGCTCATCAACTTTGTCACACATGGTCATTACAGGAAAAAGAAATGCTTCTGAATTAAGAAATGGCCTCTGCTTGTTCAAATCAAGACCCACTAATTTCCTCTGCTGTTGGTTTCCTCCAGGATCCAATGGTGGCCAGCTAGCTCTACACTCCCCAAGTGAATCAAATTCCTCAAATCTAAAGTTTTGACTTCCTCCAAGATAGAGGAGTCACTTTGTTGGGCCTCAAATCTGAATCATTCATCCAACCCTCTTGGTACCGGTTATTAACAAGTGTCTCCTTTCAATCAAGATGCTATGGACTGGGAAGATTGGTTTTTCATGATGGTCATTGGTGGTGGTGTTGGCTATCACCTAGAAAAATTCAGTCTGATACGTGTGAGATTTAATGGGTCATTGTTGTATTTTCATCTGCCCCAATGAGATTGTTCACTGCTCTAACCCATCAGAAATCTCTGACTCTGACCTATATCATCCAACCAGACCAGGACTCCAACAAAGAAGACATTTACCAAATATTGGCCCTTGAAAATCCTTCTGTTTGATTGATCCATCCCATTTACCCACTCATGCTGATAAATCAATTGGTCCTTGAATGCTCAACAAATAGTTCAAAACTTGCAGTCTTGGAAGTCAAACCCAACACCACAACCAAGGAGATTAAAAATGCCTTGAGGAAACTATCACTTATACATAATCCGGAAAAAATGATGAATTACTGCCTCTTATCCTCAAGTGGTCTTGGTTAGTATTACTAAGCACAATATCAAGATTCTTTATGAAAATTTTGAAATGTTGCAAAACAAAGCTTAAATCCTGTTTCACTGGTATTTTAGTTTGATATCACCATAAAATCCTCAAGACATTATCTATAAAGATGAATGAGAACCAAAAGGATGGGAAAATTGATTTAGTGGGTTGTGAGAAAATCAAAGTTTCTAGCTTGGGGGAGTTCTTAAAGTTATTCCACCTTTGACTGAATAAATGATCAACTGGATTCACTCAAATGAATCAAGATTCATCTAGATCTCATAAAGTATTTTTGGCTCATCTGTTCACTCCTACCACTTCCTCACCTAATGACCATTGGTTGGTCCAGAAGGACTTCAGTACATTTAATTTTGTCAATTGTTATTTTGACACCCATCTTTTTTCTGCAACACCAATTCTTCTCCCATGACCCTCAAAATTTTATACAATGAATTGAATCCATCTTGATCCTCACCCCAATCAAAGTATGTGGATGGGAGGAGATGATTTTACAAATATGTTGAGATTTTAATCCCTGTTGAGGGAAAAATAATTGTTAAAAAAAATTGATTTTATTACCAATTGAAAGAGAAGATAATTTGGACCATGATGGAAAAAATAATCATCAAAATATGTTGAGTAATAATAAAGCTATCAAACATTAAGCATCTGTGGAGTATTTCACAGAAGTATCAACACATCCCAGAAGCCCAGGTACATCATACTGATGAAGAAAAGAAAAGAAAGTATGATATTTATAAATAAAACAATTAAAATAAATATTTAGGTATTTAATTGTGAAATTTCCTATACAGATAAGAAAAGAAAGTTACATGAAAAGTGGATGTAAATAGAAAGGACTATCAGAGAAAATTAACATCTGAAGTTTGTTGTACTCCATGGTAAAATAAAGAAACTAATTTGTCAATTCTTTCCCTCTTAGCTTGTATATAGTCATTTTGGTGAGGGAGATCTTGTCTATAAAAGACCCCCTCTACCCAGTTGTATTTCCCTTCTATTCATTCATATTAATTCATTGATCCATTCAACCTTGAATGAAAAAAATTCCAATTATTTAATCTACTATCAATTTATCTACCAACTATATTTTTATCACCAATAAAACATACAGAGACATGGCAAGAATAGGGCTTTCAACCCTCAAAATGTTATACAATGAATTGAATCCCCCTTGATACTCTGCCCAATAAAAGTATGTGGATGGGAGGAGATGATTTAAAAAACATACATAGACATGGAAAGAATAGGGCTTGCAACCCTCAAAATGTTGTACAGTGTGTGGACAAAAATTGTGGGACTGATTTTTAAAGTGCCCACACTCACCCACTCCAAACCAACCCAATCTCCTTGTGAACTCCATTCAAAAACTGGGCTTGAACTCCTCCTCTTGACCACATTGGTTGCTTACCCTCCATCCTCCACCATTACCAATTTGAATCACCTCAACAGATGAAGATTTTGGGGGTTTCTTTCATTGTGTCCTTTTCATGTCAACTTTTACTAATATTTTCTTTTTTTTATTTGATTTTTTACTTATATTTAACAAATCAAAACCAAAACAAAACTTACCAGATGATTTAAAGGCCGGGATTGTTGGTATGTATGAAGCTGGCACTTTGTGGAACAAAATCACATCAAAATTAGGGTGTATCAGAGTTAGAAAACCTGCCTTTTTTTGCCAAACCTGCCATTAAAAAGGAAAGGCTTCTGAATTACACATGCCCCCTAACTGGTGTGTTTCAAAATTTTGGGTTTTAAAAAAATGGCAGGTTTCAAACTCAAAAATTAAATTCACCATTTATTCATCTTCAAAAAAATCATGCAAAAATTCCATCCACCCCTCCACGTTGTGGTGTCATTATATAGCCTTGGATTGGGAACTGTGTTGCGGCCTGCGCGCTCAGCATTTGGTGGGTCAGGCTCAGCAGTTGGGGAGCACACTTTCTCAGCAGTGGCCGCTGCGGGCTCAGCAGAAGTTGCTGCAAGGCTCAGCGGTAGGTGCAGCGGGACCAGCATGCAGCTGCGGGTCGGGCCTGACTAGGGGGGGACGGGCTGCAACCCATTTGGATACCCAACTTAGGAATGGAGCTGGGCCAATCATGTTCTCAGGCGGTTAGTTTGGGGAGGGGAGAGCAGTGAAATTGCGGGGCTATGTGTGTGGATGGCCGCGCACAAGGGAAAGCCGGCCACAGGACTGGGAAATTCACAACAGCGCGTTGGGTGGACACGGGCAGGCGCGGTGAACTTTGAGTAGCGTGCGGCAGAGGGCCGCTCCACGAGAGGACAAACCGGATGAGTGGAACAGCAGGCGGGCTGAAGGGATAGGGTATGGGTTAGGGTTCTGGGTATAGTGTTTCTTCTTCAAATTGTTTTCAGGTTGTTCTTGTGCTTGTACCTAGGTTAGGGCTGAGGGGAGGCGATGTAAAAGGCCTCTCCTCAGCACAGGGAGGAGGGGGGGGGGGGGGGGGAGAGGGAGGACACCGTGACTAGGGGGAAGAAAAGAAGAAAAGAAAAGTAGCATCCTCAAATCTTACAGACGCTAGAACAATCAACTCCGCAATCAGGGACAACTTTGTGAGGGGCAACCTCAAAAGTTTCCACAATTTCATCAAATACAAGATGTCCAAGATTACCATTCCCCCTTCCAACTACTCAAGGCCTCAAACAGCAAAGATCAACACCATAATCCACCAATGTTGATTAATCCAATTAGCACCATCTTCATCCCATGGTCAAAGTTCCATCATTTAGATCTCAATCTGATTGCTGGAAGATACTATTCATCCAAAATTCACAATGATCAAACAAGAAAATTACAAACTCAATGTCAGATTTTTCAAAGTGATGCTATCTCCATTCAGGCCATCCCTGTCTCAAACTACTCCAGGCTAACCTGCAAGAGAGAAAGTACAAGTAGGAAAGCCTGGCATAGAACAACCACATTGTAAGATGATAACCTTTCCACGCCTCATTAAAATTATTCAATCTTCCATTGTCATCATCCACTGGTCTTCTGTACGTGATTAGCTCTATCTCTTACTCAAATGGCTCAGTCTTCCTTGCAATCCTCCAGGCCAAAGCTGACCTTATTGTTCTCAACAAGGCAAAACAACTCAAAATGCATCAAATTGATGCTAAAGCACCAGTCAACATTGTATATATAAAGGTAGGAAATGAGTACTTCCAAACCAATCATTCACTCATCCTCTAACTCTTGAACCACTACTTCTCACCCATCTCATTCTACTTCATCTGGCATTCAAGGAGACCCAATAGACAGTCAAGAGGTGGAAATCAACCACCCAGAGCTGGTCCTCTGTCCTACAAGTCAAGCCCATCTTTTCTTTTATCATATGGTTTTCTCCTCTGTTTGATTCATCCTGTTCTTTTTCTTTTTCCTTTTGATTTTCTTCTTCTCATTTCCCATCTTCTTTTTCTTCTTCTCTTGTTTCATATAAGTCTGCTTTCTTTCTGTTGTACCTTTTTCTTAGTAATCTTGTCAATTGAAACTCCCTCTTTTTTGGATCCTGAGTTGGTAGGCTTTATCAATCTTAGCCTTGATTGGTTTGGTGCTTGAGTGAAGTCTACCAACAAGATTTACATCTTCAAGTCTTGATAGGCTTGGACTTGGATCCAGAAAGACTTCAATACAACCAAAAATTAAATCAAGATCCTCATCAGAGCCTTTCATCAAGCTCCTTCCCCCCCCCCTCAGGTTGGGATCCATGTTGAGTAGAACTATGGCACAGTGATCTGGTGGTCAAGAACAAGAAATTTTTTGGGATTGAGTGTATCATCATGAGTGAAGTGATCAAACATCTTCATCAATCTGACATTGATCAATTGATCCCCCTCTTATTTGGTCACTATCTGTTGAATTAATACCTTTCCGTCTCAATCACTCACGTCGAACAGATGTCACCCAAATTTCTCCCTTCACTATCAAGCGTGTCGCGCGCTCACTTCATTCTCCTGCTGCAACCCGTCACCCGCAGTATCTCTTCCCTTTCCCCTTTATTTACCTATTGTCGCATCTGAGCGGACCATCTGTCCTTTAATCTCCATCCCTTCACTCTTCCTCATCAAATCTTCTCTCAGCAACCCCTCCTTGACTCCTCCTTTTTTCAAACACTCAATCCCTC
This sequence comes from Puccinia polysora, assembly GCA_025617555.3. Taxonomy (NCBI): domain Eukaryota; kingdom Fungi; phylum Basidiomycota; class Pucciniomycetes; order Pucciniales; family Pucciniaceae; genus Puccinia; species Puccinia polysora. The sequence continues at coordinate 51,955,547 of CM062614.1, forward strand.
TTAATCGATCAAGCTCTTTTCCCTCATCCGTCCAATGGTTATTCGGTATGACTCCCACTCAAGTTTCTTTTTATGTTTCTTCTCTTATTCTTCTTCTTTTTCTTCATTGTTTTCTCATGTTAACCATTTTCATTTTATTCTCATTTGTAAAGAGGAGATAACCTCTGATGTGTCTTTTTCAGTTGCTCTTGTCACTCTAACCTTACTCTTTGGAACTTAAACACTTATAACTTTCTTCTGACCTTATTGGTCTTGTGGTATGACCTATTCTTTTTCTTTTATTTTTTTTTCTGCACTCTTCTCTAATTTCCTTGTTTTGTCTTACATTTGTTTCTTTGATTTTTTTATTCTTTTTCTTTTATTCTTGGCTTTTGGCAATCTCAAAACTTTTAGTCACTCTTCAACACGATTAACAGTCAAAATCCGCACCTTCATCAAAACAAATCAAGTTCCACCCTCACAATGAGCCAAGACACATCTCTCAATCCAAACAACCCCTTACTTCAAACCATCCTAAAAACCGCCATTGAAGCCATTCCGACGCTCAAGATGGATAACTTCTCTCTTTGGTGTAATTGTATAGAAAATATGCTCGATATTCAGGGGACCCGTTTGGCCCTTCTTTCAGATGATTCCTTGCTATCCTTCAAAGAGGAAATCTACATTCAATCCATCCTCATTTCAAAACTAGATCCCACAGTCCATGCCAACATCATTACCCTGGATAATGAAAAGAATGCCAAACTCATTTGGAAGGCCATTATCAAGCATTTTCCCTCTTCCAAATCTTCCAATTGAGCTTGAATCTTTGACAATCTTCAAAATTTACCCTTCAAATAAAATGATATTCCCTCCTTTATCACTTCGGCCAAAATATGCATTTGACAACTTTATGAGGTTGGAATCAATCTCCCTCCTGACATCTTAGCATATATGCTTCTTCATAAATTACCTCCAAGCTTCAAGGTTGTCAAAGAACAGATCACTCACTCCTCCTCCATTACTCCCGACTTGGTCCTCAATCACTTACAAATTTCCGCCAACAAGAGAAGGAACAAGGAAGAAGGAAAAATACAATTGACTGCCCTTTGAACTGACCAAGAACCTCTTCCTCGATGTTTGGGAGGAAAACACAATCATCTTGCTCCTCACTCACCTGCAAATTGTTGGGCTCTTCATCCGGAACTTAGAGAAGCCTATCTCAAGAGGAAGTATGAAGACAAAAATCCCCTTTCTGTCAGTTGTCTTTTATCAAATAACTCCTCCCCTCTCACAAGTCATATTGTGTTTGACTCCGGATGTTCCTCCCACATGGTCTCTGATCCTGACCTTTTCGTGGCTGTCTCCTACAAAGAAGTTGGACAAGTAAAAACTGGATCGAATCTCGAGTCACTTCCAATTGAAGGAATCGGTTCCATTCAGATCATGGGGAAAAATGGTCCCATCATTATCAACGATGTCTATTTTGTTCCTGATCTTTCAACCAATCTTCTTTCTGTTAGATGTCTGGTACTTGCAGGATACCACTTTATGTTTGAAAAAAATCAATTCTCAGTATTGATGAACCAAGAAGTTTTATTTTCCGGATACTATCTCAATAACATTCCTATCATTCCTATCAATGACAAATCTCTTTCCTCCACGTCTCTTTTCTCTCAAGCCAAAATCATTCATAAATCTCTTGGTCACACGAGTTAAAGCAGGATAAGAAATAAGCTCAATATTCCCATCAAACCCAATTCGGAATGTAAAAGTTGTGCACTGGGAAAAATCACTCAAGGATCCTTTAAAAGTGAACATTCCAGAGCTAACAAACCCTTTCAAGAACTTCATCTAGATTTAATGGGCCCGATTCATCCCTCTTCTCATAATGGCCATTGATATATCCTGACAGTCGTAGACAGTTTCTCCAGATATTGTTCTGCTATTCCAATTAAGTCCAAAGATCTTGTCCCTTTCTTTCTACAAAGCGCCATTGAAATCAAACAAAAAAGATTTGGGTATTATCCCTCAATACTTCACTCGGACAGGGGGACTGAATTTGTAAATAAGGACATGAAGGAATTTTGCGAAAAAAATTTTATCAGGGCTCGTCAATCTGATCCGTACACTCCAGAACAGAATGGACTCGCCAAGAGATTTAACAGGACTATAATGGAATGTCTCCAAACGGTTCTCATCGACTCTGGCCTGAGGGTTCAATTTTGGGATGAAGTACTTAAAGCATGCGTTCTTACCATTAACCAATTCCCCTCTCACAAAAGCAAAAAAAGTCCTTTCAAACTCTTTAAGAACAGAATTATTCCTCTCAATTTCTTTCATCCAATAGGGTCTGAAGTCTTTATCCTTAAATCTCCTCATCAACACCAATCAAAACTAGATCCAAAAGGAATAACCGCAACCCTGATTGGATACAATGATGAGCTGCTATCCTACCATCTCCTATCAGATACAGGACAGATTGTTTCATCCAAACATATCAAAGTAATTGGTCTCAAAGAAAACCTGGCAGACAAAAAGTCCAACTTCTCGCTATTCTGGGACAATTCTCTCTCCTCTCCCCACTCTGACTTCACCTCAGAACCATCCATCTCAGATCAGAATCACTCCATTCCACCCATTCCTTCTCACGACCCTGATACAGAGGCTAACTTCAATGAGGATATCAATTCTGATCATTTTGTTTCATTCAAGACACAGAATGAGGATCCATTGGTCGATAGACTGGAAGAATCTGACGCCTCTATTACTGGCTCCACATCTAGGTACCATCTTTGAGACCGTTCTGAAAAAGTTAAGCCTACTAAATACACCTATTTAACCAAAGAAACAGACAACACAGATGAATACTCCGATGCGATTGAAGAGGAGTTCAAATCTATAGAATCTAAAGATGTCTGGGAAGACTACCCAGATACTCCTGACAATTATCTTGATACTACTCTCATTCTGAAGACCAAACCAAAGACTGCCTCCTCCAAAGAAAAGAAGAAAGCTCAGCTGTGTATACGCGGATTCCAACAGACTCATGGAGTAGACTTCTTTGATACGTTTGCTCCCACGGGTAAATTTCCGTCACTTCTTGCTCTACTTTCTCTTAGTCTAGATAAAAAACTTCCCCTAAGACAGTTTGATGTCAAAGCTGCCTTCCTATACGCTCCTCTTCAAGAAGAAATATTCATCAAAACTCCCAAGTTCTCCTGTCGGACCTCTCCCTTTTTGAAACTAAAGAAATCTTTATATGGTCTCAAACAAGCCCCGTCAAACTGGTACAATACTCTAACCGACTGGTTAAAAAGTATAAATTTCTCAATCTCTGAATCTGATCCATGTCTGTTTATTTACCAAGACAGACACACCTTCTTGTTTTTCCATGTTGATGATCTGCTAGTTGCTGGTAATATTTATGACTTTGAAAATCTTTTTCTCTCCCGCTTTCCTGAATCTTCTGCCCATGAACCTGATCTTCTCCTCGGAATGGAAATGGCCATCTTCAACAATCAAATCACGTTGAATCAAAAAAAACTAATCCTGAAAGGATTAGATCTTCTGAATATGAAGAACTGTAGACCTGTCTCCACTCCTCTAACTCCAAACGTCCAACTATCTCCTGCTAATGAAGAAGAAAAGAAAGAATTTGATTCTCTCAATCTGAACTATCAGACCTTTATTGGAATCCTAAACTTCCTTGCATGCCAAACAAGACCTGAACTCTCTCCGGAGGTGTCGATTCTTTCTCAATTTAACAACAATCCGGGTATCAATCACTGGAAAGAAGTTATTCATGTATTCAAATACCTTGCAGGCTCCGTCAACGTTTCATTCAAAATAGAACCAAATAATAAGTGCAAACGTAATATTCAATATTTCAGCGACGCAACTTGGGGGGAAAATCACTTCTCGAGAAGGTCGAGAAGTGGATATCTCTGTATCTGGAAAAACTGCTTATTGTCGTGGTGCAGTTCCAGTCAGAAAAACATTACGCTTTTGTCAACAGAAGCCGAATTATGTGCCTTATCCGATGCTTGTCAAGAAAATCTCTGGACTACTCACCTCATCAAAGAACTCTGGGGAACTAAACTCAAACCCACTGACTTTAAGATTGACAACAAGGGACTTCTTGATAAGGTCAAGCATTTCGGACACAACTCAAAAACTAAACACCTTGACATAAAAGCAAAAAAGTTAAGAGAATTGCTTAATGACCAATCCATTTCTATCACACTTGTCAAATCCGAAGAAATGACCGCCAACTGTCTTACCAAGGCATGCAATAAGTCTTCATTAGACAATTTCTTATGCTCCTTTGCTCAAGGTCCCCATACCAAATAATGGGGGGTGTTGAATTAATACCTTTCCGTCTCAATCACTCACGTCAAACAGATGTCACCCAAATTTCTCCCTTCACTATCAAGCGTGTTGCGCGCTCACTTCATTCTCCTGCTGCAACCCGTCACCCGCAGTATCTCTTCTCTTTCCCCTTTATTTACTTATTGTCGCATCTGAGCGGACCATCTGTCCTTTAATCTCCATCCCTTCACTCTTCCTCATCAAATCTTCTCTCAGCAACCCCTCCTTGACTCCTCCTTTTTTCAAACACTCAATCCTTAACTTCAAGCTCAATCCCTCTTAATCAATCAAGCTCTTTTCCCTCATCCGTCCAATGGTTATTTGGTATGACTCCCACTCAAGTTTCTTTTTATGTTTCTTCTCTTATTCTTCTTCTTATTCTTCATTGTTTTCTCATGTTAACCATTTTCATTTTATTCTCATTTGTAAAGAGGAGATAACCTCTGACGTGTCTTTTTCAGTTGCTCTTGTCACTCTAACCTTACTCTTTGGAACTTAAACACTTATAACTTTCTTCTGACCTTATTGGTCTTGTGGTATGACCTATTCTTTTTCTTTTATTTTTTTTTTCTGCACTCTTCTCTAATTTCCTTGTTTTGTCTTACATTTGCTTCTTTGATTTTTTTTATTCTTTTTCTTTTAGTCTTGGATTTTGGCAATCTCAAAACTTTTAGTCACTCTTCAAAACAATTAACAGTCAAAATCCGCACCTTCATCAAAAAAAATCAAGTTCCACCCTCACAATGAGCCAAGACACATCTCTCAATCCAAACGACCCCTTAGTTCAATGGCGGTTTTTAGGATGGTTTGAAGTAAGGGGTTGTTCGGATTGAGAGATGTGTCTTGGCTCATTGTGAGGGTGGAACTTGATTTGTTTTGATGAAGGTGCAGATTTCAACTGTTAATCGTGTTGAAGAGTGACTAAAAGTTTTGAGATTTCCAAAAGCCAAGACTGAAAGAAAAAGAATAAAAAAAATCAAAGAAACAAATGTAAGACAAAACAAGGAAATTAGTGAAGAGTGCAGAAAAAAAAATAAAAGAAAAAGAATAGGTCATACCACAAGACCAATAAGGTCAGAAGAAAGTTATAAGTGTTTAAGTTCCAAAGAGTAAGGTTAGAGTGACAAGAGCAACTGAAAAAGACACGTCAGAGGTTATCTCCTCTTTACAAATGAGAATAAAATGAAAATGGTTAACATGAGAAAACAATGAAGAAAAAGAAGAAGAATAAGAGAAGAAACATAAAAAGAAACTTGAGTGGGAGTCATACCAAATAACCATCAGACGGATGAGGGAAAAGAGCTTGATTGATTGAGAGGGATCGAGCTCGAAGTTAAGGATTGAGTGTTTGAAAAAAGGAGGAGTCAAGGAGGGGTTGCTGAGAGAAGATTTGATGAGGAAGAGTGAAGGGATGGAGATTAAAGGACAGATGGTCCGCTCAGATGCGACAATAGGTAAATAAAGGGGAAAGAGAAGAGATACTGCGGGTGACGGGTCGCAGCAGGAGAATGAAGTGAGCGCGCAACACGCTTGATAGTGAAGGGAGAAATTTGGGTGACATCTGTTCGACGTGAGTGATTGAGACGGAAAGGTATTAATTGAACACTATCAACCCCAATGGATAGTCATCACCCCACCCAATTATAAGTTCAACTGGCATATTGACCAATATTCAACCCCTGAAAGTTGCCAATAGCACTTTTTCCTAGAACTTACCGGTCAAAAGGTGTGGTGGCATTTTATAGCCTTGGAATTTGGAAACGTGTTGCGGGTTTGAACTGGGATCAGTATCAGGTGCACAGCTGGCTCAGCAATAGCTGTGGATGGATCAGCATTGACTTCCACCCATCTGCAATCCATGCGGAGGACACAAAACAAGAATGAAGCAAATCTGGTTGGGTTTGGAGAGGAGCTAGTTTGGGGAATGTAGGTGCGGGATGGTTGTGCAGGCATATAAGGGGGAGGAAAACCAAAGGCATGTTTCAAGGGGATACAAGAGGCAGGGGGGCTCCAATTAGGGTGCGGGGAGACTGCACCATTAGAAGGACAAAACTGGGCCAATGTAGTGGCAGGCAGGCAGTTAGGGTTGTAGAGTTTGGTACTTAGGGTTATTTTCTTAGTTTTTGGTATATACAGGTTAGGGTTGAGGGGGAGGTTCCTATACCTTACCATCAACTCCAAGTTGGAGATATATCATAGCATATGGAGTCACGCTCCCGCTACAACTGGATTGAAAGGAAGGATATTTTTCAAGCTCTATACTTTTTATTACTTCTTTACTTTGTCTAATCTCTCTCCAATAGTTGGTTTAAAAATGCTCTCTACTCTTACGGATGCTTGGGACCAATTGATTCTGCACTGAGGACAGCTTTTGGGGGTACTTGCCTCTTGTTTCCACAAAGGATCTATACTTTAGAGATTCCAATCATAAGCTTGAATGGACTTCAGAAGAATTCAATAATTGGTGTCAATCAATCTAATCAACCTATGGTTACAATCATCACATCACCAGTTGTGGATTTTATAAGAATTATTTCTATCAATCCATCAATCAAACCAATTCATCAGAACCCAATTCTCAATTTCCTATACCTATGCTACCCATACCAGATTGTCTCAAGACACACACCAGCATTGATTAGAATCATCCAAGAAAAACTCAGACAATTGCCTGAATGAAAAGACAATGATCAATCATCTAATATCATCAGCTGAACTCATAAATCCTCATCAAGTGGATCAGGTCTTTATTCATGAATTGTTTGGTCAATCTCAAGAATGTTGAATCTATGGTCAAATGTTGTTTCTTTTCATTTATTCATGTTTTTTGAACCTTGGCTGTAAAATTTGTTTCCTTTCTGCCTTTCCATTTTTCCTTCTGGTGACTGCCTGTCACTTTGTCTAAAGCTGAGTGTCAATACTCTAGATCTGGAGTGGTCAGCTCTAAAGTGAACCAAGCTATGCTGGAAAACTAACTCACTGCCTCTCAATCCACCAATCATTGACATACCATCCTCAAACACCAAATGTCTCAACAAACAGCCAATCAAGACCACCTGCAGCCAGCTCAAAAAAAGTAAGGAATAACCACAACTCTTTGGTTGTGACTCTGACTAACCAATCTCACTATTTCATCCAAGGCGCTCCTCTGGTCCTATTTGGTCAACTTTGTTGCTGGTAGTTCCCAACTTGTCTTCACCAAGACTCCCGTTGGTATTGTTTCCTTTTTGGTTCCTTGTTCAGAGATTTTGTGTCTTATTTCATTTCCTGACCTCTTTCTCATTGTAATGCAGTCTGGTTCTGGTTTCCAAACCAATGCTGATTTTGTCACGGTTAAAAGCCAAAAGAAGCAATGCCTGCAACCGGATCTTCATCAACCCCAGGACCAGGGGGAGACCCCACAAACTTCAAATCTCAAGCCCTGAAGGTAATCATTGAATCCAAACCACTGCTAAACAAAGAAAACTAAAGCATGTGGCGGAAGAAAATGGAGAAGCTGTTCAAACTCAGGGGTGTTTTCCATGAAATGAACTCATTGGATGAGTTTCTGACACTAGACAAGGAGAAAAACCAAGAAATGGTGGCCTACCTAATCGCCAAACTTGATACTAATACCTATAACAACATTATTGATGACTGCAACAAGGAAAACACCAAACTCATCTGGCTAGAAACTCAATCACATTTTGCCTCATCTCAATCAGCAAACAGGGCTTGTGTTTTCAACAGTTTTCTTCATCTCACTATGAGGCCAAACATCAAAGCATTTGTGACAACCATCAAAACCTTCTTGAAGAAACTAACAGAAGTTGGTATTGAGCTTCCCTCCAATATTATTGCTTATCTGGTTCTTTTCAAATTTCCCTCCTTGATGCAGAACATGAAAAACCATATCATGCACTTGCCTACGGAAATGAAAATAGAAACTGCTTTAGATCACCTTACCCAACATAAAAACAAAATCAGCGCACAAGAAACACCAAACAAACCAGTCAATGTAGCGCTATACAACAGACCTAGATGTGAAAATGGCAAACACAACTCTGCAGTGACATCTCATCCCGCCAAGAGATGTTGGATTGAATTTCTGGAGCTCAGACCACCCAATACTCACTATAGAGGAAACAAGGGTAAAAAGAAAGGCTTTGAAAAAGCCCACTATCATAACTTCTCATTCTTATGCAGACTAAACTCTTCCTATCAAGAGAAGTTGACCCCAAGGTGTTTCATACTAGACTCCAGTTTCTCCATCAATATGATAACCAAGAAGAATCATTTCCGGTCCATCTCCAACACCAATGGAGAAGGAAAGATCCAAGCAGGAAAGAAAAATGATGAAATCAAGATCAAGGGAATTGGTAATACTATAATTACTTTTGAGCACTGCAGAATTGATCTCAGCAACTCTGCATGGGTCCCCAATTCAACTTTCAACCTCATATCCCCTGGAGATCTGGTAGAAAAGGGGGAAAATTTGACTGTCAACTCAACTTTCTTGCCCTGCAACTTTGCTGTACACGTTGGTGACAGAGAAATCATCTCCAGCAAAATCCTCAACAACCTCTTTTTCATAAACATGACTGAGGAATACAACACCAGTTTCTACTCCAGCAATAAGCTATCTGAAATACACAGAATCCTTGGGCACGCAAGTCTTTTTCAAATGGAGAAATACTTGAATAAGACAATCCCTTCCAAGGAGAAAAAGGGTTTTGAATGTCTCAACTGCAACAAGGAAAAAATTACCAAGTTGACCTTTTCTCAAGTCCAACAAACTGCCTCAAAAGCCCTAGACCAAATTCATGTGTACTTAATGGGTCCCCTCAATCCTATGGCAAAAGGCAGGTACAGATTCATTCTCAACCTCATTGAATCTCACTCCAGATATATTGCGTGCTTCCCACTCAAGACCAAGGATGAATTTGCAAGCACCCTTATCTTTTTTTTGGAGAATGAACATAGGAAGCACCAAAGATATCCCTCAGAAGTCTGTTCAGACGGTGGAGGTGAGTTTGTCAACCACAAACTGACTGCTTATCTGAAAGAACAACATATCAATCAAATTGCTTTGGAACCTTACCACTCCCAACATAATGGCCAAGTAGAAAGAGCTAATCAAACTTTCATTGAATCAACTTGGGCAATCCTCTCAGAAGGTCAAATGCCAAAGGCATACTGGAATGAAGTTGTTTGTGGCTGTTGTGTACTGCTCAATCAAATTCAAAAGCTAAAAGGGAGCAAAGCCCATTGGGAGTTAATTCACGGCAAAGAACTTCTGGCAAACTACCTGAAGCCCATTGGCACCAATCTGGTCTACTGACTCAATGACTTTCAAATTCAATCCAAACTTTACAAAAAGGGGGAGTCTGGAATACTTATAGGCTTGAATCCTGCCCTCCTTTTGTACAAGGTGCTCACTTCTTCTGGAAAGGTTCTCAATACCAAACACGTGATCTTCACCAAATGCGCAGACACAGATGTGAATTTCCAAAAAGAACTGATTGATCTCAATCTATCATCTGAAACCATTTCTCATACAACTCCTATCACACCTGACAACTTCCCCAACATTCAATCACAAGATTCCGTGACTGACCCTACAACCAAGTCAATAAAGGAAGAGGATGTTTCTGATTCTCCCAGCAACTTGGACAAGGACGCAGAAGTGTCCACAAGTCTCAGGACAAGCTTAAGCAGCAGAGATACCCTGAACAAACCAAATTGATACGGCTATCACACGGAGAACCTGCCCAAGTCAATAGAAGAAGCCCTGAAAATCCCTGTATGGAAGGAATCCACCATGAAAGATTTTAAAAGTATTGAGGATCAAAAGGTCTTGGGGGAAGTCAATGAGGAACTAGTAACAAACCCCCTGAAGACTGTTGCTGTGTTAAAAGTAAAGCACAACACACATGAAAAACCACCAATCTACAAGACTTGTCTGTGTGTTCAGTAATTTAACCAGAAATATGGTCTGGACTACTTTGAAACATACACCCCTACCAGAAGAGTTGCCTCTCTTCAAGCTCTCCTCACATTCACTGTCAAAAAGAGAATTGATCTCCTTCAACTTGACGTAAAGGGAGCCTTCCTACAGGCCAACCTCAACAAAGATGTTTTCATTGTGAAACCTCCTGGGTCAGGCAGAAGCGGAAAGTACCTGAAGCTGAGAAAATCACTATACAGCCTGAAAAAGGCGCCACAAAACTGGTACAAAACTCTAACGGCCTGGATCAAAGATCAAGGGTATATCAAATCCTCCAGTGATCTGTGTCTTTTTCTGAGTAAAGACAACTCCTTGGCTCTGTTTTTCCACGTAGACAATTTAATAGTTGCAGGAAACACAGAAGATTTCAAGAAGAAATTTATTGATTGCTTCAAGAACTCCTCAGCACATCCACCCAATACACTCTTAGGAATGAAGGTAACCCAAGAAAATGATCTCATACACCTCAGCCTACCTCTCCAGATTGAAAAGGGCCTGACCGCCATGAACTTGACTGACTGCAAACCGGTCTCCACTCCCAGGACTGTGGGACTCCATCTTTCTCCAGTATCAACAGAAGATCACCAGAGGTTTCTGGACCTTGGTGTGAATTATCAATCTCCAATTGGCCGTCTCAACTTCATTGCAGGACTGGCTAGACACAACATCAGCTATGCTTTGTCTATCCTAGCCAGATTTTCAGAGAATCTTGGATACTCACATTGGATGGAAGTCATCCAGGTATGGCAATACTTGTCAGCCACCAAGGATATCTCCCTGACTCTTGATCCTTGCTCCATTTCTAAAAGAATCATCTTTTATAGCAACCCCACCTGGGGGGACAATCCCAACATCAGGATCTCCCAGAGCGGATTCATCTGCTCTTTCAAAGGCAGACCCCTATACTGGAAAAGCCATTGGAAGTGAAAAATCACCCATTCATCTAAAGAATCAGAATGTGTTGCGCTGACTAGCTTCCACTTAGAGGGCAAATGGCTTCATCAGCTGCTGTCTGAAATATATTGCAAATCCTTCAGCTGTCCACTTCACCTCATCAAGAATAAAGGTCTTGACAATAAGATAAAAAAATTTTGGACTAATTCCAAGGCAAAACACATTTACCCAAAATGAAAAGCCTTTGGGATGATTAAAAAAACGAGTTAATTGATGTAATGCTCATACCCTCTCAGTTCATGGCTGCCAACGCTTTAACCAAGGCAGCTAAAAAGATTTCAAACTGCAGATTGGTAAATTCCTTCTAATCCCCTTTTCACTGACCTCTGAGTCAATATGGGGTGTTGAATCTATGGTTGAATGTTGTTTCTTTTCATTTATTCATGTTTTTTGAACCTCTGCTGTCAAAGTTGTTTCCTTTCTGTCTTTAAATTTTTCCTTCTGGTGACTTCCCGTCACTTCATCTAAAGCTGAGTGTCAATACTATAGATCTGGAGTGGTCAGATCTAAAGTGAACCAAGCTATGCTGTAAAACTAACTCACTGCTTCTTGATCCACCAATCATCAAAATACCATACTCAAACAAAAAACATCTTGACAAACAGACAATCAAGACCACCTGCAGCCAGCTTAAACAAAGTAAGGAATAACCACAACTCTTTGGTTGTGACTGGGACTAATCAATCTCACTAGTTCATCCCAGGCGCTTTTCTTGTCCTATTTGGTCAACTTTGTTGCTTGTAGTTCCCAACTTGTCTCCAAAAAGACTCCTGTTTGTATTGTTTCCTTTTGGGTTCCTTTTTCAGAGATGTTGTGTCTTATTTCATTTCCTGATCTTTTTCTCATTGTAATGCAGTCTGGCTCTGGTTTCCAAACCAATCCTGATTTTTTCAGAGAAGACTTGGACTAGATTCAAATTGTCTCAAGAAACACACCAGCTTGGATTATAATCATCCAAAACAGAATTTGTGTAACAGACTAAGAGAAAATATAAATAACCACAAAACAAGACAAGAATTATTGTTGATTGAGAACTACTGTGATCATCAAGGTTTCTCAACAGTTGTTAATCAATGAGATAATCTACAGCTAGCTTGCAGCTCTCAATGTCTGCCTTACCCAGTTGAAGTGGTAGCTCTTCAAACCAATTTTTTCCAAAGCCTGCTTAAATACCTGTCTAGGAAACAGCAATTTGGTACTTTGATTAAATTCAATGGCACAAAAAAATGGAAAGGATGCTTGGCTGACCAAGTGAGCCAGGCTGGTTAATATAGGCAACTGTATGACCCAAAAATGACCTATCAGACATAGAAATCAAGTGAAAAAACTCATTAGTGAAAACTAATGACTGATGTCTTGAAACTGATTCAAAATGAATCTGTGATTTTGGAAGCACATAGAAAAAACTTAAATTTCAGCAGTTGAAGGTGAGAACTTGTTGACAGAATTAGAATGGGGCCGGCCTGCCATGAGGGACAATGATTAGGGAGTTTTGGGGTTTTGGACCAACCCAATGGATGATATTAATTGTAGAAGACATAAGAACAATTTCAGTGGGTCCAAAATTTCTGGCAGCTATTTGGATTGTGCTGGATCTCAGCTTGAAAAATAATTCTTGAACTGGGATAAATGGATAGGTATATGTTGCCAGGTTTTTTTGATATATCATTCAAAAGGCAAAAAAATTATGTCAATGAAGATATAAAAGCAACAAAGGCAAGCAAAGAAAAATAAATTATTTTAACACAAAGAAAAAAATATGTAAAATTAAAAACCCTGTTCTGAGGGTTTGAGATGAGTTAACAAATGCCATGAAAATTGGGTAGAATGATTTAATTTACCAATCCAAACTTGAGGTTATTGATCCATTTGACTGATAATGCTTAAAACCTGATGACTTCCATCCAAGTCAATAACGGTGCAAGATCCATCAGAGGGGGGTGAATGAAACTTGAGGTTTCTGGTTTCCAAGTCAATTTTGATGAGTATTTTTCTGGAAGCCCAAATCAAACTTTTGAGGGTTGGATGGATTTAATAAACTAGATTGGTGAGGAATTTGATCAATTTACAATCCTGGAAAGCTGTCCCCCCTTTCATCAGTTGGTTCTTTGATGCAAGCAACCAAGATATTATTGTTTTGAGTTTCAGGCATGGCATTTAGGCATGTAACTTGGTGCAGGAGGAATGGGGGCCACCAATTGGGTTATAAAGATAAATTAATTTTCAATAAATCACATGTTGTGATGGCATTTTATAGCCTTGGGATTGGGAACCATGTTGCGGGTGCGCACTCAGCTTCTGGTGTGAGCTGGGCTCAGAATCAGGTGCATGGTTGGCTCAGCAATGGCTGCCGTGGGCTCAGCATCTGGTGCGCAGAAGGCTCAGTATCAACTGCTGAAATCTGCGCCAAGGACACAAACCAAGAATGAAGAAAATCTGGTTGGGTTTTGGGGACATAGGCATGGGGCTATATGGGGGAGGGAAACCAAATCTGTGCGTTGGGGGGATAAAGTCAGGCACAGGGAGGCCTTTTCATGAGAAGGAAAAAACCGGATGGACATAATGGCAGGCAGGTGGCTAGAGGTGTGGAGGGCGGGACTTAGGGTTATGCTCTTAGTTGTTAGCATATCCAGGTTAGGGTTGAGGGGTAGGTTCCTATACCTTGCCCTCAACTCAGTTGTAGGTAGAGGATAGAAAAAGGAGGGGTAAACCACCACTAAAACCAGATTGGGAGGAAGTATATCTTCTTTTTCATTAACTTTTCCTACTCTGCTCTGAGTCCAGTAGTTGGTTGAATGGTGTGCTTGCTGTTGAGGTTAAACCGGCTAACATGATGTATTAACACAGTATGGAGGCTGTGAAGTTGAACCTAGACCAGTAATGCCAAACAACCCTGGCAGCCACAAGCGTCTGAAGCCTATTTGGTAAAGGCAGCACTCTAGTATGTGTCTCAGTATATCTGAGGTTGTGGGTTTGAATCCCAAAAGACACATCTTCATTTTCACAGTCTCAACACTTGCCTCCTTACAGACGCTTGGGACAAATAACTTCCAAACTAGGGACAACTTGAAGGGACATTTTTTTCTTGTTTCCACAACATGGAGATTGGGAAGATTGGTTTGAAGGAGAGATTGGAGTGAAGATAAAGTCCTTGGGGTGATGAATCCTGTCAATTTTCACCTTCTTGCCTGGGGAACCTTGATGATGGTTTGGCAGGGAAGTGTGAGTTTGGCTTCATAGAGTTATGACTGGTGATTCATTGGAGGCTTGTTGTATTTGGACTAGATGTGAATGATTGGATCAAGATGAGGATTGATTATGAAGGATGAAGAAGTCTGAAGCAACCAGAGGGAATAGGTTGCCTACCAGCTTTCTCTTAAATAGGCATTTTCTTGTGGTTTTGAGAACATAGAGTGCATTTCCTTGATTCTTGAGATGATACCAAGAGGAACAGATTGTGATGCATGTTTCCCTGGTGGTTTGAAAGTTGGACTGGATTAAGAAATTTTAAGTGGTCAGGATAAGAATGCAAGAGTGGACCAAGATTGAGGTCATGATAAGAATGTAAAAGTGGATCAAGATTGAGGTCATGATAAGAATGTAAAAGTGGATCAAGATTAAGATTGGATGTGAAAGGGTTGAGACATGTTAAAGTGTTCATCTTGAAATTGGTCTGTGCCAAGGGCAAAGGACATGAATTGAGGGAGGATGAGTGGGGATGATAAAAGCAAAATAGAGGGGATCAAGATTTGTATAGTAAAATAAAAAAACAATTATTTCCAGGTAACTCTGACAGGCCTGATGTGAAATAAGTGGTTTTTTTGATTTTTTAATGGCATGTTTTAAATAGCAGATTTGGGTTGAAACCTGCCATTAAAAAAATTTTGTTTTTTCTAACTCTGATAGGCCCTATTAGCAATTCCAAGGACAAAAATTTATAATGTCCTAAAGCACTTCCAGGATCAAGGGACCATCCAGTCTTCAAAAAAAATTGGAAAACCTCAAAAACTAACAGAAAAGGATCTTTGGGAGCTGGGCTGAATCATCAAGAACCACCAGAATTTGAAGTACCCCAAAATCCACACTTTGATTGTCCAAGATGTACCAACTTGTAAAATTCAACAAAGAGCACATGAATTGGGCTTCAACTCAAGAGTTGCTGCCAAGAAGCCCAATTTGACCAATGAACAAAAAAAATATGACTCACCTTTGCTTGTGAGCAAATCCATTGGACTTTAGAAAATTGGACGAAGGTGATTTGGACCAATGAATTGAGCCTTGCAATTGGGAAGGACTCAGAGCCAGTCATAATCTGGAGAAACCCTCAAAAAAAAAATTCAAACAGGAATTTTTGGCCCCCACATTCAAGGGTGGGAGGTCTTCAGTCATGGTCTTGGGTGCTTTCATTGGTGAAAACACCTACCCAATCATCAGCATGCCACCTAAATGACAAACGGCAAAGGATTTTATCAAAATTGTTTACAAAGGGGGTTATAGCCCCTGGATCTCAAGATTCAATTGGAGAATTTTTTTTTCTTGAAGAAAGGCCCCTGTTCACAAGGCCAAAATAAGTGAAGACTGGAAACACTCCAAAGTTATCAAAAAAAAGTTTTTTTTGCCAGCTCAATCTATCAGCTTGCTACTATTGCAGAGCAAGCTGCAAAAGTAACAGAAATAACATAGAATAATAATGATAAAATTAACCTAAGAAGGAGTAGAAAAACCATAAATATTATTCCAAAAATGGAGTTTCCACCCAAAATTAGGTAGGGTCACTCACTGACCCCACCCTTCAAATCCAACTCCTTATATTTTTAAATAATTAAGGAAAGAAAGACCAAAATACCACGGCACCACTATTGAGCTTTTTGGCCAATTAAATATTTCACATGTATTGTCATGTATGGGTTTCACACCTAAAATTCAGTCAGAATTGAGGTGTTGTGTATATTTTAGGAGTTACAGACCAAAATGTGTTCTGTCACAATTCCCGCACGCAGCCGCGGCAGCCAATACACCCGCGCGCGGCTGAGCTACAGCACTGTCACCCTGTCAAAGCTGTGTACGCATCCCCGGGCCTCTGACAAGAACACAGCTGCAGGACTATGGGTTGAAAAAGTGACAGGCGGCCTCAGAAACCTTGGTACCGCGTAAACATCCTACAACCTACACGGGAACATTCTGCATATGTAATAAATGTTCCTTTGGATAGTATATAGTCTAAAAATACATAAACTTATATAAAAAGACCTAAATAGCCTTTATACATATTTTTTATTAAATATAATTCAAAGTACCAAAAATTTCAAAAATAAAATAATGACTACTTCTAAAAATATATCAAAATACTTTAGTTGGGCTAATTGATCCCAAGGAATTCACTTTTCTACATAGGATTCTACCTCTTTCATTGGAATCATTTTCTGAAGAGCTATCTGGGTAGCTTTTGCATGGGAGATTATCTTTTTCATAGATACCATGTCCTCCTTGACTTGGACTTCTTGGAAGTCTTCCCAATATTTCACATTCTCTCTGACTAAGTCTTTGATCCTGGCTTCCTTGGCCAGATTCTTCTGGGGTGGCTACAGGGAATCTTCTTGTAATGGAGGGGGGTTTAATTCTACTACCTTCTCTGGCTCTAGGGTGGGGGAGGGCAGAAGTACTTGGGGCTGTTCCTTGTCCATCAACATTTGATTCACGCGTTCCAGTGTGAAAGGAATAAGGGTTATCCCCCTATAATTGTCCCAAGGTTTGGAATTTAATGGTTCCCTGCGTTTGACAGGAGATGGGGATTCCCAGAGCCGCACTTGAAATGAGAGATAGAAATAAGGAGATAAAAAAGATAAAGAAAAGTAGAGAGTGAGTGAAATCGCCAATCCTTCAATCCTAAGAACTTTTCACCTGGATGTGTATCCGGTATGAGTTCCTTTAATCTCCTGGTGAGATGAGTGATCCAATCCGATGATGTGATGGTCTGATTCTCTTCATGCATTCCATGCCTCTCCTCCTCCCCAACCCAGAGTTGAGAGTGAGGATATGTCCTCCCCCTCAATCCTAACCTAAGTACACGCGCAAATAACAGTATGACAAAGAAACAGAAAAAAATCCCAAAACAGAAACCCTAGCCTCCTCTCCCCACCTCCGTACCAAACTCCCCCCAAAGTCTGTACGCCGTTCCGTCCATCCGGTTTTTCCTTCTCATGACGCGGTCCTTGCACTGCGCCCTACTCGGAGCCCCCCGCGCCTGTCCGTATCCATTCATCCGCGCCCTTCGTGGGTGTCTGGTAATATCCGGCATGATCCGCGCGCTCCATCCGTTCCTTCACAGCCCGCAGATTGCTCCGCCCCTACGTATCCAAACCGGCGCGCCCGCAAACCTAGTCGAGCGCAGTACCTTCCGAATCTGATCTCCGGGGCGGATCGCCGTCCACGCCGCATTCAATGCTGAGCCCGACCCGTCCACTAGGTGCGGAGCCAAACAGCGGCTGCTGCTGATCCAGCAGCTGCCGCTGCTGAGCACTCCACATACCCTAATGCTGAGCGCGCAGCCGCAACGCAGTTCCCAATCCGTGTCTATAAATTGACACCACATCCCCCCCCTAACTTGAGTTCTGTCCCCAGAAGTCTTCCATTGCTTCACCATACCACTACCCCCGCTACTTCCACTCCCACCCCCACCACTCACACTACCACCTTCCCCGTCTTCCTTCTGCTCCATTGCCATCATGCTCCCATGCGAGTTCTGCGCCCGGAACATGCACGCATGTTTGATCATCCCCGGTCAACGCGCCTGCATTGCTTGCCGTCGCAGCCACCATTGCTGCTTGCTTAGCGACAGCATGCCCCAAGCTCCCCCCCAATCCAGCTCTCGCCCCAGGCCGCGCAAGAGGGCTTGTCCAGACCCATTCGTGGTTTTGGACAACGAGTCAATCTTGGAAGGCTTGTGGACACCCCCTGGTTCACCTCCATCCCACCACCCCCAAGCTCCGTCACCCACCACCTCGCACGTGAGCCGCAACTTGGCATCACCTCTCCGCTGGGCCGGACCTCCGCAACGGGGGAAATATGAAACCTCGGAGGAATGGCGCGCGGCGACCCGCTCTTGGGCCGCCACTGTCGGCGTGAACCAAATGGTACTGGACCCAAGGCTTTTTGGA
The DNA here is from genome assembly GCA_025617555.3 of Puccinia polysora. Lineage (NCBI taxonomy): Eukaryota > Fungi > Basidiomycota > Pucciniomycetes > Pucciniales > Pucciniaceae > Puccinia > Puccinia polysora. The sequence continues at coordinate 51,973,994 of CM062614.1, forward strand.
AGACCCACGGCCGCGCCAGCACCCTCTCCTCCTCCTCCACGACTGCCGACACCGCCCGCGCCACCAGCGGCCTCGGATGAGAGGCATACAACCCCTGACGTCCCTCCGCATTTGTCACCCATCATTGTCCCGTCATTGCCTCCAGCTGGACCAAGCCCACCTGTTGGTTCCCCAGAGGCCCCATCTTCACCGGCGGCTCCTCCCCCCAGCCCTCCCAAGATCCTGGAAATTACAATTGTAATGGCGCTCCCGGCGGCCGGCTTCAAGGTTTTTGCGGAAAGGTTGACCACGATGCTTTGGGATTTCCTCGCGATCCCCGGCGCTCAATCCTTGGAATCCCTGCGCAAGCTCCTGGCGTCCTTCCGGGCCTTACTGGCGTCATTGAGGGCGGAAATGGAGGAAATGATGAAGATGGCTTAGGCGCATTGCCCCCCCTTTCCCTTCTTCCTTTCCTCTTTTCTTCTTTTTGGTTGTACCGCGCTTCCTTTTCATTAAGAAAATACACGTATCCGCGCGAGTTCCTAACCTTCTGAGAAAGAGTGCGCGACCGTGCTTTGGGAGAGTGAGCTTGATATTGAGTCCGCGTCCGCGCACTTTGCTTTATGAGCGACCGTAAGTGACTAGCCATTCAAAAAGAGGCACCTGGACCGCCCCAGACAAACTGCCACACAGTTCCCTGTACCCATCCTGTAACAACACAACAACCAAACACCAGTGCGCGCCACCGTAAGGGAAGAGAGAGAGAGAGAGTAAGAGAACGGACATTCTGGGGTGTCTAGTTGTCCCGGCTGTGAACCGGCTAGAGCACCCCCTCACCAAATCAAGCTTAGTCCCATACCAACCACCCATCCTTGAGATATCCTGAGAGAAAAGAAAAAGAGAAAAAAAGAAACCAACAGAGAAGAAAAATAGAAAAGAACACATTTTTTTTTTTTTGCGCAACACCCGTAGACCGCCCGCAAATTGCTCTTCGTCCCGCTTCCCCCATCCGCAGGATTGCCCATGCGTGCCGGTTCCGCGGGGCTTGTCCTCGCGTTGACGGACCCGGCTTCGTGCCGCGCCCACGTTTCCTGCAAAAACCCCAAGCCAGCAAAGACCCCACAATCCAGATAAAAAAGAAACATAGAGAAACAAACATTCTGGGGTGTCTAGTTTTTCCGGCTGTGAACCAGCTAGAGCACCCCCTCACCAAATCAAAACTTATCCCCTACCCCCTCTACCTCCCCCCCCCAACTTGGCCACTGTCCCCAGCTGGTTGCAACCGCCTACTCCGTTGCAACGGCACGGTCTCCACTTCTCCGCCCAAAGACAAATCCCCGGATTGCGTTCCTACACCATCACCGCGCTCCACACTCCCCTTGCCAGATCCGTCACCCCCTTCCGCTGTTTTGTCGAATGAGGTAGATCCTCACGCGAAGAAGCGCTTGACATGCCAAGCCACCGCCTTCTGTTTCAGCGGAGTACCGTCTAATTCCTCCAACTGATAGCTGCCGCCCTTGAACTTGGACAACACGCGGAACGGGCCGTTCCACCGGTTAGCAAACAACTTCCCCCACTGAGACTCCAGACTTTGGTTGTACAGGAGCACCAAATCCCCCTTCTGCAAGGGATCCCGGAGACAATGCAAGCAGCGCTCGTCCCAATAGCGCACCGATGCCGTCCGAGTCTTCTTCAGCCGGTCCGCCGCCTTTGCGAGCATCCCTTCCCGTCAAAGGAGCTGTTCGGCGCGAGCCTCAAGCAATTCGGCGGAAGTCTTCACCTTCCACCAGTCAACCCCCAGGAAAGTCTCCAACTCAATGTCCACTGGAAGCACGGGGCGCTGCCAAAAAAGTAACTCGTACGGCGAGTAGCCTGTCAACCGCTTCACCAAAATCCAATCCGCGAACAGAACCATTGGAAGGGTATCCTGCCAGCGCTTCCCGTCTTCCCCACACATCTTGACCAGGGCGTCCTTGATTGGTTGATGCCCGCATTCAATCATGCCGGCCCCCTCGGGATAGTACTCCGTTACCCAGCCAAACTTGGCTCCGCAACTCTTCACCAACTCGACCAAACAGCCGCGAAACTCAGCCCCTCCGTCCACTGTAACCAGAAAAAGCGACCCGTACCGCGCAAATCAATCTTCCTCCAGAAATAGAGCAACTTTGTCCGCCAAGAGCTTGACCAACGGACACGCCTCTGCCCAACCAGACAGGTTGTCCCGCGCGACAAGCAGATAGGCAAACTTACCGGCCTTGATGTGGACGACATCAAGCAAGACTTGACCAAAGAGGGTGTCTTCCCATGTGGGGTTTCCGACTTCCTTAGGCAATCTTGCACTCCGCCGTTGACAGGCTTTGCAGGATGCCAAATATTCCCGTACCACACGCACTACCCCCGGCCACCAGAACCGCTCTTTCACCCGCCTCCGCGTTTCAACCTCCCCTAAATGACCAAGGTCGTCGTGAAGGCTTCAGAGGATAGCTTCCTGATCCGCCCTTGGAGTGGTAACCACAAGAGGAACCGGAGTCTTCCACCGCCAAAGCTGCCCCTCCTGTATGTAGAAGTTCCCCGCTCGCCGCTTTTCCCATTGCATGTCCTTTTCCGTAGTTCCATTGGGAAAACAAAGGTCCTGCAAGTAGTCACAAAGAATCGCGTACCGCCCGGTCTGCCGGAGCGGCAGCTGAACGCCCGCCTCCACAACCCCTACCTTGACAACCGGGGTCTCCACGTCAAGCAGTTCTGCATCCTCAAACGGGTTGTCCCTTGGATACCGCAACAACGCGTTGGGCATAGTGAACGCTTTCCCCGGAACGTGAACAACAGCAAATGAGAAAAGTTGAAGAAACGCCACCCACCTGGTCATGGGAGCGTTGGGCAACACCGGGGAATTGATCATCCGCGCCAGCGCCTCCGCGTCCACCAAAAGCTCAAAGTGAACCCCCCACAAAAGATACTGGAGCCGCCGCACAATCTTGGTGACCCTGCACAACTCCAACTTCGGCTGAGAGTACCGGCTTTCCGTTGGAGTGAAGGTGACCAACTCGTAAAGCACCGGCCTATCCTTGCCGTTGTCCTCTTGAGTGAGAACCCTCCCGCCGAATTCGCTGGAATTGACCGCTAGCCTAATTCCTCCTGCATTGTAGTTGAGATTGCGGAGCACAATGTCACGTCCCACAATCTCTGTGAGCTTCCGGAACGCGCAATCACACTCTTCTCCCCACTTCCACTCCGCGCCTTTCCGCGTTAGTGATCGGAGCGGGCTTGCCACCTCTGCAAACCTCTCGATGAACATACGGAAATAGCTACATAATCCCAAGAACTGAAGAAAATGCAACACTGTCCACGGGGTCGGCCATTCAAGGACCTTGTTCCGCTTTTTCTCTGCAATGCGCCGGCCGTTGGAAGCAACAAAATGGCCAAGGACTTTGAGCGCTGGAACACAAACCGCCAACTTCTTCCCCAACACCGTCAGGCCTGCCTCCTCAATGCAAAAAAGGATGCGTTCCAACGTTGTGGAAACTTAAGGGGGCAACACCCCAGAAGTCGTCCTCAAGTTCCGGAAGTTATTGATCAAAGCATCTGTAAGGAGATTGGATGCAGCCGTTCAAGAGAGAGAGAGGGAGAGAGAGAGAGAGCAAGGGATAGAGTGATAATAAGATGAATTCCTTCCCTTCCAATCCAATCCAATCCAATGCCACAAAAAGTGATATCCTAGAGTGCAGTCCAGTCCGTGAAGTGAAGTGAAGTGAAGTGTTTTTCCCCGTCCTTCCCCTCCCTTCCTTCCTCCCATCATCCAATGCTCCTCCAACCCAGAGTTGAGAGAAAAGTATTTAAGTCCTCCCTCTCAACCCTAACCTAAGTACAACCACAAGTAACAAGAAAGAGTGATGATATACAACCCTAAGCCGCAGAACCCTAGCCCAACCCTATCCCTCCATCCCTTGCCATTACCCGCGCCCTTTGGTATTAACGTAGCCCGGTTTGTCCGCCCGCGCGCGTCTGCCCGACAACCCGTTCCAATATCCGGGGCGTACCCACGTGATCCAATCCGCGGTCCGATCCGTGCAAGCTTTCCAATCCGCGCGAGCCTTCCAATCCACGCAAGCTTTCCAATCCGCGCAAGCTTTCTGGTCTGCGCGATCCATCGTCTCCCGTCTCCAGGTGCTGAGCCCAACCCAATGGCTGCTGGGCCTACCTGACTGCTGCTGAGCCCGCAGCGCGGCTAGCTGCGACAAAGCCCTTCCCATTGCTGAGCGCGCCGCCTGCAGCCCTTTCCTGACTCGCGTCCATAAAAGAGCACCACATCCCCCCCCAACTTGAGTTCTGTCCCCAGAGATCTCCCACCATCTCACCTTCCGTAGTTATCGTTGTGCGCAATTGAGTAGCCTTTGGGCTTGTGAGTCCCTGAGCAAGAATAAGAACCGCGCGCAATATCCGCGCCTTGGAGAGAGAAGATCAGCGCCAGTGAGAAATCGGAAAAGGTGAGAAATCCGCGCCAGTGAGAGTCTGAAGGTGAGAAGTCTGCGCCAGTGAGAGTCTGAAGGTGAGAAATCCGCGCCAGTGAGAGTATCCGCAAGAGTACATGGGGAGACAGAAAAGGAAGAATGAATAGATAAGAAGGAACAAGAGATTTTTTTTTTTGTTTTTTTTTTTTTGTTTTTTTTTTTGAGCCTGCATCCTGCGTCCCAACTCCAACCTTCCACCCCGCGCTAGCTCCCCCCCAACTTTGCCGCTGTCCTCAGCCAACCGCGCCCCACCCATTGCCAGATCCGCGGAGCGTTGCCTCAACCAATCCCGCAGGGACCTTGTTTGCAAATTGTTGTCCCAGACCGCCTAGGTGCACCTCCCGCCGCCAAGACCCTCCTGAATCCTTTGAAATTTGAGGCCATCCGTGCGCAGAACCCAAACAAAAGCAAACACCCCCAGACGTCCTTACAACAACCCGCCGTGGAGGAGGAAAGAGGCTTTGAAACCCTTTCAATCCCAGCTCTCTTCTCCCCCACCCCGTCCACACAACATCCTTTGCCCTTTGCCGTTCTTGCGGCCTTGTTCTCCCCTCCGGAGATTTCTGACCGCTCCCTGCCCGCCAGACCGCGTGTGACCACTTGATCCTTCCGCCCCACCCCACCGTCTGTCCATTCCGCACCCGTCCTTTCCGTTGCTGCCGCTACCCTTTCCAAATGTGCGCTCCCTGCCGTCAAAGAGGTCCAGCTTGGGTCGTGATTCTTCAACGCGTGGTCCGTCTCTTCCGCCGCCGCGTGTACCTTCTTTGCAAGATCCGTCTGCCGCTTGCCACTTCCCAGTCCGCACGGAGCATCCATTTCCCGTTCCGTTGTCCTCGCCCGCTTCCTGTCAGTAGGCCGCACCGGTTCCATTGAGTCCCGCTTCCCCAACACGTTCTTAGCCCCCACTGGGGAAACCAATTCCGCGTTTGAATCCGCTGTCCGGTCCCTTTTTCCCGTCTGCCAACGGTCGTTGTCCTCCCCATTTGCGCACACGCGGGGCGCAGAAGCGCTGGGAGACTGAATACTCTCCAGATAGGCCTCGAGGCCCCTTGCCACCTCCGCAAGTTTGCTAGCCCAAGAGATGGTTGCCGGTGGTGGGGCCGGAACATACTCTGCCCTGTAGTACTCCAGTTCTGCGTAGTCCACTTCCGCTTGCAACCGGGTCCCGTCGCGGGCGCCTGCCTTGTAACCCAATTCGGCGGATGGCTTGAGATTGTCCTTCCAAAAGCGAGAACCGTGCCTCCCCCATCTTGCCAGCATGCCCTCCTTCAGTTCCGTCCAATCCAGGTTCAGGTAGCCATCCATCTCCTCCACATCCCGACACGCTTCCACGTCCTTGATGAACAGGACAACATGGCGCGCCTTCTCAAAATCCTAAACGCCTTCAGAGTCCGCGATTGTTTCATACTGCAAGATGAATCGCTCCACTTCCGCAATGTTGAGTTGAATATGCGGGTAAATCCATGGGGTAGCGCGGAAGCCGTGGGAGGAGGAAGGAAGAGAAGCGGCTGTTGGTAGCATCTGTGAGTACCTTTGAGAGACTTTGACGAAAGATCGTTTCCCGGCCAGACCCCCAGATGTGGAAACTTAAGGGGGCAACACCCCAGAAGTCATCCTCAAGTTCCGGAAGTTATTGATCAAAGCGTCTGTAAGGAGATTGGATGCAGCCGTTCAAGAGAGAGAGAGGGAGAGAGAGAGAGAGCAAGGGATAGAGTGATAATAAGATGAGTTCCTTCCTTTCCAATCCAATCCAATCCAATGCCACAAAAAGTGATATCCTAGAGTGCAGTCCAGTCCGTGAAGTGAAGTGAAGTGAAGTGTTTTTCCCCGTCCTTCCCCTCCCTTCCTTCCTCCCATCATCCAGTGCTCCTCCAACCTGGAGTTGAGAGCAAAGTATTTAAGTCCTCCCTCTCAACCCTAACCTAAGTACAACCACAAGTAACAAGAAAGAGTGATGATATACAACCCTAAGCCGCAGAACCCTAGCCCAACCCTATCCCTCCATCCCTTGCCATTACCCGCGCCCTTTGGTATTAACGTAGCCCGGTTCGTCCGCCCGCGCGCGTCCGCCCGACAACCCGTTCCAATATCCGGGGCGTACCCACGTGATCCAATCCGCGCGTCTTGCAATGCGCGGTCCGATCCGTGCAAGCTTTCCGATCCGCGCGAGCCTTCCGATCCGCGCAAGCTTTCCGATCCGTGCAAGCTTTCCAATCCGCGCGAGCCTTCCAATCCGCGCAAGCTTTCCGATCCGCGCAAGCTTTCCGATCCGCGCAAGCTTTCTGGTCCACGCGATCCGTCGTCTCCCGTCTCCAGGTGCTGAGCCCAACCCAACCGCTGCTGGGCCTACCTGACTGCTGCTGAGCCCGCAGCGCGGCTAGCTGCAACAAAGCCCTTCCCATTGCTGAGCGCGCCGCCTGCAGCCCTTTCCTGACTTGCATCCATAAAAGAGCACCACAACGTCTGCGCCTATTCCCACACAAAACGTTGGACGCCGGGAACTTCAACTAGCTCCGCTCCCCCGTAATTGGATTTCAGACCTTTGATGCCCCTGTCGTCGATGAAGATTTGGACTCCCTCCGGAAGATCATCTTTCAGGATCCAAGCCATTTGCGCCTGGTACACCGCCACGGAATTGGTTGCGCCCTGCGGTAGCCGAGTCAGCTGCATTCTTCCCAACCCAGTCTTGAATGCCATTAGAGGCCGCAAGCAAGGATCCAACTCGCGCTGGTTGTATCCCCCCATCACATCCACTAACCCGTAACAAGCGCGCCCCGCCATTGACTCAAGGAACTTGTCAATGCAAGGGGGCCGTCCTGCGTCCCGGATCGTAAAAGAGTTGAGCCGCTGTAGATCATGGACAATCCTCAACAACTTTCCGTCCTGCTTAACTACCGCAAAGATTGGACTAGAGTAACTAGACTTTGACTGTTTGTAGAGGCCGGTCTTCACCCGTTCCCGCACCAACTCCAGAAACTGCTCCTGGACTGCCCGCGGTATTGGAATCGGCTTGATCTGCCATGGCTCGTGATTGACAGTGGGGATGAAATAGGGGTCGCCAATATTGTTTTTCAGGAGCCCCCGCTCTTCAGGTCCGAACGCGAGCACTCTTTCCCAAAGAAACAGAACCAAAATCAGCAAATCATGCTCCTCCGTACTCAACCATCCCGCCGGGCCAAAATTGAAAGCTGCAATCCGCTCCTCCGTGATCCGCGCCAAACTATTAACCCACCCAAATCCTTAATTGGTGTGACCCAAGGGTCCCGCGACCAAGCAATTGGTCAAAGCGGTCCGTTCAATTCCTGGGGCATTGGCTCATTCCTCTGTTGGACCTTCCGGGACACCGGCTTGTACTTGCCAGCGTTGCACCACATCATCCGCACGCATCCTTTGCTGTAGGTCCTGCACAGAACAGAACCGCGGCTTTTGCCTTCGCTCACAAATGTGGAACGATGATAGGTTTTTCGAAGCGTAGTACCCTTGGGCAATGCATACTGAGAAAAGGGACTTACTTCTGCAACGTGCGCGCCCTGCACTTTCCTTCCTCCTCCTCCCTGCTCCTCATTAGTCAACCGCCCGCGCAAAACCGGAGATTGTTCCGTGCGTTCTCCTCGGTTGACTAGAAAAAATCCTCTGAGGGTCGCCTGTTGCAGGCCAACTCCGCGTCCGGTTCCTCCTCATACTCCGACACTCTTCTTTTCTTCCCTTTCCCGTGATTGCAGATAGTTGTCTCAAACCTTCCGCCGGACAAATCCTCCACCTTCAATGCCTCCGTTCCCACCTCCGGATCAAAAACCATTTGTGCTCGGAACCCAAACATGAACGGCCTTCCCAAAATCACATCCCCAAAATCAACCAAAAGAAAAGAAAGAGGCTTACGGACCCTTGCAACCTCGACCTCCTCCTCCTCAACTACCCCATCCACACAACACTCCCCTCCGTTAAGCGCGCAGAGACCCATTGCGCATTTCCCCCAAACCAACCCCAAATCATCCACCATCCGCGACAGCAGCAGGTTCACCATTGAACCGCTGTCCACCATAGCCCACACCTTCCTCCCCGCTATGACCATTGGAACGTAAGCGAGTGGAGTCAAAACCGATATCAACTCACACTCCTCGCGCCCCTCCTCCTTCCGTGCCACATGAAACCGCTGCACCGTTGGAGGTACCCAGCCCTGACCGCAATCCCGCAACGCCTGAACCATCTCGTCTACCACCACCGGAGACACAGCCGCCAGTTCCCGCAACGTCAGCAGAACCAGAGTCTTGTTACCCATCACCCTTCGCACGATGTCCGCCGCTTTCTTCTTCCCTGCAGGATTCGCTGCCAGCGCGCGTGCGGCCGGTTTCAGAACAGTCAACGGGGGTTGCTCCTTCTCATCCACCTCCATCTTATTGGAGACCGCTACCTTCTCTTCCGTTGCCACTACCCTTACCTCAGCTTCCACCCAAGGTGGTTGCCACGATCCGGGACCGGTAACAATGCCTAGTGACGCTTGCGCCGTTGTTCCCGCCTCCTGACCCCGTGTGCGCACCTGCTGCATTGCGGTTGGCTGGCTTGGCTCCATCGGAATCTGTTTGCCCGTCGGAAACATGTACCCAATCCCCGCAGGTCAAAACAATCCCGCGTGGATATTGTTTGTAAGCTCCTTGCACGCCGATTGCCAATTACTGTTTGCCCCGCAGTACAAACACCCCCTCGGCACACAGGTACGGGGCGGCCAAAACCCTTCCACCATGTGCAGTGGAGGCCCTTGCGGCTGCTGCTGGCCCATACGTCTCATGCAGATCTTCAAATCCTTCATCAGCTCCATCAATTCACTTACCGGAGGGGCGGACAAGGGTTGAGGAACCGGAGCAAGCGTGGCAGTAGGTGGAACCGGGGCCAGAAATTGCGCCAGAGCCAAAACCTGGGGGACGGATTTCTTTGGTCCTGCTGGGAAGGACTTAGCGGTATCCTCAATAAGCTCTTCTAAGTCGAGCTCGCTCTCCACAGCCTGGCAAATGACAGCCAGCTCCGGAAGGAGCGCAATGCTCCCGTCCAATGACCGCTTTACCAAGTTGTGATTGTAAAGATGCCGCTGCACCCTTGCCCAGAGTTGAGCGCCTAAACCGCCCAGAAACGCGCGTTTCATGGCCCCCGTCTGTCCCGCCACCACCTCGTTCCTTGACAAGTACCAATAGATCCAATCAAATGTCAAGGTGTACTCCGCCAGCTCCACCCGAGTTCTGACTCCTCCGCGCGCGCTCGCCTCCGAGGCCACGCGGTTGAAATTGCTTTCCCGGAATCAAGGTCTGCGCCTACCCCACCGCGTTAGGATCTCCGCCTTCAGTTTTGGCCAATCTTGATTCTTGTAGCCTTCCATTTCCTCCACATCCCGGAGCTTCTCTTTGTCTATAATGAACAGGACGACCAGCCGGGCCTTATTGGCGTCCGACACACCTTCCGCATCTGCAATTCCTTTGTATCTCAAGATGAATTTCTCCACGTCTGCGGTGTTGAATTGGATGTGAGGGTAGTTGCGCGGCCTGATGCAAACCGGACAAGTGGGTTCATGGTCACTGGAGACCAATGGGGGAACGGCGTAGCTTGTCCTGGGTCAAGCGGAGGGAGGGGGAGGAGGAGGGATGGAAGACAAGAGTGGGGTTGGAGTAGCGGACCCAGAAACAGAAGGAGAAGAAGAAGAAGAAGAAGAAGGAGCAACTGTAGGGAGGTATGGATAGGACATCGCGCCCGGTTACGTTTGAAAGACAAGAAACGGAAGGTTACTTCCCAGCCAGACCCCCAGATGTGGAAAGAATAAGGGTTATCCCCCTATAATTGTCCCAAGGTTTGGAAGTTAACGGTTCCCTGCGTTTGAAAGGAGATGGGGATGCCCGGAGTTGCACTTGAAATGAGAGATAGAAATAAGGAGATAAAAAAGATAAAGAAAAGTAGAGAGAGAGTGAAATTGCCAATCCTTCAATCCTAAGAACTTTCCACCTGGATGTGTATCCGGTATGAGTTCCTTTAATCTCCTGGTGAGATGAGTGATCCAATCCAATGATGTGATGGTCTGATTTTCTTCATGCATTCCATGCCTCTCCTCCTCCCCAACCCGGAGTTGAGAGTGAGGATAAGTCCTCCCCCTCAACCCTAACCTAAGTACACGCGCAAATAACAGTATGACAAAGAAACAGAAAACAATCCCAAAACAGAAACCCTAGCCTCCTCTCCCCACCTCCGTACCAAACTCCCCCCAACGTCTGTACGCCGTTCCGTCCTTCTCATGACGCGGTCCTTGCACCGCGCCCTACCCGGAGCCCCCCGCGCCTGTCCGTATCCGTTTGTCCGGGCCTGTTGTGGGTGTCTGGTAATATCCGGCATGATCCGCGCGCTCCATCCGTTCCTTTACAGCCCACGGATTGCTCCGCCCCTACGTATCCGAACCGGCGCGCCCGCAAACCTAGTCAAGCGCACTACCTTCTGAATCCGATCTCCGGGGCAGATTGCCGCCCACGCCGCATTCAATGCTGAGCCCAACCCATCCACTAGGTGCGGAGCCAGACAGCGGCTGCTGCTGAGCACTCCGCATACCCTAATGCTGAGCCCGCTTGCCTCCAATGCTGAGCGCGCAGCCGCAACGCAGTTCCCAATTAGTGTCTATAAATTGACACCACACCGGTCCCCTCATGGTTTTCATTATTGGTGGTCTCACGGTTACTGGGGGCTCCTGGCAAAGATCCATAGGAGGGAATTCTCCCTGAGGCTCTTGTGTTACGTCTACTCATATTGAATAAAATGTTTATGAGTATTTCTCTACAGAAAAAAATCCGTAAAATAAGTTTCATTTAAAAATCAATTAAGTTTATATTCAAAGGTACCAGGACTTTATTGGGATTAAATTTGTCCTTAATAGGTTATCCAATGGGGTCTTGGTGTGTTCCAATAAGGTCTTCACCCATCCAATCAATATTTTCAGGGCAAAATATTATTCCAAAAATGGAGTCTCCACCCAAAATTAGGTAGGGCCACTCACTGACCCCACCCTTCAAATCCAACTCCTTATATTTTTAAATAATTAAGGAAAGAAAGACCAAAATACCACGGCACCACTATTGAGCTTTTTGGCCAATTAAATATTTCACATGTATTGTCATGTATGGGTTTCACACCTAAAATTCAGTCAGAATTGAGGTGTTGTGTATATTTTAGGAGTTACAGACCAAAATGTGTTCTGTCACAATTCCCGCATGCAGCCGCGGCAGCCAATACACCCGCGCGCGGCTGAGCTACAGCACTGTCACCCTTTCAAAGATGTGTACGCATCCCCGGGCCTCTGAAAAGTATGCAGCTGCAGGACTATGCGTTGATAAAGTGACAGGCGGCCTCAGAAAACTTGGTACCGCCTAAACATGCTACAACCTACACGGGAACATTCTACATATGTAATAAATGTTCCTTTGGATAGTGGATAGTCTAAAAATACATAAACTTATTTAAAAGGACCTAAATAGGCTTTATACGTGTTTTTTATTAAATATAATTCAAAGTACCAAAAATGTCGAAAATAAGATAATGACTACTTCTAAAAATATATTAAAATACTTTGATATAATATTATGAGAATTTCTAGAGAAAAATATTTTGGTGACATATTAATAAAACTAATGATGTAAAAGTATTACATGAATACCCATGACTTATATTTTTAAGTAATTATTTTAGTAAATCAACTGGAATTTGAAAATAAGGAGTAAAATCAATATCTAGACTGTCCTCCAATGATATAATACATAATGAGAACTCACCTGACATCAGAATATCCATAGGAATTTCTATTAAAATAATGATTAACTTACTGGGAAAATTTACTAAGGATGATTAATTAAATAATAAATAAAAAGGACAGATTAGTGTTATTCACATGTCCAAACATCAATGATAAAGTAAAATAATTACCATGACCTGTGGAATTAGATGCTACCCGTGCTACAGCACCAAGAAAATGTGACAGGCTACCGCCGGTTACCCTGCTAGCCTCATCGCATGTCCCTTTGAGCCCCTGTACCCCTCAGAAGGACAATATTGGGACTCCTAAAGCTATAAATAAAGAGCTCTTTTGAGGATATTGATACCCAGAGACCCAGTTATATTTACATCCAGACACCGTGCCAAGGTAATCAAATACTTATAAGAGATAAGTAAGTGATTTATGGCTTTATTCTGATTAATAATATCCGTCCCCACCCTTTTTATCAATTTAAACTTCTGCAAAACCTTATAACCGCAGTATACAGGTTTTAACCCATCAGTGCCTGTCCCAAACAGGTACCCAAAGGATTTAATATTATACCAGTGAGCCTTATTATCCTTTATCTTTTGTGGCAGCTTGGTTACAAATCCCTGCCACTCCACCGTGTATTTTACATACATATTATCTTTGGGAAAAATATTCGTTTAACTAAAGGTTCCAAAGTAACCAGGCCTACGTGTTTTCATACTGAATTCCCTGAAGAGAGGTGTTAAATATCCCCAATATAATTGTGGCCCCTCTATAAAAATATCTAATATTCAATTCCTTTATATTTATTTATAACAATAAACCATATCCAAACCAATTAACCTTGCAATAAGCTTTATCCAAATATTTTACATATTTTTGCTGCATTTATTGAATAATATATTTATTATTTATTCTATCACCTCTGGTAGCTAAAGGATAGAAAGGATCTTGGAATCCAGGAGGCTGAAAATTGAGGGTCTGGCCGGGAAATATTTCATTTTATTATATTTAATACCTTGGACCAGACATTTCACGTAAAATTAAATCAAAGATAAATTTATCTGACTTTTTAACCCTGATTCATCATTAAATTCTTATGAGGTGTATTTAAAAACCACTTCAGAATTAATAATCTATTATTTGAATCTTTTAAAGATAAGAAAAGAAGAATATATTAAAAATTATACACCTACTGGTTGGGAAGCTTTAACTCAAGCTGAGCAACTTAATATCTCTTCTGCACGTAAACACTTAGATAAACTCCTTGAACAAGAATATCTTGAGAGGTGTATCAACTTCCAGGCCCTATTAAGTAAACATAAAGCTTGGAATAAATACCGTATAAATTACTTTTTAAAATATAAAAGGAAGCATAAAACCTGTATTACCATATTATTTTTATTAAAATAATATTAATATATTTTATTGACCAATAAAATACCCTTTTACCATCAGTGAACCCTCCTATACCAGAAACCAACGCCACCAAAACTGATATATTGGATCAAGAAGTCCCAGATATCTCTGGATGCCCTGAAAATATTGATTGGATGGGTGAAGACCTTATTGGAACACACCAAGACCCCATTGGATTACCTATTAAGGACCAATTTAATCCCAATAAAGTCCTGGTACCTTTGAATATCAACTTAATTGAGTTTTAAATAAAACTTATTTTTACAGATTTTTTTCTGTAGAGAAATACTTATAAACATTTTATTCAATATGAGTAGACGTAACACAAGAGCCTCAGGGAGAATTCCCTCCTATGGATATTTGCCAGGAGCCCCCAGTAACCGTGAGACCACCAATAATGAAAACCATGAGGCGACCGGAACGCGTGAATCAAATGTTGATGGACAAGGAACAGCCCCAAGTACTTCTTCCCTCCCCCACCCTAGAGCCGGAGAAGGTAGTAGAATTAAGCCCCCCTCCATTACAAGAAGATTCCCTGTAGCCACCCCAGCAGAATCTGGCCAAGGAAGCCAGGATCAAAGACTTAGTCAGAGAGCATGTGAAATATTGGGAAGATTTCCAAGAAGCCCAAGTCAAGGAGGACATGGTATCTATGAAAAAGATAATCTCCCATGCAAAAGCTAACCAGATAGCTCTTCAGAAAATTATTCCAATGAAAGAGGTAGAATCCTACATAGAAAAGTGGAATCATTGGGATCAATTAGCCCAACTGAAAGTAAAATGATCAGGAAAGAAGAGATCTTCTTCCCATCCAAATCCAATGGGAAAGAGGGATTTGGATCAGATAATATCCTTAGCTCAAAAGTGGAAAAAGGTGTAAAACAATTAGCCTCTAATTCTGAACCCAGTAACTTGTATAAACCAAACTCTGATGTAATTACTTCCTTTTCTAATGATATGCACCATAATTTCAAGATTGTTTGTGTAAATTTGGCCGGTGTTTATACCCAAATGGATAAGTTAACCTCAGTAGTAGCCAAATTAATTAATAACCAAAAAAAGTCTGTAGGAATGGAAGATATTAAAGAGAATACAGAACAATTATTGGAGACAATTAATCAAGGTAAAATTAGACAGACTCAAACAATTGAGAATATGTTATGAGGTATCCAAGTAGATTTTATTATGTCTTTTCAGCCTCTAAAAGAAGAAATGGTAAATACTACTAAAAGCTCTATTCTGTCCCTTAGTGAGAAATTAGATCTGCTTAATAATAAAGTGGACCTGCAACTTAATCTGATCAAGAATGATCTTAGAGACTTAAAAGTCCATCTGACCAACCCCTTGGGGAGTACCAAAGAGGAACCAAAACCTCCCAGACAAACAACTACACCTTATGCACCACCCTTACTAGGAATGCATAGGAGTGACACTTTCAGGCCTAGTCCTACTCCTGAAATGGAACAAGCCCTCAAAATTTTACCTCCAATTTCTGAATGGCCTAAGTTCTCTGGTGAAGGAGAATACCATCATATAAATTTCATTAAATTTATTTACTATACCATAAACTCTTATGAACTACCAGAAGCTATAGCTGTAGTCAGGCTTCCCAGACTATTTGAAGGAGTAGCCTCAGACTGGTTTATTATTAAAAGAGAAGAAGTGGGATCTTTACCATGGAATTCTTGGAAACTTCTAATTAAAGAACAATTTGGTTCTAGAATGTGGAAAAGAAAAATGATGAAAAATTTCAAAAATTCCTCATTTGACCCCTCCAAGGATAAGCCTCACAAATGGTGCTTAGAACAGAAAAGAAGACTAGACTGCTTCTACTCAGATGCTGACAAAGAGGAAGTTAATGAAAGACTTCTGAACCTGTTTCCTGGAAATATTAACCATTGTGTGAGATGCAGAATGAGTATGGATGCTGACTTACCAACTCTAATCAATGTGCTAGAAGAAGTAATAGACATGAATGGTCTAGATAAGAAGAATTCTTCAAAACCTAGAGAAGGCTTTAATATAAAAAAAAAACAGAGATCCACATTCTCACATGGTTGCTCCAGAAACTATTGAACAAGTGGAAGTAAAAGAAAGAAACAGACTAACTGGTACCTGCTGGAACTTCAATGAGGCAGGTCATATGAGGCAGGACCGTCCCCTCCCAAGGAGAAAGATTGCATTAGTAAAAGGAGAACCAGAAGTTAATCCCAAATATTCAGAAACTGAAGGATCAATATCAGAATGTGAATTGATCATACCCAATCCTATCAATATCATAAAATGAGAAATAAATACTTCTGTGGATATCAATCAAATCTATGAAGATTCCATCCCACCTCAATAAAAATACCATAGATTGAATCTCATCCAAGGTCAAGCTAAAAGATTGAATTGAATGTCACCTCAATGATAAAGAAACAACCCAAATACTAGGAAGAAATTGTTTGGAAAACTAGAAAAAATAATCAGCTGTAATGAATTATGCCTTTTGAAAATACCTGCAATGAGAAGATAGGCATTTCAAATAAAAATTAACAATTTTTTTTTCCAAGATAAAGCAAAAGGAAAATGATATCATAGTTTCCACCACACCTTTTTTTCAGATATGGCCATATGTTGGAGTGGGGGAATGTCAGCTTGCTACTATTGCAGAGCAAGCTGCAAAAGTAACAGAAATAACATAAAAATAATAATGAACCTAAGAAGGAGTAGAAAAACCATAAATATTATTCCAAAAATGGATTTTCCCCTGAAAATTAGGTAGGGTCACTCACTGACCCCACCCTTGAAATCCAACTCCTTATATTTTTAAATAATTAAGGAAAGAAAGACCAAAATACCACAGCACCACTATTGAACTTTTTGGCCAATTAAATATTACACATGTATTGTCATGTATAGGTTTCACACCTAAAATTCAGTCATAATTGAGGTTTTGTGTATATTTCAGGAGCTACAGAAGGAAATGTGTTCTATCACAATTCCCGCACGCAGCCGCGGCAGCCAATAGACCCGCGCGCGGCTGAGCTACAGCACTGTCACCCTGTCAAAGCCGTGTACCCATCCCTGGGCCTCTGACAAGTACGCAGTCGCAGGACTATGGGTTGACAAAGTGACAGGTGGCCTGAGAAACCTAGGTACTGCGTAAAAATGCTACAATCTATGCGGGAAAATTCTACATATGTAATAAATGTTCCTGTGGATAGTAGATAGTCTAAGAATACATAAACTTAAAAATATCAAAAATAAGATAATGACTACTTCTAAAAATATATTAAAATACTTGGATATACTATTATGAGAATTTCTAGACATCACTATTTTTGTGAAATACTAAGAAAAATAATGATGTAAAAATATTACATGAATACCCATGACTTATATTTTGAAGTGATTATTTTAGTAAATCAACTGAAATTTGAAAATAAGGAGTAAAATCAATATCATGACTTTACTCCAATTATTTAATACATAATGAGAGCTCACCTGACATCAGAATATCCGTAGGAATGTCTATCAAAATAATTATTGACTTACTGGGAACATTTACTAAGGATAATCAATTAAATTATAAATAAAAAGGACAGATTAGTGTTATTTACACGTCCAAATATCAATTATAAAGTAGAATAATTACCATGCCATGTGGAATTAGATGCTACCCGTGCTACAGCCCCAAGAACACGTGACAGGCTACCACTGGTTACCCTTCTAGCCTCATTGTTTTTCCCTTTGAGCCCCTGTACCCCTCAGAAGGACAATATTGGGACTCCAAAAGCTATAAATAAAGAGCTCTTTTGAGGATATTGATACCCAGAGACCCAGTTATATTGACATATTACTTAGAAGGCACCACTTTTAAAGTAATCACGGAATGTAATGATGTAAGAACTCTTATGAACATGAAAACTCCAAGCAGACATATGCTCAGGTGGCAAATTGCTATACAACAGTATAGAGGTCAGATGACTATAGTGCATAAAGCTGGAGCTAAACATCAGAATGCTGATAGTCTAAGTAGGAATGCTTTGCCTAATGACTAAAATAATCCAGCATATGACTCTGAAGATCAAGATATTTTTCCTATCCTGAACATCAATCTTTTTGCATTGAATGCTCCAATAATGGGGATCCACTTATGTGAATTAGATACTGCTTTCTTCAACCTAGTAAGAGACAACTACTCTCCTTAAATCAAGCTGCTGATTAACATTATGGAATCTGAATCCCCAGAAGCAGCTCTGATAAATATTCTACCTGCTTCATTACTTAAACCCTATTAAGCAGGAAGGTTTACCCTTTGAGATGGTCTCCTTTACTACAGACACCAACATTCCAGTGTATTAGTACTAAGCAACAAAGAACACATACAACATATACTCCAGGAATGCCATGACAACTGTTCATCAGGGCATCTATCTACAGAAAGAACCTTGCAGAAAGTAAAACAAACTGCTTGGTGGATAGGCTGGAAATAAATCACTATTAAATATGTTACTAGCTGTGAAAACTGCCAAAAATCTAATAAAACTACTGATAAAAGGTTTGGACTCTTACAGAAAATCTCTGAACCTACAACCAGATGGGAAATCATTAATATGGATTTTTTCATTGGCCTCCCCCCTGGAGGTACTCATTCATATAACTCTGTCTCCGTTATAGTTGACAGATATTCTAAGAAGGCAAAATTCTTACCTAACCACAAAGAAGATAGTGATATGGATGTAGCTTTACTATTCTGGAATAGGATCATAGCTGATGTGGGTATACCCAAGATTATAATTAGTGACAGAGAGCCCAAATTCACCTCTGAGTTTTGGAGGAATCTACATGATATACTGGGTACTACTCTAGAATTTTCTACAGCATACCACCCCCAAACTGATGGATTAGCTGAGAGAATGATACAGACCCTAGAAGATATGATAAGAAGGTTCTTTAGCTTTGGTCTAGAATACAAAAACTCAAACAGTTATTGCAATGATTGGGTAAGCCTAATCCCAGCCCTAGAAATGGCTTATAACAGCAGTAAACATTCTACTACCAAAGAAGCTCCTTACATACTAGAAGGAGGATGTATTCCAAAACTCCCTAGGAATAACTTAAACTATAACTTAGCCACTATTCATCCAGCATCTCTTGAATTTAAGAAGATGATAGATCTGGCAATTAATCATGCTCAGAAATGTGTAGAAGAAGCAGTAGAATACAACAAAAAAAATGGGACAAATAACATAAAGAACCTGAAGTTAAAATAGGAGATCAGATCTTGATATCTACAACCAATTTCAACAATCTAGCAGGTAACAGAAAACTGAAACCAGCCTTAGTTGGACCATTTGTTATCAAGAGGATGCATGGCAAAAATGCTGTGGAAGTAATCTTGAGTGAAGAATTATCAAGGAAACACCCAGTATTTCCTGTTAGCCTAGTCAAACACTTTCAACCAAGAGAAGGTGGCGCCCTCCCTTCAGCAATAATCCCAATAGAACCTGACCCTGTGAAATAAAAAGGGAAAGTCAGCAGGATATTAACATAAGTGATTTATGGCTTTAGTCTGATTAATAATATCCGTACCAACCCTTTTTATCAATTTGAACTGTTGAAAAACCTTATAACCCCAGTATACAGGTTTTAACACATCAGTGCGTGTCCCAAACAGGTACCCAAAGGATTTAATATTATACCAGTGAGTCTTATTATTCTTTATCTGTTGTGGAAGCTTGGTTACAAAGCCCTGCCACTCCACCGTGTATTTTGTATACATATTATCTTTGGGAAAAATATTCTTTAAACTAAAGGTTCCAAAGTAACCAGGCCTACGTGTTTTCATACTGAATTCCCTGAAGAGAGGTGTTAAAGATCCCCAATATAATTGTGGCCCCTCTATAAAAATATCTAATAATTGATTTATTTATATTTATTTATAACAATAAACCATATCCAAACCAATTAAACTTGAAATAAGCTTTATCCAAATATTTTACAGATTTTTGCTGCATTTATTGGATAATATATTTATTATTTATTCTATCACCTCTGGTAGCTAAAGGATAGCAAGGATCTTGGAATCCAGGAGGCTGACACAATCACCCAAACTCAATCCAATCAAGAACTTATGGAAGATTTTAAAATGTAATATTCAACAATTTCAACAACCAAAGACCACCTCAGAGATGGAAAGACACCTCCAAAGCGCCTGGGATGACTTTCCATTTCAAAAAATTAACAATCTCATCAAATCCATGTCTGATTGCATGGAGGCTTTCATCAAGGCTTGTGGTGGTTATACCCAATGGTATAATCAATTATATATTTTTTTTCCCTTTTAACATTCCTTATTATCTTATTTCTCTTTTGTGTAACTCCCATCATTTTTTGATGGTACATTATTCTTATATACATATTTTTTCCCTATTCACATTCCTTATTATCTTATTTCTCTTTTGTGTAACTCCCATCATTTTTTGATGGCAAATTATTCTTATATATATTTTTTTTATCAATCATCAATTTTAAGCCAATTTGTAACTCTTTTTTCATTTTGATTTTGATTTTGATTTTTTTTTTTTTTTTTGAAAAAAAGTTCAAAAACTCATTTTACAATAAAATTAGGATGCTTAATTAATGAAAAAAAAAAACTTTTTCCTGTATACATGTGTGAGAAAAAACAACATGAAAAAAATGGTTCAAACAAAAACAAGGGCATCAGTTCCATCATTTTTTGTCTACCCACTGTGAAATGAATTGAGTCCCTCTTGATCCTCAACCCAATCAAAGTATGTGGATGGGATGGAAAAATATGGGTGTAGATGATTTGAAAATCATACAGAGACATGGAAAGAATAGGGCTTGTTAGCATTGGCTAAAGAGGAAATGTTGGCCTTCATTCCAAATATTCCATCTGTTTGGATATAAAAAGGACAAATCCAGTCCAACTTATCAACCTGCCACACAACCACCCCACGTACTATAGGGCAATTCTTAGATGATTGTGAGCGCAAAGGAATGTTGAGTGCAAAGGCAAGTGCAAGTAGCAAGACTCAGTTGCGAAGTGCAAACTTGGTTATGCCACTCAACAAATGGCGAGAGGAATGGAATGTGTTCTGGGGAAGGAAACTCAACCTGAGTCCAATGTGATAACTAGGTTGCAGCAAAATGCAAGAACGTATGAAATTAACTAACTGAGGAGACAATCAACAGGCAAGAGGATAGCCCTTATAAGGTAATCCAAAGTGACTAGATACAACCTGGTGGTGAGATAACTACAGTTGAAGCGGTGAGGCAAAGAATGACAGGAAGGAGATAGGAAATGAAGCAGTAGTACAACCATATCCAAGGTCATGGCGTAAGTGCAAGACAATAGAATCTGAGCGTACAATTGTATGACAAATTGGGACAGGAGCAAGTGACGTTGAAGGTAATGTGAATGAGAAGTAATAGTGTATGCAGGGTAGGTACTAGTCCAATTGCAAACTGTACAGTAATGATGGCTTAGTTAGATGTAGATGCGAACTAACAAACAGTGCGTGACCAAAGATGGAAGTACGAGGCTGTTGATTGGCCAGGAAAGGAGATTGGATCTCATAATGGATGGCCAACCGGTATGGAGTTAACCGCAAAGTTCACAACTATATACTGAGTTGGTTGCCAAGATTGGAAGGTCAACGCAAGCCAGAGGAAGTAGCGGATTGCACCATTGATGTTGTGCTTTATTTGTGTCACGCTTTTAGACTGAGGTAGATGGTACTGAGGAGAGGACATGTCAAAGTGATGAAGACAATAATTCCTAAGTGCAAGGCGTGACAGTTGCCCGGGTATAAAGACGCGAGCTCCTGCAAGTGCTCAGATAAATTTTCCCATCAATTTCAAGTTGTTAATCATTACTGTATACCCTTTATGCATTATTTAATTCATTACTTGATAGATTTATAATTCATATAAAATGTTGTCATTGTTGTCCCGCCATTGTGAAAACTGTATTCGTCAAAACAAGCAATGTGTCCCTAGTACTGCCGTCCAAGGCCTTCAAGGCAAGTGCAATCAATGTTGCCTTTGCAAAGTAGCCTGTAATTTC
The DNA here is from genome assembly GCA_025617555.3 of Puccinia polysora. NCBI lineage: Eukaryota > Fungi > Basidiomycota > Pucciniomycetes > Pucciniales > Pucciniaceae > Puccinia > Puccinia polysora. The sequence goes on from CM062614.1 coordinate 51,995,745, forward strand.
CCTATAAATGTTGAGTCGACTGTCAAGGGTCCCGCGGAGTCGTAGGTCCGCGCCAAGGGTTAACTACAAGATACCACCGTTGCCGGAGATTGAATACTTGGGGACTTGAGTTCCTGGTGAGTACTAATCTGGACTGACTAATGATCATAAAGATAGTAACTAAATTTTGCTTGTCTTGCTAGTGTTGCCCCGTTTCCAAAGATACACTACAAACACACCACCACCACCACCACCTTACTGGGGACCGCCGACTGAACTTCTGGGGGCCCAGATGAATGCCGAGATGCAAGACAAAGTGCCCAGTGCGGAACCGGTTGGATTCATAACCGAGGAAGCAAGGGAGGAGGAAAGAAACAAAGCGGAAGGAGGATTGAGAGATGGAGAAGACGGAAATGGAGGAAGAGAGGGAATGGGGCAAGAAGAGGCTATAATGGAAGAAGTGGGAGAAGGAAATGAAAATGGAAGGGATGGAGTGGATGGAATGGAAGGAATGGAGGGCCGAGGCAAAGCGGATCCGGTGCAAGTTGTAGGGCCGGTTGAAACAGATGCAAGGCGACCGATGGGCAACATTGGAGAAGGCTCGTTGGGAGGCCAAAGGAAGAGAGCGTACAAAGAGCTCTTGGAGGAAGGTGGATGGAATGCTTGGCCAAAGCAAGCTTGGATTGCAAGGTGCAAGGAAATCTTCAAGAGGAATATCATAACAGAGGTGCTAGTTCTCCAAAGGATGTCTGCACTAATCAATGATGAAGACCTGGGAGCTTTTTGATCCATGGTTGCGGAATTGACTGCAAATTGGGAGGATGCGGAGAAGGAATTAAAAGAAACTTTGTAATTATTATTATAAATATATATTTTCTATTTTTTTTTTTTTTTAATTATAATTTTTTTTTTAATAATAAGGAATGGAGTTTTACTTGCTAGAAATGAGAGGGAAATGAGAAATAGGAATAACACGGTGAGATGGAGGAATTGACTGATGGAATGATGGTGTGAAATAAAATGGGCTTAGATGAGATGGAATGTGGAATGAAATGAGATTGGATGAGATAGAATGTGGAATGAAATGAGATTGGATGAGATAGAATGTGGAATGAAATGAAATGGGATTGGATGGGATGGAATGTGGAATGTAATGGGATTGGATGGGATGGAATCATGATTGTCGAGGTTTGCAAGGGTAGTTTGCATGGAAATCTTGAATCAGATTGGGTGAATTGCAAAGGTGATGGGCTGGTTCCCACAAGGTGCAATCTTTGTCGGACTGGAAGCCAGACCATTCAACAAGGTATTGAAGTTTTCCTTTGCGTAACCTGGAATCCAGAATACGGCTTACTTCCCACTCTTGATGATTGAGGAAAGTGACCGGTTCAGGAGGGGGATGAGTCTTGCCTGGGTATAGGACTTGAGCTGGCTCTAGGAGAGACACATGAAAGACCAAGTGGATACCTTTCCATTTTGCAGGTAAAGTAAGTTTAAAGGCGTTAGGGGAGATGACTGATTCTACTTTAAAGGGGCCAAGCTTTCTTTTGTAGAGTTTGCAAGTTGGGCGAGTGCTGCAAATGTTGCAAGCATCGAGCCATACTTGATCTCCTACTGCAAAGGTTGGAGCCATAGTGCGAGATTGGTCTGCTTGCTCCTTATAGCGCTGGTTTGCTTCTTCGAGGTTGGTTTGAAGTTGCGATTGAAGGTATTGAATTTGTTCAAGGTAATTGGTAGCAGGTTGAGAAGGTGCTACGTGAAGAGAAGAGAAAGTCTGGTTTCTACCATAAAGAGTTTGGAAGGGCAACTGTTTGGTGGAGGAATGAGTGGAGTTGTTGTAGGAAAATTTGGCTAGTGGGAGCCATTGCCACCAGTCGTCTTGTTGATAGGCCACATACACTCAAACATATTGTTTGAGAATCTGATTAACTCACTCAGTTTGCCCATCCGTTTCTGGGTGGTACGCCGTTGATAAATTGCAATTGATCTTCAAATTTTGGCATAGCAAGGTCCACACTACTGACCTGCAAAGTTATTCCCCTATGGTATATGTTTGATTTTTTTTTTTTTTTTTTTTTTTTTTTTTTTTTTTTTTTTTTTTTTTTTTTTTTTTTCTCAAGTGGTACACAGTTACTGTCCCACCATGAACTGATCTTTGTAGTCAAAACACTCAAATTTGTTGACCAACAGATTGGCCCAAGGAATTCAACATTTCAAAGCAACCAAAATTTATTTCAATGTGATTGAAAAATAAAAATCCATCCATGTTTCTTTAGTTTAAGACATAACAACGGGTGCAATATTTTGCAAAAGGGAAGCTATTTTAAAAAGAAAATCCAACCTCAGAGCCTCTATCAAGTGAAACAATTGCAATAGAATCCTCCTTGATTGTGGAAGAAACCTCCTTTGGGCCATACTTTAACCAAGCACAATGGGACAAAATCTCAGAAGTATGGAGCACCAACCTCTTCTTTTTGTTCACAAGTTTCAGAGACAATTGCATATGATGGTTATCAAGACAATTAAAGAGATCACTAGAATCTGTTCGGGGTAGAGGGTCTAGAGGGTTCACAACAAACCACGTTTCAGTACGTCTTTGGTGGTTAGGATAAGCAAGCGTGTGCTGAAAGACCCTCTCAATAAAACCAAAGGATGCCTGAGAATTATTCCGTAAGGCTACACAACTGTTGGCCGGGTTGCTCTTTAATGTTGAGTAGTGCAGCTGATCAACTAAAACATGCGTGCACTCATTGATGGAAGAGTTGACTGGAAGAAAGGACTTTGATGCGGAGTTGACTTTCTTGCACCACTTATCGGCCGCAATCCAAGAATATGATTCGACTGGGAAAAGCTCGTTTATCCTGCCAATGAGTCGTTCAAGCAAGGCAGAGTCGAGTGAAGCATGACAAGGACGATTGAAAGAGTTCGATGTTGATTGAGGTGGAACGGGCTGGTTAAACGCGCGTAATTGGGGAAGATAAGGTTCCAACGAGTCTGGTAACCTATCAGACTCCAGTAAGGCTTGAAGGTTGCCAGCCCGGCAAAAGTTGGTTAAAAGTGTGGCCTCCATTTGACCTTAGACAGAAGATTTACGATTAGCAAGAATAATTGATTGAATATGTTACTAAATGGGGCATCTTTGGAAGAGAAACATACCCGGTTTGTTGTTATTTGATGATTTCAAAATCTGACCCATAAGCCGCTCCATTGGAAAAGACCACCAGGCTCGTGTTGGGCCGAATCTTTCAAGGGATTCTGCAAGATGGATCGCCATATGGTGGTTGGGAGCTAGATTGACGTCAGGAAATAATATTAGGCAGCTTTTAAGATAGAGGAGGAGATGTTCGCGATATCTGGCAATGTCCTCAGCTACAATTTTACGCTTCAACGCTAGATTGACGAGGGATACCAAGTTTGCGAAGTTTTGAAAGAGAGAGTGGGAGACAGGATCGCCATCAGCCCAGTAAACCGCGAGAATTAGTGGCAACTGGATTGTGAACAAATTACGCCATTCGTCGGCTTTAAGTCGTCCATAAGAAGCTTTACCAAGAACTGGGATCGCCCTCTTGATCCAGGTTGGTATTTGAATTCGCGGGAGAAGCTTGTTAATATGCCTCAGGACCACAGCATCGAAGATGATTTTCCCTTCGCTCGGTGCCGTCCATTCACCATCCCAGCCATTATTTCCATTAAACGTACCATCATTGGTCGAAGCAGTAGTAGCAAACTCCAAATTGATAAATGGAGTACCATCATCGCTTGTGCTAACTTCTTCATCCTCTGGTAATGTTTCTGGCGGGAGATTCGGCTCGGATATCGCATCGGCAAGAAGACCCTGAAGTTCGCCGGTAGAAATCCCTTTTGGTTCGGGTTCATCAACTGTGTCAGACATTTGCCAGAACTTTTGGCAATGCCACTTGAGAAGCCCAAGCAGCAAATTATGCATGGAATCGACAACGTGGTATTGAATGATGTCCCAATAGGGTAACTCAATCATGACCGAATATCTTACTCCGTAATCAGAAAGTATTTTTGAGCGAGCTTTCATAGTTGGTGCTTCACGTGATTTAATTGCCCATGTCTTGTGCTGATTTAACTCTCGTTTGGGCCATGTATCGGGATTCAAATTTTTGATTTCGGACCTCTTGAGGAGACAATAAGAACACATTCGAGTAGCGGTAGGGGCAGCAAACCCCAAAGCACGGCGGAGGGCAGGCAAATCCGCAAAAAAAGGCATCAAGGCGCAAAAAATACGACGGCCCCCACTGCGCTGGTGAGTTCGAGAAAGATGGAGTCCGCGATTCCAAAGGATTTTCAGTTCCTCGACGATAGGCGAAAGAATCCAGTTGATCTGTTCTAGTGAAGGCTCTTTGGGACCCGGAGTGATTCCGACAACAAAGATATTCTGGGGCTGGTATCGGAGTGAGACAGGAAGAGTTAAGCAAATTAGGACCATGAAAGTGATGCTGACATGTTTCCCCGATATGCGGTTTCCGTATGGGTTGATCGCATCTACAAACATGGCAAACGTGAGGTTGCTCGGGTTTGCTGTGTACTGTTGGCCATCGGGTCCAGCGAAGGTCTTCCATATGCGTGAGTCATGTACATCACTCATTTCGGCATCCAATTGGTACGGTTCCTTGGCCTTTAGAGCACTCTGCTCTAAGGCTGGTTCGATTTCCGGACGGGAGAAGACACGAGCGAGCCAATCTGATAGCGTCTGGAAGGCATAACGGCGGATAGGAGTGCGAATGGCTTTGTTGGAACGGAATAATGGTTCGAGACAGACAGTGGGACCTTGGGCGGTGCTGTCAAGGTTATCGTCAAAATTGTCCTCACCAGGCTCACCATCATCCAAGTTTTTGTGAAATGCTCGATGAAGACATCGATCGGGTGCGTCAGAGGTTTCAGGATACATAGCAAAACAATTCGGACAGAGGATTGCGTGCCTTAATATCGGGTCAAGATCGAACCACTTGGTCACAGTTCGAATGTCTGTTGGAAGACTTTGCATGCTCAGACGTTTGCCAATGTCCTGTTGATTGTCCTTCTGATCGCGATGCGTTGCATTAAGTTTCAAGGGAACTATTGACTGAATCAGTTGTTGATTCACTTTCAGCAACCACGAGCAGGTTGGCCTTGAGCAATTTTCGACAACGGAAAGGATAGCGTTGACCAAACAGATATGCAAGACTACCGGATCAGCGCGTTTGAGTGGAAACTGGTAAAACCGACCTGGCAACAGATAATGGGAGTCAGTGAATGAAATGAAATGGCAGGCCGTTTGTGAGACTAGAAGATTCGTACTGCAATCATAAACTTGTGCATCTTCTCGATCGTTTAATTTTAGGGTTGAATTTGATCCTGGGGTTGGGCCCCGTGCAGGTGTGGTGCTTGATCCAGGGTCCGGGTTTGGTTCAGCGTTTGGGTTTGGTTCATTCAAATCCAAACAGGAAATGTCCGGAAGTTCAAGTGGAACAGCATAGGGGGGGGGGGGGTATCTGAAGCAAAATTTCAGCCAGTCAGCTAAGAGGATCATAGGTACATAGAGCATCAACATCTGACCTTCGATGGATCGATCATCAAGGAGGCTCGATGGCCCCTCATGCATTGATTCGGCTGTGGTTTTGAGGTGAGAGGTTGATATTAGCGTTACTTATGATATGTCAAGGCAATTTGATTATCTGAAATGTCAACCGAACCTTGGTTGTGAGCACGCAGAGCCATTGCTCGCTCTTCAGCAAGTTGATGGGCTCGGAAGGTTGATCTAGCAACATAGAGCCCATACTGGGTCTCACCATTGTCGTCCATGTAACGTTGCTTGATACATCCACCGGAGACGCATCTACATAAATGTTGTTGCGAAAGGCGAGGCATGATGGAGATTGTGGAGGGATGATGAAGGCTTAGGTGCGTAGGAGTTAGTTCAAGCCTGATGGGCGGCACTTAAGAGGTACGAGGTCAGGGAGACAGGAATCAGTAGATAGAGTAGAGTGTTGAGGCACGTATCGGAAGCTCCGAAGACAGTCGGAGAGGGCTGGAGGGTGAGTACTGCATCACCTGTGTGCAATATAGGGGTACGAGCAAGTGGCTTCGAGAACTTGAGGGCTTCATTACGTTCAGGGGGTTTACGGCTTCAAGGCGGCGTAGAATTTGTGAGAAGAATTCCGAAGGGCTGAGCAGACCCACGCGGGTTAGCGCCGTACAAGTATATCGATGGCTGTATATCTATGAACGTGCATTAACTTCGGTGAGGCAAGCGGAAAGGGGTTTTAGAAACAAGATGAAAGAGAACTTGAGAAGTGAGGGTCTGGATTTAGAAGGAAGCCGATTAGAATTTAAGCAATCGTCGTGTTTTAGCTATGAGGCTACTTTATGATGAAGCGTTGTGTTTTACTTTATGAGGCGAATAAGAACTTAATGAAACCGATAAGAATATAATGATGAAGCGCCGTGTTATACTAAGATTACAAGCATGGTAGCAACTACAGTCGTGCCGAAAACCATTTGGAGTAAAAAAGAATACGGTGAATTCACCATGTATTCTTCAGTAGCATAGAATCATGAAGGGACTGGGGATAGCGGCACTATGGCAAGGTTTCCTTGGCGAGGCTGTCTTCAAAAGAAGAGTTAATAGCATTAGCCAGTTCAGATTCAAGTTCCATGCTTGAGCAGTGGAGCTGGGCTTTATTACCGCCCAAATCATTTATGCGTGAGTCGACTACAACAGATTTTGCAGAACCTGGAATGATGTTGAAGCAGATACAAATCAGATCAGCATCTTGCTCGCAGGTGTGGCCAGGGAACCCAGATGATACTTACGGGTTGGTGATGCATGGAGATCAGCATTAGAATTGGTAGGGGTAGGCAATGAGGGTTCGGTAGCCTCATAAGCCTTCGTAGAGGTGGGGCATTCGCTTTCCGGGCGTGAGATGGATGGTGCGCAAATACTACAGGATTGTCTGATCATATTCTTTTCATGGGCCACTCTTGTTAATATGTTTCGTGCCTTTGACTGTAAATTGGTGAGTGGCAAGGGGGACGCGGGTGGTTGCTCTGATGGAAGGGTTTGCTTGTTGGCAACACCAGCGCTAGAGGGTGATGATCCTACACAAGAGTCGGTCGGATGTTGTGAATCATCCTGCGATTGAGAAGTGATTTGCGGGTAAGAATCGGGTTGAGTTTGGGAACCAGGATTGATGGCAGCAGGTGGCGAATCAATGGGAGCGCTTGGGGTTGAAGGTTGTTTAGTTTTGAGTTGAGAATCAGTAATGGCAGCGGTCGAAAATTCAGTCTTTTCAACCAATTGCAAACCGGAAGTAATATTGCTATCAGTTGCATTAATGCGCTCGGTTGAAGATAGGCAGATTTCCAATTGAGAACCAGTATAAGCACTGGCAGTACCGGTCTTTGAAGTTAGGATTGTTTGAGACTGAGGATCGGTAGTAGCACTGGAGGTGGGAAAACCAGGGCTTTGAAGGTTGGAATCCTCAGGAGAGGTGGCAGGTCCGGGGCTCGAAGATTGGGCGGTTTGAAGTTGAGAATCAGCAATCACATCAGTGTTGAGTAATGGCGGGATATGAAGTTGAGCAGCGATGGGGTTGGGTCTTGAAGGCTGGGTAACTTGAAGTTGAGAATCTCTGATAGCGGTGATGGTTGAAGATTGAACGATTTGGGGTTCAGGGTTGCACATTTTAGGTGGGGGACTTGTGGTAGCGTTTTTGCTCAAAGGTCCGACGGTTTCAGAGACGAATTCCGGAACAGCTGTGACAGCATTGGGGCACAACGAGCGCACATCTCGGTGTTGTGCAATGAAAGTGGCATCGGCAATTGTTGATTGGGAGCTTTGATGTTCAACGTCAGCAGCAGTGGCAGTTTTAAGGTCTAGTTGGATAGATTGAGGTTGGGAATCCGTGGTGGGGTCGTTGTTCATTGAGTGGATCATTGAAGGCTGAGAAGCGGGTATTGCGGTGTTGGAAGATTGGCCAGCTTCGGGTTCATAGTGTGCAGTCAAGCTGGTATTTAACGACGGGTTTGTTTCCGATGGTGAGGGGGTATTGAAAAAGGGGGTGGCTGTAAGTTGAAAACCTGTAGCAGGGACAATGGTCAAAAGTGGAGCGGTCGAAACTTGAGATTGTGCGGCAGGGGCGTTGAAAGATCGAGGTGATTCAACTTGAGACTGTGCGGCAGGGGCGTTGAAAGATCGGGGTGATTCAACTTGAGAGCCTGTTACAGCAGCAGTTGAAGATTGTGTGATTTCGAGTTGAGAGTCGGACACAGTGAGGGAATGCCATGATGAAGCCGTACAGAGGTTTTTCCTTTGCAAACTTGGACCAAAAGGCACGACTATCGTCGAAAATACAGCTGGTGAACTTGTGTGGGCAGCTTGAGGCATGATGTCCTGTTTTGGCTGGTCGGTCGATGTCCACTTACACGAGGTACCGCTTCTCGTTGAGAGGCTAATTACTGGTGAAAATCCAGAGAAGGCATTCATGTGCTTGTTGGTAGCGCTAGAGCTCAAGCACAAGGATGCATCAGCTGGACCCAATGATGAAGTGGAAACAGTCTCTGTTATGTTGAAAGATGGAATTGTTTGAAGCGGAGATTCATCTGCAACAGCAGTAGTAGACAAGAATGGTGAGGGCGGTCTCTCTGGCGGCAAGCTACATTTTGAGGACAATGCCGATTGAGATGACAATATTGAAGATGTCGATGTTATCACAGGGGGGGATGCAATTTTAAAGCCTACTGGTTCTTGGTTGGTGTCGGGTAAGCTAGAACTCAAGGGTACTACGTCAGGGTTAAATCTTACTGATTTTTGGAGGCGTCCGGGTGTTCTCATTGGTCTATCTGGTATCGGAGAGTTTACTGCATTGTTCGCCTGCGGAATGGATGTTGAATTGAGGGAGTAATTTTTATTTGGAATCGACGTCGCACTAGTCAGGCTGGGCGTCATGCTATCATCTGAGATTGGAGCTGAGGGCTTAATCAAAGTGCTTGACGTAATTTGGCAATTCTGGTCGAGGCGGTTGTTTGGAAATTGCACGAATGGGGCCTGTTTGGTATCGCCACTTGAGATCAGGAAATGTGACTCGGGTGACTGTTTTGGTGGGTATGTGGGAGGCACAAATGGTGGCAAGCTGATTGATGGGAAGGGGCTATTAATACTTGGTGTAATGCTGGGTCGAACATGACTGATATTTTGGTTGGGTGGTGGAATCAGTGGAATCAGGCAATCGACATAATGGGTTTTGCAATCCGACGGCGGCTTTGATGAGGTGAAAGGTTTCGTTGATTCTTTTGTCACATTATCCAAACGGTGTTGGCTCATTTGATGCGCCATATTCTCCAGTTTTTCCGCAGCTGACCTGGATGCAGCCTGGAGCATCTCGAAGGCCTTTTGGTTGTCCGCTTCGGTGTCGCGTTTGATGGTTGGAATTTGCTGGGGGAAGAACGCTTGATGTTGTAAATTTTGTTTGTGCAAAAAAGTCGAGAGGGGGGGAGCGCAATCTATGATATCGTTTGATCAGCACCTGCTCCCATTATAGAAAATTTGGAAAAGCTGGCTACGAACTTGTAACAGAAGCATGTGGCAGATGCTCTGCCAGACCAGGTTGATCAATTTTCATTGTGCTTGAGGCTTGACGGGTGGAAACTGATGATTTCGGTGCGTTGCCAGAACTCGTTTGTCTATGTGGTGCCACGGTATACTGAAAGAGATCTTGCAAACCAACGTTATGGTCACTGTCGAATCCATGAGGCTGATTAGTGCGCAAGGGAGATCTAGTCGAATGTTTTTTGTCTGCAAACGGCTTCAAGTTGTTTTGCTCAACGCGGTTTGATCTCAAGATACCAGTGGGGATACTTGATGAGTTATCTGGATGCACAAAAAAATTAGCAGATTAGTGGGCGTCCTGCTTGGGTAACAAACAAAATAAATACGAACTGGAGAAAGCGGTTTGGGTCCAACTAGCAATCCAATCAAAATGAGCGGAATTGGCATCGACTGGAGGTTCTGGAGGTTCTGGAGGTTCTTCGCGAGTAGTAGGTGATGCTGATGTGGTGACATAGTTTGAGATTGGAACTTCAACGGTATCAAAAAGGGGCATCTGTGGTGCGTCTGATACTGGAGTAAGCTTTGTAGCTGGACCCTCTTCAGCTCCAGCGGTAACTATAGGCGGGGCGGAGATGGCAGCAGGCTTTGCAGTAGGAATTTGAGCAGCTTCGAGGTTGCTGAAAAGCGTAAGTGGAGCTGTCATGGCATTGGACACATGTACCTGGGAGTGGCTTCCGCGAGCAAAGGGCTGGGATATGGGCACTGGATAAACTACCGGGGGAGTGGAAGAAACCGGCGGCATGCTGCAGGAGATGGATTGAGATGAGTGGGTAGCTGTACAAGTAACTGCTGGATCTGCAGAAAGAGCCTCATCAGCAAGTTGTATGAGACATTGAGGATGAATGAAGGTTACTCACCAATGAAAGTAGTACGAGGAATATTGTTGACCCAATCCAAGTGAACATGCTTCCCCTTTGGGCATTGTTCAGTACATTTGGGGGGGTTGCAGGTGAACGAGGCACTGCTCTCATATTTTTTGGGTGGCGGTGAGATATCTTGAGCTAGTTTGGTTCTTGCGCATTCCTCAGCGGATGAAGGTAATTTGAAACTATCCACCGCCATTGGCTGGAGGGTAGATGGAGGCTCTGACACGTGTCTTTGAGGTGCAATATTGTTTTTGGGAGGGGGGCAGGAATCATACGGCGAGCGGTAAGCAACACTTGGTTCGTGGCAGAGATACATAGTTACGTCGACTTTGTCTAGCAAACTCGCAGGTTGCACCGGTGATACCTTGGGAACAGGTTGCTGCATTGTCGCCGGAGTGGTTGTTGCTTCGGAAGGCCAATCAAGGACGGAAAGCCCAATCAAATCTGGATGAACATTTTGCCTCGGAGCGCAGGAGGATTGAGCTAAATCTTTTGAGGGGTTTACGTCTACATATATAATGGAGTTTTGAGATATTAGTAAAGACAAAATACTTTGCATTTGATCATCACAGCAAGACCCACCTGAACTGGCACGGCCAGCGATAGGGTTATTTTGGTGTTCCCGCTTTTTTTGCATGGGCCTCTTTTCTACTTCAACTTCCACTTCCTGCAATTCAATTGAATTTGTTTGACAAGCGTAATCAGCTTTCAGCTTGATAAGATGGGTACACTCTGAATAGTCAAACTTACTTTTTGGTGGGAATACAGCAAACTCCTTTCATCCTTGGCTTTTTTCAAGGGCGGAGGTGGAGAGTCCTCATCTTTGCCGTCCGAACTCGCTGAGTCTGATGAACGATGATACTCTACTGAACGCAGCGAAAGATCACGCTTTTTTTGGTTGGCTTTGCTAGGAATTACCGGGACTTGTTTTTTGGCTTTCGGTTGGTAAGATGCCAAACACTCGCGTTCTTTGAATGACGATGATGATTCTTCAAATTGATCTTGCTCAAACTCACATTCATCTGTGTCGGAGGTGATGATAATTCTGGATCTGTGGCGAGAACGAATTGAGCCGTTGCCACGATTTGTACTTCCAATCATCTCATGACGTTGGTTGCGCTTTGCCAAAAATACTTCCTGCACAGAGTGCAAAGAGGCCGAGTTGGTATCTGCACGTCGGGCTTCCTGGAAACAACAAAGATTCATCAGTCAGGGTTAGGTCCAACTAATCAAGTGCAAGGAAGAACTGACAGTGCTGGATTTCATCCCGCCTTGGGTTGGTTCTTTGGTGCTAATGTTCTTTGCTGGAGGTTCTTCTTCCGATGAAAGCTCCGTCAAATCGTCAGAGTCGGATCCGTCGCCATGGGATTGCCCAGCCGGCAAATTGCAAGACGAGGCCTGGTTGGTCAGTCGGGGCCCAACATTAGGGCTACGGAGTGTTGAAGCGGGGTTTCTTTTGGTGTCTTTTCCCTTAAGATCAGGGACCTGTGATCTGGATTGAGAGGGGGGTGAACTGGTTTTGGTACCCGGAGCGAAAGTAACATGGGCTTGGCGGGATGTTGAGTGGGAACGTTCATGTTCGTTGGCTGGTCGTGATGTTGAGCGAGAGCGTGATCGATTAGTGGCTGTTGGGCGTGAATTGGCTGACCGTCCGCGTGGATTAGAGGATGAGGACTGTTGGCATCTGATGGCGGCCAAGTCCTTGAGTTCTTGAAGAGTGATTCGGTTGTGGATTTTCAGGTTTGGATCGTTTGCATAAAGGTAATCCTTCAAATCGGCCTTGCGCACATGGGGGGCATATGGATCGAAAAGTGACGCGATACATTGAGTTTGTTCCAAACCGGTTGGAGCGGCCTTAGTGGAGGTTGTTGCTGTAACTGTTGATTGTGGTTTAGCCTTAGATCCGGAGGTTGTGGTTGCAGTCCTTGATTTTGGCTGGGCCTTGGATGCTGATGGGCGCATATCGATTATGCCTTCGGTCGATGGCTTGACTTGCAGATGGGCTTGTAGAAGTTTCTTTGATCGGAATCACAAGGTATACAAGCAAAATATTTGGGCGGTAAGCAATTGCTATTCATGGGTGACAATCCGGGAATCGGAACTGCATCAAAGTTTAGATTTTGCTCACCGGTGCTTCGGGTTTGATGTGTTTGTTAAATAAGCTGAATTAAAGGATCACAAAGAGTCATAGATTACGCGTTTCAGACGCATCAGCTATCAAACCTAAAGCAAAAAAACAAAACTCTACGGTAAGATAGCATAGATCACCGGCGCACCTCACCAGCTCGGATTTTCTAGCGTCGCCCCTAAAATGGATTCGGTTCGTAAGCAAGGCCCATCGCAAAGAATGAACCGTTTGGGCACTAGGATTATACCCAGGCAGCATCCAATCTTCGGGTGGCTCGGGATTTGTTGATTGAAAGGTTCTACTAGGGTCAGGAGTCATACCGTGAAGATAGTTATTGAGATTCTAATTAAATCTATAACAGATCAGTTCAACCTGCGAAACGTTGATGGCAATCTCTCAAGCTAGTATCAGAGTATTCGCGTAGTAATATTACCGTAGCGTGATGGGGTCGAGCTCGTTCTACACCCTACGGCCTTTGCCAGCATCGCACTGAGACTGAGGCAGCTAAATTCAGGCTATACGCAGGTTGGATGATGCATAAACCACATCAGGTGTACATACATAAATATGTATCTATCTATAACTCGATGTCTTTGGGCAAGGCTCAGCAATTGCTCAGCTTAAGCTTGCAAGTAACACGACGCGACGGGCCGCAAAGCGTGATGGTGGATAATCTAGACAGACAGGAATGAGGTTGCTGGGCAAGTATTGATATGCAGTATACACGTATACACATAGTAACGCGGTGCAATATACGCACATGTATCTGTACAGATTGTTATAGCTGCATGCTCCGAGTTTGGTGAGTTCATCCCAATCACGATTTGTGATGCAGTCAGCGTTATAATGCTGAGCTGTGATGCAGTCAGTCAGCGTTATGCTGAGCTCATGTCTACGTTGCTTGCCCTGTTGGGAGCTGCCTCAGCAGCTGAGTGCAGAAAAACATCAGGCCGTCTCCTTACACGTGTGCCGGGGCGGGGGGGAGGTCGGTAGGACAACTCGCTTAGCGAGTGACGTGATTCCTAAGGTCTCGATATCGTAACCACCAGTGGGTACCGTTTCAAGATGAGTCAACAATCTTACCAAGCCATTCCTCCAGCGGGCCGCCCCAGGTGATGGATCAGTATCCCCAGCGACCAATTATTTCCTCCAACCCTTTCTTATTATTCGCCCGTCGATCAGGTCAAACATCACGCAATTGTACCAGCTCCGAATCTCTAGCTCAACCAATGCGAATAATCCAGCATGAAGAAAGGCAAAGTCGTGTTGAGCGTTCCGGGCTTGCGACATGCATGTCGCGAGCCAATATATTGCAAGTCAAAGGATCTTGGCACTATTGGCTCGCGACTAGCCCAGGCATCCAAGAATTTAAAATTATAGGTCAGTGATTTTGAGGCCATATATCCCTTACCAGCACCTCCTCAAACTCGATTGACATTCACCAATTAATATTTCCTGAAAAATAGTCCTAGTACCTTTAGATTCCCAAAGAAAAAAACAAAAAAATTGGCTGGCCCACCCTACTATATTATTTATCCCGTACATAATTATCCAACGAAGTTGCCCGTCTCTTATAATTAGACGTAATGACTCGACGATTACCAAGGACCAGATCATCCGGCATGAAACCAATTGATGCTGATAGCGAATCGTGGATATGTCAGTATTCAAGTTGATTTTCTCCCGTTTGTATATAGGATCAACATCTTGCTGAGATTTCTTTTTTCTCGTCCTAGCGCCGGCCAAGCTGACAATACCGAAGCTCCGGACGATCTTGTCCAAATATCAAGTCCACTACCTAAGTCGAGATCGGAAAGCTAAGCTCGCCAAGCTATACACCGAACTTGCCACAAAGCACTCCCCGAGAAGCATAGATTCCTGGAAAAACTTCACTTTCACCTTTGCTGCCCCCGGTAACACCAGCCAGGCATCCAGTTATCTCACTTCTCTGCCAGGTGAGTTTGTAATTTTCCCTTCTCAGTCCCATCGACAAAAGGATATGCCTCTTACACACACTTTACACTACAGCCTCTGTAGAACTGAAGGTGCAAGAGCTTAAGGCAGTCCTCAAACGTCATGGTGTCTCATTTCCATCCACAGCCCGCCGCCAAACATTGGTTTCGCTCTACGATGTGCTTAGAGAAAAACCAGCAGCTGGCGAAACATCAGGTTGCACGGTAACCTCGACTCCAACGGCTGACAATCGGAAACGCTGCCGATCTGCCTCTCCCGAAGAGCGGTCAACTCAAACACCATTTAAACGGCGTTGTCATCCATCCGAGTCCTCAACTCAACACCCACTAGAGCGCAATCAAGGCGATCCCACGATAGCTCCCATTGCGGCCGCAGAACCTCCGATTCCCGCTAGTCCAGATCCTCCGATGTGCTTGGTCCCCGCGAAGCGCCAGTCAAGCCCCTCACCACTGAGAAGCAAAAAAAAAAGCCTCAGTGTATCAACCCTTCCCTCTCTGCCTGGCCTAAGTCCCGCCAAACGAGGGCCTGGTCCCAATGCGACAAGACGAAGAAGGACCCAACGTAGGGATTCTCACTCTGAAACCAGCAATATTAATTTCCGGCCAGATCAGGGCTCTTTATTGCCTCCAAAGAGCGCAGGACCTGCTACGGCTTCTACTGTCTCCAGTCAGGCCACTGCAGTATCCACTCAGACTCCTACTCAGCTTCCGGGTGGGTTTATTTCCTCGAAAAGCTCCTTTCAGCATCACTGACTGACCAATCCAAACCTGCCATACTCATAGCTGCGGAAGAACTGAACGTGACTGAGATCCGGGCAATCCTCAACCAACACGCTGTCTCGTTTCCATCCAAAGCCCGCCGGCAATCACTGGTAAAACTTTACGATCTACTGAGAAAAAGGACAGCTGACTGCGCAAGATCTGGTGATGAAAGTCCTACAGCGGAGCTATATCATGGGAAACGCCGCCGCCTGCCTTCTTTTGATGGAAGTATCAGGTCGGACGGTGCGCCTCGGGTCCTGCTTCCGACCAAGCAACGACGACATCGTTCCAGAGCGGCCAAAAACCGGCGAGCAAGTTACAGAGAAGATTCCGATTCTGACGACGGCTGCGACTTCAATTTCCAGCCAAATATTGACACTTCGTCGATTCAAAAAGATTCAACCAGCATCCTGAATCCTACTATTGTTGCTCCTACACAACCGTCAGACCCAGCTCCCTTGATACCTGAACTTGTACCAGCGGAATCTGTTAAATCACCTGAAAACCAATTGGCAAAAGCAAACAACGAAATCAACCAATCTACGAGCCCATCAAAAGTCACATTGCCCTGCTCATTCGCGCTGAATCTTCCCGATAATGCCCCATTGTCTTCAAAAGAAAACCAACCTAGTGTGGCCGAAAAGCGCCAAGCAAGGCAGAGCGACAATCCTGATTCCAGTGAAGGTGAGATTAATGTTGCCCTGAGAACCACACAAGCGCAGAAAGTCTTCCAGACTCAGACCCCATTATCATTACTGATTGTTATCCGCTCGTAACTGGACTTGGATTGTTAGAATCTGTTACATCGTTAGAGAAGCAACCAGGCGAAGCAGTGAATGAAATCAGTCAACCTCCAATAGACCCTAGAGTTACGCCAAATCCACGCTCACTCGAATCCAATATTCTAGATATAGCACCGTTGATACCCGAACTTGCCACCCAGAGTATATCTTTAACGATCAATCGTGTTCCGGATAACGCTCTAACTGCATCGATTATAAATGTCGTTGTGGACACCGCCGAGGCACCTCAAGCAGCTCACCCACCGTCAGGGGGTGGTCCAATCAACAGTCAGCCCACTGCTTGTGTCCATGATGCAACAATTGGGGACCGAAATTCCCATGGTGAAGAATCAGCCCGAGAGTCAACAGCCATCATCATCCGCGATTTGCTTCCGGTGGAGCCCCCGTCATTGTCCGCTTTATTTCACAGTACAACGCCACCGCTCAGCCCCCCTGCCACCTGGCCAATCCTCCCAAGTACAGAAAAACCTATATCTCAAAGTACAACAACACCGCTCAGCCCCTCTGTCGCCTGGCCAATTCTCCCAAGAACAGAAGAACCCATATCTTACAGTACAACGCCACCGCTCAGCCCCCCTGCCGCGTGGCCAATCCTCCGAAGAACAGAAGAACACACATTGTCTGTCTTAGGCAATGGCTCAAACTTAACAGACCAAGATGCCCATATTGAAAATCGGTCTGTTCCAGTTGAACACACGCCCACTTCCCCTGTGCCCCCCGGCGGACATTCATCGCAAACCCCATTGCAGCCTACTCTGTCCATCAGTGCAACGCCGCCGTCAAGTCCCCCTGGCGCCTGGTCAACCCATCCAAGCAACAGATCTTCTGAAGAACCCAGACCTGTTTTAAGCTGTCCGACTTCTCCCCAAGAACCGCTCTCTGGCCACTTGCCGGGTGAGTTTGCCAACTGTTTCTGTTATTGTCATCCAAACTTGAATTGACGCTTTTTATCTTAGACGCGGCCAGTCTCACTGTCAACCAAATCAAAGACTATCTGAAACAGCATGGTTACTCTTTTGGCACACGTGATCGGCGCGCACGCATTGTTGCGCAGTACAATATCCTTCTTGAAAGCAGATCGAAACGCGGCAATGAGTCCGACCATGGTCCCGAACCAGATCCACCTCGATGCACGCGCGTGAGTAAGCGGAAGAAGGCTCGTTCAAACAACGATTCCAACTATGTCATGAGCAGCCCGAGCCAGGTCAATGATGACATCTCAAGCCATGACGACAGCGATCTAAGCGATTATGATGGGTCAACTGATCCCAGCGCAATACAAGTTGGTAAGCGATCTGTCCAAAAAAAGCGCAAGTTAGTCCACAAACGATCCAGTGGTGGCGCTGTCGAAGGCGCACCTCTCATTCCAAGGAAGAAGCTTGGTAGGACTCGGCCAAACCAGCATGACGCCGGCGGGAGAACATCTCGTTTGTCCCGAGAAACCACCATGACCCCAGCGCCCCCAACCAACCCCATATCGGCGTTGGACAATTATCCCTTCGACTTCTCAATTCCTGAGCCAACCAACAGTGTTGCCACCTCGATCGCAATTTCGGAACCCCAGAGTGACGTCGACGTTTCGCCAAATCTGGGTCTCCACGATGCAGAACCTTGTCGAGCAGATCCAGGATCAAGCGGACCGAGTCGGGAACCAAGTTGTGCTGTTCGAAGCTTGAATGAAACTGTGGGAGCGTTCAACAATCCGGCCTCTACCCCCAATCCCAGACTTTCTTCATGGGTTGAGGGCATTTCATCCTCGGAGGCTCCAGTGCCTGGTCAATATGATCCGCATGACATATCCGATATTTCGTGCGTGTCGGAGAGGCTCCTCAATGTTCTTACTAACCATGCCTCTGACACGAAAACCGACTCGGCCGAGCTGCGTGCGACAGTTGCTGAGTTGAATCAGGGGGTGAAGGACATCGGCCACTCCATTCATGCGCTCAATTATAAACTGTCCGGTCGTGAATCCTCACGGCCATCTCCAAGCTTTTCGCAACACGCCCGCGGAGGACGTCTTCCAGTAAGCAATCGTTATTTTGTTGAATTTTCCAAGCTTTTTCTAATTCAGCTTTTTTGCTATCTCTTCATTTCTAAAGGCCTTGATACGACTGCACTGCGCTACTTTATTTGGCCAGCTTGAAGGTGGTAAACTGCCGCATCCTGCGACTGATGAAGAGAAAGCCGGCTGGAACAGGAATGCATTACCTGATTCCTCCCACGATAGCCTGTCCGATTCGGAAGCGCAGCCCGAAATTGATGAATCACCTACTAACCCTGATCATGATCGCGATCCTTGTTTCCCATATCCACCCGATGGTCCAGGTCATCGAGATGCAACCCCTCAAACATTGTCGATTATCTGGTCTGCCATGCGTCAAGCCGGCCTAAAAGCCTTTCGGCCGGATCTTTCTGAAGGCTTCACAACCCCCGACAATCAATTCCTATGGAACTTTGCTTTTAAAATATTTATCAAACTGGTTGAATGTGGAGAATACGAGGGTGTTAACCTTGAAATAACTGATGAACGACAAATCTACAAAAGTTTGCGAAATCATGTTAAAGATAGGCTGATGCGAAGGTACGCAAGTCCACGTCATCACACTTGTATTCATTTATGCTGAATACTTTTTTTTAGATATCGCGAAGAAAACTCATGGTCGACGGACCAACAAGCTCGAAAAGCTAAATACCTCCGCAGGAATTCACGTCGGAAACAGGCAAGTACCCGTATTTTTGCCCAAACTTCCAATACATGCAACTGATATACTCCATGCTTTCAAAGTTGGAAAACGCGCGCACTTCTTTTATTCTGTCTAGTCAACCGTCATTGGCCGGTTTGATTCCAATCATTGAGGCCTGCTGTAGCGAAGATGAATCAATAGCCGAAGAGGCTTTAGAGGACGCTGTTTCTTTGGAAGATGGAATGGATTTGGATGGTGAGCAACAAGAACCGGACCCTACCCGCGTGAAGTCGGGACGAAAGTTTGCTGTTCTTCGGTTCCCCTGGCGCCATCCTCGTCTCGATCGTATTATGCAGCAAATCGATTGGCTGCGTGACCCCAACCAATTGTCTACGGCACGTAGGCCTACGCGTCCCCGCCGTGAGCGAAAACGTCTTCCTGATGCTGCAGACAGCACTGTCCAGGTACCCAGGAAATTGCCGGTAAATTGCTACGATCCGCAGTGGCTAGGTAAATTGTCTTCGCAAGAAGTCAAGCACCTTCAGAGTCAACAACCAGTTGATACCACTCTGTACTGCCGCTCATTGGAAGCCCTTTGAAGCGTTATTGGACACAAAGCTGTATCTTGCTTCCTTCTCAAGTTATCTTTGTCAAACTCTGATTTGAACATGATCTGTAGTTTAAAAATACAGATGTAGGCCAGTTCTATGTGATGCTTGTTGATTATGCATGTCCAACTCTTTCTAGTTAGATTTTGCAAAACATTGCACCCGTTGTTATGTCTTAAACTAAAGAAACATGGATGGATTTTTATTTTTCAATCACATTGAAATAAATTTTGATTGCTTTGAAATGTTGAATTCCTTGGGCCAATCTGTTGGTCAACAAATTTGAGTGTTTTGACTACAAAGATCAGTTCATGGTGGGACAGTAACTGTGTACCACTTGAGAAAAAAAAAAAAAAAAAAAAAAAAAAAAAAAAAAAAAAAAAAAAAAAATCAAACATATACCATAGGGGAATAACTTTGCAGGTCAGTAGTGCCAGAAGCTTGAGAAAAACAGAGATCCACAATCACTAACTATATTATCAGGGAGACCATGTTTCAAAAATACATATTCTATGAACAAGTTAGCTAAGTCTTCTGAAGAGGCTGTCACATTACTGCGCAGAGATAAAGCCATCTTTGAGAAGCAATCTATTATTACTAGAATAGCATCATATCCACTAGAAGAAGGTAATTGAGAGATGAAATCCATAGAAAGCAAGTGCCAAGGATGAGGCGGAATTGGAAGTGGCTGAAGCAGCCCATACTTCCGGTATTTTGAGGACTTTTTACAATTGCAATCATAGCACGCGCTAACATAGTCTTTTACTTCTTTGGTCATACCAGGCCAGTAGAAGTCTTGTGCAATAAATTGGTAGTTTTTATCCTGCCCATGAGGACCAGCAAGCGGAGAATTGTGCCGTGACTCAAAGATATCTAACTTAATGCAAGAATTATCTGGTACTACTATACGATTATCATAGACTAAAAAGTCATTGTCATCAATACTGTAACTACTATCTAATAAGTTTGCACTTTTGCAAAGTTTGATGCACTTGGGGTTGTTGCTTTGAGCTTGTTGGAGTTCGGAAGCCAAATCTTGTAAGTGAGCAATGATTGAACTGAGTTGGGCAGATTGGGTTGAGAAGAGTGTCCTAACGTTTTCAGGGTTGTTTTTGGCAAAGGTGCTCCCCCCCCCTGGGTAAACATTGTCCCAACGTGATAAAGCATCAGGAACTACCGCTTGTTTCCCAGGACGGGACGTGATTGTAAAGTGGAACTTGGAGAGGTATTTGGCCCATTTTGCCTGTCTACGTGTGAGGACTTTTGAGCTCATGAAATACTTTAAAGAGTTATGGCCAGTTAAAACCTCAAAGGATTCCCTAAGGCTCAAAAGGTATGAACGCCATTTCTTTAAGCAATAAACAATTGCAAGAAGTTCCTTGTCATGAATATCATAGTTAAGCTCTGCAGCAAGCAACTTGCAAGACTCAAAAGCTACGGGATGAAAAAGAGAAGTGGAGGAAGAGAACTGCGAGATTACTCCTGCAATCGCATAGTTGCTTGCATCTGTTTTGACAATAGTGCAAGTTAGCTTGTTGAAGTGAGCAAGTATTGGAGCAGTGGTGAACGCTTTCTTCAGAGCTTCAAACTCCAAAGCAGCTTGCTCAATAAAAACAAAAGGAGTGTCTTTTTGAAGAAGGTTAGTAAGATTCACGGTTTTCTTGGCGTAACGCTCAATAAACCTTCTATAAAAATTACTGAAACCAAGGAAAACTTGAAGGGATTTAACGGAAGAAGGTGAGGGCCAGTCCAATATGTGTTTTCTTTTGGCTTGGTCCATCAATAGTCCTTGCTGCAAGACTACGACACCTAGAAACCAAAGAGAAGAGGAATGGAATTTGCACTTAGAGGCTTTTGCAAACAGGTCATTCTTGCAAAGTCGCTGCAGCACCTCTCGCACATGTGCAATGTGATCTTTGAGGTTCCTCAAGTAGACTAGTATATAATTGAGATATACCACGAGGTATTTACCTACGAGATCGGAGAAAATTTTGTTGACAAAATGTTGAAAAGTGGAAGGAGTGTTACAGAGGCCAAAAGGCATGACGGTATACTCATCACTGCCAAACCGGGTTCTCATCACGGTCAAATACTCATGACCTTCCCTAATGCGAATTAGGTTATAGGCACCTCAAAGGTCTAACTTCAAGAAATAAGCAGCTCCATGGAAGAGGGTGAGGAGATGTGACATAGGCGGTACTGGATAGGCATTCTTCCGGGTTACCTGGTTCAGTTTCCTGTAGTCAACACAAAGGCAAAGTCCGCCGTCCTTTTTTGGAACAAATAGGACAGGTGAACCGGTATTTGAATTGCTTGGTTGAAGAAATCCTTTCGCTAAATTTTCCGCAATGTAGTCTTGAAGCGCAATTGATTCTTGTGTCAAGAGAGAGTAGACTAGTCCTGGTGCCGGAGGTGGGCCAGTAAGTTTGATCTTGTGATTGTAAGAACGGGATGGAGGCAGTTTATCTGCTCTTGCAGCTGAGAAGACGTCAGCAAAGTCATGATAAACTGAAGGTAAAGACTCTTGAATGATTTCTAAATCTTCAATCTTGTCATCTTCAAGCACCGAATTTGAGGTGCTTGCATGGTGCAAGAGGATTAGGGAGCTCAAAATACACCGTTTGGTTGGTGTCTGTTTCTCTTTGAAGGAACAGGAAAGAGGTAATATGGATAGGTAAGCAATAACTCCTAAATCTGAAGAGGGAATTTGGGAATGAAGTTCAGGATATTGCAAATCTCCTGGCGGAAAAGTGTCATCCAACTCAATGAAAGTGTCAGGTAGGCTGTTTAATTCCTGATTGATGGAAAGATTAGCGTTCTGGGGGTGCAAGTTTCAAAGGTTAATTACTTCTTCTTGCCAATTCACATCTGGATTCCAGTAAACTAGGAAATCATTGCCTAGAATGGTATCATCCATTCCGGGTATAGCCAAGACAAATAAATCCCATTTGAAGCTGGGGAAATTGGAGAATGCAAAGGTCCATTTTGCCTTTTGGGAAACCCAATAAGAGGGTTCAGTTGCACTACTTACTAAATAGATAGGAAATTTATCTATATTGGAACGCGTAAGATTTTTGGAAGTGGCAAAAGATTCACTGATGAAGGAAACATTAGCGCCAGAGTCAAGTACTACTTGATAAGGAGTGTTGTTGGAATGGAATAGGATAAATCTCAAACTAGGAGCACCTAGTGACTCGCAAGTGCAAATATTTACTCGCGGTGATTTAGATAATGTGTAGTTTTCCTTGCAAGTTTCAGAAAAACTACAAGCTAATTTTTTGACTGCTGAGCCACTTCACAAGCTAACCGCTTTGCACAACTTTCAACATCATGTTTTCCTCCACAATACATACACAGCCCATTCTTCTCCCTTTGTAGCCGTTCCTTGTTCCGTAGCATCCCGGTTTCTTTGTCCAAGAACTTAGGAGTTTTGGTGACGGTTTTCCCTTTTGAGTTGGAGTTCAAAGTTGGAGTTGGTTTAGATGGTTTTGGGTTCCTCGTGTTTTGCTTTGAGGAGTTGTCCACCCTTGGAGCTAAGGTGGACGGTCCATGGTTGTTTTGCTGAGAGCAATGCTTGTCCTGATAGCCATTATCAAGCTCAATCACTCAATTGATTAGCTGCTGAAGCAAGGTTGTCTTATGACCCCCAACTGTGAGCTGTTTGATTAAGCGTGCCGGTATACCCTTTTGGAAATGGAATAGAAGAGCGGTGTGGAAACTTTAGAGGTTATCCCTCACAAAGTTGTCCCTATTTACGGGATTGATGGTTCTAGCGTCTGTAAGACCGAGAATGCTTCCTTTCCTTTTCTCCGAGAGGGAGAGAGAGAGAGAGAGAGAGAGAGAGATAGATAGAGATATAGAGATAGATAGAGATCGATCAATAGATCTCCTCCCCCCCTACAACCCGGAGTCAAGGGGAAAGGTATTTGAGCCCTCCCCCTCAACCCTAACCTAAGTACAAGCACAAAGACAGACTGGCAACCATGAAGAAGGAACCCTAGACCCAGAACCCTGACCCATCCCCCAACCCATACCCATACCCTATCCCCGCCAGCTCGCCTGCGATTACGTGCATCCGGTTCGCCTTTTTGTGGCGCAGCCCTCCGCCGCGCAATACCCAAAGTTTGCCGCGCTTGCGCGCATCCACCCGACGCGCCGTCGTGGATTTCCCGTCCCGTGGCCGGCCCGCGCTTGCGCGCGGCTGCCCACGCATATAGCCCCGCTGTCGCCCCGCTTTTTCCCCCCCGACTAGCCGTTCCGAGAACCTGGTTGGCCCAGCTCCATCCGTGAGTCGGACATCCAAGCGGGTCGCGGCCCGCCTCCCTTAGTCAGGCCCGGCCCGCAGTCGCGTGCTCAATCCCCGCCGCACCCACTGCTGAGCCCGCAGCGGCTACTGCTGAACCCGCAGCGGCTACTGCTGAGGACCGGCGCACCCCCACTGCTGAGCCTAACCTACCAGATGCTGAGCGCGCAGGCCGCGACACAGTCCCCAACCCAAGGCTATATAATGACACCACATCCCCCCCCAACTTGAGTTCTGTCCCCAGAGGTCCCTTCCCATTGCCACCTCAACTACCCGCACCCCCCTCCTCCCTACCCACTCCTCTTCTCACACTCCACCGACTCCCCTCCCACGCTCATTGCCGTCATGCTCCCCTGCAAATTCTGCGCCCGGAACGGGCACGCGTGCTTGATTGCTCCTGGTCGACGCGCCTGTGTTGCTTGCCGTCGCGGCCATCGCCGCTGCTTGCTTAGCGATGGCATGCCCCAAGCTCCCCCCAACTTTGGCTCCCGCCCCAGGCCGCGCAAAAGGGCTCGTCCCAATCCGTTTGTGGTTTTGGACGACGACACCATCTTGGAGGACTCGTGGACTCCGCCAGGCTCCCCTTCCCGCTGCCTACACCGGCTCCTCCCGCCCCGGCTCCACAAGGTACTCCACCGCCACCCGCGTCACCAGCGGTCTCAGATGGGAGGCCCACTACCCCTGAGGTCCCTCCTCCGCCGTCCCCGATCATCATTCCGTCATTGCCCCCAGATGGACCGAGCCCTCTGCGCGATGCCCCGGGGACCCCCTCATCACCTCCTTGCTCGTTTGGATCAAGCCCCGTCCCAGCACCGGCACCGCCTTCCCTCAACTCCCCCAAGATCCCGGAGATCCCGGTCATGATGGCACTCCCGGCGGCTAGCTTTGAGGCTTTTGCGGAACGGTTGACCGCAATGCTCCGCAACTTCCTGGCGACCCCCGGAGCCCAATCCTCAGAATCCCGGCGCGAGTTCTTGGCGTCTTACCGGGCCCTACTGGCATCATTGAGGGCGGACATGGAGGAAATGATGCGAATGGCTTAGACGCCTCCACCCCCTTCCTTCTCTCCTTTCCCGCCTACTTTTCTTGTCCTATTGTTGTACCGCGTTCTTTGGAGAAATACATATTGCTGCGCAAGGAAAAGAAAGGGCCACGTCCGGGCGTCCGGGTGGAAAGTGAGTGAAAGACCGAGATCCGCGTCCGCGTGAGAAGTGAGTGTGAGTGAGGTTGAGGTTGAGATCCACGTCCGCGCGCTCCCTTCGTGAGAGACCGTAAGTGAACAGTTATTCCAAGAAAAGAGGTACCTGGACCGCCCCAGACGGACTGCCACACAGTTCCCCGTACCCGTACTACAAAACAAAACAAACACCGTGCCGACAGCGCGCGCTCACAACCGGGAGTATAAGGGAGAAGCGATGGGAACAAACATTCTGGGGTGTCTAGTCGTTCCGGCTGTGAACCGGCTAGAGCACCCCCTTACCAAGCTAAGCTTTAATCCGCGTTCATACCATCCCTGACCGTCGCGACCGTCCATTGAAGAAAGAAACAGGAGAGAAACAGACAAACAAAGGAAAGAAAACAGCCCGAATCCAAAGGAGAGAAAGAAAATATCCTATATTTATTATTTCATTTTTTTTTTTTTTTTTTTTTTTGCAGAGCTCTTTGTCCCGCCAGTAAAGGTGACCAATTTGTAGAGCACCGGCCTATCTTTTCCGTCCTCCTCCTGTGTCAAGACCCCCCCGGCGCCGAACTCACTAGAGTCAACCGCCAGGCGTATCCCTCCGGCGTCGTAATCGAGGTCCCGAAGGACAATGTTGCGCCCCACAATTTCTTTGAGCTTTGCAAAAGCGGCATTGCATCCCTCGGTCCACTTCCACTCTGCCCCCTTACGCGTCAATGCCCGCATTGGACTTGCTACTTCCGCGAACCGCTTGATGAACATGCAGAAGTAGCTGCACAACCCCAGGAACTGCAGGACGTGCAACACTGTCCGAGGGGTCGGCCATTCAAGAACCTTATTCCGCTTCTTCTCCGCTATTCGCCTCCCATCGTAGGCCACGACATGCCCCAGTACTTCGAGCGCCGGAACGCAGACCGCCAACTTTTTCCCGGACACAGTAAGGCCTGCCTCCTCAATTCGGAAGAGGACTCGTTCCAGAGTCTCCGCGTATTCCCAGACAAATCGCCGGATTGCGGGTGCATCCTCTAGGACCGCGCCCTTGTAGTCCGTTCTGGGGCCTTTAATGCCAGTGTCGTTGATGAAGATCTGCACGCCTTCCGGAAGGTTGTCGCGTAGTATCCAGGTCATTTGGGCTTGGTATACCGCCACTGAGTTGGTCGCACCTTGCGGTAGCCGCGTCAGCTGCATCCTCCCTAGCCCGGTTTCAAACGCCGTCAGTGGCCGCGAGTCAGGGTGGAGTTCTCGCTGGTCATATCCCCCCATCACGTCCACCAGCCCGTAGCAAGCGCGCCCGGCCATCGACTCCAGAAATTCTTCCACACGCGGGGGAAGCCCCGCGTCGCGAATAGTGAACAAATTTAGCCTCTGAAGGTTGTGAACAATCCTTAGCGACTTCCCGTCCTGCTTAATGACCGCAAAGATAGGACTCGAGTAGCTTGACGTGGATTGCTCGTAAAGCCCCGTCCTCACGCGCTCCCGTACCAGCTCCAGAAAGGGCTCCTGAACGGTACGGGGGATTGGAATCGGCTTGATTTGCCACGGTTTGTGAGGAACAGTGGGAATAACGTAAGGGTCCCCAATCTCACCTCTCAACAATCCGCGCTCGTCCGGTCCAAAAGCAAGCGCCTTCTCCCTCATCACCAATACCAACACCAGCAGATCCATCTCCTCCGCACTCAGCCATCCCGTTGGTCCGAAGTTAAGGGCGTCCACCCGCTCGTCTTTGATTCGCGCCGACCGCGTTATCCATCCATTCTTCCTAAGGGGCGTCTCCCACGGGTCGCGGGACCACGCGATCGGGCGTAAGGGTCCATTGAGCCCCTGAGGCATTGGCTCGTTCCGCGGCCGGACTTTCCGCGCTACCAGTTTGTACTTGCCCGCGTTACACCGCGCCATCCAGACCCGACCGTCGCCGTCGTAAGTCCTAGTAATAACCAGACCGGGGCTGTCAGCCACGAGTCAGTTAGAGTTGTCCAAATGTCTGGAAACTAATATGTCCTGCTGGTATAGTGGCTAAGTACTAGGCTCACTTCCCAGTATCTGATACCAAGGTCACTGGTTCAAACCACAATGGAGACAATAATGAAAATGTTGAATAGTTTTGTAATTATATAGTAAATCTTAATAATATTATATAATGTTGTTTTATAAGTATGTTTTTATGAGTATGGATTATGGAATTAAAACCTTGATAATTTATATTATCAAGAAGGGGATCCAATATAACTTTAAATTAAGTTATGAGGACTCAGATGCGTCCCAATTATTGATATAGAAGTTCCCAAAGTGTTTCCTCTCTTTGGGAAGGAGTTACAGTAATCATATTAACCCATACTCTCTATACTGTATAAATTAATTACACATTATCCTTCTTTGGGATGTAATTATAAGTAATACTCCCTCTGTACACTTAATACACCTTACTGAGCCTTGAGAGCGTTCACTCAGAGGCTTTAGAACTTAATTGTAAGCTATGAACCTTCTAGTAGCACTGCCAAGAGTATATACCCCTTATAGGTATAGTATAATTATAAATTAATTAATTATTTAATACTATCCCCTTTTGGATGTAATAATGCTTTAATATACTTCACTGAGCCTTGAGTACGTCCACTCAGAGGGCTCAGAGTTCATCTGTAGGCTTTAAACCTTTTAATAAACATTGCAAAGAGTATACATACTCTATGTGTATAGTATGAGCTAAGACACTTATAATTAAAATTAAATTATTTGCCAAGGTACTAAGCTACATTAAATCAATATAAATAATCATTATGATGGAATCTAAGGCTTCTATACCGTCCATCTGAGTGATGTATAAGTCCTAAGACCCAGTAAGTAACCTTTTAGTAAGTAAAATGAAAACTTTACCTTGAAAATCCTTCCCAATGGGTACTAGTTCTTCATTACCCATTGAGAATGATGTAATGATGTCTTGGGCCTTTGAGGACGAAACCAAGGAGAGCTTGACACTCCCCTGGTGATTACTAGAGTCCCCTGAGGGCTCCTGTTACCTTAAAAGAGCAGGGTCTTTACCCTATAGCCCTTTCATCATCCATTATATATTATTATTTGAACAAGAATACAAGCAAGAGTTAACAAGCCCATTAACCTTAATCTCAAGAAGAAGATTGACTGGGGCTATAAACTTTGGTATTAAATTCAATCAATAACCTATCTGGCAACACCAATTTCGAGTGGAAGGTCTCACTTGAATAAGTAACCCCTGTGTGTTACTCTTTAAAGGGTGTGAGCTTATTTATAAGCAAATCTCCTTTTGGTCTTACTCCTTTAAGACTAAGGCCCCTTACCTATTATAAAGGTTTAAGGTGTGGCTATTTACTCATAATACCTTGGTATTATTCGAGTCTGTAAACTTTAAAAGTTGCTGTTTGGAATATATAAGTCAAAACTAATTTAAATATTGGTTTGTCTTTATTCTTTTGCAGGTTTAACCACGGCTAGGTATAGCAATAGAGGTTAAATCCCTGACAATTGGGGGCCTCATCTGATTTCAGTACCTTTGAGATTGTTTTTTTTCCCTAAAGTATGCTATTTTGTGATATTTTAGGCAAAAGTTTTTGCTGATTTATAAATTTTCTGATAAAAATCAGTAAATATAAAAAAAAAAAAACAGCAAATTTTCGAAAATTCTGGGATTTTTTTGCTTTGAGCTTTAAAGTCCTTCTGTTTTAAGTGTTGAATCATATTTTGTGCGCACTTTTGACCAATTTTGAACAAAGTTTTTTGCTGATTATTGATTTTTTTCATTCCATATAGGAAAATTATAGAAAATAGAAAAAAAAAGGAGAAATTTTCGAAAACTGCTTTTAAAACAGTTAGCCTTTTTACAGATATTATTCCACTGAGATTAAGCAATCTTAATCTAGTGTGCTTGGTTTTGACCCGGTTTTGTTTTTTTTTTGTTTTAAATATATATATATAAAAAAAAAAAAAACAAGATTTGATTAGGAGAAACTGTCAAAAAAAAAAGAAAAAAAAAAAAAACCAAGTTTTTTTTTCCACAGCATCCTCAAAAGAATTGTTGTCTATTGTCCGAGGGTGTGTGTTTGACAATCTTTCTCTCTGTTGACTCGGTTTTTGACAAAGACGATTGCCGCGTAATTCCGGCTAACGGTAGCTCCGCGTAATTTCGCGCCGAGGCAGAGGACAGCCGCATTTGTCAATTGAACGGTGCCAGTGACCTACCGCCGCCTGACAAAGGATAGATCGTTGTTATTAGTCCCGTTATTGGTTAGAAGACAAAGTCAGTATATTTTTTTTTTTTTAAAAAAAAAAAAAAAAAAAACATAGTATCAGCATATCTAAGTTACTTCTCAACACAACATAGTGTCAAGACAATTATCCATCGCTTCCTTCCTTCCATCTAACCAAGGAAGGTTTCCAAGCTTTGTATTGGAAACTAGCTCAGTCCCGCGAAGCAAAGCAAGGGGACCAAGTATCCGTAGCGTTGAACCTACGGAAAGGGCGAGATTGCCAACAACGGATATCGTGACTCACCGTGAGTCTTCCGTCGTCCTTTTACTGGCGTACAAACGTATTCAAGTGCCTATTGCTTATTGTTTCTAACTGCGTACGTTAATGGCGATGAACACCAGAAGCAAGGGGACTCAGCTTGTGCCCCCCGGCAATTTTGAACAACAAAAACGGCAACCTACCGCCAGGATCAGCCAATCTGCTGACCTGCCACAGCCAAAACAAGATCAATTATCTGGAGGCTGTGGCGGCCAGCAACACACAAAACCAGGCAATGTTCCTGACCCAAGCCCTGGCGACGCACAGGGCCTTGATCAAGATATTAGGGAGGGAGAGGCTCATGAAAGAGACGGAGAGTTGGGACCCAACCCAGATCAAGAAGCCAGTGGCTCCCAAACCAAAGGCAAAGAGGAAACCATCAGGGGGGATAACCCCACAACCAGTAGCCTCTGGTTCCCAGGTTCCTTTGAGGAACAGAGATCCCTCTCCTCCTCACAACCAGGGAGGAAGGATGAGGAAAAGAAGAGATCACAGGAATTCAATTTATGGAGAGATGATGAGGATGGCGAGATCTCTCCAAGGGGGATTTCAATATTTGGAGGAGGAAAGAGCCAAGAGGGCAAAGAGGGGTTAAGATTATCCCTTGAATCAGAAATTTTGTTAGAAAAATTTCGTGATGTTGTATTCAAAGAGACCCTTCACATTAAGAAGGCAGTGGTACACACAAAACAATATTGTGTTGAAGGCTTTGCAGCCATGGACAAGAAGTACAGTTGTATAGTATCTGATAGCATTGCCCTTAAATTTATTTTAGAGAATTCTTCAAAAGATATAGAAGATTTGACTAATAAGACCATTGAACTGGACCTGATCAAGGTCCAGAATAGTGATTTAAGTAATTTAGATGACAAAGTGACAAGTATTAGTGAATCATTGAAAGATTCTGCAGAAGAATCTGTCGCAGTGAGGAAGGATGTCCATTCATTGACATCCATGATGTTACAAATAAGTCACTCCTTGGAGCTGCTGGAACATAAATTTGACCAAAATATGAATTCTGTCAGAGAAGAGATATTGAAATATCAGGTTGTGTCAGAACAAGGTTTAGAAAGTTTGAGTACAAAGATTGATAAGGTACATAAACAATTAGAGCACAACCATGACAAGCTTGTCAGTAGATTGCTCTCCTTGTCCCCAAGCAACCTCAGTCATGCCATGGAAACCACCAACCATGACAGAGGTCATAGGATGGATAGGAAGATAGCGGAAAAAATTGATCCAGTACAAGATTCTAGTAAGAATGAAGTTTTCAAACAGATACTGCAGGGATTGCCCAAGATCAGTGAATGGCCTGATTTCTCCGGAGAAGGTGAATATGACCACACTGAATTCATTTCATGGATTGACACATTGAAAGAGGACACAGGATTACCTGATACTTTGATCACTAGCAGGTTAAGTATCTTGTTTAAAGGTATAGCCTCAGACTGGTATAGAGACAGAAGGAATTCAGTAGGTGTGCAAGACTGGGAATTTTGGAAAAAAGAAATAAGTTCAAAATTTGGTACAGCAAATTGGAAGAGGAAGTGTTTGAATGCTTTTAACAAAGACAGATTCCTACCAGGTGTTACACCACCAGCAACATGGGTAACCAGACAGAGGAAGAGGCTTAGAGCCTGTGATCCATACCTGGATCAAGATAGTATTAATTTCAAGTTACTATCCTTGATGGATGGTGAAGTTTCATTTGCAGTAAAAACTAGTATGAAAACTACGGATGATTGCTCAAACTTGATTAATATACTGGAAGACATAGTAGAAGACACATCTCTAGGTAGGAGGAAATCATATCCTCCCAAAGAAGTTCCTATGGAGAAATCCAAAGGCAAAACTCAGCCAAAATTGAACCTGCAGGGCACAGAAGTCTCTTGTTATACATGTGGGAAGGCAGGACATACTTCTAGGACTTGTCCTCAGAAGGCAAGCAAAGTAAATAACATAGAAACTAACAAAGAAGAACAAGTGGAGATTGCTTATGATTCTTGTGATGACCATAGTGAGGAGGATGATAACCACTTAATCATAGGATGCATAAATTCAATAGACTCAGCAAATGACTTGGTACAAATGTCATTTTGCAGAAAGCCTTGCAAGGTGCTTCTGGAATCAGGTGCTTGTAAGTCCATAGTAGGAAGGGGATACCTGGAGAAGTTCTATCCCCAATGGAAAGAGCACTTATTAGACTCACCCAAGTTAAATTTACAAAGCTGTTCTGGTGCACTGGAACCTTTAGGAATGGTAAAGATCAGATTGTTCCTGAAAGATTTGGCTCTGGTGATCAAGTTTGTAATAATTGATAATACAATGGTTGAATACTTCATCATTGGAAGTGACTATATGAAAAAGTATTGTTTTAGTTTATTCCATGGGCAAAGTTCTTCATCCTTTACCATTGGAAACAGTGAAAGGTTTTACTTCAATAATTTTGGCATGGATATGGTGAACAATGTTTCAGAAAAAGATTTTGGCCAAGAGCTCTTTAGAGACTCAAAAATCAGTTCTTCCTTGAAAGCAGAGGAAAAGGAAGAACTATTTTCCTTGTTGTTTAGGCATCAAGCAGCTTTTGCAACAGTAGATCAGCCTTTTGGGTCAATCAGGGGTCATGAGGTCATGATTACTTTAACAATAGACAGGCCATATCCCCCAGCTTTGAGGAAACATCCTTTCCCTGCTAGCCCTAGAAGCAAGGAGGCATTGAAAGAGCATATAGATACATTATTGAGGTTGAATGTGATCAGAAAAGTAGGAGCTAATGAGGACGTGGACATCACTACACCTGTAATCATAGCTTGGCATAATGGGAAGTCCAAAATGGTTGGGGATTTTAGAGCACTGAATTCGTACACAACCCCTGATAGGTATCCTATGCCAAAGATTGTTGAGTCTTTGAGCAAATTGCACCAGGCTAAGTATATTTCTTGTATGGATGTGCTGAAAGGTTTTCATCAGAATGTTGTAGACCATGACAGCAGGAAATTCCTGAGGATAGTATGCCACCTAGGAGTGTTTGAGTATTTGAGAATGCCTTTTGGTATCAAGAATGCCCCATCCCATTTTCAGAGGATGATGGACTCAGAATTTCATGAGGAATTGATGCAAAACTGGTTGATAGTCTACATATATGACATAATTGTATTTTCAGAAACATGGGATTAACATAAGGAAAGGATTTCCATTGTACTCAAGAAGGTGATCAGGATGAATATGAAAATATCTTTGACAAAGTGTTCATTTGGATTCAATGAATTGATGGCTTTGGGTCATGTTGTGAGTGGTCTGTCACTTGGGATAGATCAGGCAAGAGTAGCAGCTGTATTGCTGAAGCCCACGCCTAGTAACATTAAAGAAATGCAGAGTTTTCTAGGTTTTGCAGGATATTACAGGCTACATATTAGGGATTTTGGAATAATAGCTTCTAGCCTGTATAAGATATGTAGTCCAAATGTTTCATTTGAAATGAATACAGAAAGGTTGAAGGCCTATGAGGTACTTAAGGAAAAGTTAACAAGTGCACCCTTGCTATTTCACCCAGACCCTAAAAAACCATTCAAACTGTATGTGGATGCATGTATGGAAGGTCTTGGAGCTGCATTACACCAAATACAGATTGTGAATGATAAACCAGTTGAGGGGCCAATTTGCTTCATATCCAGACAATTGAAGGATAGTGAGAAGAGATATGGTGCCTCACAATTAGAATGCTTGTGCTTGGTGTGGGCCTTAGAGAAATTGTATTACTATTTGGATGGTTGTCAGTTTGAAGTCATTACTTACTGTACAGCCTTGAAGTCTCTTCTGAACATGAAGACACCCAATAGGCATATGTTGAGATGGCAGATTGCTATCCAGGAGTGGAGAGGCTCTATGACTATAGTCCACAGGGAAGGCCTGGTACATAAGAATGCAGATGGGTTGTCACGATGGGCACTACCTAATGACATCAATAATCCTGCTTATGACCCAGAAGATACTGTAGATACATTACCTATCATGGCCATTTCAATGAGTAGTCTAGCACAGAGTTTTTGGGATTCTGTGTATGACTCTTATTCAGGAGAAAAGAATACTTCAATACTAGTAGAAATTATGCAATCTAAAGTCAATAGACAAGACCTGATTGAGGGACTGGATGAAGAATGGAAGAAGGAACCAATTGATGGCAGGCTAGTCCTGTTAGACGGGTTATTATATCATAAGTCAGCCCACTGCTGTTCAGTAGTATTAGTGAAGGACGAGCACATACAGTTGTTGATGAACGAATGCCATGATAATATCTGTTCAGGACATTTGTCTAAGGAGAGGACAACAGATAGGATAAAAATGATAGCTTGGTGGCCTGGTTGGAGAAACACTGTCTCAGACTACTGTGATTCTTGTGAGAGATGCCAGAAAGCTAACAGATCCACAGGAAAG
Organism: Puccinia polysora; assembly: GCA_025617555.3. Taxonomy (NCBI): domain Eukaryota; kingdom Fungi; phylum Basidiomycota; class Pucciniomycetes; order Pucciniales; family Pucciniaceae; genus Puccinia; species Puccinia polysora. Next base: position 52,029,617 of record CM062614.1, read on the forward strand.
AAATATGGTTTGCTTCAGTCAATAGAAGAACCTAAGGATAGATAGTCCACTATTAATATGGACTTTGTATCTGGATTACCACCGGGAGGAAAGGATAACCACAATTGTGTACTAGTAATAGTTGATAGGTTCTCCAAAAGAGCTAGGTTCCTGCCATGCTATAAGGATAGCTCTGCCATGGATGTAGCATTATTGTTTTGGAATAGTATTGTGAGTGATGTAGGTTGCCCACAAAACATAATTAGTGATAGAGACCCTAAGTTTACTTCTGAATTTTGGAAGAGTTTGTTTGATTTGTTAGGAACCAAATTATCTTTCTCCACAGCCTATCACCCACAGACTGATGGATTGGCAGAAAGAATGATACAGACTTTGGAAGACATGATAAGAAGGTATTGTGCCTATGGAATTGATTTCAAAGACAATGATGGTTATACTCATGATTGGGTATCATTGTTACCTGCCTTAGAATTTGCCTACAACTCTAGTAAGCATTCCACCACTAACATGTCACCTTTTGAATTAGAGAGAGGTTGGATCCTGCGCATGCCCAAGGATATGCTCCTCAGCAAAAGTATTTTACTGCATCCCACTGCAGATTGCTTTAGAAATATGATGGTTAAAGCCAAAAATTTTGCTAGCAAATGTGTTCAAGAAGCAGTAGAGTACAATAAGGGTAGATGGGATAGAACACACAAGGATCATGACATCAAAGTTGGAGACATGGTTTTAGTTTTGACAGTGAATTTTTCTAATGTAGCAGGGCATAGAAAACTCAAAGACTCATTTGTTGGGCCAGTTGTGGTAAAAGCCTTACATGGTAAGAATGCAGTAGAGGTGATTCTGAGCAAGGAGTTTGACAGGAAACATCCAACTTTCCCAATCAGTCTGGTTAAGAAGTTCTTAGAACCCACTGCAAAGTTCCCACTAAGGAAGGTACCTGTGGTTGTGGTCCCACCTCTACAGGATGTTGAAGATGGATTACCTCACAAGATATTGAACCATAAGATTATTAGAAAGGACAGTAAAGATGTACGAGTTTATCTGGTCAGGTTTAAGAATAAATTAGCTGATAGTGACTTATGGTTGGAAGCTAAAGACATTAAAAACTCTGATATTGTATTGAGGAGATATAGAGCATCTAAGAGAGCTAAAAATTCCTCTGAAGAGTAATTTTCTTTTGGTGGTAGGGAGTGTCAGCCACGAGTCAGTTAGACTTGTCCAAATGTCTGGAAACTAATATGTCCTGCTGGTATAGTGGCTAAGTACTAGGCTCACTTCCAAGTATCTGATACCAAGGTCACTGGTTCAAACCACAATGGAGACAATAATGAAAATGTTGAATAGTTTTGTAATTATATAGTAAATCTTAATAATATTATATAATGTTGTTTTATAAGTATGTTTTTATGAGTATGGATTATGGAATTAAAACCTTGATAATTTATATTATCAAGAAGGGGATCCAATATAACTTTAAATTAAGTTATGAGGACTCAGATGCGTCCCAATTATTGATATAGAAGTTCCCAAAGTGTTTCCTCTCTTTGGGAAGGAGTTACAGTAATCATATTAACCCATACTCTCTATACTGTATAAATTAATTACACATTATCCTTCTTTGGGATGTAATTATAAGTAATACTCCCTCTGTACACTTAATACACCTTACTGAGCCTTGAGAGCGTTCACTCAGAGGCTTTAGAACTTAATTGTAAGCTATGAACCTTCTAGTAGCACTGCCAAGAGTATATACCCCTTATAGGTATAGTATAATTATAAATTAATTAATTATTTAATACTATCCCCTTTTGGATGTAATAATGCTTTAATATACTTCACTGAGCCTTGAGTACGTCCACTCAGAGGGCTCAGAGTTCATCTGTAGGCTGTAAACCTTTTAATAAACATTGCAAAGAGTATACATACTCTATGTGTATAGTATGAGCTAAGACACTTATAATTAAAATTAAATTATTTGCCAAGGTACTAAGCTACATTAAATCAATATAAATAATCATTATGATGGAATCTAAGGCTTCTATACCGTCCATCTGAGTGATGTATAAGTCCTAAGACCCAGTAAGTAACCTTTTAGTAAGTAAAATGAAAACTTTACCTTGAAAATCCTTCCCAATGGGTACTAGTTCTTCATTACCCATTGAGAATGATGTAATGATGTCTTGGGCCTTTGAGGACGAAACCAAGGAGAGCTTGACACTCCCCTGGTGATTACTAGAGTCCCCTGAGGGCTCCTGTTACCTTAAAAGAGCAGGGTCTTTACCCTATAGCCCTTTCATCATCCATTATATATTATTATTTGAACAAGAATACAAGCAAGAGTTAACAAGCCCATTAACCTTAATCTCAAGAAGAAGATTGACTGGGGCTATAAACTTTGGTATTAAATTCAATCAATAACCTATCTGGCAACACCAATTTCGAGTGGAAGGTCTCACTTGAATAAGTAACCCCTGTGTGTTACTCTTTAAAGGGTGTGAGCTTATTTATAAGCAAATCTCCTTTTGGTCTTACTCCTTTAAGACTAAGGCCCCTTACCTATTATAAAGGTTTAAGGTGTGGCTATTTACTCATAATACCTTGGTATTATTCGAGTCTGTAAACTTTTAAAGTTGCTGTTTGGAATATATAAGTCAAAACTAATTTAAATATTGGTTTGTCTTTATTCTTTTGCAGGTTTAACCACGGCTAGGTATAGCAATAGAGGTTAAATCCCTGACAGGGGCTTTTGCCTTTGCTCACGACTGTGGCACAATGATAGGGTTTTCAAAGCGTAGCGCCTTCCGGCGATGCATACTGAGGAATGGGACTTACTTCTGGAACCTGCGCCCCACGCGCGCCCTCCCCCGCTTGCTCCTCACCTGTCGGCCGCCCGTGCTGAGCCGGAGCCTGCTCCGCACGGTTCCCGCGGCCAACTAGGAAAAATCCTCCGCAGGGTAACCCTTACGGTCAACCCCCGCGCCGGACTCCTTGTTGCCGCCAGACATTGGGTCCTGTACCCATTTCCCTCTCCTGTGATCGCAGATTGTCGTCTCAAACCGCGCTCCAAGCGAGTCTTTGACGGTCAGCGCCTCCGTTCCTTCCTTGGCGTTGAAGGCCATTTGGGCTCGGAACCCAAACATGAATGGCCGACCTAGAATCACGTCTCCGCATTCCACTGAGAGAAATGACAGAGGCTTACAGACCTTGGCAACTTCCACCTCCTCCGCCTCTACTACTCCATCCACGCGGCATTCTCCGCCGTTTAACGCCCGAAGGCCCATCGCACACTTCCTCCGCACCAGACCAAGCTTGTCCACCAACCTTGATGGGAGCAGGTTGACCATCAACCCGCTATCCACCATCGCCCACACCTTCCGCCCGGCGATGGTCATTGCGACATAAGCAAGCGGGACGGATACCAATTTTGACCGGCACGGCTCGGGATCCGTTTCCTCCTCCGCCACGTTAACCCGCTGAACCGTTGTCGGCACCCAACCCTGACCGCAATCTTTCAAGGCCTGGACCATCTCATTGACGACCGCGGGGGACACCGCCGCTAGCTCTCGTAGGGTCAGGGGTATTGGTGAGTCGTTCCCCATTACCCTTTGGACGATGTCCGCGGCCTTCTTCTTTCCCGCGGAATTAGAGGACGGCCCGTCCGAAATTGGTACTCGCGCGACTGGCTTCAAGGCCGTTGGTTGCTCGTCGACATCCACCGCAATACGCTCATTTGTCGCCAATGCCCTGACTTTGGCCTCCACTCTTGGCGCTACCCAGGTTCTGGGCGCAGTGACGATCCCAAGCGAGACCCGAGCAGTCTTGGTCTTAGCCTTTGCTCTTTCCTGCACTTGCACCATTGGTGGCGGCTTGTCCTTGGTCAGGTCCACCAATTCACCCGTTGGAAATATGTACGTCATCCCGGATGTGCGAACAAGCCCTTCATCCATGTCCCGAGTGAGGTCCTCACAAACTGACTTCCAGTGCCCTCTCTCCCCGCAATATGAACATTGCGGCGACCCGTACGACCCGGATGGTCCGCTAGGGGGCTGGAACCCCTCCTCCATGTGAGGCGGCACCGCGCGCTGTGGTGTCAATATATAGCCTTGGATCGGGAACTGCGTCGCGGCCTGCGCGCTCAGCATCTGGTAGGTCGGGGCTCAGCAGTTGGGGTGCGCGCGTTCTCAGCAGCGGCCGCTGCGGGCTCAGCAGTGGACGCGGCGGGATCGAGCACGCGACTGCGGGCCGGGCCTGACTAAGGGAGGCGGGCCGCGACCCGCGTGGATGTCCAACCCAGGGATGGAGCCGGGCCGATCAGGTTCTTGGGCGGTTAGTTAGGGAAGGAAAGGACGGAGCGATCGCGGGGCTATACCCGTGGACAGCCGCGCGCAAGCGCGGGCCGGCCACAGGACGGGAAATTCACAACGGCGCGTCGGGCGGATACGGGCAATCGCGGTGAACTTCGAGAAGCGCGCGGCGGAGGGCCGCGCCGCGGGGACGAACCGGATGCGTGTAATGGCAGGCAAGCAAGCGGAATAGGACACGGATAGGGTATGGGTTGGTGGATGGGTCAGGGTTCTGGTTCTAGGGTTCCTTCTTCATGGTTGCCAGTCTGTCTTTGTGCTTGTACTTAGGTTAGGGTTGAGGGGGAGGGCTCAAATACCCTTCCCCTCAACTCTGGGTTGTAGGGGGGATCGGATGATATCATTGGCTCATCGTATCAATGGCTCATCGTATCATTGGATTATCGTATCATTGTATCATCAGGAGGCGGGGGAGCGGACTTAGGAAAACAGAATCCCTCTCCTCTTCCCTCCTTTTCTCTTGAACGGCTGCATCCAATCTCCTTACAGACGCTTTGATCAATAACTTCCGGAACTCGAGGACGACTTCGGGGGGGTTGCTCTCAAAAGTTTCCACATCTGGGGGTCTGGCCGGGAACAATCTTTCGTAAAAGTCTCTCGAAGGTACTCACGGATGCTACCAACAGCCGCTTCTCTTCCTTCCTCCTCCAACGGCTTCCGCGCTACTCCATGGATTTACCCGCATATTAGACTCAACATTGCGGAGGTGGAGCGATTCATCTCACGTTATGAAACAATTGCGGACTCTGAAGGCGTTTTGGATTTTGAGAAGGTGCGCCATGTCGTCCTGTTCATCGAGGACGCGGAAGCGCGTCGGGAAGTGGAGGAGATGGGAGGATACCTGAAACTGGATTGGCCGGAACTGAAGGAGGACATGCTGGCAAGATGGGGGAGGCGTGGTTCTTGCTTTCGGAAGGACGATCTCAAATCATCCGCGGAATGGGGTTATCAGGCAGGCGCGCGCGACGGGACCCAGATGCAAGCAGAGGTGGACCACGCGGAACCGGAGTACTACAGGGCGGAGTATGTTCCGGCCCCACCACCGGCAACCATCTCTTGGGCTAGCGAACTTACGGAGGTGGCAAGGGGCCTCGAGGCCTATCTGGAGAGTATTCAGACCCCCAGCACTTCTGCGTCCCGCGTGTACGCAAAAGGGGAGGACAACAACCGTTGGCGGGCGGGACAAAGGGACCGGACAGCGGATTCAAACGCGGAATTGGTTTCCCCAGGGGGGGCTAAGAACGTGTTGGGGAAGCGGGATTCGATGGAACCGGTGCGGCCTACTGACAGGAAGCGGGCGAGGACAACGGAACGGGAAATTGATGCTCCGTGCGGACTGGGAATTGGCAAGCGGCGGACGGATCTTGCGAAGAAGGTACACGCGGCGGCGGAAGAGATGGACCACACGTTGGAGGATCGCGACCCGAGCCAGACCTCTTTGACGGCGGAGAGCGCGCATTTGGAAAGGGTAGTGGCAGCAACGGAAAGTACAGGCGCGCGTGGAAGCAACGGTGATGGTGGGCGGACAAGACACAAGAGTCGGATGGCAAACCCGATTGATCCAAGGCCGGCAGAGGCGGGGTGCGTGTTGGGGAAGCGGGTATCGGCGCGACCGGTTCAGTCTAACGACGGGAAGCGAGCGAGGACAAAGCGAGAAGAGGATACTCCGCGCGGTTCAACAGTTGGTGAACGACGGATAAATCTGATGGGAGGTGGGGGACAAGCGGTGGTGGGAGCAGGTCATGTGTTGGGCAATTGTAACCAAGGCGAGACCCTTTCGACGGCGGAGGAGACGGACGCCGAACGGGAAAGGGAAGCGCGCCGGGGCAGAGAATCGGACGGATCAGGCACCAACGGCATGGTTTGGAGGAATGCAGGGAGATCGGGCAACGGACGCGACCCTCATGGCATTGGCTGAAGCCATCAGCTGGGGACAGCAGCTAAGTTTGGGGGGGAACTGGGGCATAGGGCGCGGGCGCGGCGATGGTATATATAAAAAAAAAAAAAAAAAAAAAAAAAAAAAAAAAAAAAAAAGAAATCTTTCACCTTTTCTATCATTTCTCACTCGTCACTTTTTTTCTTATTTTCTCATTTTTCGGGCGCGGCACGGATTTTCTCAACCTCGCGGCTTAGTTCTCACTCAGGCGCGGACCCGGCTCTCATTCTCGCCTTCACAATGCGCGCGGCGCGGCTTTTTCTCGGTAAAACAAATTCGCGTTTGAGACGTGTATTTCTCTCAATGAATAGGGAACGCGGTACAACAAAAAAGCGGATAAAAGAGGAAAGGGAAAAAGAAAAGGGGAAGAGGGGACAAGGCCGAGGCGCTTAAGCCATCTTCATCATTTCCTCCATTTCCGCCCTCGACGACGCCAGTAGAGCCCGGAATGACGCCAAGAGTTCACGCCGGGATTCCGAGGATTGGGCTCCGGGAGTCGCAAGGTATTGGCGGAGCATCGTAGTCGACCTTTCCGCAAAAACTTCGAAGCTGGCTGCCGGGAGCGCCATCACGACCGGAATCTCCAGGATCTCGGGAGAGTCGGTGGGAGGAGGGGCTGGTGCGGACGGGCCCTCAGGGGATCCAACGGGAGGGTCCAGTCCGGTAGGAGGCGATGACGAGATGACCACCGGCGACGCGGGCGGAGGAGTAGGGCCTTGTGGAGTCGGAGGAGTCGGAGCAGCGGGCGGAGGAGTAGGGCCTCGTGGAGTCGGAGGAGCCGGAGCAGGGGGTGGAGGAGGAGCCGGGGCCGGAGTAGCGCGTCGCTTAAGGATTTCGTCGATTTGCGGGTCCCTCGCGCCTTGCGTAACCCGGACGCGATCCGCCCAAAATCGCAATGCCCTCCGATAAGCCGCGAAGTCCGGATAGTCATCCTTACGCGGTGGTCCCGCGCGGCGAAGCGGAGAAGAGGAGTCGCGGTCGGAGTTCGGACGAGGACGGCGGGGAGGTGATCCGGGTGGAGTCCACGAGTCCTCCGAGATAGCGTCGTCATCCGAAACCACAAACGGGTCCGGACGAGCCCGTTTGCGCGGTCGAGGACGAGAACCGGATTGGTTGGGGCCACGGGGTATACCCTTGCTAAGCAAGCAGCGGTGGTGTCCGCGGCGGCACGCGGAGCAGGCGCGGCGGCCGGACCCAATAGAGCATTCAAGCCCGTTTCGGGCGCAGAAGTCGCAGCGGACCATGATGACGATGGAGTGGAGGGATAGGGATGCGGAGCGGAGTTTAGAGTTGGTAGAGGGGGTAGGGCGCGAAGGACGGCAGAGGTGACAATGGGGAGGATCTCTGGGGACAGAACTCAAGTTGGGGGGGGATGTGGTGTCAATATATAGCCTCGGATGGGGAACTGCGTCGCGGCCTGCGCGCTCAGCATCTGGTAGGTCGGGGCTCAGCAGTTGGGGTGCGCGCGTTCTCAGCAGCGGCCGCTGCGGGCTCAGCAGTGGACGCGGCGGGATCGAGCACGCGACTGCGGGCCGGGCCTGACTAAGGGAGGCGGGCCGCGACCCGCGTGGATGTCCAACCCAGGGATGGAGCCGGGCCGATCAGGTTCTTGGGCGGTTAGTTAGGGAAGGAAAGGACGGAGCGATCGCGGGGCTATACCCGTGGACAGCCGCGCGCAAGCGCGGGCCGGCCACGGGACGGGAAATTCACGACGGCGCGTCGGGCAGATACGGGCAATTGCGGTGAACTTCGAGAAGCGCGCGGCGGAGGGCGGCGCCGCGGGGACAAACCGGATGCGTGTAATGGCAGGCAAGCAAGCGGAATAGGACACGGATAGGGTATGGGTTGGTGGATGGGTCAGGGTTCTGGGTCTAGGGTTCCTTCTTCATGGTTGCCAGTCTGTCTTTGTGCTTGTACTTAGGTTAGGGTTGAGGGGGAGGGCTCAAATACCCTTCCCCTCGACTCCGGGTTGTAGGGGGGATCTGATCGTATCATTGGCTCATCGTATCATCGGATTATCGTATCATTGTATCATCAGGAGGCGGGGGAGCGGACTTAGGAAAACAGAATCCCTCTCCTCTTCCCTCCTTTTCTCTGGAACGGCTGCATCCAATCTCCTTACAGACGCTTTGATCAATAACTTCCGGAACTCGAGGACGACTTTGGGGGGGTTGCTCTCAAAAGTTTCCACAGCGCGGTTGAGAAGGAGCCGCCGGAAACGGTGCGGCTGCCGGAGCTCTAGGAGCCGGTGTCCGGTTGAGGAAAACCCTTATGTCCCGCAGAATCTCCGTTATCTCCCCAACTGATGGTCCCGGAGACTGCTGGGAAAGTCTGGCATGAGAGGGCATCGGCGGCCGCGCGGCCGAAGTTTGGTTGGGGGCCGGCGCCGAGATCGTGACCGATTCCTTGGAGGAAGACGGGTACGTTCGTGCCGTATCCGCAATGAGCTCGTCCAAATCGATTTCGCTTTCCACGGCTTGACGGATAACCGAAAGATCGGGGAGAATCGCGACGCTTCCATCCAGCGACCTCTTAACCAGGCCGTGGTCGTACAGGTATTGTTGCACTCTGGAACGGAGCTGGGGCACGAGACCCCCCAGAAACGCCCGCTTCATGGCACCCGTCTGACCCGCGACGACCTTGTTCTTTGCAAGGTACACGTAGATTCTCTCGAACCTTGACATATATTCCACTAATCCTTTGCGCAATCACACCCCGCCATTCTCAATCGCCTCCTCCGCAGCTCGATCGAAGTCGCTTTCTCGGAACCGGGTTTCACGCTTTCCCCACCTCGCCAACATCTTGCTTTTCAACTTCCCCCAGTCTTGCCTCTTGTATCAAACCATTTCTTCAACGTCCCGCAGCTTCTCCTCCTTGGTAATGAACAGCACAATAGTCCAAACCTTATCCGCGCCCAACGCGCCCTCCAAGTCCGCGATCCCTTTGAACCTAGAAAGGAACCGCTTGACATCTGAGGTACTGAACCGAAGATGAGGGAAATCCCTCGGCCTCAACCAAACGCGGCAAGGGGCCTCTGCCGCCATGTCCGACGACCCTTCTGAGGGAGGAGTGAACCCGCTAACTCTAGGAGCATGAGCGGACGGCGGCGGAGGGGGTTGAGCAGCAGAGACGGGAGTTGGGCGTGGAGGGTAGGGAAGGGGAGCATTGGATCCCGGAGCGGTTGTCGGTAGCATTCTGCGTAATCTTCAAGAGACTGAGAACGGATCAAAAGTTCCCGGCCAGACCCCCAGATGTGGAAACTTTAGAGGTTATCCCTCACAAAGTTTTCCCTAGTTACGGGATCGATGGTTCTAGCGTCTGTAAGACCGAGAATGCTTCCTTTCCTTTTCTCCGAGAGGGAGAGAGAGAGAGAGAGAGAGAGAGATAGATAGAGATATAGAGATAGATAGAGATCAATTGATAGATCTCCTCCCCCCCTACAACCCGGAGTCAAGGGGAAAGGTATTTGAGCCCTCCCCCTCAACCCTAACCTAAGTACAAGCACAAAGACAGACTGGCAACCATGAAGAAGGAACCCTAGACCCAGAACCCTGACCCATCCCCCAACCCATACCCATACCCTATCCCCGCCAGCTCGCCTGCCATTACGCGCATCCGGTTTGCCTTTTTGTGGCGCGGCCCTCCGCTGCGCGATACCCAAAGTTTGCCGCGCTTGCGCGCATCCACCTGACGCGCCGTCGTGGATTTCCCGTCCCGTGGCCGGCCCGCGCTTGCGCGCAGCTGCCCACGCATATAGCCCTGCTGTCGCCCCGCTTTTTCCCCCCCCAACTAGCCGTTCCGAGAACCTGGTTGGCCCAGCTCCATCCGTGAGTCAGACATCCAAGCGGGTTGCGGCCCGCCTCACTTAGTCAGGCCCAGCCCGCAGTCGCGTGCTCAATCCCCGCCGCGCCCACTGCTGAGCCTAACCTACCAGATGCTGAGCGCGCAGGCCGCGACGCAGTCCCCGACCCGAGGCTATATAATGACACCACAGCGGCCTTGTTACACTGGATGCAAGACTGCAAGGTTTGAAAATGAGAAATATAAATGGAAGCTCTACTATTTACCTTCATAACTAAACTATTAAGCTTGTGTTTGGCGTTTTGAACTTCATTGGGGTCGCCAAACAGGGTGAACAGTTGTTGCTTGAACCTGTCCCAGTTGTTGAGAATAGACGTGGGACTGTTGTTGGACAAAAGTTCAAGGTACGGTTTGAACCATTGCAAGGCTCTACCTCCTAAGAAGGACAAAGCATACATAACTTTATGCCTATTGGAAGGGAAATTTTTGGAGTCGTTTGAAAAGATGATTTTACAAGACTGTAGGTAGGATCTAAGCTTATGAGGGTGTTCTCCCCTAAAATGATTGAGTTGTTTCATGCCCGGAGTGCAAATGCTAGGAGTACTTGGACTAGATCGCTGGGCACCATGATTGAGGGCCTGGATCAATGTTGAAAGCAGGGTTGGAGCATCGGGCTTGTGAGCAGTAGTGCAAACCCCTGGTCTACCACGAGTCAAGGTTTCATTGGAAGAATGGTTGGAATCTGCGAATTCCGCAAGAGGGTCCGTCCGAACATCCCGTGGAGGAGTCCAAGGATCATCAAGGGGTTTGACAGATGGCAATTTTGAAGGAGGAATGGGATCTAAGGGTTGTTGGGCCCAAGGAGCGCTGGTTCTCCCTACCTGATGGATCTCATCATTGTAAGGGGCAAGGGAAGCGTTCCCGGTTGAGCAAGTATGTGACATTGAGAAAAAGAAGTCTAATATAGGTTGGCAAGCTACGATAGATGAGCTGAGTTAGTTAATTTACTGTCACACGACCACCCCACGTACTATAGGGCAATTCTTAGATGATTGTGAGCGCAAAGGAATGTTGAGTGCAAGGGCAAGTGCAAGTAGCAAGACTCAGTTGCAAAGTGCAAACTTGGTTATGCCACTCAACAAATGGCAAGAGGAATGGAATGTGTTCTGGGGAAGGAAACTCAACCTGAGTCCGATGTGATAACTAGGTTGCAGCAAAATGCAAGAATGTATGAAATTAACTAACTAAGGAGACAATCAACAGGCAATAGGATAGCCCTTATAAGGTAATCCAAAGTGACTAGATACAACCTGGTGGTGAGCTAACTACAGTTGAAGCGGTGAGGCAATGAATGACAGGAACAGGATAGGAAATGAAGCAGTAGTACAACCATATCCAAGTTCATGGCGTAAGTGCGAGACAATAGAATCTGAGCGTACAATTGTATGACAAATTGGGACAGGAGCGAGTGACGTTGAAGGTAATGCAAATGAGAAGTAATAGTGTATGCAGGGTAGGGACTAGTCCAATTGCAAACTGTACAGTAATGATGGCTTAGTTAGACGTAGATGCGAACTAACAAACAGTGCGTGACCAAAGATGTAAGTCCGAGGCTGTTGATTGGCCAGGGAAGTAGATTGGATCTCATAATGGATGGCCGACTGGTATGGAGTTAACCGCGAAGTTTGCAAGTATATACTGAGTTGGTTGCCAAGATTGGAAGGTCAATGCAAGCCAGAGGAAGTAGCGGATTTCACCATTGATGTTGTGCTTTATTTGTGTCACGCTTTTAGACTGAGGTAGATGGTACTGAGGAGAGGACATGTCATAGTGATGAAGACAATAATTCCTAAGTGCAAGGCGTGACACAACCACCAAGTTGATTCCCTTGGCTTTATCAGAGTTGGTGATACCAAAGCCAGTGGAGATTGAAATTGAGTGGTCCTTCTTGTACTTGGCTCAATATTTCTTGAATTTCTACCTCATCTGTTTGGATGAAAGATCCAGCCTACCTTTTGTTTTATTCTTTAGTTCATTGGCAATCAGGAGTTAATCATTAAGCTTAGAGGATGGAGATTGTTTGTTGCAGAGTTCCTGGGGGATGTTTGATTTGGTGTATTGGAATTTTTGTGTGGACTTTCAGGGGTAGGTTTTCTGAGGGGCCATTTGAAAAGAGTAAGGGGGATGAAGGGATGAAGGGATGAAGTGATGAGATCAATAAAGCAATGAGATTTAAGAAGTGATGGGAGCAAGAAAATTGATGAGAGCAAGGAAGTGATGAGAGCAAGGAAGTGATGAGAGAAATAAAGTGATGAGAGTGATGTATTCAGATTTTTCCAATGAGGTTGGGGGTAGAAGGAGGTGGGAAACCAGGGGTGTATGACATGGACCAATACACAGACCAATGTGTTGTTGAGGTTGATGGGTTTTTTCAGATAAATTATTTAGTGATGTGTTAGAAATTGGGGTATTTTGCTGAAACCTGCCATTAAAAAAAAAGGCAGGTGGGCTAACTCTGATACACCCTATCATCTGTCTTTGGGAAGGTCTTAAGTGATATAAATGGCATGTAAAAACCCCTAAATCTTCAAAAGGGGGTGTTTTTACAGGCTTTGAATACTTCTGGGTGGTTTGAAATTCCTAACAATTGAAGCTTCATCTCACAAAACATTTAAAGGAACCATCTCACTTTTTGGTGATTTTTTGAATCTGGCTGCATTTCTTGTGGGGCATCAAGAGCCTCAAAAGATTCTAAAAAAAAAATTCTTACAAGGATATCAAATTTTCTTTATGAAATGATTTAAATTCAGATCACCAAAAAAAAAAATGAGTAATTTTGGTTAAGAAATGACTGAAAACTGATAATGTAATTTTTTTTCTTGATCTGTTTGATTTTTGAGGGGATCAAACCCCTTCAAAAATTCTTCAGAATTAATTATGGGGGTCTCAGAACCACCTCTACATGATTATGGCATCACAAATAGAATTTTTAAAGATGGAAAAATTCTGTTGATTTCCTAAGTTGAGCGGAAATGCACTGATGCTGAGACAATGAAAAGGTTCATAGATCTTGCATGTCACTGGTATCTGAAGAATCTAATGCACATCTCATATTATATTATATTATATCAATTTTCTTATTTATTGCAAATGGAAGTGAAAGATAAAGATAAAAAAATGATTTTAGAAAAATAATTTATCAATTAAAAATAAAGAAAAAAAAAAATTAGACTCAAATTATTTTAAATTTATTACAGAGGATTTCAGAAGAGGATGGAAGCATTGCAAACAATCAAATCATTCTTCAAATACTTCTTTCCCAACTTTTCACCACTCTTAATGGCCTGAATTCCTTACAGGTTTGATCAACAGGTGGTGTTTTAATTTCATGATTGATAAAAACTACTTGTTTCCTAAATAAAAAGGATTTTAAAAACAAGATTAATCAAAGATTGATTTTGATTTTGAACTTCTTTATATTTTTTGGAGAGGTTTTAGGATGAAGAATTAGTAAAATTTTGAATAGACAAATGGCATTAATCTTAGAAGAGAAATGAATCTAAACACGATCTATCTATTATTTCTTGAGATAGGGATCACCGTAGATGAGCCCACTCAAGTTCCCATGATGGTGTTAGTGGGCGGATGTCATGAGATTGAGATTGCAAGTTGGTCCTGATCGAGCATTGTTGCTGATGGCTCGCCTGGTTCATAGGTTTCCTAGTTGCTGCACCGCTCGAAGGCTGTTGTTCTTTTTGTTGTTCCCATCGCCTGCCTGCCTGCCTGCCTGCCTCCTCCTCCTGCTCTCTCTCCCTCTTGACCACCCGGCCTACTAAGCCTAGTGTGGCACCCCAATTCTCGACTACATCCTAAGCTTCCATCCTTCTTTCTTTCTCGTACATAATCTATCATCTATGTAGCTAGCTAGCTAGGTCAATTCGACCTCAGTCCCGCCCCATCCAATCTCGGGCTGAACTCATCATGACTTGGAGGCTTCCTTCTCCTTGAGCCCTGTCGAGCGCCCCTTCTCGCCTTCCCCCTCCATCCATCCATCCATCCATCCCCCCCCTTCACCTCCCATCCAAGCTACCGTGTCCCTGCTGCCCATCTAGTCCCGCCTGCTCTCTTACGTTCTAACTTCCAACAGGCTCACCACCGCGGATCCGACACCCACCATCGCCGGGCGAAATCGTGCCATCGACCATCCTGAGCATGGCCTCCATCGATCCACATCCTGCCTCTTCCTCCAAACCCACTCCTCCCAACCATCAACCGATCCCAAGGATGCCCGACACTTTCGATCGCTGGGTGAGTCTTTGCCTCGGTCCATCCGCGGCCTATCCTCATCATCCCTATCACCATCATCCGATCGACTCTCATCGGCCCTGAATCGATTCCCTACACAGTTCTGGACCGCCGACTATCGACGTGGGGTGATGACCCTGTTCGATAAGCTCAACTCTGGTCTGAAGGAATCTCAAGAGTTGATCGCTTTCATCCGAAGACGCGAATCCTCCGAAAGGGCTTATGCTCTCGAACTTGGCCATTCCCATCCGATCGATCCCGACGGTTTCGGCTACGACGACGGGGCCTCATTCTTATCGGTCTACGAACAACTACGCTCGAGTCAGTTAGATCTTGCCCAAGCTCACGAGAGATTGGCACTCCAACTCGATCGACTGGTCATCAGTCCCTTCGAGACTTGGTCTCGAGATCATCACCATCGCATCACCACCGCCATGTCAAGGGTCGACTCGATCCTCGTAAGGTGGGAGAAACAGGCTCAAGAAGTCGCTAGGCTTCATCAGATCTATCACTCCAAGACCGCTCAAGCCGATGAAGCCGATGAGGATCATCGTTTCTCTCCCGCCCGTGGCCGCATTCACTCGCTCTCCTCTCAGCCCTCATCCCCTGCCGATCGATCTCCTCAAAGCAGCTCCCCCAAGGAACCTTACTCTCAATTGAGTAGGATCGTTAGTCAGCAAGCTATCGGCTTGAGTCGAGCCGTCACCCAGACGATGAGGATTCGCGATGGTCGATTAGGCTTTCGAGCTCAGAGTTTGCAAGATCCTGATGATCCTCATCCGACAGATCACTCGAATCATCAAATCGATCAACCGGACGCCGGCGTCGATCAGTTCGATGAACCTTCGTCCGAGTCATCAGTCGATCAAGAGAACTCGCACTCGACTCACCACTCTAACCTTGAGAAGGGCAAGTCCAAGTTGGCCAACTCCTCCCCGACCAAACTAAGAGTATCGACTACCCTCTTGGATATCACCGGTATCGTCAAGACGCCAACCCAATGGAGCAAACTGTTCCAAGAGGCTCGTGACTCCATTTTCAAACAGAGCGTCAAAGTTCCTCTGCTCGGAACTTATCAAGGCGCTCATTCCGGTGAGGACCTGGTCATCTTTTTCAAGACGTAAGATTCCCATCCACCCGTTACTCCTCACTCTGGATTCCGATCCTCGTGACTCACTTTGAGCTTGCTGTTGATTTCAGTAATCTTCTCGAGTTAGGTGGCGACGCAGTTCGCGCAACCGCTTTCTGCGCGGAACTTTCCGAGCACCTATCGATCCTTCGCTTGATCGGCGAGATCGGAAACAAGTTTATCCCAACTCAAGATGCTTTTTACGTCTGGAAACCGGAGGCGTTCACCTTGCATGACCTGAGTTCTGAAACTGGATTCGAACAGACTTTGACCGAGTTACCCGAGAGGAGACAGTTTAAATCAACCCTTCTCAATGAATCACCTTCTCGAAGTCACCATTCTCTTCGAAGTCTCACTCCATCTAACTCGAGCTCAGGTATTAATGGGATCGAGACGGCTAATCATAATCACTCTCCCGGCACGGGTACTGTCCTGAGCAAGTACCTTCAAACAGCAGTCAATCAGGCCGCCAAAGGTATCAATGAACTCAGTGCGTCTGTTGGCGTTTCCGCCCCACCTATCACTGTCGATCAATCGGCGGGGGAAGGTCGAACGGAACGCTTAAGGCGTGAAGCCCGATCTGCCGAAAAAGCTTATTCCACTGGCGTCGCAAGATTAGATCACACTCGATTGACGCTCGAACAAACGATCTCCCAGTATTTTGGTTTCCTACAACGATGTGAACTCGATCGACTGAGAGCGGCCAAGGCGGTCATCATGGGATTCAACGCTGCATTAGCAACGCTCAACCCCAAGATGAGTAAATTAGCAGCCGATGCAGTGGTGTTAAATGAGAGCTTTTCACCAGAGGGTGATGTGGCCGCGTTGGTGGAGAGATATAGAACCGGCCCGTTTCGTCCGTCACCCGTACTCTTTCACAGCTATAGAAGCCAAGAGACCCAAGTCAATTTTGGAATCGATTTGAGCAAGTGGCACAACGCACAACAGGTTGACGATTCCGAAGATTTCTTAGATGTCCCGCAGATCCTGATTCGTTTGATTGCTCAATTAGACAAGAGCTATACTAACTTATCCTCTGACGAAGGTCAGACCCCCCCCAAGTAATCGCCAATTCATCTTTTCTCTTTGTTGACTTTGTTTTGTGTTCGTAGAACGCAGGAAAGCTTGGATATACGAGGTACCCCTGAAGGCTGTGCATGGATTGAGAGAAGCTTTGAATGATCCCAAAAATCCATCAATCACCGATTCCCAGATGGCTTCCCTTGACGCTCCCCTGCTTGCAGCAACGATCAAAGTGAGTGTCAACTCTGGTTTCCGCCACGATGATTGGTTTTTTTGCAAGATTTTCTGATCCTCGATGCTATTCCGGGCTGGGCTACAAACGATCATCAGCTTTGGCTCCTTGAATTGAATCCACCCCCAGTCCACTACTCAAGATATGATGATGTCAAGGCTATTTACCCTCAGCGAGCCGGAATCGAGACTCCATCAGTCGACGCAAGAGTTGATGTTTTGGCCAACCTATTGAGTAGGCTTCCTAACCCTCATCTGATGGTGATCGATGTGGTAGTCTCCCATCTCCGAAACTTGTTCATGTCTACCAAGTCGAGTGAAGATGACGAGATGTACTTGACTAAGCTTGGCCTTTCGCTCGCCAGGAGTAAGTTGTCCATTCTTGAAGGTTGATTGCGATTCATGGATGACTAGACGTCACCAACGGGTCAATGTTCAAGACGATAGTCCGGGTTTCACTGATATTGATATGCATCATAGCTTTATTGAGACCAAAGGTCGAAAATGCAGTCACGCTCAGTGACAGATTCCAGCCTTCATTCCTAGCGGATTTAATTAAGTATTACGATCGCATCTTACCGGTCGCGATCGAGCTCAGGAGGAACTTGGTGGAGAGCGAAAAGCTCCAAAGAAGGAGCACTCGGCCGGTAGATCAGAGGGTTCGAAGAAGTGGATTAGGAATCGAAGGGTCTGTTCCTGATGGGAAGGCTCAAGAAATGTCGGTGCCAACTCCAAAATAAGTAATTCCATTTTGGATTGCAAGTTGAATCATGTTTTTTTTTTTATTTTTTTTTAAAAAAAACAAACAATTTTCGTCTAGCTTGGAAAATCAACGACGAAGACTCTCTCATGCTGATGTCAATATCATAAAGCCAGCTCAAGTTGCAAATTCCGCGTCACAAGAATCAAAGGCTGAGAGCCCACCAGCGGCAGAAAATGTGCCGGGTGAGGTCCTTGATGAGCGGGATGATTCTCTGACCGAGCTCGAACCTCCTGAACCATTAAAAGCCGATGAACAGGTACCGGAAGCAGTTCAGGAATCATCGAATCATGACTTCAGTTCTGCAGAAATGAGTTTGCAAACCCCTTCTTTGTCTCGACCTCCGCCCCAATCTTCCACCAGTCCAGAATTACATCCATCGAGTGGTGGCTCAGAGAGTCGAACTTACGACGAGAATTATGATGCACCGTTTGCGCCACCGTTGAAAAGTCCTGATACATCCGAGCCGGCCGATTTACCGTTCGTGCCACCTACCCAATCAAATGTAGCCAATGAGGTCCTCCAATCCTTCACAAACTCTGAAATCGATGATGAAGACATTCCATTGGCGGGTGGAAGAGCTGGTTTAAGTCGGATTGGTTCGAAGGATAATGCACCTCCGGGTGCTAGTTTGAACCGCAAGCGAGGCATGATAGGTACAGGTCCTAGGATTCGAAGCGGATCTAAAATCAGCTCTATCGGGTCTCCCAACGCCCTATCTACTTCCAGTTCTTCAAGTAACGTTCGTGGCACGCACCAAAAGGGCGCCCCATCTGTTGGTAGCTTAAGATCTCAGTTCGAGACTTCTGCTGCTATCGCAACGACTCCTAAGCGAGAATCGATTCATCATTCTCCCTCTACTGAGACCCACGCTAGCGCTAATCGTTATCGTCGACCCGGTCCCGTCGGCAAACCCTAAAGCCCAAGTTTTATTATCGCTGGTCTTCTCTTTTTCTATGTTGAATATCATGGGGTTAGTGCGCTGTATTTCTGTATAAAAACTTGAACACCACAAATCGAACTTTAATCGGAACTAGATCTCGACCCCTGCTACGATTTACGATCTTACAATTTCGACATTCATCCAGAACTTGTCCTCAAACCCTGCGATCGATTGATTTTTTTATGATCACAAACAAACCCTAACGTTACCGGCGCTCGCTTATGAATGTACAATCCCAGTTTTTTTTTTTTTTTTTTTTTTTTTTTTTTTTTTTTTTGGTTTACTATCTGCTTTTTGCTCTGAGAAAAAGCCCACGGAAGCACAGAAACGGAGACGAATCAAATGCCACATTTGCCTGGACCCGAACCATGAAAAGAAGTCATACATGTACCCAAGGGAGAGGACTACGACGATGGCGAATATTGATGTAGATACATACGTACATACATACTTGGGTCTGACCATCAAGCTTGTGTTAGTTTTAGTCGAAGCACAGCATATACGCACCCATACAAATATGTACTGAGAAAAAAAATGCATTCTAGGTTTCTCTTCCTCATCCTTTATCTTGCCTCGGTCTCTCAGCCTTCGTGTTAAGTGGTTCGAAACTGGATCGGTGGAAGAGTTGAAGGTATGGTGGATGTGTTATGATCTTGAGTGAGATCAGGATGAAGAAGGAGAAGAAAGAGAAGAAGAAGAAGAGAGAGAATGAGTCGATTGACTTTGGAAATCTTCTCAATGATGATTTACAAATCCTTATTCTTATCATTCAAAACGGGGGTCTACTACTATTATCAGCTTTTTTTTTTTAAAAAAAAAAGAAAAGGGTGGTTCTAAGGTTTGATTGATGAGTTTCTTGGGTAATGTTAAATTTGCAACCCAACCCAACCTGATCACAACTCGAAATGGGTTGCGTGGTGTGGTTAACAACCCATCTAAGTTGTGAATGGCTGTTTGAGACCCGGCTGAGGTGTGGATGGCCATTTAGGACCTATCTGAGGTGTGAATGGCCATTCAGGACTAAAGGGTTGTGAGAAAAAAAAACAAAATAATTTTTTTTAAAAAAATAAGATAGATTAACATTAATTGAAATAAATTAAAGATGAACTAAAATAAACTAAGATCTTGAATCGCCAAAAAAAAAAAAATCAAAAAAAATCAACCAAAAAGGCAAAAAGGCAAAAAAAGGATCCAAAAGTGCAATGAGATTTTATTTTTATTTTTTTATTGGCAAATAATAAAAGGATCCAAAAAGTCCAATGAGAAAGTTTGATTATTTTTTTTTTTTTGATTTCTATGATTTCTTGATTGAATTTTTTAAGGTAAAGAGACCCATCCAAATCATCTGCAAAAAAAAAAAAAAAAAAAAATTGAAAAGCTCATTGATTGATTGAATAGCTTTCTGAGAGCTTGAATCATCAAAGAAGATGAATCAAAGAGGCAAGAGGAAAGATCCCAAACTGCATTGGAGATTTTTGATGGGTTTGAACTTTTGGATGGATGGATGGATGGATGGATTTCTTTCTTTCTTTCTTTCTTTTTTCTTTCTTTCTTTTTTTTTCTTTCTTTCTTTCTTTCTTTCTTTCTTTCTTTTTTTTTTTTTTTTTTAAAAAAAAGGTCAAGAAATACATCCAAAAGATCTTTGAAAAAAGATTGAAAATCTACAACCTAACAAGAGCCAAAATAACCAAAATAAACTATAAGGATAATAATAATAATCATCATCAAAACGGAAAAAAGAAAGATCCCAAACTGCATTGAAGTTTATTACATCTTTGAAGGGATTCTAATGCCTCCAAAATCATCCAAGATGTAGTGTGGGATGCCCAGGTACCCCTAACGAGCCCATAGAATGGCTGATTTGGGGCTAGTGTGACCCAAAGGGGCCAAGAGTGTTGTTCACAACTCAAATCGGTCAAAAATCATGCTTCATGACTCAAATGGGTTGCAAATTGAACACTGCCCAAGTTTCTTGAAAGCTTGAGTGAGTGAGTCAGGTAGGTAGATAGCATTCATAAGTAGAGAGAAGGAAGATTTGATGATGGTGGGTGTGAGGGTGTGAAGATCTAGGTTAATACATCACATGAATTTATGATACTTATACCTTCCTTGGTTTGATTCTTCAAAACACTAGTTTGGAGTCATGAGTTTGAGCAAGCAGTCTAGCAAGAAACCATCCATCAACAACCAACAAGAACTTGAGGATCAAAAAACCAGATGGTTAATAAATCGGGTTGATTGTTGTGATCAGCTTTGGATGATGGGATCCCATCCCTTGGTCCTTCAAACCTCTCTGCACATCTGATCATCTCTCTCAATTTCTATGAGCGTTTGAATGAAGATTGAAAATCAATAGATAAATAAATAAACTCATCCTTTGAGTTCTTCTTGAACACCACAGATCTCCCCACCCACCCCCCAAAAAAAACAAAAAAAAAAAAACAAAAAAGAAAAAAGAAATTTGGCTTGAGTAATTTGGTTGTGTTGGTGATTCAAGTTAACCCATCACCAATGATACCACTATCATCCCACCCAATTGTTTTGTGAATTTTTTTTTTTTTTTTTTTTTTTTTTAAAAAAAAAGGGGGGGGTGATGGATTGAGTTGATGGTTATTTGGGATAGATGAAGGATTTTGGGATCTGATTGAGGGATTTAAAATCCTAGTCTAGAGTGATTTTTAGAGATGTCAACTAATCTTGATCTGATCATCAAAACTTGAAGAACCACAGGTCCCATCTTAACCAATCAGGCTTTGTTTTTTGGAGGAAAGTTGTTGAGGACTGTGAATAAAATCATTTATCTCAACCTTTGAACTATCCTTGAGGATGGCTTCAAAAATTTTAAATCAAGTCACTCAACCTTTCAGCTCAACTCATCAAACCTTTCCATCCCCATTCTCTCATTTTCACCACACTCCTATCATTCTTTCTTCATATTTAAATTGCACAGGTTTTAAATGTGACATGATCATCCAGAAAATACAGTTTACAAACTTCTTTCAACTTGAAAGATTGATTGGATTCCTAAGATTCCCAACCTCTTTTGGTTCCAACTCTACTGCATCATCTACTCTGAACTTACTGCATCATCCACTATGAACTTGAATCCTCAGATTGAACACAGATACCAGAGGCAGGTTTGATCAATCATCATCAAACTTGCTGAACTCTCAGCCACCCAGAATAGAAAAAAAATCACCATCAAATCACTCTCCACCATATTCCAACTCCACTCCTTCCTGACCTGAAATTTTAAATAACTCAGTGTTTAAGAAGAATACTTTATCTGTTTGAATTTTATAAAACCTTTAACTTGTTATGAAGTGGTAAGAATTTTGCTTGAGATTCAAAGATGAACTACAGGAGGTTCACCCTCAAACCTTGCATAGTTTACAGGGTCAAACAATTTAGGTGAATGTGGAGAGAATGGGATGAACCAGTGCTAAGCTATGTCTTGAAGATAGGAAGTGTTTCTTTCTTTAAATTCAATATGAGTTTCTTTGGATTAGGTTGAAAGGTTTTTAGAAAAATTTTGGATGAGCAAATATTGTTCCAAAATCAATTTTCAAAACTTGTTAAACAACCATATTAAAGAGCCTATGAAATTGACTGGATGAACAGACAATCTGAATGAAAAGTCCATTTAAAATTCAAGTGAAACTATTTAAATACTCTTTGGATTACAGAAAACCTTGGTAAAACCCACTCTGGTATGAAAAAAATTCAAATACAGAATTTAAGTTCAAAATTGAGGCATTGATTAATGAAAAAAAAGACCATCATAGCTATCCTAGTATCCCTTGGATGAAAAACCAAGGGTGTGATAAAATAGATGTATAAATTCATAGTCACAGAATAACTTTCAGTTCTTATTGGATTTGGGTATTGACCATAAATAAACTTGAGTAAAAAAATAAACTAATTAATTAAAATTAAGATTGAAGGAAACCAATATTTTGATTGGAGGAAAAGGAAAACGATTGATTTCTTCAAAAATTATTTGATCAGAATATGAAGAAATGTGTTCTGTTTGCTTGATCAGATACCCTTTTTTGATTTTATTTTTTTTCAAATATCAACAAGGATTTCATTTCACTTTGTTTGATTCTTCTTGATTCTTTCCATGATCCATATTTTTTTAAGAAAAAGGGAGATTTAAAGATTAGATCAACCCCATATAGATGAATCTTGATCTCTTGTTGTCCACCCAGATAATCCCAGTGAGAAATATGATCTCAAAGAATACCAGAATTTCTCTCCTGATGATAGATATATCTTAGATTTCAATTAGTTTCAGTAAATTTTCAAGGCCTTCCAAATTTTTGGATTTTCACCTTTTTAGATTAAAAATATACAAAAAAATCACCTTATCAGAATTTTGTTTGATTTTTTTCAAATGAAAAATTAACAAATTAATCAATTCTGAAGTTTTTTGCTTTTAAATTTCACCTAGATGAATGATTTATAAGAAATTAAATCTTATTTGGATTCTGGAAAGAATATTATTAAGATTGAGGGAAATGAAGGAAAAGATCCAAACTAAAAAATAAATTAAAATAAGATATAGATCCAATTTTTTACATTTTCAGTCATTATTATTGATGAATCATTGACTGGAAAAAAATTTGAATTGGAAGCAAAATTCAAAGCACATCTGAACATAAAACTTCCAAATTTTTTACCCCATTCTAATCTTTCTATTTTTTCTGTGAGACCCAAAATTCTATCTCTCAATATTTCTCATTTTTATTCATGTTTTAAATTTTTGGAGATGATTGAAGACCACCACATCTTTCAGAAAAATTCTTGGAACCCTCAGCGCAATCCAGCTATCCAACTGGCTGTTTCTCTTTGTAGATTGGGATCAAATGCAAATGGAGCGCAATTCATCAATTAGAAAATCTATTCTCAGTCAGTTATGGATTGCCCAGCAACCAGATAACTACCTGGACCAAGATCAATACCTTTTGACCAATTCAGCTTATGATAGTGGGAAACATGTTGTTCCAGCATACCAAAATGTTTCATCCAATGATCAAGCCAAAACTTATTTCAACTATGATCTTGCCCAATCACAAGTTCAGATTGAGCATGCCATAAGAATCCTGAAAGGAAGATGGGCCAGCTTATGGGAGATGCAAAAACAGCTACAAAATTCCAAGGAAATGAAGATCCTCATCAACTGGATTATCAGTTGTGCAATACTTCACAACCTTCTTGCCAATATCAAAGATGAATGGGAAAAAATATTCAAAGAAGATATTTCCAATCCTTCTCAAGTCATCCTGGTCGCATCTTCTATCTCATCTTTGGCCATGATAGAGAGAATTCTACCGCTAACACTTGCTCACTTTGATGATTAGCATTCAGTTTTTAAATAGTTAAAAAACAACATCACAGAATTTTTTTGGTTTTGGTTGTTTAAACAAGAATCCTAGGCTGACTCTGGTTTTCTTTTTTTTGGTGGACTTAGAAAAAATCCAAAACTTCCAAAACACCTCACCCCAAAAACCACCAGTCCACTTCCTCCCCCTCACCCACCACCTCCACCTCATCACCTCCACCTCCACCTCATCACCTCCACCTCACCATCACCTCCACCTCACCCACAAATACCACCTTCCCATCACCTCCCCTCCTCCTTTGGTTGGCACCCCAGGTAAGCTCCCCCCCTCCTCCTCCTCCTCCTTCTCCCTCCCTCTCAACCACTCTTTCTGACTTATCCAACTCACCCACCACCCATTCCTTCCTCCTTCTCACCCTCCACCTCCACCTCACCCATCAAATCCCCTCCTCCCTTGGTTGGTACCCCAGGTAAGCTCCCCCCCCTCCTCCTCATCCTCCTTTTCAGTCCCTCTCTTTCTGAATTTGCCCCTCCCTCCTCTTGGTATCCCCCCCTTGCTTCCCTTGCTTGCTCCCTGCCCCCCCTCTTGCTTGCTGTTGCCCCCCCATCTTGCTTGCTCTCCCTCCTGCCCAGTCAACCAACCAAGCTTGCTCCCACCTCCAGCTCAAACAAGCCCCACCTCTCCCTCCTGCCCGGCCAAACAACTGCTGCTGCTCTAACTCCTGCCTGGCCAAACAACTGCCCCTCCTTTTGCTCTGGCCCAACCAAACAACCACCCCCCCTCTTGCTCATGCCTGGCCAAACAACCATCCTCCCTCTTCCCGGCCAAACAACCATGCCCCCTCTGCCTGGCCAAAAAGACCGCCCCCCCTCTGCCTGGCCAAACAACCACCCCCCTCTTCCAGCCAAACAACTGCCCCCCCTCTGCCTGGCCAAATGACCACCCCCCTCTGCCAAGCCAAACCACTGCCCCCCCTCTGGCTGGCCACAAAAACGCCCCCCTCTTCCTGGCTGAAAAAACGCCCCCCTCTGCCCAGCAAAACAACTTCCCCCCCTCTGCCTGGTGTGGTGGTTATTTATAGACACAGAGGCAAGTAGGCTCAGCACTGGAAATTTGACTTGGAGCGGCTCAGAAGTGGTTAGAAATCTGCAGCAAAATAGGCTCAGGAGGAGCACATTGGTGGAATTTCTAATACAGAGTAAAAATTCAGGGGCTCAGCATTGGTGTGGCACATGCTTTCTGTGGAACAATAAGCAAGAGTTTTCACCTTTTGCATACAACAAATGTGGTCAAACATAACTTCCCCTCTGCAACTATGGATTTAAAAGTGCAGAAGCATTTGATCAAGGCTAAGTAGTAGAGACTAGGACAATTATGGATTATTCACTGAGGTTGCGGGATTATGGTGCAATTGACACTGAAGCTGAGGAGGCTGCATACAGATTGTTCAGGATCCGCAGTATGCCGCATGCGGGATCAAGAGTGATTGGCTCAGGAAGATCAATGGGGATCTGTTGTTAGTTATGCATTGGTGCAACTTAACTGTTAGGGAAGATCGGCAACATGATTGCCAAACCTACTGCAAGTCATTGGATTGGGTAAAGGATTGGACTATTGGTAAGGAGGATCAGCACAGAAGGCACAGAGGCAGTTAGTGGAGGGGTCTTTCTTTTGTAGTTTACATTCTTTTTGGAGTAGTTCATTATTGGAGTTGTACATATATAAGGAGGACATTTCCCTTACCATAAAATGGAATTACCAGATGATCAGCATATTATCAAGGTATTAACTTAGACAGAATACAATAAAGGAGTCTTTTGTTATTTTTCTTTGCTTTGAAAAGCAGGATTACCAGCTTGAGTTCTTGGAGTCTTAATTAGGAAATAGTTCAAGTGCAGAGCTTGTTGGGGATTCTGCATTGTTTATTTACTATTACTTCATTGCAAGTTAGCTTTAGTGGTTACCATCAAGGGCAGGATAGTTTTTCAGATAACAGAATAGGGGTTGAGAGTGACTCTTAAACTGCTACCGGCAGTAGTAACTTTTCTTGCAGAAGAAGATTATATATAGAATTGCGGAGTTACAGGAGTGTCACCCAAGGGCTTTGGGCTTTTGGGAACTTGGAGGAGGTTTTTGCAGAGAACTTTACAGAACAAAAAATCTCTTTCAACAAATTGGGGGTCTGGCTGGGAAAGTCCTTTTCTCTTTTTAAACCTGGTACTGTCCGCGGAGTTATATTTTTTCTTTTTTTTACCCTTGTTGGAGTTGCATCAATTATCTTATTTATTATGTTGGAGTTTCATCCAATTATTTTATTTATTACTTTTATTTATTCTTTATTTGTTATTTTATCTTATTTTATTTCTTTTATTCTCTTAAAGTGACGCGCGCCGGTTTAAGATAACTATTCATATTCATCTGGGTAGCTCTAGATCTCCTGATGTTGGGTAAAGAGACAAAATTTTCCTCAAATCCTTCACCCTCTTCTCTCACCGGACTTTCACTTTTTAATTTCTTCTGATTTGGCAAATCATCAATCAAGATCAAGAAGCAAGTGAACAAGTCAGGTCATCAAAGAGGTCTTCAAGTAATTTGGTGCAATCACTCATTCTCTTTCCTTCTTCTTTCTCAATTCTCTCTAACTTAATTGCCATGACTCTCAGATATATCATCCCAAGCCGTGTGCTAAGTCTTGCTAGTTTCATTGTTAAAGTATCTCAACCTGGGTCATTTCTACTGCTTGGGTAGGACCTGTTTTGGTTGTTTCCTTTCATTTTTTTGATATTCCTTCTCTGACATAATGAAACAGTTTCTGGTTCTGTTACCTTTGAATAAATGCCAGAGAAATTAAGAATATTAGTTCTTCACAATTAACATTCAAAAACTGGAATGCTTTGATCTCTCTTAAATCAAAAACCAGAAACCAAGATGACCGACTCCTTAACAGAAACCATAATCAAGACGGCCATTGAGGCAATTCCATTTCTCACCTCCAATAATTTTTCAATATGGCATAATCAAGTTGTAAATATGATGGATTTACAAGAGGATTTGTTTGATAAACTCACCAATAAAAGGAAAAATCCCGCTGGGAATCCAATTGGACTCAATCACATGGAGAACATAAGGATTAGAACAATACTCACTTCCAAGCTTGAAACCACTATACAGGCCAATATCATAACTGCAGCAAATGAGAAGGATGCGCATCAAATATGGGCAGACAGCAACAAATATTTTGCCTCTAATCATGCCTTGAATCAAGCCAGAGTTTTAAAAGAATTTCTGCAAGCTCCTTTTTCCCCATCAGACATTCCTGGTTTCATTACCAACACAAAAACTTCCATATCACAATTACATGATGTAGGAATTGACTTGCCAACCAACGTTATAGCCTAACTGATCCTTGAAAAACTTCCCTCTACCATGGACACCATAGTTCAACAAATCACGCACTTGGACAAGAAAATTACCCCTGAACAAGTACTTGATAACCTCCAAATGTTCAACAATAATAGATTCTTGAATTGAGATCTGGTTATGAACAAGATTGAGGAGAACACAACCTCAGTCTCCTTTCTGAACTCCAGTGTGAAGGCATGTGATGATAAATTGCATAATCCAAAAGCTGCTCATCCAGAGGGCAGATGTTGGAAACTGTAACCGCATCTCAGACTGTCCTTCCCAAGAAAGAAGAAAACTGGAATCTCCAAGTCCAATAATGAAACTACCTCAGTTAGCTCATTTCATACAAGCTCTCTGTTTCTTCCAAATGCATTTGTAGTGGATTCAGGTTCATCAAGGCACATTGTTTCTGACTCTAAGCACTTCACTCACTTAGAAAAAACAGTAACTGGTTACATCTCCACAAGCTTGGGAAAGGATTCTCTTAAGTATGATGGAGTTGGGACTGTGAAACTGCTGGATACTGAAGGATGAGAAATTTTTCTGTCAGATGTCCTATACTCACCTCAATCAACCAAAAACCTATTGTCTATGCGTTCTCTTGTAATAGATGGTTTTGATGTCAACTTTGGCATAGATGACTTCTTAATTCAGAAAAGGAACTGGAAGAAAACTCGGATTTATGACTGTAATACTCCCTTTCTTCACTTTGACAATGCTGGAGTCAATGAAATTTCCTATCTCACTCACAATGAAATCATTCACAAGGCTCTGGGACATGCGAGTTACAGCAGGATACATCAAAAACTAGGCATCCCCATAAAGAAAGTGTCAACGTGTGAGGCTTGTGAAATCAGCAAAATATCAAAACCCCTTCCAACAACAAGCATATTCGAGCTGGAAGGCCTTTTCAAGAGTTTCATTGCAATCTTGTTGGGCCTATCTATCCTCTGAGTACCAATGGAGATGCTTACTTTCTTACCGTAGTCAATAGCTGCACCAGATTTTTCACTGTGATTCCAATCAAAAGCAAGAGCAATGTGGCAAGCGTTCTTCCTTTCCTTATCAATGTTGAGTCAAAGAGGTTTGATTACAGTCCCATGATCCTGCACTCTGATTGAGGCACAGAATTTTGGAACTCAACTCTCTCTAAGTACTGCACCAAGAATAATATTAGACAGACCTTCTCCAATGGCCATTCACCGCAACAGAATGGACTCACAGAACGCTTTAATTGCCTTATCCTGGAATCTCTTTGTACAGTTCTTTAAAAACCTCAGCTGAATAAGAATCTCTGGCATATAGTTATCAAATCTTGTGCTCTGGCACTTAACCAAATACTTTTGCATAAATCTAAAAAAACCCCGTATGAGCTTTTTAAAGGAAGGACACTGAATGTTAATTACCTTCACCCCATAGGAAATCCGGTTACTTACATCTACAAGGACAGAGCGTCATTCTCCAAATTTGAACCTCAAGGTCTCTGTTGAAGGCTGATTGGGTATGATGATGACTTGCTGTCATATAAGATTCTGACAACCAATCACAAGATAATTGATACTAAGCACGTTACTTTCCTTAACTTCCATTCAAACATCAAGAAGTTATCTGGTGACACTGGGGTTGAAGTCGGAGATTGGTGCAATGATCCAGTCACATTGAACGCTTTGTCACCTGATTCAGCAATCAATCTCAACTCGAGTCTCTCACAATCACTGAACAAGAACAAGGTCTCTTCTGTTGAGAACTTTCCCAACTCAACCCCAACCCCCACAGAAGTGTCTACAGAGGTTGAGGCAATGCACACACCGGCTCCTGTCAATTAAAATCTGCAAATACAAACGGCATCAATCAAACCTCAGAAATATTCTTATGGCTCATTTGTAGATAAGGGTAAAGAATGGTTGATCAAAAGGAAAGTTGAATTGGCCAAAAGTGAATTGCAGGAAGTATGGGAGGACTCTGATATTGAACCTGCTCATTATCTTAGGACCACGTGGGTGGACAAAATGAAGCCTTCAACAAGTCTCTCTCCTGAAAAACGCAAGTCTTGACTCTGCATTATGGGTAAACTTCAAACTCCAGGGATAGATTTTGGAGAGACATACGCGCCAACAGGAAAATTCACAACACTTCTTCTTCTCCTGCTGTGTGGATTGGATCATGACCTTGCCCTACAACAATTTGACGTCAAGGTTGCTTTTCTTTTTGCTCCTTTAGAAGAAGACATATACATTCTCATGCCAAAAGAAAGCTCCCACTCCTCAAAATTCCTTAAGTTAAAAAAATCTCTATACGGTTTGCATCAGGCTCCTTCAAACTGGTACAAAAATTTGACTACATGGCTGGAAGGTATTGGACTGGCTCAGTCCAACACTGATCCTTGTCTGTACATTCACACAGTTCAACATTTCTTTGTTTTCTTCCATGTGGACAATTTAATTGTTTCTGGGGAGGTAGACTGTTTTGAAAAAGAATTTCTGCTCAGATTTCCTCAATTGTCAGCCCACCAACCTGATACCATTCTAGGAATGGAATACACTTGTAAAGGCAATTCTTTCTCTTTGAATCAATCAAAGCTTATTCAAGAAACCCTCAAGGAGCTACAGATATCCAATTTCAAGCCAGTTCTTACCCCCATGATGCCAGGGATTCAATTGGTTCCGGCCTTGCACAATGAGTAAGTTGAGTTTAGCAAGCTAGTAGTAAACTTCAGGAAATTTACCCGCCTGCTTAACTATCTAGCCTGCCGCACTTGACCGGATATCTCAGCAGCGGCTTCAATCTTGTCCCAGTTTAATCAGAATCCAGGAATATTTCACTGGAGAGAGGTAATGCACATCTGGAAATATCTGGAGGGTACTGCAGAATCTTCCCTGACACTACGTCCTTGAGGAAACAAACCCTTGAGCATTCACAGCGGCTCAACCTGGGCGGACAATCCACATACTCGGAGGTCTCAAACAGGATACATAGTTTTCTGGAGATCCATGCCCATTGCATGGAAGAGCAGGAAGCAGAGCAACATTGCTCTCTCATCCACGGAGGCGGAGCTGAATGTGTTGAGAAATGGAGCGCAGGAATCACTATGGATCGATTTGGTCATTAGCAACTTATGGAAAGACTCAGTCAAAGGTCCGGCTAGCTTTCTAGTGGATAACAAAGGCCTGGTTGACAAGTTAAAACACTTTGGTTCCAACTCAAAGACAAAGTACATTGACATGAAACTTAAGTGGATCTGCAACCAATTTTCCTCTGACAAAATTTGCATCAGCCTCATCACCATGGATTCAATGGTTGCAGACTAACTAACTAAAGCATGCAGTGAGCACAGTTTGGGGCTTCTAATGTCTAGGTTTTTTGATTCGGGATTGCACTGAATGATGGGGGGGTGTTGGAGTTGCATCAATTATCTTATTTATTATGTTGGAGTTGCATCCAATTATTTTATCCTTTCATTTTTTTGATATTCCTTCTCTGACATAATGAAACAGTTTCTGGTTCTGTTACCTCTGAATAAATTCCAGAGAAATTAAGAATATTAGTTCTTCAACCCTTTATGTGTCAATGATGATTGGAGATTACAAGGCCAGAATGGGAGACTCCCTTCCAACCCATCAAAAGGCAGCATCCAGCAGTGCACCACCCTATCAAAATGCTCTGCGTCAGACCAAAAGTCCAATGGGGCTTCCGCCAAGGGTCACCACAGGTGGAAAATTAAAATATGTGGCGCCAGAGTTGCCAGAGGAGCAGCAGGTTAGCAGAGAAAAGATTAGGCCAAGGGACTATCCCACAGTTATGTTTTGTCCGGAGGATGTCCACTGGTTCCTGGAATGGTTTGAGAATGTGGCCAACAGTGAAGGCACAAACAATGTAGACCGGGTTTGGTGGATAGTAAATTTGATTCCAGACAAGGAAGATCTGTGGGATGTGGAGGATATGGAGGGTTATAGTGAATGGAATTGGGAGAAGTTGTAGAGGGACATAGTCAAGAAATGGGGGTCACAAGAGCAGAGGTTCAGAGAAGTGTATCTTGAGCATCTTGCAACAGAAATGGCAAGGGAAGGAGGTGTTTCCTCAAGGATTTTGTTTGGTGTGTACTGTTCCTCATTTGATTGCATTCTAAAAAACCTATTCTGCAATAAGATTTTTGCAGAACATACTGGTTCAGTAAAGAGGACCTTCATACGGGGATTAGCTTGGAGTTGCACAGAAGTGTCCATAGAAAGCTATACAAGGCGGGATTAATTTTCAGGTTGTGGGACAGAGGAGTAACCCTACTCCCAAAAATGAAGGACGTCCGTGTGGCAGTCATGGGGGAGTTGGAACTGGCAGAACTTATGGAGGAAGACCCAAAGGTTCCAGTAAGGGGGGACGCGCAGGTGAAGAGGGTAAAGGGGCCAGTAACGCCAAAAGAAACTTCGGAAATGAAGGAAATGTTTAACAAGATGCATCTTTTCTGGCAGAAAGCTATGGCCAAGCCAGCTGGAAAAGCTTTGGAACCACCAAAAGCAACAACAACAGATGTGCCAGCTCAGGCACCATTGGGGGTGCCACCAAGGAACAAAGGCAAGCCTTGCTTCCTCCAATGCTACTACTGTTGGGAAGACAGCCATCTTAAAAGGTTGTGTAAAGACCTGAGTGAAGATGTGCAGAGTAAAATATTTAAGACAGATGGAAGGGAGTGTTTTTACCCTTCAGGAGAAGCTATACCAGAATTGCTGGATCAACCTTCACCAAGAGATCTGGCTCAAGCTGTGGCGGCAGAAAAGAAGGAGGAAACAAACTTGGAAGGGTACGCGTTTCCTCTAACTTGAAAACCCCCAGAAGTTTTGTCAGAGTTTATAGCTGTCCTCTCCAACAAGAGTAGAATGGACATCAATGGTTCTACCCCTGCAAATACTCCAGAGCAGGCAGTGGTAGTAAAAATGAGGGGATCCTGAAGGAGGGCTGGAGAAGTATCAAAGAGGATCTGCAAAACGGATCACCCGGTTTCCCTAACCTTGAAAGAGATGGCTGCAATCTCACCAGTAATGGCAGAGGAGATTGTTGCGGTCTTTAAGAAGTTTACAGGGAGTAAGGAGGAAAACCCAAAACCCAAGGAAGAGGCAAAGGTTGGTCCTCTCAACACAGGGGCAGACATTCTGAGAGCAAGTGGCGCTATGATGTGCCTGTTGGGCTACATAGAAATGTGGATTGGAGGCAAATGGTGTCAAGCAATGGTTGATAGTGGCTCAATGGTAAATTTTCTACAATTGAAATTGGCAACTGATGCGGGGTTGGTCCAGCACAAGGCAAATATTGGGTTGCGGACTTTGGGAGGTTTTAAATGTGTGGTCAAAGGGGTAGTTGAGAAAGAGATGATGGAGGTGGCTAAGGTATTGGCTCTGCTGTTGTATTTGGTAGTAAGCAGGTTGGAGGTCATACTTGGTAGGCCATTCATTTTTGCCTTGCAAGAATCTCTGATACTAGGGAGAAACTGCTCACTGTTGTGGACGCCTTGGGTAAACAATACAAAATAACCATCTGTTGGCCCAAGAGCAGCAGATGGGAACATTGGAAGGGTTGTCCATTTGCAGAAGGCGGGCACAACAATGCGGCAGAACATTTTTAGATTTTGGCTGTGTGGCTTGTGCGGGGAAGGCTCCTCCCTTGCACAGACAGTTGACAGATGAGGAGCAAGGAGGAACCCCTGTGGCGCCGTGCAGTGTACTTTGGGCGGTATGGAGGAAAGCAAGAATTGGCGTGACAATGATGGGAGCAGGGGTAGGATCAAAAGTGAGTCCTTCCTTGTATGCGCCTCCAATGGGTGTCATCACAAGCAGCTACCCTTGTGCCACAATTGTGAGAAGCCCAGATTTTGTTGCAGGTCAGCAATTACAAGTGGAGGAAACAACAGAGGGATTGAAGTTGATCAAAGTGCGGACTTTTGGTGGCAAATAAAAACCGGTTGCTAAGAAGGTGCGGCCACAGAACAAGCCAATGCCGCAGGAACTCAACAAAAAAATGAGGCCTACCTGTTGGTAATGGGAACCATATGAGTTGCCACCGACAACCACAATTATGAAGGAGGATTTGGCGGGCTTAACAGAAGAACAGGTGGCGGAACTCAACTTTGGGCCAGAGGGGTGGTTTCAAGAGGAGGAAGTACAATTTCTGAAGGCAGTGATTTTCATGCAGAGGAAGGCGCTGTCTTTTTGTCCGGATGAGCAAGGTTGATTGGGCAAGAAATTGAAGACCCCCTACCCAATACCTACTGAAGAGTTAAAGAACGGCTATGATGCCATGGAGAGATGAACGGATGGTTGTAGGCTATTGAGGAGTCTAATGAGGAGTAATAATGAGGCTACAAGAGCCAGGGAAAAGGGAAAATACTTTTATAGTCAAGTGTAACTGATCCGATGAGGAGGAAGGGACACTCCGGTTTTGATAACTGGTAATCAGATGAGTTTTAATTCCTGGTTCAAGGGGAGGACCAGTATTTAAGCACAACTAGAGAACCCCCAAAAGGGGCCTAAGACAGAAGGTTAGTGACAACTAGAGAGCCCCAGAAGGGGCCTGAGACATGAGTAGTTATTTAATGGAAAAGGTAAGTTGGAGATAAAGGTAACTAAATTTGTTAGTTACAGAATAAGAACAGAAAAAGACAACACACCACCTTAACTGACAAATTTAGGAACCAATTTGAGACCAATGAACATTTCAGAGATTCATGAGAATTGAGAAGAGAATATGAGAATGAGAGATATGAGATTTGAGAAAGGATGACAAGACACCACCTTGTCAGCATATGAGATGGGGAATGAAAGCCTATTTTAAGAGGAGAAACTAGGACCTCAGGCATAGTTTCCTAGCATGATATGGGAGAATAGCATTACTATTTTAAGAGGAGCAACAAGGACCTCAGGCATAGCTGCCTAGCTTAATGGGGAGGATGATATGATAATGATGATAATGGTGATGATGAGGGTAATGGTAATGGTAAAGCTAATATGATAGTGGTGGTGATGGTGATGATGATGGTGATGGATGATGGATGGGATGATGATGGTGATGGGAATGGTAATGGTGATGGTTTTGAAATGGATTGTTAGCAGTTGTAGGATAATGGTGGGTGATGATAGAATATAATAGTAATGAATGTGATGGTGATAATGAAAGAGGGTGGAGAGCACAAAGAAGATAGTATTGAACATAAGAATGGGAAGATTCCAATACACCAGCCTGTTCAATACTAGATGGGAGGAATGTTAATGTGTTGTTGGAGTTGAATTGAATGTTGTTGATGGTGTTGAGAGTTGATTGTTGATATTGTTGATGGAGATTGGATGGCAAAGGATGATGGAGGTATTGATGATGTAGCAGGTGGAGCAGTGAGATGGAGCGGAGCAAGCAAGGAATGTAGGATGCAATGTTGGAGATGGGGTGAAGGCGCAATGTGGGGATGAGAAGTGACCCAGCAATATTGAGAGGTGGAAGAGTAAGGTTGCGAGGGAGAATGTGTGATGATGAGCGGGGATGGCGAGTGAAGCAGTAGGAGAAGTTGCAGATGAAGCACGACCAAGGTCGCAGATGTTGATGGATGCAAGATTGCGCAAGATGTCGGAGGTGAGTAGCAAAAGGGAGGTGATCAAAGTTGCAAGCACAATTAAGTGAGTGAGCAAGCAAACGCGGAGGTGAGCGGCAATCAAGGTTGCCATTGAGGTAGCAAGAGAAGCAGTGGAAAGGCGAGGGGAAGTGAGCGAGCAAAGTCGCAATTGTGGAGGAGAGGAGAGAGGAAAGAGCGCGCGAGACGTCGGAGGTGAGTAGGATGATGTTGGAGAGGGTATGAGGAAAAGAGAGCAAGCAAGGTGAATGAGCAGGTAGACTAATGACAATTGATTTGGAAGAGTCAATTGGGATTGATAGTTGAGGAGCGTTTCTCAAGCTTGTCTAACTGTAAATGTGAATTGGCTTGGATGATGAAGAGAGGCAAACGAGGTTGCGGCCAAGACAAAAATAGGAAAGCAAGGGCAACTAGGGTTGAGCTGAGAGGTGATTGAAGTCGCCATCAAGGCAGCAAGAACGAGAAGGAGGTAGCAAGGGAAGAGAGTGTGAACAATGTCGCGGATGGAGGAGGAAGCAAAGAGAGAAAAAAAAAAGGAATCGTGATTGAGATTGAGGAGGATGTGAGCCGGGGAGGATCTGATGGAGTTGTGGGCAAGGTTGCGGATGGGAGCAGGATTGAAGGCCGGACAGCCAGGTTGTAAGGTTGGAGAGCGAGGTTGCAGATGGTGAAAAGCTGAGAGGCAACCAATGTTGTAAGCGAGATCGCCATCAAGGTAGAGGATGAGAGGAAGAGAAAGTTGAGGGATGGGAGGATGAATGAAGCCAATGAGGGGTCTTTGGAGCTTGAGAGCGCGATAGCGGAGGATGATGGGGTTGGATGAGGAGAAGATGGAGTGGTGATGGAGGGAATTTGAGCAAGCGGTGGAGGGGAAGCGGGAGCGAGAAGATGAGAGGAAGCGGGATGATAATGGAGACCGAGTAAACTGGGTTGGAAGAAGATGAGGACAAGATCCGATCAAATGGGGGTGAGCGCAATGGTTTGAATGTTGGAGCGGGTGTTGAGGGAGAGAGGATGACGGCCGAGTTTGCGACGAAGGAAGGCGCGTAGAGAAGCAATAGACCGAATCCGGCGCAAATTGGAAAAGGATCAAATAAGCGCAAATTGTCTGAAGGGGCATCAATGCGAATGAGAGATGGACAAGGGAATTGGCCAAGATGGAGCTGAGATGGCGTTGGTGCTGGGACGTGATCAACCGAGCAACTTTGCAATTGATAGGAATGAAAAGATAAAGTAATGGAGAAAGCAACGGTCGCGGGATTGCAAATAGAACAGGATGACCAAAAGGATGCAAGATCACAATTTTGATGGATTGGAACTAGGCAGCCAGAGCAATTGGGTGAAGATGGTCAAGATTGCTTGTGATGAGATTAGAGGGGAGACAACAAGAAGGGAGGATTGAGATAGCCACAAGACAAGCAGGTGCTAGATTAAAGAAATTCTGAGAGCGCTAAATTGATCAATCAAACTGATGGCAGGAGATGGTCAAATGTGAGCGATTGTGCTGTTTTTGGGAACAACCAAGGTGGTAGCTGAATCATAGTGGGATTGGATGGCGACAGAGATTAATAGATGAGGCAATCAAGCAACTGGGATCAAGGTTGCAGCACATTGTCAAGATGGCAGCGACAGAGATGACTATGTCAAGAGCACAATAGAAATAGGTAGGTAAGGATGGCTAAGATCCCAGAAGGATGAAGAGAGGATGACTGAAAGAGTGCTGGGTCAAGGTAGGAGATAAGAGAGATTGGTCGTAAAGGGTTTGAGGAATAGGGATGGTTGAAGATGATGGTGGACAAGATCGTAGAGTTGCTGACAAGGGTGCAGTCCGATGAGGGTGTAAGCTTTGATGGCCAACCAGGAGAAGCTAGAACAAGGGATGGATGATTGGAGTGGACAAGCAAGGATTTGATGGAGAGTTGAGGTGAGAGATGAGGCCGGGCCAATGACAAGGGTTGAGAAGATGAGGTTGGAAGGATCTGGGTGGATTGAGAGTTTGATGATGATGAATGATGATGTTTGTCAAAGCGGACAAGAGGGATGGAATGAGATGGTTGTAGTAAGGCAACCAGTGGGAACAATGAAGTCAACTGGATAGCTTTAGCGGGGTGAGATTTGGCTTTTAACCGTGAAGAGTTAAAGAATGGCTATGATGCCATGGAGAGATGAACGGATGGTTGTAGGCTATTGAGGAGTCTAATGAGGAGTAATAATGAGGCTACAAGAGCCAGGGAAAAGGGAAAATACTTGTATAGTCAAGTGTAACTGATCCAATGAGGAGGAAGGGACACTCCGGTTTTGATAACTGGTAATCAGATGAGTTTTCATTCCTGGTTCAAGGGGAGGACCAGTATTTAAGCACAACTAGAGAACCCCCAAAAGGGGCCTAAGACAGAAGGTTAGTGACAACTAGAGAGCCCCAGAAGGGGCCTGAGACATGAGTAGTTATTTAATGGAAAAGGTAATTTGGAGATAAAGGTAACTAAATTTGTTAGTTACATAATAAGAACAGAAAAAGACAACACCTACAGTGCCTCACAACCCTTGGAAAATTAAGCCCATTCCTGTTCCAGAAGTGTTTAGCAATCAGTTTACAGAGCTGGTGTGGGAGCAATTGCGGACAGGTCTGTGCAAGCATTCTTGTTCTAGCTATTCTAGTCCAATTTTTGTGGTACTGAAACAGGATGGGAAGAGTCTGCGGATCATCCACAACCTGCAAAGGTTGAACTCAGTCACAATCAAAGATGCTGGGTTTCCTCCTCAGGTGGAGGAGTTTGTGGAGAATATGACTGGAAGAGTCTGCTAAAGGCTGGTAGACTTTGTGGGGGGGTATGACCAGCAGGAGCCACACCCAGAGTCCCAACTGATGACAGTGTTTGAAATGTGGTTGGGGTGACTTCAGTTAATGAGGCTTCTGCAGGGGGCAACTAATTTGGTAGTGGTTTACCAGGCGCAGATGACATGAATTTTGCAGGATGATGTTCCGGACACAGTGCGGATATTCATTGATGACGCCAGTATCAAGGGGACGCAGAGAAACTATGGCAGAGAAACTATTGTGGAGAATTTGGGGATCAGGCGTTTCTTTTGGGAATACACACAGAATTTGGAGAGGATCCTGTTCCAGATTGAGGAAGCGGGATTGAATTTTTTGGGTAAAACTTTTGCAGTATGCGTCCCAGCCTTGGAGGTCCTTGGTCATGAGGTTTCTGCAAAAGGAAGGAAAATCACTAATGCTAAAGTTAACAAGGTTCTAGAGTGGCCTACTCTGCAGAACACTACTCACATTTCACAGTTTCTAGGTCTGTGTGGATGAGTGTGGATCTTCATTCAACATTTTGCAGATATAGCAATCCCATTGCAGAGGCTGATTTGGAAGGTAGCTGAGTAGTTTTGGACAGAGGAATGCAATTGTGCGTTCCGGGAGTTGAAGAAGATTGTGGGGCGCCGGATACTGTTGAAGGAACTGGATTACAGAAAAGGGGGAATCCAGCTGGCGGGAGACTCAAGCCAGTTTTGTGCAGGCGGTGTGCTGACCCAAGAAGATGAAGGGAAATACAGGCCAGTGCTCTACAAGTCGGTGACCTTTTTGGAGGTCAAATCTTGGTATTTGCAGCCCAAGTTGGAGTTGTGAGGGGTGACAAGGATTGTGCGGAGATTAAAGCATGTGCTGTGAGGTGTGACATTTGAACTCCTGGTGGTTTTAGAAGGGATAGCTAGGCTGATTAATTCCCCAACCTTGCCCAATGCTCCTATGACATGGTGGATTGCATACTTACATCTGTTCAATTTCACAGTCAGGCATGTTCCGGGGAAGGGGTTTGCAATGCCGGACTCCTTTTCTTGGTATCCAGAGATCCAGCGTGCGGAAAAGGAGGACTTGGATGTGGAGAAGAGGCTTCTGACGGCGGCAAAAATGGCCGAGGAAGTTGGAAGACTTGCCCTGAAATAGTTTGGTAGGTTTCAGGCATTGGAGGAGTATCTTTGGATGCTTCATTTTCTGGAGTGTTTGTTGGCAACAGAGGTTAGATGGGTTTGGCAGAAGGTTCCGCATTTCTTTCACCAAGACGGGAAGTTATGGAAGCAGGCAGTTCCAATATCCCTGGTTGTGGTCATGAGGCGGAAGGATCAGGATGATTTGTTACAGCGCCTCCACAACAACTTAGGGCATTGGGGGGAGGCAGAAACACAGAGGAGAGTTAAGACCAGGTTCTGGTTTCCAAGACTGGGGTGGAAAGTGCGGGATTGGGTGCAGAGCTGCAAGGATTCTCAGCGGCGGAGCACCAGATTGCCCCAGGAGGAGGGTATTCCAATGGGTGAGTATGCCCTTTTTGGAAGGATCTTGCTGGATGTGGTCCATATCAAGGTGGGGAAGCTCCTGTATCTACTTGTGGCTTGGGAGGACTTGTTGGGATGGGGGGAGACTTTTCCATTGGTTAAGCTGTTGGCGGAGAAATTTGGGAAGTTTTTAGAGGAGGATTGGTTCTCTTGTTTTGGGTGTTTGCTGCTCATCATGGTGGACGGTGTGGTGGTCTTTTATAGATGCAATTTGGAATTGGCTGCTCACTGCGCTCTCAGAAATGGGTGTGGCTTTGCCGCAGTAATCTGTGCTGCAGGCTCAGCATCTGGAGAGGCGGGGCGGATTGGATTGAATCAGAGGGATTTCCCGGATGTATCTTGGATATCTGGAACAGCAAATTGGGCGGATGCAGACATGCACAGGGGGCTCTGAGTTGGGCGCAGCGCAAGGGCCATGTCATGAGAAGGACAAAACAGGTGGACATAATGGCAGGCGGGTAATACAGATGGATATGGGGTATGGGATGTGGATCACGGGATGGGGTTGGAAGGATAGAGTTGGGCTAGGGTTCTGTACTTAGGGGTTGTATTTCATTATTCTTGCTTGCTTGCGGTTGTACCTAGGTTAGGGTTGAGGGGAAGGTTACTTAAACCGCGCCCTTAACCCAGATGCGGATGGAGGAGGATCATACCAGGGGATCATCATAGGTTTTGGAAGAATCTTTACTCTCATTTTCTCTATCTCTCAGTCAAAGGGTGAACAGTTGCACTCAGGGTTTACAGACGCAAGGAATCAATAAATTCTGCACTTGGGAACCATTCTAGCAGAAGTCCTCTTCTGAATTCCACATCTGGGGGTCTGACCGGGAAGTAACCTTTTGTTCCTTGTCTCTTGAAACTAACAAGCGCAATGTCCCAGTACCACCCATTGACCATTGCAGGGTTGACTAATGTTACCCCCACTCCTCTTCCCCCTCCTCCTCCGGCTTCTTGGAAGAAACCTTCATCAGGGGCAGGATATGGTGTCCCTTTCTCCAACAACGGCGCTCATCACAAGCCCTTTTGCATCAGGCCATGGGACTATCCACATATCCGGTTCAACACTGAGGATGTTGAGCAATTCCTTGCACGATAAAAAGGAATTGCCAACATAGAAGGTGCAACAGGTTTGGATAAAGTTTTTCTTGTTGTCCTCTTCATTACAGACAAAGAGAAGCTTTGGGATGTGGAGGAGATGGGAGGGTACAAGGAACTTGATTGGCAAAAACTGAAGGCAGAAATCTTGGCGCGGTGGGGAAGGTGCAAACATTGGTTTTGGGAAAGTGACTTCAAGCAATCCGTGGCAGAAGCAAGCGCAAATTGTGGAGTCCAGACACGGCCGCAATTGGGGGAGTATGTAGCAATGTTTGACCAGATCTACCATTACCTGGCAAAGAACAAGGTAATATTGGGGCAGATGGGCGCAATGAAGAGGGCATTTTTGGGAGGACTTGGTCCCCAACTCCGTAGGCGGGTACAGCGGCACTTGTACAACAACAACTTGGTAAAGAGGTTGTTGGATGGGAGTATTGCGCTTCTTCACAACATCTTTATCATCTGTTGGGACGTGGAAAGCAAGTTGGACTTGGAGGAACTGATGGAAAACATGGAAAGGTCATTCCTGACAGGGTCAAAGAAGTCCGCTTCTCACCCTCTGGCAGCACCAACACAGGCTCCAGTTGCAGGCCCCTTGAAAATGGAACGCGCTCCGGAAACACCACTGACAACAGGCCTGGAGATTAGCATGATGATGGAATTGATGAAGGATTTACGGATCTTCCTGAGTCAAACAATGTCAGCGCTGCGCAATCTGCCTCCTCATATTGGGGGACCACTTTGGCTGTCAAACCTGCCCGCGCTGCGGTTATGAAATTACTGTGGGGACAAGGGGAACTGGCAGTTGGGGTGCAATGAAATGAAAAGAGACCTCAAGGCGGGTTTGGTTTGACCAGTGGGAATGGGATTCATGTTTCCAACAGGCAAGCCGATCTCCACTGAAACTGGGAATCTGACCATCATGAAGCAAGGACGCATGCAAGGTCAGGATTTTGGGGTAACTGCTTGAGCTTTGCTTGGGATTTTCACCAGTCTCAGGGTATGGCAACCACCTCGCGTGGAGGCAGAAGTAAGGGTACTAGCAATGGAGGTGCCAGCAGCGGTGGAAAGGATGGATGCGGATGCTAAAGAGCGGGTACAGCCAGTAGCTCCCAAGCCAGTCAGGCACTGTGGTGACCAATCCGGGACACCTCATTGATTTTGGAAATTTTTGCATTTTTTTTACATTCCCTTATCCATCAATACAACTCCAAAAAAAAAAAATTCTGGAATGATATCCTGTTTCAGTTTCCAGTTCTCAGCCTTCCCTTCTCCTAGTTTTCTAGGAAGATCTCTCAGTGCCTAGACCCCTGTGCCCGGTGTTCAAGTCCTTCTTGCTTCACTCCTCATCCTTCAGTTCCTTTTTTTTCTTTTTTTTGGCCAAATGCTTGCGTTGACAGCCATCAACCCCAATCATCATCATCATTGTAATCATCAACCCTCTCCTATCCATTGCCACCATTGACCAATGACTGCAAGCGTTGCTTGGGGTTGTTGGTGACTACACCACCCCTTGGTACCAAGTAACTCTTTCCACCCTCCAAGAATCTCCAACCAGAACTTCCAAACTTTCAAATCTAGAATTTCCCTTGGCCCTCTTCCACCACCCATTGCAATGAGCACTCCCTCCGCCCTGCCATCAGTTTCATCTGCTCATCTTGTGCCTGCCTTGGATCCTCAACTCTACAATAAGATCTCACCTTCCCATACCTCCTCTGACCACAAGTTGACAATAAAGGATCAGTCCTCCAATTCCGTTGATCTCAAGGACTCATCCTCTCATACTCCCAATACATCCACTTTTTGTTGTCAAATCTTTCCCAATCAGCCTGACTTGATCTTGAATCCCTTCAATAGTAACCCTTTGTCATTGCCTTTGATTGGCAATAATCTGGCCCAATTCATCAACCGGTGACTGCAAGCGTTGCTTGCAGTGTGGAAACAAGAGAGGTGATACCCCTCTAAGTTGTCCTCAGGTTCTGCAATTTATTGTTCTAAGCATCTGTAAGGAGATTGGATGCAATGAGTTTTCAGAATAGAGAGGGTGATGATGATATATGATATATGATCCAACCCGGAGTTGAGAGTGAGGTATTTTTGAGTCCTCCCTCTAAACCCTAACCTAGGTAAAACCAAAAGCAACAAGATAGATGAAATATGACCCCAAGTACAGAACCCTAGCTCCACCCTAACCCTACCCCGTGCCACCCACCCCATCCAAAACCCTCCCCTTTGATATCACGTACATCCGGTTTGTCCTTCTCATGGCACAGCCCTCTGCCACGCCCTACTTGGAGCCCCCCGGGTTTTATCTTTCCGCGCGCGTCCAAGGATCCTGCAATCCGTGAGTCAGCCCGTGCTTATGCCCCTGCAAACCTTGGATCTTGCAATCCGTGAGTTGGCCCGCGCTTATGCCCGCGCAAACCTCCCCAGCGTGTATAACCCCTGACCACCCCGCCCTTGCCTTCTGGACTATCCACCCACAAGCTTGGTTGGGCCGGCCCCATCACTTGGTCCGTGTTCCCTGGGCGGGTTGCGGCCTGGCGCCCCCCAGAGTAGGCCCAACCCCAACCTGGTGCCAAGCCCCGCAATCCCTGCCACTGAGCCCTCATCTGCTGCTTCTGAGCCCGCAGCAGGCACTGCTGAGACTGCGCGCACCCCAAATGCTGAGCCCAACCTACCCAACTGCTGAGTGCGCAGCCCGCAACGCAGCTCCGAATCCAAGGTTATAAATATGACACCACATCCCCCCCAAGTTGAGTTCTGTCCCCAGAGGTCCTTCCATCACTACCTCAACCCTACCGTGCTTCCAGACCACCCCCCCTCCTCCCAGTCCACCCCAGCTACTAGCCCCTCCCCCCCTTCCAACTGCCGCCGTCTCTATGATCCCCTGTGATTTCTGCGCCCGGAACAGGCACACATGCTTGATTGTTCCTGGTTGATGCGCCTGCAGCACTTGCCGTCGCCGCCACTGCCGCTGCTTGCTTAGCAAGGGAATGCCCCAGCCTCCCCCTCAATCTGGCTCCCGTTCCTGCCCGGGCAAGAGGGCCCGTCCGGACCCGTTTGTGGTATTGGACAATGAAACCATCTCGGAGGACTCATGGAATCCGCCCAGATCACCCCTTTGCCGCCCCCCTCAAGCTCAATCCGCAACTCCTCTTCATCTTTCCGCCACACAGGACCTCCCCGGAAGGAGGATTTTCCCAACTTTGTGGCTTTCCGGGTGGCTATGCAATTCTTGGAAGACCGCTTCTGGGTTACGCAAGGCGCAAGGGACCTGCGTATCAATGAAATCCTTCAATGTTGTGCGGCTCCTCCTCCAGCTCCTACTCCGGTCCCTGCCCTGGCTCTGCAAGGAACCCCTCCACCGCCTGCGTCACCCATTGTTGTCTTGTTGTTGCCTCCTGTTGGACAGAGCCCACCAGATGGTCCTCTGGAGGCCCCCTCCTCACCAGGCCCGCCTCCCCCCAGCCCCCCTGAGATCCAGGAAATCCCCTTTGTTTTGGCACTCCCAGCAGCCGGATTTGAGATCTTTGCCAAAAGGTCAACCGCAATTCTCCGCAACTTCCTAGCCACCCCCGGCGCTCAATCCTCAGAATCCTGGTGCAAGCTTTTGGCGTCTTCCCGGGCCTTACTGGCCTCATTGCGGGCGGACATGGAGGAAATGATGAGAATGGCTTAGGCGCATTGCCCCCCCCTCTCCCCCCTTCCCTCTTTCTGCTTTTTTTTTCTTCATTGTACCGTGCTTCCCCTGATTTAGAGAAATACACGTCTTCTGCGCGCGCGTCCTTTCCCCCCGGGTTGTCCTGTGGAAACATCCCCGCTTCCCGAGTGAGTTTTAAAGAAAGTTCTGCGTCCATGCGTCATAATTGAGAATAAGAATGAGATTGGGATCCGTGCCCGCATCCTGGTGAGAATGAGAGTGAGATTGAGATCTGTGCCCGCGTCCTGAGCCAACAAAGTTCCCTGGAAGGTACCTGGACTGCCCCAGCTAAACTGCCACACAGTTCCCTGTACCCATACTGCAACAAACACAACCACCCTCCACCAGTGCGCGCACACAGTCATCCAAGAGAGGAAAAGAAGTTAAGGAAACAAACACTCTGGGGTGTCTAGCTGTTCCGGCTGTGAACTGGCTAGGACACCCCCTCACCAAATCAGACCTGTCCCGTACGTGTCCCACGCATACTCCGCACCCATTACGTTGTAGGACAAGACAACTGATAAAGAGAAGACAGAGAAAAGAACCAAACCCCAAAAGAGAAACCAAACCCAAAAAAGGAAAAAGTTTTTCTTTTTTCTTTTTTTTCTTTTTTTTGCTTACACCAGGCCTCCGCTCCTTGTCCCGCATTACCCAACCACAGGACTTGTCCTTGCGTTTACGGACCTGGCTTGCGCGGGGCCCGCATCCCTGCAACCAATCATAACCAAAACCAGTA
This sequence comes from Puccinia polysora, assembly GCA_025617555.3. Classification (NCBI taxonomy): domain Eukaryota; kingdom Fungi; phylum Basidiomycota; class Pucciniomycetes; order Pucciniales; family Pucciniaceae; genus Puccinia; species Puccinia polysora. The sequence continues at coordinate 52,074,337 of CM062614.1, forward strand.
CCAACTTGCAAAGCAATGTATTCAAGAAATAAGAAAAAAAACATTCTGGGGTGTCTAGTTATTCCGGCTGTGAACCTGCTAGAGCACCCCCTCACCAAATCAACCTTTTACCCTATTTGTTTCCCCACAAGCTTGGCGGCTGTCCCCAGCGGTTTGTAGCCTCTTGCTCCTTCAAGGCAGCGCGTCGCCCACGGGCTCCTCCTCAGCCAAAGAGCCCAATTTTTCTACCAATCCTGAACCACCGGCAGCGTCCCCTGTGCCCGTGCCATTGCGGGCCGTATTGTCAAAGGAGGTGGAGCCGCGTGCGAAGAAGCGCTTCACGTGCGAAGCCGTGGCCTTCCATTTGAGCGGCGCCCCGTCCAATTTATCAAGCTGATAACTCCCGCCCTCAAACTTGGATGCCACGCAGAAGGGGCCGTTCCATTGGTTGGCAAAAAGCTTACCCAACTGGGAATCCAGACTCCAATTGTACAGCAAGACCAAGTCCCCCTTCCGCAACAGATCCCAGAGGCGATGGGAACAACGCTCATGCCAATAGCAGACAAACACCATCCTAGTCTTCCACAACCTTTCCGTGGCCTTTGCCAGGGTCTTGTCCTCTTGGAGAAGCTGTTTGGCCCGCGCCTCCACAAGCTCTGCAGAGGTCTTCACCTTCCACCAGTCCACGCTCAAGAAGGTTTCCAGCTAAATTTCCACTGGAAGCACCGGACGCTGTCCGTAGAGAAGTTCATAAGGCAAGTAGCCCCTTGAGCGTTTGACTGAGATCCTGTCCGCAAAGAGGACCACCAGAAGGGCCTCCTGCCACCGCTAGCCGTCCTCACCGCAAATCTTTACCAGGGCGTCCTTGATAGGCTGATGACTGTGTTTGATCATCCCGGCGCCCTCTGGATAGCACTTTGTGACCCGCCTGAACCTAGCTCCGCAATTCTGGACCAACGTCATCAAACAACCCCAGAACTCCACGCCTCTGTTGACGGTGACCAGGCAAAGCAAACCATACCATGCAAACCAATCTTCCTCTAGAAACTGAGCAATCTTCTCAGCCAACAACTTCACCAGAGGACAAGCCTTGACCCAACCCAATAGATTGTCCTGCGCAACCAGCAGGTAGGAAAACTTTCCCGCCTTTATGTGGACCACCTCAAGGGAGACCTGCCCAAACAGCGCGTCCTCCCCCGTAGGGTGACCCTCCTCCCTGGGAGGCCTAGAGCTCCGCCATTGACACGCTTTGCAAGACTTCACCCATTCACGCACCAGGCGCACCACACCCAGCCACCAGAATCTTGCTTTCACCCACCTCCGCGTTTTGATCTTGCCCCAGCGGTCAAGGTTGTCCTGAAGACACCTCAGAATCATTTCCTGGTCCTTCCTCAATGTAACAACCACCAAAGGCACTGGGGCACTCCGCCGCCACAGCTGCCCTTCCTGCAAGTAGAAGTTGGTTTTCTACCGCTTCACCCATTGAATTACCGCCCCTGACATACCCTTGGGAAACCAAAGATCCTGCCAAAAGGAGCACAAGGTTGCGTAACGCCCGGACTGCTGCAGCAGAAGGATGACATCCGCCTCCACCATACCTACGCGGATAACCGGAGACTCCACGTCCAGGGGTTCCGCTCCCTCAAATGGGTCCTCCCGCGGATACCGCAACAGCGCGTTGGGCATTGTGAACGCCCTCCCTGGAACATGAGCCACACCAAAAGTGAAGAGCTGAAGAAATTCCACCAACCTAGTCATAGGAGCGTTTGGCAGCGTTGGAGAATTGATCATCCGCGCCAGGGCCTCCGCATCAACCAACAGCTCAAAGTGTACCCCCAAAGCAGGTGCTGAAGTCTCTGCACAATTTTGGTGACTCCGCATAATTCCAGCTTTGGCTGCAAATACCAACTCTCCATCACGGTAAACATCTTGGACTCGTAGAGGACCGGCCTGTCCTTACCATCCTCTTCCTGCGTCAGGACGCCGCCCGCGCCAAACTTGCTAGATTCAACGGCCAGGCGGATCCCTCCTGCATTGTAGTTGAGGCACAAGAGGACAATGTTGCAGCCCACAGTCTCCTTGAGCTTTGCAAAGGCAGCGTCACACCTTGCCGTCCATTCCCATGCCGGGCCCTTATGTGTTAGCGCCCGCAGCGGAATTGCAACTTCCGCAAACCTCTCAATGAACATGCGGAACTAACTGCACAGTCCCAGGAATTGGAGGATATGCAAAGGCGTCCGTGGGGTCAGCCATTTGAGGACTTTGTTCTGTTTCTTTGCCGCAATTCTCCTTCCGTCAAAAGCCACCACATGTCCTAGCACTTCCAGCGCCGGAACACAAACTGCCAACTTACTCCCCAACACTGTAAGCCCTGCCTCCTCAATTCAGAACAAGACCCGCTCCAATGTCTGCGCGTACTCCCAGACAAAGCGGCAGATATTTGGGGCTTCCTCTAACACCACCCCCCTGTAATCCATCTTCAGTCCCTTGATGCCCGCGTTGTTGATGAAACTCAGAACCCCGTCCAGCATTTTGTCCGGCAGAATCTAAATCATCTGGGCCTGATAAACCGCCACCAAGTTTTTTGCGCCCTGCGGCAACCGCGTTAGCTGCATCCTCTGCAATCCTGTCTCAAATGCGGTCAATGGCCACAAGTCAGGATGGAGCTTGCGCTAATCATACCCCCCCATTACATCAACCAATCCATAATACACGCGCCCTGCCATTGATTCCAGGAACTTGTCCACACGCGGCGGCAATCCTGTGTCCCGGATGGTGAATGAGTTAAGCCGCTGTAGGTCATGAACACTCCTAAGCAACTTTCTCTCCTGTTTAACAACCACAAAGATTGGGCTAGAGTAGCTCAAAATGGACTGCTTGTACAACCCCGTCCTCACGCGCTCCTGGACCAGTTCCAAAAAGGGTTCCTGCATGGTCCGAGGGATTGGAATTGGCTTGATCTTCCAGGGCTTGTGCAGCACCGTGGGGATCACATAGGGATTGCCTACCTTGTTCCTGTTGAGAGGAAATTGGCTTCTCACACCTCTCCCGGCTCCCTGCACCAACTTAGCTTCTCACACCGCTCCTTAGCTTCTCAAACTGCTCTTTAGCTTCTCACACCGCTCCCGCTCCCTACTCAAGTTCACCAGAACCCCGCTCCCGCTCCCGTGCTCCTCATTCCAATCCGCTCCTTCCCCATCCATCATCTGCTTCTCCGCTCCGGCTCCTCCATCATCTCTTCGCCATCCGCGTCATCCGCCTCTCCGCTTCTCATTGCATCCATCATCTGCTTCTCCTCTCCGGCTCCTCCATGATCTCTTTGTCATCTTCCTCTCTGCTTCCCCATTATCTATTCTCCACCTTTCCTTTGACATCATCTCTCAACCCTCATATAAGCTCCTCAAGTCCCAACAGCTCCCATCCAACACTCAACCTACTGTCCTGTCTCAACATTCAACTATTGCCTCAAAACCTCAACTGATCAAGCCTTTCACCGATTTCCTTTTCTGTTCACATGTGAGGTTGACCTGTTTCAGATCCCATGACAACCGCTGACCAATCTTGAAACATCTCTATTCAGTTCCATCCATTTTCATTTCCTCATTTCTCAATTGTCATTGTCATACGAGCGCCTCACCTTGTTCATGTCTGCACTGAGTGAGAACCTTCAGCCTTCTATTGTCTTCTTTCTCATGCTTCTCCTTCAATGTTTGTTAATTTCAGTTCCTTATTCTGTTGGTTCAGGTAATCAAATATCTTTAGCTCTTCACGGTTAAAAGACAAAACACCACAACTCCGACGACTACCACGATCTACAGCATGGAACCCCTATCTGAACCAACAGATCTCAACTCCCCACTTCTCAAGACCCTCACGGACTTAATCCCCACCTTGACGGAATCAAACTTCTCACTTTGGCGCTCCAAACTTATGACAATCTTTGCCCTTAAAGGTATCACCAAATGGCTCCTGACCTCTGAACCCAAGAAATGCCCCCCAACACCAATCTCAAACTGGTTGGATACATTCTAGCCAAGCTTGACAATCAAACATATATCAATTGTGTCAAGGACTATCACCTTACCAACGGGATAGAACTCTGGAAGTTGATAAATGAATTCTATGCATCATCTCAAATGGCAAACAGGTCTTGAGTTTTCTTCAACTTTCTCAACCTCCAATTTGACACAAAACACATCAAGAAATTCATTACCAATGTCAAAGATTGCCTAATCCAAATTGCAGAAATTGGAATCAGGATGGACAACGATATAATTGCTTACCTCATACTTTACAAGTTCCCACCCGAACTTGAACATCTCAAGACCACCATCACCCATTTGTTGGGAGAATCTAAAATTGATGGCAATCTGATACTACGACATCTAAATCAAATCAAGAATGAAATTGCTGCCCGCACCTATGCCTCAGCTATGTTGAACAAAGGTACAAAGCAAGACGCCATCAAGTGTTGAGCTACCTGGCACAACCCACAGTCCTCCCATCCTAAGCACGCATGCTGGTGGCTATACCCTCACCTCCGCCCAAATCCCAGCAACAACCCCAAATCGAACAAAAACAAACCTGCCTCCGCCAATCTGTCCTATACCTCCTACAACTTTGCTATGATCAACTCTTGACTCCTCTCCAAGCAAGCCATCATACTAGACTCTGGGGCATCCCAATCTATGTTCAACTCACCGGAATTTTTTGAAGCCCTTACAGAAGACAAAACACAGATTCAAACTGGAAAAGAGATCTCATCACTCTACGCCAAAGGCATTGGAACGGCCAAAATCCTCTCAGAATCCTGCAGTGTTCTTCTAAGCCAGTCACTTTTTGTTCCTCAGTTGGCGGTGAACCTGGTGTCATTAGGACAACTATTGAATAAAGGCTGCTCCCTCCATCTATCAGGACCAAATAACTTTGTTGTGAAGTTCAAACACAAAGAAATTCTGTTTGGATCTATAGACAACAATCTCTTAGTCCTCAAAGATCTTTCTCTCTCTCAATCTGAATCAACCCACGCCTTTGTCACACTCACCACTCTCCACAAACAATTTGGCCACCCTCATTTGGATCAAACCAAACTCCTGTCCAGAGACTTCCCAAAAATCAAATGGAGTGAGCTGTCATGTGAATTGTGCGCACTGGGAAAAATTCACAAATCATCATTCAAGGGTCACATAACAAATTGCACCAAACTGTTTGTTAGACTACATGCTGATGTATGTGGACCAATCAATCCAGTATCCAAGACTGGCAACAGATATTTCTTATTACTCACCAACGAATTCTCTTGTTTAAAAACCTGTCTTCCCATCAAGCTTAAATCCGACGTCACGGATGAAATAATCAAATTCATCAAAGTACACTCAAATCAGTTCTGATATCAACTCAAGTTTCTCCATTCGGATAATGGCGGCGAATTTGTTAATTCCAAACTCACCAACTTCCTCCTAGACTCTGGAATCATACACAAAACATCCAAACCTTACACTCCTCAACACAACCCCATTGCGGAGCGAGGAAATCAAACAATAGTTGAAGCTGCAAGGACCACTCTTATCAACATGTCCATCCCTGTCAAGCTCTGGGACCAAATCCTGGTGGGAAGCTGTGAAATTCTCGATCTTCTGCCAGCAAAAGAATCAAAGCTAAGCCCCTTGGAGATGTGGAACGGACTCAAACCCAAACTCAACTTGATCAGAATTCTGGGATCCAAAACCATCTTTCTCAATCTTTGCCACAGTGTTGGAAAGTTTGAAAAGAAAGGCTGGGAAGGAATCCTTGTGGGTCATGACCTGCAGTTTAACTCCTATCAAATCTTTGTCCCAGAACTTGGGGAAAAAATCCGCTCTAAGCATGTTAAGATTTTTGAAAACATAAAGATGACTGAACTCCCCTCTTCACATGAACACCCATTTGAAACCCTTCTTCAAATTGACTCTGATCTTCTGGATACCCTTGGCTTGACAAATCAAAATCAGCCACCACCCTCTGACCAAAGCTCTAACAATCCCAAACACATGGAACCATCACCAGCTACCAAACCCACGCCAGACCCCAAAGCTCCAAAGGAAACTCCTCAAATCACCCAATCCGACTCCGACTCCTCCGACGACAAGGATCTAGTATCTCAACTCACTCCCTCCGGTATAACTCTCAGAGACTGCTCCTCCCTTCAATGGCCCCAGCGCTATGGATTTCTCACCTGGACCGTTCCCAGAAACTATGAAGAGGCCAAACGCTCACCCAATAGTCAAAATTGGACTCTTGGCATGAAAAAGGAACTAACTGGAATTGAATCCTTGGGCTTCTGGACCGGTTGCTACTCATTTCCAGAAGGCAAAAAGGCTCTGTCTACCGTGTGGGTATATCGGCTTAAAATTGACCCCAAAAATGATGGTCTCATCTTTAAAGCAAGATTATGTGTCCAAGGCTTTTGACAACTAGAATTCCTTGACTATGGGGAAACTTACGCTCCCACAGGTCAAATCACTACACTTTGCACGTTGCTGGTGTATGCTCTCCATCACAACTTGCCAATGATGCAAATGGACATCAAGTCCGCGTTCCTGCACGCCAAACTTGACAAAGACATCTAAATCAAGGCCCCTTCTGGATACAATACTCCCTTTCCTTATCTCAAGCTAAACAAGGCCCTATACGACCTGAAACAAGCCCCTAAAAGCTGGTTGGACACCCTCAAACAGTGGTTCCTGGATCAAAACTTTGTTGCATCAGCTTCTGACCTGTGTCTATTCATTAATAAATCCCTTCAACTTTTCATCTTCTGCTACGTTGACGACCTGGTTATCATCGGAGATTCACAAGAATTACAAACGAAACTAAAAGCTAAATTTGCCATCTTGCACAAAGGTCCTCTCACCAAAATCCTTGGGAACTACATTATTGATTTGGCGGAAGGACCCTGCCTACATCAACCCGATCACATTGAAACTGGACTGACCAAACTCGGACTCTCAGAATCCAAACTGATCAACACACCAATTACCCCTGGCATCATGCTCAAATCTGCTACCAATGAAGATGCTTCCAACTTCTCCAAACTCAACATCAACTACCGCTCCTCTACGGGCTACCTCAACTTCATTGCCACTTGAACTCGACCAGACCTCTCCTACCCTGTCTCCTCCCTATCCAGATTCAATGCAAAGCCCGGTCTGTCTCACTGGACAGAAGCCAAGCATGCCTGGCGCTACGTCAAAACAACTCAAAGTCTTTCTCTTCGCCTTAAAAATAGTTCCTTCAAATTTGAACTTGAGTTGTGGAGCAACTCCGATGGAGGTAATGATCCCGTCTCAAGAAGAAGCCACACTGGCTACTTGATACTGCTCCACAGCTGTGCTGTTTCCTGGCACAGCAAACTTCAACCTACAGTTTCACTTTCCTCAACCAAAGGTGAACTCAAATCTCTTGTTCTGGCTACTCAAGAGAAGATCTGGATCCTGAACCTCCTGAAAGAATTAAATCCCTCTCTATCTCTCACCCACTGCTCACACATCAACAACAAAGCCCTAAACAATCTTATCAACTTCAAATCTCACCACAGCGCGCTCAAGCACATTGACGTTCAAATCAAATGGCTTTGGGAGCAAAAAGACGCCAAACTCCTCATCACCAATCTTGTCCACTCGGAATCAATGCTAGCCAACCCGTTGACAAAATCTGCAATCAAACCCTCAGTCAAACGCCTCACCAATACAATTCTGAAACCTCTCATCTGAACACAGCGGCGTGTTGAGAGGAAATTGGCTTCTCACACCTCTCCCGGCTCCCCGTACCAACTTAGCTTCTCACACCGCTCCTTAGCCTCTCACACCACTCCTGCTCCCTACTCAAGTTCACCAAAACCCCGCTCCCGCTCCCGTGCTCCTCATTCCGATCCGCTCCTTCCCCATCCATCATCTGCTTCTCTGCTCCGGCTCCTCCATCATCTCTTTGCCATCCGCGTCATCCGCCTCTCCGCTTCTCATTCCATCCATCATCTGCTTCTCCACTCCTGCTCCTCCATTATCTCTTTGTCATCCGCCTCTCCGCTTCCCCATTATCTATTCTCCAACTTTCCTTTGACATCATCTCTCAACCCTCATATAAGCTCCTCAAGTCCCAACAGCTCCCATCCAACACTCGACCTACTTTCCTGTCTTGACATTCAACTATTGCCTCAAAACCTCAACTGCTCAAGCCTTTCACCAATTTCCTTTTCTGTTCAAATGTGAGGTTGACCTGTTTCAGATCCCATGACAACCGCTGACCAATCTCAAAACATCTCTATTCAGTTCCATCCATTTTAATTTCCTCATTTCTCAATTGTCATTGTCATTCAAGCGCCTCACCTTGTTCATGTCCGCACTGAGTGAGAACCTTCAGCCTTCTATTGTCTTCTTTCTCATGCTTCTCCTTCAATGTTTTTTAATTTCAGTTCCTTAGTCTGTTGGTTCAGGTAATCAAATATCTTTAGCTCTTCAGTTCCTCAGCAATCCATGCTTGTAAGGCCCAAAGGCAAGGGCTTTTTTGCGGAGCACCAACACCAATGCCAGCAAATCCTTCTCCTCCGCACCCAACCACTCTGTTGGCCCAAAATTAAGCACCTCAATCTGCTAATCCGTGGTCCCTGCCAAACTTGTTACCCACCCGGACTTCTTCAACGGACGTACCCAGGGGTCCCAAGACCAGGAGATTGGCCTCAGAGGCCCGTTCAGTCCCTGCGGCATTGGCTTGTTCTGGGGATAAACCTTTTTTGCCACGGGCTTGTACTGTCTGGCGTTGCACCTGACCATCCTTAAGCATCCACCGTTTTCCTTGTGATTCCTGGCAAAAGTCAACCCGCAGCTCTTGCCTTTGCTCACAAGCGTGGCACTATGGTAGGGTTTTTGAAACACAGTACCTTCCAATGATGCATACTGAGGAAGGGGACTTACTTCTGCCGCCCGCCCGCTTCCTTCCCCCTCCTGCTCCTTCCTAGTTTACCGCCTGCACAAAACCAGAGCCTGTCCTGCGCGGTACCCGCGGTTGACTAGGCAAAATCCTATGTGGGGAGACCCTCATGGTTGTCCCCCCGTTGGATTCTGCCTCTTTTCTGGATGCCGCTGGCCGCACCCATTTCCCCTTCCCATGGTTGCAGATTGTTGTCTCAAACCTTGCCCCGGACACATCTTCCACTGTCAGCACCTCTGTCCATTCCTCTGTGTTGAACACCATCCGGGCCTGGAACCCAAACATAAACAGTCAACCCAAAATTAAGTTGCTGCACTCAACCTAGAGAAACAACAGTAACTTCCAGACCTTTGAAACCTCCACCTCCTCTTCCTCCACCACCCCATCCACCCAACATTCCCCTCTATTGAGCTCCCGTAATCCCATAGCGCACTTCCTTCAAACCAGTCCCAACTCATCCACCAATTTTGACGGGAGCAGATTGATCATTGACCACACCTTCCTGCCCACAATCTTCATTGGGAAATAGGCAAGCGGCACCAAAAAAGCTTTGGATTTGCACAACTTGCGTTCCCCTTCCTCCCCCACCGTGTTCATGCGCTGCACTGTTGCCGGAACCCTGCTGCCCCCGTGCTCCCTCAGCGCCTGAACCATTTCCTCGACAACCACCGGGGAGACCGCGGCTAGCTCCCGTAGTGTGAGGGGTATTGGTGCCTTGCTCCCCATCACCCATTGCATGATTTCCGCGGACTTCTTCCTTCCTCCAGAGCTGGTCAATGGCGCATTGCCTACCTTCCCTTGCGTACCAGTTTTTGGGGCCTGGGTTGATGGCCGCTCTCTGAGATCCACATCCATCTTCTCCAACAAAATCCGCTTGTTTGCCGCCAATGCCCTAACCTCCGCCTCCACACGCAGAGATTGCCATGTATTGGGCCCAGTGACAATCCCAAGTGACACCCAAGAAGCCCCTGTGGGCTGGGCTCTTTCCCTAACCTGCTCCACCGGGGGTGGCTGACCAACCCCAAGATCCACCGGCTTGCCCTTTGGGAATATGTAAGTCACCCCTGACATGCAGACCAACCCCTTGTCCATTTCCTTGGTCAGTTCCGCGCAACCAGACTTCCAGTGGCCTTTATTGCCGCAATAGGTGCACATGCAAACCAAAAACCCGCTTGAAAGTCTGCTACTGGGCTGGAAGCCCCCCCCAATGTGAGGCAGCACTCCGCGCAGAGGAGGAGAAGGGGGAGTTGTTGGCAGGGCCATTATCCAATTCAGAAGTATCTGTAGGTCCCGTAGCATATCTGTTACCTTGTTCACTGGTACTTCCATTGACTTTAAAGGGGCTGCTGGCCGCTCCGTTGCTGATGGGCCCGCGGGCGGTACCTGCATCGGAGCCGGAGTGGAAGAGGCCGTTGGTCACCTTGAAACTGTTGGGAACAACCTAGCCATATCCTCAATCAGTTCTTCCAAATCAATCTTGCTCTCCACCGCCTGGTTGATCACGCTTAGGTTTGGAAGAAGCGTGAAACTCTGATCCACTGACCGCAATACCAACCCATGTTTGAATAGATACCGCTGGACCCGCGCAAGAAGTTGCAGTGCAAGCCCGCTTCATTGCCCCTGTTTGACCCACTACCACCTGGTTCTTCTCTAGGTAGCTGTAGATGCGGTCAAACGTAGATTTTTATTTGGACAAATCACTCCGTGTCCGCACCCCACCTTGCAAAATTGCCTCCGCTGCCGCCCGCTCAAAGTCCATCTCTCAGAAGCGGGGCTCACGCTTCCCCCACCTTGCCATCATCTCTTTCCAGAGCCTCTCCCAGTCTCAAGCCTTGTAGCCAGACATATCCTCCACATCCCGGAGTTTATTCTTGTCTGTGATAAAGAGAACAACCATACAGAACTTATCATTGCCTGTCCCGTGTTCAGAGTCTGCAATATCCTTGAACCTTGCCAGAAAGCGCCCAATGTCCACAGTGTCAAACTGGAGATGAGGAAAGTTCTGGGGCCTAAGCCATACCCATTGCAGAACCTCAGCCGCCTCAGAAGGCTCCGACCAAGGAGGAGAAGAACCGCCAAACTAAGTAGTCTGCGGTGGTGGAGGTGTCTGCCCGCCAGCTCCCAACCGGAGAGGGAAGAAATGTGGGACGTTCAATCCTGGAGTAGTTGTTGCCAACATTGCACCCGCTAGCTTTGAGAGACCTAGAAATAAGATTTTTTCCAACCAGACCCCCAGATGTGGAAACAAGAGAGGTGATACCCATCTAAGTTGTCCTCAGGTTCTGGAAGTTATTGGTCTAAGAGTCTGTAAGGAGATTGGATGCAATGAGTTTTCAGAATAGAGAGGGTGATGATGATATACAATATATGATCCAACCCGGAGTTGAGAGTGAGGTATTTTTGAGTCCTCCCTCTCAACCCTAACCTAGGTACAACCACAACCAACAAGATAGATGAAATATGACCCCAAGTACAGAACCCTAGCTCCACCCTAACCCTACCCCGTACCACCCACCCCGTCCAAAACCCTCCCCTTTGATATAATGTACGTCCGGTTTGTCCTTCTCATGGCGCAGCCCTCTGACGCGCCCTACTTGGAGCCCCCCGGGTTTTATCTGTCCGCGCGCATCCCTGGATCCCGCAATCCGTGAGTCAGCCTGTGCTTATGCCCGCGCAAAACTTGGATCCCGCGATCCGTGAGTTGGCCCGCGCTTATGCCTGCGCAAACCTCCCCAGCGCGTATAACTCCTGACCGCCCCGCCCTTGCCTTCCAGACTAGCCACCCGCAAGCTTGGTTGGGCCGGCTCCATCCCTTGGTCCGCATTCCCTGGGCGGGTTGCGGCCCGGAGCCCCCCAGAGTAGGCCTGACCCGCACCTGGTGCCGAGCCCCACAATCCCTGCCGCTGAGCCCTCATCCGCTGCTGCTGAGCCTGCAGCAGGCACTGCTGAGACCGCGCGCACCCCAAATTCTGAGCCCAACCTACCCAACTGCTGAGCGCGCAGCCCCCAATGCAGCTCCCAATCCAAGGTTATAAATACAACACCACAGCAATCATCAGAACCTTTTCACTGCACTCAATGACCACTTCTTAATCCACCTCCTAGCTCACCGGTCTCCTGCCCAGCTTGTCCGTTGCCCAACCGGGTCTCTGCAGTTCCGCCCGCTGCTGTTGCCTGGGCCCGTCAGCATGTCTGCAGGCCTCTCACTTGCTACTATCCTGCCCACGCCCATCATTGGCACAGGCCAGGGTCTTCCCATTCCTGTCATTCATGATTCAATTATTCTTTTTTTTGAGTTGTTTATTTGTTTATTTGTATTTTTTTTCTTTTGTTTTCTCATGACCATCCTAAAAAAAAAACTTTTTTTCTGCTCTATCTGTAAATTTTTGAAATACGTATGCACTTACGCGTGTGCTGCGTATAAGTGTAATCCAAATGGGATGCACATATGGGCCTCTCCGGCCCATTGGACTCACACACCAACCATACGGGCTTGTGTGGATGTCACTGATTTGGGGAAACTGGCCTCAAAGCGCGTGAAACAGGCTCATTGGTACACGGGCCCTAATGATACCAGTGGGGGATATGGGCAAATACAGACAGATGGGCTTGTATGGGCATAATTGGGCCCAAGGTTTATTTTGGACATACTTGGCCAGATGGGCTAGCCCACCAAAGTGCGTTTGTCTCAGGTTTTAGGCTTGGGGAGGCCCATTGGGGCCGCTGCCCATGTTGCAGCCCGCTTGGGGCCGCTTTTATCCCTTGGTTTGGCCCACACGGGGCTGTTGCGGCGGCCAAGGGATCCCGCGCAGTGCAATTCTGCATGGGCCCCGCCGGTTGCGGACAACAGCCACCGCCGCCGGAGCAAGGGCCAGCGGCCCTGCCACCCTCCCCCTCCCCTTGCTTTCCATTGCGAGGGGGAGGGGGTGGCTGGCTGGGTTGAACCAGCCAGCAACCAACCACAACAAGGCGGTTGGTCAGGGCAGGGGGGATTTCATCACCCCCTTGCCCAGGCAATGACAAGGCTGGTTGCAACAAAGCAACCAGCGGTGGGGAGGGACCTGACCACCCCTCCACCATCAAAGCAATGCAGAGGCCAGGGGCGCTCTCCCCTCCCTTTACCAAGGGGGAGGAGAGAACGGGCTGAGGGGATTTGACCACCCCCCAGCCCACTTACATTGACAACGCCCTGGGGGTATTGACCCCCAGGGCCCCTGGTAGGGGGATTTGACCGCCCCCTCCAGGGATCTGAGAGAAAGAGGGGGGGGGGACAGCATGTCCGCTGGTCACCCTCCCCATGTGAGTCTGAGACCGGACCCAGGTGTGTCTTGGGTCCCACCTGGCCATTTGTATGGCCAGGGGCTGGTTGCATGAGGCAACCAGCCAGTGTGTGAGGCAATAGGAACAGTTGTAACAGAAAACCCGCCCAGGGTTTGAACAGCACAGGGGCTGGTTCAGCCCCATTGAGATGGAAAAACCAGAAAAAACCGGAATAGGCTGGTTGTAAGGGTACAGGGACTGATGCCATGTGAGCAGATGTAGCACAAACCAAGTAACAAGGCCTGTAGAGCCTGTAGAGCACTTTTGGGGCGGAAAAATTGCCTTTTGGCTTTTTGTATCATGGGCTCACAAGAGGCCAATCTTTTGTACTTAAGGAGCTCTTCTCCCTGCTGTTTTCCATTCATTCATCATCCAATTGAATTCATCAAGCAATTATTGACACAATGTGTCCAGGATTTCTTTTGCTTTAAATACTGCTCATTTGCCTAAGCTAATTGCTGGAATAATTATAACATAAATCTCTCTTGTAAATAGTCTACAGACCTCTTGTCTATAAAAGGAGGGGCTCTCCTCTGCCTTTTTCCAACCATCCATGGGAGTGTGTGTGTACGTCCCCCCCAATATAGTAGCAATTTGATCCTGATCCTCATCCTGGGTATATCTGTTGATTGCCCCTTGATTCTTTGAGCCTCCATACTCAAATCTTTGATCTGTCCATCTGTGACCCTGCTCCTTATCACCAACCATAGCCTTGCTGGTTGAAGAGAATTCTGTCTGTTGGAATTCTTGAGGGTGTTATACCACTCTTGTTCCCTTTTTACAACCATACTGGTCTGATATTTCCCTGATCATCTTTTCTGGATCCAGTAACTTTTGACTGAGATTTTTCTTTAAGCTTGAAACCTGGAGTTTTAGAAATCCCTTTATTCTTTAAAAATTGAATTCTTTCATGCTACTCTTCAGTTACTTGAGAAGTGTTGGGTTATTCTTGGTCAAATCTGTTATTGCTTTGTTTCTAAGAGCTTCACAAAAAAATTGCTTTTGTTTTGTTCAGCCATCCACAGTTATCTGGTACCCTTCAAGCGCTTGATTGCGGAGAGTTGGGAAGGTTCATTGAGAACCTGGAGGTTGGTTGGGATTGAGTTTATCTTTCCTTATCTTCTGCTGACAACCAGAGTTATTAGCTTGTGGGTGTTGTTACTTAAATCTGTCTTGTTCTATTGAACTCTGAACAAAACTTTGAATTTATTTTTTCAAGTCTTTCCCTGCACCATCTTGCCTCAGATAGTGTTAATTCCATTGCTACCAACTATTCCCAGTCTCATCCCTTACATTGATTCCTTATTTAAAAGTTCCTGGATCTTGCTTTTGGTTAAATTTAAATATTATTTTAGCTCTTAGGAGGGCAGTCTAAACAGCACCTTTCCCCTACACAGAACTGCCTGCGGCTTAGCACTTTTTGGAGTCTTACATTTGGTCCCCTGGGCCGGGATCAAACCAGCAACCTTGGGATTTACAGTCCCATCATCATCAATGTTTGGAATCAAACTTTGAAATCAAATTATTTTCTTTTCTTCTCTGTTTCTCTCTCTCTTCTCAGATCTGATCTGTGGAGGCAACTTATCTTAAAAATAAGTCCTCCCAATTTGTGCACCATCTGGGAAAGGTACTTGTTGGGTTTTGTGAAACCCTACTCTTGCCACACTTGTGAGCTACTTTTAAAATCTGCTCTTTGGATCCTCTAGGAAGTCTGTTATTTGAAATGGCTTCTACTGGTACCGCAACCAACTCTGCTTGACTCAAGATGGTCAAGATCAAACCTCAGAACAAGAACTTAGGGTTCAATGGGGTAAATGTTGAATGGTTCTTGGACTCTTACAAAATGGCTGCTGAAGTGGATGGAGCAAGCAAATAAAATATGGCCTATCAGTTAAAATTCTTTATCTCTTCTGATGAAGTTATGGAAGTAATTTAGTTTTTCAAAGGATTAGAATCCCATGACTGGACGCTTCTTAGGGAAGAAATGTTGGCATATTGGGGTAAAATACATGTAGCTTGGTTTACTTTTCAGGATTTGGATGCTCTTGTCTCTCAATGGATCTCAAATGGTGGTGTCTCTTCTGCCTCTGACTACCAGTCTTTGAGGAAGTCTTGGGATCCTATCCAAAACAATCACATTGATTTGGTGGACAAAGTTCAAGCACAATTATTCCAATCTTTTTTGTTGGCTGTGCAGGAAAGGATTAAGGACAAGTTGATCAAATCTGGATCTATGATCATCACCAGGGATAATTGATTCAAGCTCCCTGTTTTCCTTATCCTTAGGAGTACTGTGGATGAAGTTATGAAAGGTAAAACTGCTTTAACTTTTGAAAAACCTAGAACCACTGAACCAGTCCATGCTCCTTCTTTTAATGAATCAAATGATATAATGAATAATATGATGGCAGATAAAAGACCTAAAGCAGATCCTAATTCTACTTGAGAACCTACTACTTTAGACAAAATAACTAAGATGCTTCAAGCTTTTGAGAAAAAAATAGATCAAAAGATTTATTCTCTTGTTACTCCTAAACCCTTTACTTCTGTCTCTAAATCTACCCTGGTCTGTTACTACTGTCATAGGGAAGGCCATGGAAATGGAAAATGCTTGGAACTCCAGAAGGATATAAAGGAAAAGTTGGTGGAGCAGAAGGGGAAAAATTTCTTTCTTCCTAATGGTGCTCTGATCCCTTTCAATTCATCTTGCCCTATTCAACATGTGGTGGCCTCTTATCAGCCTCCACCTCCAATGAAAGCATCCCTTTCTTCTTTTTATTTCAAATCTTCCAGCGGTACTCTTCAGCTTTAGTACCCTCCAGCTATCTCTTCCTCCAGTCTTGCTGGGACTACTTATCTATCTGATCCAGCCAGGAAACAACATGAGGAGCCTAAACCTCACAAAGCCCTTTCCTTGCCAACTTCCATTCTTTGAAAACCAGTCAAAGGTCAATCCTCACCTGAGCCTCTTTCCTCTGATATAGAAGACATGGAGGCGGAAAAGGAGCCACTCATGGAAAGGTTTCCAGATCATTCAGATCCTTCTCCTTCATCCCAGTCACCTCAACCTTCTTATCCTATCTTAGTTCCTGCTTCACCTGAACTTCCTCCCTCCACCCAGCCCAAAGTTTGATTTGAAAGGGGAATCTCAAAGGACCACCCCAATGCTGTGGAAGGAGTATTGAAGAAAATTTCTGATCTCAAAATAACTGATCTATCGGTGGCTGAACTCCTTTCAATCTCTCCATCTATTGCTGAAGGAATGAAGAAATGGCTCTCTTGTCAACGTGTGGAGATTGGTCCTGAAAAATTAAAGGTCTCCTCTGGCACTTTGATGGAGGACTCTGGTGGAACTAGTCCTTATTCAGATTCCAGACTTGACTCCTTTCCTCTTGGTTTCCTCCCCTGTTATCTTGGTGACTCAGCTAAAACTGTTTCTCCTCTTGTGGACTCTGGATCTCAGCTCAACTTAATTTTGGATGCCATGGCCTGTAAACTCAAACTCAGTCCTAGGGTCAGCTTCAATTTTGCAGTCTATGGGATAGGTAATCAATCTTGTGAATTGGTTGGTATTGCTGAAGAGTTTCCAGTCAGGATTGGTCAAAATATTGTTGGAACCTGTCATTTTTGGATCACTTGTTTGGAAGGGCCTATGATTTTGGGACAACCTTTCTTGATGGATTTTGGTGCTACTATGATGTTTTCTGATCAATTTGGGGAGATAATTCTTCTCCCTGATGCTGATGGTAGAAATATTGAAGTTCCTCTCTGTTCTTTGGATTCTGGTTGTTGGAAAAGAGATTTTCCTGGTAATTCTTCTAAATCATCTTTAAAGGGGAAGCAGAAGGATAATTCCAATTCCTCTCATTTTTTATGGGAATAGTTTATCCTACTAATATTTTTAGTTCTTTTCAGCCTCAGACTTCAACCCAAGGATCAACTCTCATCCCCCGGTCTTATTTTTCATTCTTTTCATATTTTTCATCTAAACTAGAAAATATCAAAAATCAAAAACATGTCAAAATAGAAAAATCCAAAAATATTTCTTTTTGTTTGTTCTCTGCATCTGTTGTGTCTTCTTTTCCTTGTAATCTTAGGTCTGATCAGTCTTCTCTCAGTTCTGGTTTGCATCTCCCTAATGAGTCTAAACTAGATCCTGATCTTGATTCAATTCTTGGTGGTTTTGGTATGGAGGAATATGGGCTTCAGTGAAGGCAATTTGGGGTACAAGTAAGTCCTCCCAATTATGCACTACCAGGGCAACCTTCTACAATAATTTTCAAAACCCTACCTTGTGCCACACACGTGAGAAAAATATTATCTCCTGGTTTTCCCTTTATGGAAAAGGCACCCTTTGAGGATATTGCAGAACATTGGACATGGAAAATTTTGGAACTTGGACTCAGTTTTTGTAATCAAGTTTCACTGGTAAACTCCTGGAGGAAACAAGAACTTCTCTTGTTTGCCACCAAGTATAAGCCAGTTGCCAAGAAAGTCCAACCAGTCAACCAGCCTATGCCTCTCAACCTCAATCCTCCTCTTATGTGTCCTCCCTTATCTTGTGATCCCTACTGTGGTCTTCCTCAATCTCTTACTGGTCCCTTTGTGCCCAACTGTTGGGTCACTGAAGAACATCTGAAGGTGGTCTACTTTGGTCCAGATGGATGGCTTCTTCCTGATGAGTTAAATTTGATCAAAAATTTCTTATCTCTAAGGGAAAAATCTATTGCTTTCTGTGAAGAAGAGAGAGGTCTCTTGAAAGAATCCTATGGCCTTCCTTATATCATCCCTGTAGTTGAACATGATCCTTGGCAAAAGAAGAAGATCCCTATCCCTGCGGCTAAAGTTGACAAATTTATCAAGTTGGTCCAAGAACAAGTTTGTACTGGCCTATATGAGCAGTCAGCCTCTAGTTATTCCAGCCCTGTGTTCTGTGTCATCAAGAGTAATGGTAAACTTAGAATAGTTCATGATCTTCAAACTCTTAATAAAGTTACTATTAAAGACTCTGGTATTCCTCCTGCTACTGAAGAATTTGTTGAATCTTTTTCTTGGAGAGATTGATATGGTCTATGGGACATTATGGGAGGCTATGACAAACAATCCTTACATCCTATTTCTTTCCCTCTCACTACCTTTGATACTACTCTTGGTTGATTTCAACTTAGTCAATTGCCTCAGGGTGCCACCAATTCAGTTGCAGTCTATCAGGCTCAGATGATGTGGATCCTCCAGGATGAAATCCCTGATCATGCTGGTATCTTTATCGAAGATGGTGGAATTAAAGGTCCAGTTTCTGAATATGATAATGCATTCAGGAATTTGTTGTTTTATTTGGGAATATGCTACTACTTTGGAAATGATTCTGTTTCAAATCAAGGAATCTGGCCTTACTGTCTCTGCATCCAAACTGGCTGCTTGTGTCCCTGCTCTGGGAATTGTTGGTCATGTGGTCTGCAAGGAAGGAAGAAGGATGGCACAAGCCAAAGTCAACAAGATCATCTCTTGGCCTACTCCAATCAATCCCACTGAAGTTAGGGGCTTCCTAGGTGTTGTCACTTATGTTAGAATCTTTATCCCATCCTTATCCAAAACATGTGCACCCTTACTTTGTCCAACCAGGAAAGATGCTGAATGGATTTGGACCCAAGATTGTGAACATTCTTTTAAGTTTCTCAAAATCATGGTTGGAAAAGACATAGTCTTGAAAAAGATCTCCTATGGACCTTTGGCTGACAAGATAAAGCTGGCTGTCAATTCTAGTTATCAATCTGTTGGGGCTGTCCTTACTCAGGAAAATGAAAATGGCTGGGACCGTCCTGCTCTTCATGAATATTTGCTATTTTCAGATGTGGAGTCTAGGTACTCTCAGCCCAAATTGGAACTTTTTGGTGTGGCTCAAATGATGAAGAAACTTCAAACCATTCTCTGGGGAAAACATTTCAAACTGAAAGTTGATGCTTGATCCATCATTGAAATGATCAATGCTCCTATGACTTGTTGGGTGGCCTTTATCCAGCTTTTTTCTTTTTATATTGTTCACATGCCTGGGAAATCTTTCACTATGCCTGATGGCTTATCTCAAAGACCTCTTGGAGACAATGAATCTGATGTTGGAACAGATTTTGATGTAGAGGAACCTTTAATCCAACCTGTCTTCTCTTTCTCTTCTCAAGATTATTCTGGCTTTCAGCAAGTTTTCTGGCTTAAACTATTGTAGTCACTTTTAACTCTTCAAAAAACTCCTGATCTCTCTGCTAAAGAATTTTGATCCCTTAAAAGAAATTCCTCTAATTTCTTTGTCCAAGCCTCTAGGCTTATGAAAAGAGGAAATCCTTGTGCTCTTATTGTTGTTACTATACCTTCTAAACAAGATTCTATCCTTTAAAGTCTCCATGAAGGTCTTGGTCATTGTGGGGAAACCAAAACTTATCAACAATTATCCAAACAATTGTGGTTGCCATCTCTGAAGAAATCCTTCTCTCAATGGTGTAAGAGTTGTGAAGTTGGTCAAAAACATGATCTTAGGCGTCCAGCAGGAATTTGTTATCCTACTGGGGAGTCCACTGTCTTTGGAAGGATTGCTATGGATGTGGTTCATATTAAGGCAGGTGGTGCTAAGTACCTGATTGTGGCTACAGATGATTTTTCTGGATGGGTTGAAGCAAATTTTCTTAAGAATCTTTGCTCTGAATCAGTGGCAGCTTTCCTCTATGAGACCTGGACAATGCGTTATGGCCTGGCTTGATCTTACTCTACTGATGGTGGCTCTGAATTTAGTTGCAAACTTGCTGAAATGATCCAATCTCTTCCTGGACAAGATAGAGTTACTAATCCTTATTATCCTGAAGGCCAAGGCATGGTGGAACAAGGCCATGCTCCTTTGAAGGCTGCACTTGTTAAGCTTGCTGGTGAAAGTGGCAAGCATTGTTGCAAAGTCCTTCCTCTTGTTCTCTTCTCTGATCAAATCTCAACCAAAAGGACTACTGGCTACTCAACTTACAAAATCATCTTTGGCCAAAGAGCAGTTCTCCCTTTGGATCTGGAAATGGAATCTTTCTTGGGTATCCCTTGGGACAAGGTGTTGTCAACTACTGATCTATTAGTTTCTAGATCCAATAAACTGGAGCAAAGTGAAGATGTTTGTGATGAAGCTTATCAAAAGATGATGGAGTCCAGAGCAAAATCATTCCAGTATTGGGAGGAAAAGCACTCCAATCAAATCAGGGACTCCTTGAACCCTGGTGATCTAGTTTTAGCTTATAATTGATCTTTGGTTACCCAGTGGTGAAAGCTTTTCTCAAATCTCTGGAATGGTCCTTATTGGGTGGTTTGCCAAGTTAGAGGTGGATCTTATATTTTGGAGGAGCTGGATGATACTCAACTGGCAAGAAGGTTCTCTGCTGATCAAGTCAAGAATTTTCATTGTCATGGAGGCAACTTGTCTCAGAAGTAAGTCCTCCCAATTGTGCACCACCAGGGTTATTTGCTGGGTTTTTTGTTGTAAACTCTACTGTATGCCACATATGTGAGCACCTGGGACACCTTCTGTGTTTTATCTCTACCGCTTCTAGGGCTCTTTTGGATGGATCAAGATATTTTCCAACTCTTCAATCTGTCTCAAGATCAAGAAATGGCCAATTTTCTGTTCAAGTTCTTTATATTTTTACTCCTCTTTATATCTTCAAGTTCAAGATGCAGACTAGGGACAGTTGGTAAGTTGGGAAGAGATGTGGTTACCAATCCGGGAAACCTCATGGATTATGGGAATTTTTTAATTTTTTTTACATTCCCTTATCCATCAATACAACTCCAAAAAAAAAAAATTCTGGAATGATTTCCTATTTCAGTTTCCAGTTCTCACCCTTCCCTTCTCCTAGTTGTCTAGGAAGATCTCTCAGTGCCTAGACCCCTGTGCCCGGTGTTCAAGTCCTTCTTGCTTCACTCATCATCATTCAGTTCCTTTTTTTCTTTTTTTTGGCCAAACGTGCGCGTGGACGGCCATTGACCCCAATCATCATCAACCCTCTCCTATCAATTTCTACCATCAACCAATGACTGCAAGTGTCTCTTGCGGTCATTGGTGACTACACCACCCCTTGGTACCAAGTAACTCTTTACACCCTCCAAGCATCTCTGACCAGCACTTCCAACCTTTCAAATCTAGCATTGCCCTTGGCCCTCTTCCATCAGTTGCCCTTGGCCCTCTTGCATCACCTGTTGCAATGAGCACTCCCTCCACCCTGCCATCTGGTTCACCCGCTCATCTTGTGCCCGCCTCAGATCCTCAACTCTCCAATAAGAGATCACCTTCCTGTACCTCCTCCAACCCCAAGTTGACAACAAAGGATCAGTCCTCCAATTCCGTTGATCTCAAGGACTCATCCTCTCATGCTCCCAATCCATCCACTTGTCTTTGTCAAATCTTTCTCAATCAGCTTGAATTGATCTTGAATCCATTCAATAGTAACCCTTTGTCATTGCCTTTGATTGGCAATAATCTGGCCCAATTCATCAACCAGTGACCGCAAGCGTTGCTTGCAGTCATTGGAACCTTTGCACTCCCCTCATTGACCACTCCTCAATCCACCTCCTAGCTCACCAGTCTCCCGTGCGGGTCTCTGTGGTTCTGCCTGTGGCTGTTGCCCGGGCCCGTCAGCATTTCCGCAGGCCTCTCACTTGCTACTCTCCTTCCTGCGCCCATCATTGGCATGGGCGGGGTCTTCCCATTCCTGTAATTCATGATTCAATCCTTCTTTTTTTTGAGTTTTTTGTTTGTTTCTTTTTTTTGCTTTTGTTTTCTCATGACCATCCTCAAAAAAAAAAAAAAAAAAAAAAAAAAAAAAAATCCTGCTCTATCAGTAAATCTCTCTTGTGAATAGTCTACAGACCTCTTGTCTTTAAAAGGAGGGGATCTCCCCTGCCTTTTTTCAATCATCCATGGGAGTGTGTGCGTATGTACCCCCCAATATAGTAGTAATTTGATCCTGATCCTCATCCTGGGTATATCTGTTGATTGCACCTTGATCCTTTGAGCCTCCATACTCAAATCTTTGATCTGCCCATCTGTGACCCTGTTCCTTATCACCAACCATAGCCTTTCTGGTTGAAGAGAATTCTGTCTGTTGGAATTCTTGAGGGTGTTATACCACTCTTGATCCCTTTTTACAACCATACTGGTCTGATCTTTCCCTGATCATCTTTTCTGGATCCAATAACGTTTGACTGAGAGTTTTCTTTAAGCTTGAAAACTGGAGTTTTAGAACTCCCTTTATTCTTTAAAAATTGAATTCTTCCATGCTACTCTTGAGTTAATTGAGAAGTGTTGGGTTATTCTTGGTCAAATCTGTTATTGATTTGTTTCTAAGAGCTTCACAAAAAAATTGCTTTTGTTTTGTTCAGCCACCCACAGTTATCTGGTACCCTTCAAGCACTTGATTGCGGAGAGTTGGGAAGGTTCATTGAGAACCTGGAGGTTGGTTGGGATTGAGTTTATCTTTCCTTATCTTCTGCTGACAACCAGAGTTATTAGATTGTGGGCGTTGTTACTTACAACTGCCTTGTTTCATTGAACTCTGAACAAAACTTTGAATTATTTTGTTCAAGTCTTTCCCTGCACTATCTTGCCTCAGATAGTGTTGATTCCATTGCTACCAACTATTCCCAATCTTATCCCTTACATTGATTCCTTATTTTAAAGTTCCTGGATCTCAATTTTGGTTACATTTAAATATTATTGTAACTCGTAAGAGGGCAGTCTAAAAAGCACCTTTCCCCTCCATAGAACTGCCTGCAGCTTAGCACTTTTTGGAGTCTTACAGCGCATTCCGGAAAAGGACGGGCAGCTGGTGAATCAGGTAGGGAACAAGAAGGCGGTGGAGATTGTGTGCAGAGTGATGGGGAACAAAACAACTATTCCCTTGACCTTGAAGGAGTTGGCCGCAGTGTTTCCAGTGGCGGTGAATGAGATGGTTCAAGGGCTGAAGGATTGCGGACACAATAGGATCCCCCAACGGTGCAACGGGTGAACTTGGCTTGGCATGACACAGAGGGCAAGCTAGAGGGGATGAAATTGGTTTCAACTCTGCTGGCTTACATTCCAATGAAGATTGCTGGAAGGAAGGTGTGGGGGCTGGTGGATAGCGGTTTTATGGTGAACGTCCTTCTGTCTAGATTGGTTGATGAATTGGGATTGGTTTGGCAGAAATTTAAGATGGGGAATTGCCCGCTTAACTGCAGGGCATGTCACGTGGATGGGGTTGAGGTTGCAAGGGTCCATAAACCACTTTCTTTTCTATTGGTTGATTGCGGGGAGGCTATTTTAGGACAGCCATTCATTTTTGGGTTCTGTGCGCAAATGACATTTGATCCAGAGGCGGGGACGGAAGAATTGAAGGTGGAAGATTTTTCCAGTGGGCAATTCAAAACCAGATTTGCAATCAAGGGTTGGGGAAGTGGACGCAGGATTTGGCAAGAGAAGAAGAGGAGGACCCCGGTGCAGAGTTGTTTTGCAAGGGTGGGCGGGAGGTGGATTTTAACTAGTCGTCCAAGGTTACCGCATGGAGCAATCTCCGGCTTTGTGTGGGCCGTCAACCAGTGAGGAGCAGGTGGGAAGTAGGGAAAAAGGGTGGGACACGCAAGCACTGGAAGTAAGTCCCTTTCCTCAGTGTGAATTGCTGGGAGGTACTTTGCAAAAACACTATCATTGTGCCATGCTCATGAGCAAAGGCAAAAGCTGCAGTTTGGTTTTGTCTAGGATTTATGGTAATGGATGTGTGCGGATGGTGCGGTGCAATGTTGTAAAGTATAAGCCGGTTGCTCATAAGGTCTGTCCCCGGAACAAAGCAATGCCTCAGGACCTGAACAGACCACTCCAACCAATCTCTTGGTTGGGGGACCCATGGAAATCTCCGCTGAAGGTTTCAGGATGGGTAACACAATTGGAGCGGATTACGGATGAGCGGGTTGCGGCCCTTAACTTTGGAACGCCAGGCTGGTTAAGCAAGGAGGAAATGGATTTGCTGACATTGGTACTTGTTCTTTGGGAAAGAGCTCTTGCGTTTGGACCTGAAGAGCAGCAACTGTTAAAGGGCAAGATAGGAGACCCTTATGTGATTCCAAATGTTCCGCATGAGCCTTGGCAGATAAAGCCAATTCCTATTCCGCGGGAAGTTTGGGGGCCCTTCTTGGAGCTGGTGCACAAGTGTGTAGGAATGGGCCTTTACAAGAAATTGACATAAAGTTACTCAAGTCCAATCTTTGCAGTGGTTAAGCAGGATGGGAAGTCATTACGGATTTTTCATGATCTGCAGCGGCTTAATTTGTTTACAATCCAAGACGCGGGAAAACCTCCGCGCGTGGACAAGTTTCTGGAATCTATGAAAGATTGTGCGTGCTACAGGTTGGTGGATGTGATGGGCGGATATGATCAGCGCAAACTTGATTGGAGTTTGCGGCCAATGACTGCCTTTGAAACCAGGTTGGGCAGGATGCAACTGACACCGCTGCCACAAGGTGCAACTAACTTGGTTGCGGTTTACCAAGCGCAGATGACCTGGATTCTGAAGGAAAATCTTCCAGAGGGGGTGCAGATTTTCATTGAAAATGCAGGCATCAAAGGTCTGAGAACGGATTACAGGGGGGAAACGCTTATCAATTCCCCGGGAATTTGTTGATTTGTCTGGGAATTTGCACAAACGCTGGAATTGATCTTGTTTTGGATTGAGGAAGCGGGGCTCACTGTGTTGGGGAGAAAGCTAGCAGTCTGTGTACCTGTGCTGGAGGTCCTAGGGCATGCAGTGGCTTCCAACAGAAGGTGGATTGCGGAAAAGAAACACAACAAAGTCGTCGAGTGGCCAATGCCAAAGACTGTATTGCACATTCTCCAGTTCTTGGGATTGTGTAGCTATGTAAGGATGTTCATAAAGCGATTTGCAGAGGTTGCTATTCCATTGAGGGAATTGATGTGTAAGGGCGCGGAATGGGCCTGGGGTCCAAAATGTGACAACACCTTTGACAAAATCAAGGAGATTGTTTGACGCAATATCATAATGCGGGAATTGGATTAAAGCTCAATGAGAATAAATTTGGCCATGGATTTGAGCAAGCTTGGCGCAGGGGCAGCTCTGACAAAGGAGGATGAGGGGAAAGATCAACTGGTCCTTTGCGAGTTGGTCATTTTTACGCTGAAAGAGAGCTGGTATTTGCAGCCAAAGTTAAAGCTTTGCGGGGAAACTAAGATCATGCGGAGGTTGCTGCATTTTCTATGGGGGATTCACTTCATGATTCTGGTGGATGTGAAGGTGCTGGCATGGATGATCAATTTGCCAATGCTGCAGAACGCACCTATGACCAGGTGGGTTGTGTTCCTTCAGTTGTTCTCTTTCACAGTGGTAAATGTTCCAGGGAAGATCTTTACAATGCAAAAAAATCTGTCTTTGTACCTGCGCAATGACCCGTACAAAGGCGCGGAACCACTGGATGTGGAGGCTCCAACGGTTTCAGTAGGAGTGATGGAATTAGGTGTTTGACTTCCGCTCCAGCCATCTGGGATGTACACGGTCCTCAGTTTGTATTTGTGGGATCTTTGGTTTACAAATCATACGCCAGCCAAGATTGTTAGATGGATTTGGCAGAGAATGGGGAATTTCTACCTGCAGGAAGGACATCTGCGGAGGAAGAGCGCGCCGGTACTTCTTGTGGTCAGCATGTTGAGGGCGGATCAGGAGGTAATTCTGGGAAGTCTGTATGACAATCTTGGTCATTGCAGCAAGCTTGAAAAGTGGAAGCAGGTGAGGGCAAGGTTCTGGTGGACAGGTGTAGTACATGCGGTGCAGGAGTGGGTACGGTTGTGCAAAGCGTTTCAGAAGCGGAGTGCAACATTACCTTGCAAAGTAGGTATTCCCACTGGGGAGGACGCCTTGTTTGGGCAGGTTTCTCTGGATGTTGTGCACATCAAGGCAGATAAGTTTGCGTACCTCCTTGTTGCGCGTGACAATCTGTTGGGATGGGCGGAAGTGCAACTGCTGGTGAAGCTCTTTCTGGAGAAAGTTGGGCAGTTTCTGGAGGAAGATTGGTTCAGGCTTTATGGATCACTTGGACTGGTAACCGTTGATGGGGGTGCAAAGTTCTGGGGATGGTGGGCGGAGCTAGTGCAAATTTGCGGAGCAAAGTTTTGGTGAATGAAAGAGTACTATCCGGAAGGCGCAGACACCAGCCAATCAAGGACGCAATGGTGGAAATGTGTGGGGAGGATGGCAAGGGGTGGCAGGAAAATCTTCCAGTAGTTATTTTTGTGGATTGGATTTTGGTGAAGAGATCAATGGGTTATTTGCCGTACAAGCTGCTATCTTGGCAGCAACCTGTGCTGCCAATTGAAACCAAGCTGGAAACCTTTCTGGGTTTTGATTGGTGGAAGGTTAAGATGGCCACAGATCTAGTAGAGGCCCACCCCAAGCAACTCCTGCAACAGGACAAGATGTTGGAGAAAGCGGCTGGAAGGCTGAAGGCAACCCGCACAAAGTCCGTCTGCTACTGGGACAAGCGCTTCATGCACAAACTCCAGGATCCATTGCGGAAGGGGGACTTGGTTCTGCTTTACAATTGGAGCCTGGAAACTCAATGGGGGAAGTTGTTTGCAAATCAATGGAACAGTCCTTTCTGTGTGAATTCCAAGTTCACCGGAGGTAGTTACCAGTTGGAGGAATTGGATGGAACTCTGCTCAAAAGGAAGGCTGCGGCTTTGCATTTGAAACAATTCTTTGCGCAAGGCTCAACTTCATTCAACAAGACGGCTGGTTTGGATAGGAAAGGGGACAACAAAGCAGATCCTTCTTCCAAGGACAAGCCCGCGTGCGCGCTTTGTGTCTGGCGGAGTAAACAACTGCAGACCGCTGGGGACAGCAGCCAAGTTGGGGGGGGAACCATGGAATAAAAAAGGGGGATATGATTGGATTTGGTGAGGGGGTGCTCTAGCTGGTTCACAGCTGGAACAGCTAGACACACCAGAATGTTTTTTTTCTTATTTCCTTCTCTCTGGATTGGCTTTTTGGGATTATTGCTGGCTAGGTTATGGGTTTCTTTTAGGTATGGGCATGATGCAACGCTGGGTCCGCGGATGCAAGGACAAGCCCCGCATTCTGGAAACAAACGCATGAACAATTTCCAATGGATTATTCAGGGAGCTAGGAAAGCGCGTGACGCCAAATTGGCAATGGGTTGGTGCTTAAAAAAAAAAAAACTTTGGTTATCTTATAGATGGAAGGTATGGATGGGTTTGGGCAGATACTTTTCTCTTCCTCTCTCTCAAGGATGTGCGCACGCGGCTGGTTTTCTTTTTGCTCTCTCTGTTCTGTATATGGGTATGGGGAACTGTGTGGCAGTTTGTCTGGGGTGGTGCAGGTACCTTTAGCGGAATACTCTCAGTGGCCCGGATTCTTCTAACTCTAGCGGAATACTCTCAGTGGCCTGGATTCTTCTCACTCTTGTGGATTTCTCTCAAAGCGCAGATCTTGCTTGCAGCTCTTCTTTCTCTCAGGGTTCTCACAAGCCCAAAGGCTACTTAGGATGGCGCGGCAAAAGTCCTTTTTATTTGCAGATAGGTGTGGGGAAGGGAAACAACATGGAAGAAATAAGAAAAGGGGGTTCAATCCTCCTACTTTGGCCAAGTAATCATCACTTCCTCCATGTCTACGCAAGCAGCCACAGCTAGGGTTTGGAAGGACGCCAAAACTTTGCGTTGCCCATTGGTGGTGTGTGTGTGGGTTACCGCTAGGAAATGCCGGAGTAGCTTGTCTGCGTTGTTCATCATTGCATCAAACCTTGCAAGTGGAGGTGCTGGAATCAGGGGGATATCTGGGATCTCAGGAGTGGAAGCCGCGGGTTCTGGTGACAACTCAATAACCACGGGAGTCAGCGCGCGCGCAGGAACTGGTGATGCAGACGGCGGAGGAGGAGTTGGTGCCGGAGGAGAAGGTCTTGGGGGAGTTGGGGGACGCGGTGGCGGCGGAGGAGGAGCAGGTCTTGGTGGAGTAGGAGGAAGCAGTGGCGGTGGGGGAGGCGCAGCCAAACAATTAAAGGTTCTTGGGTCCATTGCTGGAATGTTCATTTGCACCCGTGCGGCCCACTTGTGGGTGGGGTTCTGGTAAGCCACAAAGTCTGGGAACTGCTGGTGCGGAGGTGGTCCAGCCCAATGGAATGATGAGCCTGAGTCATGGCTTTTGTGCAACAGAGGGTTTTGAGCGGCGTGTTGCAGCAGGTAGCAAGGTGAGCCGGGCGGGTCCACTTGTTGGTTGAAATCTTTTCATTGCTCAAAACAACAAACAAGTCACGCCTTGTCCTCTTGTGCAGAAAAACTTGTGGATGGTTGTAAGGCATTCTATCAGATAGGGAGCAGCCGCGGTGGCCGGCTTGGAACAGGACACAGGCGCGCCGGCCCGGAAGGATTTGGCAGGAGAGGCCGTTCTGGCTGCAGAATGTGCAGGACATTTTGGGTGAAGTAGGTTGGATGGGGTTTTTCTTTTTATTCCTTGGTGTGATGTAGCGGTGCAAAGGGGGAAGGTGGGATAACTATGTTATAGTTGGGGGTAGGTGAGATAGTGGTGGATCTCTGGGGACAGAACTCAAGTTGGGGGGGATGTGGTGGTCTTTTATGGACATGAGTTGGAATTGGCTGCCCGCTGCGCGTTCAGAAATGGGTGCAGATTTGCCTCAGTAAGCCGTGCTGCGGGCTCAGAAGCAGTCAAATAGGGCTCAGCATCTGGAGCGCGGGGTGGACCAGATTGGATTTTACGGATTGCGCAGATGTATCTTGGATATCTTGAACGGCATGTTGGGCGGAGGCAGACATGTTCAGGGGGCTCTGAGTTGGGCGTGGCAAGAGGGCTGCTTCATGAGAAGGAAAAACCGGCTGGACATAATGGCAGGGGGGTAATACGGATGGATATGGGGTATGGGATGTGGATCACAGGATGGGGTTGGAAGGATAGAGTTGGGCTAGGGTTCTTTACTTAGGGGTTGTATTTAATTATTCTTGCTTGCTTTCAGTTTTACCTAGGTTAGGGTTGAGGGGAAGTTTACTTAAACCGCGCCCTCAACCCGGATGCGGATGGAGGAGGATCATACCAGGGGGTTATCGTAGGTTTTGGAAGAATCTTTACTCTCATTTTCTCTATCTCTCAGTCAAAGGGTGAACAGTTGCACTCAGGGTTTACAGACGCAAGGAATCAATAACTTCTGCACTTGGGAACCATTCTAGGAGAATTCCTCTTCTGAATTCCACAACAGCGGGGCAGAGTTTTTGGGTGATCTTTGGAAGCTGGTTGAATCTTGCGGTGCAAAGTTTGGGAAAGTTACAGAATATTATCCAGAGGGCGCAGGGGAAATAGAAAGAAGGCATCAGCCAATCAAGGAAACAATGGTCAAGATCTGCGGAAACAGCAGGAAGAAGGGGCAGGAAAATTTACCAGTTGTGTTCTTTGCAGACCGCATATTGTTCAAGAGGGGTACAGGATATTTTCCTTACAAACTCTTGCATGGGTGGCAGCCGGTGCTTCCGGTGGATATTGAAACCCTGCTTTACCTTGCTATTGACTGGTGGAAGGTTAAGACTATGGAGGAATTAGTTGTGGCACGGGCAGAGCAGCTCTTGCGGAGGAAGGAGATTGTGGCAAAGGCGGCAAAGAGGGTGTGGGAAAGTCAATCTAAGTTGGTCCAAGACTGGGACAAGCATTGTTCCAATTGCTTGCAGGACCCTTTGCAGAAGGGCAATCTTGTTCTGCTTTACAATTGGAGCTTGGAAATGCAGTTGGGTAAGCTTTTTGCAGATTGCTTCAACGGCCCTTATTTGATTGTAAGTCAGTTTCTGGTAGGAAGTTATCAGTTGGAGGAGTTGGATGGCCCTCCACTTAAACAGAAGGCAGCAGAGGCTCATGTGAAGAAATTAAACGTGCAGGGAACTACAGATTTTGATGAAACCATGGGTTTGGGAGACAAAGATCAGGAAATGGCCAATGTGGAGGAGCCAGCTGCAGAGGAGAGGTAGTCTGCAGAGGAGGAGTCCTTGATGAATGAAAATTGGGGTCAACATTCAAGTTGTGGGGTAATAGATGGACGGGGAAGCTCAGATCACCAGAGCAGCATGGAAGGTCTAGTCTCTAGAGGCCTTTGTCTGGGGTGGTCCAGGTCCTTAGGTGATGTGTTATTTGGAGAGTTTTTTTAGGAGTTTCTTTCCTTTTGTGTGTGTGTGTGTGTCTCTTTTTAGGATGATGCAGGTAATCAAGAGGATTCCTTTCTGAAGCAGGCCAGGCATCATATTTAATTCAAAGACTATATACAAAAATCAAGGAGGATGGCAAAAAATTTAAATTTTTCAGGTAGATATCTTTTTGTTTATATAATTTAGCTTTTAAAAGAAAAAGAAAGTTGGGGAAAACGTAAGGAAGGAGGATGGTGCAGCAGAGCCTGTGACGGAGCTCACCACCCGCGCAATGATGCTCATGGAGGAGCTTGCAACACTCTTCAGCTGGAATTACAACCAAACATTGGAGGATGACCAGTATCCGCTCATCCAAATTGCAGAAGTACCAGTTGATTTTTGCTTCCTCAATTCCTTGACCGCAATCTACATTGTTGCTTTGGATGGCCGCATGGTACAGAGATATCAGGCAGAATTAGGTCAATCTAGATGGGCGGGAGTTGGAGGATTGGAAGGAGAGTCAAGGAGATGGAGTCTGGATTGGAGAAGAACAGCACAGATATCTTTGGACAAGCAATGGAGGCAAATGTTGAAATTATGGCCAGCAATTAGCTTAGGAAAATGAGCAGTATTTAAAGCAAAAGAAATGCTGGACACTGGGTGTCAATATTGTCTAATGGGGCTCTCACAATGGGGCAATATGTTGGATGAATTTGATTGGAATGATGAATGAATGGATGGAAAACAGCAGGGAGAAGGGCTCCTTAAGTACAAAAGATTGGCCTCTTGTGAGCCCATGATACAACACGCCAAAAGGCAAGTGTTCCGCCCCAAAAGAGCTCTACAGGATCTACTGGCCTTGTTACTTGGTTTGGACTACATCAGCCCACATGGCATCAGTCCCTGTACCCTTACAACCAGCCTATTCCGCTTATTTCTGGTGTTTCCACCTCAATGGGGCTGAACCAGCCCCTTAACTTTTCAATCCCCTTGGCTGGTTGTCCATTACAACCAGCCATGATGACCTCATTGCCTTGTTTATGGGCTGGTTGCCTCATGCAGCCAGCCCCTGGCCCCTCAAATGGGCCAGGTGGGACCCAGGGCACACCTGGGTCCGGTATCAGACTCACATGGGGGAAATGTGACCAGCGGACATGCTTTCCCCCCCTCTTTCTCTCAAATCCCTGGTGGGGGTGGTCAAATCCCCTCACCAGGGGCCCTGGGGGTTGATACCCCCAGGGCGTTGTCAAGTAAGTTGGCATGGGAGGTGATCAGGTCCCCCCAGGCCCATTGCTCCTCCCCCTTGGTAAAGGGGGGGGGAGAGCGCCCCTCTCGGTCACTTCACAAGTTTGATGGCGGAGGGGTGATGAGTTCCCCCCCACCTGCTGGTTGCAACACCTGCGGCCAGCGCCGCCACCTCCTTGGGCAAGGGGGTGGTCAGGTCCTCCCTGCCCTGACCAACCGCACTGTTGCGGTCAGTTGCTGGCTGGTTCAACCCAGCCAGCTCGCCCCCATCCCCCTCGCAACGGCAAGCAAGGGGAGGGGGAGCAAGCCGGGGCCGCGAGCCCTGGCTCTGTGGCGCTGGTTTCCGGGTGCGACCAGCCGGGCCCGCACGGCATTCCACCGCGCCGGATCCCTCGGCCGCGTGACAGCCCCGCGCGGGCTGTTGGGCCCCGCGTGGGCCATACCCGGGAACACAGGCGGCCCCAAACGGGCCGCGACAGGGGCGGCGGCCCCAAGCCCAAATTGTGAGAATTACATACTTTGGCGGGCCAGCTCGTCTGGCCAAGTATGTCCATAATAAAGCTTGGGCCCTTTTATGCCCAAATAAGCCCATCTGGCTTGGGTGGCCCATTCCACCTGGCGGGCCCGTGAGGGCCCGTGTCCCAAAAGACCATAAAAACGTGTTTTGGCGCCCAAATGCCCAAAACCAATAACACCAACATAGGCCCACGTGGCCCACGTGATGTACAATGGGCCGTGAAGGCCCATTTTTGCATCCCATTTGGATTACACACTCCTATGCACATTACCTGAGTGCATCCGCATTTTAACAGCAACAGCAACTCAACAATGGGCGCGGGAGCTGTTAGGAGATTTTTTGTTGAAATTGCTAAAAAAAAAATTACGTGGTATGGGCAGAGAATTGGAGCTGATCACAATGACCAAGTGCAGGGACTCCATCTCTGCAGGAGGGGTTTTGGTTGCGGGAGATGGGGTGTGGGTATCCAATGGGTTGACTAAAGTTGTTGAGCGTGGGAATCCTGGGGAAAGAATTTAATTTGTGGGGGCATGTGGTGGTTATTTATAGACGTTGAGGCAAGTAAGCTCAGCACTGGAAATTTGACTTGGAGTGGCTCAACAGTGGTTAGAGCTCTGCAGCAAAATAGGCTAAGGAGGAGCGCGTTGGAAGACTGTCTAATCCGGAGTACAAATTCAGGGGCTCAGCATTGGTGCGGCGCGTGCTTTCCCCAGCACAATAAGCCGGAGTTTTTGCATTTTGCATACAACCAACGTGGTTGAACAAAACTTTCCCTCTGCAACTATGGATTTCCAAGTACAAAAGCATTCAATTGAGGCTAAGTAGTAGAGACTAGGCCAATTATGGATTATGAAATGAGGTTGCAGGAGTATGGTGCAATTGACACTGAGTCTGAGTAGGCCAAATGTGAATTTTTGGGGATATGTAGTATTCCGCATGTGGGATTGAGAGCAATACGCTAAGGAAGATTGATGAGGATCTGTTGTTAGTTATGCATTGGTGCAACTCAACTGTTAGGGAAGATTGGCAACATGATTTCCAAACCTACTGCAAGTCATTGGATTGGGTAAAGTATTGGACTATTGGTAATGAGGATCAGTGCGGAAGGCACAGAGGCATTTAGTGGAGGGGTCTTTCTTTTGTAGTTTACATTATTTTTAGAGTATTTCATTTTTGTAGTTGTACATATATAAGAAGGACATTTCCCTTACTGGAAGTCAGAATTACCAGATGATCAGCATATTATCAGAGTATTACCTTAGATGGCATACAATAAAGGAGTCTTTTTTTATTTTTCTTTGCTTTGGAAAGCAGGATTACCAGCTTGAGTGCTTAGAGTCTTTTGGAGTATTTCATTTTTGTAGTTGTACATATATAAGGAGGACGTTTCCCTTACCGGAAAATGGAATTACCTGATGATAAGCATATTATTGGAGTATTAACTTAGACGGCGTACAATAAAGAAGCCTTTTGTTACTTTTCTTTGCTTTGAAAATTGGGATTACCAGCTTGAGTTGTTGGAGTCTTAATGAAGAAATAGTTCAAGTGGGGAGCTTGTTTGGGAGTCTGCGTTGTTTATTTACTATTAATTTTTTGCAAGTTAGCTTGAGTGGTTACCATCAAGGGCGGGATAGTTTTGCAGATAACAGAATAGGGATTGGGAGTGACTCTTAAACTGCTGCGGGCTGTAGTAAACTTTCTCGCAGAAGCGGATTATATTTAGAATTGCAGAGGTACAGGAATGTAGCTCAAGGGCTTTGGGCTTTCTGGAACTTGGAGGAGGTTTTTGTGGAGAATTTTACGGAACACAAAATCTCTTTCCACACTGGCCAAATGACTGCCCCCCTCTGCCCGGCCAAACAACTGCCCCCCCTCTTCCCAGCCAAACAACCACCCCGCCTCTCCCTCCTGCCTGGCCAACCAAGCCCCCCTAACATTTTTTTTTGGTTTCAGCTGGTACTGGTATAGTTTTTTTTGTTTGTTGATAATCTACCTTGATAATATCATGCTAATCATTGTTTTTTTGGATTCCATGCAATGCAAAACCACTTTGACCCCTTTTTCTGTTGACTCCTGCCCCCTTTCTGGACTTCCCATGCTTCTCCCAGCCCACTCAAAATGTTATACAACCGGATCTTTTCCTTTTTGATCCTCACCCCAAGCGCAGAAGATGCATGGGAGGGATCAAGATGCAAGTAGATGGATTCAAAAAAATAAAGAGAGGTGGAAAGCAGAGGTCTCTTTGGCAAAAGAGGGCTCAAATGAGAGATTCTGACATCTCTTTGGAAGTAAATGAAGATGGGTTTAAAGAAAAGGTGGTTTGGTCTTGACAAAAACTACAACTGTTGGATTTTTACCCTGCTGCTGCTTCCAAAAATAGAACTTGAAATCCCACCCCTGAAGAGTTTTGACAAGCCAAAAAGAAGATTCAACAATTCCATTTCTTCAGCTCTGGAAAATTTGCTTTTCTTGATTGTTCCAATTTCCACTCTCTGGTTGCAATAATCAAATTTTTCCCATTGAATAAAATCTACAAGAAAGTTAAGAAGGACATCCAATTGGTCACAAAATTCATTCACCAATCCAAAACATTTGTCAACATGATTTGTCCCTCAAGATCTTGGGGTGGGAAAATGTGGGAAAATGGATGGCAAAAATTGATGCACCCTTCTGAATGTTTTGGATGCTATTTGAAGAAATCGGCTATTCAATCTTCTCACAAGGAGTTTAAATTTTTGAACCTTAGGTCTGAAAAGGTATCACAAATTTTAGGCCAAATTTTCAGAAAATTATTCAGACTGGCCCACAATTGCAACCAAGAAACAATGCTGGAAAAAATATCCTTTCTTTCTCTTCATTGGAATTTGGATCTGGCCTCACTACTTTTGACTGCTCCCCTCACATCAACTTCACCTCAGACTTCTTCTACAACTCTCCTCACCTTGAAAAAGATGATGTCTCCTCCTATTCCTTTTTGATGGTGGTCCCAACCAAAAATTCAAATGGACAAATTATCAACAACAAGGATGAATATCAAGTATCTGATGGCCAATTTGTTTTCCCTGATTTGGGATTTGGAATTCATTTTGAAGGAAAAGCTATTGTCAAAATTTTTTGGGCAGCAAACCAGTATACGCACTGCACTTTTTCTGCAGTGGATACTGCCACCCATACTAGTATGGCTATGTTTTTGCAAATTAACAATACAACTCTCAACACTTGCAAAGACTTGAAAAGCAGTCAAATATATTCTACATCAAAAAATATAAATAAAAATAAAAAAAAAATTTTCATTGGTGGGGTTAAAAATAGGCTCAAACATTTTTGTAAAGGTTTTTTTTTATTTTTAAAATTTTTATTGAAGCCAAGCAATTGAGTAATTTCCTTTATTTTATCAACAGTTCTACTGCTACCAATACAATTAATGGCTACCAATAACCTATCTTTCTTTTATGTGGCTAGCCTTCCCCTCTCCTTTTGGAGCCATTCTTCCTCTTGATCCTTCTCCTTTTCCTCTTTTTGAAGCTCCAGCTCAGCCTGTTTCATTTTCCGCTCAGAATCCAACTTTTTTTGATGAGAAAAAATCTCAGCTTTCTGCTTTTGACAATCCATAGCCAGTTGATGATCCCACTTCTCCTTTCCAAATTGAAGTTTTTCAGATTAAATTTGTGATTTCACTGTTTTTTGGAGGGGAATGGGAATGAGCTTGATTTTGAAAACAAGGAGAATCCAATGTGCTTACTTGAATCTTTTTCTCGATGATATCCTCAAAGCCAGAAAGATTTGAAGTTTTTCTACTCTTTTGAAGGCTATGGGGGTTGATGTTGATGGAATTGGAGGCCTTTCACTTTCCCTTTGCAGAGGAGGTTTGTATGGGAACGTCATTGCTCTCATTTGGAGTGGATGTGGGAGGCCCCATTGGATTGAGTATTTGCCCATTCAGGAATGGATGAAACTGTTTTTTTACTATCTAAATCAGTCAGGATTAACCAGGCAGAAGAGAAAAGATCTTGGTTCCTTACTTGAGCAGATGTTGATGGTAGTGGCAATACAGGAATAACTTGCTCCTAATTGGCCAAGTTGTTCAGTTCTTCCACCCCAGGAAGAGAGCAATCCAAAGAAGGAAGTGAGGGGTCCCAGGAAGGGTTTGAATTAATGATCAGTGCTGATTTAGACCTGATTGGGGAGTCAAACCCAACCTTGGACCTCTCCCTCCTTCTTTCAATTGCTCTCTTCCTGGGGTGGAAGAACTGGAGAACTTGGCCAATGAGGAGGATGTTATTCCTGTATTGCCATTGCCATCAACATCTGCTCAAGTAAGGAACTAACTTCTTTTCTCTTCTTTCCAGTTAATCCTGACTGATTTAGATTCAAAAGAAACTGGCTCGTCCATTCCTGAATGGCCAAAAACTCAAGCCAATGGGGACTCTGACCTCTCCTTCAAATGAGAGCAATGATTTTCCCACACAAACCCCCTCTGCAAAGGGAAAGCAAAAGGCCTCCAATTCAATCAAAATCAACCCCAATAGCATTCAAAAGAGGAGAAACAATTCAAATTTTTTGGGCTTTGAGGAGATCATGGAGAAGCCGGATTCAGATAAGCCCATTGGATTCTCCTTGCTTTCAAAATCTAGCTCATTCCTATTCCCCTCTGAAAAACAGTAAAACTGCAAATTGAATCTGAAAAACTTCAGTTTGAAAAGGAGAAGTGGGATTGTCAACTGGCTATTTATTTTCAAAAGCAGAAGGCCAAGAGTTTGGCTCATCAGCAAAAATTCAATGCTGTGTGGAAGTTGAAACAGTCTGAGCTAGAATTTGAAAAAGAGGAAAAGGAGAAGGATTTACAGAAAGCACAACTGCAAATGGAGAGGGAACAACTGGCAACAGAAAAAAAGGATAAGTGGTCAGTAGCCATGGTATGAATTGGTAGCAGTAGAGCAGTAGATGAATTAAAGTAGATTACTCAAATGCTGGGCTTGTAAATATATTTTCTTTGATGAAAAACTTAAAAAGAAAGAAAAAATCATTTTTGATTACAACAATGCTTAAGACTATTTTTAACCCCACCAATAAAAAAATATTTTTTCTTTTTATTTATATTTTTTTTCCTGGAGTATATTTTCCCACTCCCCAAGTCCCTGCAAGTGTTTCTAGTTGTTTTTTTATTTTAATTGAAATTGCCATTCTTGTATGAGTGGCAGTCTCCACAGCAGGAAAAGTACAGTGCTTGTACTTATTTGCTGCCCAAACCATTTTCACTATGCCTTTTTGCTTGAAATCAATTCAAAGCCCCAGGTCAGGAAAAACAAAATGGCCGTCTGATACTCCATATTCATCCATAGTTTCAATAAGTTGTCCATTAGATTTCTTGGTTGGAGCTGCAAGTAAAAAGGAATACTCAGAGATGTCACCTTTGTCAATGTGAGGTGAGTTGTAAAAAGAGTTGGATGTGAAGGTGACATGCAGAGAGAAGTCAAAGGGAGTAGGCAAAGAACCAAATTCAAGTGATGAGAAGGAGGGGATGTGATTTTCACTCATTATTTTGCAGTTTGATTCAAAGGGAAGTCTGGCCAAATTGCAAACTTTTTTCCCTAAAATTTGAGAGACTTCTTCTGCCTTAAGATTGAGAAAAGCATATGCTTGAGGGGAATATTGAATAGATGATTTCTTCACATAGCTTCCAAATAACTCAAAGGGGTCCATTGATTTTTGCCATGAAATTTCCCACATTTTTCCACCACAAGATCTTGAGGGACCAACGGTGTTGAAAAATATTTTTGACTGGTGAAGGAAAGTTGTCACAAGGTTGATGTTCTTCTTGTCTTGATCAGAAAGTTTATCCAATGGGAAAAATTCAATTATTGCCACAAGACTGTTGTGATCAGACTTATTGAGAACAATTACTTTTCCACAGTAGAAGAAATGGAATTGCTTGATTTTCAGCTTGGAAAGTTCAAACTCAGCTGATGAGGGTTTTTGATTGTTCTTTTTTTTTCAGTGGTAATTGCAGGATAAAGATAAAAAGGCCGTAGTTTCCATTCAGACCATACAACCTTTTCATTGATTCCCCCCCCTACAAGTTCCAAAGAGATTTTGGAGGCCCTCATTTTTTCCCTCTTTTGCTTCAAAGCCCTCTGCTTGCCACCTCTCTTTATGTTTGTCACCTCATCTTCTTCCATCTTGTTCCCTCCCAGGCAAATGCTGCGCTTGGGGTGAGGATCAAAAAGGGATTCAATTTGGAGTATAACATTGTGAGTGCAGTGGGAGAAGGGATGGCATTGAAGGAAAAGGGGTCAAATAAAGGTTACAAACAAAAAAAAATGTCAGTCACGTGATCACCAAAAAAAAAAAAAAATACTATGCATGGGTGTGGACTAATTGGGCAGGGCTTATCAAAAAAAAAAAGTAAGTTACGTCATCAAAAAAAAATAAAAAGAAAAATGATTGGGGGCAAATCAATTGGGTTGGGCCTTGGGCCGGGGCCTCCAGTTGGGCTGAGTCAGCAAGGGGTGGCAGGTGCCCAGTGGCAAGGAAAGGGATAGAGGAGGGCTTGTTGGCAGCGGAGCTGACAAGCAAGGCAGGAGGCAAGGAGAGCAAGGAGAGCAAGGGGGGGGCGGGTGTTGGTTGGCGCCCAAGAAAGCAAGGGGGGGGCCAGCTGGGTGTTGGTTGGTGGCCAACTGAGGGAGGGGGGGGGGCCGCCAACTGAGAAAGGGGGGGCTGCTGGGTGTTGGTTGGTGGACAAGCAAGGGAGGGGGGGCGGCGGCCGACTGAGCAAGGGGGGGGCCGGCGGCTGATTGAGCAAGGGGGGGGCCAATGGCTGACTGAGCAAGGGGGGGGGCCAATGGGTATTGGTTTGCAGCCAAGAAATCAAGGGGGGGCCAGCGGCTGACTGAGAAAGGGGGGGGTGCTGGGTGTTGGTTGGCAGCCAAGCAAGGAAGGGGGGGGTGGCCAACAACTGAGAAAGGGGGGGGGGCGCTGGGTTTTGGTTGGAGGCAAAGGGATGGAGGGGGGGACGCTGGGTGTTGGTTGGAGGCCAAGCAAGCAAGGGGAGGGGCAGTGGCCAAGCAAGCAAGGGGGGGTGGCAGGGTCCGCCAAGCAAGGAAGGGGGGGTGGGTCCGGCATGCCGAGTGAGATGGGAGGGGGCAAGGGGGGGTGTTGGTGAGTGAGTGGGAGTGAGAGGGAGGGAAAAGTGGAATGAGGAGGCGGGAGGTGTTATAATTATGGCCAGCAATTAGCTTAGGCAAATGAGCAGTATTTAAAGCAAAAGAAATGCTGGACACCTTGTGTCAATAATTGTTTGATGGGCTCTCACAAATGGGGAAACATGTTGGATGATATTGTTGATGAATGAATGGAAAACAGCAGGGAGAAGGGCTCCTTCAGTACAAAAGATTGGCCTCTTGTGAGCCCATGATACAACAAGCCAAAAGGTGATTTTTCCGCCGCAAAAGTGCTCTACAGGCTCTACAGGCCTTGTTACTTGGTTTGGGCTACATCAGCCCACATGGCATCAGTCCCTGTACCCTTACAACCAGCCTATTCCGGTTGTTTCTGGTGTTTCCACCTCAATAGGCCTGAACCAGCCCCTGTGCTGTTCAATCCCTGGGCCAGTTTTCTGTTACAACTGGTCCTATTGCCTCACTCACTGGCTGGTTTCCTCATGAAACCAGCCCCTGGCCATACAAATGGCCAGGTGGGACACAGGACACACCTTGGTCCGGTCTCAGACTCACATGGGGCAATGTGACCAGCGGACATGCTGTCCCCCCCTCTTTCTCTCAGATCCCTGGAGGGGGCAGTCAATTCCCCTTACCAGGGGCCCTGGGGGTCAATACCCCCAGGGCATTGTCAATGGAAGTGGGCTGGGGGGTGGTCAAATCCCCTCAGCCCCGTTGCTCCTCCCCCTTGGTAAAGGGGGGGGGGAGAGCGCCCCTGGTATCTGCTTTGCTTTGATGGTGGAGGGGTGATCAGATCCCCCCCACCGCCGCTTGCTCTCCTTGCGGTTAGCCTTGTCATCCTTTGGGCAAGGGGGTGATGAAATCCCCCCTGCCCTGACCAACCACCTTGTTGCAGTCGGTTGCTGGCTGGTTCAACCCAGCCAGCCACCCCCTCCCCCTCGCAATGGCGAGTGAGGGGAGATGGAGGGAGCCGGGGCTGCTGGTCCTTGCTCCTGCAGCGGTGGCCATTGTTTTCAACCGGCCGGGCCCGCCCGGGATACCTCAGCCACCACAACATCCCCGCATGGGCCAAACCAAGGAATACAAGCGGCCCCAATGGGCCGCCCCAAGCCCAAAACCTGAGACAAACACATTTCCCCATATCAGTGACATCCACACAGGCCCATATGTTCCGTGTGAGTGTCCAATGGGCCGGAGAGGCCCCTATGTGCATCCCATTCGGATTACACTTACACGTAGCACATGCGTAAGTGCATACGTATTTTCACACACCCCCTTAATCCAAAAGGGGTGACATCTGCATATTAGTCACAAAGCCTTGATGCTTGTTTCTATCTAAAGCCTTAGTCAAGATATCTGCAATCATTGCTCCAGTGGGAATTTACCTCAACACAATCTGTTTGCAGTTGACTGCATTGCAAATATAGTTATAGTGAACATTGATATGTTTTGTTCTTGAATGGAACACTTGGTTTTGCGCCAACGCAATGGCACTCTGGTTATCAGAATACAACAACCCAAACCCTTGTGGTTTATGTGTATCCTCTAAGACTTTTCTCAGCCGTTTTTCTTCCTGTGAAGCTGCTAAGTAAGCTCTATACTCAGCCTCTGTTGATGAAAGACTTATTGCCAACACCTTCTTGGACATCCATGACACCAGATTCTTTCCTAAGAAGAATACAAAGCCACTTGTTGATTCCTTAGTGTTACCATCTGCCCAACTTTCATTGGAATAACCAACCAAATCAAAGTTTTCTGACTTTGTAAACAACAGTCCCAGACTGTGTGTTCCTTTAAGATACCTCATCAATCTCTTAAATGCTCACCAATGCCTCATGCTTGGCTTGTCTAAGTATTGCAACAAGACACCAATTGCAAAATCAATATTGGGCCTTGTACACTTCCCCAAATAATTAAGCAATCCAATAGCTGACCTGTAGTTGTTCCCAGATTGAACAAACTCCAGAAACTCCTCATCTGTAGACTTCTCTAAACCAGTTTTTGACTGCATGGGAGTACCAAACTCCTTTGCATCTTCTAAGCCATATTGCTTAAGGAGAGCTGCCACGTAATGTATCTGGTCTAACTTAATACCATTGTTGCTCTTACTGACTTTCATTCCTAGCACCTGTTGCGCCAGACCAAGATCTTTTATCTTGAATTCCTTTTTGAGTGTCTCCATGACTCTCTCCTTACCATTTCCAATAATGATAATGTCATTGACCCATACAAACAAAATTGCATGCTTGATTAAAAAAAGACAAGGGTTGGCCTCAGAAATCTTGAAACCAATCTGTATCAGTTTCTCAATCATGGTATTATACCACAAACTAGCTGCTTGCTTCCATCCATAAAGTGATCTACACAGCTTGAGGAAATATTCCCCTTTATCTGCTGAAAGAAAACTTCTAACACAGATTTTCCTCATGGTTTCTTGTTTAGTCTTTCCTAACCATTCACAAAAATCATCAGGGATTGACATATAAACAGTCTCCTCCTCTCCAAGTTTGCATTCAAGTATGCTGTTACAAAATCAGCTTGTCTGATTTCTTCACACAACTCCACTGCCAGAGAAATGATGTACCTGAAGGTGGACAGCCTTCCAGTTGGTGAGAAATTTTCTTGGTAATCAATACCCTCTCTCTGCTTGAAGCCCTGTGCAACGCATCTAGCTTTGAATCTTTTCAAAACTCCATTTGTGCTAAACTTCTTGTTTAACACCAATCTTGACCCCACAATGGTCTTTCCTCTTGGAACAGAATCCCGCTTAACCACTTCAAAGACACTATTATTTTCTAGAGAATCAAATTCCTAAAAAATAGCACTCTTCCAGTTGTCTCTCTCATTAGAATTTGTAGCTTGGCCAAATCTATTTGGGTTAACCCTGTTACCCATGTCTGAACTCAACTCCAGGACTTCATTGAGCATAAAATTTTCCTGAAATGTATCTTCCTCATATCTTGTGGAAGCATAATGGGACTTCCATTCCCCGTGCCTATCAACTGGTACTCTAACCCTACCACTCCTTCTCACTGGAGGTGGAGGCTCATCAGGTTCCAAATTCACAGACTCCCCTGAAGGGGGCACTGAAACCTCTGGTGGCACATCTTCCATCTCTTCATCTTCTGGAACCACATGTTCCTCAGCCTTTGCTGGTGAAATAGGTGCTAACTCTATTTCTTGCTGTGACCTATTCACAACAACATCTTCACTCCTTTTGAGTGGAAAGTTACTTTCATCAAATTTTACATCCCTACTATGGATAACCTTTCTTGTCCCTGGACACTAGATCCTATACAATTTACTTATTAAATCATAGCCTAAAAGTGCCCCTGTTCTGGCTCTAGGGTCTCATTTTCCAACCATCTCATTATGCTGGACACTATAATACACCAAGCAACCAATTGTTCTTAGGTTTGAGGTTTCTGGTTACAACTTACAAAACTGATAATGGGGACTAATCCCATTAAAACTTAAAGTGTTATGGAACAGACAGACTGTACACATCAACTCAGCCCATAAGAACTTTGGTAGACCAGATTGAGACATAATAGTTCTGACCTTTTCCAGTAAAGTCCTATTCATTCTCTCAACTATTCCATTATTCTGTGGAGTACTTGCAGTAGTGACTATATGAATGATACCATAATCTTTAAATAACCTCTCAAACTCTTTACTCACAAAATTCACCACCTCCATTGGTGATAACCCTCTTGATCTCCTTCATCAGACCATTCCTTTTCCGGAATTTGAAGATTACAGAAACCTCCTCTGTGGTCTGATCCTTAGATCAAATTGGTTTAACCCAAACATAATTATTTGCAGTATCAACTAAATTGATGAAGTATCTTTCCCCACTAAGGGACTCCGGTGCAAATGGCCCCGCCAAATCAATGGAAAATTCCTCTCTAGGAGCATCAGTGCAATCTCTACTCTTTGAGAACACATTTCTAGCCTTAGCCCCTAAGGTACTACTTTCACAGTTGCTGTCCTTTACCTTATGGTCACTTCTATTGTGAGCAACAGTGCTCAAAGCTGAGATTTTGAACAAGCTTGCACACAAAAGCTTGTTCCAAACCTGTCCACTAAGAACAGTTCTCCCATTCATATCAATAACAAACTTATCTTCTTTAAGATAACAAATCTGGAAACCTTTTTTCCACAACACTCCAAGGGACAAAAGGTTATAAGGCAACTCTAGTACATAGAACACTTTCACAAAAGAAATTTTGAAACCCAAGTGATTTTCAAGAATAACTTTTCCAATTCCTTTAATCTGAATTTTTCTGCCTTTCTGACCAATATTTACAAA
The DNA here is from genome assembly GCA_025617555.3 of Puccinia polysora. NCBI lineage: Eukaryota > Fungi > Basidiomycota > Pucciniomycetes > Pucciniales > Pucciniaceae > Puccinia > Puccinia polysora. Next base: position 52,118,046 of record CM062614.1, read on the forward strand.
TCCTTCATAATCCCTAAGATTCAAAAATAAATTTGGTTCAAAGAACATGCAATCTGTACAGCAAGAATCAATCAAAACAAGAACATCCTCCTTCAATCCTCCTAATAGGAAAGAAGCTTTATCAGTCACTGATAAGTTCTCATCTTTGAGTTTTAGATTACTCACTTTGTAATCGATCAAGTCCATTTCTTGATCCTCATCAATTTTGGCCTTCTTGTTGGGGCCTTCTTCCCCAACAACCATTTCTGTTGGACCATCAAATGCCACCATTGCAATTTTTTCAGTAGTGAGATTGACCTCCTTGTCATTCTCTTTGGACTTCTTCCTCTTATTGGCCTCCTTGCAATCCTTAGCATAATGCCTCTTATTCTGAAAATTATAGCATAAGACCTTGGAAAAATCCTTTTTTTCCTTCTTGCAAGATTTTCCAGTCTTTCCAACAAGGGCTGTTCCAGAACCCCCCTTCATCTTGAACTGAAGATCATCCTTTTCAATCCTTTTCAGCACATCCTCCTCCCCAGGAAGAGGATCCAATTGAGAAATAATTCTGACTAAATAATCAAACTCCTTTGGTAGCTTCTGAAGGATTAAGAGTGACAAACACTCAGGATCCATGTTAAGTCTTGATGACTTGAGCTTAGCTATGCTTGACCTAGCCTCTGCAACAAACTGTTTAAAATTTGAATATTTTAACTTGAACAGTTTATTGAAAGCTATACCCTTCTGGTGAACAGAATCACCAGCATACTTGGACTTAAGCAACTTTCAAAGGATGCGGCCCCTCCTTCTCTCATCTTACCTAAGAGTATTGGCAACTTATTTCACATGATTCTCATCAAGATGCCTAAGGATGAGATGATAAGACTTTTTCTCCACTTCTGAACTGATCAAAGTGTCATCTGCATCCATTATCTCCCCACAACAGATGTTATCCAGCTCACTATCCATAAGGACAGCCCAAGCATTATAATTCTGACTGTTCAGAACTATCTTGGTAGAGCTAAAATCAGGGATAAAGGACATCTTCTTTGGAAAACTTGAGGTCTTTGAGGTTCTCCAGAGTAAGGTACAAGGGTCTAGATGGCTTGGAAGTAATGATGATGTTGGTACTGATAATGTGTTATAATTATGGCCAGCAATTAGCTTAGGAAAATGAGAAGTATTTAAATCAAAAGAAATGCTGGACACCTTGTGTCAATAATTGCTTGATGGGCTCTCACAAATGGGGCAACATGTTGGGTGATATTGTTGATGAATTCAATTGGATGATGAATGGATGGATGGAAAACAGCAGGGAGAAGAGCTCCTTCAGTACAAAAGATTGGCCTCTTGTGAGCCCATGATACAACAAGCCAAAAGGTGATTTTTCCGCCCCAAAAGTGCTCTAAAGGCTCTACAGGCCTTGTTACTTGGTTTGGGCTACATCAGCCCACATGGCATCAGTCCCTGTACCCTTACAACCAGCCTATTCCGGTTGTTTCTGGTGTTTCCACCTCAATGGGCCTGAACCAGCCCCTGTGCTGTTCAATCCCTGGGCAAGTTGTCTGTTACAACTGGTCCTATTGCCTCACTCACTGGCTGGTTTCCTCATGAAACCAGCCCCTGGCCATAAAAATGGCCAGGTTGGACACAGGACACACCTTGGTCCGGTCTCAGACTCACATGGGGGGATGTGACCAGTGGACATGCTGTCCCCCCCTCTTTCTCTCAGATCCCTGGAGGGGGCGGTCAATTCCCCCTACCAGGGGCCCTGGGGGTTGATACCCCCAGGGCGTCGTCAATGGAAGTAGGCTGGGGGGTGGTCAAATCCCCTCAGCCCCATTGCTCCTCCCCCTTGGTAAAGGGGGGGGGGGGAGCACCCCTGGGCTCTGCTTTGCTTTTATGGTGGAGGGGTGATCAGATCCCCCCCAGCGCTGGTTGCTCTCCTTGCGGCCGGCCTTGTCATCCTTTGGGCAAGGGGGTGATGAAATCCCCCCTGCCCTGACTGACTGCCTTGTTGCGGTTGTTGGCTGGCTGGTTCAACCCAGCCAGCCACCCCCTCCCCCTTGCAATGGCAAGCAAGGAGAGGGGGAGGGAGCCGGGCCCGTGTGGTGTTGCACCGCGTGGGATCCCTTGGCTGCCACATTAGCCCTGTGTGGGCCAAATGGAGGAATACAAGCGGCCCCAAGTGGGCCGCGGCAGGGGCTGCAACACAGGGGGCGGCCCCAAGCCCAAAACCTGAGACAAACACACTTTGGCGGGCCAGCCTGTCTGGCCAAGTATGTTCAAAATAAACCTTGGGCCCAATTATGCCCATACAAGCCCATCTGGCTGTATTTGCCCATATCCCCCACCGGGCAAGTGTACCAATGAGCATTTTTCACGCGTTTTGAGGCCAGTTTCCCCAAATCAGTGACATCCACACAGGCCCGTATGGTCCATGTGAGTGTCCAATGGGCCGGAGAGGCCCATATGTGCATCCCATTTGGATTACACTTATACGTAGCACACGCGTAAGTGAATACATATTTTAACAGGAGGGTGGAGCTTACCTGGGGAATAAACCAAGGGGGTGGGGGGCCTGAAAGGGGACGGAGGTGTATAAATCAACCTATGAGCATTGGATGATGGGGAGGATGAGGAGGAGGGGGGGAAGCTGACCAGGGGAGGTGGTGGGTGAGGTGGAGGTGATGGGTGAGGTGGAGGTTGTTGGTGAGGAGGAGGAAGGAGTGTACTGACCCTGACAGGTGGTTTGGTGGGGTGAGGTGGGTGGTTTTTCCCGTGGTTTGATGTGTTGAGGTGGGGGGTTTTGAAGTTTTGAGTCTGTTTTTTCTAAGACCGCCCCACCAAATGAGAAAAAAAATACCAAATCAGCCTTGGAATCTTGGGTGAACAACCAAAATCATTTGTCAAAGTCCACCCCACCAAATGAGAAAAAAAACAAAACAAGTGAGTCAGACAATGAATCTTGGGTGAACAACCAAAACCAAAAAAATTTGGTGAAGGAATTTTTTACCTAATTCATAATCAAACCTTACTCATCAAATTGAGCAAGGGTAAGAGGAAGAATCTGTTCTCTCATAGAAGAAAATGAGGGAAAAGATGAGACAGGGATGACTTGAGGCAGATCTGGAATATCATCTCCAAATATTTTGTCCCATTCATCTTTGATGTCGGCCAAAAGATTGTGAAGGATTAAACAAGTGATAATCCAGTTGATGAGGAACTTCATGACTTTGGTATTTTGAAGCTGGTTTTGCATTTCCCTTAAGCTGGCCCATCTTCCTTTCAGGACTCCTATGGCATGCTAAATCCAAACTTGTGATTGGGCCAGATGATAGTTGAAATTTGTTTTTCCTTGATCATTGGACAAAACATTCTGGTATGCTGGAACCACATATTTACCACTAGCATAAGCTGAATCGGCAAGAATGTATTGATTGTGGTCAAAGTAGTTCTCTGGTTGTTGGGAAATCTGCATCCAATTGAACACGTATGAATCATGACAAGAACCTGGAAGGCCAGCATGGAGGGATATGAAATTCTTGTTGTTATCTCAAAGAAGTTGTAGTGCCATAGAGTATCTAAACAAACAGACAAAAAATATTTTGTCAGTGTGTGATCAAAGGTGTTATCAAAGCAATTGGAAAAGATATGAATCAATTGCTTTTTTTCCAATCAAAATAGTGCTTGCCATCTAGCTTGGGTTTTTGACTCAAAGGGATGGTGGTTCCATCAACAAAACCAATCCAACCATGAAATCCTTTGGTTTCCATTACTTGAGATATCTCCTTGCATTCTTCTTTTGTTTGCCAAGAAAGGACTGAGCAACAAAAAGATAGGATAGCAACCATAACTCTTTTGGTGTATGAGTCAAAGGTTCCATATCTGACTGAGAATAGATTTTCTAATTGATGAATTGCTGCTCCATTTCCATTTTATCCCAATCTACAAAGAGCAACAGCCAGTGAGATAGCTGGATTGCGTTGAGGATTCCAAGAATTGTTCTGGAAGATGTGGTGGTCTTCAATCATCTCCAAAAGTTTTATGAATGAAGGCAATAGATTTTGGAACAGTTGCTGGAAGCTTAGGTTGGGGAGGAGATGAAGCTTTTGCCTTTCATACATAGGGTTGTGGAGAGTTTGTCTTCTTGGAACCATGTATTGCTTTTGTAATAGAGCATTCAAAGCCAACCAAGTTGATTCCAAATTGGAGTCTGAATTGGAGTTTGAATGGCAGTCAAATACTAACAAAAGTTCAGTCAGATTTTTTGCATTTTCAACTTGCTGCCAAGAAGTTTGATGGGACATGTTGAGAAAGATGGTGATTTGATGTGGGGTGATGAGATGATGATGGGATTTGTGTGAAGATGGAGATGTGAAGCAATAGAGATGTGAAGTGATAGAGATGTGAAGCAATAGAGATGTGAAGTGATGGAGATGTGAAGCAAAGTAGATGAGATGTGTGTGATGTGATGGAGATGGGACCAACATGGATTTGCTAATGCAGATGGGTTTTTTAGATTTGATGGATGGTGGATGGATGATGATGAATAAATGGCGGTTTTAATGGCGGATTTGATGTTCTAAATCTGCCATTTTCATGAAACCTGCCATTTTGAAATACACCAGTTAGGGGGTATGTGTATTTCAGAAACCCGCCATTAAAAATGGGAGGTTTGGTAAAAAAAATGGCGGGTTTCTAATGGCGGGTTTTCTAACTCTGATCTGCTCTAATATAAATATAAAAAAAATTAAATGAAATGAAATGAATAAAAAAATAAATAAATATATCAAAAATAAATTTATTAATTAAATTTAATTGAAAATAAAAATATATATAAATAAAATTAAATAAATACTTAAATCAAAATTGCTTTTTTTGCCATTCAGTACCCAAAATGGGTTGCAAACTGCCATTCACAAACCAAAATGGGTCGCAAATTTTGCCACGCAACCCATTTATGGTTGTGAACGGGGGTTGCAAGGTCACAAATTTAACATTGGCCTATTTATTTTATTTTATTTTTATAAATATAGGCATTTTGGTTGTTATTCTTTCAAAAAAGAGAGATGGTTTCAAACCCTTATTTAAATAAAAAAATTGGTGAATAATGGATTTAATTCAAAATTATTCTATAAAAGATTTTTCACCCAGAGTGCCTGACTTTCTTTGAGTGAAAATTCCCTTGAACACCAACTTAGGCATCCTTGAGGATTTCTGAGATGATTTTAAGCATTCAGTTGGAACCTTTTTATGATTTGAGCCATCTTAAAATAATTCTGGAGTCATTGAAGAAGCTTCTGGTAAGTTGGGTTTTGAATTTTTTTTAATTGCAAAAGATTTTCTTTCCAAAGGTCTTACAGATAGATATGAGATGTAGCTTTCTTTCAAGCTAAAAAATTAAGGGTTATTGGTTAAAACCAATTTTAAATATCCCTCCTCCTCATTATTATATTAATAATTTTAATAGTGTGACACTGAAAGCACACTAAACATCAAGTGTGTTCTGCTTACTGCTTTTGGTATCAAACACAAGGGACCATCTATCTCTGGAAACTAATTTATTACTTGCACTTTGCAGTATCATCTACAACTAGTAAAAATCAAATCTGAAATTGGGCTTGCACTCTTGCACTCCTCATTCCATTTGGCTATAGAATTTTCACCTTGCTTCCACTCCAATCCAATTTCTGGTCAACATCAAGCAACCTGTTTGTACCTTGTATGTCCAACCATATTTTAATTACTTGTCTACTTAGTCAAGCCCTACTATTATCAGGATTCATGACCACAATTTTCATTCAAACCTAAATTAAATCTGTCAATATTTTCAATTTTCATTTCATATCTTCATTGCAGTTTAATTTCCATCATTGCATGATTTTCATATTGTGCTTTTACCTCAATGAATTCATTTGATTTATATTTTTATTTCTTTGAATTCATTGCATCATTTCTATTCCAAGCTAGAGATTAAATAAACCATTTTAAATCTAGTTATCCTCATCACAATTGGGATTTCCTTTAAATTTTAAGATCTTCACCTGCAGATTATTTTCTTGGTACGTTGATTTCACGTGTCTTTGCATTTTTTTGAAAAAAATTCCTTACCTAGAATTTCAACTCATTTTACTTATCAAGACACCTTACTCTGGAACCTTTTACTGGAATTAAAAAATCAACTTGGAGCTAAAAAGGGTATCCTTACTAACTCAGAGATTTTTTGAAGCATTGGCCACACCTCATTTTCCCTCCATCCAACTAATTCTTGCCCCTCTCAGTATGTGGGGTGGATTGGTGATGCTTTCTTTCTGAATAATTAAGCTTGTAATTGAAGTATTTGAATTTATGAAGTTCTTTTTACTTATTAATTGAGATTATAAGCATGGATTTCTCATAAGTTAAGTAAAAATAATTTAAAAATTTACTCTTTTATTCAAAGTACCAGATCACCTAGGACCTCAAAGGGACCATTAGAATTGAAAGAAGTGTATTCTGATAAACAAAAATACAAAGAAAAAGAAGTTAATCTCATATATATGAGAAGATGGAGATATAATTAAGAATAAAAGATACAGGAAATCAGGTAAGAACCTGTGAAAAAAGGTAAGCAAGAAAAGATAAAAGGTAATAGGAATGCAGAGTTAGAGTTGAATAAATAGGAGGAAGCTCTGAGGAGACATGGATCCATTGTTAAATTTTAGAAATCAACTATCAAACTTTTGAAATGTTAACATAAGAGGCATCTTGGATGAATTGGTCAAACTCCAGAATGAATCCCTGGATTTTGAATCTTGTGGTTTGGAAGAAATTATGAACAAAAAATTTTTTGGGGCTATAACTTGATAAACATAAATCATCAGAAGACTGGAAAAATGGAGGGTATATAATTTTGAAATTTGGAATGGACACCTTCATTAAATGGGAAAAAATAAAAAAGAATAATTTATCACAAATAAATGGATCCAAATTTGTTTTTAAGACCTGGATCAATTGAGGCCTTTACAAGAAGAAAAAAAGAATAATTAAAAAGGCATGAATTAATCAATTTTAAAGGTGGCAATTTATGCAACACATTTTTTCTTGATCCTCAAAATTTCTGTAATAATAAAATTCTATTGATAATCATCATAAATTCCATCATCATGGAAGTCAGAATCTGTTGAGATATTGAATTATTTTGCTCTTAATCTTTCATCCCTAAGCTCCCATTCTGTCTTTTCATCTATTACAACCTCATCTTACAAGGTCTAGGGTACCTACTATGTATGGTTGATAGTTATTCCAGGTTACAATATCCAGTTTATTATGTCACAGTGTTGTTGCTTTTTATTACTCTCTGGTTGAAGATTGATCTGTTATCTTGGTGTGTTACTCTTGTCTCATGTATTTCACTGTTGTGACCTCAGGCCTTTTACCAACCTGTCCATGTCCAGACTTGCGTCTTCAGTGTTTCCTTTTTCTTTTAATTTTTCCAGGCCCTCTTCTCTTGGACCACTCTTATGAATATGCTTCTATCATTTGATTAGACCCACTTTGTGGGTTATCTAGTTGTTACTACTTAAACCATTTTTTCTTTAAAAAACAAAATAAACACCATTGATTCTCATCTTCTCTCAACCATCACAACTAGAGATCAGTCCATCCTGGAAATTCCTCCCAGCTTTTATCATTGCCTCCTCTCAACTCACTAGTCTCTTATTTCAACAGATTTACAGTCCCAAGTCCTTCCTCAGTTCCACATTTCCTTTCTTCCTTTCTACTAGTTCATCTTCATATAATTAAAACCATTGAATAACATAAAAAAAATCAATAACACATCAAATAAACAAATAAAAAACCCAATCTTCACTCTTCCATCACCACTAATTTTATGTTCTCTCATAAATTGCACCATTGTCTTTGCAACCCCATTACCTAGTTTCTTTCTCTTCCTCCTACCCACCTTGAAACTTTGAGTCCATCTCTCTGTTCCTAGCCATTTCCAACCTGTTCCATCTGAAATGTTGTCCAAGCTCAAATCATCAATCCCGCTGTGGTGCCCCATCCTGGACACCCTGGCCAGTGCGGAGACTTTAATTTTTTTATGATTTTTCCCTATCATAATTCATAGGCATCATTATCAAAAAAAAAAATCTTTGATCCGGAATAGTGTTCCATTTGGTTCCAAGCTTCCCAACTGCTCATTCTCTCAGTTGGCAAGGACAATCTCTGGGTAGTTGTATCCCCGCTCTTGTGTTCAAATCCCTGCCACTCCGCTATTCAGCCTTACAATTTTGTTTGCCAAGCGCGCGGCCAAAAGACCACTGGGATCGCCTCCACCCTGCCATCCATCTCAGCAAAGAACTGTCATCATCCTCTCATTGGGTCCAGTCAACTTTCCCTGGAATCTAACCCGGCCAAACCCTGCCATCCATCACCACCACCCTCTTTGCCCATCATCATCATTGGCTCAGTAGTATCCCCAGCCTGCCATCCCCGCCGGTCAATCAATTGCTTGACTTGGGCTCACTCACCTTCTCCAACTTGCCCAATCTCACCCTCAACTTGATCCACCACAAGCTCTCCCTCAACCTTAGCCTAACCAATCTCTTGTTCACTCTCAAAAAACTACGCTCCAAGCAGGCTAAAATAGCCCATCGGAGATCATCCAATCCTACTGACAACCGACCACCACCCACCGAGCTCTCCCACAACAAACTCGGCCTCAGCTTTGATCCCCAAAATCAATCAAGGCGCTGGACCAGTCTCTCAGAGTTGGGAAGATCCGTTGTCAAAGGCTCCTCCCCACTCCATCACGGCGGCTCACTATCCACCCATCCCCAAAATAGATCAAAAGTTCATGCCAAGTCCTTTGCTCCTCCCTCCCTCCAGTAATCATCATTACATCCCTCCCTCAACCCCATTCCCAATCCATCTACTCGTCACCCCTCATCCAATCCGCTCTCTCATCACTCACTGGTTTCCCCCGCCAGTCTTCTGTTGCTGCGCGGGTTGGTGATGTCTCCCGCGCCCCTCAAGGATTCTGACCGCACGGTTGTCCGCAGGCCAGCAGTCGCCAAGGGGCGTCGGCCTGTCTGCGCGGCCCGTCACCTCACCCTCACCTGCCTGTGCCCACCGTTGGCACGGGCTGGTGTTTGTTTTCATCCCCGCTCATTCATTTCCTTTTTTATTATTTCATTCATCCTCCAAAAAAAAAAGAAAAAAGAATAAAAAAAGAAAAAAAGAAAAAAAAAATTCCGCTCTATTTGTAGTATCTCTTGTAAATAGTTTACAGGGACCTGTGGCCCATAAAAGGAGGGGCTCTCCCTAGCCTTTTTGTTCATAATCCATGGCAGTGTGTGCTTATGTCCCCCCCCATATTGTGAAATTAGATCCTGATCCTTATCCTGGGTATATCTCTGATTGCCCCCTGATCCATTTTTGACCCTGAGTCTTTGCCCCTCTGTTTCCTGATCCTTATCACCAACCAATAGCCTTTCTGGTTGAAGAAAATTCTGTCTGTTGGAATTTTTGAGTGTGTTACACCACTCCTTGATCCCTTTCTCTGACCATACTGGTCCTGATCCCTGATCATCTTTCTGGAGCCAATCACAATTGATTGAAGAGGTCTTATTAAGCTTAAGACCTGGAGTGTTATACCTCCCTTTATTTTCTTTGGAGTTGCATTCTGCCAGCCTACTCTTGAGTCCCTTGAGAAGTGTTGAGGTTATCCTTGCTTCAAATCAGTTACTGTTTGCTTTTAGAGCTTCTTAAAAATTGTGCTTTGTCTTGTACAGCCACCCTCAGTTATCTGGTACCCTTCAAGCGCTTGATTGCGGAGAGTTGGGCAGGTTCATTGAGAACCTGGAGGTTGGTTGGGTTTGAGTTGATCATCCCCAATCTTCTGCTGAAGACCAGAGTTATTAGCTTGTGGGCGTTGTTTACATACAACAGCATTTGTTCTTTGAACTCTAAGCAGACTTTAACTTCTTTTGTTCAAGTTTTTCCCTGCATAATCTTGTCTCAGATAGTGCTGTTCCATCGCTACCAAACTATTATCATCTTTATCCTCTACTCCTTGATTCCTCATTTACCAGGTTCTGGACCTTGATCTTGGTTACATCTAAATATTTTTGTAACACTCAGGAGGGCAGCCTAAACAGCACCTTTTCCCCTCCACAGAACTGCCACGGCCTAGCACCATTTGGAGTCTTACATTTGGTCCCCCGGGCCGGGATTGAACCAGAAACCTTGGGATTTACAGTCCCAACTTGAAGAATCAACTCCGAAATCCAATCCAATTTTTTTTCTTTTTTTTGTTTGTTTGTTCTTTTTTCAGATCTGATTTGTGGAGGCAACTTGGTCCAGAAGTAAGTCCTCCCAATTGTGCACCATCTGGGCAATATCCTTGTTGTTTTTGTGAAACTCTACGCCTGCCACACTTGTGAGCCACCTTGGAACTCTGCTCTTTTGGATCTCTTAGGAACCCTTCAACATGGAATCTGCTGGATCCTCCTCATCTGTTTGGGCCAAGATTGTCAAAATCAAACCTCAGAACAAAAACTTAGGCTTCAATGGGACCAATGTCAAACAATTCCTGGACTCCTATGAGATGGCTGCTGAAGTGGATGGTGCCAGTGAACATGATATGGCTTATCAGTTACAATTTTTTATCACTTCTGACAAAGTTATGGAGGTTATCAAATTGTTTGATGGATTCAAACTCATAACTGGAGGCTCCTGAAGGAGGCTATGTTGGCCTATTGGGGAAAAATAGATGTAGCCAGATTTACTTTGCAAGATTTGGATGCCCTGGTTTCTCAATGGATCTCCAATGGAGGTGTCTCTTCAGCTTCAGATTATCAGTCTTTCAGAAAATCTTGGGATCCTGTCCAATCTTACCTCATCAGAAACAATCACATCAACACTGTGGACAAGATTCAAGTCCCATTTTTCCAATCCTTTTCACCAGGAGTCCAGGAAAGAATTAGGGATGAACTGGTCAAATCTGGATCCATGATCACTACTAGGGGTAATTGATTCAAACTTCCTGCTTTTCTGATTTTGAGGGGAGCAGTGGACAAGGTCATGAAATTTCAAACTGTCCTCACTTTTGAACAGACCAGAATTGCTGAACCAGTCCATGCTCCCTCCCTCCAAGAATCCAACAAAATCATGAACATGATGGAAGTGAATCATAGACCCAAATCAAATCCCCAGGCCAATAAGGAATCTGCTACTATAGATGAGATCACTAAATTACTTCAGGCATTTGAGAATAAAATAGATCAGAAAATATCCTCTTTAGCCACTCCTAAACCTGATAATTCTGTTCCTAAATCTACTCTAGTCTGTTATCATTTCCATAGGGAAGGCCATGGTACTGGTAGATGTCCTGAACTCCAGAAGGACAAGGAGGAGAGGTTAGTAGAGCAGAATGGAAATAATTTCTTCCTTCCTAATGGTGGATTGATCCCTTTTGATTCATCTTGTCCAATCAGTCATGTGATGGCCTCATACCAACCACCAACTCCCAAGAAGGCATCCTTGGTCTCTGTGGATTTTTTATCATCCTGTGGAACTCTGCAACCTTGGTATCCTCCAGCTATCACTTTTTCCAGCTTCCCTGGCACCTATCAATCTGATCCAGCTAGGAAACGCCATGAGGAACCAAAACCTCATAAGTCTCCTCCTGTTCCATCCTCAATCCTGCAAAAACCCGTTAAACGTCAATCTTCACCTGAGCCTACTTCCTCTGATGTGGAAGACATGGAATTAGAAAGGGAACCACTTATGGAAAGGTTCCAGGACAACTCTGATCTTCCCCCTCTTCAACCTGTTCAACCCTCAGATCCTCTTCCAGAACCTATTTCACCTGATCTTCCTCCCTCCACCCAGCCCAAAGTTTGATTTGAGAGGGGCATCTCCAAGGACTACCCTAATGCTGTGGAAGGAGTATTAAAGAAAATTTCTGATCTTAAAATCCCTGATCTATCTTTGGCTGAACTCCTGTTGATCTCTCCATCTGTGGCTGAAGGGATGAAGAAATGGGTTTCTCATCAATGTGTGGAGATTGGTCTGGAAGAATTAAAGGTCTCCTCTGGTACTCTGATGGAGGATTCTGGTGGAACAGATCCCTCTTCAGATACCAACCTGTATTCCTGTCCTCTTGGCTTTCTCCCATGTTATCTTGGTGATTCAACTAAAACACTTTCTCTCCTTGTGGATTTGGGTTCTCAGCTCAACTTGATTTCGGACTCCATGGCCTGAAAGCTTAAACTTAGCCCAAGGGTCAGTTTCAATTCTGCTGTGTATGGAATAGGGAACCAGTCCTGTGAGCTGGTTGGTATTGCTGAGGATATCCCTGTTTGAATTGGTTGAAATATTGTTGGCACCTGTCACTTCTGGATCACTTGTCTGGATGGTCACATGATCTTGGGAAGGCCTTTCTTAATGGACTTTGGTGCTACCCTGATGTTTTCTGATCAAGTTGTGGAGAGAATTCTCCTCCCTGATGCTGATGGCAGAAAGATTAAAGTTCCTCTTTGTTCTCTGGATTCTGGTTGTTGGGAAAGAGACTTCACGGGTCATCCTCCCAAATCTGTCCTGAAGGGAAAGCAGAAAGAAAACTCTCATTCCTCTCATCCTCATTTTTTAGCAGAATAGTTGGCCCTACTGATAGTTGTAGTTCTTCTCAGCCTCAGACTTCAAATCATGGACCAACTCCCACCTCAGAGGAATATCTTTCTTTTTCCTCATAATTTTCTTCTCATCCAAATAAGATCAAAAATCAAACACATCAAAAATCAAACACATCAAAAATCAAACACATCAAAAATCCAAAAAATCCAAAAATATTTCTTCTCTGTCTGGATCTGTTGTATCTTCTTTTCCTTTTTCTTTTCAGCCTGATTGATCATCCTCTATTCTGGTTTCAAATCTCCGCAATGAGTCTAAACTAGATCTCAATCTCGATTCTTTTCTTGGTGGCTTTGGTATGAAGGAGTATGGTCTTAGGTGGAGGCAATTTGGGGTAGAAGTAAGGCCTCCCAATTGTGCACCACCAGGGGCTTCTACTACTGTCATTTTTGAAACTCTACCCTGTGCCACACATGTGAGCAATGTGTTATCTTTTGGATCCTCTTTTATGGAGAAGGCACCTTTCAAGGATGCCGCAGAACATTGAACTTGGAAGATGTTGGAACATGGTCTCAGTTTTTGTAGTCAGGTCTTACTGGTTGATGCTTGGAGGAAGCAAGGATTCCTCTCCTTTGCCACTAAGTACAAACCAGTTGCAAAGAAGGTCCAGCCAGTCAACCAACCAATGCCTCTCAACCTCAATCCTCCCCTTATGCGTCCTCCTCTATCCCGCAATCCTTACTGTGGTCTATCCCAATCCCTCACTGTTCCATTCATTCCCTCTGGTTGGGTCACTGAAGAACATCTGAAAGTGGTCAACTTTGGACCAGATGGGTGGCTTTTACCTGATGAGTTAAATTTGATCAAAAATATCTTGTCTCTAAGGGAAAAATCTATTGCATTCTGTGAAGAAGAGAGAGGTCTCTTGAAAGAATCTTATGGTCTCCCTTACATCATCCCTGTAGTAGAACATGATCCTTGGCAAAAGAAGAAGATCCCTATTCCTGCTGCAAAAGTAGACAAATTCATCAAGTTGGTCCGCAAACAAGTCTGTACTGGTCTATAAAAACAGTCACCCTCCAGTTATTCTAGCCCGGTTTTCTGTGTTCTAAAGAGTAATGGTAAACTTAGAGTAGTTCATGATCTCCAACCTCTTAATAAAGTTACTATTAAAGACTCGGGCGTGCCTCCTGCCACTGAAGAATTTGTCAAATCCTTCTCTGGGAGAGCTTGCTATGGTCTAGGTGACATTATGGGTGGCTATGACAAACAATCTTTGCATCCTATTTCCCGGCTGCTCACTACTTTTGATACTCCCCTTGGTTGATTTCAACTGACTCAATTGCCTCAAGGTGCCACAAATTTGGTTGCAGTCTATCAGGCTCAGATGATGTGGATCCTCCAGGACAAAATCCTGGATCATGCAGGTATCTTTATTGATGATGGTGGGATTAAAGGTCCAGTTTCTGACTATGATAATGAGCTCTTACCTTGGCACTCAGGAATCCAACAATTTATCTGGGAGTATGCTACTATCTTGGAAAGAATTTTGTTTCAAATTGAGGAATCTGGCCTTACTGTCTCTGGATCAAAACTTGCCACCTGTGTCCCTGCCTTGGAAATTGTTGGTCATATAGTCTGCAAGGAAGGAAGAAGGATGGCACCCTCTAAAGTCAACAAAATCATCTCCTGGCCTACTCAAATAAATCCAACGGAAGTTATAGGTTTCCTAGGTGTTGTAACTTATGTCAGGATCTTCATTCCTTCTCTATCCAAAATCTGTATTCCCTTGCGTCGCTTAACCAGGAAGGATGCTGAATGGCTTTGGACCCAAGCTTGCAAACAATCATACCAGATACTCAAAACAATTGTTGGGAAAGACATTGTTTTGAAAAAGATCACTTATGGACCTGGAGCTGGCAGGATCAAGCTAGCAGTGGAATCTAGTTATCAATCTGTTGGGGCTGTCCTTACTCAGGAAGATGAAAATGGTTTGGATCGTCCTGCTCTGTATGAATCTCTTCTTTTCTCAGATGTGGAATCCAGGTACTCCCAGCCAAAACTGGAACTTTGCGGTGTTGCCCAAATGTTGAAGAAGCTCCAGACTGTCCTTTGGGGTCAACACTTTGAGTTACAAGTTGATGCACAATTCATTATTGAAATGATCAATTCCCCCAGTCTTCCAAATGCTCCAATGACTTGTTGGGTGGCTTTTGTCCAGTTGTTCTCTTTTGATATTGTTCACAGGCCTGAAAAATCTTTCACCATGCCTGATGGTTTATCTTGACACCCTCTTGGAGATGAAGAATCAGATTTTGGAGTGGATTTTGATGAGGAGGAGCCTTTAATTCGCCCTGTCTTCACCTTTTCCTCCCAATATTATTCTGGCTTCCAACAAGGGTTCTGGCTTAAATTAGATCAGTACCTTTCCACCCTCCAAAGGCCTCCTGATATCTCTGCTAAAGATTTTTGATCTCTCAAGAGGAAGTCCTCCAACTTCTTTGTTCAAGGCACTAGGCTTATGAAAATAGAGAATCCTTGTGCCCATATTTTGGTCACTATCCCCTCTAAACAAGATTTGATCCTGGAAAGTCTCCATGAAGGCCTTGGTAATTGTGGGGAAACAAAAACTTATCAACAAATATCCAAAAAATTTTGGTTGCCATCTCTGAAGAAATCAGTCTCTCGATGGTGCAAGAGTTGTGAAGTGTGCCAGAAACGTGATCTTAGGCGCCCGGCTGAAATTTGTTACCCCACGGGGGAGTCAACTGTCTTTGGGAGGATTGCTATGGATGTGGTTCACATTAAGGCTGGTGGAGCTAAGTACCTCATTGTGGCTAGAGATGATTTTTCTGGATGGGTTGAAGCAAAGTTTCTTAAGAACCTCAGCTCTGAATCAGTAGCAGCTTTCCTTTATGAGACTTGGACAATGCATTATGGCTTGGCACAATCTTATTTGACTGACGGTGGCTCCAAGTTTGGTGGTAAACTGGCTGATATAATCCGATCACTTCCTGGTCAACATAGGGTGACCACTCCTTATTATCCTGAAGTCCAAGGCATGGTGGAAAGAGGCCATGCTCCTTTGAAGGCTGCTCTTGTCAAACTGGCTGGTGAAAGTGGCAAGAATTGTTGCAAATTCCTCTCCCTGGTCCTCTTGTCTGATTGAATTTCAACTAAACAAACCACTGGCTACTCACCTTACAAAATCATTTTTGGTCAAAGGGCTTTCCCTCCTCTGGATCTGGAAATGGAATCTTTCTTAGTTATTTCTTGGGAAAAGGTTTCTTCCACCACTGATCTATTAGTTGCCAGATCCAAGCAGCTGGAAAGGAGTGAAGATTTCCGTAGTGAAGCTTATCAGAAGATGATGGATTCTAGGGAAAAATCAGTTCAGTATTGGGAAGACAAGCATTCAAAGCAAATCAGGGATCCCTTGAACCCTGGGGATCTAGTCTTAGCTTATAATTGTTCCTTGGAAACTCAGTGGGGAAAGCATTTCTCTAACCTCTGGAATGGTCCGTCAAGTTAGAGGTGGATCATATGTTTTGGAGGAACTGGATGGTACTCAGATGGCCAGAAGGTTCTCTGCTGATCAGGTCAAGAAATTTCATTCCCGCGGAGGCAACTTGTTCCAAAAGTAAGTCCTCCCAATTGTGCACCACCAGGGTCATCTGCTGCGTTTTGTTGTGAAACTCTACTTCATGTCACGCATGTGAGCACCTGGGACGCCTTCTTCATTTTATCTCAGCCACTTCTAGGATTTTTGGACAGGATCATCATATTCTTTTTCAATCACTCTCAAGATCAAAATGGCCACTCCTTGGTTTCAATCATGTTTCTTTCCTTTCTCTTTTTATAGCATCAAACTCGGGAGCAGACTAGGGACAGTCTGTAAGTTGGGGAGAGATGTGGTGCCCCATCCTGGACACCCTGGCCAGTGCGGAGACTTTAATTTTTTTATAATTTTTCCTTATCATCATTCATAGGCATCATTCTCAAAAAAAAAAAAAAAAATCTTTGATCCGGAAAAGTGTTCCATTTGGTTCCCAGCTTCCCAACTGCTCATTCTCTCAGTTGGCAAGGACAATCTCTGGGTAGTTGTATCCCTGCTCTTGTGTTCAAATCCCTGCCGCTCCGCTATTCAGCCTTACAATTTTTTTTGCCGAGCGCGCGGCCAAAAGACCACTGGGCTTGCCTCCACCCTGCCATCCATCTCAGCAAAGAACTCTCATCATCCTGCCCATCATCATTGTTGGCTCAGTAGTATCCCCATCCTGCCATCCCCGCCTGTCAATCAATTGCTTGACTTGGGCTCACTCACCTCCTCCGACTTTCCCAATCTCACCCTCAACTTGATCCACCACAAGCTCTCCCTCAACCTTGGCCCAACTGATCTCTCGTTCACTCTTGAAAAACTATGCTCCAAGCAGGCTAAAATAGCCCATCGGAGATCATCCAATCCTACTGACAACTGACCACCGCCCACCAAGCTCTCCCACAAAAAACTTGGCCTCAGCTTTGATCCCCACAATCAATCAAGGCGCTGGACCAGTCTCTCAGAGTTGGGAAAATCCGTCGTCAAAGGCTCCTCCCCCACTCCATCACGGCGGCTCACTATCCACCCATCCCCAAAATAGATCAAACATTCATGCCAAGTCCTTTGCTCCTCCCTCCCTCCAGTAATCATCATTACATCCCTCCCTCAACCCCAATTCCCAATCCATCTACTTGTCACCCCACATCCAATCCGCGCTCTCATTGCTCACCGGTTTCCCGCGCCAGTCTTCTGTTGCCGCGCGGGTTGGTGATGTCTCCTGTGCCCCTCATGGATTCTGACCGCGCGGTCATCCGCAGGCCAGCAGTCGCCAAGGGGCGTTGGCCTGTCTGTGCGGCCCTTCACCTCACCCTCACCTGCCTGTGCCCACCATTGGCACAGGCTGGTGTTTGTTTTCATCCCCGCTCATTCATTTCCTTTTTTATTATTTCATTCATCCTCAAAAAAAAAAAAAAGAAAAAGAAAAAAAAAAATTCCGCTCTATTTGTAGTATCTCTTGTAAATAGTTTACAGGGACCCATGGCCCATAAAAGGAGGGGCTCTCCCCAGCCTTTTTGTTCATAACCAATGGTAGTGTGTGCTTATGTCCCCCCCATATTGTGAAATTAGATCCTGATCCTTATCCTGGGTATATCTCTGATTGCCCCTGATCCATTTTTGACCCTGAGTCTTTGCCCCTCTGTTGCCTGATCCTTATCACCAACCAATAGCCTTGCTGGTTGAAGAAAATTCTGTCTGTTGGAATTTTTGAGTGTGTTACACCACTCCTTGATCCCTTTCTCTGACCATACTGGTCCTGATCCCTGATCATCTTTCTGGAGCCAATCACAATTGATTGAAGAGTTCTTATTAAGCTTAAGACCTGGAGTGTTATACCTCCCTTTATTTTCTTTGGAGTTGCATTCTGCCAGCCTACTCTTGAGTCCCTTGAGAAGTGTTGAGGTTATCCTTGCTTCAAATCAGTTACTGTTTGCTTTTAGAGCTTCTTAAAAATTGTGCTTTGTCTTGTACAGCCACCCTCAGTTATCTGGTACCCTTCAAGCGCTTGATTGCGGAGAGTTGGGCAGGTTCATTGAGAACCTGGAGGTTGGTTGGGTTTGAGTTGATCATCCCCAATCTTCTGCTGAAGACCAGAGTTATTAGCTTGTGGGCGTTGTTTACATACAACAGCATTTGTTCTTTGAACTCTAAGCAGACTTTAACTTCTTTTGTTCAAGTTTTTCCCTGCATAATCTTGTCTCAGATAGTGCTGTTCCATCGCTACCAAACTATTATCATCTTTATCCTCTACTCCTTGATTCCTCATTTACCAGGTTCTGGACCTTGATCTTGGTTACATCTAAATATTTTTGTAACACTCAGGAGGGCAGCCTAAACAGCACCTTTTCCCCTCTACAGAACTGCCATGGCCTAGCACTGTTTGGAGTCTTACACCGCTTTTGACTTCCAAAAATTACCTGGAATGGAACTTCAAGATGAATAACTTCCTGCGCAGTCAGGGTCTTTATTGATTTGTTAGTGGAGAAACTGTTCTGAAACAAGATGAAAAAGGATGATTTGTAGTGGCAAACCTTGAATCAGCCAACAAAGCCCTTGCAATCATTAGAAAGAAAATACACAAGTGCCTTCTATCAACCGTGATAGCCAATGGAGGTGATCATGATCCTATCATCCTGTGGAACAAGATCAACAATCTTGGATCATCAAAGAAGGAATTGAATGTTTTTCAAGCTTACCAAGATTGTAACACCATCAAAATTGACCCATCCAATCTCTCTGGCTCAATCCCCAAGTACCAAGACACCATTGAACAAATTGATTTGTTGGACCTTACCTTAGATTACAGAAAAATGGTGCATCAAATTTTGAATAAACTCCCTTCATCATTGGATCAAATCAAGGACTCAGTTATCTTGCCTGGAAACTCAGCAAACATTGTCACCTACAAAGTTTTCTTGGATCTTATTGACAGTAAGGCTAGAACTATGCCTGTGAAAATTGACCCCCCATCAATTAACAACTATAGTCAAGCTACTGCCTTGCTCAAACATCAAAAACAACATCCCTGTTCACCTGGCCACCACAACCCTTTTTCCAACCACCCCAAGGAATGCTGCTTCAAACTCAACCCTCATCTGCACAACCAATTTTACAACCAATCAAAATCTAAAGGTTCCCCTCAATTTCACATGATGAAATAATTTGATACCTTGGTTTCAAACTCTCTTGGTCACAATTCTCAACTTGACTCTGCAACTCCTTCTAACTCAAACTCTCAACCAACCACGTACTAACATGTGAAAATCTACTAGTTAACCATAACGGTCCTAAATTGTTCACACATTCTACTTTTGATTACACTGTTTGTTGGCCTTCCCAGCCAAATGGATTAAGAGCAAGGGAGGATGTTGAGATAGTGAATTATTTTGCTCTTGATCTTTCATCCCCAAATCCCCACTCTGTCTTTTCATCTATTACAACCTCATCTTACAAGTTTTAGGGTACCTACTATGTATGGTTGATAGTTATTCCAGGTAACAATCTCCAGTTTATTATGTCACAGTGTTATTGCTGTTTATTACTCTCTGTTTGAAGATTGATCTGTTATCTTGGTGTGTTACTCTTGTCTCATGTATGTCATTGTTGTGACCTCAGGCCTTTTACCAACCTGTCCATGTCCAGACTTGCGTCTTCAGTGTTTCCTTTTTCTTTTAATTGTTCCAGGCCCTCTTCTCTTGGACCACTCTTATGAATATGCTTCTATAATCTGATTAGAACCACTTTGTGGGTTCTCTATTTGTTACTAATTAAACCATATTTTCTTTCAAAAACAAAATAAACACCATTGATTCTCATCTTCTCTCAACCATCATAACTATAGATCCGTCAATCCTGGCAACTCCTCCCAGGTTGTTTCACTGCTTCCTCTCAACTCAATAGTCTCTTATTTAAACATAATCAACAATTGATACTTTCTTCAGTTAAAGAGTACCATGTTAACTTTGAAAAATCTTTTACTGATAATTTAGACATAGAATATGTTGGAAAATACAAGGATTTATCCAAAAAAAATCTATTTGGAGATCAGTCAAGAGGGATTAAATTTTCTTGTCATTTTGAAGTATATTTTGTAACCTTCATATTGAGTTTCCTGGGAAAACTGTCCTCTTTTCCCAGGAAGACTGTCCCCCAACCCAAGTTAATGGCCTCTCTGGCCACTGAGTCTACACTTCTCCTGCTTTCCTTATCCCCTTTTCCTGACTTATTTGTGCCCTCAGTCCAATTATTTTATAACTTTTCCCAACATTTTGGCACTGCAGAATATATTTTCCTTCCTCTTTCCTGAAAAGGGAAAGGATGATTATTTTTCAAAAGAAAATAAAAAATAATAAAAAAAAAAAGAACCAAATTGAATTTTGTTTTTTGATGATTTTTTAAGCTTTGATGAAGCAATAAATAAGAAACTTTTGAATCATTGGTTGAGTTTTTTACAAAATCTTAGGGCAGGGGGGTGAGGTGAACTTCAAATTTCCCCAAAACCCATCTGTCCCCCTTTGCAGGAAAGGGACAGACAATATAGGCCACAGATACATAAAATGCAGGGGAAACAAATTGATATTTTGCACCACAATGTTGGTCTTTCCCAGTAAAACTGGCCCCTCAAAATATTCTCTGACAAAGATAAATTTTTTTCAGGGAAAATTAATATATAAACTGTGATCCATGATCATAGAGGGTTTCAAGATGGAAATATATACCTGATTAAGATTCAAAATAAAAAAGATAAATTCAAAAATTTGAAGCTTCTTGATACTGAATGATTCAAATAAAACTGCTATTGTGAAAATTTTTTATTAAAAACCATTGTTACAAAGTTTGGAAGGTGAAAAGAAGGACATAAAATTGATTAAATATTTATCACCCCAATTCAATAGGATTTTTAATTATTTTGAGCCTTATAGACAATTGTTCCAAAATATATGACCGTTTTTTTGGAGAAATATAATGCAGAATTCATGTTGAAATTAAAAAAGAAATAATGAACAGAAAATAATAATATATTCATTTTCTTCATAGGAATTTAGGAAAAATTTAAATCCCTTTTGATTTTCATCACATAATCCTTAATACCCTTGTTTGCTATTAATATCTGAAAATTGGTTGAAATTTGTATCCTTTTAATTTTAAATTGAATTCCTAGAAATAAATCTTAATGTAAGAAAATTAAAAAAGAATCCAGCCAAAATTTCACTCACAAGTTCAATTCTCATTCCTAAAATTTGGATGTGGTATTTATGTCAAGAGGATATGAATTTTCAAATGTATTTTCAAAGAAAAAAATCATGAGAATTTCAATTCTCATTGGAAGGAATTCCAGAATCAAAATTTGATGAGCTTATCTTTGAAGCTTTATTGAAGAAAATAAGATCTCAATTTATGAAATGAAAATTATTTAGAAATTTCTTTTCAAACAAAATATAATAATAAATAGCTTAAATTTGGAAGAACTGTAAATTTTGCCTTTTTTAGTTTTAGAAAGAAAAATAGTGTTTAAATAATTTTCAAAACTCTGTGAATATATGCATAAATAAAAGAAATTTAAGGATCTAATGAAATTAGAAGACTCTTTCAATCTCCTCAAATGATAAACTGCTTCTGAAAGTTGAAATTTCAGGGACAAGTAATCCTTTTCATCTAATCAAAATTGTTCATTTTCTGCTGCCCCTGCTTGGAAACCCATCTCTTTTGATCGTGGTTCCAATAACAATCCCCCCCACCCCTCATCAAAAGAAAATGATGCCATTTTCCTCCTTCAAACTTATTTTGTTTCACTTTCAATATTGAATTTAATTTTTTTTTGAACTTAAATCCCAGTTTGAGTTTCAATACATTAAAAAATTTCATAATTCATTTTTTGATCTTAATTTTTTCTATATTTTGAATTATACAGTCATAGCCTCCAAAGATAGATTTCTTTTTTAATTTGTTGATGTATTTTAGATTTAGTAGTCATTTAATCTGAAAAGTTTTTCCAATCCCTTTGATGAGGAAAATTGTAAATATTCTGGTCCTGAATAATGACTATTTTTCAATGGAAAGCCATAAGGGAAAATTGAGTGAATTTTCAAATTTTCAGATAAATTTTAGGTCTCTTTATTATCTAAGAATTATCATTGAACCAGGGAAGAATTTTTGGGAAATTTCATACTTAATTATGTGGATGTTAATTTTTGAGATATTTTTTATTTGAAGCTTAGGTTGTGAAAAATATTAAAATTAATCAATCTTTATATATTTATTGTGTTTGTCCAAGCAGGGAAGAAATGAATTCAAATACTAAATTTATTTATCCAAGGAAGGATTTTATTGAACCAAATATTTTGATTTGGATTGAATCCAGATGGATAAGTTTTTAATTATTTTCATTTCTGTGAGATGAAGGCTATTGAAGACGTCTCTTGTTCTCAAATTCAATAGGTTCTGGATCAGAAGGCACCTCCAAATTGTATTTTTGTGTTCTTAATTTTAGGGTGGATTATTTTTTAATCCCAAATATTTAATTTATTTTAATATAAAAACTTCAGAATGATTCTAATTTATCAAAGATAGATTTAATTCCCTCCAATGAATCAGCTTTGGTGATATAAAATCTGGTTTAGATGCAAGAAGAGTGGGATTTATTTAATGAAAAAATATTTCTTGAAGCAATGTCTCATTTTATGTGATGAAAATTTTATCTTTAAAGCTGATTTGGAAGCATGAAATAATCATCAAACTGGTATCTAAACAAAAATAATAGGGCATATCAGAGTTAGCAAACCTGCAATTTTTTCAATGGTGGGTTTCAACCCAAATCCCAATTTAAAACCCGCCATTAAAAAACCAAAAAATCAACTTATTTGCAGGCCGCTCTGACTCCCCTGTTTTGAAATAAGTTGATTTTTTGGATTTCTGAAAAAACCAACTTATTTTCAGGCCGCTCTGACTCCCCTGTTTTGAAATAAGTTGGTTTTTTCAGATATGGTATATAAAGTCCAGCCAGTTGAACAGATTTTTGTTGTTCCTCTTGAAGCTATAAATACCCACCACTTTCCTTCTTTTATTTCCACCCTGCTCCTGTTGTGCTCAGTCCAGTCACCCTCATCCATCCATCAATTCCCACATCATCCTCCCCAGCTCATTCTCTTATCTCATGGTCTTACCCAATCATCCCTCCAACCTCAATGCTGAGGAAGACAACAACAAAAACAACCACAACATCTACCCCAAACTCCTCCCTCCTCCTAATCCTCCTCCTCCTCTTCCTCCTCCTCCTCCTCCTCCTCCTCCTCCTCCTCCTCCTCCTCCTCCTCCTCCTCAGCCATCCATCACCATTGCTCCCACTCTCAATTGAACCTCTTCCCCCCCCAAGGCTCCCTTCACCTCCTTCCATCTCATCCTATCATCCCCTTGATCCTCCAAAAAAAAAACAGAGTGTCAATTGAGAGTTTGAAAAAATCCTGGTGAGTCTCTCTCTCATCAACTGCCCCCATTTGGCTCTCTTGATTTGACTCAAACTAACCTTCATCATCATACTATCAACTTGACTCTCTTCCTCCTCCAGGATACCATGCAAATCACCAAGGTGGTAAAAATAAAGATGATTTGATTGGATCATCTTTTCAACACCCCCCCCCCCCTCCCCCAGAGACTTCCTTCTCCCCTTCAAGGACAAAGGGGAAAAAAGAAGAAAAAGATACCATTGATGGAGTTTGAAATTTTGGCAAGAACCCCTGGCTTAGTTGTTGGTGTAAATTTAATTTTTTTGGCTTTTTGAAAGCAAAAAGAAAAAAAAATCACATCACCCATTTGTCTCCTACCAAGAATTTAATTGCTTGCACCACCATCAACAGTCTATTGGATCATCACATCAGTTCATGCCCCTATGATGTGCCCCCTCCTCCCCCCTCCTGCCATTTGTGAATGTTGATCTGATGTGATTGAGTGGCTAGAATGAAGATCATCCTTCCTGAATTCATCAATCAACTGATTGAAAAGTTGATGAAAATGACAAATTGATTTCATCAATCTCAACCTTCTCTCCCTGACTGTATTGATGATTTTATATTCATCATTGGTGCAAGATTCATCCTCTATCTTGTTGTGGGGTTGCACTAGCCCATTGGTCCCCTGTTAATGCCTCCCTCACTCCAAAGATTGATAGTAAAATCAACAAAATCACAGTATATCAAACAAAGATGGAGCTCTTGCTAGATTCAAAGAGATTGCAAGACGCAAAAGTTGCCCTTACTCAATTTTTGGTCTTGCAATTGAATCCCAAGACTTGATTTTTTCAAAGTGGCTCTATGTAAATTTCCCAGTTCATCTCACCATAAAACCCTTGTTTGGAAAACCACCCAAAATTGATCAAAGCTCTGCCACTGCCTGCCCCAAGAATAAGAAAATTTATTGAAAGATCCATTTCAGAATCAACTAGGGAGTGTTCTGTGTGAGTGGCTTGGAAAAGATGGATGTTTCTGAGGCACTCACAAACATAATCACAGCGAGTATCAATTTGGGGAATGTTCTTTGCAAGTGGCTTGGCAAAGATGGCCATTTGTAAGGCTCTCACAAACATAATCACAGGCAAAATAAATTCACTCAGACATTCATGATCATGATGTGTTGCTTCCTTTTAATTTTTGTAAATTGTTTTTTTTTGCAAATTTAATCTTTTGGGCTCTCACAAAAGCTCCTGTGTCTGAGTGTCTGAGGAATTCAGATGATTTATGGGACTTGGGGAGCAAAAATAGTTTGTTACTTTACTAATCTTGGCATGGATCAATCTATCTATTTAAACAGGAGCTTCTGTTTGGCAATTCTTGTTGGAGTAACTGATCAACAAAATCAACATGGCATCTGATAACTCTGGATCTAATTTGATGGCGTTTTTGAGGGCTTGAATGGAAAGATCCTCAAGTTTTTTCTCTTTCTTTTTAACTCCAAGTGAATACCAAGCTGAGGCCAAGTTGGGATCATTCAAGACTTCCTGCTCTTTTTGAAGTATTGATTCAGGTGAGCCAGACTGGGGTTCATCAACAATCAAATATTTCCATTCCTCATGGATTTTTGAGTGATTTTTGGTCCTGTCCAATTGAAAGATTAGAAGGTTAGCTTGTTGAAATTTGTAGCCAGTTTCAGCTTTGAGTTTATCCATCAGCTCCAAATATACCGTGGGGGAGATGGTCAAGATGGTCTCAGGGGCCACAATTTTCTTCATTGATCATATCACCAAGTTTGGCTTTGGTTGGGTTTTTGCCTAAGGATTGCCTGACAATACAAAGTTCCTTGGTGGTAATACTACTGTCTCCATACTTGTAAAATAAAGAGAAGGCTTCCTTAAAATTGGAGATTTTCTCTTTGGTCTATGGAGAAATATTTAGATTGGTAAAGGTTTGCAAGATATTCAAGTAAGGTGTAGGTCAGGAGACCACAATTGATTTGAGAATAATGATGGATGAGATATGGAGAGGCAAAAGGTTGATGGGAAAATGTGAGATTTAAGTGTGAGGGTGGAGAGGGGGTATGATGGTACATACAAGTTTATCTGCCATCTTTGATTGGAGTTAATTGTAATCTTGGGTTGGGATAAAGTTGTGGTGTTGGTCAGAGTTTATCTGTCCAATGAGCTTGAAAATCAATCTCTATAGTCAAGATTCAATGGTCCAATTTCCAGTAATGATTATGACAATGTGGAGGGGGAGGAGGAGGCAGCAGTGGTGGAATAAATGAGCCTGGTCAATGATGGCTCTCACTGGATGTACAATCCTAGTCTCACCCACCCAATGCTTGGTCCAATTGGAGGAGTAGGAGTTCCTAACACAAGTAGAGAAGAGAGTAGAGAAGGAGGAGGAGGATGGAGAGGGTGGTTTGAGGTGCTAGGATTAGATGATGATGAAGGTGGTGGTGGTTGTGATGAAAATGGTGGGTTTCATGTTTGAAACCCGCCATTTTTTTTAAACCCTCCATTTTGAAATACACCAGTTAAGGGGTATATTTATTTCAGAAACCCACCATTTTTAATGGCGGGTTGTGCCAAAAAAAATGGTGGGGTTTTTTTTAAATCCAATACACCCTAACGTTTTTTTTTTTGAAAAAAAAAACATTTTTCAGGATTTTGAGTCAGTGAAAATAATTAGATGATCATATATCTAAATCTGACATCAAATTACCCATTTTATTGAATAGAAGTATTGGCTAATTTTAAATTCTGTGTTGACTTTCTTAGTGAGTTTTGAATTGAGGCAGTTTATTTTTGAAATGCAGGATTTGCAAAGGGGGATGAAGGAAATGACTGATTTTGGTCAAAAAAGTAGCAGTGGTATTTGAGGATGAAGTAATGAAGTAATGAGGCAGAAAGTATGAGTTCATGGTGCCAGAAAAGTGATTCATACAAAAATCAAGGATGAGGATATCTATGATGAGTTTGGAGATGGAAGAAAGCAGTCAATAATGAGTGAATGAATGAAGCCCTAAATATGGTTGGATGGTTTTTGATTTCATGAGGATTTTTATGAAATTTATTTGAAAAATCTCATTTATTCTTTTTAGTAAGTCCAAAGAAATCAATGGGAAATAGGTGAGTTTTTTGGGGTTTGTACATGGAATATTGGGCTAAACAATTCCATTTAAAAAACGAAAGATATTAAAACTCTGATTTTCCATGCTATCATTTTAAATATCTTTTTTTTTATTACTTCATCTGAATTTTTGAATAAACTATATTACAAAATGTAAAATTCCAGAAAGTTCTGGTTGAAAAAGTGCCAACATTTGAAAATTGGATTTTATATTTCCCTAAAATGGTTTTCTTTTCTTTTCTTTTCTTTTCTTTTCTTTTCTTTTCTTTTCTTTTCTTTTCTTTTCTTTACCTTTATTTTCTTTTATTTTCTTTTTCTTCCTTTCCTTTTTTCTTTTTTTTTCTTTTATAATATTCAGGATTTGACAAAATTCAATTCAATTTAAATCTAACTATTTCAAATTTTGTAACACTCTATTTCACTTCAATCTCAACTCATATTTAGTTCTGTTTTTCATTTGGTCAGCAGTTACATTTTATTCCTCAATCCCAATTTGTTGCTCTTTTACCAGACCAATCTCAACTACTAATTCATTTCATCCAGAGATCCCGCGGCCTCCGCAGTCCTTCCGCGCAGCTTCTTCCCAACTCCCACTCAATGGTACCCGCATAGAAAACCTTAGGTTGATTATCTCTCCTCTTCTGGTCTCTCTCCTTGTCCTGGTCTCCTCTTTCTTGTCTTCCTTGTCTCATCCTTATAATCTTGATCCTCTTGTCTTTATGTTTCTCTTCTCCTTTCTTATCCTCTCTCATTCACTCCCTTGGTCACACTCACCTGAACACAATCCAAACTTGCAACTGAAAGCTTGGCACCATATTTTTTTCAAGGAGGAGTAAACTTGTCCATCTCCTCCTCCCAAGATCAATTTGCCAAGCTCACGTCACTAGTGCCAGACCAAGGCAACAATTGATATCTATCATTTATTTTTTCCTTTACTCTTTCTTCTTCATGTCTTTCTTCAGTTCACGCCTTCATTCTCACTCAAACTTACAGTCTGATACATCATGTGCTCTACTTCCTACTATCTCATATAAGACTATAGTATTACAAGAGTTTGTTTTATTGAATTTAAATAAAAAGATTTTTTGTGACTCAGGAAATAATCATAATGGTAGCAAGAGTCAACTCTTTATTCAAAACAACTCTTGAATTGATAAACAGGTCAAACTTCTTCAGGTATCTCTCCCAATGGCTGAAAACAAAGGAAATCCAATACACATCCCTCTTTTGGAAGACTCAGACAACAATTACTCAACCAGATCCAAGATATTCAAGCTGAACCAACACAACTGGCATGACTGGAAGAGTGCTTTCAAGGAAATCATTTTTGGGAAAGGCCACAAAGAAATTCTAGACACCAAGTGGATAAAAACCAACTCTCAAACCAAGACATATTGCCAAAAAAATGCCCCAGCCCTCAGTCTTTTACAAAACTTGGTCAAGAAAGATCTGCTGTCCTGCATTAAGTCAAGCATGTTGGACTTTAGTAAAGCTTATTGCCTACTTGCCAGCAAATGGGGCAAAAACTCACTAATTTTCATTGGGGATGCCTTGATTCAATTGTTCAATCTAACCTACAAGCCAGTTAGAAGCTTACAAGTACACACATCCTCCTTCAAGGATGCTTATGTAAACCTCACCAACATGATATACAGTCAACCTCCCAAAATTCAAGTCATGAAGGTCTCTACTGCTCTGGCGGCAGTATTCTTCATTAAAAGCCTAAGACAGGACAACCTAATATCCAGCATCACATCTACGCTATACAACATACAATCATTTACGCTAGAGGCCGTGTCAATGAGAGTACTACTTGAGTAATCCAAACAAGAATCAAACATTGTAGACTCCAGTTACTAACGCCTCAAACACTAAATTGGGATTTTGTCAAGTTGAAGAGAAAAAACCCTCCAAAGTGCCAGACCAGTCCTCATTTTCTGCTTACTTCTGGCCCCGGTCAATAGCCCCAATGCCAAAGAATCCCCAGCTACGTCCTAAGCCTCCTTCACTTTCCAACCAGATAGAATGACTTGATTGGGAACTCAAACAGCTCTGCTCTCAGCACTCCATAAACGTTGCTGAAGAGTGCTTGGAAGAACCTCAAACTGAAGATCAAGCAGACAATGCACATATGGTGGCTGACAAGTGCACTGACCCTGATGACTGGGGATTCCTCATAAGCAAGGACATCTTATATCACACCTCTGCCCCTCACAATCAAAGAATCAAACTGGTGTAAAACTCTGGAGCATCAAGATCTACAGTCTGCAATATCTCACTACTTCAAGACCCAACCCCTGTTGCAAAACAGGTGAATAAATACGGAGGTCAAATCAAGGCCACCCACGTTGGTAAGCTCAACATTGGGGTTACTATGATATTTCCTGTGTTCTATGCTCCAAAAGGTCCTAGGAATCTGGTCTCAGCCACACAGCTAGAAGATCACGGTCTACAGGTTGTTCACAAACACCGCATCATGCTTGTAAAACTTGCTGACTGCATTGTCTATTGCTTCCCACGCATCAGCAACCTTTACATCTTGTGCTACTCTCCCCCTCCTGAAATCTACCTGTCCAACATAAGTAGCACCTTGGTTGACTGGAACATAACTCTTGGTCATCTGTTGAATGTTTATCTGAAGAAATTCCTCCACCTCCACAACATACCAACTCCAATTCCCTTCCTGTCATCAGACCTCTGCAACATTTGCTTGGAGTGCAAGATCAAGCGTAAGGCGCATTCTAATCCCCTGCCTGTCTCAACAAAACTGTTTCAGAGGCTCCATATGGACGTCCTTCAGATCACTCCCCCATGCAAACAGTTGGTGTTGTATATATTAGCAATCATCAATGACTACTCAAGGTTCAAGCGGATTTACATCCTGAAAAACAAGTCTGATGCTGAGGACAGAATTGTGAGTTACATTCATGAAATAAAAAATCAGTTGGATGTGAAACCTGCCTTTATACACTGCAACCATGGCAGCAAATTTGGATCAACAAAGCTATGGGATTTCCTCTCAAGTTGCAGAATAGCTCTTGAACAGGGCCCGGCTGACTTTCCCCAATCCAACGGACTTGCGGAACGTTTCAATCAGACAATCCTCATGAAAATTTGCTGTCTCCTTGCTCAATTGGACTTACCAATAAAATATTGGGACAATACGGCAAGGTATTCCTCTATGCTGATCAACATTCTTCCATCTGCGTTGCTTGGATGGAAATTGCCGGTTAGCATGCTACTTAATGAAAATGCAACAATAGAACCTGTACAAAGCATGCTGACTCTAATTCTATTTGGCCTCAAGGTGCATGTGCACAACTCCCTGCCTTCAAATTTGGAAGTGCGTTCCAAGCCGCTACTTTTCCTTGGGTACAAACCCTACTCAGATGCTGGTTGGTTCCTGGACCCAAGCAAGCAAAGGGTGGTGGTAAGCCGGGACTTCAAACAAGGCCTCCTTGTGTTTCCCTACCAATCCACCCAGTCTCTGAAGAAGTCTCCCTCTTTTCTTCCACAGTGGGCATCACCTAACTCACTGCCTCTGGATCTTGTGGACAGGCCCACCAGCATGCTCATGCCCACCTCTTGGAGTTGGAAACTTGAACACCCTGTTGTGGTGCAACCTTCTGGTACTGCTGACTCTCCTCCACCCTTTGTGGCAGCCATTCCCAAGCCAATGGCAATCACCCCTACAGATTCAGACACAATTCATTCTCCGCAGGACCTGCCACAGTGTCAGTTGCCAAAGGGATAGGCGTACGTACCATACTACAATAAGGCTCCTTGGGAAATATCCGCAGACATCAACGTCACGGCCATCATCCCACACTCAAGGGGACTACACAGCAAGAGTGACAAAAATGAAAACACCAATGAAGCCCTAATCAGCAAAGTTGTATTGGTGGAGCAAGCCATGGCAGACCCAGACAAACCACCCAATTGGGTAAAATCTATGACGGAGGCAAATCAGTCGTTGCTTATGCATGAGACAGGGACCCTAGTACCGCAACCGGACAATGAAAAGATCATTGGGGGAATGTGGCAGTTGGTTTGGAAGAAGAACAAGTTTGGAAAGACTACAAGACGCAAGTCACGGTGGGTGTGTTTTGGCAATCACCAGGAATACCCCCAGCACTACGTTTACACATATTCTTTGGTTGGGAGAAGCAAGTCCCTGCAAGCTCTACTCTTGGCATTGGTGCAACACGGCTGGAACGTATATCAGTTTGAGGTCAAGATGGCATTCCTTTATGGTGATATTGATGCAGTGGTTCATGTGGCACAGGTGGTGGGATTTGAGGTTCCAGGTAAGGAGGACTGGGTTTTGCGCTTGAAAAAGTTTCTGTATGAAACCAAGCAGGCTCCAAGGTGTTGGTGCTTCCATATGGTGAAGACACTTGACTCACTTGGCCTGTATCCATTGACAGGGGACAAATTGATCTTTGTGAAAAAGTCAAAATCAATATGGATGCATTTACATGTGGAAAATGGGCTGATCCTTGGGAGCAATCAGAAAGAGATCAAGCTTTTTCTGAAGCTTCTGGGGGGGAAATACAAAATCAAGCTCCAGGAACGCCCTACTCAACATCTAGGCTATACTCTTGAGTGAAATCAAGATGGATTGCTGAAAATACACCAGCGCGACTTCACCAATAAAGCGCTAAAGGATAATGGTTTTGAGCACCTCAACGCTGTCAAAGTGCCGGCACCCATGAACATTCAAGACTTAGTAGGGCAGGACTCACCATATTTTGATGTGAAAACCCTGCAGAGGGCATTGGGTACCTTAATACATCTGGCCATCCACACACAACCGGATATACAGTTCACAGTCAATCTCCTGTCTCAATTTGCAAACAAACCAACACAGGCTCAGTGGAATATGGTTGAACATCTATTCCAATATCTGAAAGGAACAAAATCCACGTGCATACTTTTCACTAAGTCAACCAACCCTGCAGACCAACTGTGTGGATGGGCAGACGCGGACTATGGTCAATTTATCACAACCCAAAAATCAACCTCAGGTTACCTAATCACCCTATACGGAAACCCCATCAGCTGGACAACCAAGAAACAGTCCATAGTTTCTCAGTCCACAACAGAGGCAGAATTTGTGGCAATAAACTTGTGCGCAAAACAAATAAGATGGCTGTCTACACTCATTATTGCTCTTGGCATCCCAATCTCAAAGCCAAAAATAAAGAACAACAATCAAGGGGCCAACTTCATCAGTAAGGAAGCCCAACTAAACCCTAACTCCTGAAAAATTGAGATATGCTTTCAATACGTGCGGGACTTAGTGTCCAAGTCACTCATCTCCGTCAAACACACACCCACAGACAAAATGATTGCCGATATTCTCACAAAGCAACTTGGGTACGTTAAGGTTGTCCAGGCCAGGCTTCAGCTACATCTCACTGCCGCTGAATCTAGGAGGAGTGTCAGCTAGAGGTCCCGTGGCCTCCACATTCCTTCCGCGCAGCCTCTTCCCAACTCCCACTCAACGGTACCCGCGTAGACAACCTGAGGTTGATTATCTCTCCTTGTCCTGGTCTCCTCTTTCTTGTCTTCCTTGTCTCATCCTTATAATCTCTATCCTCTTGTCTTTACTTGTCTCTTCTCCTTTCTTATCCTCTCTCATTCACTTGCTTGGTCACACTCACCTGAACACAATCCATGCTTGCAACTGAAAGCTTGGCACCATGTTGTTGTCAAGGAGCAGTAAACTCAACCATCTCCTCCTCCCAAGATCAATTTGCCAAGCTTATGTCACTAGTGCCAGATCAAGGTGACAATTGATATCTATCATTTATTCTTTCCTTTAATCTTTCTTCTTCATGTCTTTCTTCAGTTCACGCCTTCATTCTCACTCAAACTTATAGTCTGATACCTCATGTGCTCTACTTCCTACTATCTCATATAAGACTATAGTATTACAAGAGTTTGTTTGATTGAATTGAAATAAAGAGATTTTTTGTGACTTGGGAAATTATCATCAATTCATCTATGAAAAAAGATGAT
Organism: Puccinia polysora; assembly: GCA_025617555.3. NCBI lineage: Eukaryota > Fungi > Basidiomycota > Pucciniomycetes > Pucciniales > Pucciniaceae > Puccinia > Puccinia polysora. Next base: position 52,150,851 of record CM062614.1, read on the forward strand.
TCCCTGAAAAAATTCAAAATGAGGCAGAATAAAAAAAGGTAACAGGTGAATATTGAGGCAAATTTCACCAAAAACAAGGAGTACCTTTGTAAGCTTGTCTCAACTAAAGAAATTTTGAATTCATATGGACATTTATATTGATGATATTTAGAAGAAGAATTTCCAGGATATATTCAAAAAATCTAAATTAAAAAGGGGGAAAAAAGAAGAAGAAATAAAAAAGAAAAAAGAAAAGTCAAAAAAGTAAAAAAAGTCAAAAAAGTCAAAAGAAAAAAGAAAAAAGAAAAAAGAAAAAAGAAAAAAGAAAAAAGAAAAAAGAAAAAAGAAAAAAGAAAAAAGAAAAAAGAAAAAAGAAAAAAGAAAAAAGAAAAAAGAAAAAAGAAAAAAGAAAAAAGAAAAAAGAAAAAAGAAAAAAGAAAAAAGAAAAAAGAAAAAAGAAAAAAGAAAAAAGAAAAAAGAAAAAAGAAAAAAGAAAAAAGAAAAAAGAAAAAAGAAAAAAGAAAAAAGAAAAAAGAAAAAAGAAAAAAGAAAAAAGAAAAAAGAAAAAAGAAAAAAGAAAAGAAAATGCAAAAGCAAAAGCAAAAAATGTACAAGTTTCCACAAAAAGGCATGAATGTATCACCAAAAAAAAGGGATAGATGGATACCTTCTGTAATTATTTTGAACCCAAGTTAGAAAGGAAAGCCAAAATTCAATTCAACAAATAATTATGCATGCTTTTTTTGTTTTGATTAAACCTTTTTTTTTTCTTTTTTTTCTTAGAACTTTTTGACTTGGGTCAAGTTTTTAAAAGAATCTGCTGCTTTGAATCATGATAACCCATCAAAAATAATAATCATAATCAATCAATCAAACATATAATTAAAATAATATGCTTTTTATGACTTGACCCCAGTGAGAAAATTTTGAAAACTTGAACCCAATCAAAAAAAAAAAAAAAAAAAAAAAAAAAAAAAAAAAAAACATCAGGCATGACATTAATCTTTATTTATTTTTTCAGAAAAAAAAAAAACTTGATGGTTTCTCCAGTCTCTTGGGTGGAAAATCATCCTGGAAGGCCTGAATTTATTAAAAAAAAAAACAATGTGTAAATCTAAGCTCTTATGGATAAATTCATGCCTTTATTTTATTTTAATGTTTTCTTAAAAAAGAGAAAAAATTGAAAAGGTATAAATTTATAAATTTTGAAGGTTTGAATATATCCAGGACCTAATCCAATCAATCAAAGCTCAAAATTCATCAAATTTAAAGAATTAGCAGACAGCTCATCTATCATGATGGTTTGGCTTTTCCTAAGATTCAAGTCAAATCACAGCGACAAACAGAACCAAAAATAAAGCTTTGGTTTGGAAAAAGAGGAACCCCCCCTCCCCCCCCCCCCCCCCCTCAAAAAACAAACAAACAAATAATCAACAGGACAAGTTTTTTTTGAAGCGCAAAGTATGCACGTCTCACCTTGGCCCTGCCGACCGATTCCTTGATGGATCCATCTCTCTCACCCTAATCTCCCTCGCATGCACATGCATGCATAAAAAAAAAAACTTGAATTACACTAGGCTTTTTTTTTTTTTGGAAAAGTTTCTATAGCGATTGGACATTTACTGAATAAATTATAACACGCTCCAGATCTAAATCGTACAAATAACCAAAGGAAGAAGAGGAAGAAGAAGAAAAGCCTACTGTGGTTATTCTACTTCCATCTTACTAGCTTTTCTCTCCTTCACCCAGGCTGTAATTCTTTCTTTGAGTTGAGTATCTAAAATCACAGAAAGATAAAGAAAAACAAACCACCAGCAGACGAGGCCAAGTCAATAGGTGATTGGATCCGCACGTAGACCTACAAGTCACAAGGAGAAAGACAGGGAGGGGAGCAAGACGCAAAGGTGATATGAAGGGAAGACGGATGCGGGCGACAAGCTCGTAAGGAAGAACGAACCAGGCACGACCTCTTCGATCTTCAAAGGCCTTCGGTTAAAAGGATCCGTAGCATCACTCAGAAAGTGTTGCTTGATCGTCGACAAATCGACCGTCGTCTTGGAGGTCGGTAAAATCACGGGTTCTTTCATCAAAGTCGCCATCAATGGATCTACGTGGTTATGAATCACATCAGGCGTTCGCAAGCCGATAAAAACCGGGTTAGAAATTTTAATCCATGGCCTCCTGCGATTGAGTAGTGGTAAAATTGAAGCCAAAGAGTTTCACAAACCTAAGAATTCATCCGGAATTTCACCGAACTCCAACTCTTCGTCGGCTTCCAATTGCCTCAACTCTTCAACTCTTTCGACCATTTTTGCTAACTTGTCGAGATCCTCGGATGATTTCAAGTTAGCTTTCTGGGCGATACGATTGGCTCTGGTAAACAATTCTTTGGTATAACTTCTGCCATCGTTTGAAATAGCCTCTTGAAATGGAGCTTTGTCCCACAGATTCAAGTAAACCTGTAATAAATCAGATAATAAAACCTTGGGCTGAAAGTTATACTTCTTGGGATCCTTTACTTTTAAGGATTGACAGGTGGGCCCAGCCAGAGTATTTAAATTGTAATCAAGCATGGCGGCCAATCGGACTACGATCTCTTCTTTTAAAAATGCATTGGGCGCTTCCTCTGTGAATATCTTCAGCATTCTCACGTTTTCGTTCGCAAGACTCAAAAAACTAGGGCAATGTCTCTCGCAAGATAGCAACTTGCTCTCCTCTTCCTTTCGCTCTGATTCTGGGAGTGCTTGCCAAGCCTCTTGATCAGCCATCTTGGTTTCAATGCGATGTACCTCTTGAAGCTGCCCAAGAGTATCATCCAAAAGGTAGGTCACATCGTTCATTAATAAGTTGGCGAATCGCACGAACGACTCTGTTAAGGATTGCTTCTTCAAGGCGGCACGGTGAGTTTGATTGTCCCACACCTTTCGAAGGATCAATGCAATATCTGTCCAGAATCGACGCAGCGGGTTAAATGTCCCAAGGAATGGCTGATTAAACGTAGACGGTGACTTACATCTGCGGGAGTAAACTAGGATCACGTGCAGAATCTGTCAGAATGGATTAGTGGTTTACTGAAGAGCTTTCGACTTACATTTATCATAAAATTGAGTGTGACTACCTGTGATCTCCACCTCTGAAGAAGAGAGAAGGCAGAGGGAAAATCGCAGAGAACACGTGAATAAATGTAAAGGAAACCATGAATATCACCAACGGGGAACTGACCGACGTAGATTTGCATCAAGGCAGGCATGAGATGCACCAACGCCAATGGGTGGTAGTTCAACGAATCACCTAGGATGCCATTTTGCCTATTAGGGATAGGCAAAGTATTGAAATACAGGATTTCAATAAACTTAGATTTAAGGTGATAATTTTTCAGATAAGGAGTTGTCAGGAACACAAGGGTGAAGGTCAAGAGTTCGTCGATCACCGCAGGCGATTGGAGTAGAGTTCCGGGCGAATGCCGCGAAATGAACGAATAAAATTCAATAACGTCTTCCAACACATATTCGGGTAGCATGCGAAACTCCAATGGACATTCATTTGGCAGTGGAAGTCTGAATCCAAGGTAATGAACTCTATCAGCTGTCGAGGAATAAAATCAAATGGCTGCAAACGCTGGAAAGGCGGTGATCTACAACTGACTTGACGGGAACTCGTGGATGTTGGTGAAGCGGATCCACCATCCGGACACACCAAGTCATCGCAAAGCTACAAAAGTTGTTACATTTACTCAAAAATTCGGGATCACACATCTGAACCTCGTAGGCTGTCAATTGGGCCTCAAGGTTGGCAATTTCTTTCTACTTCAAATTATTTCGGTAAGACCGTCCGAAGGTAGATCAGTCAACCCCAACGTTTCATGTTTTGTTGGATCAGACTAAAAGAGGGAAACCAGATAGGCCCCAACATTAATAACAATAACCAACCTTAAATTTATCCAAACTCGCTTTGCGGACAGCCTCATGAGGTGTTCCATCCCAGCGTCGATCTGCTTCAGCACGGACTAATTCTTTCTTCATATCTTCTATATCCCTAGCTTTTTTATCCCAATTTTTAGAAACGGCTAATATGGCGAGTCGAAAGATAGCAACATTGAGGAAAAAGATCTCGCTGATGAAATTGACCGATGGTAAGTCGTTGAGTGCTTCGAAGAATTCCTGGGACTCTTGTAGCGTGGCGTTGATTTTTGTCTCCTCCCGTATGTTTAGTCGAGTTGACCGCTTGAAATATAATGGATCAACTTTATCGATCTGAGTGAAAAAAGGCACCAAAATAACACAAAATGTGAATGTCTAGTCATCTGATAAGTCTCATACAGAGTGTGGTATGAAATGCGACTAGGGTGATTCCCAATGGCGGACCTTTGTAAATTGCGAGTCTAAGAAAGGGGCAGCGAATTGGAGTAGAACAGCTTGTGTATTGATGATCGTTCCATCCGAGGCAACAGTCATTCTGTCGACTTGAATGGCCGCTCGCTTTTGGTTGAGCTGGATGATTTGAGCCCATAGGTTGAGAACCGCTTCTCTCGCTGAGGGTCCGGACCGAACGATTCGATCAAAGATGTTATATAAACTCAACTAAAAGAAAATTTGAATGATCAGTCTCCCAAGACGAAGAAGGCCGATGAGTACGATTATGCAAACCTGTAATGAATTCAAAGTAGCTTGAAGGCCTTTCGAGGCTGACTGTAGATCGGCGTGGGGCCTTTCTTTGGGGTTACTGAAATACTCTGTGGCTATGTTTGGCTGTAGAAAACCCGGAACGAGATAGGAATCGAAATTCGTAAAATCACTTTGAAAAATCACCAGATAAGAAACAACATTACCACTCGATCGGGGAACGTGGATAGGGACAAGATTGGGCCCAGTAACCAAAAAAATTCGATCCTCCTTCCGTTATCGTTTGACTGAGCGATTGGCATCCATGCTTGGAGATTTGGAACCACTTTGGCGATTGGCTTGACCTCCATCAGGTCTTCAATAGTCCGAACATGAACTCGCCACTCGTGGCCACCAAGATGCCATTTTGACGTTAAGAGATTGACATCCATGGCGATCCGGATGAGGGTCGGACCGATGATATCCTCTAACCCATCATTATCAAAGCGACTAGACAACTGATGGATGAGTGACCACTTGTGCTGAGTCAGAGGATCTGTTGGGGCAGGATGAGTGAGTAATTTGACTAGGCCGTCGGTTCCAGATGCCGTACCCTCAGCGGCGGGGAACATGGTGGGATCCAGCGTAACGAAACCGATATAGCTAACTAGGAGCTCCTTGATTTTTTCGATGATTAGGACTTTCTCGGAGGGAGACGATTTACTGTTCAATGCCTTTGAACGCTCCTCCAGGGCACGAACCCAGCCTTTGGTCAGATAATCGAAGGCGGACTGATTTAACAATGAGGTTTGAGTTGGATCGGCAATCATATCCGATGGTCTTGATGATAAACGAGCGATCAACAATCGATCGGCAATGTCGAGTGTAAGAAGGCGAGAAGATCCTATAATTTGAAGGGGCTTGCACTCAATACGTACCCAGGTTCTTTATTTACCTATTCGAGTCGTGATGCAAGAGATGAAGAAACCTTTGCTTACCAGCTTCTTCTTCTTCTAGTTCTTGTTTCAATTCAGCCAGGTAAATCAATCCCGACTGAGATTTGGAGATAATTTCTTGCTAAGACCGACCCAAACCGACAAAACCAAGAATTGAGAGTTGTAAGTCAAGTCGGGAGCGGGAGTGGAAACATCAAGAAGGCTATTTTGTGCGTGCGTGTGTGCGTGTGTGCGTGTGTGCGTGTGTGTGTGTGTGTTGATAGTAAGAGAGAATAACGGGGAAGATGATGATAGGCGTAGGGGCCATGACTCACGTCCAAGGTGATTCTGAAAATTCTTGTCATCAGACCATGTTCCCATTGACGCAGCTCCTCCGGGCTCAACGGGGACGTCTTGAGGGAGGTTCTTGGGGTTTTTTCAAGGGTGGCTTCAGGTTTTGAAGGGTTTAGACGTGAGCTTGGTTTGATGTCTATCGGTTTTGAATTCGATGGTTTCCTCTGAGTTGATGAGGAGGAGGGGGAAGAGATCTGGCTGGTCTAAGTAAGATGTCGATCGAATCGAGCGTAGTTTTCGATCAGTCTCACAAGTTCTTGATGGATCAAAGAGGATGATCGAGAGACATACTTCCGATCGGTGCTTCGATTCTGATGAGCTCGATGAGGGTGGTTTGGGGGACTTGTTGGATAATTGCTGTTGTTGTTGTAGTTTGGCGAGTCTCTTGAGTCGAATCATCTCGGCATCCGACTGTGGGGTGATCGAGTTGGTACTTTCTTGATCCATGGTGATGATCTTGGTGTTCTTGGTTTCGTTTTAGTAAGTCGATTGGTTCTGTTCTTCTTGTTGTTGTTGTTGTTCTTCCTTGGCTCGATATCCTAATTTGTCGTCGTCGTGGGTGGGGGTGGTGGTGGTCATCAGCTGCCTGCCTCGAGTTCTTTCTTCTGCCCAACCTGCTGCTGTACTCAGCATGTACCGTGCGCCACCCGATGACATAATCAGGCCCCCAATTCCCTCGCACTGCAATATTCGATGTCGTCATCGATCGACTAGACTCCATCCCGTGGCTGGCAATACGTATGTACATATGGAAAGTTGATTGTTTTTGAAAAATAATCTGAAATTGAATGGGTTCGATTAAACTCAAACTATTTACAACAAACATAAATATGACAAAGATCAACAATTTCTTACCCTTTATTTTTGAATATATATGAATCTCCTCCTAAGAATAAAAAAATGATTATGCTCAGAAAGCTTTCAGATTTTTGGCTCAGTCATTTTCAACATTTAATTCATTTTAGTTAGATTTCCCTTTTCTTTTTAAGGTATAAAATCATTCATCAGATCAAGAGGAATTATTCACTAAAGTATTTTATTTCATTTGTCAATTTTAATTGGTTTTCAAGCAATGGGACGTTCCCCTCTTCAAAACCCACAAAACCAAAAAATTTTACAAAATTCTGTAAGCACTAAAAAAGGGAAAAATCCAAATTAAATCATACTGCAGAAATCAAATAGAATCAGAAATATTTTATGTTGGAATTTCATGAGTTCTCAGATACCCATCTTGATCATTTAATTAAAGTATCATCAAACACACAAAAAAGTCACATTAATTGGATATGCTTTTCCCATGAATGGAAAAATTGAATTTCACTACTTTTGATTCTTATAGTGCTATTCTGATTCTTGCCTAAAATTAAATATATTAAAAATAACACAAACTTCAAAAGAATGGCTTCATTTTTTCTCTTTCTGAAACATCTATTCTGGGGTATTTTCTCCCTTTTTATATTATTTTTCAAAAAATGGTAGTTGGATTCTTTGACACATCAGTAAATTTCTATCTTAAAGAACAGATGCTAAGATAAATTATCATAAAATTTAAAATAAACATGTGGTTTTTTTTGACTGGAAAATTTTTCCTTGAAATGTGTCTAAAAATCAAACTGCTGATTTTGGCCAATCAGCGGGAAGACTTACTTCCCACCCTGTACATACATAAACCCGCTCATTAGCTAAGTTTAACAAGCAATCTTCACCATTGCACTTAAATACATATGACCTTTCTAGCAAGCAAGCTCCATAAGTTTGCTGGATTTTCCATAGAGCTATGAAAATATATGTACCAAGCTTGTTAGCATCCATCCTCCATATCTCACCCTCCCCATCCCCCCACTGTTGTTGCATACATCACAAGTTCCCTCCTGTCAGGACATGACACACACACATCTCCCAATATGTCACATTAAGCTATAATGAGAAGTATATAAACATGTGTAACTAGAATCTATACACTCATGATTTATGGTTAGCTATCATGAAATTAATCTAAGTAAGGCAATAGGCTAATACCCCCCCCACTGTTCATTGATATAGGTATACCACTTCCCCCATTCCACTTCCAATTAAAATGTGATGTTTGTGTTGATAGAATTTCATCCAAAAGTTTTGATGATGAAGTGGTGCCAGCTAGGGACCTACCAATGTGGCACAAAATTGAGTGTTTTGGGTTTCTATCTAGCTGCTACAGCCTTATAGATCATACAATTTTGAAATGCACATGATATAATGCTTTCTAGCCACTTTATTTAGCTATGGAGTTGATACCTGAAGTGAAAACCCATGAAAAAATTGATGATTTTCTAAAACCTGTTGGAATGGCTACCCAATGTTTTGGTTTTTTTTTTGTAAAACTTGTGTGGTGCCAAAAAAGACTTGCTTGGTGCCTAGAAAAGCAATTTTTTGGCCTTGTCAAGCTACACTTGGTACAGGGCCAAATGAGCTGGATGCCTTACCAGTTTGTTTTGGTCACTGACCAAAGCTAGTTGCACCAACCCATTCTCAACAATAATATTTTTGGACTGTTTTTTTTTTTCAAGAAAAACCATTTTTGTTATTTTTCATTTTTTATTTTTTTGGCCATTAATTTTAAATCATTTTAAATAAATCAATAATTTTAAGCAAAGAACTTTTTTTTTTGAAAAAAATAAAAAAAAATTTAAACAAAAAGGGGGGAAGTTTAAGGATCTTCCAAGAGAGGGGATATAATAGGCTGCATCTCAAGGAAAATTCTGTAAAATATTTTCACATCAGAAAAAAAATTGCAACTTGATTGTTAAAAAAAACGAAAGAATTGGAGTGAGAGGAAAAGTGTGAGGTTGAGACCGGGGGTGCAAACAGCTTTGATCTGGGTCAAGACAAAGTTTTTCAGGTTAAAAGCTCAAGCACCAGGAAGCCCCACCCAATCAATCCATTTGTGTGCCCATAAAAGCCAATTCAAATTTGAATTGGCACCCAAATGGGCTTTATAAACTACATTTAAATGAGAAACCTTATAAGAAGCTATAGGCATACACATATTCTCACAACTAAACTTGAAGTTTGGCCCAAAATTCAGAACATATCTAATTTTACTCAATAACCTTTCATTAGATAAGCTCATTGAATAAGATTTTTAACCAAAAAAAAACATAGAAATAAAGGGATTTGGAAAATATAAAATACAATGAATATACTGGTTAGAACTTGGTGTGATGTACCAAAAAATTCTCAAGTTGGAATGGTAAATCCACCACACACTTTAAGATCATCAATGTCTACCTTGAAGATACACAAAACCACACATTTAAATAACCTTCCATGTCTACCTCAAGGCTACACCACCAATGAACAAAAAAGAGAATTGAAAAATAAGCATTTACCAATTTCCTCATATTCAAGATGTGAATTACCAAGACAATAATGATTATACTACTTTACATCACCAAGTAACTGGCCACAAGATGCATGACCAATCAAATCCTCCTTGAAATTGAGGAATTCTCTCACCATACAAACAATGAGAAAATAATGGTCTAAAAAAGGAAATACACCATTAATAGAATCAAGCACCAAAGGATACAAGTCCAAAAGAATATGATGGATTAGTAATTTAATCCAGATGTAAGATACCCTGAGCAAAAGTTTCAAAGAATTTTTGGAATGAATAAGAGCCTATTTTCAAGGGCTGGTAAAATACCCAGGATACAACATCCATCATTGGAATTAAATTTTTCTATTTTTTGAGTTGAATTTATTCTTTTTTTTCCCTCAACATTAATGGTAACTTTTTCATGTTTGTTGGTGATTTTTTTAAATCATTTTTCTCAAAGGAATACTGTGTTGGAATTTGGATTTCTATTAAATTTAATCCCACAATTGTTATTCATCAATAACCTTACTACTTCCCCTCTGATTCAATTGATAAATTTCCTTTGATTGTAGATATGAGCAGAATAAAAAATCCAGAACAAATTGGTTCATAATGTTCTTGAAAAAAATAGGGCATATCAAATTTAGCAAAAACACCATTTTTAATGGCGGGTTTCTGAAATACACATACCCCCTAACTGGTGTATTTCAGAATGGCAGGTTTCATTAAAATGGTGGTTTTCAAACAGCAAACCCGCCATTATCATCCATCCACCATCCATGGCATGCAAAACACCCATCCACACCTCCAACTCATCAAATCCATATGCATGATACACATCTCATTTCCATTGCTTCACATCTCCATTGCTTCACATCTTCATTGCTTCAAATCTAGATCACTTCACACACATCCCATCATCATCACATCACCATCTTTCTCAACATGTCCAATCAATCTCCCCGGCAGCAAGTTGAAAACACAAAAAAGCTGACTGAAATTTTTTCACTATTTGACTTGGATTCAGACTCCAATTTGGAATCAACTTGGTTAGCTTTGAATTCTCTATTGGAAAAGCAACAAATGGTTCCACAAAGACACACTCTCCAAAACCCTATTTATGAAAGGCAAAAGCTTCACCTACTGCCCAACTTAAGCTTCCAGCAACTATTCCAAACTTTATTGCCTTTTTTCATGAAATTTTTGGAGATGATTGAAGACCACCACGTCTTCCAGAATAATTCTCAGAATCCTCAATGCAATCCAGATATCAAACTGGCTGTTGCTCTTTGTAGATTGGGATCAAATGGAAATGGAGCAGCAATTCATTGATTAGAAAATCTATTCTTGGTCATTTATGGATCCATTGACTCATACACCAAAAGAGTCATGGTTCCTATACTATCTTTCTGTTTCTTGGTCCTTTGTTGGCCAAACAAAGAAGAAAGCAATGAGATATCTCAAGTAATGGAGACTGAAGGCTTTCCTGGTTGGATTGGCTTTTTTGATGGAACCACTATCCCCTTGAGTCAAAAACCAAAGCTAGATGGCAACCATTATTTTGATTGGAAAAAAAGGAAATTGATTCATTTTCTTTCCAAAGCCTTTGATAATACACTGACCAAATATGTTTTATTGTTTTGTATAGATAATCTGTTGCACTAAAAATTTTTTGTGATAAAAACAAGAACTTCATATCCCTCCATGCTGGCCTTCTGGGTACCTGTAATGATTCATATGTTTTCAATTGGATGTGGATTGACCAACAAACAGATAAATACTTTGACCAAAATAAATTCCTTCTGGCGGATTCAGCTTATGCTAGCAGTAAATATGTGGTTCCAGCATACTGCAATTTTTCAACAAATGATCAAGCCAAAACTGATTTCAGATATCATCTTGCCCCATCACAAGTTTGGATTGATCATTCCATAGGAATCCTGAAAGGAAGATGGGCCAGCTTATGGGAGATGCAAAAACAGCTCCAATTTTCCAAAGACATGAAGTTCCTCATCAACTGGATCATCATTTGTGTAATCCTTCACAAAATTTGTGCCAACATCAAAGATGAATGGGACAAAACATTTGAAGAAGATATTCCTGATCCTCCTCAAGTCATCCCAGCCTCATCTTATACCTCTCCTTTGGCCATGAGAGAGCAGATTCTACCCCTCAGACTTGCTCACTTTGATGAGTAGCATTGGGTTTTTAAATAGGTAAAAAATAAAATCACCCAATTTTTTTGGTTTTGGTTGTTTAACCCAGAATCCTATGCTGACTCCTTTTTTTTTTTCTTTTTTCTTTTTTTTTTTGGTGGACTTAGACAAAAAACCAGAACCAAAACTTTGAAAAAAATCCATCTCACCCAACCAAAACACCAGTCCAATCCTCCCTCCTCCTCACAAAACCAAACCACCGGTCCACACATGGCTCCTCCTCACCAAACCACCTCACCATCCACCTCCACCTACCTCCAAGTTCACCCAGTCATCCTCCTCCTTATTCTTCTTAGCTCAGTGCCCCAGGTAAGCCCCCCCTCCTCCTCCTTGATTCATCAGAGCTGGCCTCCACCCCTCCTCCTCCTTTCACAAGTTCCACGCCGTTCATCCCTCCTTTCTCAGCCCCACCAGTAAGCACCCTTGGTCAGCACCACTGGCAAGCACCCCCCCCCTCCTCCTCCTGCTCTCCTTCTTCCCCCTCCTCCTGCTCCCCATCCTCCCCCACCACCACCTTTCAGGGCAATTTGCAAGTTATCAATTGATTTGCAAGCAAATGGTTGATTGCTTGCCAATTGACCAACTGGTTACCTGCCCCCCCTTCAGCTCCTCCTGCTCCTCCCAGTTCTTTACAAGTTGACTGATGATTTTTTTTTGGCAGGAGATTACCAGTAATTTTCTTGTTATTTTCTATGTTGGTTGATCATCTAAGTGGTTTATACTGGACTGATGATTTTTTTTTTGGTAGGAGAATTGCCAGTATTGTTTTTGCTATTTCCTATGTTTTTTGATCATTTAAGTGGTATACCAGACTAATGACTGTTTTTTTATTCAATGCAATGCAATTGGACATTCCACCACTTTGACCACCCTTTCTTCATGGCCTATTCTTCACCCACCAAGGTCAAAATATTAAAACTAATGGATTTCCATCTTGATTCTCACCCTGATCAAATTATACGGTTGGGAGGGAAAAAGATGGAAGGAGATAGTTTGAAAAACATACAGAGAAGTGGGAAGAAAAAGGCTTTCCAGAGAAGGAGGGCTCAAATGCGTGATTCTGAAATTGAATTGGAAGTGACTGAGGAAAAAATTCATGAAAAGGTTGTTTGGTCTTCACGCAAACTACGTCCCTTGAACCTTTATCCATCCATTGTCAAGAAAATTCAAAAACATAGACCTGAAGAGTTGGAACAGGCCAAAAAGAAGATCAAACCAATCCATTTCTTCAGCTCTGGAAAAGTATATGTTCAAGATCAATTGGATCATGATGATATGGTTTCCATCATCCAATCTATCCCTTTGAATGAACTCTCTGAGAAAAAGAAGAAGGACATCAACTCAGTAACAACATTCCTTCACCAATCCAAAAAAAATTTCAACACTGTTTGTCCCTCAAGATCTTGGGGTGGGAAAATGTGGGCAATTGGATGGCAAATATTGATGCACCCTTCTGAACTATTTGGACAATGTTTGAAGAAAGATTTTGTCAAATCTTCCCCTAAAGAGTATTATTTTTGAACCTTAGGTCTGACAAGGTCTCTCATATATTGGGCAAAATGTTTCAAAAATTAGCCAAACTTGTGTTTGATTCCAACTGTGAAGCTATGATGGAAAAAAAAATCCCTTCCTTCTCCTCAGTGGAATTTGGATCTGGCCTTACTGCTTTTGACTGCTCACCTCACATCACCTTCACTGAGTGGACTTGCAGGGGGAGTGTTTCTGAGGCGCCATTTAAGAAGAGCAAGTGGGATGAAGTGATGAAGCAATAAATCAATGACAGTTAGGATGTGATGAAAGGGGGGATGAAGTGATGAAGCAATGAAGCAATGAGAGGATGCATTTGATGAAAGCAATAAAGTGATGACAGTGATAAAGCAATGTGAGATTGATGAAGTGATGAAGCAATGAGAGTGATGAAGTGATGAAGCAATGAGAGTGGTGATGTGATTAAGCAATGAGAGTGTTGAAGTGATGAGGATAGTGATGAAGCAATGAGAGTGATGAGGATAGAAATGAAGCAATGAGGATAGCAATGAAGCAATGAGAGTGATGAAGTGATGAGGATAGCAATGAAGCTATGATAGTGATGAAGTGATGAGGATAGCAATGAAGCAATGAGAGTGATGAAGTGATGAGGATAGCAATGAAGCAATGAGAGTGATGAAGTGATGAGGATAGCAATGAAGCAATGAGAGTGATGAAGTGTTCCAATAAGGTTGGAGGATGAAACCAGGAGTGATGATGTGGAATGACATGTGGTTGAGCTGTTGAAGGCCTTTATATACTTTATTTGAAAAAACCCATTTATTTTCAGGTAACTTTGACATTTCTGATGTGAAATAAGGTGGGTTTTTTTGATTTTTGATGGTGGGTTTGAAATGGCAGATTTGGGTTGAAACCCGCCATTAAAAAATTGAAGGTTTGCTTAACTTTGATACACCCTAATATGCAAATTCATATCAATATGCTCCAGCTGATGAAGGGCTCAAAAAAAAATAAAAATAAGAAAACATGGAAGTTTATAAGGTCCATTGTTTTTTTTTTTTTAATTTATATTTATGGAATTAAATGGGCTTGTCAAAGGTTCCCTCAAAATTTTTAAATCAAATACTAATGAAAATTAGAATTACAGACAATGGTTTGAGAATAATTTTCCTCCCTTAAATTGTAAATCTGGAACTTTTTTTTTCTGTTTCCCAGAGCTCTTCATGATTCTAATAGTGCATGCCAGAGTTGGTAAATCTGTCACTATAAACCTGCCATTTTCTTTCTTGACCAAACCCACCATTTTAATGGTGGGTTTCTGAAATACACATACCCCCTAAATGGTGTATTTCAAGATGGTGTTTTTCATGTAAATGGTACATTTCAAACATCAAATATGACATCTATGCATCAAAATCTGATGAACTTTTGTTTATTATTTCTGAACTAGAGCCAAGACTGATGGAGAGGAAGGATTGTTAGGGGACAAAATAAGACATGGAAACAGAGATGAGAGACAAGAGGATCATACCAGAGTGTTATACCCAATAAAACAAGGAAAGACAACAAGACAAAGAATAAAAAAGAGAATAAGGAGGCCCCAGGAGTCTCAGAAAATAAGTTACAGAGCCATCTGGGTTTCACCCTCTGATAACAAAAGAGCTGTTGGTTAGTGAGGATTGAAAGGAGGTGAAGTTTGGTCTTCATACCAAATAGCCACAGAGTGCGCATGAGGTTCAAGTATTCTGGACAGGACAAGGTTTGATTCTGGAAAGGGAAATAGTGGTGAGTGAATGTTGAGGGTAAGATGAGGGTGAGAGTTAAAAAGGAAAAGAAGGGATGAGTGGGGATTCTAGTTGATGAAGGAATCCCAATGATTGATTGGATGTTGTCAATGAGGAAGGAGAAGAGAAAGGAAGGGGAGACAACTCAAGGAGAGGAGCAGGAGGGACAGGAGGATGAACTTTCACAGATCTGGTGACATGTCTTATGAGAGCAGAGGAGAGATGCGCATCTCAACACCCCCCATTCTTTGGATGAAGATTGATCATAACTGACTCAAGGAAATGAAGGAGGGAGTTTCTGTTGCAAGCTTTTGTTAGACAGTTGGCCATCATTTTGTTTGATTTAACAAGTGAGATAGATATTTTTCCTTCACCAAAGAGTTCTCTCAATTTTTTTGCTTTGATGTCAATGTGTTTTTTTTTTTGGATTTGTGACAGAAGTGTTTAATTTTATCCTGCACTCCTTTGTTGTCAATCTTGAAGTTAGCAGGTGAAAGGGAGGTGTTCCTGAGTTCTTCAATGAGATGTGTCATCCACATGCTCTCTTGGCAGGAATTGGACAGAGCACAGAGATCAGCTTTGGTTCAGGAAAGAGTTATGTTTTTCTGACTACAGCTGCACCAGGACAGGAGAAAACCTTTCCATAGACACAGATATCCACTCCTAGACCTTTGGGTGATAGGATCATCCCCCCAGGTGGCATCACTGAAATACTGCAGATGGTTGGTATTGTCTGACGTGGGTTTTAGAATTATACCAAGGTTGATGGATCCTTTGAGATATTTGAAGAAGTGTATGATTTTGTTCCAGTGGTTGATACTGGGATTGTTATTAAACTGAGATAAAATTGAGACGGCTGGAGCCAGATCAGGTCTTGTTCAACAGGAAAGAAAATTGAGCATACCAACAAATGATATATAATTGTGGCTGAGGTTTTTGAATTTTTTAATTTCTTTGGCAGATGCTGGAAGCAGTTGGAAATTGGGGGAAAGTGGAGTTACAACAGAATTACATTCAGTTAGGATCAGCATTGAGAGTCGTTTTTTTGACTAATGCTTTTTGACTTAGAACAACAGCGTTGGGTTGAAAGGAGACAGTCATTCCAAGAAGATTGTCTGGAGAATGAGCAGAAAATTTGGGAAATTGTTCTAAGAATTGTTTTTCAAATATTTCAGTATTCCCTGTGACCAGTAGATCCTCTACATGAAAAAAAGAAAGGATGATCAATTGTTCTTGATGAACAGACATGGATGTGATTCTGATGGAATGAAATCAATCTTTTTAAGCCAATCAATTAAGGTTTTTTACCAATGGGCTGGGGCTTGTTTCAATCCATATAGGGATTTTTTTAATTTAAGGAAAGCAGACAAGTGTTTGGACCATTTTGGATTTTTTATTTATATTGTTTTGTTGAGTGGGGCATAGAGAAATGCAGCCTTCACATCAAACTGTTTAAGAGGAAGCTTCTTGTCCATGGTGAGAGTGAGAAGATCCAGGAGAGACAAGAAATATCCAGTGGGTGCAAAAGTTTCAAAAAAATTGATCCCTGGTTCTTGTTGGAAGCCACCAATACAGAGTCTGGATTTTTTTCTTTCAGGGGATGAGTTTGTGGCTGGTTTGGTCTTGAGTAAAAGAATGGTATCCAGATATCTCTCTGGGATTCCATCCTAATCTTCACAAACTTGTTTGTCTTCAATGGAGTTGAAATTGGATTTGATTTCTTTGTTGTATTTGCCGGCCAATTTTACAAGGTATGTATATTTTTCTGGTTTGACCTTGTCTGTCCTGTCTTGTAACAGATATCTGTGACCCATTTCTTCTTGGTCATCTGAGGAATTTGAGATTGTTGATGATTCTATGACTTTGGAGTTGTCTGGGGTGACAAGGAGATCATTGGAGGATTCCAACAGATTAGCGGTAGAGAGATTGGAATTCTTGATAGGTGAGTTGTTGGAATCTGGGAGAAGGAATTCTGGTTGGTCTTAAATTTCTATTGAGATGGGATCCCAGTCTGGGACATGTTGAATGGATGAGTCTGTTGGAGAGATATTAACAAATTTGACGTGTTTAGTGGATACTATGCAAGAGTCTTTAGTTAGGATTTGATAGGATTGTAATTCATTGTCATAACCAATGAGCAATCCACTTATTCCCTTGGGATCTAATTTGGATCTGATCTGATTAGGATGGGAGAGAATGACTGTTTCAATGCCAAGTGGCTTGAAGAAATCAATAGGAATGGTGCAATTCTTGAAGTTTTCAAAGTGACTTTTTTTACTTTTATGAGAGGGAAATTGATTTATTACAAGAGTGTATGCCTTAACAACTTCATGCCAATGAGTTTTTTTGATTCCCGAGTCAATCAGAGTTGTTCTGAGACATTCCATGATGGTCCTGTTGAATTGCTCAGCAAGACCGTTCTGTTCTGGAGTATAGGAATCAGATTTTTGTAGGCGTATGGCGTTTGTCTCACAGAATATTTTGAGATTCCTGTTAACAAACTCTGTTCCTCAATCAGAATGAAGAATGGATGGGTAGTAACCAAAGCGTTTGCTTTCTGGATTAATGATATTTTTTTAGGATGTCTGGCAAATCACTCTTAGAGACACACAGAATGGCAGAACAGTATCTGGTATTGCTGTCTACAATAGTTAGCAGGTATTGATGTCCAATTAGAGAAATGGGATGCAGAGGTCCCATGATGTCTAGGTGGAGTTCTTGGAAGGGTTGACTTGCAGGTGTGTGCTTGTTCTTAAAGGATTCTCTAGTGATTTTTCCAAGGGCACATGCCTTGCAGCTTTGGTCAGGTTTAATAGGAATGTTTAATTTGCTTCTGATTTGACTGTAACTTGCATGAATGAGTGAATTGTGGATAAATTCACTATTGGACAGATGAAATTCAAGTTTAACATTGGGAAGATCAACAACAGGGATATTTTTACAATAGTTTCCAATGAGAAAGGCAAGGCTGTCTTTAAACACATGGAAGGAGTTTGTTTTGAAGGATACAGTGAAGCTGTCAAGTAGGAGACATCAAACAGTGATGAGATTAGCAGTGAGATCTGGAACAAGATAGAAATTTTTCAGGATAATGCTATTGTTTTTTCCTTCAATCTTGACGGTCCCTAATCCTGTGATCTCAAGCAGTTCACGGTCAGATCCTTTTCTCACATGTCCTATTTCTTTGTATTCAATGGCTATGAAAATGTCAGGTTTGCAGGAAATATGCAATGAGGATCCAGAGTCAAGAATACATTTGGTTGGGAGAAAGGAATTATCTTTAGTGTGAAAGAAACTAACAGCATTAATGCCTCCATCTTCATTTTTCCTTTTTAATTAGGCATCTTGCAGTTTGGGATAGAGAGCCCAACAGTTTGTGGGAGAGTGCTAGGAGTTTGGATTGTTTTTTCCACCGGTGCATTTGGGTAGAGGAGGTCTCTTGTTCTGTATTTGAAGTTCATTTAATAGGACCTTATTCTTGTCTTTGTTCCTAAGATTGTTGGAAAAGATCTGGAGATGATCTAGGACAAGTTTGGAGGTGATTTCAATGCCGGAATGAGTAATCTGTTGTTTTACTACCTTGAGGGAATTGTGGAGCTTGTGAAGGAGCCTGTAGGCCAGGATGTCTTTTTGAAGATTGATCCCAACCTTGTGTAGTTGGAAAATAGAAATTTTGGATGAAGTGATGAAGGAGGGAATGTTGTAGATATTGAATGTAAGATCATGAAGAATGTCAAAGACTCTGGCTTGATTCAATGATTCTGAAGAGGGAAAGTGTCTGATGAAGGCTTTCCAGATGAGTTTTGCATCCTTTTCATTCTAAAAGTTGATGACATTTGCATTTACAGAGGGGTCTAATTTAGAGGTGAGGATAGATCTTATGTAAATTTTGTCTTTCATGGATAGAGGTGTGTTCTCAGAGCATAGGGCCAATTGAGTTCCCTGAATATCAAGCATGTTTTCAACTTGATTTCTCCAGAGGGAGAAGTTTTCCAAGGTGAGCATGGGAATTGATTCAATGGCGTTTTTGAGAATGGTCTGAAGTAGAGGGTCATTGGATTGTATTCCATCTTGGTTCATGTTGTCTTGTCCAAAGAGGTGCTTTTGACTGTTAATTGTGATGAAAATGTGTTTATTATTTCTGCACTAGAACCAAGACTGATGGAGAGGAAGGAATTTTAGGGGACAAAAGAATACAGGGAAACAGAGTTGAGAGACAAGTGGATCATACAAAGTTTTATACCCAATAAAACAAGGAAAGACAATGAGAAAAATAGTAAAAAAGAGAATAAGGAGGCTCCAGGAGTTTCAGAAAATAAGGTACAGAGGAATCTGTTGGATTTCTGAAGAGGAGGAAAATTATTTAACAAATTTAAGAGGGATCAAGCAACTGGGAAAGACACAATCAAAAGAGATGTGAAGAAACAAAGAAGAATCTTGAGAGTTTTGAGGGTCTAATTGATTTGAGGAATTCAGTTGATTGGAGTGGTAGGGCCAGTTGGTTGACTTGAGCGTAGGAGGGCTTGAGTTAGACTTATGGCTGAATAGAGAGGAGACAATTTGTCTTGCCAGACAGATTGTGGGGATTAGAAGAGGTCAAGATGGTGGTTGCAAGATTGGAGGTGGAGATTGGAAGATGGAATGAAAGGAAAAAAAAGAAGAAGAAAATAAGAAGAAAAATGAAAGAGGAAAAGAGTTGTTGATCCAGAAGAGGAGAAGAAGAATCATTGGATGAGATGGAGTAGTCAAACATCACAACAAGGGGGAGAGGTTTCAAGCAAGGTGGACACTGGTGTGAAATTCTTGTGATACTTTCAGAGAAAAGGAGAGTGCGTGGGAGAGAAAACAGACACACAAAATACAGGAAATTATTTGAAACCCCCTGTGGCTGGTAAGACTGAAGCCGTTGAAGAGGAAGAGTTTGGACTAATTAGGTTGAGAAGGAAATGAAGAGAAGAAAGAGGGAGAGCCTTAGTGAGACCATCAGCTCTCATTTCTGTAGCAGGAACTAGTTTAATAATGAGATTTCTTAGTTCAAGCTCCTCCCAAAGAGCTTTTGTTTTGATATCTATATGCCTAGTTTTAGAGTTGCAACCAAAATGTTTGAGTTTGTCTTCTAAACCTTTGTTATTGATGAAATGGGTACTTGGTTCTACTTTCTTTTTCCAGAGTTTGGATACAAGATTTCTCATCCAGATGGATTCCAAGAAGGAATCAACCAATGGATTGAGTTTGGCCTTGGTAGTCAAGTGTGTTATATTGCGCTGCTGGTAGCTGCTCTACAAGATGAGAGAGCCAAATAAAAGGGCTAGATGGCCTGATTGTGATCTTCAAGTCTCCAAGTTGTCACTCCACCTGGCATTGCTGAAGGACTGAATTTGAGTGTTGTTGTGGTGGATTTGGAGGGTGAGTTTGAGGCTTTTGGTCGCTTTGATGTATTTCCAGCATCATTTAACTTCTTTCCAATGAAACAAGCCAGGCTTCTTGCAGAATCTTTCTAGGCTGGAGACAGCAAAGCTGAGATTGGGGCCAGTAAGACAAGCAATATAGTTCATCAGAAATACTGCTGGACAATATTTGATATTTAGTGATTTGAATTCCTTGCGGTCTTCATCCAAGGCAGCGGCCTGGTTTCCATTGATTCTAAGAGGAATAGATGAAGGATTGCAGTTGGTTAAGTGAAGTTCTTCCAGTTTGTGATCAATGTTTTTGGGCTGAGACAGAAGTATTTTATTATTTACTTGTTCATATTTCATTCCAAGGATTGTATTGGGCTCATGATGACTGGAATTTGGAAAACTGTTGAGAAACTTTCCTTTGAAACCATTTCCAGAGCCAACTAAGATAAGATTGTCAATGTGGAAAAAAAGACTGAGTTGCTGGATGAATTTATGTATAGGCAGGGATTGGAGATTGATTCATGAAATCCTTGTTCTCTGATCCAAGCAGTAAGAGTCTGGAACCAATTAGCGGGAGATTGTTTAAGACCGCACAGCAATTTATTTAGGATGAGATATTTATACTTTCTTTTGGAACCTTTTGGTCATTTTATTATTACTGTGTTGGATAGTGGAGCATGTAGAAACGCACTTTTGACGTTGAACTGCTTGATGGGTAGTGAGTGGTATAATCCAAAGAGTAGGGAGATTTGTAGAGACACAGCCTTGCCTGTGGGAGAAAAAGTGTCTTTTTAGTCTAAGTCGTAGATTTGGTTGAAGCCTTGGACGAAAAAGCAACTCTTGTAAATGAGAGGATCTCTGTGACAATTGTCCTTGAGAAAATAAAACCAAGTGGTGTTGAGCAGATTCAAGGGTTCAGGGCCATTATAGTTGTCCCATACAGCAAGACTTTTGATACTGTCCAACTCACAGTCCATAGAAGTGACCCACTTAGATGAGTCAGGACATTTTTTTGCTTGTTTGTAGGACTTGGGAAAGAAGTAATGGTGATATCCGTATTATTGAGGAGGGTTGAGAGAGGAGCAGTCTTGGAGTGAGTATGGAGGAATAAGTTGAGTCACTAGTTCTTCAGAGGAGTTGGAGTTGGAATCAGGGTTAGAGCTTTTGATCTGATCAGAGGGAGCCAGTGAATTAAGAAGGGAAGGTTTGGGAGAGGAAGAGTTGCTTTGGACATGAGAATCAGGGGAAGGAGTAGAAGGGAGAAGAAATAGAGGGTTGTTGTCTAGCTTGACTTGAAGAGAATCATTGATAGCAGAAGGACACAAGGGAGCTGGAGCCTTAGGTGAAGAGTCTTTTTTGAAAATCTTAACATGTTTTGAGGAGATGATCAAAGAGTCTGGTTTAAGAATGCAATACAATAAGAATTCTGGTTTGAAACCCACAAGGGTTCCAGTGAGACCCCAATCCTTAAAATTTTTGCCTCAAGCTATTCTATTGTTGAGATAGGCAACTTGAGAGCCTATAGGATGAAAGAAACTAAGGGGAAGAGATTTTTTAGTAAAAATTTGATACAGAGAAGGAGAGTGAGCAGATTTAGGAATTTGGTTTAAGGCAAGACAAGCGGCTTTAGCTATTTCAGCCCACAAATTAAGAGGAAGTTTAGAACTTTGAAGAATTGCACAGATGGATTCTGTGATAGTTTGGTTGGCTCTCTCAACTTTTCCGTTGTGTTTGTGGTGGTAAGGTTTGGTTACAAGATGATGGATGGAGTTTGATTGAAAGAAAAACTTGAGATCATTTGACAAAAATTCCCCTCATCTTTCAGTGCATATAACAGCTGGGAAACAGTTTTGTTTTTGTTTTTCATAATTGAGAATTGATTTTAGTTGAAAAATTGTGTCCTATTTATGTTGAAGAGGAATTGCAGAGATGTAACCAGTAAAATTGTTGACTACAGACATGATGAAATTCATGTCAGTTTGAGAAGAGGGAGTAATTTTAAGCGCTGGACTCCAGTTTCCACGACTGAGGGACTGCGGTCCCCGCACTGATTGCACCAACAGTTGCCTGCGGTTCCCAACCTAGCCTTCCCATATTACCCAACGCCTGGATTGCCTTCCTGAGGACTCTTCCCCATACCCACTGGTTCCTCTCTTCCCTCCAAATCCTCAACCACAACCAACTCAACAGACAAACTCCCTTGGGCTCAATAGCACCTCTGGTACCTCAGCCTAAGAATAGCCCAATCAATGGACAGCTCTTCAGAAGTTCAGGAGGAGCTTGAAGCAACTTAGTTGGAGGTAACTGCATCCCCAAATCCATCTCTCTAAATCTGTTCTCAGTCTTCACACTTCAGTTCAGATGTTCTTTTCTCTTCCTTAATCTATCTTCTCCCCATCTCTTGCTCATTCCTACCTTTTCTTGTTGAATCAATCCCCACTCACTTGCACGGTTTCTTTCCTCACTCATCACTCAAGATCTAAGCTTGTATTTGCCCCAACTCCGGTCTGAGGACTCCTGCCAATAGTCATTTGGGTCAACAGATCTGCAGGTAAATTCAGTATGGCTTGTCTCCAGTTTCTATGTTCCTATCACAATCTTGCACCCTACTGTTCATGCTCATTTGTCTTTACATTCTTGTCTCAACATCTCAGTTATCAATTTACTGTTACTGCAATTCAAGCCTAGTATTGCAATAAAGATAAGACTGCTCAATATTACAGTAATGGGAACAATTAGATTGACATGGAGCTGTTTGAACAATTGAGAGGAAGGGGTTGAAATTTTCTTGAAAGATGATTTAATAATTTTTGAGAACACACAGTCATTGCATTGAAAGTCTGACAGAAGTTTAGGCAGAAGGTTTGGAAAGAGGTGCTTAAGGCGGTAAGGGCTGGCCTGTACAAAGGATTGATGGAGATATTTCACCTTTTCCATGCTGTATTCTTTGAGGGTTACTTGGCTGAGTTTGTGATTGTTGCCAACTAGAGAAGGAGGATTGAGGATGAAGAGATTTTCTAGGATAAAGCCCAAGAAGATGAGGATAGAATTGGAAAAGAGTTTAAATTGATTTCCTTTTAAATTAAGGTAAAATTTTTTTTGAGAGATGAGTTCCCCTGGGCTGATTAGGTCAACTACTAGGTCAGGAACAAAAAGACAATTGGAAAGGCTGAACACCAATTTTTGCCAGGACAAATTGACAGTTCCTTGTCCATTGATGGCAAGCTTGGTGCCTTCCTTTCCCATGTGGATGAATTTGTTTTCGGGGTAATCATTAAAGCTGGAGAAGTACTCTGGGGAGTTGAACATATGGCAAGAGGCTCCAGAATCCAGAATTATTTGGTTGAGGGGGTTGACCTTTTCTATCCAGGAGGTAAGTAAGGCATGATAATGAGCAACTTCTTTAGATTTTTTTTTGGAGTTGAATTGAGCTCTCCACTTTGCTTGCGCCTCTTTCCACCAATCAGGAGCTCAATGTTTGTGTTTTTGCTAGCATCTATCTTCAGAGTGATCTGTGGACAATGGATTGTGATACCCTTGTTGAACGCAGAGCTTGCAAGGGACCGGTTTCTTAGCACTTCAAGAGGAGTGGAGAGAGGTATTAGTGACTTTGGTATCCTTAGCCTTGGACTTTGATTTGTTGTCTAGTTGAGTAAGATGATTTAGAATGAGCTCTACCATTACATTTTTGTCTGAGTGCATGATTTTTTTTTTGGCAAAGTGCTTGAAGTGAGGAATGAAATTTGAAAAGAATTAAGTATGCCAGAATGTCTTCTGGGAGATCTATTCCAACTTCAATCATCTTCTTCATTGAACTTTTTGTTTCCATGATGAAAGAATTGATAACGTTGGGTTGGAAGTGTTGGTATAGGAACTTGTTGAACACTCTGGCGCGATTTGCAGTTTGGGAGGAAGCAAATTGTTCCTTGATGGTCAGCAAGAGGAGCTTGGAAGAGGAAATATTTGAGGGATTGACCACCTTATTGTGAGTTACCAAATTGATTTTTGAAAGGAGGATAAACCGCATTTCCATATCATTGATAGAGTTGAGATTTTTGGAATTGTTTTCCAGAGCTTCTATCCCACCTTTGAGTTTGAGGAGAATGGTCATTTTATCTTTCAAAATGGAATAATTTTCATTGGTTAGGATTGGAAAAGCCTTGAGCGCCCCCTCAAGGATTATTTGACAAAAACTGTTGTTTCTAGATCCCTCCATTGAGCCACTTGAGTTTTTCAGAGTGTGTTATAATTATGGCCAGAAAT
This sequence comes from Puccinia polysora, assembly GCA_025617555.3. NCBI lineage: Eukaryota > Fungi > Basidiomycota > Pucciniomycetes > Pucciniales > Pucciniaceae > Puccinia > Puccinia polysora. The sequence goes on from CM062614.1 coordinate 52,175,228, forward strand.
TAGCTTAGGCAAATGAGCAGTATTTAAAGCAAAAGAAATGCTGGAAACCTTGTGTCAATAATTGCTGATGGGCTCTCACCATGGGGAAATACGTTGGATGATGTTGGTGATTAATTCAATTGGATGATGAATGGATCATGAAAAACAGCAGGGAGAAGAGCTCCTTAAGTAAAAAAAGATTGGCCTCTTGTGAGCCCATGATACAACAAGCCAAAAGGAAAATTTTCCGCCCCAAAAGAGCTCTACAGGCTCTACAGGCCTTTTTACTTGGTTTGGGCTACATCAGCTTGCATGGCATCAGTCCCTGTACCCTTACAACCAGCCTATTCTGGTCCTCTCTGGTGTTTCCAATGTTACAGGGCTGAACCAGCCCCTTTGCTGTCAAATCCCTGGTTGGTTGTCACCTCACAGGCTGGCTGGTTGCCTCATGCAACCAGCCCCTGGCCATACAAGTGGCCAGGTGGGATCCAGGAAACACCTGGGTCTGGTCTCATACTCACATGGGGGGGGGGAGGTGTGACCAGCAGACATTCTGTCCCCCCCCCTCCTTCTCACAGATCCCTGGAGGGGGCAGTCAAATCCCCCTACCAGGGGCCCTGGGGGTTGATACCCCCAGGGCGTTGTCAAGGTAAGGTGGGCTGGGGGGTGGTCAAATCCCCTCCAGCCCGTCGCTCCTGCCCCTTGGTAAAGGGGGGGGGGGAGAGCACCCCTTTGTTGCCCTTTGCTTTGATGGTGGAGGGGTGGTCAGGTCCCCCCCACCACTGGTTGCTTTGTTGCGGCCAGCCACATTGTCATCCTCCTGGGTGGGAGGGTGATGAAATCCACCCCACCCTGACTGGTTGCTGGCTGGTTCAACCCAGCCAGCCTTCCCTTTCCCCCTCCAAATGGCAAGCAAGGGGAGGGAGAGGAGCCAGGGCCGTTGGCCCCAGCCCCCCGGCTCCAACAGCCAGCCACCATGCCGTGCGGCAGCCGCGCTGCCACCTACAACAGCCCTGCCCAGGCTGTCAGGCCCCATAAATGGGCCCTAGGCAAAAACAGCGGCCCCAAGAGGGCCGCAACAGGGGCGGCAGCCCCAATCGGGCTGCAAAATGGGCGGCAGCCCCAATGGGCATCCCCTAGCCCAAAAACTAAGTAAACCATACTTTGGCAGACCAGCCCGTCTGGCCAAGTATGTCCAAAATAAACCTTGAGCACAATAATGCCCATACAAGCCCATCTGGCTGTATTTTCCCATATACCCCACCGGGCCCGTTAGGGCCCGTGTACCAATAGGCCTGTTTCACGTGTTTTGAGGCCAGTTTCCCCAAATATGTGACATCCTTACAGGCCCTTATGGTCCATGTGAGTGTCTAATGGACCACAGAGGCCCACATTTGCATCCCATTTGGATTACACTTATAAGTAGCACACGCGTAAGTGCATACATATTTCAACACACCCCCTTAATCCAAAAGGGGTGACATTCACATGTTAGTCACAAAGCCTTGATGCTTGTTCCTATCTAAAGCCTTAGTCAAGATATCTGCAATCATTGCTCTAGTAGGAATTTAACTCGACAGAATCTCCTTGCAGTTAACCGCATTGCGGATATAGTTATAGTGAACATCAATATTTTTTGTTCTTGAATGGAACACTTGGTTTTGCGCCAATGCAATGGCACTCTGGTTATCAGAATACAACAACACAAACCCTTGTGGCTTATGTGTATCCTCTAAGACTTTTCTCAACCATTTTGCTTCCTGTGAAGCTGCTAAGTAAGCTCTATAATCAGCCTCTGTTGGTGAAAGACTTATTGCAGATACCTTCTTGGACATCCATGACACCATATTCTTACCTAAGAAGAATACAAAACCACTTGTTGATTCCCTAGTGTTACCATCTTCCTAACTTGCATTGGAATAACCAACTAAATCAAAGTTTGCTGACTTTGTAAACAGCATTCCCAGATTGTGTGTTCCTTTAAGATACCTCATAACTCTCTTAAACACTGAACAATGTCTCATGCTTTGCTTCTCTAAGTTTTGAGACAAGAAACCAATTGCAAAAGCAATATTGGGCCTTGTACACTGCCCCAAATAATTAAGCAATCCAACAGCTGATCTATAGCCATTCCCAGATTGAACAAATTCCAGATGCTCCTTATCTGTAGACTTCTCTAAACAAATTTTTGAATTCATGGGAGAACAAAACTCCTTTCCATCCTCTAAGCCATGTTTCTTAAGAAGTGCTGCCACGTAATGGCTCTGGTCTAACTTAATACCATTCTTGCTCTTACTGACTTTCATTCCTAGCATATGTTCCGCCTGACAAAGATCTTTTATCTTGAATTCCTTTTTGAGTGTCTCCAAGACTCTCTCTTTACCATTTCCAATAATGATAACTTCATTGACCCATACAAACAAAATTGCATCCTTTCTTACAAAAAGACAAGGGTTGGCCTCAGACGTTGTGAAACCAATCTGTATCAGTTTCTCACTCATGGTATTATACCACAACCTAGCTGCTTGCTTCAATCCATAAAGGGATCTACACAGCTTGAGGACATATTCCCCTTTATCTGCTGAAAGAAAACTTCTAACACAGATTTTCTTCATGGTTTCTGGTTTAGTCTCTACCAAACATTCACAAAAACCATCAGGGATTGACATATAAACAGTCTCCTCCTCTCCAAGTTTTGCATTCAAGTATGCTGTTACAAAATCAGCTTGTCTGATTTCTTCACCCAACTCCACTGCCAGAGCAATGATTACACTGAAGGTGGACAGCCTTCCAGTTGGTGAGAAAGTTTCTTGGTAATTGATACCCTCTCTCTGCTTGAAGCCCTGTGCAAGGCATCCAGCTTTGAATCTTTTTAAAACTCCATTTGTGTCAAACTTCTTGTTTAACACCAATCTAGACCCCACAATGGTCTTTCCTTTTGGAAAAGAATCCCGCTTAACCCCCTCAAAGACACTATTATTTTCTAGAGAATCAAATTCCTCAAAAATAGCATTCTTCCAGTTGGATCTCTCATCAGAATTCATAGCTTGGCCAAAGCTATTTGGGTTAACCCTGTTACCCATTTCTGAACTCAACTCCAGGACTTCATTGAGAATACACTGTTCCTGAAATGTATCTTCCTCATATCCTGCAGCAGAATAATGGGACTTCCATTCCACGTACCTATCAACTGGTACTCTAACCCTACCACTCCTTCTAACTGGAGGTGGAGGCTCATCAGGTTCCAAATTAACGGACTCCCCTGAAGCGGACACCAAATCCTCTGGTGGTACATCTTCCATCTCTCCATCTTCTGGAAACACATTTCCAGCAGCCTTTTCTAGTGAAATAGTTGCTAATTCTATTTCTTTCTGTGACTTATTCACAACAACATCTTCACTCCTTTTGAGTGGAAAGGTACTTTCATCAAATTTTACATCCCTACTACAGATAACCTTTCTTGTCCCTGGAAAATAGATCCTATACAATTTACTTATTAAATCATAGCCTACAAGTGCCCCTGTTCTGGCTGTAGGGTCTAATTTTCCAACCATCTCATTGTAGTGGACACTATAATACACCAAGCAACCAATTGTTTTTAGGTGTGATGTTCTGGGGTAAAACTTCCAAAACTGATCATGAGGACTCTTCCCATTAACACTTACAATGTTATGCAACAGACAGACTGTACACATCAACTCAGCCCATAATAACTTTGGTAGACCAGATTGAGACATAATAGTCCTGACCTTGTCCAGTAAATTCCTATTCATTCTCTCAACTATTCCATTATTTTGTGGAGTACTTGCAGTAGTGACTATATGAATGATACCATAATCTTTCAATAACCTCTCAAACTCTTTACTCACAAATTCATCACCTCCATTGGTGATAACCCTCTTGATCTCCTTCATTAGACCTTTCTGTTTCCAGACTTTGAAGATTACAGAAACCTCCTCTGCGGTCTGATCTTTAGATCAAATTGGTTTAACCCAAACATAATTAGTTGCAGTATCAACTAAATTGATGAAGTATCTTGCCCCACCAAGGGACTCCAGTGTGAGTGGCCCTGCCAAATCAATGGACAATTCCTCTCTAGGAACATCACTGCAATCTCTACCCTTTGAGAACACATTTCTAGTCTTAGCCCCCAAGGTACAACTCTCACAGTTGCTTTCCTTTACCTTGTGGTCACTTCTATTGTGAGCAACAGTGCTCAAAGCTGAGATTTTGAACAAAATTGCACACAACAGCTTGTTCCAAAACTGTCCACTAAGAACAGTTCTCCCATTCATATCAATAACAAACCTATCTTATTTAAGATAACAAATCTGGAAACCTTTTTTCCACAACACTCCAAGGGACACAAGGTTATAAGGCATTTCTGGTACATTGAAAAATTTCTGAAAAGAAATTTTGAAACCCCAGTGATTTTCAAGAATAACTTTTCTTATTCCTTTTATCTGAATTGTTCTGCCTTTCTGACCAATATTTACAACTCAATCATAATCACTAAGATTTGAAAATAAATTTGGTTCAAAGAACATGTGATCTGTACAGCCAGAATCAATCAAAACAAGAACATCCTCTATCAATCCTCCTAATTGGAAAGAAGCTTTATCAGTCACTGATAATTTCTCATCTTTGAGGTTAATATTACTCACTTCATAATCAATCAAGTCCATTTCTTGATCCTCATCATTTTTGGCCTTTTTGTTTGGACCTTCTTCCCCAAAAACCATTTCCATTGGAACATCAAACACCACCATTGCAATGTTTTCAGTAGTGAGATTGACCTCCTTGTCATTCTCTTCAGACTTCTTCCTCTTCTTGGCCTCCTTGCAATCCTTAGCATAATGCCCCTTATTATGACAATTATAGCATAAGAACTTGGACAAATCCTTTTTTGCCTTCTTTCAAGATTTTCCAGTCTTTCCAACAAGGGCTGTTCCAGAACCCCCCTTCATCTTGAACTGAAGATCATCCTTTTCAATCCTTTTCAGCACATCCTCCTCCCCAGGAAGAGGATCCAATTGAGAAATAATTCTGACTAAAGAATCAAGCTCTTTTGTTAGCTCCTGAAGGATTAAGAGTGACAAACACTCAGGATCCATGTTAATTCCTGATGAATTGAACTTGGCTATGCTAGAACTAGCCTCTGCAACAAACGGTTTACAATTCAAATATTGTAACTTGAACAGTTTATTGAAAGCTATACCCTTCTGGTGAACAGAATCACCAGCATACTTGGACTTAAGCAACTTTCAAAGGATGCCGCCCCTCCTTCTCTCATCTTCCATAAGAGTATTGGCAACCCATGTCACATGATTCTCATTAAGATGCCTAAGGATGAGATGATAAGACTTTTTCTCCACTTCTGAACTGATCAAAGTTTCATCTGCATCCATTCTTTCCCCACAACAGATGTTATCCAGCTCACTATCTATAAGGACATCCCAAGCATTATAATTCTGACTGTTCAGAACTATCTTGGTGGAGCTAACATCAGGGATATAGCACATCTTCTTGGAAAAATTGAGGTCTTTGAGGTTCTCCAGAGAAAGGTACAAGGATCTAGATTGCTTGGAAGTAATGATGATGTTGGTACTGATGATGTGCTATAATTATGGCCAGCAATTAGCTTAGGCAAATGAGCATTATTTAAAGCAAAAGAAATGCCAGACACCTTGTGTCAATAATTGCTGATGGGCTCTCAACATGGGGCAGTACGTTGGATGATTTTGGTGATTAATTCAATTGGATGATGAATGGATCATGAAAAACAGCAGGGAGAAGAGCTCCTAAAGTACAAAAAGATTGGCCTCTTGTGAGCCCATGATACAACAAGCCAAAAGGAACATTTTCCGCCCCAAAAGAGCTCTACAGGCTCTACAGTCCTTGTTACTTGGTTTGGACTACATCAGACTGCATGGCATCAGTTCCTGTACCCTCACATCCAGCCTATTCCGGTCCTTTCTGGTATTTCCACTGTTACAGGGCTGAACCGGCCCCTTTGCTGTTAAATCCCTGGTTGGTTGTCACCTCACAGGCTGGCTGGTTGCCTCACGCAAACAGCCCCTGGCCATACAAGTGACCAGGTGGGACCCAGGACACACCTGGGTCAGGTCTCATACTCACATGGGGGGGGGGGTGTGTGACCAGCAGACATGCTGTCCCCCCCCATCCTTCTCAAAGATCCCTGGAGGGGGCAGTCAAATCCCCCTACCAGGGTCCCTGGGGGTTGATACCCCCAGGGCATTGTCAAGGTAAGGTGGGCTGGGGGGTGGTCAAATCCCCTCCAGCCCGTCGCTCCTCCCCCTTGTTAAACTGGGGGGGGGGGGGGAGAGCGCCCCTTTGTTGCCCTTTGCTTCAATGGTGGAGGGGTGGTCAGGTCCCCCCCACCACTGGTTGCTTTGTTGCGGCCAGCCACATTGCCATTCTCCTGGGTTGGAGGGTGATGAAATCCCCCCCCACCCTGACCAGTTGCACCTTGCAACTGGTCGCTGGCTGGTTCAACCCAGCCAGACTTCCCCTTCCCCCTTGCAATGGCAAGCAAGGGGAGGGAGAGGAGCCGGGGCCCTTGGACCCAGCCCCGCGGCTCCAACAGCAGGCCACCATCCCGCGCAGCAGCTGCGCTTCCCCCTACAATTGCCCCGCCCGGGCTGTAGGAAAAAACAGCGGCCCCAAGCGGGCCGCAACACGGGCAGCAGCCCCAACTGGGCTTCATCACGGGCGGCAACCCCAATGGGCAGCCCCAAACCCAAAAACTAAGTAAACCATACTTTCGCCGGCCAGCCCGTCTGGCCAAGTATGTCCAAAATAAACCTTGGGCCAAATTATGCCCATACAAGCCCATCTGGCTGTATTTGCCCATATACCCCACCAGGCCTGTTAGGGCACGTGTACCAATAGGCCTGTTTCACGCGTTTTGAAGCCAGTTTCCCCTAATCCGTGACATCCACACAGGCCTGTATGTTCCGTGTGAGTGTCCAATGGGCCGCAGAGGCCCACATGTGCATGCCATTTGGATTACACTTATATGTAGCACATGCGTAAGTGCATACGTATTGTAACAGATGGTTCTTTGGATTTTGACTGTGTTGGATTTCTGAAGAGGAGGAAAATTATTTAACAAAATTAAGAGGGATCAGGCAACTGGGAAAGACACAATCAAAAGAGATGTGAAGAAACAAAGAAGAATCTTGAGAGTTTTGAGGGTCTAATTGATTTGAGGAATTCAGTTGATTGGAGTGGTAGGGCCGGTTGGTTGACTTGAGCGTAGGAGGGCTTGAGTTAGACTTATGGCTGAATAGAGAGGAGAAAATATGTCTTGCCAGACAGATTGTGGGGATTAGAAGAGTTCAAGATGGTGGTTGCAAGATTGGAGGTGGAGACCGGAAGATGGAATGAAAGGAAAAAACATAAGAAGGAAACAAGAGGAAACATGAAAGAGGAAAAGATTCATCAATCTGGAAGAGGAGAAGCAGAATCATTGGATGAGACGGAGTAGTTGAACACCACAACAAGGGGGAGAGGTTGCAAGCAAAGCAGAAACCGGTGTGACATTCTTGTGATACTTCCAGAGAAAAGAAGAGTGCATGGGAGAGAAAACAGAGACAGGAAATAAAGGAAATTATTTGAAAGAATCTGGATTTCACGCTCTGATAACAAAAGAGCTGTTGGTTATAAAGGATTGGAAAGGAGGTGAAGTTTTGTCTTCATACCAAATAACCACAGAGTGCGTGTGAGGTTCAAGTCTTCTGGATGGGAAAAGGTTTGATTCTGGAAAGGACAATAGTGGTGAGTGAATGTTGAGGGTAAGATGAGGGTGAGAGTTAAAAAGGAAAAGAAGGCAGGAGTGGGGATTCTAATTGATGAAGGAATCCCAGTGATTCATTGGATGTTGTTGATGAGGAAGGAGAAGAGAAAGGAAGGAGAGACGACTCAAGAAGAGGAGCAGGAGGGACAGGAGTATGAACTTTCACAGATCCAGTGACATGTCTTATGAGAGAGGAGGAGAGATGCGCATCTCAACAAAATCCATCCATCATTCCTGGAATCTAAAAAGCCCATCCACACTCCACAACAAATTTTCAAATACACACACACCCCATCACTGACTATTGATTGAAACATCAAATCATTAAATCCAATATCATCTCCGAATTTTCCACTGGAAAAGAAATACATGGTTCCCAGAAAATGGGCACTCCATCATACAACTTAAAAAAGGCAAAAGCTCCATATCCTCCCTTACTTCAGATTTCATTAAATTTTACAGAATTCTTTGGTTTCATTCATGAAACTTTTGGGCACAATTCAAGATCACCAACTCTTTCAGAATAAATCTCTGAATCCTTAACGTGATCCAGCTATCAAAATTATAGGTTCTCTCTTTAAATTTGAATCAAATTGAATTTGAGAAGCTATTCATCAATTATAAAATCTATTCTCCATTGGATATGGAACCATTGACTCATACACCAAAAGGGTTATGATTTCTATCCTAGGATTCCATTTCTCAGTACCTTGCTTGCCAGAAGATTTTCATATATATTGCTAGTCATGTAGACTGGAGGCTTCCCTGTTTTTATTTAATTTGTGTATGGAAACACCATCCCCTTGAGTCAAAAAACCAGGCTTTATGTAAAAAATATTTTTATTGGATGGAAAGTCAATCCATTTTTTTATGAGATATTGACCAAACTTTGTGGTGTCATTATATAGCCTTGGATGGGGAACTGCATTGCGGCCTGCGCGCTCAGAATTAGGTAGGTCAGGCTCAGCAGTTGGGGTGTGCGTGGTCTCAGCAGTTGGCGCTGCGGGGCTCAACACACCAGGTACAGGCAAGGATTTACCAGATGTGGCAGGCTGCAACCCCCTTGGACGTTACGGACCTAGGAATGGAGCCGGCCCAACCAAATTTTCAGGATGGTTATTTTGGCGAGGTAAGGGCAGGGCAATTGGGGAGGCTATGTGAGCAGGGGGGAAGCATGCAAGCTTGGACCAATGCGCGGGCACTGGGAAATCTTGATGGCGTGTTGGGCGGATGAGGACAATCACGGGGGCTCCAAGTAGTGCACGGCAGAGGGCTGTGTCATGAGAAGGACAAACCAGGTGCGTGTAATGGCAGGCAAGTATGAAGGATTGGGAGGTATGGAGATGGTTTAGGGTTAGGCTAGGGTTCTGGGTTTTAGGGTTTCTCCTTTATTTTGTTTTCCAGGCTGTCCTTGCGCTTGAACTTAGTTTAGGGTTGAAAGGGAGGGCATAAAAGTCCTCTCCCTCAGCGCGGGTTGGAAGGGGGATGCCACCAAAGATTATGGGTTTTGGAGGAAGGAATTCATATCTCTATATCTCAACTGAAGGGCTCATCCCACACCTTGAAGACACTATAATCAATAACTTCCAAACTTACTGAAAATTTGGGTAGTACCTTTTTCTTCTTTCCACACCTTTCTTTTTCTGTTAAATTTGATACTCTTTTGCTTTTTTAACTAGTTTGCAATAAAAGCAAGTAGTTTATTTCTTTCAATTTTGGAATTCCTGGCTCCTTTCAAAATTAATATTTTTCAAATTGGATGTGTATGGCACAGCAACAACATGACCAATTTGATGAAAAAATACCTTCTGTCAGATTCAGCTTATGCTAGTGGAAAATACATGGTTCAATCATGCTAGAATTTTTCTTCCTATGGTTGAGGCAAAACTGATTTTAACTATGATATTCCTAAATCATGAGTTTGGATTTACCATTTAATAGGAGTCCTGAAGGGAAGATAGGCCAGCTCAAGCAAATTTCAAAACCAGCCCCAAAATTCCAAAGACAAGGAGATAATTTTTAACTTGATTTTCTTCTGAATTATTATTGATTATTTGCCAACATCAAATATGAATGGGATAAAATCTTTGAATATTAAATCCCTGATCATCCTCAATCCATCACAGTATCATCTCATTTTTAATATTTTTCAATTAGAGAGTGTATTATAACTCACTCTTTTTTGGTTTGAATAATGATTATAAAGTTTTTATTTTTATTTTATTTTTTGAATCAGTTTTGGACATATTTTTATGGTAGAATCTTACACTAATCCTTTTTTTTGGTGGACTTTTAATTTTTGATTTAGCCACCTTCCCTTGCTCACTGGTAAACCTCCTTCCTTCCACTCATTGGAATCCAGCTCCTTCCACATAATCACCAAACACTGCCACCACCTCCTCACTCAAACTCACCACCATCCACCTCCAGGTCACCATCATCCACCTCCAGCCCACCACTATCTCCATCTCCTCTTCACCACCAGCCTTAACCATCTAAACCCATATTCTCCTAAAAACCAACCTCCTCAACAAGAAAACCTCCTCACAACACACACCCACCACCCATCTTCAGGTAATTCTAAGTCCCCCCCCTCATTCAAGCCATCTCTTCTTCACTTATTCCCACCATTTCCTCTCCACCACCAAGCCTCAATCCTATCCCTTGTCTCCCTTACATCCTCCTGGACCCCATTGGTCTCCCTCATCATTTATCACCAGTTATTTCCCTTTGGGTTTGCTTCCCCCTCTCCTTTTTTCTAATTGATTAGAAAAACTGATTCACCAATTGATCATCAATTGATTGCTGATTGTGCACTTGTGACAGATTAGGTAGGGGGATGCCACGGACCCCATTTGGCTTCTGCCAGCTCAAAATTTTGATCCTTCTCTACTAAATATGAGGGCACACTTGAGAAATTGATTGACACTTATCTTCCTTGCTTTCATTTATTATTAAGTTCTCAATGATTTTATCATTTTTATCATTGTTGCTTCAAAATTTGGTCATCATAACATGAATGAACATCTTTTATTTTCTCTTTCCCAGTTTTATGAAACTCATTTTTTTACAAGGATCATTGGTAATTTTTGCATTGATAAAAATCTGCTTTTCATTCCATTGTTTATTCAGTCAAAACAAGGACTTGGGGGACTTAGTTGACAATGGATGAAAATCAGGTGAAAATAAAACAAGCAAAAGCATGCCAAACAGAGGAGGAAGAGTTAAAAAATAGGTCTTGATCTGAACTTTCCCTTGAAATTGATAGTTCTGAATTACAAACTGGCAATAAAATCACCTGGTACACTCAATAGGGCGTATCAGAGTTAGCAAACCCGCCATTATAAACACGCCTTTTTTTTTGACCAAACCCACCATTTTTAATGGCAGGTTTCTGAAATACACATACCTCCTAACTGGTGTATTTCAAGATGGCGGGTTTCATGAAAACGGAGGATTCCAAGCATCAAAACCACCATTAAACCTTTCATTTATGCATCATCATCCATCCACCATCCATCACATCTAAAACACCCATCCACATCAGCAAATCCATACCAATACCATCTCCATTGCTTCAGGCACATCTCATCTCCATTGCTTCACATCTCCATCACTTCACATCTCTACTGATTCACATCTCCATTGCTTCACATCTCTATTGCTTCACATCTCTATTGCTTCAAATCTCTATTGCTTCACATCTCCATCTTCACACAAACCCCATCATCATCTCATCACCCCACATCATTTTGTTTTGGTTGTTCAATCAAGAATCCTAAGCTGACTCACTCCATTTCTTTTTCTTTTTTTTTCTTAGACATAACTGACCCAAAACCTCACCCCACCACACCACCCACCTCACTCCACCCAGCCACTGGTCCACTCTCCTCCTCACCCACCACCACCACCTCACCCACCACCTTTGGCACCGGTAAGCTCTCCTCTCTCTCCTCATCCTCCCCATCATCAGAAGCTAACCTGCTCCTTCACCACCTACTCCCCCCTCCTTGCTTGCCTGCTGGCCCCACCTTGCTCCTTGCTTGCCCCCACCTTGCCCGCCAGCGGCACCTTGGCCGCCAGTGACGCCTTGCCCCCCCCTCTCAATCCGCCGGCCCCACCTTGCTCCTTGCCTGCCAGCTGCACCTTGGCCCCCCTCCCTCCTTGCTGGGCCGCCGGTGCTGCCTTGCCCCCCCCTCTCAATCTGCCGGCCCACGCTCCTTGCTTGCCCACTGGCGCCATTGCCGCAGCCCAATCCCCCTGTCAATTCCTTCCTGGCCAACCCACCTCCCCCCCCTCCCTGGTTCCCGGGCCCAGCCTACCTGGCCCCAGGCCCAATTCCCCCACACCCCAGTAATTTTTTTTGTGCTGATGTGATCTTTTTTTTTTTTGGTGATCACTTTTCTGGTGAACTTGGGATCAAGTCCAGGTTTGGTTTCATTTTTTTTGATCCAATCTTGTTTCACTGATGATTTCCAATTGACTGACTGTTTTTTTTTTTCAATCCCTCAACTGCTTTTGGTGAATGTCCAATTCTTCTCCCAGCTGCCTCAAAATGTTACACAATTAATTGAATCCCATCTTGTTACTCACCCTAACCAGATTATATGGATGGGAGGGATCAAGATGGAAGGAGATGGATTGACCAACATAATGAAAGGTGGGAAGAATAGGGCCTGTCACCAAAAGAGGATTAAAATGAGAGATTCCAAAATATCTTTGGAGGTTGCTGAGGAAGGAATTAATGAAAAGGTGGTATGATCTGGTTGGAAACCGCGTCCTTTGGATTGGTACCCTTCAATTATTGCCAAAAAGAAAAAGAATATTCAAAAACCCACCCAGGAAGAGTTTGAGCAAGAAAAACAAACAATCAAACGGTTCCATTTCTTCCACAGTGGAAAAGTAATTGTCCTCAATCAATCTGATAACCAAGCCCTGGTTGCAATAATTGAATTTATGCGCTTGGATAAACTCTCAGAAAAAGATAAGAAGGACATCAACTTTTTCATCAATTTCCTTCCTGGTTCAAAAAAATTTTTCAACCCAGTTGGTCCTTCAAGATCTTTGGGTGGAAAAATCTGGTCAGTTGGATGGCCAAAATCAATGCACCCTTTGGAGTTATTTGGAGGTTATGTGAAGAAATCATCTATTAGATCTTCTCCTCAAGAGTATGCTTTCCTCAACCTTAAGCCAAACAAAGTATCCCAAATTCTAGGACAAATTTTTTGCAATTTGGCCAAACTTTCCTTTGAATCAAACTGTGATACCATCAAGGGCATCATAACACACCCAAGAATTCAGACAGGAATTCTTCTTCAACCAGCAAGGCTATTGGTTGGTGATAAGGATCAAGGTCACAAGGGACAGAGTTTGAGTATGGAGGCTCAAAGGATCAAGGGGCAATCATGGATATAGCCGGATAAATTGCTCAGATAAGTGGGGAAGGATGCCCACAGATAAGTTGATTTATGATGATGAGGGAGACAGATGAGATGATATGATGATGGTCTGATGGATCCTGATGGTCTCCTGGAAAATAATGCTGGGCCAAAAGGCAGGGGAGAGCCCCTCCTTTTATAGACATGAGGCCCTGTATACTATGTACAAGAGATACTACAAATAGGTGCGGGAAAATGAAAACATAAAAAAAAAAAAAAAAAAAAAAAAAAAAAAAAAGATGACATGAGAGGAAAAAAAAAAAAGAGAAATGTTGCCCGCATCAAGAATGACCGCGGGCAACCAGATGGACACCCGCAACAGCGGTTGCGGGTGTCGACAACAGCTGTTGTTGCCCGATCAGCGGCGACAACGGGGTGAAGGTTCCAACGGCCGCGAGTGGTTGCTCGCGGTCGTCGGTCGGATCAGATGATGGGCAAGGGTAGCAGATGATGGAGAGTTTGAGGATGATGAGGATCGGTTCAAAGATTGATGACGGTCTCCCTCTTGAATTTGAGGATTGTTTGAGTGAGTTCGGTTTGTTCTTGGTAGATCTTGAAGTGATGATCCAGATCTGAGGAGCGATCTCGATGATGATGATGATCATCAAGCGTTGGGGGACAGACAATGAGCGGGTCTTGTTGGATTTGATCCAAAGTTTGGTTGTACTCTTGGATCAATTCTAAGCTCCGTTGGAGATCTCGTTCTCGAGTCCTGATCAACCAATTGAGTAGGTTTTGGAACTTGGAGAAGGATGATAGACAGTCATGGGAGGTCTTGGTAGTAGCTAGGGCGGTGTTGGAGGAATCGATCAATTGGTTGGTGATTGAGATCAACCTATTGAGCATGAGATTGTGGTCGAAGGGATGAATGAGATCCTTCTCCGAGTTTGACTCGATCATGAGACTATAGGGTGAGGTAGGATTGGGTTGGGAGTGATCTTGAGTGGGAGGATGAGAGTTGATGATTGACAACCGTTGCAACAGGCAACGGCGTCGGTTGGATGAGAGGATCGGGAAGGATCGAAGGGATCGTTGAAGGTGGTTCAACAATTGCTTGCGTTGCCAAAAGTCAGGGCCGCGAGCGCAACAAGTAGGAGTTGAACATAGGAGGGGGGGGATCAAAGCGGAGAGACAAGCAAGAGGCCTGTCCTAGACCACTAGGACAGGGAGAAGTTGAGAGATGGGGGAAATGAAGGTATCCATAGGGGTACAACCAAAAAAAATATTTTTTTTTTTTACCGTGGTGTCCCGGATTGGTCACCACACCGGTAAGAGACCCGGGTGATCCAGACATGTCACGCGGACTTGTCTCAGAGTTCATTACGCAGAGAACACGGGATAAGGTACCTCTACAATCTCAACAAAATCAAATGGTTGACTTATTGAAAATATGGAAAAATATCAATTAGCAAATGGCCGTTTTGCTTTTCCTGACTTTTGCTTTGGAATTGAGTTCAAGCAAAAAGGTATAGTAAAAATGGTTTTGGCAGCTAATAAGTACAAGCACTGTACCTGTTAGAAATAATTAATTTATTAACTTCAAAGATGTTCCAAAGAAAAACCAGAAGGCTGAAGAAAAATTAGTTGAGTCCTGGAATGAGATCCCTTTGAGTATCTTTGTTGACCTTGGTTTTTCAATTTCTTGCTTCAGTGATTCCAGTCAAAGGTTGTGTTGGTGATGAGAATGGTTGTCCCCTGCTAGTTTTTTGTTGAATTGTCCTTGTTGAGGAGAGTAGATGCGCGCAATACAAGATACAAGATGAATATGCAACAGGAACTTGTAGCTGTGCGCGCGTTGAAGAGATGGAAGAAAATTACACAGTATGATATAATAAAAAGAGTAAAAAGATTAAAAAATTAAAAAATGAAGATAAAGATAAGAATAAAATAAGAATCAATTAATGAAAATAAACAATAAGATATAAAATTGAATTGGATCTCAACACCCCCCCATAATTCAGTGCAACCTCCCTTGATAACATTTGGCCGTCAACAGCTCCAGGGCTTGTCTGTTAGAGGCCTTGGTGAGAGTGTTGGCCACAATTGAGTGGGTGGTGATGAGGTCTACACAAATCTTCTTTGCTGATGACTGATTGCGTAGCCATTTCATCTTCATTTCTATATATTTTTTTTTTGATTTTGACCCAAAATGTTGGATTTTCTCAACCAGTCCCTTATTGTTCACATGAAACCTGGAAGGGAGAATTGACAAATTCTTCCATAGGTCTGGAATGATGGATTTGATCTAGATTTCTTCTTGCACGCCGTCAGTCAAAGCATTCGGCTTGGCTTAAGTCAAGGAAAGCATGATATTCCCTTTCTTTCTGCTCTTCCATGCAATAGGAGAGGATTGCCAAAAGATGATATAGCTGGTCTGAGATTTCCACCTGCATGGATACTTGGCCCAGGTGGAGTTGGTGTAAACTTCCAAAGAGAACAATTGCTTTGTGTTGGGCTGCAGGGTCAGAGCAAAGGAGGAAGTTCCCTCTAGGTATTTCCAGACATGAATCACCTCTTTCCAGTGAGGTAGACCAGGGCTTTGGTTGAACCAGGACAGAATCAAGGCGGCTGCAGAGATTTCTGGACGGGTTCAACAGGAGAGATAGTTCAGCAACCAAGTGAACTTCCTGAAATTCACCCCAAGTTTTGAAAATTCAAGTTGGTTGATCTGGGAGGCAGGAGAAAGTTGAATTCCTGGTGTAAGAGGGGTTTGAACAGGTTTACAGTTTTTCAGATTGAGCTCTTCCAGTGTCTTTTGAATAAGTTTGTTTTGATCAAGATTTATTGCGTTGTTGACCTGAGTGAACTCCATCCCTAGGATTGTATCAGATTTGTGTGCTGAAGAATGTGAAAATCAATTGAGAAACATTTCTTCAAGCCAGTTCATTTCCCCGGTCACAATAAGATCATCAACATGAAAGAAGAGGAAGGAGTGCCAAGTTGAGTGAGTGTATAAGCTATGATCAGCATTGGATTGAGTGTAGCCAACCTCCTCTAGCCAAGTAGTCAGAGTCCTGTACCGATTTGACGGAGCCTGACTGAGTCCGTAGAGAGATTTTTTTAATTTCAGAAACTTGGATGAGTGCGGGCTCTCTTTTGGTTTGAGAATGAAAATTTCCTCTTCCAGAGGAGCAAACAGAAAAGCTTCCTTGACATCAAATTTCCAAATTTCAAGCTTATGATCCAGCCCGCTTAGAAGAAGAAGAATTAGTTTTGCAAGCTTCCCTGTGGGCGCGTATGTATTGCCAAAGTCTAGTCCAGGTGTCTGTTGATTTCCCATGATGCAGAGTCAATACTTTTGTTTTTCTGGTGAAAGACTTGTTTCTGGTTTGACTCTGTCTACCCACATTGTCCTGAGGAAGTGATCAGGTTTGATTTCAGTTTCTTCTAAAAAATCTTGGGACTCTATCTCTCTGAGCTCAATCAATCTCTCTCTTGAAAAATCAGAGCTGTCTTCCATTGAACTGAGGTGTAGGAGTACTTAGACGGTTTGAAAAATGGGTTCTGTTTGCGTAGGTTGTACCTGGGAAGTGTCAGGACTGGAGAATTTTCTGATATTTCAGCAATTTGGTCAGTTTTAACCATTGGAGTAACCTCCTTGGCAGCGTAGTCAACCAGATCATTTTCAGGGTTTGCGGGAAGAGGATCAGAATCAAATAAAATAGCTTGATCAGACTGTTCAGGGTCCTCAAAAACAGTTTCCGTGCACTGGTTTCCTATTTTTATGGCATTTTCAAATCTTTTTAGGTTGGCATTGAAATCCAGAAGTGTAATGTGCTTAGTGTCAACTATCTTGTTGTCTGCTGTTAAAACCTTGTAAGACAACAAATCTTTTTTGTAAACAATCAGTTTACCAAACAAACCACAAGGTTCCAGTTTATATAAGGAAGGTCTTTCTTTAAGTACATAGCTGAAGGGATTCCCTATGGGATGAAAATAGTCAATACTTAGGCTTTTTCCTTTGAAAATTTTATACGGAGATCTCTTAGAATTGTGTGAGGGAATCTGGTTCAGCGCCAGTGGGCATGATTTGATGATAGTGTTCCAATGATGTTTTTGAAGTTGTGAGTAAAAAAGAACCGTACAAAGGGATTCCAGAATGAGTTGGTTGAAGCTTTCAGCTAGTCCATTTTGTTGCGGGTTATATGCATTGGAAAATGTTTGTTTGATGTTATTGTTTCTGCAGTAATCAGACAGATTGTGATTCCAAAATTCTGTCCCTCTGTCTGAGTGGATAATCATAGGGCAATAATTGAATCTCTTGTACTCAACTTCAATGATGAACTTTAGAGTTCTTGCCACCTTGTTTTTGCTTTTGAGCGGAATTAAGGTAAAAAAAAGGGTACAGCTATTGGCTACTGTTAGGAAATAAGATTCATTGTTAACGCTCAAGGGTTGTATTGGTCCAACTACATTGCAGTTAAGTTCCTGAAAGGGTCTCTTGGCATGTGAGTCCTTATTCTTAAATGGGGTCCGTGAAATCTTGCTGATGGTGCAAGCTTTGCAGGTCAACACCTTCTTTACTTTCATGCCCAATTTTTGTTGAATTCTCCTGTAACTAGTGTGACCAAGAGACTTATGGATTAGTTCATCCTGAGTGAAGTGATTCATTGGACCTGACTTATGATTGGTAACACAAAGAATAGGTATATTGCATTCATATACCCCCACCCTTCTCCAATCATTTTTCTGGATTACAAAGCTGTCTTGTCCAAAGTCAAAAATGAATCCATCTTGTATGAGAGAGTGCATAGACAACAGGTTTTCAGTGGAGCTAGGTGAAAACAGAAAATCGGAGATCAAGAGTTCCCTATTTTTGTCATCAAACAGTTTGACAGTACCCACCCCTTTGTAGCAAAGAGAGTTCCTTCCTGAGATTGTTGAAATTAAGCCCATCAATGATTGGTCTAGGTGAGAAAAGAAACTGAGATCAGAAACAATGTGTTTTGATGATCCAGAGTTGACTACAAAACAGTTCAAATTGAAGAGTGAGCTTGTGTGAAACAAGCTAACAGAGGTTCCCTCTGTGAACAATTCTGAGCCAGCTTTCTTTTTCTTTGGGAAAGAGGGTCTGAGATGAGGGTAGAGTTTCCAGCAACGCTCTTCTGGGTGTGCAGCCTTAGGATTGTGCCACTTGTCATTGCATGAATTGACATTGGAGGTAAGAAATGAAACGGGGTTTGTGCTATCTTCTTGTTTATTGGACGGAGCCTCCTGGCTCAGAAACCTGTTATTGTTGAACATGCAAAGATGATCAAGGACTTGATTGGGCCTTCTTTTCTTATCTGAGTGGGTGATTTGTTGAATGACATTATTCATAGTCAAAATTAGTTTTTCCAAGATGAGGTAGGCAATTATGTCAGTAGGTATATCTATTACAACCTCATGCAGTCAAGACATAGCCAATTTGGTTTCAGTGATGAACCCTGGAATATTTGAATGTGAAAAAGGAGTACCCAAAAACTCCTTGAATATCCTTGCACAATTGGAGGCGTGATTGGAAGCAAAGTATTTGTTGATTTCCACCCAGATTTGATGTGCATCCTTCTCATTCTTGGAATTTATTATATTTGCTTGTATGGTAGTGTCATGTTTTGAAGTCAGTATTGTTTGGATTCTTACATTTTGAACATGGGTCAGTCCTATTGGATGTCCATTGGTGTCTCTTTGTTTTTTCATGAGCTTGTTGTAAAGATCATCTTGAAGATCTATCATGTTCACTACACAATTGCACCATATAGAGAAGTTTTCCAAGGTGAGAAGTGGAATAGCCTCAATTGCCATTTTAAGAATAGTGGCCGTAAGGGATTCCATCATATTCCTGTTCTGGTTGACCTTTATGAAGTTACTTTCAACTGTTAATTGTGTTAGAAACAATTAATCTATTAACTTCAAAGATGGTCCAAAGAAAAACCAGAAGGCTCAAACAAGGTGTTAGAAGCTGAAAAAAACTGAGCAGGATATTTGATGAGAACAACACCCTGCCAGGCTTAAGTAAAAATGACTAAAATTTGGAATTGACACCAGAAACTGTTTGAATGATGAAAATAGACAACAAATCCTCTGCAAAAAAACTCCAAGAAAAAAGACTTGAAAAAAGAAAGCTGAGTGAAAGAGTCAAAAGGTTAGTCACAGCTGAGGAGTGGGGGAAAGGTACTGGTTGCACCAAATTAGTTGAGTCCTGGAATGAGATTCCTTTGAGTATCTTGGTTAACCTTGGTTTTTTGATGTCTTGCTTCAGTGATGCCAGTCAAAGGTTGTGTTGGTGATGAGAATGGTTGTCCCCTGTTAGTTTTTTGTTGAATTGTCCTTGTTGAGGAGAGTAGACGCGCGCAGTACAAGATACAAGATGAATATGAAACAGGACCTTGTAGCCGCGCGCGCGTGAAGAGATGGAAGCAAATGACACAGTATGATATAATAAAAAGAGTAAAAAGATAAAAAAGTAAAAAAAATAAAGATAAAGATAAGAATAAAATATGAATGAAGTAATGAAAATAAAAAATAAGATATAAATATGAATTGGATCTCAACAGTACCTTTCCTGCTATGGAGACAGCAACCCATACCAGAATGGCCATGTCACTTCAAATTAATAAAACAACTAGAAAAACTTGTAGGGACTTGAATAATGGCCAAATTTACTCTAGAAAAAAATATAAATAAAAAAAACTGTATGTTGGTGGGGTTAAGAATACTCTCAAACTTTGTAATCAAAAATAATTTTTTTGTTTTTCTTTCACCCATACAAATATATTTACAAGCCCAGAATTTGATTTACATGCTTTATTTCATCTACTGTTCTAATGCTACCAATGAAATCCAAGGCTACTGATATTGTAAATCAAGTGTTCAAGTTTCCACTCCCATACAGTAGGGCAGGAACTGGATTATGAGCTGGAAGAAACCAAAAGTGGTTCAGTGTCCTCTCCTATATTATAAATGAGAAGGTCCAAAATTTTGAGCTGGAAGAAGCCAGATTTGTTCCAGGGGCTTCCCCCCTGCCATAATCCATCAGAAATTGATGGATTAGCAACCAATTTCTAATCTATTAGCAAATCAATATAAAAATTGATATACTATCAATAGAAAATTGATTTGCTATCAATTGCAAGATTCATTTGCTATCAATAGAAGAATTGATTTTCTATCAATAGCAAAATGATTTACTATCAATAGAAAAATTGATTTGCTATCATTAAAAAAATTTATTTTCTATCAATAGCAAAATTGATTTTATATCAGTAGCAAAATTGATTTGCTATCAATATTGAATTGA
The DNA here is from genome assembly GCA_025617555.3 of Puccinia polysora. NCBI lineage: Eukaryota > Fungi > Basidiomycota > Pucciniomycetes > Pucciniales > Pucciniaceae > Puccinia > Puccinia polysora. The sequence goes on from CM062614.1 coordinate 52,195,743, forward strand.
TTTGACTTTCAATTGGCAAAGAGGGAGTCCTGACCTGGGGGGGGATAAAGAGAAGGGGATTACCTGTTGGGGAAGGGGTGAGAGAGACCAAGGGGAGGTCTTGGGGGATTATGACATAGAGGTGGATCAGCAAGGTTAATAAAGGAGGGAATTAAGGGGTAGAATCACCTGGAGATTGATGGTGGGCCTGGGTGGTCAGGAGTAGATGGGTGGCAGAGGGTAGCAGAGGGTGGCAGAGGGTGGTTACCTGAGGAGGTGGATGGTGGTGAGGTGGAGGGAGTAGTTGGTAGTGAGGCGTGTGTGGCATTAGTTGGTGATGATGTGGAAGGAGCTGGATTTCAATGAGTGGGATGAAGGAGGTAGGTGTGTGTGTGAATGGGGGGGGGTGAGGGGCAACCAGTAGATAAAGTGGAAGTGGTTAACTGAAAAATTTAAACTCCAAAAAAAACAAAAGTAGTGTAGGATTCTGCCGTCAACATACATCCAAAACTGATTCAAAAAAAAAATATATATACAAATTTGAAAATTGTGATTCAAACTGAGAAAGAGTGAGAGGTAGAATATGCTCTCTCATTACAAAAGATTAATGATGGGATCAGACTGGAATGGCTTGAGGAGGATCAGGTATTTCATCTTCAAAGGTTTAATCCCATTCATCTTTGATTTTGGCCAATAAGCTATGCAGAATAATGCAGCAGACAATCCAGTTGATAATTATATTCATGTCTTTGGAATTTCGGATCTGGTTTTAAATTTCTCTCAGGTTAGCCCATCTTCCCTTCAGAAATCCTATAGCATGATAAATAAAAAATTTTGATTGAGAAATATGATATTTAAGATCAGTTTTGCCTTGATAATTGGGAGAAACACTCTGTTATTCTGGAACCCTGTATTTTCCACTCAAACAAGCTGAATCTGCCAGAATTTATTGAGCTTCATAAAATTATTTATGAAGTTCTTGTGCAACACACATACAATTGAAAACATATGAATAGTGAAAGGAGCCTGGATGTCCAGCATGAACATAAATAACCTTCTGTTGTTATGAAAAGGTAGTCAAATAGCAAAAGATTACCTCACTGAGTAGAGGATGGATGGTTTGTTAGTTTCTCACAAAACAAAATTTAGAATGAAAAATTTTATTTCCTGTTCTTCCAATCAAAATATTGGTTTCCATCAAGCTTGGTATTTGACTCAAGGGGATGGTGTTTCCATCAAAAAAGGCAATAAAACCAGGAAAAACTTTAGTCCCAATGAATTGAGATATCACCTTCCTCCGTTCATTTTTTGGACAGAAAAGGACTGAGGAATCAAATCCTAGTATAGCAAGCATAACCCCTTTGGTGCAGATTCAATGGTTCCATATCCAACTGAGAAGAGATTTTCTTATTCATTAATAGCTGCTCCATTTCTATTTGATCCCAATCTACAGAGATAAAATTTCACTTGTATTTTTGGATCAAATTGATGATTCTGGGAGTTCTTCTGAAAGATGTGGTGATCTTCAATAATTTCAAAAAGTTTTGTAATTGAAACCAAAGAATTTTGGAATAGTTGGTGGAACCTCACATCAGGCAGAAGATGGAAATTTTGCCTTTTATAAATGGGATGATGGAGTGTCTGTCTTCTAGTAACCATTTATTTCTTTTCCAAAAGGGTATTAAAGAATAACCAATCAGATTCCAATTCATGTTCTCAATCAGAGTAAAATATTGATAAAATTTCAGTCAGCTTGATTCCATTTTGAAAGTTACCTTGGGTATTTTTTTTGGAAATTTTTGGATTGATGGAAATTTGAGGTGAATTGATGAGTTTATGATCTGGTTTAATGGTGTGATTATGTGATTATGTAATGGAGATGATGTTGGATTTGGTTATTTGATGTCTCAAGCAATGGTGAGTGATGAGATGTTTGTGTATCTGACAATGTGTCAGTGTTGATGGGTGTTTTCCATTCCAGGGATGATGGGTGGATGTTGATGCATAAATTAATGATTATATGCTTGAAATACACTATTCCAATGGAACGGAACATTTCAACATACACCGGTTAAGGTATATGTGCATTCCGGAAACTCACCATTATAATGGGAGTTTTTTTATAAAAAAAATGTGGATTTGCTAATCCAATACACCCTAAAGATTCAAAATTTGAAAAAAATGGGTCAAAGGCCAACAGATTATAAAAACTAGGATTTGCATTATATTTTCCTTTTTGTTATATTTTATTATTTTTTCTATAAATTGTCTATCAGTGTGTGTTGAATTAGTGGACCAAAGGCCAAGAAGGAGAAAAGGAAGAATGGTTTTTAATCTTATGACACAAAGAGTAGCGGACCAGGAGGATCTGAGGAGGGAGAACTCTGATTGGAGTATGCAAGAACTGATGGTGTTTATTTCTTAGTCTTGTGAGGTCTTATATGCATACAACTTCCTGATTCTTAAAAGGGCCAAAAAGTGGTTGTAATCATCAGAGACAGTATGCATAAATGCCTAGAGAATGAATAGAACAACCGGGACAAAGTCTTAACCAGATTCACAACTAGAAGAGAAGATAAATAAAATCAGTACAGTCACAGAAAACTAACTGGGTCTTAAGCCACTGGGTATACATGCCTCTTGGGTCCTCTCTTCCTCTTGATTTTAATGATATATAGTAGCAATCCTTCATAATCATCTAAAAGGGTTGTTAATCCTTCTAGTCTAGATACAAATAACGGAAAGAAATGCACTTCATGGATATCTTGACCTGAGGATACTGAGCTAATTAAGGAAATAAGAAGAGAAAAGAGATCCAAGGTCAAGCTTGAGGATTTGATCTTGATGAAAATTATGTCTAAGGCTTCTTGATCCTTCTTGTCCTGCAACTCTTAAGTGCACTGGAAATGAATAACAAATTTTTCTAGTTTTAATATTTATTTCAACAAAAGAAGGTGAACTTAAGTATGAGCAGAAACAGTAGAATTCCAACAGTGTGTATTCCATTGAGAATCAAACTTGAAAGTTCAAAATTGGATACTGAATGAGATAATTTGTGTGTTTTCTATAGTTCCATGAAAACTTTTTTCATTAGCTCAAATGATGAAATTGCCTTGAACAATCAATAAAAATAAAGATTTATGAAACCTCTAGAAAGATTTTTTAATAAAAATGCATGAATAATTCTGTTGCATTAACTGTCTTTGTTGGTCTTCATCCAAGGAATCAAGATTATCCACTCAAAATAATTTTGAAAATTTCGTGAATATTATTTTTATATGTATTATATGTTTCTTGGGTTATCCTCAAAATATAATGAAGGTACATACCCAGAAGGCCCATTAAAAAATAGTTAAGCTGGGGAAAGTCCCCCCCCTTTGATGGGTTTCAGGAGGAAGGGGGGGGAGGCAGGGCCTCAATGCTTCCCCACAAGCCCTGAAGGCCCTTCTAAACTCCTTTAAGGCCATTGTTATGTGACATTTTTTGTGGCTCTAAAATTATTTGAGGCTTTTAAGTAAGCACTTATTTGAGGTGTTTTTGACTTATTGAACAAAGAATGGCCAAGGTATTCCCTGATCATGATTTTTATTTTATTATTTTTATTATTTTTTTATATTTTATTTTCTGATGAAAATTTTTTGATAGCTATTTTTTATAAATTAAGTTATATTTCCTTCAGATTGGAGAAAAAATGGGAGATTGTATGAAGCATGATATTACAATTCCACCCCTTTATAATTTTTTTCAAAAATTTGGGCTAGTGAAGTGGGCTGGAAATTTGATACAGGAATATGAAAAATGCTTCAATATTTTTAAAATATTAAATCCAACTTTCAAAAAGCCTGTCATCAATCTGAATTGATGAAAACATCACTCTTTCATCTGTAATGAATTTTCTGATTTTATGCTCTTTTGTGTTTTTTTTTCTATTTTTTTGATGAGATTTTTTTGAATTTTTATTTTTATAAAAAATAAATAAATAAATAACAGAAGAAATGATGAAGTTCAAGAAACGAGGAAGGGCTACCCAAGAAAGACATTCCAGACCTTCATCCCGTAATTTTTCTGCTAACAAAGAATATATAAATAAAAGATAAAACATATAGAATAAAAAAACAAAACATTGAAAAGTAAGGATGATCAAAATGAATAAATAAAAATTAGATGAATCAAGATAAAAATAAAAATTGAATACAGAAAATTAAATATAAAAATCAACAAACAGAGAGAAATAAAAAATAAAAAAATAATTTGAAAATTACAAATACATAAAAAAATAAAATTAAAGATGAAAAACTAAAAATTGATAAAAAAATATATAAAAGAAATATTATTAAATACCTCAAAATATATAACAATATATATATAATATATATATAATATATATATAATATATAATATATAATATATATATAATATATATATAATATATAATATATAATATATATATAATATATATATTGTTGGAATAAAGCGCTCTTCTCTCCATTATTTTTCCCTTTTCCATCTCTTTCTTACTGTCTCAATTCTTTCCTTCTTATGTCTCTGTTTCTTCATTACATTCTCCATCAATCTGTTTCATTTCTATCTTTTCTTTCTTACTTCTATTCCCCTCACCACTTTCAATCACCTGTCATGTGCGCGCTTTCACTCACCTCAATCACACCAGTCACATGGGCGCACATAAATGTCACAAATCTCAGTTTGGTTGTACACTACCTGAGGGCATAGTACGGGCCAGACTGAAGGATCTCTTTCCTCATCCTTCTGTCTGCTCTCAACTCCTGCGTACCCTCAGGTAAGTTCATCTGTTATCTCTTTCACTCTTACTTCATATGTCTGTCTATTCACTCTACTGATTATTCTCATTCTGATATGAAATGATTATCCTTCTGTCTTCTCTCAACTCCTGCGTACCCTCAGATCCCAACAGGTTATGAGCCCAGATTATTTTTGATAAATAACCCGCTTACTATCTCTCAGAAGGATCCGTCACAGTTTGTGCCATCAACTTTGCAATCATGGAAGACAACACAAATGTCTTGCATCAAGTTCTCAAAACCCCATTGATCATTCCCTTAAGTGCTCCAGGATCCGATTCAAACTACCTGGATTGGGCTATGATTCTCAGAATCCACTTCCGAGCCTCTGGCGTTGGATACCTCATCAATAATGAATCAAAGAAACCAAGTGATGAAATATGGTCACAAGACAATCACGCGGTATTCTCAGTTATCTCAAGGTCAATCACCCCATCAAATTTTCAGTTCATACGCAAACACAAGGAAAGTGCGGTAGGAATGTGGAATGCTTTACAAGACGCTCATCAGGACAGCTCGTCCGGAGGAAGAATGTATTGGCTACAAAAAATCCTTCTCACCAAACTCAAAGACAAGGAAATGACTTCTCACCTGTCCAAAATTGTTTCTTACAGGGAAAAGCTATCGTCACTGATCACTCCCAAAAACCCATTAACTGCAGATGATCTTCAATCGACTGCCGTACTCTTATCCTTACCCAATGACTGGCTTGGATGTGTATCAAGCATGATGAACAAAGAGTCAGTTCCCTCCTAAAAACTTATTGAAGCTTTAAAACAAGAACATCTACGTTGTCAAACTAGGAATGAAGACGCTATTGCCAACTCAGCTAGATCACAACAACAAAAAGCTTCCTCCTCAAATTGAGATGCTGAATCAAGACAACCCAGAACCTATTTCTGCACCCACTGTAACATCAAAGGTCACTCCTTCTCAAGATGCATGGAGGTACGTAAGGCGCTAGATCAAATTAAGAAAAACAATAATAAATCAAAGAAGCGCACCACCATGAACAAATCAAGATCCGCCAAAGCAAATCTGAGTAAAACCAATGCAAATTTCAAGTCTGATTCAGATTATTTCTCTGACTCCCAAATTGTAGTCCATGCCAGATTTGCTGTGAGCTGCTCCACAAAACCTGCCCAGATATCACAAACCAATTTCAATCTTGACTCGGGTTGTTCAGTTTTGATGACTCCATATTGTGATCAAATCAGAAACAACAGTCCGGATAGCAAAATCATCTATCTGGAAGATGGCTCCACAATCTCTTCACTCAAGAAAGGAACCATCCTCTTCCCTTTTGGAAAATTGAAGGCCTTGGTTGCTCCAGATTTCCAAGATTCTCTACTCTCCATATCAGGTATCTGCAATTCTGGCATGATTGTGGTTTTCCACAAGGACAGCTGCAAGATCTTCAACAAATCAATCTCCAACATAAATCAACAACCACTTCAAGCAGGATACAGGAAGGGAAACCTCTACTATCTACCACAATTTAACGTAAGCAGCAAATAATCAACCCACTCAAGCATCAGTCAAACCTCTGAAAAGAGTCTTTTTTGGTTATCATTGTAGGTTACCTCACTTAAACTTGAAATCTCTTCAGAAATATCTCAAGACACACGGCATAACACCACAACCAAAGAATGAGAAGGAGGTCCAGCAGTGCGTCAAATGCATTCAATTGAAAATGGCGAGGCAACCTTTCCACTCTTGCCTGAGCTATTGTTCGTCAAGACTGGGAGAAATCATTCACACAGACATGTGCAGTTTTGAAACTACCTCCAGGGAAGGATACCGGTATTTTGTCACCTACATCAACAACGGCTCAAAAGCCGTTTTTGCCTATCCCATATGCCTTAAATCTGATGTCTTTCAATCCACCAAACATTTTATCACCTTTTTTGAGAACAAATACAACACAAAGATTACCTCAATAAGATCAGATAAAGGTGGCAAATATCTAAATCAATCCATGAAAACCTATCTTGCAGAAAAAGGTATCTCTCACAAACCTGGTCCTCCACACTCTCCTCAACTGAATGGTGTTGCCAAAAGAACCAACCGCACAATATTGAACTTAATACAATGCTCTCTTCTTTTTTCAAATCTGCCAAAATATTTCTGGGCGGATGCCCTCAGACACAGCCTTTTCTCTTTCAACTCATATCCGTGCAAGACCCCCAAAGGTTTTGTCTCTCCAAATTCCATCCTTGAAGCTCCCAATGTAGAACCTCAACACCTTCACCCATTTGAATTTCTTGTATGGTACAAAGTCCCTGATGCCAACAGGAACAAGTTGGATTGAAAAGGTCGGCCTGCCGTGCTTCTCTCCTACCTGTCAGACCACACTGGCTTCCATCTCTTTGATCTCACCACCAAAAAGGTGATCAAATCCAGGGACTGCCTATTTGACAATTCCTGTTTCCCACATGGATCCCCTCCTACCAACAATTCATCTTCTCAGTCCACCGTACCTATGGAACTTTCTTGGCCTGAACCCCCTCTGGATATTCCATCAACATCTCCTTCCTGGTTTTTGGTTCCAAGCCCATCCAAAGTCCCTGATCCCATTCCTGTATCCACCCTTTCTCCTGATGCAATCTCTCCTGACTCTGCCTCCACATCATCTCCACCCCCATCCCCTCCTTCAGTCGTCAACCCTAACCCTTCAGTTGTCCCCAAATCTCTACCTTTTTGCTCCTCCAGCCCTGCTCCATCCGATGACTCCATCATCCTCCCCCCGCTTGTCCTCACTCCCCCACAAACCGCTCTGTCCTCGCCAGAAGCATCCTTGCCGGAACCCCTCTCCCCTGTCCCCCCAATCTTTGCCTCATCACCTCTGCGGATGCCTCCGTCTTTTCAACCTCCCTCTCCATGTCAATCCTCCCGTACCTCACGCCCCCCCGGCCCGCTATGGGAATTTCTCACAAAATGCCTCTGTTAAGGACAATCTCACCGCCCCTAAAACCTGGAAACAACTCCTGCAGTCTCCTCATTACCATTGCTGGATCATCTTGGCACAAGAGGAGATGGCCTTGCTCCAGGGCATGAAGACATGGACCCTAGTCCCGCCACCTAAAGTTCAAAAAATCATTTGCAGCAAGTGGGTTTTTAAAGTGAAATGGCGTCCGGATGGCTCCATCATCAAGCTGAAGGCCAGGCTCTTTGCCATGGGTTTCACCCAAGTCCGCGGATTGGATTTCTCCGAGGTCTTTGCTCCCACTCTCCGGCTCAAAACTCTCCGGCTCCTTCTAAGTCTTCTAGGTCATAAGGGATGGGTCGGTTGTCAGCTGGACTTCAAAACTGCCTTCCTGAATGGTCATCTTGAGGAACCCGTTTATATGGCTCAACCACCCGTTTTTGAGGATCCTAACCACCCTGACTGGGTCTGCAAGGTCAAAAGGGCAATATACGGGCTTAAGCAGTCCCCTTGTCAGTGGAACCTTGAGCTCAACTCCGCCCTCCTATCCCTTGGTCTATCCCACTTGCGCTACAATCCATCCTTATACTACAAGCTATCCGGCGGTGAGCTGATTGGGGCCGTTACAGCCCACGTTGATGACCTTGCAATAGTTGGCATGAATTCATTTGTCACTTCCTTTATTGGCGCCATCAGCAAGCGGTTCAAGGTTGGCTTGGATGAAAATCTTTCCCTCTTTCTCTCTATCTCCATCATGCGCAACCCCGACAGTAGGGTAGTGTCCATCTCCCAAAGCCACTACATTTCCTCTATTATGCTCTCTTTTCTCCCCAATGACAATCTCACTGTCCGTACTCCCACGGACTCGCACTTCAAAGATCTCATTCAGCGCCCGTCTGATTCTCCTCCATTGCCACCCCAGTACAACCAACTTATAGGTTCTCTCCTGTGGGTGTTGCAATGCACCCGCTCCAACATGGCATTTGCTGTCAACAGACTGTCCCAATTTCTTCAAGACCCATCCCTGCAGCACTGGAACGCCTCTCTCCGCGTCCTCTGGTACCTCAACCACACCTGCAATCACTGCCTCACGCTTGGTGGTCCCTCTGTCAACCTGTTGGGCTATTCAGACTCAGACTGAGCCAAAGACAAAGGAGATTGCAGGTCAACCTCCGTTTATACCTTTTGCCTTGGAAAAGGGGCTATCTCATGGAAATCCAAGAAGCAGCCTACCGTCTCCCTCTCCATCACCAAAGCCAAATACAAGGCACTCTCCAATTCCTGCAAGGAAGGGATTTGTATCCGGAACATGCTATGCAAGCTACGTCTGAGGGACAATTCACCTGTTCCGCTTCTCATTGAAAACAAAGGTGCTGAGGCACTTGCCAAGAATCCCAAACACCATTCCCGCACAAACACATTGACGCTTGCAACCACTTTATTCGCAAATGCGTCAACCGCAGTGTTTTCACGGTTGGTCACATCCCCACAAAAGACATGCTAGTAGATATGCTAACCAAGCCTCTGTCCCATGTTCTTCTCAAAGCTCATCAATGGATTTTTGGTCTCACCGGCTTTGGCTAACAAGGGGGGTGTTGGAATAAAGCATTCTTCTCTCCATTATTTTTCCCTTTTCCATCTCTTTCTTACTGTCTCAATTCTTTCCTTCTTATGTCTCTGTTTCTTCATTACATTCTCCATCAATCTGTTTCATTTCTATCTTTTCTTTCTTGCTTCTATTCCCCTCACCACTTTCAATCACCTGTCATGTGCGCGCTTTCACTCACCTCAATCACACCAGTCACATCCGCGCACATAAATGTCACAAATCTTAGTTTGGTTGTACACTACCTGAGGGCAGAGTACGGGCCACACTGAAGGATCTCTTTCCTCATCTTTCTGTCTGCTCTCAACTCCTGCGTACCCTCAGATCCCAACATATATAATATATATATAATATATATATAATATATATATAATATATATATAATATATATATAATATATATATATTATATATATAATATATTTATATATATAATATATAATATATATAAAATATATATATAATATATATACAAAATAATTAAAAAAATATGTATAATAGGAAGTATCAAAGTTAAGCAAACCCGCCATTTTTTAATGTCAGGTTTCAACCCAAATTGGCCATTTCAAACCCACCATTAAAAATCTAAAAAACCCACTTATTTCACATCAAATGTGTGAGAGTTACCTCAAAATAATTTTTTTTCAAATAAAGTATTTAAAGGCTTTTACAGCCTCAAGCCATCCCTGGTTTTGACCTCCAACCTCATTGGAAAAACTCTACCTCCAACCTCATCCAAAAAATTTGATTCTTTGCTCTTCATCTCTTCATTTCTATCCTCATCACTTCATCACTCTCATCCCTTCCTATCCTCTTTGCTTCATCACTCCTCTTCATTGCTTCATCACTTCATCCCTGCTTTCAACACATCCCTTCATTGCTTCATCACTTTTCCTTCATCCCCAATTTCAAAACATCCCTTCATTGCTTCCTTGCTTCATCCCTCCATCCCTCTTACTCTTTTCAAATGGCCCCTCATCAATCCTCCCCCCACAAGTACAATAAACTATCCAATGGACCAAAGAAAACATCCCCCAGAAACTCAACATCCAACAATCCTCCCCCATAAGCTTCCAAAGGCTCCAGTCAGCTGAAGAGAGCTGATAACATCATCCTGGTAAACTGGCTCAAAATCCCCTCCAACTATGATGCTTGCTTTGGATCCAGCAATGAAACACAAGTTTGCCAACCTCCATCTTCTAAGTTTAATGGTTATCTCCTGATTGCCAATGAACTCAAGAATAAAACCAAGGGTAGGCTGTATCTTTCATTCAAATAGATGCGGGAGCAATTCAAGAAATATTGAACCAAGTAAAAAAAAGCCCACTCAATTTTGATTTCCACTGGCTTTGGTATCACTGAATCCAATAAAGCAAAGGGTATCAACTTGGTGGTTGATAAGTTGGACTCCATTTGTCCTTTTTATATTCATATGGATGAAATCTTTGGAAAGAAGGCCAATATCACCCCTTTGGCTGCTTTTGATGCCTAACAATCAGATTTGGTTGATTCTGAGGACCTGTCTGTGGATGCTCAGCCTAGCAATGATGATCCCAATGAAACCTATGAGTGACCCCAATCTGATGTGGAGGAGGATATTCCAATGGAATCAGCTCCAATCACGTCTAAATAATTGTTGATAAACAATTCAAAACCTTCCTTGGACCCCTCACTTCCTTCTTTGGATTGATCTCTTCCTGGGGTGGAAGAACTTAACAGCTTGTCCAATGAGGAGCAAGTTATTCCTGTATTGCCACTACCATCAACATCTGCTCAAGTAAGGAACCAATTTCTTTTCTCTTCTGTCTAATTAATCATTACTGATTTAGATTGTCAAAAACCAGGCTCATCCATTCCTGAATGGCCAAGTACTCAAGCCAATGGGGCCTCCAATATCCCCTTCAAATGAGAGCAATGACATTCCCACACTAACCTCCTCTTCAAAGGAAAAGAAAAAGGCCTCCAATTGCATCAACCTCAACCCCAATAGCCATCAAAAGAGGAGAAAACTCCAAATTTTTCTGGATTTGAGGATATCATGGAGAAAAGAGATTCAAGTAATTGAATGCCTTGATTCTCCTGGCTTTCAAAATCAAGATCATTCCTATTCCCATCCAAAAAGCAGTGAAATCACAAATTCAATCTAAAAAACTTCAATTTGAAAAGGAGAAGTGGGATCATCAACTGGCTATGGATTTTCAAAAGCAGAAAGCTGAGAGTTTGGCTCATCAACAAAAATTAGATGCTGAGTGGCAAATCAAACTGGCTGAGACGGAGTTTGAAAAAGAGGAAAAGGAGAAGGTTCAAGAGGAAGAACAACTGGAAAAGGAGAGGGAAAGGCTAGCCACAGAAAAAAAAGATAGGTTATTGGTAGCCATGCCATGTATTGGTAGCAGTAGAAATGTTGATGAAATAAAGGAAATTACTCAATTGCTTGATTTGTAAAATATTTGCTTTGATAAAACTTTTAAAAATAAATGACAAAAAATTATTTTAAAATACCACAATTTAAGGTTCAAAAATTTAAACTCCTTGGGGGAAGATTGAATAGCTGCTTTCTTCAAATAGCATCCAAAAAGTTCAGAAGGGTGCATTGATTTTTGCCATCCAATTGCCCACATTTTCCCACCCCAAGATCTTGAGGGACCAACTGTGTTGAAAAAAATTTTTGATTGGTGAAGGAATGTTGTGACCAAGTTGAGGTCCTTCTTTTCTTGCTGGGATATTTTATTTGATGGGAAAAATTCCATTATTGCAACCAGAGAGTGGTAATTGGAACAATCAAGAACAGAAAATTCTCCAGAACTGAAGAAATGGAATTTTTCAATCTTCTTTTTGGCTTGTCAAAACTCTTCAGGGGTGGGTTTTGGAGTTTTATTTTCAGCAGCAATAGCAGGTTACAAATCCAAAGTTTTAGTTTTTGTTGAGACCAAACCACCTTTTTGTTAAATCCATCTTCATTTACTTCCAAAGAGATTTCAGAATCTCTAATTTGAGCCCTCTTTTTCCAAAGAGACCTCTGCTTGCCACCTCTCTTTATGTTTTTCAAACCATCTCCTTCCATCTTGATCCCTCCCATGCACCTGCTGCACTTGAGGTGAGGATCAAGAAGGAAAAGATCCGGTTGTATAAAATTTTGAGTGTGGTGGGAGGAGAATTGGAAGTCCAGAAAGGGGGTAGGAGTCAACAGGATAAGGGTTCAAAAGGTTTTTGCATTTCGTGGCATCCAAAAAAAAAAAAAAAAAAAAAACTATACCAGTCCAAGCTGAAACCAAAAAAAAAAAAAAAAAAAAAAAAAAAAAAAAAGAGGTTGGGTGGGCTGGAGGTGGGGGGTCTTGGTTGGCAACCAAGTGAGAAGGGGGGTTGGCGGCAACCAAGCAAGAGGGTGGGGCAGGCCAGGGAGCAATCAAGAGGGGGAGGTTGGCCAGGGATCAAGCAAGAGGGGGAGGCTGGTGGTGACCAAGAAAGAGGGGTGGGCCAGCGGCAACCAAGCAAGAGGGGGAGGCTGGAAATGACCAAGCAAGAGGGGGAGGCTGGGGGCAACCAAGCAAGAGGGGGGTGTGCCAGGGGGGGCCAGCAAGCAAGCAAGAGGGGGAGACCAAGAGGAGGGGCCAAGTCAGCAGGAATGGGTGAGAGGGAGGGGAAAGGAGGATTAGGAGGAGGTGGGGGGGAGCTTACCTTGGGTCCCAACCAAAGGAGGAGGGGAGGTGATGCGTGAGGTAGAGATGGAGGGTGAGGTGGAGGAAGGAATGGATGGTAAGTGAGGTGGAGAAGGCAGCAAGAGTGGGTGAGAGGGACATAAAAGGTAGATTGGGAGGAGGGGGGGGGGAGCTTACTTGGGGTGCCAACCAAAGGAGGAGGGGAGGTGATGATGAGGTGGTGATGATGGTGAGGTGGTGGTTGTGGGTGAGGTACAGGTGATGGTGAGGTGGTGGTTGTGGGTGAGGTGGTGGTGATGGTGAGGTGGTGGTTGTGGGTGAGTTACAGGTGATGTTGAGGTGGTGGTTGTGGGTGAGGTGGTGGTGATGGTGAGGTGGTGGTTGTGGGTGAGGTGGAAGTGATGGTGAGGTGGTGGTGATGAGGTGGTGGTGGTGGGTGGGGAGGAGGAAGTGAACAGGTGGTTTGGTGGGGTGAGTTGGTTTGGAATTTGGTTTTTTTCTAAGTCAACCAAAAGAAAAAATAAAAATAAAAAACACTGGAGTCAGCCTAGGATTCTTGGTTAAACAACCAAAACCAAAAAAATTCTGTGATTTTATTTTTTACCTATTTGAAAACCAAATCCTACTCATCAAAGTGAGCAATTGTGAGGGCTAGAATCCGCTCTCTCATGGGCAAAGATGAGGTAGAAGATGAGATTGGGATGACTTGAGGAGGGTCAGGAATATCTTCTTCAAATATTTTTTACCATTCATCTTTGATGTTGGCAAGAAGGTTGTGAAGGATTACACAAATGATAATCCAGTTGATGAGTATCTTCATTTACTTGAAATTTTGTAGCTGGTTTTGCATCTCCTGTAAGCTGGCCCATCTTCCTTTCAGGATTCCTATGGCATTCTCAACCCAAACTTGTGATTGGGCAAGATGATAGTTGAAATTGGTTTTGGCTTGATGATTGGTTGAAACATTTCAGTATGCTGGAACCACATATTTCCCACTAGCATAAGCTGAATTGGCCAAAAGGTATTGATCTTTCTCAAAGTAGTTATCTGTTTGTTGGGCAATCTGCATCCAATTGAAAACATATGGATCATTACAAGAACCTGGAAGGCCAGCATGCAGGGATATGAACTTCTTGTTGTTATCACAAACAATTTTAAGTGACACAGAGTATCTATACAAACCAATTAAAAATATTTTGTCAGTGTGTTATCAAAGTTTTTATTAAAGGGTTTAGAGAAGAAATGAATCAATTGCCTTTTTTACAATCAAAATAATCATTGCCATCTAGCTTAGGTTTTTGACTCAAGGGGATAGTGCTTCCATCAGCAAAACCAATTCAACCAGGAAGGCCTTTGGTCTCCATTACTTGAGATATCTCCTTGATTTCTTCTTTGGTTTTCCAAAAAAGGACTGAGAAATGGAAAGATAGGATAGCAATCATGACTCTTTTGGTGTATAATTCAATGGTTCCATAACTGACTGAGAATATATTTTCTAATTAATGAATTTCTGCTCCATTTTCATTTTATCCCAATCTACAAAGAGAAAAAGCCAGTTGTATAGCTGGATTTCATTGAGGATTCTGAGAATTTCTCTGGAAGATGTGGTGGTCTTCAATCATCTCCAGAAGTTTCATGAATGAAGGCAATAAATTTCAGAACAGTTGCTGGAAGCTTAAGTTGGGGAGTAGATGAAGCTTTTGCCTTTCATACAAAGGGTTGTGGAGAGTGTTTCTTTGTGGAACTATGTATTGCTTTTCAAATATAGCATTCAAAGCTAACCAAGTTGATTCCAAATTGGAGTCTGAATCAGAGTCAAATAATAAAAAAAGTTCAGTCAGCTTTTTTGCATTTTCAACTTGCTTCTGGGAAGTTTGATTGGACATGTTGAGAAAGATGATGATGGGATTGGTGTGAAGCAATGGAGATGTGTTTGATGAAATGGAGATGGGACTGGTATGGATTTGCTTAGGTTAAGGTTTGGATGGGTGTTTGGCATGTGATGGGATGTGTGTGATGTGATGGAGATGTGAAGCAATGGAGATGAGATTTGTTTGATGCAATGAAGATGGGATTGGTATGGATTTGCTGAGGTAGAGGTGTGGATGGGTGTAATTCATGCAATGGATGTTGGATGGATTATAATGGCCGTTTTGATTTTTGAAACCCGCCATTTTCATGAAACCCACCATTTTGAAATACAGCAGTTAGGGGATATGTGTATTTCAGAAACCCACCATTAAAAATGGCGGGTTTGGTCAAAAAAAATGGCAGGTTTCTCATGGAGGTTTTGAAAAATTTGATACGCCTTAATATACATATAATATATATAAAATATATGAAAACATAAAAAATATAAGGTATAGATAAAAGAAAGGCATACCCAGATAATTATAATTCATGAAAGGCCTTGGTGAAATTCAAATCGATGCTGAAAGGTCCCTTGGCACTTTTGAAGGCTTCTGCAGTGATTAAAACTGCAATTTGTTTTGACTTCTTCAGAAGCCTTTGAGGCTATCACTTCAGCCATCAAAACTTTGACTGCTTCAACAGCCTCAAAGGCCCCAAAAGTATCAAAAAGCCTTGAAGGCCCCCAAAGCATTCAATAAGGGCCTGAATTTCCCATTTCAGAGCAATACTTTGATTACCTTCCTGAATTATGTCAAAGGGCGGGGGGGTTGCAACTTTTCCCCAGTGTGAAATTTTTGAAAATCTTATTTTGGTGGAAATAAGCTTTGTATTTTATTTTATTTTCTTAGTGGATATTGATTTTAAACACCCTACTGGTGTTTGAAAACAATCCAAAAGGTGGGATCCTATCCCAAAACAAATGAATTTGTGAGAAGAACAATATGTTCACATCATTTCTTATTTTTTTTAGAAAAAAATTAAAATTTCATGAATTTATACACTCTAAAGGAATTAATTTTTCCCAGGGGTACTAAACATCTGGGTGGTATAGCTAGAGAAACAAAAATAATTTACCATTTATGAATGAATTGTTTATTTTGGTTGCTATAATTAGGCTGATTCTGGATGAAATGGAATTCTCTTTGTGAGTTATGGAAAGAGATGAAATAGAAGGGCAGTGTAGGGGCTTTAAAAAGTCACCCAAATTGATCTGGTATGATACTTTTGGTTAGGATTTTAAATTTCCCTTTGATGAAATTTTAATGGATAAGACTTTGTTCTGTGATTGAATTATTGATTATGATATGATTCCTTGATGTCTTCAGAAGCTGGAGCAGATTTGTCATCATAAAAAGAGTCTGTTTTTTTAAGTTTTTATGAATTTTTCATAAATCAATTTTATTTTTGATTGATAGCAAATAACAAATTTTAAATTCCAAATCAGAAGGGCTTTAAATCAGATTTGATTTAACCCTGGGGATTTCAAAAATATGCAATAATTAGTGATAGTCATTTTTTTCTTAAGAAAAATAAAGAAAGAGATTTTTCTCGCTCTATCTTTGAAAAATATCAAAAGGAACCATTCAGAAACAAAGTTCCATCTATTAAAACATTGGAGTATGATGATTTATATAGATTTCTGAATTTTCCTATTTCCTCACTTTGAACATTTTCAATTTTCAAAATTATCCCCATGAGAATCAAGCTTTTCATGTGGAATTTGGTTTTCTGTATTACCACCTTTCACCCACCAAGTAAAGATAATCAAGAGGAAAATTATTTCTTGTTTCTTGATCATTTTGATGGTTGAGGGGTAATTTTACCTCAGGATGAATGTTTTGATGATTGAGGTGTAATATCCCCCTGGGATGATCATTTTGATGATTTAGGGGCACTCTTCCCTTTGGAATCATCAGATACATTTCAATCTTGCATAATCTTACAGAGCTACTTTAGTGGGTTTAAAATTAAAATGAATTGTAAAAAATTTGGAAAAAAAATATCTTTTTCTCATGATTTTTCACAAGTGATTTGAATTTCCAAACTGCTAAAGAAAATTATAATTATTTTCCATAATTCATTTGACTTCCATAACAACTAAAGCAAATCCATATAATCATGCAGGATGGAAATATACCTGATGATCCCTGAGGGAATTTTTTTCCCTCAGTCATCAAAATCATCAGGAACTACGGTATGATATAAGTTGAAATGGTTGCTCTGATGAAATACCTCAAAAATACCTCTTACAGTGAGGAAATATCATGTCATAACCTTAAAACATAGAAAAGATTGTTGTTATGAACAAAAATCAAGTGATTTTTGCAAATTTATCTTTTATCTATTTATAACCATGAAAATATGGGAATTGAAATATTGCTCATAGTTTTATGTTTTACAATCTCTTTTTTAATTTTTCATGGTACTGATCAAATTGAAGTTTACTTTGAGCACAGTTTGTAGTCATTTTTTTCTTGGTCAGGATTGCTCAACATAATCTGGATTTCATGCAACTTGACTGGAGATTCACCTTGCAGATTCAAACTAGAATCAGCCAAAAACCAGGGCAAATTGGTCTTGAAAGAGAATAAAAGGACTCAAATAGAAATCCCTAGTAAGTTATTTACAAGTGTGTTACACATCAATTAAACAGAATTCACACCTGACATGGTCACAGGTTGTGTCAGCCTTGGCACTGGAGCAAATGTTGGTTTGGATAAACTTATATGGGGCTTTAAGTTGGGATATAGGTAGTTGAATGATTGATTACAGAAAAATTTTTTGTTGCAATGACCCTCAATCTACATGGAGGCACATCCAAACATTTGCCAGCATTTTCACCCAGGTGCCAACAAGTCCTTTTAGGCATTATGAAAAACTGGTCAAGTCATTTTTACTCATTTCTTCTCATTTCTATAGGCAAAACAGATTGGAAAAGAATGTGATGATTCTGAGTGATTGTCCCAATCAAATTTCAGGCCCCACCCACAGCTATGTGAGAGTGGCTTTTGATTCACGCTGCTGATGTAAACTGTTTCCAATCATCCAACTTGAAAAATTAACGTCCTAGCTGCTGCTCCCGTCCATATCTTACTGCTCCCAGTTTGAAGTGTTGGTGTTGTTGGATGCTTTGATTTGTATTTCAGGTACTTTTGATTCATTTGCTCGACTTGGTCAAGATTTAAATCAACTGTTCTCGAGTTTTCTGTCGTTCTGAATAGTTTGGTGCCGAAGATTCCCTCACATTCCCAATCACAACTGCTACTCCCAGCATCGCGTTCAATTTAAGTCTGAAGGTCGACTCATAAACTACAAGCGGCAAGGGGACCCGTATCGATGGCAAGATTTGGAGCTCATGACCAAAGCCAAGACTTTTTCCTTTCGTTTGTGGTTGGGCCGCCATCCGGTTTATCCGTCTTATTCAACCTTTCACCCTCGGAAGCCAGACTTTCGGTTAACTTAGGACTCGGTCTGAGTTGATTCATCTTGGTGACGACTTGGTGGATCTGCTCAACTTCGACCTGCCGCTTTTGACTAAGCTGGTAGTAAGATATCGAGGATAAGAAGAGGAAGGAATAAACCCCCCAGTTGATGGAGGACCAGCCGCCTAAAATCCATCAGTGCCAAGGGCGAGATGATTTATGAGAATCAAAAGTCAGCAGCCAACGGCTCGCATCCCTAGTTTCGAGTGATAGTCTTTAAAACCTTACGTTTAGTGGACAGAAACCTCAGTGCACCGATACATGAACCACCAGCCATACCAAAGAGTAAGGCCTTCCTCTGCGATGGAACCCTGGCAAATCGTTCCTGGAGATTTTCGTTGAGATCGAAAGACTGCTCGCAGCGATAAAGACGAGATGGTGTAGTTAGCTTGGGGTGGATCAACAACATTACAAGGGGTTAGCTCGCGGGTCGAGATGACTGACCTGGAAGGCCTCCCATGCCGACGGTCGAGGTGGAGGTGGTGGTAGGCTCGACGAGGGTGAACTCATGACGATTGAGGGAGGGTAAGAGTATGGATGTATCGAAGTGGGTACTGGTGATTTATGCTCGGGCGAGCTGCCCATTCGGGAACCGGGGATATTGGCAATTCCAGGGGCAAATCAGTCGAGTACATCATACAATTCTGGGTGCTTATCAGGTCGGGCTGGCCCGCGCGAACAGCTCTTCACCGTCGGGTCAAGGGTTGGGTCTGGGCTAACACTTGAGAATAAAATCGAAAAACAGATAAGCCCGGTAAGCCTATAGGGTAGACCGGGTTTGGTCGGTCAAAAGGATTCCAGGCTGCCCATGGACACCCCATGAAACTGATCAAAATTGAAAACATTGTCATTGAATGGCTCAAATGATGTTCTGGGCACACATGAAGAACTGTCAGGGTCTTTTGAAGCAGATAATTTGGGATAATGAGGTGTAGAACAAAGCATATTGAAAGAAGAATAGGAGTATTTCTAATTCCTCTTGAAAAATATATAAAAAAAATTGTTGAAGAGAAAGAAATGTCTTCAGGGGCCTGCAATCGACCCCGCAACCAGCAAAAAGTCTTCCCAAAAAGCCTTGGACTGGTTTGGGGCCGGGCAAATGATGTACCAAACCTGACCTGGCAAAAACTGGATACTTCTGAGGCTAGTTTTGAGTTGGTAGTCATACTAATCTTCAACAAAATATTCCTATTGGTATATTTTTCACATTCAGTAGGCATTTTAATATATGCTTTCATTGACAACCTCATGTGCCAAATTTATTCTTTTGAACTGGGTATTTTTTTGTTTTTTATTGATTTATTTTATTTTATTATTGATTTCATTTTATTATTGATTTTGTTTTTTATTTATTTATTTTATTTATTTATTTATTTATTTCTTTATTTTATTTACTTTATTTACTTTATTTATTTTTTATTTCTTTATTTTTTTAGGGCATCAATTTTCTCACCCCCAATCCTTTAAATCACCAAATTTTACATCTGCGTGCCATTGCACACATTTGCTGCCACACAGACAAATACTTTATTTCATGGTCATTTCAAGAATTCATTTTTTTTGAATTCTGATGCCGCAGTCCCATAGCTGAGCTTCATAAACCCATAAAAAAAGGTATTGGTAATTTTGGGGGCATTAGAAATCCTCCAAAAATCTAATCAAAAATTAAAAAAATCTGCAAAGAACCAATTTTTGAATCCTTATTTTGGATATTGTAATGATTTTTTTTGGTTATTTCAGCTATCAGAATTTTCAAGCAAAATTCAAAGAGCTTTCCAATATTTCTTTCATATTTTTTGGATGTATCCTTTTACCTTAAAAAATTCCTTCAGAAAACCAAATAAATCAAAAAAATTAAATTTCTCATTGGACATTTGCATCCTTTTATTTTCCTTCTTTTTTCATGTTTTTGTTGATTAAATCTATCAGAAATTTAAAACAACAGTAAAAGAGCATTCTAATTCTATTTCAATTTTTTTGGATGTATTATTTTACCATAAAAAATTCCCTCAAAAAACCAACAACTTCAAAAAAATGAATTTTCTCATTGGATTTTTGGATTTTTGTATTTTTTTTTTGAATTTTAAATTATTTCTTTTTGGTGATTCAAGCTTTCATAAATTCAAAAAAAAAGCTTCTTAATACTTTTTAAAGATTTTTTGGATGTATGCGTACACCTTAAAAAATTCATTCAAAAGATCAAAAAATAAAGAACAAATATCAATAAAAATATTAAATTTTATTCAACTATGATTGTTTTTATGTTTCTGCTTAATTTTCTTGGATGGAAAAAACCTCATGACCAAGCTCTAAATTTTTCTGAATAATGGTTTTCCAATATTTGGAATCCTTTGTCACAAAGCTTTTCCAAAGTGGATCTAACCTTGGAGCTGGCTTGAAATTGAATGAGACTATATGTTTGAAATCTTCTAAAAGAATGAAGCAAATAGGAGAAGATTTGGAATTTGGAGTGGTAGGGTAATTCAGAGGAAGATAAGTGCAAGAAATTAAAGAAGAAAACAGAACCACTGGACACTTATATGTTCCAGCCAGAAGGAAACCATGGCATGGAAATTTCATCCACATATTTATGGGAGCTGGGCCAGAAGGGTGGTTCAGCTGCCTTCTTGATTCTTGAAAATTTTCACCCCAGATTTCATGCAGTAATCTTGGGTGCTTAAAGATTGGGTTTGAATCAAGCTCTTTCACCATTTCTTTCCTGAATTCAATCCAGTCTTCTGAGTTCATCCCCAAACAAATGGCTGCTTCTCTAAAGCCACCTTTCCCGTCCCCTATAACATCTTGAACATGTGATATATGTGGAATGGCGGTTTTTGGGCAAATAGAATCTTTGTAAAGGAACTAGAACAAAAAATTAGAATTTTTTACAAATAAAATATGGCCTAAATATAAGACTAACTTCTTCAATTTAGACTTGGTCAAAGATCCCAGAAAAAAATGAGATAATGTGCAGGAATCCTAATGGAAAAACCCAAAAAAATCAGAAACAAATAAAAAATTAGAAAATATCAAATTTACCCACTTTCTCACTCATTGTTGTTGCTGTTTGTGCTAATATCTTCCTTCCAGGAGGATAGGAAGGCACATAACCATCTTCATTGCAATCTTTTTGTGTCTTGATTCTTGTACCAGGATTGTATTCAGCAGAAGAAACCCGCTTATTCACAATGGTTCCAGACATCTGATAAGAGTTTCAATGAAAAAATTAATGAAAAATAATATCCAGAAAATCAACAAAAAAATAAAAGCAAATGAAAGCTCACCATCTAAATAACATCCAAATCTGAAAGCTCTTCATCTGCTGAATATTCCCCTTAATCCAAATCTGGAACCTCTTCATCTTCTGAATATTCCTCTTCAGTAAGAGATTAGGGTGTATCAGAGTCAAGCAAACCCGCCATTTTTTAATGGCAGGTTTCAACCCAAATATGCCTTTTCAAACCTGCCATTAAAAATCAAAAAAAAACCACTTATTTCAGATCAGATGTGTCAGAGTTACCTGGAAATAAATGGGTTTTTTCAGATAAAATGTAAAAAGGCTTTCACCAGTTCAACCGTATCATTCCACATGATCACCCCTGGTTTTAACCTCCTTCCTCATTGGAAAAATTCTACCTCCAACCTCATCCAAAAAATTTTCTTTTCATTGCTCTCATCACTTCATCACTCTCATCCCCTCATCACTTCATCACTCTCACCTTGCTTCATAACTCTCATCACTTTATTGCTTTCATCACATCCATCCTCTCATTGCTTCATTGCTTCACCCCCCCTTTCATCACATCCCTTTATCAGTTCATTGCTTCATCACTTTATCACTTCATCCCTCATCACTGCTTTCATTACGTCCCTTCATCACGTTAGTGCTTCATCCCTCATCCCCGCTTTTATCACATCCCTTCATCACTTTATTGCTTCATCCCTCATCCCTGCTTTCATCACATCCCTTCATCACTTTATTGCTTCATCCCTTCATCCCTCTTACTCTTTTTAAATGACCCCTTCATGATCCTCCCCCCCCCAAGTCCACTAAATAAACCAATGGAAAAAAGCAAATATCCCCCAGGAACTCAACATCTAAAAATCCTCCCCCATCAGCTTCCAAAGGCTCAAGTCAGCTCAAGAGAGCTGATCACAGCATCCTGGTAAACTGGCTCAAAATTGCCTCCAACTACAATGCTTGCTGTGGATCTGACAATAAAACACACATTGGCCAACCTCCATCCTCTAAGGTCAATGGTTATCTCCTGATGGCCAATGAACTCAAGAATAAAACAAAAGGTAGGCTGGATCTGTCATCCAAAAAGATGAGGGAGAAATTCAAGAATTATCAAGCCAAGTACAAAAAGGCCCACTCCATGTCAATCTCCATTGGCTTTGGTATTGCCAACTCCAACAAAGCCAAAGGAATCAACTTGGTGGTTGATAAGTTGGACTCCATTTGTCCTTTTTATATTCAAATGGATGAAATCTTTGGAAAGAAGGCCAACATAACCACTCTTGCTGCTTTTGAGGCCCAAAAATCTGATTCAGTTGATTCCAAGGACTTGGCTGTGGATGCTCAGCCTAGCAATGAGGACTCTTATGAGACCTTTGCCTTGGAGTGGCCCCCATCCAATGCTGACAAGGATATTCCAACACAGTCAGCTCCAATTGCATCTACTTCAGCATTGATTGATGAGTAAAACAGGACCTTGGACCCCTCACTTCCTTATTTTGATTGCTCTCTTCCTGGGGTGGAAAAACTGGAGAACTTGGCCAATGAGGAGGATGTTACTCCTGTATTGCCACTACCATCAACATCTGCTCAAGTAAGAACCCAAGTTCTTTTCTCTTCTGTGTGTTTAATCCTGACTGATTTTAGATTTTAAACAAACAGGCTCATCAATTTTTGATTGGCTGAAAGCTCAAGCCAATGGGGCCTCCCTCTGTTAAGTGAAGATCCCGCGTACTGCGCAATCTCTACGCGCAGCGCCATATGGGTAGTCGCAATCTCATCCAGACTACAGTCAGGTCAGAAGATCAGAGTCTAGTCCAAATACTCGTCAACCACCTAGTCCCCTTCAGCCCCGTCAACTTCCTCCCCACCTTTGTCAACCCGATCCACGTCTCACGACACACCTCTCAACTCTCACCCCACCAACTCACCTCAAGACCGGTACTGCACACAACATAGATCCTGGCCCCGTAACAAAGTTCAGGAGGAGAAAACCACTCCAAATGCATCCTCTGGAAACCTCACCAAGCCAGGCCTACTAGTAGTGCATCCAACTCAGGTGAAAACTCACACTCATTCTGTCCATGTTTCATATCACCGCCACTGCTCTCTTCTTTCCTATTGTCTTTTGTTCTTGATGTAACTTGTCCTAACCTTGGGTCCTTTGTTCATTTCCTCCACAACTCTACTTGTTTCATCGCTCAGTTATACTATTACAAGAGTTTGTTGATTGAATCAAAATAAAGAGTCTCTTGAAAATATTCTCATGGTAGCGAGAGTCACCTCTTCATTCATCAAACTCTTGAATAGATACAGCAGTTGGACAACAAGGTACCGCTCACGATGGTCAAAAGCGCTGGACATCCCATCAACATTCCTAACTCTGACGACTCAGACAACGATTATACAACCAAGTCCAAGATAGTCAAACTCAATCGACATAACTGGCACGACTGGAAGAGCGCTTTTGAGGACATATTAGTAGGCAAGGGGCATGAAGAGATACTGGACGATGAGTGGATAAAGAATAACTCCCACACCAAGACGTATTGACGTAAGAATGCACTCGCGTTGAGCCTACTCAGAAACTTGATCAAGAGAGACCTGCTCTCATGCGTGAACTCCAATAAGTCAAACTTCAACAAAGCGTACCGTGTACTCGCTAAAAAGTGTGGGGAAAGCTTGCTCATAGTCATAGGCGACGCACTGATCAGACTAGTCAACCTAACGTACAAACCGGGGAAAAGTCTTTGGGAGCACACCTCCACCTTCAAGGACGCATATGTCCAACTCATCGACATGATTGAAAGCCAACCCGAAGAGAATCAGATCATGACTGTCTCCCCGGCCCTGGCCGCGATCTTCTTTATCAAAAGTCTGCAACTGGATGACCTGATCTTGAGCATTACCTCTACACTCTACGACATACAACCATTCACGCTGGAGGCAGTGTCCACCAGAGTATTACTGGAGGACTCCCGTCGAGAATCAAACTCGGTTGATACAGGTTACTACGCGTCAGACAGCACTTCCCGCCATTGCCGCAACAACAAAAAGCCCTTCCATCGAAACCCTCAAAAGCCGGTCCCACTTTGAGTGTCCCGACCACGCTCTGTTGCTCCCACCAGACAAAATCCTCAATTACAACAACAACCTACGTTGTTGGCAGCTCAAATTGAGCAACTAGACCGCGAACTCAAACAACTTCGCTCGATGAACTCGGTGAACGTCGCTGAGGATGTGTCAGAGGAATCAAATGCGGACGAGCCGGCTGACGAGCTCCTCATGGTCAAAAACGAATCCACCAATCCTGAGGACTGCGGATTCATAATCTGTGAGGATGCTACCTACAATACCGTCACTTCAACTGGTCCCCAATGCGAACTTGTGTATGACTTGGGCGCTTCCAGGTCGATAGTCTGCAATCTATCCTTACTGATCAATCTGACTCCAGTCACAAGGCAATTAAGTACATACGGAGGTCACATCAAGGTGACTCATGTTGGCAAACTCAATCTTGGAGGGACAACCATTTTTCCGGTATTCTACGCACCTGATGGACCTTGAAACCTCATATCTGCAACCCAACTGGAGGATCACGGGTTACGAGTAGTACACAAGCATAGGACAGTACTGGTGAAACTGGCTGATTGTATCATCTATTGATTCCCGCGTATTGGCAACCTCTATTTGTCCCACCACTCTCCTCCATCTGACCTGAATCTAGCTAGAGTAATGAGCGCGTCGGTGGACTGGCACATAACACTTGGCCACCCGTCTGATGTATACCTCAAACGGTTTCTCAAACTCAATAACCTACCAACCCCAAAGCCGTTCCCATCGTCCAATAACTGCAACATATGTTCTGAATGCAAAATCAAGCGCAAGCCACACACTAACCCATTACCAATCTCGCCCAAAGCCTTCCACCGACTCCATATGGATGTTCTCCAGATCTCGCCCCCATGCAAGCAGTTGGCCTTGTACATACTCGTGGTAATCAATGATTTCTCAAGATTCAACAGAATCTACGTACTGAAAAACAATTCTGACGCAGAGGACCAAATTATCAGCTACATCCACAAGATCAACAACCAACTTGATGTCACACCGGCATTCCTGCACTGTGATTGAGGAGGGGAATTCGGGTCTACCAAGCTTCGCAACTTCCTCGCATCTCGCGGGATTGTCATTGAGCAAGGACCGGCCGACTCTCCCCAAACCAACGGACTCGCGGAACGCTTCAACCAAACTATCCTTACAAAAATGAGGTGCTTGCTAGCACAGTCCGATGTTCCTATAAACTACTGGGATGAAGCGGCTCAATACTCGTCAATGCTCATCAACATGCTCCCCTTGGCTTCGCTTGGTTGGAAATCTCCGGTCAGCACCTTACTCAAGGTGAACGCGACTATTGAGCCTGTTCCCGACGTGTTGACACTGATTCTGTTTGGTCTCAAGGTCCATGTTCACAGCACACCCCCAACCAAACTTGAGGTAAGATCCAAGCCCCTACTCTTCCTGGGTTACAAGGCTTACTTGGACGCGGGGAGATTCTTGGATCCAAATCAACAACGAGTGGTGGTAAGCCGGGACTTCACGCTGACGCGCTTTGTTTTTCCCTATCACTCGGAAAATTCTCTGAAAAAATCCCCATCCTTGCTTCCGCAGACCGTCTCACTATCTCCCATGATTCCCCCCGTTCAGCCAGAACCGTTGCCAGTCTTCATTCCAACCTCTCGGGCTCACGCCTCCAAACGTGAAGTCAACGCCAAACAACCAAACATAACGGCCTCACCGTCCGTCGCTCTTGACAATGAGGACACAACTCCCAACACTGTCACTCCGGACGCCTGCAAACCTCTGCAAGAGACACTAACTCCCACCTTGACCGCCAAACCTAAAGGCTACGCCTACGTCCCCTACTACAACAAGGCACCGAAAAAAATATCCTCCAACATCAATGTCACCGCGATCATCTCTGGCTCACAATGCAGCCGCAACGCTCGCGCCGAAGACAAGGACACCAACAAAGTCTCACTTAGCGAGGTGATATCAGTTGACAAAGCTTTTGCTGACCCCGACAAACGTCAAAAATGGCTAGAATCCATGACAACGAAAAATCAATCTCTACTCATGCATGAAACGGGAACGTTGGTTCCGCGCCCTACGGATGACAAAGTGATTGGAGGCATGTGGCGTTTGGTGCGAAAAAAGAATGAGTTTGGCAAGGTCACTCAACGCAAATCGAGATGGGTCTGCTTTGGAAACCACCAGGAATACCCTTGAAATTACCTTGACACATACTCCTTGGTTGGTCGAAGTGAATCTCTCAGGGCGTTGCTGTTGGCCGCAGTCCAAAATCACTGGCACGTACTCCAATTCGACGTCAAGACTGCGTTCCTATACGGTGACATTGACACGGTAATCCATGTGGCTCAGGTAGCGGGCTTTGAGGTACCTGGCAAGGAGGATTGGGTGTGGCAACTCAACAAGTCCCTGTATGGCACGAAACAGGCTCCGCAATGCTGGCGTGCACATCTGGCAAAATCCCTTCTCTCCCTGGGGATGGAACCGTCGGTGGGTGATGAGTCAATTTTTGTCAACAAGGCAAAGTTGATGCGCCTCCACTTGCATGTCAATGACGGCCTGGTGGTAGGATGGGATTTGGATGAGATCAAGCGATTCCTGAACCTTTTGGGGGACCAATACAAGCTAAAGGTTCAAGAACGCCCAACTCAACATCTAGGTTACACTCTTGAGTGGAACAAGGACCGCTCACTGAAACTTCATCAGCACGACTTCATCAAAAAGGCACTCAAGGAATTCCGGTTCAAACATCTCAATGCGGTCAAGGCGCCAGCACCAATGAACATACACGACGTTGTCGGACAGGACTCACCAGAATTCAACGTGAAAACTATGCAACGGGCTCTCGGCACTCTAATACACCTGGCCATCCACACCAGACCAGACATAAAGTTCACGGTCAATCTCCTCTCACAGTATGCAAACAAACCAACGCAGGCTCATTGGAAAATGATCAAACACTTATTACAATACTTACAGGGGACAAGAACCGTCGGACTTCTGTTCACAAAATCCCCCAACCCTGGAGGCCAGCTGTGTGGATGGGCTGATGCAGACTACGGACGATCCACAACCACCCAGAAGTCCACGTTGGGATATGTTGTCACGCTATACAGGAATCCAATCTGTTGGACCACAAAGAAGCAGACCATTGTTGCCCAATCCACGACGGAAGCTGAGTTTGTTGCAATCAACCTGTGCCCAAAGCAGGTGAGATGGCTGTCCACCATGATCATTGGAATTGGGATTGACATTTCAAAACCGACAATTAAGAACAACAACCAAGGCGCCAACTTCATTTGTAAGGAAGCACAACTCAACCCCAATTCCCAACATATAGAAATCCGGTTCCAATACGTTCGGGACCTTGTGTCCAAATTGCTGCTCTCAATAGAACACTCTCCCTCAGACGATATGATTGCCAATATACTGACTAAACCACTGGGGTACGTCAAAGTTATCCAAGCCAGACACCAACTGCACCTCACCTCCGCGGAATCTAGGAGGAGTGTTAAGTGAAGATCCCGCGTACTGTGCAATCTCTACGCGCAGCGCCATATGGGTAGTCGCAATCTCATCCAGACTACAGTCAGGTCAGAAGATCAGAGTCTAGTCCAAATACTCGTCAACCACCTAGTCCCCTTCAGCCCCGTCAACTTCCTCCCCACCTTTGTCAACCCAATCCACGTCTCACGACACGCCTCTCAACTCTCACCCCACCAACTCACCTCAAGACTGGTACCGCACACGACATAGATCCTGGCCCCGTAACAAAGTTCAGGAGGAGAAAACCACTCCAAATGCATCCTCCGGAAACCTCACCAAGCCAGGCCTACTAGTAGTGCATCCAACTCAGGTGAAAACTCACACTCATTCTGTCCATGTTTCATATCACCGCCACTTCTCTCTTCTTTCCTATTGTCTTTTGTTCTCGACGTAACTTTTCCTAACCTTGGGTCCTTTGTTCATTTCCTCCACAACTCTACTTGTTTCATTGCTCAGTTATACTATTACAAGAGTTTGTTGATTGAATCAAAATAAAGAGTCTCGTGAAAATATTCTCACCCTCATCCCCTTCAAATGAGAGCAACACCATTCCAAAACAAACCTCCTCCGCAAAGGGAAAGCAAAAGGCTTCAAATTCCATCAACATCAACCCAAATATCCGTCAAAAGAGGAGAAATACTTCAAGCTTTTCTGGCTTTGAGGATATCATGGAGAAGCAAGATTCAAGTAAGCATGTTGGATTCTCCTTGCTTTCAAAATCCAGATCATTCCTATTCCCCTCTAAAAAACAGTGAAATTGCAAATTGAATGTGAAAAACTTCAGTTCAAAAAGGAGAAGTGGGATCATCAACTGGCTATGGATTGTCAAAAGCAGAAAGCTGAGAGTTTGGCTCATCAACAAAAGTTGGATGCTGAGGGGAAAATTACACAGGCTGAGCTGGGGTTTCAAAAAGAGGAAAAGGAGAAGGATTGAGAGGAAAACCAACAGGAAAAGGAGAGGGAAAGGCTAGCCACAGACAAAAAAGATAGTTTATTGGTAACCATGGCATGTATTGGTAGCAGTAGAACTGTGGATGAAATCAAGGAAATCACTCCATTGCTGGACTTGTAAATATATTTACTTTAAAAATTTTAAAAATAAAAAAAAATATTTTGCTTGGCTTGTAAATATATTTCCTTTAAAAATTTTAAAAATGAAAAAAATAAAAATTTATTTTTGATTACTACAATTTTTGAGACTATTTGAAACTCCACCAATAAATAAATATTTTTTATTTTTATTTACATTTATTTTTCTAGAGTATATTTCCCCACTTTTTAAGTCCCTGCAGGTGTTCCTGGTGGTTTTGTTGATTTGCATGGACATAGTCATCCTTGTATGAGAAGCAGTGTCCATAGCAAAAAAATTACAGTGTTTGTACTTATTTGCCGCCCAAACCATTTTTACAATAACTTTTTCTTTGAAATAAATACCAAAACCTAATTCAGGAAAAACAAATTGCCCATCAGATACTTGATATTCATCCTTGTTGTCAATCATTTGTCCATTTGATTTTTTTGTGGGAACCAAAATGTGGTAAACAAAAAACTAACCTATAGCCATCAGAGTCACTTTTCTAATATAAGAAAATCTCAAATCCTCAAATTAACCTCAAAAGTGGATTCTACACCAAAAATAACCCATAGTCACCCAGCCAAAGTACCCCTCTATCTCTCATGGATTAGAAGATACAGCCCAATCAGGTGGCACAGCTCAGTGAAAGACATATAAGGACAAAATCTGGAAGACTTCAAGTACATACCACATAAATTAAACCCATAAACCACCCAAACTCCTCAACAGCCTATACAGAATTAATATATGCAAGAAAATGCATGCAGCACCAAAAAAATCACCTCATCTGTACACATCAATATATGCAAGCAGGCACATGCAGTACTGAAGCAATTAATACAGTACCAAAAAAATCACCACACATTTATACACAGCAATACATGCAAGAAACTGCATGCAGAGGCTGTACAGAATCTTACAGGAAATCATAAAGAAGCAATATATGCAGGGTAATGCCTGCACAACCAGACAAACCACCCAAAACCACAAGTCAGCCACCAGGTGGGGTCCCCCCTGATGTCTATAAATAGAGGGCCTCTCTCCAGCTGTTTCCCCCACATCCCCCCAGGCACCCAGCCTGGGGTGGCCACCCTTATAAAGGGTATTAAAGCCTTATATAAAATATTAAACCCTCATAAAAGATATTAAACCCTCATAAAAGATATTAAACCCTTATCATAAACAATGACTAACCCTTATATCAATCATCATCACCAACCATTACCACATACCTTGACCATCATCATCATCAACACCATCCATCATCATCCATCATCAAAATTATCCATCATCATCATCATCATCATCATCATCATCATCATCATCATCATCATCATCATCATCATCATCATCATCATCATCATCATCATCATCATCATCATCATCATCATCATCATCATCATCATCATCATCATCATCATCATCATCATCATCATCATCATCATCATCATCATCATCATCATCATCATCATCATCATCATCATCATCATCATCATCATCATCATCATCATCATCATCATCATCATCATCATCATCATCATCATCATCATCATCATCATCATCATCATCATCATCATCATCATCATCATCATCATCATCATCATCATCATCATCATCATCATCATCATCATCATCATCATCATCATCATCATCATCATCATCATCATCATCATCATCATCATCATCATCATCATCATCATCATCATCATCATCATCATCATCATCATCATCATCATCATCATCATCATCATCATCATCATCATCATCATCATCATAATCATCATCATCATCTCATCATCATCATCAACCATCATCAGTATCAAGTGTAGGCTCAACCATTTCAACTATATTCAGTCATCACCTGTAACATCAAAGGGGTATTAATCAGTAAACAATCAAACAAGATAAAGGATATATAAAGGATAAGACAAGAAAAAAGATTCTTGCCTTACTCAGCTTCTATATCCCAGTCAACTATCTGTTCCACCATTTCTTCCTTATAAAGCTTGAATAAATTGATCCAAGATCTGATAGAGACTACTATAGTAGCAACTCTATCTGAAATTTGCCACCAATCTCTTTTCTTTTATTGTTTTGAGACTACTATAGTACTTAGAGGGGCAGGCAATTCATAACCACCCTTAGTATTCCTCTATCATATCAATAGTTGTAGTACTAAATTCCCCCTCAAGTGACTGCCAGCAAGCCTTTTGCTAAACTTCCATACCCAATCCCAAAGGAGTCTCCACATCTGGTGTCCCAAAAGTGGCTGATAATCTTCATGTTGGATCAATAACCTCAAGCATCAAAAAGCAAGAAAAATAACAGGAACCATTCAAGACCAAGGATTTGAAGCATCTGCTAGGGAAACAATCAAGAGTCTAGTCAGTAAATTGAAGGATTCTCTTAATTTGGATCAATTAATCATGGCAATCAGAATCAACAAACCAAAAAAATACCACTAGGGATAAAGGAATGTAAAAAAAACCATGACCATAGCCATATCCAATAAGCCATAACCCATATATATATGGAGGGAGTAAACCCTCATCAATCCCATATTAGGCCTAGTCAAAGCCATCAGCTCAAGACCCTCTTGATTTGTCTTCTCGAAACTGTTGGCTAGGCATGATTTCACCTGAGCCCAGCATCCCAACAACCCATCCTCTTCATCACAATCTTCATCCGCTTACACCCCTTCTGTCAATCAAATCCCCCAACTCCATCCACCCTCTGACCATTAATCCTACAACCCAACATCCCACCATCAACCAAGCCCTGGCTATGATCCCTCAACTGGTTCAAACCTCTTAATCCTCCACATATACCTTTACTTTCTCCCCACCCTCCACCTCTTTTTCACCTCCATCATCCTCCTCACCCTCATCTCAATTCACTATCAACCGCACCAAACTTGATGAACTAGCTTCAACTCCATGATCAATCAGACCCACCAATCTCAACCGGAATGATATCAACAAACCATAATAGGGGGAAGAATACATAATAAAAAAAAACTTTGTCACCCACAAACAACAGTGGTCACTCAATCAACTCTAACCCAATGATGACGGAGGCTATTGATGGATCAATTGATCCTCTCATCCTTAACGGTGTTGCCATCCATACTATCTTTGCAAACTTTTGACCAAATGCGCAAATGATTGCAAGAAAAAATGCTGGGGAAATCTCTGCTCTACTTAACAACTCTATCACACAGTCTTTGGCCAATTGCTCCAAGTTTGATTCTTTTCCGTTTGTTCCCATCTGTTGCTTTTCTTCATAAACTTTTTCAAAACCGGATCATGATTAAACCCAATTGATGGGTTATGCTGTGACAGTCAACCAAGCCAAGAAATTGAATGAACATCAATCAAATAGCTTTACATGCGCATTTGCCTATGAAATCAAGCAATGGGCAACGCTGTTGACAATACCCGGTTTAGCCTAGAATTGCATGAATGATTGAAACCAATGCTTGCAAATGGGTTTTTCTTAATCTCTCCCGCTTCCCAGCCGCAATTAGCCTGGGCCAACAGTTTTGATTTTTTGATTCAAAATTTTTATCAACTGATTTGATTTTCATCCTCATTAACTTCAATGCAACAAATAAAAAAATCAAGGGGCACTCTAAACTCAAGAGAAAAGCACCCCCATTGCTTTGCTTTCAACCATCACCTCAATTGTTGCGCAAGCAATTTCAATTGCTGACCAATTAGCAATCCGACTCCTCCCCTCACAAACACTCCTGATCCAAAATATATATATATATATATAATAGTAAAAATAATAATAATAATAACAGACAGATTCAATTGCTATCAGGCTGGATTGAATTGCTTGAGACCAATAGATTGATTTATCCAGAAACATAATCATCAGTGATTGCTTCATCAATTGATCTTGTGATCAAGCAATCTTTGCTCAATTGCGCAAGCTAGTTGCAATGAGTAATGCAGTAACACCTCAATTGCCTTTTTCTCAATTGCTACCTGGCCTCTACCCATCCAGCAACCGGGCGATTGAGAAGAAAAAGATATTAAATGGATTGAATGGACGTCAATGAATCAATCAATCCAAGAATAGATTATACAACCAATTGCGCAACTTTTTGCAACCAAAAGCCAGATAACCCCTGTTTTTAGGTGGATGCCTCAGTTCAACCTAAATGTTTCAATTGGACCATTCAAAATTTCATTGGCCAATAGGATTGTTTTCCTCATTAAATTTGATACATCAAAAAAAAAAAAGAGCAAGGGGCACCTTGAACTCAACAGAAAATCCCCCAATGATTCTTCTTTAACCCGCGTGCTCCTCTACTTAAATCACAAACAACAATCCTGCCCTCCATCAGCTCTGGAGGAGGCACCATAAACTGAACACTGACAAGCCCCCCTCAATTATGAATTGGGAGGGCATGGGTACCACCAACAAGTAGGCTCCTGAAAAAAAGCTTAAACTGTTCAATTGGCCTTTTCCCAGCTCATTTATCAACCAGTAGCAGGCTCCTGAAGAAGAGCTTAAACTGTTGCATCAAAAATTTCCCAGATCAGTGATCAACCACCAACAGGCTCCTGAACAAGAGCTTAAACTGTTGCATTGGCCTTTTGCAGATAAGTGATCAACCACCAACCGGCTCCTGGACAAGAGGTTAAACTGTTGCATCAAGCTTTCACATTCCAACTATCAGAAACAAGGATTCTCCTAGACATGAGCTTAAGCTGTTTTTTACTCAATCAATTTGACCTGGAACCTCAACCCAAGGAGTACATCAAGGAAGCTCCAAGACATTAGCCTAAACTGTTCAGAATTCCTTCTTATTCTCAACCATCAGCACTAGGTCCTTGGTAAGAGCTGAAACTGCCTTCACTCAAATACAAAAGATAAAAGAAGTGGAAGTATAATAGTAATATCAATAAAGAAAAAAATATATAAAAGATAAAAATAAAAATAAAGAAAAATGGGTAAAAATGGTTAAAAAGAATCATCTTGGTCCTGGTAAGACCCATAAATTGCATATCAACCATTTATCTTTAAAAATATATATATTAAATGAAGATCTCAGTTAAAAACCAAGGAAAAATGGATTAATAGGAAGAAGGAAGGAACTGAAGACCTCAACATTGGCTGAACTCCCAATTAGACCCAATTCAAGATTTCAAGATGTGTCAATGTAACAAGTAAAAAGGGTCAATTCATCTTTAAGCATAAAATTCAGAATGAAGATGTTATAGTGGGTGTACCAAGGAAAAGGAATCTATCAAGTTTGAATAGATGCAAACAGGGCATCAAGCATTAGAATTGGTAAAGATTAGGAAGAAAGTTCAAGTTTGAAAAAATGTATTGGGGTATTTGTCCTTGTCCAGGAGGTACCATATCATAGATGGATATGGAGAAGGGAAAGGAAGTTTGAAGAAGGATGCAGAACCTGTCTTTTTCCAAGGAGAACCAGACTATAAATCAACAATCTAGAAGAATAGAAGTGATAAATTATGCTTGGAATTTCTACATGGATAGATCAAGGATGAATGAAGAAGGGAAGATTTGAAGATAGATCATCAAGGGAGTCAGCAGGGCCAAATGAGTCACCTAGGATTCTTTTGACCTCTTTGTTATGAATTATTTTAGTAGTACTACAATTTTTGTATTTTGGATCAAGAAGAAAGAAGAAAAAGAAGACCTCAAGCAGTCTGATGTCTATAGGTATGGAATGCTGTGGACAGCATTAATTTTGGGGGGATGTGGTAAACCAAAACCTAACCTATAGCCATAAGACTCACTTTTCTAATATAAGGAAAGCTCCAATCCTAAAATTAATCTCAAAAATGGATTCTACACCAAAAATAACCTATAGTCACCCAGCCAAAGTACCCCTCTATCTCTCATGGATTAGAAGATACAGCCCAATCAGGTGGTACAGCTCAGTGAAAGACATATATGGGCAAACTCTGGAAGACTTCAAGTACATACCACATAAATTAAACCCATAAACCACCCAAAATCCTCACCACCCTATACAGAATTAATATATGCAAGACACTGCATGCAGCACCAAAAAAATCACCTCATCTGTACACATCAATATATGCAAGCAGGCACATGCTGTACTGAAGCAATTAATACAGCACCAAACATATCACCACACATTTATACACAGCAATACATTCAAGACACTGCATGCAGAGGCTGTACAGCATCTTACAGGAAATCATAAAGAAGCAATATATGCAGGGTACTGCCTGCACAACCAGACAAACCACCCACAACCACAAGTCAGCCACCAGGTGGGATCCCCCCCTGATTTCTATAAATAGAGGGCCTCTCTCCAGCCATTTCCCCCACATTCCCCCAGGTACCCAGCCTGGGGTGGCCACCCTTATGAAGTGTATTAAAGCCTTATATAAAATATTAACCCCTTATATAAAATATTAAACCCTTATAAAAGATATCAAACCCTTATAAAAGATATTAAACCATTATCATAAACAATGACCAACCCTTATGTAAATCATCATCACCAACCATTAGCACATACCTTGACCATCATCATCATCAACACCATCCATCATCATCATCATCATCATCCATCATCATCAACAACAATCATCATCACCTACCTCAACAATCATCATCATCCATCACCATCATCAACAATCATCATCACCTACCTCAACCATCATCATGATCATCCATCATCATCATCAACAATCATCATCACCTACCTCAACAATCATCATCATCCATCACCATCATCAACAATCATCATCACCTACCTCAACCATAATCATGATCATCCATTATCAACATTATCCATCATCATCATCATCATCATCATCATCATCATCATCATCATCATCATCATCATCATCATCATCATCATCATCATCAACCATCATCAGTATCAAGTGTAGGCTCAACCATTTCAACTATATTCAGTCATCACCTGTAACATCAAAGGGGTATTAATCAGTAAACAATCAAACAAGATAAAGGATATATAAAGGATAAGACAAGAAAAAAGATTCTTGCCTTACTCAGCTTCTATATCCCAGTCAACTATCTGTTCCACCATTTCTTCCTTATAAAGCTTGAATAAATTGATCCAAGGTCTGATAGAGACTACTATAGTAGCAACTCTATCTGAAATTTGCCACCAATCTCTTTTCTTTTATTGTTTTGAGACTACTATAGTACTTAGAGGGGCAGGCAATTCATAACCACCCTTAGTATTCCTCTATCATATCAATAGTTGTAGTACTAAATTCCCCCTCAAGTGACTGCCAGCAAGCTATTTGCTAAAATTCCATACCCAATCCCAAAGGAGTCTCCACAACAAGTAAAAAAAAATAGACTGAGAGGTTGCCTTTGTCAATATTGGGACAGTTGTAGAAGCCATTGGAGGTAAAAGTGATATGTGGTGAACAGTCAAAAGCGGTGAGGTGGTATCCAAATTCCAAATAAGAGAAGGAGGGATGTGGTGGTCCATCATTATTTTCCAGTTGGAATCAAATGCAAGTTTGGCTAATTTTTGAAAAATTTGGCCTAGGATTTGAGAGACTTTGTCCAAACTAAGGTTGAGGAAAGCATACCCTTGAGGGGAAGTTTGAATAGATTTTTTATTTGAATATTGGCCAAAAAGTTCAGAAGGGTGCATCTATTTTCTGCATCCAATAGCCCACATCTTCCCACCCCAAGATCTTGAGGGGCCAACATTTTTGAAATTCTTTTTTGATTGGTGAAGGAAAGTTTTCACAAAATTGACTTCCTTCTTCTCTTCCTCAGAGAGTTTATTCAAAGGGAGAAATTTGATTATGGTCACAAGAGATTCTTGATGATTGGTTTGTTCAAGAACTGTAAATTTTCCACCAGTGAAGAAATGGAACTTTTCAATCTTCTGTTTGGCCTGTTAAAACTATTCAGGGGTGGGCTTTCATTTGCTCTTTTTCTTTTTGGAAGAAAGAGCAGGATACAAATACAAAGGGGTGGGTTGTTAGTTGACCAAAGGAGGGGGGTGCGGTTGGCCAAGCAAGCAAGGGGGGGGCCGTTGTTGGTTGGCCAAAGGAGGAGGGGGGGGGTGCGTTTGGTTGGCCAAAGGAGGCAAGGGGGGGCCTCAGGTTTGCCGGCTGAAGGAGGGGAGGGGGGGGTGGGCCAAAGGAGGCAAGGGGGGGGGCTTTGGTTGGCCGGCTGAAGGAGGGGAGGGGGGGTGTGGTTGGCCAACTGAAGGAGGGGAGGGGAGGTGGTGATTGGGCAAGCAAGAAAGGGGGGGGCAGGCTGTAATTGGTTGGCCAAAGGAGGGGAGGGGGGGGGGTGCGGTTGGCTGCGGTTGGCCAAGCAAGAAAGGGGGGGAAGCTTTGCATGGCCATTGGCGTTGGCAAGCCAAGGGGGGGGGGGTGTTAGTTGGGAGCAAGGGGGAGGGAGGAGGGAAGGGGCTCACCTAAGGGATTGAGCAAGGCGGTCAGGGGGGACCTAAAGGTTGATTGATCAAAGGATCAGCAACTGGTGAGGGGCAGGAAGAGGAAGAGGGGGGAGGGGGCTTACCAGGGTTGCCAACCCAAGGAGGAGGGGAGGCAGTGAGTGAGGTGAGGTGAGGTGATGATGGTGGGTGAGGTGGAGGTGGAGGGTGAGGCATAGGTGGAGGGTGAGGTGGAGGCAATGGGTGAGGTGGAGATGATGGGTGAGGTGGAGGTGGAAGGTGAGGCAGAGAGTGGACTGGTGGTGGGTGAGGAGGAGAGTGGACCAGTGATTTGGTGGGGTTAGGTGGGTGGTTTGGAAGTTTTGGTTCTGTTTTTGTCTAAGTCCACCAAAAAAAAAAAATCCAAGTCAGCCTTGGATGCTTGGTTGAACAACTAAAACCAAAAAAGATATTTTACCTATTTAAAAACCAAATGCTACACATAAAAGTGAGCAAGTGTGAGGGGAGAATCCGCTCTCTCATGGCCAAAGATGAGGTAGAAGATGAGACAGGGATGACTTGAGGAGGATCAGGAATATCTTCTTCAAATATTTTGTCCCATTCATCCTTGATGTTGGCAAGAAGGTTGTGAAGGATTACACAAGTGATAATCCAGTTGATGAGGATTTTCATGTCCTTCAAATTTTGAAGCTGGTTTTGCATCTCCATAAGCTGGCCCATCTTCCTTTCAGGATTCCTATGGCATGCTCAATCCAAACGTGTGATTGGGCAAGATGATAGTTGAAATTGGGTTTTCCTTGATCATTGGACAAAACATTCAAAACATTGTGGTATTCTGGTTCTACATATCTCCCACTAGCATAAGCCTAATCAACCAGAAGTTATTAATCTTGGGAAAAGTAGTTCTGTTAAGGTAAGAGACTTGGATGTCTGACCAATGAGGATAGTGGAGTTAGACCATATTGTAGCAAAGCCAAGTAAGGATGAGATAAGGCAAAACCACTTTCAAGACTGAAGTAATGCACTAGCAGAGAGTGGATAGTAAGCCTACAAAGGGCTTGAGTAAATGGTAATAGGAGGAAATTTACATCTCAATGGAATACCTCATTAAAAGTTCAACCTGGATTATCAGGAGGGAACCATTCACTATAGGTGGCTCTTACTATGAGAGAATCATTCTGGATGAGAAATTGCAAGGTCCTGGAAAAGACAAATTCAAATAGACAACTAGAGAGCCCCTTAAAGGGGGCCTACAACTAGAGAGCCCCTTACAGGGGGCCTAAGGGAATAATAACAATATTGGAGGACAGTGAAGGATAATCAACCAGGGCAGAAACTGTATGAGTAAGTGATAGGTTAGGTGAAATGTAATGATAAGTGAGGTCACAGGTATGCACTCATAGAATGGTCTTAATGAAAGTGTTGATTACACCAAGCTGTAGTTTTATAGCAAGATGAAGAAAGGAAATGGAATGAATTAGGAGAAGGAGGCAATGAGCAGAAAACCAAAATGCAACATCCTCCCTTGCAAATAGCCAAGAGAGCATTGTAGCTCAGAAACCAATATCTAACTTCCTCCCTTGCAAATAGCCCAGAGAGCCTTGAAGCTCAGAAACTTGAGAGACCCTACCATGAAGCTGCAAAATGAGTGAAAAGGATGTTGCAAGAGATGAGGGCAAGCTAGGTTGCGAGAAAGGGGAAAGCAAAGTCTCAGAGAAGAGGAAATCAAAGCACAAGCAAGGTTGCAATACAAGTGGGAGCAAATTTGCAGAGAGAGTGCAAGCAAGGCTGCAAGTGAGGTGCAATTGAAGTCACAAGACAAGTAGTGATCAAGCTTGCAGTTGGTGTTGCAAGCAATATTGCCAGTAGAACCAGGAAAGAAAAGCTGCAAGAAAAAACACAAGCTGGTTGCAAGATGAGTGCAAGCAAAATTGCAGAGAGATTGCAAGAAGTGTTATCAGTAAGGTGCAATTGAAGTTGCAAGCGGAGTTGAACACAAGTAGAAATCAAAGTGGCAAGTTGAAAACTAGTAGCGGTAAAAGAATTGGTAGGTGAGAAAAGAGGTTGAGCAACAATGTTGCAAGCAAAGTGAAAACTGGCAGCGGTCAAAGTCACAACAGATAGTGCAAACGCGGTTGCAAGTTGAATTGGGAAAGCTAAGCTGCAAGATGGAAAGCGCAAGCAATGTTGCAAAATATTAGCGCGAGCTAAGTTGCAAGACAAGTGCAAGCAAGGTTGCAGGTTGATCAGCAAGGTGATTAATGTTGCAATAGAAAGAGAGAGCAAAGGTTGTGGCTGGTGCTGGGACCAATATCAGCTGATTGGAGAGGCAAGGGAGGCAGCCAGGTGAGAAGCAAAAAATTTTGCAAGATAGGTGCAAACAGGGTTGCAGGATTTGAAGTGCGAGTGATGTCCCTACCAATCACATTGAAGAGTGCAAAAAATGTTGCAAAATGAGCAAGCTGAGTCGCAAGTTGAGAAGCAAGGAGTCAAAAGCAAGCAATATTGCAAGTTGATGTGTGATTTCAAGCAGATTGAATTGACAAGATGGGGAGCTTTAGAAGAGAAATTCAAACCCAACGCAGTGGGTGATAACAATGGCAAGATGAGGTATGGCAAGACCAAGAGGTAGAAAGACAGAAAAAAAATAGGTTGGTAGTTGATGGATCAAACAAGCTAGAAGGCAATAACAGAGATTGTGATTAATCTTAGAGAATTGAGATTGCCTCAAAATACACTCTAAAGTGATTTTAAGACGGCACCCCAGATCACAGGAGAATTAGAGGAATAATTTGCGCTGGGGCAAATGATTGGATGCAGTCACAATTGGAGGAAGAGGCTTCCAGAGGTCAATTTTGAGAGACTGGGATTGAGTCAGGGTTGCAGGCGGATAGAAAAAGGAAGCGATTGAATTCAGGATCAAAGTCAGAAGGTGAGCAATGTCTGTATTGATGCCAGGAGATCAAGGTACCAGGGGATCAAGCTGAGGTAACAATGGGGTTGCATGCCAGTGGATGAGAAATAAAAGCAAACAAGGTCACAATGAAAGATGGGGACGGAAATAAATTATAACTGTTGAGTGACCAAAATGAAGAGGTTCCAACATCAAGAGGGGACTAAAGTGGGTTAGAGATAGTAGTTATATGGTAGGGATAGAGTAGTGGTAGGCGTAGCAATATCAGGATTGATATTATGATGGAGATGAAGGATATTAGTGATTGTAGTAGTGGTAGCTGATCCTACTTAGCACACCTATTGGTGTGAGGTGGTAGAGGATATTATCAAGATAAATATTAGGATGATGATGAAGGGTAGTGGTGATTGTGGCTAGTTAAGGTTGTGATCCTACTTAGCACACCTAGTGTTGTGAGGTGGTAGAGGATATTATCAAGATAAATATTAGGATGATGATGAAGGGTAGTGGTGATTGTGGCTAGTAAAGGTTGTGATCCTACTTAGCACACCTAGTGGTGTGAGGTGGGAGATTATAATATGACTATTACCAGTTGGTCTAATATTGATGTATCCCTATATTCCTCCCTTGCCAAAAGAATTGGAAGCCAATATACTTGAGGAGAGGATTCTTTTGGCAGAAAAAACACAAGTAGCTCAAAGAGATATGGAGGACTGTAAATCTGTTAAGGTAAGAGACTCAGATTTCTGACTAATGAGGATAGTGGAGTTAGGCCATATTGTAGCAAAGCCAAGTAAGGATGAGATAAGGCAAAACCAGTTTCAAGACTGAATTAATGCAGTAGTGGACAGTGGATAGTAAGCCTACAAACGTCTTGAGTAAATGGTAATAGGAGGAAATTTACATCTCAATGGAATACCTCATTAAAAGTTCAACCTGGATTTCCAGGAGGGACCCAGCCACTATAGGTGGCTCTTACTATGAGAGAATCATTCTTGATGATGAAATTGCAAGGTCCTGGAAAAGACCAATTTAAATGGAAAACTAGAGATCCCCTTACAGGGGGCCTACAACTAGAGAGCCCCTTACAGGGGGCCTAAGGCAATAATAAAAATAGTGGAGGACAGTGAAGGATAATCAACCATGGCAGAAACTGTATGAGTAACTGATGGGTTAGGTTGTTAGAATACGTAAGCACTTACCCGTGTGCTACGTATGATTGTAATCCAAATGGAATGTACATGAGGGCCTCTGCGGCCCATTGGAAAAACACATGGACTATACGCGCCTGTGTGGATGTCATGGATTTGGGGAAACTGGCCTCAAAAGGCATGAAACAGGCCTATTGTTACACGGGCCCTAATGGGCACAGTGGGGTATATGGGCCAATACAGCCAGATGGGCTTGCATGGGGATAATTGTGCCCAAGGTTTATTTTGGACATACTTGGCCAGAAAGGCTGGCCCGCCAAAGTATGTTAAATTCACCTTTTGGGCTTGGGGGCCGCCCATTTTTCAGCCCATTTGGGGCTGCCACCCATTTTGCAGCCCACTTGGGGCGCTGTTTTTGCTTAAGGCCTGTTTATGGGGCCCAATGGCCCGCGTGGGGCTGTTGTAGGGGGCAGGGGGACTCAAAATGGAGCCCCCCCACCCCGGTCACGGCTGCCGCAGGGCTGGTGGCCCCGGCTCCTCCCCCTCCCCTCGCTTGCCATTGCAAGGAGGAGGGGGAGGGCTGGATGGATGGAACCAGCCAGCAACCAGTCATGGTGGGGGGGACTTGATCACCCCCCCACCAAAAGTGGTGGCTAGGCCGGTTGCATTGAGGCAACCAGCAGTGGGGGGGAATTGACCACCCCCCCACCATCAAAGGGGTGCTCTCCCCCCCCCTTTACCAAGGGGAAGGAGCAATGGGCTAGCGGAGGACCTGACCACCCCCCATCCCACCTAGCATGACAACACCCTGGGGGCATTGAGCTCCAGGGCCCCAGGTAGGGGGATTTGACCGCCCCCTCCAAAGATTTGAGAGAAAGAGGGGGGGTGGCATGTCTGCCGGTTACACCCCCCCCCCCCATGTGTGTCTGAGACTGGACCCAGGTGTTTCGTGGGTCCCTCCTGGCCATTGGTATGGCCAGGGGCTGGTTGCATGAGGCAACTAGCCAGCATGAGAGGAAACAGGCCGGTTGTAATAGACAACCAGCCAGGGGTTTTGAACAGCTAAGGGGCTGGTTCAGCCCCATTGAGGTGGAAGCACCAGAAATAACCTGAATAGGCTGGTTGTAAGGGTACAGGGACTGATGCTATGCGGGCTGATATAGCCCAAACCAAGTAACAAGGCCTGTAGAGCCTGTCGAGCTCTTTTGGAGCGGAAAATTTGCCTTTTGGCTTGTTTTATCATGGGCTCACAAGAGGCCAATCTTTTGTACTCAAGGAGCTCTTCTCCCTGCTGTTTTCCATCATCTATTCATCATCCAATTGAATTCATCACCAATATCATCCAACGTATTGCCCCATTGTGAGAGCCCATCAGAAATTATTGACACAAGGTGTCCAGCATTTCTTTTTCTTTCAATACTGCTCATTTTCCTAAGCAAATTTCTGGCCATAATTATAATACATTATCAGTACAAAGCTCTACCAACTAAGGTAATTGACCCTTGTACCTCACTCTGGAAAACCTCAAAGACCTCAAGTTTTCCAAGAAGATGTCCTATATCCCTGATGTTAGCTCCACCAAGATAGTTTTGAACAGTCAGAATTATAATGCTTGGTCTGTCCTTATTGATAGTGAGCTGGACAAAATCTGTTGTGGGGAGATATTGGATCCAGATGACACTTTGATCAGTTCAGAAGTGGAGAAAAAGTCTTATCATCTCATCCTTAGGCATCTTGATGAGAATCATGTGACATAAGTTGCCAATACTCTTAGGTAAGATGAGAGAAGGAGGTGCCGCATCCTTTGGAAGTTGCTTAAGTCCAAATATGCTGGTGATTCCGTTCACAAGAAGGGTATAGCATTCAATAGACTATTCAAGTTACAATATTCATATTTTAAGCAGTTTGTTGCAGAGGCTAGGTCTAGAATAGCCAAGTTTAAGTCATCAGGACTCAACATGGATCCTGAGTGTTTGTCACTATTAATCCTCCAGAAGCTACCAAAGAAGTTTGATTCTTTGTTCAGAATTATTTCTCAATTGGATCCTCTCCCTGGGGAGGAGGATGTGCTGAA
Source organism: Puccinia polysora (assembly GCA_025617555.3). Lineage (NCBI taxonomy): Eukaryota > Fungi > Basidiomycota > Pucciniomycetes > Pucciniales > Pucciniaceae > Puccinia > Puccinia polysora. The sequence goes on from CM062614.1 coordinate 52,239,626, forward strand.
GAGGATTGAAAAGGATGATCTTCAGTTCAAGATGAACGGGGGCTCTGGAACATCCCTTGTTGGAAAGACTGGAAAATCTTGCAAGAAGGCAAAAAAGGATTTGTCCAAGGTCTTATGCTATAATTGTCAGAATAAGGGGCATTATTCTAAGGATTGCAAGGAGGCCAAGAAGAGGAAGAAGTCCAAAGAGAATGACAAGGAGGTCAATCTCACTACTGAAAACGTTGCAATGGTGGCATTTGATGGTCAAATGGAAATGGTTGTTGGGGAAGAAGGCCCCAACAAGAAGGCCAAAATTGATGAGGATCAAGAAATGGACTTGATTGATTATGAAGTAAGTAATCTTAACCTCAAAGATGAGAACTTATCAGTGACTGATAAAGCTTCTTTCCTATTAGGAGGATTGACAGAGGATGTTCTTGTTTTGATTGGTTCTGGTTGTACAGATCACATGTTCTTTGAACCAAATTTATTTTCAAATCTTAGTGATTATGATGGAATTGTAAATATTGGTCAGAAAGGCAGAAAAATTGAGATTAAAGGAATTGGAAAAGTTATTCTTGAAAATCACTTGGGTTTCAAAATTTCTTTTGTGAAAGTGTTCTATTTACTAGAGTTGCCTTATAACCTTTTGTCCCTTGGAGTGTTGTGGAAAAAAGGTTTCCAGATTTGTTATCTTAAAGAAGATAAGTTTGTTATTGATATGAATGGGAGAACTGCTCTTAGTGGACAGGTTTGGAACAAGCTTTTGTGTGCAAGCTTGTTCAAAATCTCAGCTTTGAGCACTGTTTCTCACAATAGAAGTGACCATAAGGTAAAGGACAGCAACTGTGAAAGTAGTACCTTAGGGGCTAAGGCTAGAAATGTGTTCTCAAAGAGTAGAGATTGCACTGATGCTCCTAGAGAGGAATTTTCCATTGATTTGGAAGGGCCATTCACACCGGAGTCCCTTGGTGGGGCAAGATACTTCATCAATTCAGTTGATACTGCAACTAATTATGTTTGGGTTAAACCAATTCAATCTAAGGATCAGACCGCAGAGGAGGTTTCTGTAATCTTCAAAGTCTGGAAACAGAATGGTCTAATGAAGGAGATCAAGAGGGTTATTACCAATGGAGGTGATGAATTTGTGAGTAAAGAGTTTGAGAGGTTATTGAAAGATTATGGTATCATTCATATAGTCACTAATGCAAGTACTCCACAGAATAATGGAATAGTTGAGAGAATGAATAGGACTTTACTGGACAAGGTCAGAACTATTATGTCTCAATCTGGTCTACCAAAGTTCTTATGGGCTGAGTTGATTTTTACAGTCTGTCTGTTGCATAACATTGTAAGTGTTAATGGGAAGATTCCTCATTATCAGCTTTGGAAGTTGTAACCCAAAACATCACACCTAAGAACAATTGGTTTCTTGGTGTATTATAGTGTCCACCATAATCAGATGGTTGGAAAATTAGACCCTAGAGCCAGAACAGCGGCACTTGTAGGCTATGATTTAATAAGTAAATTGTATAGGATCTATTGTCTAGGGACAAGAAAGGTCATCCGTAGTAGGGATGTAAAATTTGATGAAAGTAACTTCCCACTTAAAAGGAGTGAAGATGTTGTTGTGAATAAGCCACAGCAAGAAATAGAATTAGCACCTATTTCACTGGAAGAAGCTGAGGAACATGTGGTTCCAGAAGACGAAGAAATGGCAGACGTGCCACCAGAGGGTTTACTTCCCGCTTCAGGGGAGTCCATTAATTTGGAACCTAAGGAGCCTCCACCTCCAGTTAGAAGGAGTGGTAGGATTAGAGTACCAGTTGATAGGTACGGGGAATGGAAGTCCCATTATGCTGCCGCAGGATATGAGGAAGATACATTTCAGGAACAGTGTATGCTCAATGAAGTCCTGGAGTTGAGTTCAGAAATGGGTAACATGGTTAACCCAAATAGCTTTGGCCAAGCCATGAATTCTGATGAGAGAGCCAACTGGAAGAATGCTATTTTTGAGGAATTTGATTCTCTAGAAAATAATAGTTTCTTTGAAGTGGTTAAGCCCAATTCTTTTCCAAAAGGAAAGACCATTGTGGGGTCTAGATTGGTGTTAAACAAGAAGTTTGACACAAATGGAGTTTTAAAAAGATTCAAATCTAGATGCCTTTCACAGGGCTTCAAGCAGAGAGAGGGTATGGATTACCAAGAAACTTTCTCACCAACTGGAAGGCTGTCCACCTTCAGGTACATCATTGCTCTGGCAGTGGAGTTGGGAGAAGAAATCAGACAAGCTGATTTTGTAACAGCATACTTGAATGCAAAACTTGGAGAGGAGGAGACTGTTTATATGTCAATCCCTGATGGTTTTTGTGAATGGTTAGTAGAGACTAAACCAGAAACCATGAAGAAAATCTGTGTTAGAAGTTTTCTTTCAGCAGATAAAGGGGAATATTTCCTCAAGCTGTGTAGATCCCTGTATGGATTGAAGCAAGCAGCTAGGTTGTGGTATAATACCATGAGTGAGAAACTGATACAGATTGGTTTCAAGACACCTGAGGTCAACCCTTGTCTTTTTGTAAGATAGGATGCAATTTTGTTTGTATGGGTTGATGACATTATCATCATTGGAAATGGTAAAGAGAGAGTCATGGAGACACTCTAAAAGGAATTCAAGATAAAAGATCTTGGTCTGGTGCAACAGGTGCTAGGAATGAAAGTCAGTAAGAGCAAGAATGGTATTAATTTAGACCAGATCCACTGCGTAGCAGCTCTTCTTAAGAAATATGGCTTAGAAGATTCAAAGGAGTTTGGTACTCCCATGCAGTCAAACATTAGTTTAGAGAAGTCTACAGATGAGGAGTATCTGCAGTTTGTTCAATCTGGGAACAACTAAAGGTCAGCTGTTGGATTGCTTAATTATTTGGGGCAGTGCACAAGGCTAAATATTGCCTTTGCAATTGGTGTCTTGTCGCAACACTTAGAGAAGCCAAGCATGAGGCATTGGTCAGCGTTTAAGAGAGTTATGAGGTATCTTAAAGGAATGCACAGTCTGGGACTGTTGTTTACAAATTCAGCAAACTTTGATTTGGTTGGTTATTCCAATGCAAGTTGGTCAGATGGTAACACTAGGGAACAACTAGTGGTTTCATATTCTTCTTAGGTAAGAATCTGGTGTCATGGATGTCCAAGAAGGTATCAGAAATAATTCTTTCATCAACAGAGGCTGAGTATAGAGCTTACTTAGCAGCTTCACAGGAAGAAAAATGATTGGGGAAATTCTTAGAGGATACACATAAGCCAAAAGGGTTTGCCTTGTTGTATTCTGATAAACAGAGTGCCATTGCGTTGTTGCAAAACCAAGTGTTCCATTCAAGAACAAAACATATCAATGTTCACTATAACTATATCCGCCATTCAGTTAATTGCAAGGATATTGTGTTGAGGTACATGCCTACTGGAGCAATGATTGCAGATATCTTGACTAAGGCTTTAGATAGGAACAAGCATCAAGGCTTTGTGACTAACATGCAAATGGCACCCCTTTTGGATCAAGGGGGTGTGTTAAAATATGTAAGCACTTACGTGTGTGCTAAATATGATTTTAATCCAAATTGGATGTACATGAGGACCTCTGCGGCCCATTGGAAACACACATGGACCATACAGGCCTGTGTGGATGTCACAGATTTTGGGAAACTGGCCTCAAAACATGTGAAACATGCCTATTGGTACACGGGCCCTAACAGGCCCGGTGGGGTATATTGGCAAATACAGCCAGATGGGCTTGCATGGGGATGATTGGGCCCAAGGTTTATTTTGGACATACTTGGCCAGAGGGGCTGGCCCTCCAAAGTATGTTAAATTCACCTTTTGGGCTTGGGGGCGGCCAATTGGGGCCGCTGCCCATGTTGCAGCCCATTTGGGGATGCCGCCCGTGTCGCAGCCCATTTGAGGCCGCTGTTTTTGCTTATGGCCCGTTTATGGGGCCCAATGGCCTGCGCAGGGCCATTGTAGGGGGCAGGGGTATCAAAATGGAGCCCCCCCACCCCGTTTGCGGCTGCTGAAGGGCTGGTGGCCCTTGCCCCTTCCCCTCTCCTCGCTTGCCATTTCAAGTAGAGGGGGGAGGGCTGGCTGGATGGAACCAGCCAGCAACCAGTCATGGTGGGGGGGACTTGATCACCCCCCCACCAAAAGTGGTGGCTTGGCTGGTTGCATTGAGGCAACCAGCAGTGGGGGGGAATTGACCACCCCCCCACCATTGAAGGGGCGCTCTCCCCCCCCCCCCTTTACCAAGGGGGAGGAGCAACAGGCTGGAGGGGACCTGACCACCCCCCAGCCCACCTAGCATGACAATGCCCTGGGGGTATCAACCCCGAGGGCCCCTGGTAGGGAGATTTGACCGCCCCCTCCAGGTCTTTGAGAGAAAGAGGGGGGGCGGCATTGTCACGCTTTGCACTTAAGGATTATTTTCTTCACCACTTTGACATGTCCTCTCTTCAGTACCATCTACCTCAGTCTAAAAGCGTGACACAAATAAAAGCACAACATCAATGGTGCAATCCGCTATTTCCTCTGGCTTGCGCTGACCTTCCAATCTGGGCAACCAACTCAGTATATACTTGCAAACTTCATGGTTAACTCCATACCGGTTGGCCATCCATTATGAGATCCAATCTCCTTCCCTGGCCAATCAACAGCCTTGGACTTCCATCTTTGGTCATGCATTGTTTGTTAGTCTATAGAAGGTTTATTGCGCGTTACGCCAAAAAAACCGTGAATCTTACTAACCTTCTTCAAAAAGACACTCCTTTTGTTTTTACAAAACAAGCTGCTTTGGAGTTTGAAGCTCTGCAGAAAGCATTCACCACTGCTCGGATACTTGCTCACTTCAACGAGCTAGCTCGCACTATTGTCAAAACAGACGCAAGCGACTATGCAATCGCAGGAGTAATCTCGCAGTTTTCTTCCTCCACTTCTCTCTTTCATCCCGTAGCTTTTGAGTCTTGCAAGTTGCTTGCTGCAGAGCTTAACTATGAGATTCATGACAAGGAACTTCTTGCAATCGTTTATTGCTTGAAAAAATGGCGCTCATACCTTTTGAGCCTTAGGGAATCCTTTGAGGTTTTGACTGATCATAATTCTTTGAAGTATTTCATGAGCTCAAAAGTCCTCACCCGTAGACAGGCACGATGGGCCGAATACCTCTCCGGGTTCCACCTTATGATTACGTACCGTCCTGGGAAACAAGGGGTAGTTCCTGATGCTTTATCACGTTGGGACAACGTTTACCCAGGGGGGGGAGCACCTTTGCCAAAAACAACCCTGAAAACGTGAGGACACTCTTCTCAACCCAATCTGCCCAACTCAGTTTGATCATTGCTTGCTTACAAGATTTAGCTTCTGAACTCCGACAAGCTCAACACAACAACCCCAAGTGCATCAAACTTTGCAAAAGTGCAAACTTATTAGATAGTAGTTACAGTATTGATGATAATGACTTTTTAGTTTATGATAATCGTATAGTAGTACCAGATAATTCTTGCATTAAGTTAGATATCTTTGAGTCACGGCACGATTCTCCGCTTGCTGGTCATCATGGGCAGGATAAAGCCTACCAATTGATTGCACAAGACTTCTACTGGCCTGGTATGACCAAAGAAGTAAAAGACTATGTTAGCGCGTGCTATGATTACAATTGTAACAAGTCCTTGAAACACCAGAAGTATGGGCTGCTCCAGCCACTTCCAATTCCGCCTCGTCCTTGGCACTTGCTGTCTATGGATTTCATCTCTCAATTACCTTCTTCTAGTGGATATGATGCTATTCTAGTAATAGTAGATTTCTTCTCAAAGATGGCTTTATTTTTACGCAGTAATGTGACGGCCTCTTCAGAAGACTTAGCTAACTTGTTCATAGAATATGTATTTTCAAAACATGGCCTCCCTGATAATATAGTTAGTGATTGTGGATCTCTGTTTGTCTCAAGCTTCTGGACCTTGCTATGCCAACATTTGAAGATTACTCGCAATTTATCAACAACTTACCACCCGGAAACGGATGGGCAAACCAAGCAAGTTAATCAGATTCTCAAACAATATCTTTGAATGTATGTCGCCTATCAACAAGACGACTGGTCGCAATGGCTCCCACTAGCCGAATTTGCCTACAACAACTCCACTCATTCCTCCACCAAAAAGTCGCCCTTCCAAACTCTTTATGGTAGAAACCCAACTTTCTCTTCCCTTCACATAGCACCTTCTCAACCTGCTACCAATTACCTTGAACAAATTCAATCCCTTCAATCGCAACTTTGAACCAACCTCGAAGAAGCAAACCAGCGCTTTAAGGAGCAAGCAGACCAATCTTGCACTTTGGCTCCAACCTTTGCAGTAGGAGATCAAGTATGGCTCAATGCTTGCAACATTTGCAGCACTCTCCCAACTCGCAAACTCTCCAAAAGAAAGCTTGGCCCCTTTAAAGTAGAATCAGTCATCTCCCCTAACGCCTTTAAACTTACTTTACCTGCAAAATGGCAAGGTATCCACCCGGTCTTTCAAGTGTCTCTCCTAGAGCCAGCTCGAGTCCTATACCCAGGCAAGACTCATCCCCCTCCTAAACCGGTCACTGTCCTCAATCATCAAGAGTGGGAAGTAAGCCGTATTCTGGATTCCAGGTTACGCAAAGGAAAACTTCAATACCTCGTCAAATGGTCTGGCTTCCAGTCCGACAAAGATCGCACCTCGTGGGAACCAGCCCATCACCTTTGAAATTCACCCAATCTGATTTGAGAATTCCATGCGAGCTACCCTTGCAAACCTTGACAATCATGATTCTTTCCCATCCAATCCCATTCCATTTCATCCCATCCAATCCCATTCCATTCCATTCCACATTTCATCCCATCCAATCCCATTTCATTCCATTCCACATTTATCTTACTCAATCTCATTTCATCTCATATTCCATCTCATCCAAACCCATTTTATTTTACACCATCATCCCATCAGTTAATTCCTCCTGTGTTATTCTTTTCTCATTTTCCTTTCATTTCCACTAAATAAAAAACTTCATTCCTTATTATTCCTTATTATTAAAAAAAAAAATATAATAATAATATTTCTATTTATAATAATAATAAAAAAAAAGAATGAAAATATATATTTTAAATTACAAAGTTTCTTTTATTTCTTTTTCCGCATCCTCCCAATTTGCCGTCAATTCCGCAACCATGGATCAAAAAGTATCCAGGTCTTCATCGTTGATCAATGCGGACATTCTTTGAAGAACCAGCAATTCTGTTACGATGTGCCTCTCAAAAATCTCCTCGCATCTCGCAACCCAAGCTTGCTTTGTCCGAGCATTTCATCCTCCTTCCTCCAAGAGCTCTTCATATGCTCTCTTCCTTTGGCCACCCAACGTGCCTTCTCCAATATTGTCCGTCAGGCGCCTCGCATCCGTTTTGATTGGCCCTATGACTTGCACCGGATCCGCTTTGCCTTGGCCCTCCATTCCTTCCGTCTCATCCACTTCATCCCTTCCATCTCCTTCATTCCCTTCTTCAAATTCACCCGCTCCATTTTTGTTTTCTCCACTTCCGTTTCCTCCATTTCCCGCTTCTCTTTCCGCTTTGTTTTCTTCCTCCTCCCTTGCTCCCTTGGTTATAACTCCTACCAGTTCCGCACCAGACACTTTGCCTTGCACCTTGGCATTCATCTGGGCCCCCGGGAGTTCAGTCGGTGGTCCCCAGTAAGGTGGTGGTGGTGGTGTGTTGGTAGTATATCTTTGGAAACGGGGCAATTCTAGCAAAACAAGCAAAATTAGTTACTATTTTATGATCATTAGTCAATCCAGATTAGTACTCACCAGGAACTCAAGTCCCCAAGTATTCAATCTCCGGCAATGGTGGTATCTCGTAATTAACCCTTGGCACGGACCTACGAATTTGCATCTCCCTCAATGATTCCAAAGGACCCTTGACAGTTGACTCGACATTTATAGGGAAATTGCATGCCACCTTGCGAAGGCAATATTGCTTGCACTTGCCTCAAAGGCCTCGGACGGCAGTACTAGGAATACATCGCTTGTTGCGGCGAATACAGTTTTTGCAACGGCGGGATGACAATGACGAAATTTTTATAAAATTTATAAATCTATTGGGTAATAAATTAAATAACGTATAAGGGTATACAGTGATAATTAACAACTTGGAATTGATGGGAAAATTTATCTGAAAGCTTGCAGGAGCTCGCGTCTTATACCCGGGCAACTGTCATGCTTTGCACTTAAGGATTATTGTCTTCACCACTTTGACATGTCCTCTCTTCAGTACCATCTACCTCAGTCTAAAAGCGTGACGCAAATAAAAGCACAACATCAATGGTGCAATCCGCTATTTCCTCTGGCTTGCGCTGACCTTCCAATCTCGGCAACCAACTCAGTATATACTTGCAAACTTTGCGGTTAACTCCATACCGGTTGGCCATCCATTATGAGATCCAATCTCCTTCCCTGGCCAATCAACAGCCTTGGACTTCCATCTTTGGTCATGCATTGTTTGTTAGTTTGCATCTACGTCTAACCAAGCCATCACTACTGTATAGTTTGCAATTGGACTAGTCCCTACCCTGCATACACTATTACCTCTCATTTGCATTACCTTCAATGTCACTTGCTCTCGTCCCAATTTATCTGCAATTGTACTCTCAGATTCTATTGTCTCGCACTTACGCTAAGACCTTGGATCTATACCACTGCTTCATTTCCTATTCTGTTCCTGTCATTAATTACCTCACCGCTTCAACTGTAGTTAGCTCATCACCAGGTTTTATCTAGTCACTTTGGATTACCTTATAAGGGCTATCCCCTTGCCTGATGATTGTCTCCTCAGTTAGTTAATTTAATACGTTCTTGCATTTTGCTGCAACCTAGTTATCACATTGGACTCAGGTTGAGTTTCCTTCTTCGGAACACATTCCATTCATCTTGCCGTTTGTTGAGTGGCATAACCAAGTTTGCACTTTGCAACTGGGTCTTGCTATTTGCACTTGCCCTTGCACTTGGCATTCCTTTGCGCTCACAATCATCTAAGAATTGCCCTATAGTACGTGGGGTGGTCGTGTGACAGGCATGTCCGCCGGTTACACCTCCCCATGTGTGTCTGAGACCAGACCCAGGTGTGTCCTGGGTCCCTCCTGGCCATTTGTATGGCCAGGGGCTGGTTGCATGAGGCAACCAGCCACCATGAGAGGTAACAGGCTGGTTTTAATAGACAACAGGCCAGGGGCTTTGAACAGCTAAGTGGCTGGTTCAGCCCCATTGAGGTGGAAACACCAGAAATAACCAGAATGGGCTGGTTTTAAGGGTACAGGGACGGATTCCATGCAGGCTGATATAGCCCAAACCAAGTAACAAGGCCTGTAGAGTCTGTAGAGCTCTTTTGGAGCGGAAAATTTGCCTTTTGACTTTTTGTATCATGGGCTCACAAGAGGCCAATCTTTTGTACTTAAGGAGCTCTTCTCCATGCTGTTTTCCATCATCTATTCAACATCCAATTGAATTCATCACCAATATCATCCAACGTATTGCCCCATTGTGAGAGCCCATCAGCAATTATTGACACAAGGCGTCCAGCATTTACTTTTGCTTTAAATACTGCTCATTTGCCTAAGCTAATTGCTAGCCATAATTATAATATAGGTGACATGTAATAATAAGTGAGGTCACAGGTATGCACTCATAGAATAGTCCTAATGAAATTGTTGATTACAACAAGCTGAAGGTTTATAGCAAGATGAAGAAAGGAAATAGAATAAAGTAGGAGAAGGAGGCAATGAGCACAAAACCAAAATCAAACAAGTTCTCTGGTTGTTGGTCAATCTGCATCCAATTGAAAACACATGAATCATGACAAGAACCTGGAAGGCCAGCATGGAGGGATATGAAATTCTTGTTGTTATTTCAAACAAGTTTTAGGGCCATAGATTATCTAAACAAAGAGAGGCAACATATTTGGTCAGTGTGTGATCCAAAGTTTTATCAAAGTCATTGGAAAAGAATGAATCAATTGCCTCTTTTTCTGATAAAAATAGTGGTTTCCATCTAGCTTGGGTTTTTGACTCAAGGGGATGGTGGTTGCATCAACAAAACCAATGCAACCGGTAAAGCCTTCAGTCTAAATTACTTGAGATATCTCCTGACTTTCTTCTTTGGTTTGCCAAGATAATTCTGAGCAACAGAAAGATAGGATAGCAATCATGACTCTTTTTGTGTATGAGTCAATGGTTCCATAACCAACTGAGAATAGATTTTCCAATCAATGAATTGCTGCTCTGTTTCCATTTGATCCCAATCTACAAAGAGCAACAGCCAGTTGGATAGCTGGATTGTGTTGAGGATTCCAAGAATTGTTCTGGAAGATGTGGTGGTCTTAAATCATCTCTAAAAGTTTCATGAATGAAGGAAATAGAGTTTGGAAAAGTTGCTGGAAGCTTAAGTGGGGAGGAGATGAATCTTTTTCCTTTCAAACACAGGTTTGTGGAGAGTTTTTCTTCTTTGAACCATGTATTGCTTTTTTAATAGAGCATTCAAAGCCAACCAAGTTGATTCCAAATTGGAGTCTGAATCAGAGTCTGAATGGGAGTCAAATAGTAACAAAATTTCAGTCAGCTTTTTTGCATTTTCAACTTGCTGCCTGGAAGTTTGATTGGACATGTTGAAAAAGATGGCAATGTGATGTGGGGTGATGAGATGATGATGTGATTTTTGTCAAGATGGAGATGTGAAGCAAGAGATGTGAACCAATGGAGATTTGAACCAATGGAGATGTGAACCAATGGAGATGTGAAGCAATGGAGACAAGATGTGTGTGATGTGATGGAGATGGGATTGGTATGGATTTGCTGAGGTTGAGGTGTGGATGGGTGTTTTGCATGCAATGGATTGTGGATGGATGAAAATGGTGGTTTTGGTCAAAAAAATGGCAGTTTTCTAATGGCGGGTTTTATAACTCTGATATGCCCTATTCATCCTATGTTAAAAAAATGACAAGGACTCATTTAAAAAAATCCATTTCAGAAAAAATCAGCATAGATATAAATTGAACTCTTCCTCTGTTTCCTCCTTATTTTTTCCCTTCCATTTTACCTTTATGGCCTTCCAATTTCTTGAAATCTGCACACATAGAAAAATTATTAATTATGAAATTTGATATAATTATTTTTACAAAAAATTGTGACTGACCTTTGAAATTGCTATGAATTTCTTCTTTGGCCTTCCTTGCCTCTTGGGTTCTTCCAAATATTCAAAACCAGATGGATGGATCTCTTTTGCTTGAGGAATGAGAGATCTTCTTGAAATAATTGGCTTCTCCTTTGGTTCTTCCTCTTACTTTGGATCTTTGAGTGGAATTGGGCTCTTGAATAAGATTAAGTTGATTTTTTCTACTGTATAGCTTCCTGGTTTAAACCAGATGATACTGCTGTTCTCCAGGTGGAAACTTGCAGAATTCTTCAAATAGTCAAGTGAGATATATTTTTCATTATGTATTCTTGATGGAAAATCCAGGTTTTCTGATTCTTCAGCTGAATCAGGGCTCAGAGTTAACTGGAGAAATCAAAAACAAAATAAATCAGGAAATTATTTGATCTGAGCTTGAATCCAAAAAGAAATTAAAAATACTTACTGAAAAGGGGGCTCTGACATGCAATGTAGGATGAAAATCTTCAATTTGGAAGAGGTCACCCTTTATGATAGCTAATTTCACTTTGTGAATACATGGTATATCCATGTAAGAAAAGTAATCACATTTGGGAAAGGGGTGGAAAATTAAGGAACTTGATGAAATGAATCAATTGTTTTGATTGCAAAGTGGCTGATTTTTCCATGAAGATGATCCACACAGTGAGCCAAACAAATGAAATGCTTGAATTTTTGCTGAGAGGCTTCAATAGCTCTCTCACCATTTTGGATGGTGATGGAATTATAAATTTCTTGAACTAAATTAGAAAAAGAGCCAATAGATGATTTGATGAAACATTTGATGTAGGATTGTATTCCTTCTATTCTTGAGCTACCTTTTTTCCAAAGTGATAGTGTTTGTTAGCCAGATTAGAGACAAATTTTATTTTAAGAGGAATCCAGTTCTCAATAAGGTAGTCAGAAGTGGGAGGATTCAAGAAAAGAGAATTTTTTGGAAATTTTTCCTGATTGCTAGATTCAGAGTTGGAATGGACAAACTGATTCCATTTTTTCTGGAACAGCTTCCATTCATCTTCAGATTTGAAGTGCTTCCTGCAATGGGTTTGATTATTTTTGGAAATTTTCCAGAGACATGGAAGATGATGAAAGGAAGGGAAAACTTGTTCAATGGAACTAATAAGTGCTTTTTCTTTTTCTGTAACACTAAAACTGGGTCTTTGATATTCTAAAATATCAAGAAGTTGAGTAAGGGAGCATTCATAGTTCTCTTTTTTCTCTTGAGATAAAAAACAGAAGTCAACTGAGAAAATTCTTAAGAAATTTTTTGTCACAAAAATATGCAGAAGGGGAATGCCAAACTTTTTTTTACCAGTACATTCCATCATTAGAAGAGTGGGGAAAGCTCTGAGAATTTTGATTGAATAAGGGTGTGAAATGAATGAAGAAGTGATGTGACCGTCCACATTGTCCATTTTTTAGAAAAAAGATTAATTCCAGAGTTCCAGTATGAGTGCTTCAATGGTAGTTTTTCCATCATAGGCATTTTTTTGTATTTTGGCTTGTTTGTTATAAACGGTATTCAGATTTTTATGGATAGGCAATGAAGAGTTTTGTATAAGAGAGTTTAGAATTTTTAAGGGGGTAACTTCAGCTTTGGTTAAATTTTCAACCATGTCTTGTTGCTTCTGTTGAATCATTCTGCAGATTGGATGAGTGGAACAATCATTGGAAGGTGGATGGGTGTGGTCTGGACATATAACCTTTAACAGCCAGAAACCCAATCTTTTGGAAAAATTTTCTGATAATCTGAAAGGACAATGGGTCTTTCTTGATTATCTTAACTTTTTGGTGTCTTCTCTGGTTTTATATTCCCCAGATTTATCAAATTGATAAGTGTAGGTATGTATCTTGAAATTGGATACTCTGGTAGATATGGCATATCTATGGGACTTTTCCCATGATTGGATAGTCTCAATCAGCTCCTCCCTCTGTTTATATGATAGCTCAGGAGGAGGCTCCAGAGGGGAAGAATCAGGAGTTTGAGTAGATGAAGAAGGAGAAAGAGGAGTTGAATCACTAGTTTGATTAGATGAGATAATTGAGGATGGGCCTGGTGAAAAAATTATGAAAAGTGTGTGGATGTTTTCTTGAGCCATTGCAAAAAGAGATTTTCTATGTTAAAAATGAAGTGAAGATAGGATTTGATAGTTGAGAAATATATTGGGAACAAATTGAGTTCAAAAAGGTATTCAGAGACTTGATATAAGAGTGAAAAGAGTTTTTTGGAAGTATCTGGAGTGCTTAGTTGTCTTTATTAAGGAGTGTTGATGGATGGTGGGTGGTTTGTGGTGTGGTGAGTGTGGTGTGATGAGTGTGGTGTGATGAGTGTGGTGTGATGAGTGGAGTGGTTCAAAGCAATTCCAATGAGGAAATTTCCCATCTTGATAGCCATTAGTCTCTAAACTTTTTGATCCATGCCAGTGTTATGATTATGGCCAGCAATTAGATTAGCCAAATGAGCAGTATTTAAAGCAAAAGAAATGCTGGAAACCTTGTTTCAATAATTGCTTGATGGGCTCTCACAAATGGTCGAACACGTTGGATTATATCATTGATGAATTTGATTCAATGATGAATCAATGATGGAAAACAGCAGGGAGAAGAGCTCCTTGAGTACAAAAGATTGACCTCTTGTGAGCCCATGATACAACAGGCCAAAAGGAAAATTTTCCGCCCCAAAAGAGCTCTACAGGCTCTACAGGCCTTGTTACTTGGTTTGGGCTACATCAGCCCACATGACATCAGTCCCTGTACCCTTACAACCAGCCTATTCCTGTTTTTTCTGCTGTTTCCACCTCAATGGAGCTGAACCAGCCCCTGTGCTGTTCAATCCCTGGCTGGTTGTCCGTTACAACCAGCCCTGTTACTTATCTTAGCACTTGTACAGCCCTGGCCCCTCATATAGGCCAGGTGGGACCCAGGACTCACCTGAGTCCAACCAAAATCTCACCTGGGGGGGGGTGTAACCGGCTGACAAGCCGCCCCCCCCTCTTTCTCTCAAATCCCTGGAGGGGGTGGTTGAATCCCCCTACCAGGGGCCCTGGGGGTTGATTCCCCCAGGGCATTGCTACGGTAAGTGGGCTGGGGGGTGGTCAGGTCCCATCCAGCCCGTTGCTCCTCCCCTTTGGTAAAGGGGGGGGGGAGATCGCCCCTTCAATGGTGGGTGGGTGGTCAATTCCCCCCCACCGCCGGTTGCCTCTATGCGACCGGCCTGGCCACCTCTTTTGGTGGGGGAGGTGATCAAGCCCCCCCCCCCACCATGACTGGTTGCTGGCTGTTTACAACCAGCCAGCCCTCCTCCTCCCCCTTGCGATGGCAAGCAAGGGGAGGGGGAGGAGCTGGGACCAACAGCCCCGCGGCAGCCGCGACAAAGTCCCCGCGCAGGCCATCAGGCCCCATAGACGGGCCGCAACACGGGCAGCAGCCCCTAGCGGGCCGCAACACGGGCAGCATCCCCAAGCGTGCCGCAACACAGGCAGCAGCCCCAAGCGGGCCGCAACACAGGCCGCGACACAGGCAGCAGCCCCAAGAAGCCCGCAACACAGGCAGTGGCCCCAACCGGGCTGCAACACGGGTGGCAGCCCCAACTGGGCTGCGACACGGTGGCAGCCCCAACCGGGCTGCAACACAGGCAGCAGCCCCAATGGGCCGCCCTAAGCCCAAAACCTGAGACAAACACACTTTGGCGGGCCAGCCCGTCTGGACAAGTATGTCCAAAATAAACCTTGGGCCCAATTAGGCCCATACAAGCCCATCTGGCTGTACTTTCCCATATCCCCCACCGGGACCTTTAGGGCCCATGTACCAATGAGCCTGTTTCACACGTTTTGAGGCCAGTTTCCCCAAATCAGTGACATCCAAACAGGCCCATATGGTCCGTGTGAGTGTCCAATGGGCCGGAGAGGCCCATATGTGCATCCCATTTGGATTAAACTTATATGTAGCACAGGTGTAAGTGCATACGTATTTTAACAGCCAGTACCTCTAATCTCAAAATTATAATTCATTCCTTGCCACACTTATTACTTCAATACTACAGGCAAGCAGAACAGTTAATCCATTAACTGGTTTTATTTGGATGCAGCTATTTTTATCCCACCAAATTACTTATGTAATCCCCCTTTTTTGATGTTTGCACCTCACACATCAATAATCTTGGTGTGTACAGGTCCATGCACCATTTTTTTTGGAATTCACAGTTCCATGCACCAATTTCTTTGGAATGCACAGTTCCAAATTCCAAAATATTGAATATGATTTAGAAGGTGGAATTGTGAATTCCAAGAATGTTGGCATGCATACCTTGGAATGTCACTCAAAAAAACAAATTATTGAAAATTTTCAAAAATTATAAAAAATACTTCAAACCATGTGAAAATTTGAAATTGATTTGTAAAATAAACTTATGAATGATTTCTAAAATAATTCAATAACAGGATATAATAAAAGGAAGGGAATATTTCTTAGGATTTTTTCATTAATAATTGTAAAAATTTAATTTTTTTCCTCAAATTAATTCAAGAAAATACATGAAAGAATAAACAAAAAATTTCAAAAAATTAACTAAAAATTAAAAGTGCCTCAGTAATCAAAATTTTAGAAGGAAATCTGTTTTGGAACAAATTTTGAGCTCTAGAGAAAGGAAACCAATTGAACCAGTCATATCAAGGCATTTAATTTGGTAATTTGCCTTTATAAAATTGTTTAAGCATCAAGTTTCTAACTAAAATTAAAAACAATAAAACTTCCAAGAATAACAATAAATTTTAAGCCTGAATTTTTTATTTTTCATTTTGAATCTTTTTGTTCATTCTTTCATGTATTTTTTTAAAATACTTGGAGGACAACATTGAATTATTACAATTATTGATGAAGAATTCATGAAAGAAATGCCCTTCCTTTTATTATATTTATGTTTTAAAAATATTATAGATCTCATCAATAACTTTATTTTAAATATTCATTTTTCATTTTAAAATGATTCTCAGTCTTTTTAATAATTTTTGAAAATTTTCATGGATCTTTTCTTTTTTGAGTGAAATATCAATTTTTGGCTGGTCAAGATCCATACACCAACACTCTGGGCATGTGGAACTGTGTATACCAAAAACAGTAGTGTGTGGACCTTTAAACATCAAAATTATTGGTTTTTGGGGTGCCCACACCAAAAAAAGGGGTGTGAAATAAGTAATTTAGTGGCATCAATGTAGACACACCCTTTTATTTTTCCAACCAGACTTGGCTTTCACTG
Source organism: Puccinia polysora (assembly GCA_025617555.3). Classification (NCBI taxonomy): domain Eukaryota; kingdom Fungi; phylum Basidiomycota; class Pucciniomycetes; order Pucciniales; family Pucciniaceae; genus Puccinia; species Puccinia polysora. Next base: position 52,256,115 of record CM062614.1, read on the forward strand.
AAATTAATCTGCCCCAGCTCCTGGGGTGGCCTTGAATTGTCACCTCATTTTGTTCAAACACTTATGTAGATTTTTTTTCCTGTGAAGGAAGAGTTTTTTTTTAGCTTGGTAAGCCAGAATCTGCTTGATTTCAGATTTTGATGGTAATTTTTATGTATTTTTGGATTTTTATTGGTGCAATATTTGAAGGTATAAGTCAACCAGCAGGGTGTCTTTTTATTGATTCAGAGCTTTAACATGGAAATTTCCAAGCCAAAATATAGTGGCCTTTCCAAACAGAAAGGCAGATTAAGGCAGGAAAAGGAGGAAATTATTTGATGTGGCTTAATGAATTCCTGCTACAATCTCTTTTGAAATCTGAAGGGACTCATATTTAAAAAAATAAAAATCCATTTGCTTTGGAATTAAATGCTATATTAAAAAATTGGAAAAGCCATTATAATGCAAGGCTTCATTGGAAATGAAATATCACCAAAAAACCAAAAACAGTTTAATATCTGCCAGATACTAAAAAATTTTCAAGTTTCTTGACCAAAATCCTACTTAGAGCAACTCATCTGCATCTATGCTCTCCACTTGGTCTGGTTCCCTTTCCCAATTTTCAGCCTGGGGGGGTTGAAATATGAGATAATTAACAAGCATTTCTATAAATCACAATAATCAGCAATTTCCAATAAAAAATTGGAAAAAATATTCAGCTATTCATGAATGTTTGATCTAGCCTGTATTTGATTACATGAGCTCAAAATATCTTTGTAAAATTCTATGATTCTGAAATTTGCTCTACCATGGTTAAGTCTCATTCAAGATAATAATTTAACACTTAAGAGCATGTTGTATTTTCTAAAAATTATTACTTGTCTATATTTTCCTTCTTTAAAGTTTTCTTCTCCGTTTTCATCTAGTTGCTTGTTGATCTCAAAAAATATTCCTGATTGACTCTTTGTTGTCAAGCTAATCAGATTTTCACTCTCAGGTTTGCTTCAACCTTTTATTAATGATTCTATGGATTCTATCCTCATTTTTTGATCTTTTCTAGTTTGCTGTTTTTGAAGAATTTTTGGATCTCACACAAGAGTCCTGATTGACTCTTCTTTCAGATGCATGCTCTTAGTGTCATATTCCAAAAAACACTTCTCATGCAGAAAGATTCCAGAACTTATGAAATTTTCTAACTGAGTAAACATTCTACAGCAGGGAAAGCAGCATGATTTTAAGGGGAAGATAACCCATGGTGATAGATGGATAACAACCTGAAATAATGCCTGCTTGAAGAAAATAGGAAATCCACATGATAATTAGCACATGGAAAATAAAGGTAATAGGTAAACAAGCTTTGATGATTGAAATAAAAGTAATCTGGGTTTTTGGGGAAATGAATTTAATTTCAGTGAAAAGGATAGATAATGCAAAGTCAAGATGCAGTGGTAAGTGAAAGGACAAATTATCAACACCCAGTCTTATAACTCAAGTCTGGCAGCAAAATCAAAGATATGATGATAAGCAATGCAAAGAAAAAGCAAGCTGAAAACCAAGTTGGTTGAAGGTGACGACAAATGAATTACCAGGATTGAGAAACTGATGCCAGAGAACTAGGTGAAAAGTTGACATCTGATGGTTTGATGTAAAATCCAAAGGATATGTGTCAAAGTAGTTGGTGCCAATTTTTTTTGAAGATCACTAGTATTTCCCCCCAAAGTTGGGGAGGATGCCCAGTTTGATGGGTGTATGTATGTATGTTCATACATAGATATCCATACTTTTCCAAGTGTATGTATTCATGTGTGTACATTTTGATAGAATGGCAAGGCTTCCATCTGTGAAGATTGTGGATAGAAACACTATTTTCTTACCAATGGTCTAAAAGGCCATTCTTTTTATTTAGTAAGATAATTGGTGGGTTGGAAAGCATTATGAGATTAGTGTGCCTCTTGTTAGGTATCATGCTCTTAATTCTAAAAGCAGATCCTGAGAGAACTGAGCTGAATTCTGACTTCAGATCTGGGGATTTCCTAGACCAAGTTTGAAGGGTGACAGCAAGTTAAATTGTACATGTGTCCGTGGTTACATCCACAGAGTTAAGAAAACCCACCATTTTTTAATGGCGGGTTTCAAATCAAATCCGCCATTTCAAACCTGCCATTAAAAATCAAAAAAACCCACTTATTTCACATCAGACATGTCATAGTTACCTGGAAATAAGTGGGTTTTTACAAATAAAGTATTTAAAGGCTTCCACCACCTGTCCACCTCATCCACCCCTGGCTTCATACCTCCTTCTACCCCCAATCTCATTGCAAATTTTTTTACCTCTAGCCTCATCTTAAAAAGATTCACCACTCTAATCACTTAATCACTCTCATCATCACTCTCATCAATTTATCACCCTCATCACTTGATCACTCACCACTTTATTTCTCTCATTGCTTCATTGCTCTCATTTCTTCATTGCTATCATTGCTTCATTGCTCTCATTGCTTCATTGCTCTCATCACTTCATTGGTCTCATCGCTTCATCACTCTCATCACTCTACCTCCAACAAGAACTTGTACCTCCAACCTCATCCAAAGAATCCAATCATTGCTTTATTGCTCTTGTCACTTTATCGCTCTCATCACTTCATATCTCTCATCAATTTACCTTGCTTGTCACTTTATCCCTCTCATTGCCTTATTTCCCTTACTCTTTCCAAATGACCCCTCAGCAAACCTCCCCCCGCAAGTCCACACAAAAGTCCAACACACCAAAGCAAACATTGCCAAGGAACTCCACAACAAAAAATCCTCCCCCATCAGCTTCCAAGGGCTCAAACAATCCTCCCCCATCAGCTTCCAAGGGCTCAAGTCAGCTCAAGAGAGATGATCACATCATCCTGGTCAACTGGATCAAAATTGCCTCCAACTATGATGCCTGCTTTGGATTGGACAATGAAACGCGCATTGACCAACCTCCATCCTCTAAGGTCAATGGATATCTCCTGATGGCCAATGAACTCAAGAACAAAACAAAACATAGGCTGGATCTGTCATCCAAACAGATGAGGGAGCAATTAAAGAATTATTGAGCCAAGTAAAAAAAGGCCCACTCCATGTCAATCTTGACTGGCTTTGGTATCACCGGCTCTGACAAAGCCAAGGGAATCAACTTGGTGGTTGATAAGTTGGACTCCATTTGTCCTTTTTATATTTAAATGGATGAAATCTTTGGAAAGAAGGCCAACATCACCCCCCTAGCTGCTTTTGATTCCCAACAATCCAATTCAGTTGATGCTGAGGACTTGGCTGGGGATGCTCAGCCTAGCAATGGTGATCCCAAAGAAACCTATGAGTGGCCCCCATCCAATGCCAAGGAGGATATTCAAATGCAATCAGCTCCAATCACGTCTACTTCCACATTGATTGAGGAGTAAAGCCATACCTTTGACCCCTCCCCTCCTTCTTTGGATTTCTCTCTTCCTGAGTTAGCAGATCTCATCAACCTTGCTGATGCAGAAAAGATACTCCTCAGTCTCCATTACCCTCAACATTGGTTCAAGTAAGGAACCAAGCTCTTTTCTATTCCTTCTGGTTAATCCTGACTGATTTAGATTGTAAAAAAACAGGCTCATCCATTCCAGAATGGCCAAAAACTCAAGCCAATGGGGCCTCCCACATTGCCTTCAAACACTAGTGATAACTTTCAGACTCAAACCTCCTCTGACAAGGGTAAGCAAAAGGCCTCCAATTCCATCAATATCACCCCCAAAAGTAATCAAAAGAGGAGAAACACTTCCGGTTTTTCAGGCTTTGAAGAAATCATGGAGAAGCAAGATTCATGTAAGTCCATTGGTTGAATATCCTTGCTTTCAAAATCATGCTCATTGCTTTTCCCCTGCAACCAACAGTCAAATCAAAAATTGAATCCAAAAAACTTGAGTTTTAAAAGCAAAAGTGGGATTGTCAACTGGCCATGGATTTTCAAAAGCAGAAAGCCAAGAGTTTGGCTCATCAACAAAAATGGGATGCTGAGTGGAAGTTGAAACAGGATGAGCTAGAGTTTCAAAAAGAGGAACAGGAGAAGGATTGACAGCAAGCACAACTGGAAAAGGAGAGGGAACAACTTGCAACCAAAAAAAAGGATAAGGTATCAGTAGCCTTGGCTTGCATTGGTAGCAGTAGAACAGTAGATGAAATACAGCAGATAAATCAAACGCTGGGCTTGTAAATATATTTGCATGGGTGAAAGAAAAAAAAATATTTTTGATTACAACATTTGAGAGTATTCTTAACCCCACCAACATACAGATCTTTTTTGTTTTTATTTATATTTTTTTTTCTAGAGTAAATTTGGCCATTATTCAAGTCCCTAAAAGTCTTTCTAGTTGTTTTATTAATTTGAAGTGACATGGCCATTCTGGTATGGGTTGCTGTGTCCACAGCAGGAAAGGTACAGTGCTTGTACTTATCATCTTCCCAAACCATTTTGACTATACCTTTTTGCTTTAAATCAATTCCAAAGCCAAGGTTGTAAAAGTTAAGGATAGCTGAAACACCTAGACCAGGCTGACTTGCATAAAATGGACAACAGCGTAAGAGTCTAGAAATATGAAAACATGAAGGAAGGAAACAAAGGAAACAATACCAACTTGGAGAACAAGTCTGTTGGAGAGGTCAAGGGCTATGGATAGACTTGGCCGGACAAGGGCAGCAACATCTGAACATCAATGGGAGAAAATGTGAGAAAGTTGTAGAGCTAGAAGAAGACAAGGGAGATTTGGTATTCACAAGATTCAGGCTTGAGAACTCAGGACGACAATGACTGATCCAACCAATACCAAAGGGAGGACTGTGGTGACAAATCAAGGTCTTGAGTGAGACTTGATGTAGAGTTGAAGTAATAAAGATACCTACCGTTCTTTGGTTGATAGGTGATCAAGTTGACATTGGGTTGAGAACTGGGAGAGCCAAGTGGGTGAATGGTGAGATGAGCAGAATGACTGTGACAAGAACAATCCAGCGGTTAACGTGGTGAAGAGATTGTTGAAGTTGTCTGTACCAGGGTTTGAGAGTTCTGTAGGGTTCCCCGGATGGTTCAGGGAGTGTTGCGGACAGAGCGTGTAGACAAAAGGGAATTGAAAGATACAACAATGATTGAAAGGAAGAGTGAGAGTAAAGAATATGAAGAACAGGTAAGGAGAATAGGGTAATCCAACAAGATAACTAACAAAGGTCATGAAAAACAAATTGGCCATTCAATACTTGATATTTTTCTGTATTTTGAATAAGTGGACCATTTGATTTCTTGGTTGGAATCACAAGTAAAAAGGAGTAGCCAGAGATGTTTCCTTTGGTGATATGAGGAGAGTTGTAAAAAGAATCCAAGGTGAAAGTGATGTGTGGGGAGCAATCAAAAGGTGTAGGCTTGGAACCAAATTCCAACAAAGAGAAAGAGGGGATGTTGTTGTCCTTCATGGTATCACAGTTTGATTCAAAGGAAAGTTTGGCCAAATTTCAAAACATTTGTCCAAGAATTTGGGATACTTTGTCAGCCTTAAGTTTGAGGAAAGCATACTCTTGAGGAGAAGATCTAATGGATGATTTCTTCACATAACGTCCAAATAACTCTGAAGGGCGCATTGATTTTTGCCATCCAACTGCCCACATTTTTCCACCCCAAGATCTTGAAGGACCAACTGGGTTGACAAATTTTTTTGAACAATGAAGGAAAGTGGTGACAAATTTGATGTCCTTCTTATCTTTTTCTGAGAGTTTATCCAAGGGCACAAATTCAGTTATTGCAACCAGGGCTTGGTGATCAGATTCATCAAGGACAATTACTTTTCCACAGTGGAAGAAATGGAACTGTTTGATTGTTTGTTTTGCTTTCTCAAACTCTTCCTGGGTGGGTTTTCAACTCTTCTTTTTCTTTTTGGCAACAATTGAAGGGTACAGATGCAAAGGACGCAGTTTCCAACCAGACCAGACCACCTTTTCATTAATGCCTTCCTCAGAAACCTCCAAAGATATTTTGGAATCTCTCATTTGAACCCTCTTTTGGTGATGGGCCCTATTCTTCCCACCTTTCATTATTTTGGTCAATCCATCTCCTTCCATCTTGATCCCTCCCATCCATATACTCTGATTGGGGTGAGGAACAAGATGGGGTTCAATTGTTTGTCCAACATTTTGAGGCAGGTGGGAGAAGAATCAGACATTCACTGATAGTGGCTGAGGGATTGAAAAAAAAAACAAAAAAAAACAGTCAGTCAAATGGACATCATTTGGACATCATTGGTGAAACAAGATTGGATCAAAGAAAATGAAAAAAAACCTGGAATTGATCCCAAGTTCACCAGAAACAGGATCACCAAAAAAAAAAAAAAAACTGTACCAAAAAAAAACATGATATCAGCACCCAAAAAAAAAAGAAAAAAAAATTACAGGGTGTAAGGGAATTGGGCCGGGCTCAGGTTGGGTTTTGGGTTGGGCCAAGCAACGGAAGGAGGGGGGGGCCGGCCGTCTGCTGTTGAGGGGGGGGGGGGCGGTCAAGGGGGGGGCGGGGCCAAAGTGGAGGGGGGGGGCCAATGTTGGTCAAGGGGGCGGGATGGCCCTCAGTGGTCAAGGGGGGTGGGGCCAAAGCGGAGGGAGGGGGCTTGGCCCTTGTTGGTCAAGGGGGGGAGGGGCCAAAGCAGAGGGGGGAGGCTTGGCCCTTGTTGGTCAAGGGGGGGCAGGGCCTGCCAATGTTGGTCAAGGGGGGGCGGCCCTTGTTGGTCAAGGGGGGCTCGCCCTTGTTGGTCAAGGCGCGGAGCGGGGCCTAAGCGGAATTTGGCTGGGGGGGGCAGGTCTGATTGAGGGATTGGGAGGGGTGGCAGCCTTGGCATGGGCAAGCAAGCTACAGAGGGGGGAACAAGGGCTGGGGGGGGCAAGATTGAGCAAGGGCAAGGGAGGAGAAGGGAGGGGGGAAGCACTTACATTGAACAGGTTGGGTGACCAAGAGCTGGGTGGGGGGGGAAGGAGGGGGGGGGATGAGGGTCAGCCAAGAGAAAACCAAGAGGGGTGAGTAAAAGAGGGGAGGGGGACTCACCTAAAAGGATGGGGGATGGGGAGTTGGGTGGTAAGTGTATTGGTGAGGTTGGTGGTGGATGGGTGAGGGAGCAAAGGTGGTGGTGGTGAGGAGGAAGGATGGGACCAGTGAGTGAGTGGGGTGAGATGGCTGAGGTGGAGGTGGTGGGTGAGGAGGAGAGTGGACCAGTAATTTGTGGTTCTGATTTGTGAAAAAAAAACCCCAACTCAGCCTATCTTGGGTGAACAACCAAAACCATTTGTGTAAGTCCACCCCACCAAATGAGAGAAAAAAAACAAGTGAGTCAGCCTAAGAATCTTGGGTGAACAACCAAAACGAAAAAAAATTGGTTAAGGAATTTTTTACCTAACTTGAAATCAAACATTACTCATGAAATCAAACATTACTCATCAACGCTAGCAAGGGTGAGAGGAAGAATCCATTCTCTCATAGAAGAAGATGAGGGACAAGATGAAACAGGGATGACTTGAGGTGGATCAGGAATATCATCCTCAAATATTTTGTCCCATTCATCCTTGATGTTGGCAAGAAGGTTGTGAAGGATAACACCAGTGATAATCCAGTTGATGAGGATCTTCATGCACTTTGAATTTTGAAGCTGGTTTTGCATCTCCCTTAAGCTGGCCCATCTTCCTTTAAGGACTCCTATGGCATGCTCAATCCAAACTTGTGATTGGGCAAGATGATAGTTGAAATTGGTTTTTCCTTGATCATTGGACAAAACAGAACCACATATTTCCCACTAGCATAAGCAGAATTGGCAAGAAGGTATTGATTGTGGTCAAAGTAGTTCTCTGGTTGTTGGGCAATCTGCATCCAATTGAACACGTATGAATCATGACAAGAACCTGGAAGGCCAGCATGGAGGGATATGAACTTCTTGTTGTTATCACAAACAAGTTGTATTTCCACAGAGTATCTAAACAAACAGTCAAAACATATTTGGTCAGTGTGTGATCAATGGTGTTATCAAAGCAATTGGAAAAGATATGAATCAATTGCCTTTTTTTCCAATCAAAATAGTGGTTGTCATCTAGCTTGGGTTTTTGACTCAAGGGGATGGTGGTTCCCTCAACAAAACCAATGCAACCAGGAAATCCTTTGGTTTCCATTAATTGAGATATCTCCTTGCGTTCTTCTTTTGTTGGCCAAGAAAGGACTGAGTGACGGAAAGATAGGATAGCAACCATGACTCTTTTGGTGTATGAGTCAATGGTTCCATATCCAACTGAGAATAGATTTTCTAATTGATGAATTGCTGCTCCATTTCCATTTGATCCCAATCTGCAAAGAGCAACAGCCAGTTGGATAGCTGGATTGCATTGAGTATTCTAAGAATTGTTCTGGAAGATGTGGTGGTCTTCAATCATCTCCAAAAGTTTTATGAATGAAGGCAATAGAGTTCAGAACAGTTGCTGGAAGCTTAGGTTGGGGAGGAGATGAAGCTTTTGCCTTTCATACATAGGGTTGTGGAGAGTTTGTCTTCTTGGAACCATGTATTGCTTTTGTAATAGAGCATTCAAAGCCAACCAAGTTGATTCCAAATTGGAGTCTGAATTGGAGTCTGAATGGCAGTCAAATACTAACAAAAGTTCAGTCAGCTTTTTTGCATTTTCAACTTGCTGCCAAGAAGTTTGATGGGACATGTTGAGAAAGATGGTGATTTGATGTGGGGTGATGAGATGATGATGGGGATTTGTGTGAAGATGGAGATGTGAAGCAATAGAGATGTGAAGCAATAGAGATGTGAAGTGATGGAGATGTGTGTGATGTGATGGAGATGGGACCGGTATGGATTTGCTGATGTGGATGGGTGTTTTAGATGTGATGGATGGTGGATGGATGATGATGCATAAATGGCGGGTTTAATGGCGGGTTTGATATTTGAAATCCGCCATTTTCATGAAACCTGCCATTTTGAAATACACCAGTTAGGGGGTATGTGTATTTCAGAAACCCGCCATTAAAAATGGCGGGTTTGGTAAAAAAAAATGGCGGGTTTCTAATGGCGGGTTTGCTAACTCTGATACGCCCTAATACATTCACGTCTGCGACTCGCGACTCGATAGCAAGCAAATCCGACGACGCAGTCAGCGAATCCTACCAGGCCCGGTCAATGCGCCCTCCAATCGGCCCTCCATCGTCCTGGATCGCCGCTCGTTCCGTTCATCCTCGATCGACCTGAGCGCCGATCAGGCCAGGATGATATCCCTGAACGAGTGTCGACGATGGTAGTGAAGCCTGAACAGTCGATGCTTGCGATTCTCCCAACTTCATTCGATTGGAGACACCGTCGGTTGGCCGACGAACCTGATTCGATTCGAGCGACCCCAACTTGTCTCCTTCATCCGCGCCGTGATCGACTCGCCTCGTGATACATTAGAAAACCACATCATCGAAACCATCATCCGACCAAGATCGTCTCTGATTCGTTTAGGACTTGAACCGATTCATCATGGATCCATTCGTACTGCAGGACGAAGGCCAACCGCCGCCGGCCGACGCGCATTCGATCCAGCGTGGCCAGAGTTCTGGCGTTCCCAATCGTCCCACCGTCATCCCTAGCGTCACTTCGACCACCGTCCAGGCCGATATCGCCCGGGCTAGCCGAGAACTACTCCATCGGTTTCCGATCGGGACGACGCTCATGAGGCCTGATCGTATGCATCTTATGGTCCTCTCATCCCCCCGCTTCCAATCCTCCTTCTCCAGCCCCTGTCGTCATGCATCCCATGGTCAAGTCGGCTGACCGATCGAACCCTCTTTCTCTCCCTCTGCCGCTCCGATCCCCGTTGACCGACCGTCCGCTGGATGGTCGCTGCCTCTCGACGCTTGGGACGGTCTGCGTGGATGGGCTCGGATCGATCGTGCGGCTGGGATGATGTCAGTGACCGGCTTACTCAGCAGTCTCTCGCTCTCCGATCCTCATCCGCCCGATGACGTCGATCCACTTGCGCCGTACCGATCCATGCTCTCGCTCGTCGATCGAGGCTTGGCTCAGTCCGCCCAGCTGGCGCCCCCCTCATCGTCATCGTCATCGTCATCGTCATCGTCACCGTCACCGTCATCGTCCTCGCCGGCTCCGATCGAGCCGCCCCTCTCGCGGGAGCAGATGGATTGGGTCCGACGTCAGCTGGACCCGGTCGACCGACTGATCGAACAGCACTCGGTTCCATCCCACCTGTGAGTCATCACCGCCCTGTTGACCTTGGGTCGAGTGCTCACCCTGATCCCATCCCATCGTCTGGCTCGCTGGGTGCTCGGCAGGGTATTTAAGGACCTCCCCTACAGTCCATCGACCCATCCGACGCCTGCCTCGGTCCAGCCTCAACCACCCAGCGCGGCCTCGGCCCATGCTAGTCGACTCAAGATCCCATTGCCCTCCCCTCTGTCTGATCTCCCCTCGATCGGTGATGCTCAACTGGTGGCCGCCGGCCCCCAACAGATCAAGTCGTTCTATCAAGACTTTGTCACCGAGCTCTTCCAACAGAGGCTTCATCAATCACGACTACCACACTCTCAACCACCACTACCACCGTCCCATCAGCAGCCTCCACCTCGACCACAGCCATCACCACCACCACCACAGCCATCACCACCACCACAACAACATCAACAACCTCCCCCACCAGCACAACAACCTCCCCCACCACCTCAACCACCTCCCCCACCACCTCAACCACCTCCCCCACCACCTCAACAACCTCCCCCACCACCTCAACCCTTTCAACAACCTCAACAAGCCCAGCATTTTCCAGAAGCACAACACTTTCAACAATCACAAGCACCACATTCTCCACTACCTCGAATATTCCAACATCATCATCAGAAGCAACAACAAAAAGAACAGGGGCGGCAGCAGCAGCAATCAGAACTGCCCGATCGCCCGCATCACCTACAAGCTCATTATCACCAGCAGCCCATAGAGGCAAACCCAGACCCCCAACCCAGTCTTTCGTCCTCTGTCGCGCCTCACCCGATCATTTCCAGCTCATCCGCCCCACTCGACTCACTTCAAGTTCCGGTCCCACTCGGCGCGCAAGCTCGCGAGCGCCAAACGACCGCATCACCCGATCCATTGGACATGAACCTCGCCACCCGCTCCGCCCATCGCGCCCGGGCAAAAAATCAACTCCCTGAAGAAGATTTCCAACTTTCCACACCTGCTTGCAAGAAAAGACGTCATAATCCTACGAGCTGCCCTTGGAGCAACCAGCCAGTCGACCCCAGCTTGGAACCACCATCCTCCGTCCCATCCGTAACAGCATTTGCCACCTCTCCATTGAAATCCTCGCCCATCAAGCCCCCATCGACTCCCATACAACCTAAACCTACTCCTCGAGCTAAGACTCAAAGAAATTCCACTCCCCATATAGGTGCGCCCAGGATGTTGGACTTGTTTGGATTTGTTATCTAATTTGTTCTGACGATGCGCGTCAATTCGCACCTTTTCCACCCAAAGACCCCACGAAACGATTCCTGATGCTATTGGAAGATATATTAGAGGCAGATGACATGGCCGTGTCCGCTGAATATTTCTATGAGCTGCAGTCTCAATTTGTTCTTACGTCATCAACCCTGTCAAACATGAAAACATTCCTGGAGCATAGTCATGGAGAAGCTATCCGGAGCGTCTCAGTCTCCGACTTGACTCGCTTGATCAAAATTTTGGAGCGTGGCATTAAGATTGTGGAAGAATTGAACGTTATACCCCCTGAACTGAAGCTAAAACACTCGCGAAATCGTTTACCACAATCATCCTCCCTGGGCGATAACACTCCTTCTTCCAAAAAATCTAATTACAAGAAATCAAGTTTGTCGAGTAGTCGTATGACAAAGGCCTCTTCTACCAGATCGTTTACCGCAGCCGGAGATCGCACGGGCACAAATCCCAATCAAGACACCTCAGATGACAACTCCAGCGATGAAGAAGTACATATAACCATGATCGAAGAACGTTTCAGAGTCCTACATATGGCGTTGCATTCCATAGACGCTGCACTTGCTCTCTTGACTTTCAACAAATACTTACCCAAACAATTCTATTCCGAAGAGTTAATCAAATCTCTCATTAATTGTACCAAGCATCAGCTCAATAATACAGTCTTCCCACTTGTAGAAGCTGGCGAGAAGGGAGCTTTGCACGGTCGGTTGGTTTCCATTGTTTGAGATTATCTCACGCACGTTTTTCCACGTTGTTCATCATGTTTCGTATATTTCTTCAACCAAATCGCAGCATATTCTCAGAAGCTTCGACGAATCGTTTCTGGCTCAAAGACCATCTCAAGTCATGTTGCACAAATATTTGCTTTCTTTTCGAATGCAATTCTGCCCAAGATTGACTTGCTAGTAAAACGTATCGAACTCTCCGAATTGATCGTCATCAATGTTTCGTACATTGCCATAGCGCCCTTCTTCGTCGATTGCGGCCCGATGACTGATCTGCCAAGTATAAGCACAAAGCCCAAGAAGTCGTACCAAAACAATGGCTCAATGAAAGCGATGCGGTTGGAATGCTTAAAACTCCTTCGCGACGTACGTGATTTCCATGTTTTATTCCTAGGACCAATACATAAATGGTCATGCCTGAGACGAGCCAACTCGCGCAGATTTCCTCTAAATACCCTGATCAGAGGTCCTGGATTGTGGATGAGATTCTGAACTCCATTCTGAACTTGCCCGAACACTCCATCCGAGGCAATAAGGCAGTTTACCAGTGAGTTGTTGCGTTTAATCTGTATCTTCATTATCTTGAGTCATCCCTCGACTCGCGGCTTATATAATTCAATTTTCAATTTTCAATCTTTTCTCTTCATTTCAGCCTAGTAAACGGTAAATCCATTCAGATTTTCTCGGCCTTATTACTGCACATAGTACAATGCTGCCTCTCTGGTTCCAGGCAATGTGTTCGCGACCTACTCTGCTCACCAGGCCCTAGTCCCCTGGACCCACTCAAACCGGAAGCCAAGGACGGAACTCCCCCTCTTTCACCCATGCCTTCAAAACCAGATATCACCTCTACTATCGGATTGATTCAAGAATCCATCGACCCGGAACTCCTGACCGCAAACAAGCTGAGCAAGAAGATCATTTCGTTCATGTTGCAAAAGTAACTGATTGCGCCTCTTCTCGTGCCAAGTGACCATTCTCATGCGCTCTTTTTTGATTTGACAAGGTCAGGAAAGAGCTCCAAATCCACTCATGATGCACATTACAAGATGGTTCTCGATCGGTTAGTGGAAGACTTAATCAACGTCCTTTTCTTACCTGATTGGCCAGTTGCGGAGTTCATGCTGGGGCTGTTTTGTAAGACCATGGTAAGCGCTGAGGGTGTTCTGTTAGTAATGCTACCTCTTCGGGATTTCCTTTTCTTGATCATGGGTTGGTTCTTTCTGCTTAAGCAATCGTTTTCACCACTGACTCTTTGTCTTGCTTCAAACGTCCCAGTTGGGATTGCTAGATTCAGCTAAGGTTACTGCAGATACGAATGCTATCAAGAGCATGTGTCTTGATTATCTTGGTCCCATCACTGCGAAGCTTTCCGAGCCTGTTGAGAGTCACTTAGAACAAGCCCCTGCGAAGCGCTTGCCACCTTTAACATTCAAGGTAGTCAAGTCATCACCGTTTTGTGTTCTGCTTGAAAGGATTCAAATGGACTCTTTTGCAGGCGATGGTCAAAGCCTTGGACTCAACAGCTCTAACTAGCTTATTAAAACTACAGAAGACAGTTTTGTCTTGGTTGGATGCGGGAAGCAACTCCGAGGACTTGAGCAACGTGGGTGCCCGCTGATCAGTTGCCGGAACATTCTCTTAAACTCTATGTGTCGCTTCTCCCCTAGACTGCTGCAGATTTTGCGTTCGCACAATGGATCACCGAATTGATTACCGCTGCGAAGGGGCTCCAATTATCCGTGGATCAATCTCGCGCAAATGCAGTCATCGAGTCCGAAATCGATGACGAAATGCGCAAGGGAGCTTTAAAGCAAGAAGCCTTTCTTTCTCATTTGCATTCTTGTATTGCAGATCTGGGTTCCATGCAGCCTGCCTTCGTCATGTCCGCTGTAAGCCGAACTTGTAGGTATGTGATTTGTATACAGTCGGCTCTGGCCCACGTCATCTCTTGCTTACTTGAAGGCACCTTTCGTTGAGCTAGTGATGCCGTCATTCCGGAGCTTAATAATGGACCAGTAAACGAAGTCCTGTCCAAAATCCAGGGTCTTAAAGGCATGGCTGATCTTTTTCTGGAGCGAATTTTGGCCACCTCAGCTTCCCCTTCTGTCACCTTTCGTAGTAAAGCTCTCAAAGCTCTCGCACTTGTCGTCGCAAAAGACGAAACCGTGTTTCTACAGGTCGGTGGCCTTTGATCTTCGCTGCCTGCAACTCCCGGACTCACTGTGATATGCATATTTTCCCTGGCTCCAGGAATCGGTTAAGCATTGCATTGAAAACCGTATGCTAGATAGCTCACCAGCAGTTAGAGATGCTACTGTGGAATTAGTCGGAAAATATGTTGCCAGTCGTCCAGATCTGGCTGTAGCGTACCTGCCTCAGCTATCTGCTCGGGTTGCGGTTCGTCACCCCATCGCTGCTGATGATGCCCATTTTTCTTGTTAACTTAGATTTGTTCATGGTCCAATCTTGTCACTAGGATAAGGGGGTTTCCGTCCGTCGCCGAGTGATCAAGCTTTTGAAGGCGATTTACTTGATCTTAGACGGAGAAGGATGGGTGGATTTGAAAGTTGATATATCGCACCGTTTAATATCACGACTCAATGATGAGGAGGCACCAATCAAGGTTAGCTTGACTTCACACCATTTGTCGAAACCCATGTCGATTGACGAGTTTACTTGCAGGACTTGGCCATGACTAGTCTCAATGAGTTGTGGTTCAGCCCATCAGTTCATGGCTCGTTTAATGCCAGCGTAACCAGTTTGATTATCATGAAAGTGTCGGCCGCCTTCAAAGAATTTCCATCTCCAGTCGAGACAGTCATGAAACTGGTTGAGTACTGGTGCTTTCGAACGTCCAAATATACGCTTTCATGAGTGATGTTTAATGTAGAGCAAATTTTTCTTAGAACATTCAACATTACGCTAAACAAAGTGAAGCAGCACGTCAGCAATTTCAGCAGCGATGTAAAGACATCATTGATCACTTGGTCGATCAACTGATGGATGTCGCATCCACGGCACGTGATCAAGCCTTTGTTTGTGGATTAATTTTAGACCATTTCTTCCTCCCTCCACCAGTCGATCCTGACCAACCTTTGTAAACGCTTTTTAGAACGAAGTCGAATGCATCAAAACTATCTGCACATTGACCTGCGCCTCTCCTGAGCTGTTAGAGTCAAGCAAAGCTCTGATGCTGTTACCTTACCTAAAGGGTGCAACCACCGTGAGGAC
The DNA here is from genome assembly GCA_025617555.3 of Puccinia polysora. Classification (NCBI taxonomy): domain Eukaryota; kingdom Fungi; phylum Basidiomycota; class Pucciniomycetes; order Pucciniales; family Pucciniaceae; genus Puccinia; species Puccinia polysora. The sequence goes on from CM062614.1 coordinate 52,271,581, forward strand.
CAACTTAATGTCTTCGACTGTGGGATGATGACTCAGTTTCCTCTTCCGCTTGATGTCCAGGCGAGTGAAACTCTGATGGCCCAGTACTTGCTCAAAATTTTCCGTTCCTGTGTAAGATCGAAGCTCAAGTCTTCGGGTGCGTTTGGAGAACGGTTACAAAGTACTCTGTTGGTTTTGATTAACAAGCCCACTTTGAGTGGTGGTGGAACTGTCAGTTTTTTGTCCTCATCGTTTGAGTATTCTTGAAAGCAATTTTTTTGACGTCGATTTCCTCTTGTCTGCTAGTAGATGTTACAAGAGCTCATCGCTTGCTTTTGTGCGGTCGTCATTCATCAAACTAATGCCTATGACAAGTTGTTCAATGTGTTCAAGACTTGTGAACAGAGGCTCCGACAAGAGATAGAGAAATTGGATGACGACTCAGCAGTTCCCACCTTAAAGTCATTACCTATATTGATGTATTTGGTTAGTACTTTGGTTGCGTATGGGCAACTGGATCAGCTCCCCGCTGAACAAGCAGGTGAGTATCAAGCTGGCAACGCCCATGCCAAAATTCAATCTAGAATTCAGCGGAGGTGATGTGAATATCAATCTTTTTGGGGATGGTGTTCTATTCATAGGTATCAGAGAGGCTTTCAACTCCATCTCTCAGGTCAGTTGTTCAAGACTCTTCTGCTCAATGGCAAGATTTCTATCGACAGAGTCGCTTGAAAGCTTACCCCTCCAACAAACTCAGGGTCCCATGCATTTGCACGCGTACCAGCTCATGTTTCGTGTCTATCATTCGAAAGCCTGTCGAAAATTCCGAATTGCCACACTGACGTGTCTTGGTAAGCAGACGCCGACTTTCTTCGGAGTTACTCTGCATGTTCATTTTTACTACTTGTTGGGTAATAGGCTTCCTCTATCGATCCTTTCCTAAATTGATGACGCGTTCTGAGTCGATCAATTTGATGGACAACATCTTCGATGATCATGGCAATAGTGATTTACAGTATCGATTGTTGAAATTGATAGTCGACTGCATCTCGGAACAATTGGCGCGGTCGGGGGTTGAAGACGAGCCAGGTTGGCACATCATTAAGATGACCACCTACGCCAGCCACTCATGAGCATCTTGATTTTATTGCCAACGCAACCAGGTACGAAGGAAGTCGACGTCAATCAGTTAATTGGTAATGTCGATGGATTTGCAGATTCTGGGTTAGCTTAGCTTTACTTGAACAACCTCCGAGATGTCATGAGCAATGAGGATGACGTGTTCTTTCTCCAGTGTTGCTTCGGCCATCGTGCAACGATATTTTCCAAAAATAACGGTACTCGCGCAATCAACCCAGCCTTCTATTCAAAGAACTGCCGTCGATATAATTTCTTTTACGATCAAGCAAGGATTGACTCATCCATTAGAATGCGTCCCTGCACTGGTCGCGCTAGAGAGCTCTGGGGACCTTGCGCTTTCAAAAAAAGTTTTTGCTTTGCACATGTTGTTGCACACCCAACGTGGAAATCTCGTCCACTGTAGATTCCTAGAAACAATGAACAAAGTATTTGACTGTCATTCGAAGACATGTGAACCCGACTCATTTGCAAGGGGTAAGTATCCCTGATATTCACAACTTTCAAACACGCATGCCCGGTCAATGTTGTGCTGAAAGAACACTATTTTGCTCAGGTTACTTGGTCAAACCAACCCTTTCGGTAGTGGCCTCATGGTACAGCCTTCTGAGCGAAAAACGGGCTTGGAGATTAAGTTTTTCCAAAGCACTAATAAAATCCTTCTCTATCGATCCTCAAACGGACAGGATTGACCAAAGAAACATCGAGTTCCAACGATATCTGGCGGAAGCTCTCATAGCGCTGGAATTGAAAACTGAGGAAGAAACGATGGTGCTTATCGATAGTTTGAATCGAAGTGTTGGCCAATCTGCTTACCAAACTTTACACTTACTGGGTGGGGATCCGTTGAAAGCGCTGCTTGGGAAGGGGCAGAGTCGGTCTGAAGAGAGTGGCAATGGCGAAGATGAGTTCCGGTCCATCCGGCTAGGTTTCAATAGCTCCATTGTACTAGGAATCGGATTTGTTCTGCGGGACCTTTTGAAAAAGGTCTATGGTATCAGTGATCAGTGAGTGATCTCGGTAATATTTGTAGTTTTCTTGAAGCTGACAAACAATCCGGCTACCTGCAGGAAACTGAATAAGTTCACCGATGGAATAGAGAAGAAAGGTGACGGCAACAAATCATCACGAGAAAAGTCCAGCCATCGAAACTTGAGCGTAGAAGAGGCTGTCGAACGCTTTGGTACTGAATTAAGAAAGAAAGTGCCTGGCTTGGATAAACAAGCGGAGGAAGTCGAGCGGGTCAAAAGACAATTGGAAGCGTTCGGGGATTTGGTTCGCAATGATTGTGAAGTGATGGACAAGGATGCACCTGTCGAGATCATCGACGAGGAAGAGGAAAATGACCTCAATGTAGCTGAGGGAGAGGATGATATGGACGTCATCTAGAGTGAACACTAATCTCCTTCAAAATCTGACTTTTCCTTATCTCTCTTCCTCTCTCTTCTTTCACTTTGACTCAAGCGCCTATCTGTGTATAGAAGTATAATATTATAAGAAAGTAATGCTTGATGCTGCGAAAGAACCGTTTGTCTTCACCCTTTTCTTGTTGCTTCTATCTGACCCCGATTGAATATTCAGGATGCAGATATGTAACAGGTCGAGGGATGATCTTGCCCGCACCCGTGATTCTGTGACCTAACTGGGGCAGTGCTGTGCTTGGTGTCAACCACAGATGTTTACTTTCTCATCGTTGGGTTCACTAACACTGGTCACATGGTTATTCGGCAGCACTTGATGGCTAGCACCCCCAATGAGCCATTGGAACCTAGCTCCGGCCGATCTTAACCATTTAACAGCTATCACAAAAAAAAAAACCTGATGGAATATGGTCCCATCCTAGCGAAAACAGCAATGTAGGTTTGTTGACCGACTCCAGCACCTGTCTGAGAACTATACTCATTTCATTGGGTATCAATCCTGGTGTTGAAAAAGTTTGGATTGGGCTACAGAATCCCCCCCCTGGGAATCTGAAATTTTTGAAGCTCCTTTGTGGCCCCAATGCTTCTCTGAGCTAAGTAAAAAAAAATAAAGGTCAGCTTCTGAAACCCATTTTCTGTGAGAACTGAGAAAAAAGAAAAAAGGCTGCTCTATCTTTCAGAATTCTTGAATGCTTTCTTTAGATTTTGTGGTGTTCTCCATAAAATTCAATATGATGTATGATCCCCCCTCCTGGGTTTCAGACCCTAGATTTATCAAACATTTAAAACAAAATAAAGAGAAAAGATTCCTCCCATTCTGCCTTGTCTCCCGCCCTGCCTCTATGGCTAACCCAATCCATCCTGAAAATTTCAAAAATTATTTATCATCTCCCAATCCTTAATCATTGATCTGGCTTGTTGAATCCACCTTTTAACTTCACACTTTTGAATTAAACTGTCTGCATAGGTTCTGTAGCTTTTTTTTCCTGGAATCCTGGTGATGACCTGCCCACTCATCAAAATTGCATACATTTTTTTTCTTCCAAGTTGCATTTCAGAATTATGAAACCAACTTTCTCCATCTTTATTTGAAAATTAACCAATCATCTGTCTCCCTCCTGCATCAATCATAAATGCATACCCACATTTTGAAATTACCACAAAAAACCACAAGTCAACCAATAACATGCCAATTCTTCCAAATCAGCAGGCAATCTCATTCCCAGCACAGTTTTGAAAATATGCAAATTTCTAATTCAGATTTCAATCAAAAAAGAAAAAAAAACTTTTAGGATTTAGACCAATCCTTGACTCAGAAATTTAATTTTGTAGGCATGAAGCTGCAGACTCATTGACCCAGAATCACCAGCTCTTTGTGTGGTTAAAAATACCAGAAATGATTGATATCCACCATTTCTTGCACCCATTCTGGGTAATAAATTTAGGTTTCTAATCTAAAATGTTCTTTGAAATTTTAAAATCTATCTCTCTTAGCTCTTCACCTGCATTTCTACTCAATTTAAAAATTTTACTGTTAGAAATTTTTTCCTGGATTGATTAATCTTAAAAAAACAAAATCTCTCTACTTTCTCATCATATTTTTTTTGATCTAAAATTTCTTTCTATTGGTAAAGGTTCCTACTTCCTTCCCCTAGTTATCCCAATAAAAAAATATACTGATATAGTCAATACAGCAATCAAAATAGAGAGAAAAGGAAACACCTCTACACTTCATCCTCCCATGTTCTTCCCTGCCATTAACCCAGCCTTTTCTGCCTTGGTGATCCTTCTAGCTCCAATACATACATACACACTATCATAAAATTTCTGGTCATCTAAAAAATATCACTAGCCAATCTGAATTGGTGATGAATAATTTTGGAAATCCTCCTCAATCAAATACAGAATCCTTGGATTACTTGGTTTTCCATTTCCATTTTACATTCAATCAACCAATCAATCAATCATCTGTTTCATATATCATTGTTGGTATTCCAATTTTCATCCTGATTGTTTGATTGTTTTTCTTGAATTGTCAAATTTCCTTCTGATCTTCCAATGATCCATAGAAGATTTTTTTTAACACATCTTTCAACATCTGCAATCAGAATTTGTGCCCCCAAAAAGGCACAAATAATTGTAGTTGAGTACTTTTCCACAGTCCCAGAAAATTATCCCCTGTGGTAGATATTTACTGACTGGTTTTTGATTTATTTGAAATAAAAATCATGAATTTTGTTGGGAAGCTTGGAAAGCTGGAGGATTCCAAGATCTTGGAATGTGGTTCAGTGGCCTTGGAACACCAAAGGATGTCAATTTTTCAGGATACTCAAGTTTGAAGGGGTTGCAGATATGCAAAGTAGATTAGTCTCCAATTTTTCTATAATACAGAAGGATGCAAAATATACAGAATATGGGTTGTATTTTTCTTTTTTTCTTTTTTATTTTTTTAGAAAACTGAGAACGGAGAAAGAAAGGCATGAAAAATGAAGGAAAGAAGGGTAAGTGTTAGATCAAATTAGGCAGGTCCATTGAGAACCAGGAAGTGAAGGAAAGCTGGACTCAAAACTAAAGTTCATACTATGACAGAAAGCAGATACTACTGGGAAAATGTGAAGTGAAGTCTAAGAATAAAACAGTACTTATGTTAATAAAAATTTAACAGATTAATGGAGATTAATACCAAGATGGATCAGTGATGAAGAGCTTGGAGAAATTTATCAAAGAGGCTGAAGAATTGAAAAGATTAATCAAGCAGTGTTGGAGTAGCATGGGAAGGGATAGGAAGAAATCTCAGAAATTAGTGTGTGGGATAGGATGTGTTAGATAAATAGGTTTTTTTTTTTTTTAAAAAAAAAAGGAAGGGTAGAAAGAAGGAAATAATTTCACGATTAAACTCATGATAAAAAGGGTTATCTTGATATAAATGAAGGGCAGGCAGTTTCTAATTTGGATTGAATTGAAAATGATAGTATTCAATTTATATATATGGTTATAATGGAAGATTTAATTTTTGTATAGAGTAAATAGAGAGGAGAATGTTGATTTTTATTGCAGAAAATTAACTTGAGATCTTAGTAGGGTTCATAAGAGTGAGAAAATAAACCATTTATTTGGAACAAAAACAACATCACAATGGTGGTTTTCTGAAATAAACATACCTATTAACTGGTGTATTTCAAAATGGGGATTTTCATAGAAATTACATGTTTCAAAAACACAGCTTATTCATCATCAATCAACATGAAAAACACTCATCCATCCCTCCACACCATTCAATTGTATGAAATCCAGCATCCTTGCTTCATCACACCATACCAATCATCACTTAAAATCACACACATTTCCATAAATTGTACAAATTTTCACACTCAGCATGTCCAAAAAAACCTACAGACAACCAGTCAAGCATACAATGAAGCTGACCAAAGCATTTTGAATATTTGAATCTGATTCAGAACATGATTTGGAACCTGACTGGTTATACTTCAATTCTCTATTGGAAGGGCAATAATTGGTCCCCAGAATAAATATGGTGCACCATCAGAAGGTTCTCTGTGTATATTGGGCTTGAATTGGAATGAACAAGCTATTCATTTATTAGAAAACCGTTTCTCAATTGTTTTTGGAACATTACACTGATATTTCAAAAGAATTATCACTCATCATAGGATTCTTATAATTGTCCCATTGCTAGAAAACAAAGGAAAAGCAGATGGAGATATCTCATTTCATGTAGACTGAAGGATTCCCATTTTTTATTTGATTAATTGATGGTACCACCATCCCCTTGAGTCAAAAAATTATAAATGATGAAAACCAGGTAAGAATGTGTCAAAACAAGATGATTTATTCAAGTTTTTTTAGTTTTAAGGATCACAAGTAGGAGCCAGGTTGATGAGTGGTGTGGGTTCAAATTCATTGAAATCAATCTCAAGTTTCAATCCATCAAAAATAAGGCCTGGGATTATGATACTGTTGGGATGATGATACTGTCATAGTCTGACTTAAAAATCAATCTTGGATAGGTTTCTCAAAGGATTGTGGTTTTTTTGGGGGGACTGATAAATTCAAAGAAAATTTCAATTGAAAATTCATTCAATAGAATCAGAAAAAAAGGATAAAAAGAAGAGTATATTGTAGTTGATATCTTGTGTGATCCAGTAAATAAGAAAAACACACAAGGTTGATATGAAACCTGGGAGGATAGGATAGCATAAGATGGATGGTGTTTTGAGATGAGAAAGGGTTTCCTAAAGTTTTATTGAAAATAATTATAATTATGGTTTGAAAGAAGATCTTTTCTTTTTTTCCAGTGTTTCAAGCTGAGCTTGAATATATTTTGAATTTATAACCTTCATCCTCCCTCAAAGTTAATCTTGACTGTATTTTTACAAGGTGACAAGATATAAAAATAATACAGTTGATAAAAATGATCTTAATTCAATTCAATTTATTTTTTTTACCCAATAAATTGAATCTAAACCATCAATTACTAATAACTTCATACCCCAAAATCTTCCATCAGAAACTCTTTTTAGTATATCTTCCATCAATAATGGAAACTTCCACCAACCCAACCATCCCTTCTAACTTGCCCTCCAAGATTTTCTTCAAATCTCAGGCTCCTCCTAATCATCTAGAAGAAACTATTTCTCAGATCACTTGATTTATTTGGTTTCAAACTAACTATCAGAAAAATTGTATGATTTTAATCAAAATTTGAAATATGCCCTCTCCTTTTCACCTCACAATCTTCCCAATATTGAGCCATTGAACAAACATCATCTTTATTTTAAATTTAATTGAAATGGTTTCATTATATCCTCTTGTGTAATACACAATTGGTGCAATCAATCACAAGAAAGAAATATTTTTCTAATTTTTGAACAAAGTATATATCTTATTAGTATAGTGGCTGATCAAATTCAATATCCCATTTTCTGACACCAAGTTCATTGATTCAAACCACTATGGATTGAATAATCAAAAATAATCAATTGTTTCGTTAATGAAAAATAATTTTTGATAATAATTTATAAGTATTCTTTTATAATTATTTATTATGGAATAATAACCTAGGCAAGGCAAATTACTAATAAATAGATAAAATCCAACTTTAAATTAAGTTGTTATGACACACACACATCTAAAATGACAGAATATGTTGGCAAAAATTATCTATTTCTTTTGGAACAGATTTGCTTCTAATCCATGATTCATATCATAGATCAATTTAATTCAATAAAAACATACTCCCCTTTGATTTTGATGAATAACTTCATAAGCTCAAAAATTCTTGAAAATTAATCAATAAAGAAAAGATTAAGCTTAAATGTATTAAATAAAAATTTCAAGATCATTTCCAAGAGTATACATCCTTTTTTAGGTTTAATTAATTCTAAGAATTGTGGTCTTCATATTTAAAACAATTTCAAGGTATGATTATGTTTTATATTATTATGCAAAGGTTCTTAGGCTTCAGAATCATACTTCTGAGTGATATTTAAGTCCCAGGATCAATTCTTTAACCTGGGAAAATCAATTAAGAATATAGATTGGAAATCCCCCCCCAATGAGTATGTTTGCTTTCATTTATCATTTGGGATGATTAAATGGGTGTATAAGCCCTTTCAGAAAAAATTAAGGATGTTAATGAAACTCCCCCATTATACCATGAGTCCCCTCAGGGCTCCAAATAATATATAATGTGAGGTAATTCTCCCTATAGCCCCCTAATTAGCTATCATCAGTCAATAAGAAGATTGAATAATTTAATAAGACCACCTAATGTGATATTAAAAGATGGTTGACTGGGGCCCCCAAACTCAATATCAAATTCAAAAACTAATAAAATAATCAAACACCAAATTGAGTGAAAGTTAACTTTTGGATATGTAAGATTTTGTTACCATGAAATGTGTGAGTTTACTATTGTAAGAAAGTCTCCTTTGAGCTTTAATATTTCAAACCAGACCACCTTTCTCTGAAAGATATTTAATTCTTAGCTATTATACTCAAAATAATTTATTTTTATGCAAGTTATTTTTATTGATACAGCTATAATAAGTTGAAACTTGAAGTATATTTTTTTTAAATTAACACATTTGCATTTGTAACCACAACATTAAAATAGGGTGAAATAGAGTTTAAATTTCTGAAACATATGATGGTTGAGTGATGAGTTGATTAAAATACTATTCTTTTCTCCTCTTCTTAATTTTTAATCTAAGCAAAAAGATAAATGAGATTTTCTTGACATTTGTTCTTACATAAATAATATTAGGGATTGTCTCCTTATGCTCAACTCATTTTCTCTTTTGATATACTTAATAGCTGGTAATAAGTGATTAATGAATATGATGATAATGATAATGATCATTAGATGCTTATGATGAAATATTGATTAATTGATTCTTCTTCTTATTTTATTTTTCTGTATTATTACTGATGCTGATATCATTCTGAATGACTGTTCTTTGCCCTTGAAGAAATATGTGAATTTTGCTTATACAGTCTATGGTATTGGTGGAATATCTGGAGGCTTGTTTTAATCAATTCCTTGGTTGTGAGCAAAATTTGATACAAATTTCAAGGATGGAACCCCAAATATTGGCAGTTTTCTTCACAGGGAAAGTCTGTCCAGAAGGGATGAGATTGTGAAAAATCACCAAGAATCATGAGATCCTTTGGTTTTCTGGGAAAATTTTTTCCTTGATCTCATAGATGCTTTCTATCTTGTTATGGTAAAATTCATCACCAGAAGTAGTTATAGCAAGGCATAATCATGTCCAGAAGACTTTATTTGGGAGAAAATGAGAAACTTTAAGGTGTTGAAGGAAGAATTTAGTATGAGAGGAGATGGTAAGTCTTGAGAATTGAAAAACTGGGAGTAAATTTTCTTAAAATATCGTAAATATCAGTGAACAAAGCAGAAATGTGTTTCTTCACTAAATATTTCCAAATATTCATTTCATTCGCCCAACTATGATTATAAATTAATAATTGTATATAAAAGTACTATGTGACTGGAAATTCTGATAATTAATGATTCTTCATTAATTTGAGAACCAGAAGGAAATTGGGGGTGGACTGAGTGACTGGATTTAGATTAATTTGTATTCTGAATCTACCAATTAAATAATAATTAAAAATGATGAAATGATTTGATAATTCAAAAACTTCCTCCTTCATGAGTTTATTAAAGGATAAAATACTAATAAAAGAGAAAAATGATGTGGATTAGACTACCAGAATGGCAAAATCTAATGACCAAGTTAATTCCATCAACAAACAAACAAAATTTCATGCCATACAAATTTTTGCTTTTGAATTCTCAGCTTTTCTTTTTTTATTCAAAATTATCCTCTGAATTTATTCTATTCTTGAATATATTTTCATCTTTCAAATTTGGTTACTTGATTTATGTCCTTACAGACATATGCCAACTTTTCACCTTTTTTTTTAGTAAAATTTGATGCAAGACTTGAGTACAGGCTATTATTTTCCTTCAATTAAATCAATCATAACCTCATTAAACTCCCTCTTGAATATATCCCAACTTCTCTGGATAAAAAAATATTTTAACATCCTTAATTACCCAAAATAGTTTGTTAAATTTCATTCAGGCACATTTTTGATTTCCTGGGTAAAAATCAGTCAATTCCCTTCTTGTACTTGTTTTCAAACTTCCATTATTTTTCAAGCTAGATTCCACATTATCTTATTTTTCAAATTGGCCAGGGCTGAATTCAACCCAAATAAATTACTCAAATGACACTATTTTTTGAAAAAGGCATTGTTTTATTATTTTTTTTTCTAAAACCATACCAAAGGCAATGATTGGTGTGGTTTCCCACCCCAGGAAGGCATGCCAACCTTGAAAGGACATTTTAATACAAGAATGGAATCAAGATAGAAGATTTAGGTTTGGAACACCTTTTTAAGGTTTACAGGAGTGCCTTGGGGGGGGACACACCCTTTGAGGCTTTGTTGGGAACCCCAAGGCTTGTGAACATGAATTGGGGCCCTAGGGGGCTAAACTAAGGCCTCCAGACCCCCCCTGCTGTCTTTATGGGGTTGAAATTTTTGTAGAATTCAATGTTGGAAATCATTTTAGTTCATGCAAGATGTAAGAAAACAATAAATATCACTAAATCATAATCTGAGGCCACATTAAAAAAAAAACTTTTTTGAGTTTGAGAAAAATAAGAAAAATGATAAAAATTCATTTTCTTTAGCCAATATGAAATATTAATGGTAAAACTCAAGTAAATTTTAAAAAAAGATAGAAAATTGCTACATATACCTATTTGATGAAGGGTATTCAAATCTTTCAAAAAATTCCAACCAAAATAATATTAATTACAGAAATAATTATAAAACATATAAAAAACAAATTTCTTTGAAGAAAATTCCAAGGTTTGTGGTGGAATGACAATACCTTTGTACCAAGCATAAAAAAAGAGGTTAAATAATAATCAAATATGTTGAAAAAATGTTTCAAAAGCTTCATCAATTAAAAAAATAAAAACATCCAATATTAAAAATTTATTTCTTTGAATGAGAAGTGAAATTTCTGGTGAAATTTAAATGCATTAAAAAAGACATAAGATTGCTATATAGGGTGTATCAGATTTAGAAAAACCGCCATTAGAAACCCGCCATTTTTTTTACCAAACCCGCTATTTTTAATGGCGGGTTTCTGAAATACACATAAAACCTAACTGGTGTATTTAAAAATGGTGGTTTTCATGGAAATGGTGGATTTCAAAAATCAAATCAGCCATTTAAGCATCATCATCCATCCATTGTCCATGGTATGCAAAACAACCATCCACACCTCTACCTCAGAAAATCCATACCCATCCTCATCATCATCATTCACCCAAAGGAAAAATGGTCACCTTCCCTTTCCACCCTTCTCTCAATTCACCAAGAAGGATAAACATTCCTTTTTTCCATTACTTGAAAAATTATTTGGTCAAAGGTTTCCAGATTGAATCCAAACCCTCAATCCTTCAAAAATGCATAAAGATCATCCAAGCCCACCCAGCGTGTTGCTTCATACTAGACCATCAATCACAAATCATGATTAGGATTTAATTCACCTTGTTACACATTTACAACCCTCTAAGGCTCAATCCTTGGCTCAATACTTCAAACACTATCAAACATGGACAAGCAATTTGGATCAATGGTATAACTTAGCCAATAAAGTGCTCACCCCTGCCCAAGGCTCCCAAGATATTAAACAAATCTTGAATTGGTCTCAAATGGGAAACAATTGGACCCAGAAAAACTTTATCCTATTCTTGGGTCTAGCCCTAATTTGGTCTTAAGTATCCTATAATGTCACTTCTCCTTACCCAATCCAATTTACCTAGGTAGTTTTAGAACCCCCCAAACAATTTGATAGACAATTTTTACTAGATTCCTCCCATATCTACATTCATCAATTGGTCATCTTTGACCAAGATGCCAAACACTTGGTTTGTCACATTGTTAGGGGTGAATGTTGGGATCTTGCTAACAAAGCCCTCAAGGCATTTACTGCATCTTGAATTTTTCAACCCCTTCCTCTGAAAAGTATCTCTTGTACTCATGGTATCCTATTATACTACAGAAGTTCAACAGGTCTGGGATTGGGTCTTGGTACTTGGAAACAGCACCATGACTTGGATGCCATCAGGCCTGGTGTTATGATTGAAGGGAATCTGGTTTCTTGTGAAACTGTAAAACCAAATTTATTCTTCAATCTAGTTGATCCAGTGAGTTTAACGATTGTGTCTGCATCCCCAAGATACTAGTTGAACTGAATTATGCATCCCCATCTATCATCCTGCTTTCCTTTTACTTTTTTTAAAAAAAGGAAATGTGACCCATTCATTCAATAAATGATAACCCAACTGCTCAGGATTGCATGGAAATCATTTTAGATGCCTGGGAATGTGAGATTTAGAATAAAATGGTTGGATATAATCATACACCCTATTGATTAGGTTAAATCACCATTGTCAAAAAATCCTTGAAACAGATCCCAATCTGACATACCTATAACTTGAGTATGATCTCAAAGGGTGAGGTTTGTAGATATTGAACAATGGCCCAGGTGATAAACAGTGTCTGCCTCCCCCATCCTTAACTTTGAAGCTTGAACAACTCAATTGTTTTCTTCTTCCTCCTATCTCCCTCTTCCTCCTCAGCTGGCTCATCAGCAACCAATAAAACCATGGAAACTCACTCAGTGACTCCAAAAACAATATAAAATGATTTGTTTCTGCTCTTATGCAGACTGCCAACCAAGTATTATATTTCTTGATCCTGAAATCCTGAAAAGGATTGTCAAATAAAATATCAGGCAGTTACAGGGCAAGGAAAGAAAACCCTTGGTGAGTGGACAGGCACAATAGCTCATCCGGAAATGGCACAATTAGCTTATTGATTAAAGCATCACTCAATGAGGTTGAGGCCATGGGTTCAAATCCCATAGTTCACAAATAAATTTTGTATTCTAAAAATCCCACCACCCTCCAAATTTTATAAAAAAAAAATTTAATCCCCTCTTGATCCTCATCCCAATCAAAGTATATGGTAGGGAGGGAAAAAGATGGGCAGAGATGGTTTTAAAAACATACAGAGAGGTGGGAAGAAAAGGGCTTGCCACCAAAGGAGGAATCAAATGAGTGATTCTAAAATATGATTGGAAGTAGCCAAGGAAGGGATTAATCAAAAGTTTGTGTGGTCTGCACAAAAAATACAACCTTTGGATCTGTATCCCGCCATTGTTTCCAGAAAAAAAGTAACAGTCAAAATCCTCCCCTGAAGAGTTTGAACTGGCAAAAAAGAATATCAAAAAGTTCCATTTCTTCACCTCTGGAAAATTAATTGTTCTTGATTGATCCAATCATGAGTCTCTGGTTTCAATAATCAAATTTTTCCATTTGAATAATGGCAATTTTTGCTTTGTTGTAGTTGATTTTTGTGTAGACTTGTGGGGGGAGATTTTCTGAGGGGCCATTTGGAAAGAGTAAGAGAAATGAAATGATAAGACTGATGAAGTGATGAGGAGAGAAATGGTGGGATGAGAGATGAAGAAATGAGGATAGCAAGGAAGAGATGAGAGAAATAAAGTGATTAGAGTGATGAAGCAACAAGATTAATAAATTAATGAGAGTGATGAAGTGATGATAACAGTAAAGTGATGAGAGTCATCAAGTGACAAGAGCAATAAAGTGATGAGAGTTATGAAGTTATGAGATTGATGAATTTTTGAGATCCATAAATTGATGAGAGTGATGAACCAGATTTTTCCAATGAGGTTGGAGGTATAATTTTTCCAATGAGGTTAGAGGTAGAATGAGGTGAGGTTTGAAACCAGGGGTGTATGCATTGACTGATGTGTGGTTGAGGTGGTGAAATGTTTTAAATACTTGATCTGAAAAATGCCATTTATTTTCAGGTAACTCTATCATGTCTAATTTGAAAAAAGTGGGTTTTTCAATTTTTAATGGCGGGTTTGAAATAGTGGATTTGGGTTGAAACTTTCCATAAAAAAATGGCCAGTTTGGTTAACTCTGGTATGCCCTAACATAACTAAATCATGAGTAAAATTAAAATATTTTGAAATATTCCAACAAATAATCCATTCAATGACATAATAAAAATGATGAAATCAAAGATTGATTTTTTTGAATAATAATTATCACTTCTGATGGGATTCAAATATATTTTTACCAAACATAAAAAAAATGATTTAAATTGTCCCTATTTAATGAGAGCATAAAAACAAAAAAAAGATTGAAAATGAACCAATTTAATGAGGGGAATTCAAATATAATGTTTTTCAAGTTCAAGATTAAACAAAGAAATATCAAAATTTTGTTTCTTTCAATAAAAAGAAGTGAATCTTTTTTTATTCTCCTTTTAATTGAAAAATTTTCAGTTGGAACTTTTTAAAAATATTTGAATTTCTCACAAGAAGAAGTTATCTTTAGAATTTCTGAATCAATTTTTGAATTTGTTGAGTTAATCTAAATTTAATCAGAAATATTAAATTTTATTCAAAGAAATGAATTTTTGATATTTTATTTATTTTTCTTGAAATCAAAGGATTTTATGTTTAAATATTTTAGAAAGTTGAAATTATTCACATTGAATATGTGTATCTAAAGTTTTTGTGTTTTTTTATGCTTGTAAACATAGCATTCACATTCCATTATAAATGTCAATTTTTATTCAAAGAAATCAATATTTTCTATTGCTTTGATTATTCTTTCAATTTATGCAGTTAATTTTTTAATATTTGATGATATTTTAGTTCCTCTCATTTGATTTTTTCATTTGAGTTTTTTTTGTATTGTTGTTTATTTGGTAAAATGATATTTACATTCCATTAGAAGAACCAGTTTTCATTCAAAGGAATCAATTTTTTATTCCACCATTATTATTATTTTACTCAGAAAATTCTTTGTTGGAATATTACAAATAATAGGGAGTATCAGAGTTAGCAAACCCGCCATTTTTTTACCAAACCTGCCATTTTTAATGGCGGGTTTCTGAAATACACAGATCCCCTAACTGGTGTATTTCAAAATGGCACGTTTCATGAAAATGGCGGATTTCAAGCATCCAACCTGCCATTTATGCATCATCATCCATCCACCATCCATCATATCCCAAACACCCATCCACATCAGCAAATCCATACCGATCTCATCTGCATCACATCACACACATCTCATCTCCATTGCTTCACATCTCTATTGTTAAAATACGTATGCACTTACGTGTGTGCTACGTATAAGTGTAATCCAAATGGGATGCACACATGGACCTCTCCAGCCCATTGAACACTCACACGGACCATACAGGCCTGTGTGGATGTCACTGATTTGGGGAAACTGGCCTCAAAACGTGTGAAACAGGCTCATTGGTACATGGGCCCTAACGTGCCCGGTGAGGGATATGGGCAAATACAGCCAGATGGGCTTGTATGGGCATAATTGGGTCCAAGGTTTATTTTGGACATACTTGGCCAGACGGGCTGGCCTGCCAAAGTGTGTTTGTCTCAGGTTTTGGGGTTGGGGCGGCCCATTGGGGCCGCCGCCCATGTTGCAGCCCGTGCTGTGGCCCACTTGGGGCCGCTTGTATCCCTTTGTTTGGCCCACGCAGGGCTGTTGGGGCAGCCAAGGGATCCCCCACAGGCCCGGATGGTTGCAAACAGTGGCCACGGCCGCAGGAGCCAGGGCCAGCGGCCCTGGCTCCCTCCCACTCCCCTTGCTGGCCATTGCGAGGGGGAGGGGGTGGCTGGCTGGGTTGAACCAGCCAGCAACCAACCGCAACAAGGCGGTTGGACAGGGCAGGGGGGATTTCATCACCCCCTTGCCCAGGGGATGAAGATGCCGGTTGCAGAGAGAGCGACCGGCGGTGGGGGGGATCTGATCACCCTCCCACCAGCAAAGCAAGAGGGGCGCTCTCCCCCCCCCTTTACCAAGGGCAAGGAGCAACGGGCTGAGGGGATCTGACCACCCCCAGCCCACTTTTCTTGAAAATGCCCTGGGGGTATCAACCCCCAGGGCCCCTGGTGAGGGGATTTGACCGCCCCCACCAGGGATTTGAGAGAAAGAGGGGGGGGGGGCGGCATGTCCTCCGGTTACACCCCCCCCAAGTGAGGTTGAGACCGGAACCAGGTGAGTCCTGGGTCCCACCTGGCCCATATGTGGGGCCAGGGGCTGGCTGCATGAGGCAACCACCCCGTAAGTAAGGAAATAAGAGTAACTGGGCTGGTTTTAATGGACAACCAGCCAGGGATTGAACAGAAAAGGGTCTGGTTCAGCCCTGTAACGGTGGAAACACCAGAATGGACCAGAATAGGCTTGTTGTAAGGGTACAGGGACTGATTCCATGTGGGCTGATGTAGCCCAAACCAAGTAACATGGCCTGTAGAGCCTGTAGAGCATTTTTGGGGCGGAAAAATTGCCTTTTGGCTTGTTGTATCATGGGCTCACAGGAGGCCAATCTTTTTTACTTAAGGAGCTCTTCTCCCTGCCATTTTACATTCATCCATTCATCATCCAATTGAATTCATCAACAATATCATCCAATGTGTTGCACCATTGTGGGAGCCCATCAAGGAATTATTGACACAAGGTGTCCAGAATTTCTTTTGCTTTAAATATTGCTCATTTGCCTCAGCTAATTGCTGGCCATAATTATAACATCTATTGCTTCAGATCTCTAATGCTTTACATCTCCATCTTCACATAAATACCATCATCATCTCATCAACCCACATCAAATTACCATCTTTCTCAACATTTCCAATCAAAATTCCCAGAAGCAAGTTGAAATTGTAAAAAAGCTAACTGAACTTTTGTTATTATTTGACTGCAATTCAGAATCCAATTCAGACTCCAATTTGGAATCAACTTTGTTGGCTTTGAATTCTCTATTACAAAAGCAATACATGGTTCCAAGAAGAAAAACTCTGCACAACCCTTTGTATGAAAGGAAAAAGCTTCATCTCCTCCCCAACTGTTCCAAACTATATTTCCTTCATTCATAAAACTTTTGGAGACTATTGAAGACCACCACATCTTCCAGAAAAATTATTGGAATCCTCAATGAAATCCAGCTATCCAACTGGCTGTTGCTCTTTGTAGATTGGGATCAAATGGAAATGGGGAAGCAATTCATAGATTAGAAAATGTATTCTCAGTTGGTTATGGAACCATTGACTCATAAACCAAAAGAGTCATGATTTCTATCCTATCTTTCCTTTTCTCAGTCCTTTCTTGGCCAACAAAAGAAAAAAGAAAGGGGATATCTCAAGTAATGGAGACTGAAGGCTTACCTGGTTGCATTGGGTTTGTTGACCAAACCACCATCCCCTTGAGTCAAAAACCTAAGCTAGATGGAAACCACTATCTTGATTGGTAAAAAAAGGCAATTGATTCATTTCCTTTCCAAAGCCTTTGATAATCAACTGACCAAATTTTTTTTATTGTTTTGTATAGATACTCTGTGGCACTAAAACTTGTTTGTGATAACAACAAGAATTTCATATTCCTCCATGCTGGCCTTCTGGGTTCTTGTCATGATCCATATGTTTTCAATTGGATGCAGATTTCCCAACAACCAGAGAACTACTTTGAGCAAGATCAAAACCTTCTGGCCAATTCAGCTTATGCTAGTGGGAAATATGTGGGTCCAGCATACTAGAATTTTTTGTCCAATGAGCATGGAAAAACCAATTTCAACTATCATCTTGCCCAATCACCGGTTTGGATTGAGCATGCCATAGGAGTCCTAAACGGAAGAGGGGCCAGCTTAAGGGAAATGCAAAACAAGCTTCAAAACCCCAAGGACATGAAGTTCCTCATCAACTGTATTATCACTTATGTAATCCTTCACAATCTTTTGGCTGACATCAAAGATGAATGGGAAAAAATATTTGAAGATGATATTCCTGATCCACCTCAAGTCATCCCTGTCTCATCTTGTTGCTCATCTTCTTCTATGATAGAACGTATTCTTCCTCTCACCCTTGCTCACTTTGATGAGTAATGTTTGATTTTGAATTAGGTAAAAAATCCTTTCACAAATTTTTTTTGGTTTTGGTTGTTCACCCAAGATTCCTAAGCCAAGTCAGTTTTTTTTTCTTCTCATTTGGTGGGGTGGACTTAGGCAAAACAGAATCAGAACTTCCAAACCCCCCACCTCACCCCACCAAACCACTGGTCAAAACATCCACCTCACCACACCAGTCCAGTCCTTCCTCCTCCTCACCAACCACCTCCACCTCACCAATCACCTCCGCCTCACCCATCACCTCCACCTCACCCACCACCTCCCCTCCTCCTTTGGTTGGAACCCCTGGTAAGTTTCCCCCCTCCTCCTCATCCTCCCCATCATCCAATGCTCATCCTTTGATTCATCCACCTCCAAACCCCTTCAGGCCCCCCCACCCCCTTGGTTGATTCCCAAGGTAAGCTCCCACCCTCCCTCCTCCTAATTCCCCTTTTCCCTCCCTCTCACCCCCTCTCACCCCCTCCCACTCACCCACCAACACCCCCCCTCTCCTCCCTCCCAACTTGCTTGGCTCTTCTCTTTGCTCTTGCTTGCTTGGCTTGCCGCCCCCTGCTCCCCTTGGCTCCTCCTTGCTTGGCTTGCCGCCCCCCCTCCCCTTGGCTTGCCTCCCCCCCCCCTTGCTCTGGTCTTGCCGGCCCCGCCTCCCCTTGCTATTCCTTGCTTGGCTTTCCCTTGGCTTGCCGGCCCCCCCTTGCTCCCCCTTGCTTGGCTCGCCGCCCCCCCTTGCTTGGCTTACCGCACACTCCTACTCACACTTGGCTTGCCTCCCACTCCTACTTGCGCTTGGCTTGCCGCCCACTCCTACTTGCGCTTGGCTTGCCTCCCACTCCTACTTGCGCTTGGCTTGCCTCCCACTCCTACTCGCGCTTGGATTGCCGCCCACTCCTACTCCCGCTTGGCTTGCCCCCCCTCCCCTTGGCTTGCTGGCCTCCCCTTGCTCTGGTCTTGCGGGCCCCCCCTTGCTCTGGTCTTGCCCACCCCCCCTTGCTCTGGTCTTGCCGCCCCCCCTTGCTCTGGTCTTGCCGGCCCGCCCCCCTTTTCTCCACCCTTGGCTTTCCGGCCCCGCCCCCCTTGCTCTGCCCTTCGCTTGCCAAACCTGAACCCCCTTGCTCCTGTCCTCCGCCCACCCTCCCAGCAGAGCTTGCCCCCCCAACCCCCCCCTTGGTCTCCCTTGGCTTGCCGGCCCTGCCCCCTGCCTTGCTCTCATCCACCACCCCCCTTGATCCCCTGCAAGCCACACCCCTCCCTCACCTTGCATCTGGGCGCTATCCCCCCTGGCCCCCCTAGCCCAGCCCAAGCCCAACCCACGGCTGGCCCCAAAGCCTGGCCCAATTTGCTCACACCCCAGTAATTTTATTTATTTTTTTTGGTAATAAGCCCAGCCCAATTAGCTCATGCCCATGCCCAGTAATTTTTTATTTTTATTTTTATTTTTTTTGGTGATCACGTGACTGACACGGGGTTTTTTTGTAAGCCTTCTTTGAAACCTTTTCTTTCAATGCCATCCCTTCTCCCACCGCACTCACAATGTTATACTCCAAATTGAATCCCTTCTTGATCATCACTCCAAGCAGAGAATTTGCCTGGGAGGGAGCAAGATGGAAGGAGATGAGGTTAAAAACATAAAGAGAGGTGGCAAGCAGAGGGCTTTGAAGCAAAAGAGGGATCAAATGAGGGCATCAGAAATCTCTTTGGAACTTGCAGAGGGGGGAGTCCATGAAAATTTTGTATGGTCAGGAGGGAAACTACAACCTTTGGATCTGTATCCTGCCATGACTGCAAAAAAGAAAAAGAACAATCAAAAACCCTCACCCACTGAGTTTAAGCATACCAAGCAGAAAATCAAGCAATTCCATTTCTTCAGCCATGGAAAAGTAATTGTTCTCAATAAATCTGATCACAAAAGTCTTGTTGCAATAATTCAATTTTTCCTGTTGGAGAAAATTTCTGACCAAGACAAGAAGGACTTCAACTTTGTGACAACTTTCCTTCAAAAGTCAAAAAAATTTGTCAACAATTTTGGTCCCTTAAGATCTTGGGGTGAAAAAATGCGGTCAATTAGATGGCAAAAATTGATGAAACCATTTGAGTTACTTGGAGGCTATGTGAAGAAATAATCTATTCAATCCTCCCCTCAAGAGTATGCTTTTCTCAATCTTAAGGCAGACAAAGTCTCTCAAAGTTTAGGAAACATTTTTTGCAATTTGGCAAGACCTCCCTTTGAATCAAATGGTGAAATAATGAAGGACAACCGCATCCCCTCCTTCTCATCACTCAAAATTGGTTCTTGGCCTAATCCCTTTGACTGCTCTCTGCATGTCACTTTCACATCCAACTCTTTTTACAACTCACCTCACATTGAAAAAGGTGAAATCTCTGATTATTCCTTTTTACTTGCAGTTCCAACCAAGAAATCAAATGGAAAACTTATTGAAACTACGGATGAACATGAATTATCATACAGCCAATTTTTTTTCCTGACCTTGGTTTTGGAATTGATTTCAAGAAAAAAGGTGTAGTGAAAATGGTTTGGGCAGCCAATAAGTACAAGAACTGTACTTTTCCTGCTGCGGAGACTTCCACTCATACAAGAATGGCAATGTCAATGAAAATCAGCAAAACAACTCAAAACACTTTCAGGGACTTGGGGAGAAGAAAATATAATCCAGGGAAAAAATATAAATAAAAAGAAAAAATATATTTTTGTTGGTGGGGTTAAAAATAGTCTTAAGCATTTTTGTAATCAAAAATTATTTTTTTATTTTTAAGTTTTTCATCAAAGAAAATATATTTACAAGCCCAGAATTTGATTAATCTGCTTCAATTCATCTACTGTTCTACTTTTACCAATGTATGCTGCAGCCATTGACCACTTATCCTTTTTTTCTGTTGCCAGTTGTTCCCTCTCCATTTCCAGTTGTGCTTTCTGTCAACCCTTCTCCTTTTCCTCTTTTTGAAATTCTAGCTCAGCCTGATTCAACTTCCACTTGTTTCTTTCCCTTTGCAGAGGAGGTTTTTGTGGGAACATCATTGCTCTCATTTGAAGGGGATGTGGGAGGCCCCATTGGCTTAAGTTTTTGGCCATTCAGAAATGGGTGAGCCTGTGCTTTTGAATCTAAATAAGTCAAGATTAACCAGACAGAAGAGAAAAGAACTTTGTTTGGTACTTGAGAAGATTTTGATGGCAATGGTGATATGGGAATGACATCCCCCCATTGGCCAAGTTCTCCAGTTCTTCCACCCCAGGAAGAGAGCAATCAAAAGAAGTAAGTGAGGGGTCCAAGGTTGGGTTTGAATCATCAATCAATGCGGAAGTAGACGTGATTAGAGATGATTGTGTTTGAATATCCTCCTTGGCATCAGATGGGGGCCAATCAAAGGCAAAGGTTTCATCAAATTCCTCATTGCTAGGCTGAGCTTCCCCAGCCAAGTCCTTGGCATCAACTGAATCAGATTTTTGGGATTCAAAAGCAGCTAGAGGGGTGATGTTGGCCTTCTTTTCAAAGATTTCATCCATTTGAATATAAAAAGGACAAATGGAGTCCAACTTATCAATCACCAAGTTGATTCCCTTGGCTTTGTTGGAGTCAGTGATGCCAAAGCCAGTGGAGATTGAAATGGAGTGGGCCTTTTTGTACTTGGCTCAATAATTCTTGAATTGCTGCCTCATCTGTTTGGATGAAAGGTACAGCCTAACTTTTGTTTTATTCTTGAGTTCATTGGCCATCAGGAGATAACCATTGACCTTAGAGGATGGAGGTTGGCCAATGCGTGTTTCATTGTTGGATCCAAAGCAAGAATTGTAGTTGGATGGAATTTTGAGCCAATTTACCAGGATGATGTGATCAGCTCTCTTGAGCTGACTTGAGCCTTTGGAAGCTGATGGGGGAGGATTTTTGTAAGTTGAGTTCTTGGGGGATGTTTTCTTTGGTCCATTGCATTGTTTAGTGGAATTGTGGTGTGGACAGTAAGAGAAGGATACTCTCATAATTGTCCTCAAGTTCTGGTATTTATGGTCTTAGCGTCTGTAAGGATAAGGATGCTCCAGTAAAGAGAGAGAGATAGAGAGATAGAGATGAATTTCCTCTCCTCCACCCTTTATCCATCCATCCATCCAATCCAATCCAATAATTCCCCTCCCTACAACCTGGAGTTGAGACTGAGGTATTTAAGTCCTCCCTCTAAGCCCCAACCTAAGTACAAGCGCAAACAGAAAGCCTAGCAACAAAGAAAGAAAACCCTATTGCCCAGAACCCTAACCCAACCCTACCCAATCTGTCCGCTCCCTCCATCATTGCATACATCAGGTTTGTCCTTCTCATGGCACGGCCCTCTGCCGCACCCTACTCAGAGCCCCCTGCGGTTATCTGTCTGTGCGCATCTGCAAATTGTGTGATCCGCGGATCAGTCCGTGCCTATGCTTGCGCAAACCTCCCCGGTGCGTATAACCCCCCTATGGCTCTTCTCCTGCTTCCCAAACTAGCCGCCCAAAAACTTGGTTGGGTTGGCTCCATCACATGGTCTGCGTTGTCTGAGCGGGTTGCAAGCCCAACCGGCAACCGGTGCTGAGCCCTGCAATCCCTACTGCTGAGACCCCGCGCACCGCAAATGCTGAGCCCAACCTACCCAAATGCTGAGTGCAAAGCCCGCGACGCAGTTCCCAATCCAAGGTTATAAATACAACACCACAGTGGGGGGGATTGCTGAGGGGCCATTATGAGAGTGATGAAGCAAAGAGGATAGCAAGAGATGAGAGTGATGAAGTGACAAGAGGGATCAATCAATGATAGTTAGGATGTGATGAAAGAAATAAAGAAATGAGGGTGAGGGAGTGATGAGGATAGTAATGCAATGAGAGTTAGCCAGATGTGATGAAAGTGATAAAGGGATGAGAGTGATGAAGTGATGAGGATAGTGATGTGATGAGATTTATCTGGATGTGATGAACGCAAAGAAGTGATGAGAGTGATGAAGTGATGAGGATAGTGATGAAGAGATGAAGAGCAATGAATCAAATTTTTTTCCAATAAGGTTGGAGGTAGAGTTTTTCCAAGGTCAGAGGTGGAAAACCAGGGGTTTATGAATTGGACAGGTGGTGGAAGCCTTTATATACTTTACTTGAAAAAACCCACTTATTTCCAGGTAACCTTGAAACGTCTCATGTGAAATAAGTGGGTTGTTTTAATTTTTAATGGTGGGTTTGAAATGGAAGATTTGGTTTGAAACCCACCATTAAAAAATGGCAGGTTTTCTTAACTCTGATATACCCTAATCTTTATTCTCCTCAGAAAACAAGTATATGAGGAATTATTATATGTATTTTTATGTTTGGTAAATTTACTAGGGTGATGTTAAATTCACAACTCCCAGTTTTGTGGGAGTTTTCTAGGGCCCTACACAGCCCAATGGACGCGTGGGGGCCCATACACGCGTCCAAACCGCGCTTGTGGGAAAAAAAATGTGTCTACACGCGCCCAAGGGGTTGTCTCAAACATGCGCAACCCCTGGGGGCCGTATACCCCCTGTACACGGCCTATTTGGGTTGTGTACCCCAATACATGGGGTTTTTTGTTGGAATAAATCCTTTCCATATCCGCACATGTCTCTGTTCTACTCTCTCCATACTGTGCTCTCACTCTTGTTCTCTCTCTTTGCTCCTTTTCCTTTTCTTTTTTACTCACTGTCAACCCATTGCTCTATTTCATATCTCCTTTCACACATATACTTTCATCGTATATGTCATGCTTTCATCTCTCATCTGTCTCTCACTTGCGCGCACATGCCACTCTCAAGAATCATGTCACACACTCTGTGAAACTCATCTGTCCACTACTACCTGAGGACAGAGGTTGAGTCAGATTGAAGGATCTTCTGTCATCCTTCTTCCTGCCTCACCTCTGCATATCCTCAGGTAATTCTGTCCTTCATCTATCTGTCTCTTATAATTTTCCTTTTTACTTTTTCCTTTCTTTAGTGACTTTCTCTGAAATGGCTCATTGTTCTTCCTGCCTCACCTCTGTGTATCCTCAGCTATGAGTGCAGTCAGTCCCACTCACCCAACAGGTTATGAGCCCAGAGCTACCTTGACAACTAATTAGATAAACTGAAGGATCAATCACCTCACGTTCCATAAAAATGAAAAAAACTACCAACTCACACCAAGTGCTAAAAACACCTCCCATCAATCCCCTCAGCTCTCCCGGTTCAGACTCAAACTACCTAGACTGGGAAATGATCCTCAGGATACACTTCCAAGCCTTAGGCGTGGGTTATCTCCTAAAAAACAAGGATCAACAGAAACAAAACCAAGAAACGTGGATCCAAGACAACCTGGCTGTTTGCTCAGTTATATCAAGATTGATAAACCCCTCAAAATTTCAGTTTATAAGAAAACATGAGGAAAGCACACTTGGTATGTGGAATGCTCTTTGAGACTCCCATCAAGACAGCTCTTCAGGAGGCCAAATGTATTAGTTTCAAAAACTTCTACTCACTAAACTGAACAATAAAGATATGGCATCTCATCTTACCAAAATTGTTATGTATGGAGAAAAGCTATCTTCCCTTATTACCACCCAAAAAACCCTCTCACAGCTGACAATCTTCAGTCTACCGCAATTCTGCTCTCACTCCCCAATGACTGGCTTGGAAGCTTGTCTAGCATGATGAATGAGGAATCAATTCCCTCATCAAGGCTCATAGGGGCACTGAAACAAGAAAACCTCCAACAACAAACACAGGATGAAGATTCACTTGCAAAATCAGCCAAATCTCTTCAGGAAACTCACTCTAAGTCAAGGAAACCAACCAGAAGAGGTGTAGAATCACAAGGCTCCTCAAGAAACTACTTCTGTACCCTCTGCAAGACCAAGGGACACTCTTTTTCCAGGTGCCTGGATGTCCACAAAGCTATAAACCACATGAAGAGAAACAATACTAAATCAAATAATAGATTGACTTGCTTGTAAAAATTGGCTAACACAAACCTGAGCAAAGCTAGGGTCTCTGAAAACAAATACAAATCTGAATCTGAATCTGACAACTTCTTGGACTCTCAAATCATTGTTCACGCTGGTTTGGCCACCTGCCATCTCTCAACTAGAGTTAGATCCAATACTCTTGATTTCAACCTTGACTTGGGTTGCTTGATATTGATGACCCCATATGAAAATCAAGTTCAGAACAGGAAGAAAGAAAGCACCTTGGTCAGGCTTGGGGATGGATTGGCAATCAGCTCTGAGGAGAGAGCATTGATCTCTTTTCCATTCTGCCAAATCCAATCACTGGTAGTTCCAAAATTTCACAAACCACTTCTGTCAATCTCCAGCATATGCAACTATGGATTCATTGTTGTATTTACAAGGGAAAAATGTAAAATTGTCAGTAGATCAACATCAAACCTAAACCAAGGGCCGATTCAAACTGGATACAGAAAAGGAAATCTTTACTACCTACCTCAAAACATAGTAATCAGAGAAGAGTTGACTTTCTCAGTCACATTGAACGCACCTGATAACTCTCTTTTTGGTTACCACTGTAGGTTATCTCACCTGAATCCAAAGTCTCCCCAGAAATACCTCAAGTCTCATGGAATATCACCAGAGATCAACAAAAAACTTGAGGTAAAGCAATGCCCCATCTGTGTACAATCAAAGATGACAAGGACACCTTTTCACTCTTGACTCAGTCACGGCGCAGCTGAACCTGGTCAGATCATCCACTCCAACGTATGTAGCTTTGAGACCATCTCAAGAGAAGGGTACAAATACTTTGTCACCTTCATTGAAAACCTCTCAAAGGCCATGTCTGCCTATCCCATCTGCCTGAAATCAGAAGTTTTCCTCTCCACAAAACTTTTCATATCCTTCTTTGAAAATCAATACAACCCCAAGATACTCTCCCTCAAGTCTGAAAACAGGGGCAAATATGTCAACCAACAGATGAAATCATACCTATTGTCAAAAGGAATTGTGCACAAACCAGGACTGCCCCACTCTCCTCAGCTGAATGAGGTTGCCAAATGTTCCAACCTCACAATATCAAACCTCATCCAATGCTTGCTCATCTTGTCAAATCTACCAAAATCATACTGGGCCAATGCTTTAAAGCACTGCACACATGCCTATAACTCCTACCTGTGCAAGAATCCCCGTGGTTTTGTCTCACCCAACACCATCCTCAAACACAAAGAAACCAGTCCATTGGACCTTCACCCCTTTGGCTTCCTAGTTTGGTACAAGATACCCAAGCCAAATAGGAACAAGCTGGACATGAAAGGTTGTTCATCCATTTTCCTGTCCTACTTGTACAATCACTCCAGCTACAGACTTCTGGACCTTGCAACAAAGAAATTCATCAAGTCCAGGGACTGCATCTTTGATGACAAGATTTTCCCATATGGATGCTTGCCTCAAGATGAAGTTCATCCTACTTCTCCAAACCACTCCCACCTGCCTTGGCCCAAGCACACCCAAACCCTCTCCTCTCCTTCTCACCCCCTTTCCTCCCCTACGTCCTTTCCCTCCCCGCCTTCCTTCCATTCTCCTCCACCTCCTTTGCCGCCTATCCCCCCTCTGTCTTCTCCCCCTTCTCCAGAAACCTTTCCGTACTCAATTAAGGTCCCAATTCCTCCTAACTTGCCTGGCCATCAACTCTCTCCAAGTGTTGCTGATCCCGCTGTCCCATCTCTCCCCACATCCTCTTCAACCCCCCTGCTTTTGGTGGCATCAGGTCCCCCAGTGAATCTCACTCTGACAACTCAGCCATCCTCCCTCCACTTTCCCTGACGCCACCGGCCGTCTCCCCCATGTCTCTGATTCTTCCTTCTGTCTCTCCTCCGTCCTGTTCCCCTTCCCCTCCCCCGCCTCCCTGTTGCTCAACCCGTGTCTCTCATTTTCTGCTGCGTTTTGGGCACTACTCCAGATCCACCTCTGTGAAGGATGACCTCACTGCCCCCAAAACCTGGAAGCAGTTACTTTGGTCTCCCCAACTCCGTCAATGGATATTCTCCACTCAAGAGGAGATCTCCTCTCTCAAAGGCATGCAAATGTGGGTCCTAGTACCGCCTCCAAAGGATTGCAAGATCATCAGATGAAAGTGGGTCTTCAAGGTCAAACACCACGCCAATGGCTCAGTGATAAAGCTGAAGGCTTGTCTTGTTGCCATGGGCTTCTCCCAGGTATGCGGCCTTGACTTCTCTGAAGTTTTTGCCCCCACTCTATGCCTGGAAACTCTACGCCTTCTCCTTAGTCTTCTGGGTCACCACGGCTGGGTTGGGAGTCAACTGGATTTCAAGACCGGGTTCCTCAACGGGCATCTTGACAAGCCTGTTTTCATGAGCCAGCCCCCTGGCTTCAAGGACTTGCTCCATCCAGACTGGGTCTGCAAGGTTTCAAGGGCTATCTACAGACTCAAGAAATCCCCATGTCAATGGAATTGCAAACTCAAATCAGCTCTGCTGTCTCTGGGTCTCTCATGCTCATCCTACAATCACTCTCTTTATTTCAAACTGTCTGGGGGGTATCTTGTGGGAGCCATCACTGCCCACGTGGATGATCTGGCCGTTGTTGGGAAAGACTTGTTTTTAAAGTAATTCATTGCATCCATTGGTAAGCATTTCAAGGTGGGTTCCAATGAGGATCTTGCCCTATTCCTGTCCATCTCTGTTGACCAAAACTTGCAGGACCATACTGTCTCCATTGGTAAACAGCACTACATCCTCTCCACATCTGAGTCCTTCCTACCAGGTGACTCTTCCACCATGCGCTCCCAAACTAAACCTTGCTTCAAAGATCTTGTCAAGCGCACCTCTGACAAGCCCAAATCCCCCCCTCAATACAAACAACTCATTGGCTCTCTCCTCTGGGTCTTTCAATGCACCTGCCCCAATGTCACGTTTTCCGTTAACAGGCTGTTTCAGTTCCTACAGGATCCTTCTCTTGCTCACTGGAAATCTGCAATTCCAATTCTCCAATACCTTTGAACTACCAGCAATCTCTGCCTCCATCTTGGGGGACCCAACCTCCGGCTGATGGGCTTCTTGGACTCAACTGGACTGTCATTTGAAATTGGGCTACAGCTTCCGCGTTGGATGTGGAGCCATCTCATGGAGATCCAAGAAACAGCCCACAGTCTCACTCTTGAGCATGGAAGCCAATTACAAGGCCCTCTCTGATTGCTGGAAGGAGGGTCTCTGGCTCCACAAAAATATACTGTGCAAACTCAAGGTCTGCAATGAATACCCGGTTCCATAGCTTTTTGACAATGAAGGGGCCAAGGCTCTCACCAAGAACCCTGAACACCACTCTCAAAAAAAGCACAATGATGCACGGCATCATTTGATTCAAGAGTGTGTTGAACGCGCAGTTTTCATCATCAAACATATCAGTAACAAAGAAATGCTGGCCAATATTCTGACCAAGCCCTTGTGTTGCGTCTTGCTTCAATCCCATCTGCGGCTCTTTGATCTACTTAGGCATGGTCAGCAAGGGGGGTTGTTGGAATAAATACTTTCCATATCCACACATGTCTCTGTTCTACTCTCTCCATACTGTGTTCTCACTCTTGTTCTCTCTCTTTGCTCCTTTTCCTTTTCTTTGTTACTCACTGTCAAACCATTGCTCCATTTCCTATCTCCTTTCACACATATACTTTCATCATATCTGTTGTGCTTTCATCTCTCATCTGTCTCTCACTTGAGCGCATATGCCACTCTCAAGAATCATGTCACACACTCTGTGAAACTCATCTGTCCACTACTACCTGAGTACAGAGGTTGAGTCAGATTGAAGGATCTTCTCTCATCCTTCTTCCTGCCTCATCTCTGCATATCCTCATGAAAGTCTTTCCTTCATCTATCTGTCTCTTATAATTTTCCTTTTTACTTTTTCCTTTCTTTAGTGAATTTCTCTGAAATGACTCATCCTTCTTCCTGCCTCACCTCTGCGTATCCTCAGCTCTGAGTGCATTCAGTCCTACTCACTCAACAGTTTTGAGCTGTGTTTAGGGGTTGTGACAAAATTTTTGGGACCCCTGGACCACATTTGGGTTCCATCAACCCAAATTTGGGATCAACATTTACTATTTAGGACTTTTTTTCCACATCTAGCAATCCCAAAGTGATACCAAATTGAAATTAAATTGAAATAAAGTGAATCTGTAAACCACATCATTGAAAATAAAGGGAAACTGCAAAAATACATCCCAAAAAATTAATCTTTCTCAACTTGAAAGTGAGCAAACTTGGAAGTTGTTCAATTGAAATTTATATTGAATACTGAAGTAGCATTGCATTTCTATTGCATTATGGGAACAGTGGCAAGCCCTCATTTTAACATTTCCGCATTCAAGGACTACATTAGTGCAATGAACAAAGCTGCAGAAAAGAAGGATTTGGGTAATTAAACATTGGAAGCCCCCATTGCATCCTCTTCAAGGGTGACAATTGAGGAACAAAATGCGTCACAAATGGACACTACCTCTGGTGGTGAGTAACATTTTATGTTACTCTGGTCTTTGGCTGATTTAGTTTGATTCAAACTGATGGAGTGCATTCCATCAATATAAAAATGAAACTGTAACTATGAATATTTAACTATGACAGATCCACTTGCCCCACCTGCTGTGAGAGCTTTTCCTACTAGGGAAGAGGTACAAAAATATTTTCAAACATAGGCAATGAATCATGTTTATGCTTTCACAGTTTTCAAATCAAAGCATGATAAATATGTGGATCTATCCTGTGATAGACATGGTTTTTACTCTGGGCATTGCTCACCAAAGGGTCAAGGCAAACTCACAAAAGGAAGGATGGGTGCAAGTTTTTAATCCGTGCTAGTGACACAAATGCAGACCCCTTGTGGCAAATCTCCTATAAGAATGATCAACATAACCATGAACCATCTCCACACCCCTCAGTGAATCCTCACCTTAGGAGAATCTCTGGAGTAGCCTTAGACAATCTAAAAGAAGGCATGAATGATGGGCTCAATATAATTCAACTCAAAAGAAAATTGAGCAAGATTGATGGTGGCAAATATGTTGATTACAAAACAATCTATAACACTAAGCATAAGGTAGTGCTAGCGGAACTAAAGGGGAAAACTGTTATGGAGGTCCTCTTTGAACAACTTGGTAATTCAGGTTGGGTTCATCAAGCAAAATCCAGTGGAGAGAGTCACTTGGAGGCCCTATTCTTGGCTCACCCCAAGTTATTAAAGCTTTTCAAGCAATTCCATCATATAGCTATGATGTATTTCATCCATAAGAAAAATTAGTACAACATCCCTCTATTGCACATTGTAGGAGTTACTTCCAACCAGAAAAATTTCACAAAAGCTCTGGTTTTTATAAAAATAGAAACATTTGATTTCTACCGTTGGTCTGTAAATGAGCTAATGGAGTTGGCTTATGATCCTAAAAGACTTCCCAAAGTCTTGGTGATGGAACATGAAAAAGCTTTGATCCCTGCTCTAGAAAAAATATTCACTGAGTCAACAAGACAGTGCTGCCAATGGCACTTGTCTAAAACCATACAACCAAACTTTAAAGGGCACTTTAATCATGACTTTGAAGGGTGGCAAAGCTTTATGTCTCTGTGGGATAAGTATGGGGCCTCAAAAACCAATGAGGAGGCGGAGGTCAATGATTTGGAACTTAGAGTAAGTGCCAAATCACTTCCTTTACTGTTAATCTTCCTAGTTTTGGGTTGCTTACATTGTGACTTGTATAAAGTATTTTTTGGCAGAAAGTGAGGATGTGCTTGAGTATATGGATCATAACATCTTGCATATAAAAGAGAAATTTTTAATTGCTTGGAATTTCAAAAACACAGACTTTGGAAATAAAAAAATGTCTTGGGTTTAAGGGGCCCATGCTAATCTCAAAAAATTCCTTGCAAAATTGTTGGAAAACATGTTGGATTTTTGGCAAAACCTAGAGGGCACAGTTTCCAATCAAATTAAATTTTTTCAGGATGCCCTTTACAGCTCTTGAATAAAGATTGGAATAGTTCTTCCTACTGAACTGTTACCATTGGGATACAAAGTTTCTTTACAAGCAATCAAACTTGTTGGGGATCAATTAGAGAGGTTAAAGCGGAACCATGATGGGCAAGTGTGCACCAAGTCATACTCAATGACTATGGATTTGCCCTGTTCCAACCAAATAGGGGACCTACTAGCGTCAAGAGGCTCCATTGTGCCTGAAGATGTTCATCCTCAGGGGAGGTTGGATTATGACCCTTGCATTTCTAATTCTGTAAGGTGGTTTGAGTTGGATTGTTCAAATTGCTTTGTAATTAATGATTTTTATTAATGATTTTTGATAATTGCTTTTTCAATGATCATTCCTACTTGCCTAAAATGATGATTCCTACTTGAATTATATTCAATCCTTTTGAATTTTTGAAGGTTGATGTTGATTAACTGCCCAAAAATTATCAGTTACATGAGAAGCTCAATACAATGATCTTTAATCATCCTGAACAAGATTATTGTGGGATGTTGAAGCAATTAATGAAGGAGACGGCCAATTATTGATCAAAGCCAAGACTTGAACCTAAAGAGTTGAAATCAAGAAGAGGCCATCCAAAATTGACAGATACCCGGCAAGATCCTTCTTGATTTAAACATGTTGAAAAGGAACTTGAGCGGGGAAAGAGAAGTAGAAGGGCACCAAAGAAGAAAAGATGAATGATTTTAAGTCTTTTATTTTGTGAAAGGTTCATTTTTTGGGCTTAATGAACTGATTGAGAAATTTTTATAGTCCAAGTCAGGCTCTTCATCTGAATTTTATAGCTCAGTGGAATAGACTAAAAGTTCATTGGATTTGGTGCTGTTGGAATCCAATTCCTTTTCAAAGGACAAAGCAGATTAAATGGAGGAGTCAAACAGAAGCTCATCTTTTGTGAGTGGTGATTCCTTTAATGAGATTAGAATTTAGGCTAACTACTTTTTCATTT
The DNA here is from genome assembly GCA_025617555.3 of Puccinia polysora. Taxonomy (NCBI): domain Eukaryota; kingdom Fungi; phylum Basidiomycota; class Pucciniomycetes; order Pucciniales; family Pucciniaceae; genus Puccinia; species Puccinia polysora. The sequence continues at coordinate 52,303,669 of CM062614.1, forward strand.
TAGGAAGTAAATTACCTCAATCAAATACCCAAGAACTTAAATAAGTTCTTGGGTGGGGTTTGTGACCCAGTTGGTGATGTAAATTGCGGTTTTAGATTCATTTCTAAATCACTTGGGTATGATGAGGATGGATGGTTTAAAGTTTTGAAATAAATGCTTGAAACATTGAGGAAAAATAAGAGGTGCTATTCTAAGACGCTTGGCGGCAGTAAAGATGTTGAGAAGAAAGAACAAAGACTTTCTTTTAATGAAATCAATGAAAAGATTCCCTCTTCAAAGTGGCTTTCAAAGCTTGATATGGGTAAAATAATAGCTGATACTTATGGAAGACCAATATGTTTTATTTCATTGGATTCATGTTGTAATTTTACTCCTATGAAAAGGGGTGTAAAAGAACAATCAGATCCTATCTTCATTTGCTTTGTTAACAGTAAAAATTGGGTCCAGCTTGTACTTAAGAGAGATGTGAGTCCAATGCCACCCATAGTTTCCAAAACACATTCCATTATTCCTAAAAACGCAGCTTGTTGGGTTGATCAACTCAAAGATCAAATTGAGTTGTATTCTAAATTATAGGTTAATTTCATCATTTTGGTTTGGTCTAACATGCTGATATTGTGATTTCATTAACATAAATGGTTATCAAATTTTGAACATCATTATGTTGATTTTTTTGAGTTAACATCATTATCATTAGTGCTTTGAATGGGATTTTAATGGTAATTCAGCTCAACTTGTGTTGGGCTGATCCCATCACAAGCTTAACTTGTGTTAAGCTTCTGATGGGATCAGCTAAACACAAGTTGAACTTGTTCTTCTTTGGTGTTTTTAATTTAGGGCTGGTCAAAAGACTTCTTGTATCTTTTGGCTGGTCAAAAGACTGGTATTTTTTTATGACTTTTAATTTAGGGCTGGTCAAAAGAATTTTTGTATTTTTTGGCCCTTTTACTTTAGGGCTAGTAAAGTTGAACTTGAATTTTTTAATTGAATCTGAAGACAACCAACCAGTTGTCTTCAGTTTTTTTTTTTTTTTTTTTTTTTTTTTTTTTTTTTTTTTTTTTTTTTTAACCAAAAAATCAACATTTTTTGATCTTTTGGTTGATTTCTGTTTTTTTTTTTTTTTGTATTTTTATTTAGTTTATTTTAGTTTTTTTTTTGGCCCACCTGACTTGTAGTTGTGCGGCCCCCACACGGCAGTATGGTGCCGTGTGGAGTACACCCTGACCACACTCAAGTCATGAGGGGCTCTGCATAGCCCAAATGTAGTTGTTAAGCCATGCCACATGGCTCAAATGAGTTGTGTACACAGCTCATTTGAGCCATGAATTTATCATCACCCAATTTACTAACATCTAACTGGAAATATCAATTCTTACTCAAAGAGATCAATTTCTGATATTTCATATTTCTGTTTTTGTACTTGCTGAAGCTTTTGTTAGAATATTTAAAAATATTTTAATTCCACTCATAAAATAGATCTATTTAGCATTATTATTGTTTATTTTTATGTTTTTTAACAATGGTACTTAGATTCAATCAGATACTTGAATTTTCTTCAAAGAAATATTTTTCATATTTATAAAAGTTATATGTGGAATCAATGATGTGTTTGTTGAAGTTTTTACAGAAATTTATGATTCCCAGAATTTAATACTTATATGTAGCATTTTTCTATTTTTTTTTTTTTTACATTTGGTACAATTGTATTTACATTACACTCAAAATATTCCATTTTTTGTAAGAAAATAAATTCTTATCATTTTTATTATTTTTCTCATACTTAATAAATTTGATTTTACAATCTGAACTCAGATTGGAATTCCTTGAAAAAAATTGATATTTACTGTATTTTTGAATTCCAGATTAAATAAAATGATTTCCATCATTAAATTCTCTGGAACATTCTACCCCAGGGGTCTGGAGGCCTTGTATTAGTCCCCCAAGGCCTAATTTAATATTAACAGGCCTTTGACGGCCCAATCTATGTCTTAAAAATGTGTTCTCTCCCTTTGCAGACACTCTTGTAAACCTTAAAAGGGCATGCCAAAACTTAATTGTCTATGTTCATGCATTTTTTTTATTTTCAGGTCTTTTTAAGGTTAAAATGCCTTCCTTGGGTGGGAATTCATTCCAGAAGGAATGATTATAGTAAAAACAATTAGTACAATCAGCCCAATCATTAATGATTGTGTTATGTTATCATATTCTTTTGCATTAATTTTTCCCTGGTCCTTTTAAATATTTGAATGAATTTCCCACAGTCATGTATATCCTATCTCATCACCATTCAAAAGTCTTATTAATAAATTTTGTGATACACTATAAAAGAGTCATTCTTTTGATAATTTTATTTTCCCCCCAATAAAAGAATAATTTATTTTCATCAATTCTCCAATTATGCAAAATAAATACAAAATTATCTGCTTTTCAAGGGCCCACACTTCAATTTCTTTCTCCTTCCTCAGGACTGATCCCTAAGCCCACTCCTATAATTGCTGCGTAAGAGTTCCAGAATAATTTACAATCACCCTTGAGCTTCCAAAAATTAAAACTTTTCCCTGATAATCCATTTCTTGTGGGAATCCTTGAGGCTTTCACAAATCCTTCCAGGGAAAATTCCAAGGGATATAAAATCTTATTCCAGATTTCCTAATATATATATTCCAACTGGGCCTTTCATATTCTTCTAAAACCCAAATTTTTCCGCCAGACCTGATTGAACAATGCATTTCAACCACAATTACCATCTCTTAGTGGATCTATTACTGATTCAACATGTTCTAAAATCCACTTTGTAGGTGTTGAATATGGGGACTCCAAATTTTCCTGTTAAGAAATTGGAAAAGGATCGGACCATTTGATCAATCTTTTTAAATTGAATTTACCAATTCAAATAATTCTCAGGCTTTTTAGAAAATGATTTTTTATTTTTTTTTGTTCTATATCTGGAAATGATTGGAATGATTTTTTTTGCTTGAAATTCTTTTGTTTTTCCTTTATATTATTTCCTCATTTGGGAACACAAGGCTGCATTTTTGGCCAGAATTTCATTCATAATTCTTTCTCCTGGATATTCTCTTTCTCTCAAATAGTAATTGTCAAAATATTCCAATTATTGCCTTCTTCCCTTACTCCAATTAGATAATTATATTTTATTTGAGTCCCTGGATTTAATTTTTAGTATTTAGCTTAAGTTACTCTTCATCCATTTCAATGAAGTATTTTCTATTGACATTAATCTCAAAATTTATCCTTCTATCTCCCTCAAACTTAATTTTCTTTTGGATATTTTCATTCATTTCTCTATAGCCTCATGTTTTTTCCTTTGATTTTCCCTAAGTTTTATTTTTCCTCATACTGTATTGAAATTTTTGATACTCAATTTGAAATACTGAAGGCTCCCTCTTGGGGTAATTTTGGCTAGAACTATGAGTTGATGGACACCCCCTTGTCAATCCAAGTGGCTCATGCATAGAACTCTTTGGAAGTTTTAGGAAAAATAACCATGAAATTCAATTCAAATTCATCCAATAATTCATGTTATCTACCTGAAAAAAATTCTAGAATCTTCTCAGAATATCTTGAATGTTTTTTTTTGATTTTTTTTTTTAAAAAAAATAATGATTTTGAGCATGATCTGGGTTGAAATCAAGATGCCATTAGGTGTGGAAATCGTGGACCTCAAGGAGCCTTGAAAAATTTCAAATTATATCCAACATATTTCTTTGAGGAATATTCATTCTTCTGAAAAATTCTTTGGTGAAGTATTGTGTTATTCAAAAAATAATATTCTGATATTTCCCTTTAAATTTCATTAAATAATAATCAGAGATATTCCTATGAAAATTTGAGAATATATTAGGGAGTTTGATAAATCTTTTTACATAGGGTTTACGTTTAAGGGTTTATGGTTTAGTTTTAAGGGTTTAGGGTTAGGTTTTAGGGTTTAGGGTTTAGGGGCTCCTGGCATGAGATAGTATTCTGAATTTCTTTGGACTGATTCACCAATGAACTTGTGATTCATTTATTTCATGCAAATTTATCTCCATTTAAATTATGTATGATTATATCAAATTTCAATTTACAAAATTGAAAATCAATAGGTAAAATTTCTTTATTTTTGTTTATTTTTGGTACAAAGGTCTTTATGTTTGACCAGAAATATTCCATATTTGTAAAAAAGATTGATCTTCATCATATTGATTATTTTTCTTACTTTGGATGCAGTTTACAGATCTAAGTCCAGAGTTGAATTCCTTGCAACAAATTGATATTTAATAACTTTTTACATATTACGTTGACTCAATTGGTGACCATATTTGGATTCTCAAAAAGGGTCTAACCCAGTCAGACCCCACAGAGGGTCTTGTGGCCTTGTATTAGACCCCCAAGGCCTTAATTTATTTTTAAAGACCTTGGGGAGCCAACATACCATCAAAAGGTGTGTTATCCCACTCCAGGCACTCCTTTAAACCTTAAAAAAGTGTGCCAAACCTTCAATTTCTAAAATCATGCCTTTGTTCTATTTTCATATCTTTTTAAGGTTTGTGCACCTTCCTGGGGTGGAAGGTCTTTCCAGCTGGTGTAATTATAATAAACAAATGACTATAAATGTGCCAATTTTCAAGATAAGTGTTGGTCTAGCAAAAAAATGCTAAAATAATGCCAATTATGAAGATTGACATGATTTTGTTAATTGTTTTGATGTGAATTCAGCCTGGGCCTTTTTAAATTCCTTTATTTACAAGCTGGATGTGGCTTTATTCCCAAATTCCCCAAATTTTATTTCTGAAGATAGGCAATAATTTATTAATATTTACAGGCAAATGGGCCTGGCTAAAATCATGCCCAAATGCCCAAAAAACTACTAAAATCACACCAATTTTCAAAATTGGTATGATTTTAGCATTTTTTCTTCTAAAATGATTTCCAAAGGCATTTTTGGCATGATTTTCTATTCCATGAAGGTGTTTTATTCCACAATGAAGTGTAGTTGCCTATTCCCCCATGGCATGGCATGGCATTATTGGTGTTTACCCCCTCCCTTGATACCAGAGTTGGGGGGGGGGGGGGGTTCTGGCCATCAAAACCACTGGTGCTGGGCAGTTTTGACCAGGCCTTCAAAAAAAATTCCCAAGTTTTGCAGAATTTTTTCAGGGAATGTAAAAAACCACCAGGCTGAAGTGGTTTTGAAAAAACTGCCAGGGAACTGCAGTTTTCAACCTTTCCAAGACTTGGCTGAGCTGATGGTGCTCCTCCTCCCCTTCCCCAAATGATCTGTTTTATTCTTTGATTTTATTTATCTTATTTTTCTAAATTTCTTTGGGATTTTTTTGCTTTATTCTCTTTCTTTCTTTTTTTCTATCTAGTTTCATATGTTGAAGCACTGTATTTATTTATGTATATTTTAGATTTATTTTAAACAATAAAAACCAACTTTTTTCTAATTATCCATAGTTTGAACATCATTTTTTCCATTTTTTTGGAACATTTCATGCACATTTTGATAAGAATATTGATGTTTGAACTGTATTCTTGACATTTTTCATGTATTTCCCAATGATATAATTTTCAAAAGGTAAACAAGGGACTCTGAACTGATATTTTATATCCTCAAAATCCATATATTTTTTATTATTATCTCACCACAGCCTTTTTACCAGCCCAAATACTTAAAAATTAACATTTTAAAAAATGGATAACACTAAAAACTCCGATAGGGCATATCAAATTTAGCAAAAATGCCATTAGAAACCTGCCATTTTTTCCAAACCCACCATTTTTAATGGTGAGTTTCTGAAATACACACACCCCCTAACTGGTGTATTTCAAAATGGCATGTTTGAAACATCAAACCCACCGTTTATCATCCATCCACCATCCATCACATGAAAAACACCCATCCACACCTCCACCTCAGCAAATTCATACCAATCCCATCTCCATTGAATCACACACATCACATCTCCATTGTTTCAAATCTCTATTGCTCCATATCTCCACTGCTTCACATATCCATCACATCACACACATCCAATTGCATGCAAAACACCCATCCACACCACCACCTCAGCAAATCCATACATATCCCATCTCTATTGCATCACATACATCTCATATTGATTTCTTGACACAAATCCCAACATCATATTTCTCAACATTTCCAATCAAAATTCCTGGCAGCAAGTTGAAAACACAAAAAAGCTGACTGAACTTTTTTTATTATTTGACTCTGATTCAGAATCCAATTTGGAATCAACTTGGTTAGCTTTTAATGATATATTTGAAAAGCAATACATACTTCAACAAAGACACACTCTCCACAAACCTATGTATGAAAGGCAAAAGCTTCATCTACTCCCTGACTTAAGCTTCCAGCAACTGTTCTGAACTTTATTGCCTTCTTTCATGAAACTTTTGGAGATGATTGAAGAACACCACATCTTCCAGAACAATTCTCAGAATACTCAACGCAATCCAGCTATCCCACTGGCTTTTTCTCTTTTTAGATTGGGATCAAATGTAAATGGAGCAGCAATTCATCAATTAGAAAATCTATTCTCATTCAGTTATGGAACCATTGACTTATACACCAAAAGTGTCATAATTGCTATCCTATCTTTCCATTTCTCACTCCTTTGTTTGCCAACCAAAGAAGAATGCAAGGAGATATCCCAAGTAATGGAGACCAAAGGCCTTCCAGGTTGCATTGGTTTGTTGATGGAACCACTATCCCCTTGAGTTAAAAACCCAAGCTAGATGGAAACCACTATTTTGATTGGAAAAAAGGCAATTGATTCATTTTCTTTCCAAATCCTTTGATAATACACTGACCAAATATGTTTTATTGGTTTGATAGATACTCTGTGTCACTAAAACTTCTTTGTGATAACAAAAAGAAGTTCATATCCCTCCATGATGGCCTTCCAGGTTCTTGTCATGATTCATATGTTTTCAATTGGATGCCAATTTCCCAACAACCAGACAACTACTTTGAAAAAGATCAATACCTTTTGTTCAATTCAGCTTCTGCTAGTGGGAAATATGTGTTTCCAGCATGCCACAATTTTTCATCTAATGATCAAGCCAAAACCAATTTCGACTATCATCTTTCCCAATCACAAGTTTGGATTGAGAATGCCATAGGAATCCTGAAACATAGATGGGCCAGCTTATGCAAGATGCAAAACCAGCTCCAATCTTCCAAAGACATGGAGTTCCTCATCAACTGGATTATCACTTGTGTAATCCTTCAAAAACTTCTTGCCAACATCAGGGATTAATTGGAAGAAATATTTGAAGAAAATATTCCCAATCCTACTCAAGTTGTCCCGCTCTCATCTAGTACCTCATCTTCTGCATTGAGAGAGTGGATTCTACTGCTCACAGTGGCTCACTTTGATGAGTAGCATTCAAATTTGAAAATGTGAAATATAACATCACCAAATTTGTTTGGTTTTGGTTGTTCAAATCCTAGGATGACTTGTTTGTTTTATTTTATTTTATTTTATTTTATTTTATTTTATTTTATTTTATTTTATTTTTATTTTTTTATTTTTGGTGGACTTAAAAAACATAACCATAACTTTCAAACCACCCACCTCACCCCACCAAACCACCAGTCCAATCCTTCTCCTCCTAAAAAAACAACCTCACCCACCACCACCACCACCTCACCCCACAAAACCACTTGTCCACACCTCCCTCCTCCTCACCAAAGCACCTCACCATCCACCGCCACCTACCTCCAAGTTCACCCAGTAATCCTCCTCCTTATTCTTCTTTGCTCAGCTCCCCAGGTAAGCCCCTCCCCCTCCTCCTCCTCAAATCATTGGTGCTGACCTCCCCCCTCCTCCTCCTCCTTTTGGATAACCTCCTTGTTCCTTGCTTTGCACCTCTGGTAAGCACCCCCCCTCCTCCTCTTTGGTTCATTGGCAAGCAATTGATTCTTTGCTTTCCCGTTGACCAATCAATCAATTGCTCACCAGCCAACCAATTTATTGATTGCTTTCTGGCCAACCAACTGAGAAATTTATTTTCGGCCAACCAATCCATCAATTGCTTGCCGGCAAACAAATTGATTGACCTGCAAGAAAACAGTCAATTGCTTGCCGGTTGATCAATTAATCAGCTGGCAAGCAATCAGTTGTTTGCTTGACAATTGATCAATCAGTTGACTGGCAAGAAATCTCTGGCTGTTCAATTGGCAAGGAGTGTTGGAATTATTCTCTAAATCATGTGTTGCCTCAAGCTAGAGCGCACCTTATTAGTTTTAGCTTTTTTATTCAACAACCAATTTATGATCTTGAGTATTCTTATCAAGTGTGTTCCTTATTCTATACTATTTAGTTATAGATCTAGTGACATCTGTATCTTGAATCCTAGTGGCCTATCCCCATTCCTGCTCTTGAGTTTTATTGTCTAGTGAGGTCTTTGTACCGTGCTAAGTAGACACTGTCCTAGTGGGTTCTTTATCTCTAATCCTAGATTCCTGCTTTTCTCTGACATGTTGAGTGTTTTCCAAGTGAGTGAATGTTTAGTGAAAACTTTTTCCATGTCAACCATTTCCTCTTGTGAAAATCTTACCTGCTGTTCAAACATATTTTACTCAGCTTCATTATATTTTATTCACTCATCTTGTCAACCACATGTCAGCCTACTTGTACTTAGCCTACTTAATCTGCTGGTTCTCAAGTGAATTAAATTATCTGTTCTCCCTAAAATGAACACAGAGTTCCCTCCTTTGACTTCCTAGATCCCCTCCTCTTAGTGTTGCAAGAACCTATCCCATCCTTTCCTTTGTCTCAACTGGAGCATCCAACTTTAACCTTAACAAGGAGGTGGTGGGGGATGATTTTCCGCCCCCCTTCCCCTCCTCCTCCTCCTCCTGATTGATTGGAAAGCAATCAATCAATCAAAAAATTACCTGCCCCCCCCTTCAGCACCTCATCCTCCTCCATAATAATTTAAAGGTGACTGATTGGGTGTTTTTTTTGTAGGAGAATTTCTGGTATTGTTTTGTTATTTTCTATGTTTGTTGATCATCTAAGTGGTTTATACCAGACTAATGAGTGCTTTTTTTGCTTTTTTTTATTCAATGCAATGCAGTCAGAAATTCCACTTCTTTGACCACCCTTTCTTGAACGCCCATTATTCTCCCACCAAACTCAAAATTTTACAGATAATGGATTTCCATCTTGATCCTCACCCCAATCAAATTATATGGTTGGGAGGGAAAAAGGTGGAAGGAGATAGTTTGAAAAACATACAGAGAAGTGGGAAGAAAAGGGCTTGCCAGAGAAGGAGGGCTCAAATGTGGGATTCTGAAATTGCATTGGAAGTGGCTGAGGAAATAGTTAATGAAAAGTTTGTTTGGTCTTCACGCAAACTATTCCCTGTGAACCTGTATCCTTCCATTGTCAAGAAAAGTAAAAAACCCACCCCTGAAGAGTTGGAACAGGCCAAACAGAAGATCAAACAATTAAATTTCTTCAGCTCTGGAAAAGTATATGTTGAAGATCAATTGGATGATGAGGCTATGGTTGCAATCATCAAATTTTTCCCTTTTAATTAACACCCTGAGCAAGAGAAGAAGGACATCAACTCAGTAATGACATTCCTTCACCAATTCAAAGAAATTTTCAACAATGTTGGTCCCTCAAGATATTGGGGTGGGAAAATGTGGGCAATTGGATGGCAAAAATCAATGCACCCTTCTGAAATATTTGGACAATATTTGAAGAAAGATTCTTTAAAATCCTCCCCTAAAGATTATTATTTTTTGAAACTTAGGTTTGACAAGGTCTCTCAAATATTGGGCCAAATATCCCAAAAATTAGTCAAACTTGCATTTGATTCCAACCGTGAAGCTATGACGGAAAAAAATATACCTTCCTTCCCCTAATTGGAATTTGGATCTTGCCTCACTCCTTTGAACTCCTCCCCTCACATCACCTTCACCTCAGACTCCTTCTACAACTCTCCCCATATTGACAAAGGTGATGCTTCTCCTATTCCTTTTTACTGGTGGTCCCAACCAAAAAATCAAATGGACAAATTATCAACAAAAAGGATGAATATCAAGTATCCAACAGACAATTTTTGTTCCCTGAATTTATTTTTGGGATCAATTTTTTAAAAAAAAAGATGTTTTCAAAATCTTTTGGGCAGCCAATAAGTACAAGCACTGTACTTTTTCAGCTTTGGAGTCAGCCATTCATACCAGGATGGCCATGTCCATGAAAATTAATAAAATGACTCAAAAAACTAGCAAGGACTTTGCCAGTGGCAAAATCTACCTTAGGAAAAAAATATAAATAAAAATAAAAAAGATTTGTTCATTGGTGGTGTTAAAGATACTCTCAAACGTTTTTGCAATCAAAAATAATTTTTTTGTTTTTGTTTTTATAATTTTTATCAAAGTAAATATATTTACAAGCCAAGCAATCAAGTAATTTCTTTATTTCATCCACAGTTCTACTGCTACCAATACATGCCATGGCCAACAATAACATAACTTTTTTTTCTTTGGCTAGCCTTTCCCTCTCCTTTTTTAGTTGGTCTTGCTCTTGATCCTTCTCCTTTTACTCTTTTTGAAACTTCAGCTTTGCCTTTTTTATTTTCCACTCAGCATCCAACTTGTGTTGATGAGCCAAACTCTCATCTTTCCACTTTTGACAATCCATAGCCAATTGAAAATTCCACTTCTTCTTTTCAAATTGAAGTTTTTTGATTCAATTTGTCATTGTACTGTTTTTTGGAGGAGGGGAATATGAATCAGCTTGATTTGGAAAGCAAGTATAATCAATAAATGGACTTACTTGAACCTTGCTTCTCCATGATATCCTCAAAACCGGAAAAATCTGAAGTGTTTCTCCACTTTTGACACCTATTAGGGTTGAGGTTGATGATATTGGAGGCCTTTTGCTTTCCCTTTGCAGAGGATATTTGTGTGGGAACATTGTCACTCTCATTTGAATGAAATGTGGGAGGCACCATTGGCTTGATTTTTTGGCCAATCAGGCACTGATGAGCCTGTTTTTTACAATATAAATAAGTTGGGATTAACCAGACAGAAGAGAAAAGAACTTGGTTCCTTATTTGAGCAGATGTTGATGGTAGTGGCAATACAGGAATAAATTGCTCCTCATTGGCCAATTTGTTAAGTTCTTCCACCCCAGGAAGAGAGAAATCAAAAGAAGGAAGTGAGGGGTCCAAGGAAGGGTTTTTCAATGCTGATGTAGACATGATTTTACAGGGTTGTGTTGGAATATCCTCCTCCACATTGGATTGGGGAAACTCATAGGTTTTGTCTGGATCATCATTTCTAGGCTTAGGATCCACAGCCAAGTCCTCAGCTTCAACAGATTCAGATTTTTGGGCCTCAAAAGCATCTAACAGGGTTATGTTGGCCTTTTTTCCAAAGATTTCATCCATATGAAAATAAAAAGGACAAATGGAGTCCAACTTATGATTCCTTTTGCTTTATCAGATTTGGTGCTTCCAAAGCCAGTGGAGATTGACATTGAGTGGGTTTTTTTCTACTTGGCTTGATAGTTCTTGAATTGCTCCTGCATCTGTTTGGATGAAAGATCAAGCCTAACTTTTCTTTTATTCTTCAGTTAATTGGCCATCAGGAGATGACCACTAAACATAGAGGATGGAGGTTGGCAAACTTTTGTTTCATTGTCCAATTCAAAGCAAGCATCATAGTTGGCCAAAAATTTTGAGCTAGTTTACAAGGATGATGTGATCAGCTCTCTTCAGCTGACTTGAGCTTTTGGAAGCTGATGGGCAGGAATTTTTGATGTTGAGTTCCTGGAGGATTTTTGCTTTGGTGGAGTGGACTTGCAGGGGCAACTTTGCTGAGGGGCCATTGAAAAAGAGTAAGAGGGATGAAGTGATGAAGAAATAAAGCAATGAGAGTTAGGATGTGATGAAAGGGGGGATGAAGTGATGAAGCAATGAAGAAATGAGAGGATTGATGTGTTGAAAGCAATAAAGTGATTACAGTGATAAAGCAAGGTGAGAGTGATGAAGTGATGAGGGGATGAGAGGAATGAAGTGGAAGAGATGAGATTGATGAAGTGATGAGAGTGATGAATCAAATTTCTGGATGAGGTTGGAGGTAGAATTATTTCTGATGAGGTTGGAGGTTGAAACCAGTGGTGATTATTTGGAATGACATGTGGTTGAGCTGTTGAATGCCTTTATGTACTTGAATTGAAAAAAAACACTTATTTCAATTGTAACTTTTACAAGTCTGATCTGAAATAAGTGGGTTTTTTTTATTTTTAATGGCGGGTTTGAAATGGCAGATTTGAGTTTAAACTGCCATTAAACAATGGCTATTTTGCTTAGCTTTGATACTCCCTAATGCTTATTATGATGAAATAAACAGAAGAAAATTATATCTGAAGAAAGGCTAATTAATATTGTTTAAAATAAATCATATTCTATGATGAATCCCATTGTTAACTGAAGTGTTAGAAAATATTCAAAGGCAACCAGAAATGAAAAAAGAAGTTCCCAAGATGTCTCAGTATGATTATATAGTTTCTGAAGGTAAGACTGATGTGGGTGATCAGGATCCAGACATTCCTGTTTCAGATAATCAGAAAGATCAATATAAATCCCTCATATCCAATCCAGATAGGAGGGCCCATCCTGAAAGATCTTCTCCAACTTGAATTGATCCATTTTTCCAAAAATTGGGAAAAATACCATGGTTATGGATTCATAATCCTGAATTCGCACAGGTACAAGAATTTTAATTGAAGTGCTCCTTGGGTGTTCATAATGAATAAAATCCTGGTCCTTTATCATTTCAGGCCTCCTAAATGAGTTTTGATTTCCCTATAAAGCTTAATGGATCAGATAGAAGCAAGAAAAACCAATGGACTTTGGTTTTAAGGATTACAGAACACAATAAAAAGCCCTTTTTTTATCCTAGTGTTCAAACAATTTATTTCAGAATGAAACCTTAAATACAACCCAAATTCAGATCCCTGATTCCAGAAGTGGTCCCTTCCAGAAAAATTTTGCAATCCCCAAACCAGCCAGATTGGAAAAATTTAAACAGAATAAAAGATCTTTAAAATATGAAAAATAAAATGAAGAAAAAAATTCTTTCTGGTCAATCATCTCTTCAATATTTCCTGAACCTGATGGGTTCCCCATCTGAGAACTAGGTTTACCTAATTTGCACTTGACATATCAACAAGAAAATTTTGACCAGTGGAAAAGAGTTTTCAGATCTGAGGACCTTTTGGGTTCATTTATTTCTTTTTGGAACACATTTTTTGGGTCAAGAAACTTGAATGGCTGTGAAGATGATTGGTAAAGATTGGAGTACATCATGAAATCAGACCTGTAGTTTTCAGAGCACATCAGGAAAGTCTGGATCAAGCATGAGAAAATTGTAAGAATTTTAGGGCTGGAAACCAGGACCACTGGTGCATGTATTTCAATCAAGGTTATCCAACAAGGTGAACATCACAATTGAGTTAGAAAAACGAACAAGGAATAAGAAAAGAACATCAGTTTAACCAACATTGGGGTTGAGAGCTAGTGGTTCTAAAATCTTATTGGGTTTTCAGGTTGACTTGAGGAATGGAAAGGTGAGTGGGATTTGATGGATGGCCAATTGAGTGGTACGGTTAGTATTGCTAAAAAGGGTCAGCATGAGTTTTACTTAAGATCTAACAAACTGATTGCACTGGTGATTGTTATGGGCTTGATGATAATCCAACGCCAGGTTGAGGAGGTGACTGATGAGCTGTTGGACAAAGGATGTGACAAATATCAAGGAACAAATATGAAGGAAATGAGAAAGATTCAAGGAAATGAAGAAACAATGTGAGAATCCCAAGGAAAAGAAAGAGGAATCCTGGGGAGGAGTGGTGCAGTGTTGATGTGAGGTTGAGCTGACACTCTGGATATGGAGTGTTGACAGTGGCTCCGTCATGAGTGGTAAATAACTTCTTTCAAAAATGTTTGTAGCCCCGTGGACTTCCATCCACTTGAATCTCGGAAATACAATTATTTCAAGGGCTGAAGGTACCTATTATTCTGTAAAATACTCATTTTGTAACTCAAAAGGAGATATTTTGACATTGAATTGAAGTTTTAAAAGGGCAATAATGAATAAAGGCAAAAGAATAAACACCACCATAGCTAGCCAATCTTTAAAAAGATTGATGCATTTTCCAGATGTATTTGATAATTTTCACTGAAAAATATCTCATTATTAATTGATCAAAAGCTAGGAAAAATATTCCAATATCCCTCAAGAAAGAAAAAAAAATGAAAACAAAATTTCTTTGGTCTATTTGAATCCCTTCCAGTCACATGTTAGATGACATCAGGCAGTCTGGAAGTCTCCTTGAGACCAATGACTTTCATGCACAGTGGCAAGTTCATGTGACTTTGGAATAGGATGATTCAGGATCTTGATTTCTGTTCCAAAATTGTAAAGGGAAGCTCAAATATATTTGTGGTAGTTTCAGAGGTCTTCCAGAAGATAGGCAACTCCCAATTTTGGAACAAATTGGGATGGTTCTTTCTGGAAGCTAAAAGGTAAAATTATTTGGCAGTCCTGAGCCACTGGGATCCACAAGGGGAAGGCCCCCAGCCCCATATCAAAGATCCAGTCAGTATCCAACAAGAAGGGAGCATTCATTTTTTTAAATTGAAAAACAGATTTTTCAATACAAAATAAGGGAAAAAAATGGAGAGTTAAATGATGAGGCAGGAATAGAAAAGGGCAAGAAAAATGGATTTGGAGATTCAAAGTTAACCTCAGGAACATGAAAAAATCAGGAGGCCTGATTATGAAAAGCAGGAGCAAATCAGGAGGGCTGCTTATGAAGCTACTTAAAAAAAAATCCAAATAGAAGCTTAAAAACAGGAGAGATTAGAGAGGCAAAGAAAGAATGCTGAAGATATGAAGGAAATGGAAGAATCAGATTGAAAACATGCTTCAGATCTGAAGTAAAGACAGGATTTAAATCAAAAAAATGCTGAAGATCTGAAGGCAAGACAAGATCTAGATAAAAAAATGCTGAATATCTGAAGGCAACACAAGATCTAGATAAAAATTATGCTGAAGATCTGAAGGCATGGCATGATTTAAAGAAAAAAGATGATCTTGAAAACTTAAAAGAAAAAATGAGAAGGAAGTAAATACAAGCCATAAGGAAAGAATATAAATGTAAAGAAAGAAAATATGAGAGAAAAAAAGGAATCAGAAAAAAATGAAAATCCTAGCCTTGAGAGCTAAATCTGAGATTTCCCATTCTCCTGAAAAGAACCTGCAGGCTTAATGCAATCAAGCCATACAATCAGTTTAGTCATCTTCAAGTTCTTCTATGCCAGTAAAATCATCTTCAAATACTTCTTTCACACTTATTTCTTCTTCAAATTCATCTATTTCTATGAGGCCAAAGAGGATGAGATTTATTTCTCAGCTTCCAAGTGGTTTTGAAAGTTATTTGGAACCTGTCTATGATCCCCCAAGGGATGTTAATTGTTGTTACTATGCTGTGGCTCATCAGGTTGGGTGAAGATTCTCAGATGTCAGAAATAAATGAAAATTGGAATTGAAAATAAATAAGGCATTTTATCAAGTTCTTTGGAAGAAATTTGGTGATACCTTGGCTTTTTATCAAGCTCTAGAAAGAATTGATTCTGATGGTGTAAAGTTTTCCAAAAATTGTTGGATTATTTTCCACATTTGTTCCATGTGCTTACCAATTTTTATAAATTCCCAATATTCTGGATCTCCAAGGCACAATCATTAACATTTTCCCCTTTTTATTGTGCTTTAAAATCAAAAACCCCTGTTTTGGTTTCTTTTGTGGATGAATTTCAATGATTAAACTTGAAAAGGAGTAAAGAGGGAGGTTTCTTCAAGAAAGATTATCCAAGTTCATATTTTGATAAACTTTGAAAAGGACATAGGTACAGGGGGCTTGTTAAGAACTGGTAAATATTATATCAGAAGTGCTTGGATCTGTGGAAAAAATAACATCCCCCATTAAAGCATGATGTTATGAAATTTTTTTTGAAGGCTTTTATATTTTTATTTTGAAATATTTCAATTTTACTTGTGAAATAGATTTTTTCAGTATTTTTTTCATTTTTTTGGGTGCTTGGTAGAAAGGTATTTACTTTCAATCACAAATCTTGAATTTTGAAAGAAGTATATTTGTCATATTTTTCATAATCATTCATGCAATTCATGATATTTTTGTTCAATTTTTTCAAGATATTTTAATCTCAAGATGAAATGAGCATGTTTAGCTTTTTTATTTTTGGAACAGAGTTATTTATGTTTCACCAGAAATATTCCATTTTCTGTAAAAAAATAAAAAAAATAATCATTTTCCTTATTTTTTGTAAATTTGATGAACTTTTTAAAAAATCCAAGGTTACATTTGAATTGCTTGCAAAGAAATCAATATTTATAGAATTGTTGAAAATTGAATTTACTCAGTAGGTGTTCATGTTTGGATTATCCAAAGAGGTCTACCCCAGAAAGACTGCACAGTGGGTCCAGGGGCCTTAATTTGACCCTCCAGTAAATTGATCAATCTTTAAAGGCATTTGGGAGAACCCTGGATACTCCTCCAAACCTTAAAAAGGCTGCACACCTTCTTAGGGTGGGAAAAAATTCCAATTGTTGTGATTATAGTAAACAAATTACTACAATCATTCAAATGATTCCCTTCAAAGGCTTCATTCCATCCTGGGGTGGGAAATTGCAGAAACAATTCATTTTTTCATGATTTTAGAAAAAAAACTTCTAAAATTATGCCAATTTTGAAAATTTGTGTTATTTTGGTAATTTATTTGGAATGAAATTAGCCTTCCCAGTCACAACTGCCCCTGGAATGCAAGGAGCTGAAGGCACAGGTACTACTACTCATATAAATCAAGGATGATTTATTTGGATTTCAATAAGATGGATACAGAGGAGTACAAGTGATTAATAAATGGAAGGATGGGAAGATAAGTCCAGGAGAAATTTTTTGAAGGAGGATTTGTTGAATTATATAAGAGTAACACCCGGAAGGGACAAGGTGATATGAGTTAAGCAGGTTGAGTGAAGAATTTCTTGTGCTGAGATGAAACCTTCTGGAAGAGGGAAGAACCAGTAAGAAGTAGTATACTAATTCCTTAGGTGTAATTAGCCCAGGAGGGAAGGAGAGGCTAGTATATGTGAGAGCAGAGAAGGAGGCCTTGAGGGATGAGTTGCTGGTTATGCAGGTTGGAGTTTCCATGGTATTAAATGTTGACTGATTGGGATGAAGGCTGTAGTTGAGTGATTGGGTGATGGGCCTGTCCAGGAAACTTTTAAATGTACTGATCTGGAGTCCTGGGATTATGGGCTGAACAGACTGTGGAGAGTATGTAATATGTATATAATAAGTTTAATATGTACTAACTCATAAACCAATTGGGTTGAGGAGAGATGGAGGCTTCACCAAGCCATAGAGAAGAGGGGGAGAGATCCTGGGAAGGTTGAATGAATCAAATGACACAGTGGTGAGGTTTAAATAAACATAGAACTTTTGAAATACAGGGAGAGGATAAACCTGGTAGAAGAAGATGGATACTGCAAGAGCTGCAGGATGACTATCCAGTGGAAGGTACAGGATTAAGTGAAGTTGGGTTTGATATGAGGGCAAATCTGATGAAGAGGTTGGATTGTTTTAGTTGAAAGAGTGTCAGAGCTGTGGTTATTGCAGTAACCCCCTGAAAGGTAAGGTGCAGCTCCTGATTCCCAGAAAATGATTTGCTGGAGGTGAAGATTGAGTTCTTTTGTAATTGCTGATTAGAAGCTAGGAAGCTTTGAAGCCAAATTTGAGTAGCTTGAAGAAGGTGCAGGATTACCCATGTTTTGGGGCTTGAGGTCTGACCATTACAATGTGGATTCAGAAGGCTGAAGTTGGAGTTCTGAAGTTTTGAGTTTAAATTTCGAGGTTTGGAGCTTGAAGTTAAGTTTTACAAGTTCAATGTTTTAAGCTCAACAATCTTGATTTTTGAAGTTCAAAAAGTTAGAAATTTGAAGTTTGACAAGTTTGAAGTTTGAAGTTTGAAAATTTTTACATTTGAAGTTCAGAAATTTTGACTTTGAATTTTTCAAAGTTCAACTTTTAAAGTCCAAAAAGTTTGATATTTAAAGTTTGAAAAGTTTGAAATTCATTGAAGAGGGACTGAGAAGGGTTCTTCCTTGGACTAGTGCAATGAATAGATTGCTCCTGAAGATTTTGGTGGAAGTATATGGAATTGGGAAAAGATAGAGAGAGGGAGGAATATATAGGAAGGGAAGTAAAGAAAGAGGAATGAAGAAATAAAGGAGAGCCTTCTGGAGGTGACAAATGTTGGCATGGAAGATAAAGAAAGGGGGAAAGAGGAGAACCTGGAAGATTATTGAAGAGGTTGGAATTATTTGAGCTGAATTCTTATTGGAATATTCTGGTGTATTGAAAACTGCTTTGAAGTGCTGATGCTGATGAAGATCCAGAAGTGAAGTTGAGGTTTTTCCAGGAATTTTTGGAGAAAATTATTAAATTTAGAAAGGGATTTGAATTTGCTTGGTTTGAGGATTTTTGGGTTTGAAGGAAGAAGGAAGAGAAGGGATGGAAAAGAAAGTGATAGATGAAATGGAGTATATCTTTAATTTTGAAGTTTTTTATTATATGATATGTGGGATGGAAGGGATTATTTGGAATGTGTGTGATAGGAAGTAAAATATTTTATTTCTTATTTATATTCTATTTTCTTTTCTTTTTGATTTGATTTTGAAGATAATTTATGGGGAGGAGTTTATTTTGTATGATTATGGAATATTTGTATGAATTTTCTTTTGATGGAAGATAAATGGGTTGAATTGTGATTGGAATTTGGATTGGTAAGGGGATATTTGGATGAGTAAGGTTTGGCATGATGGATGGAATTGGATTGATGAAGAAGGTAAGTGCAGTTAAGATGAATTTGTATGTTGGTTCCCAGAAGGTTTGTGAGTTTGAGGATTGATGAATGGATGAGTTGATTGGGTTTTTGGATTTTGAAGTATGAGTAACTGATTTTTCCAAAATAAGAAATGGTTCCTAACCAAAGCTCAAACAGCTATGTTGGAAGGTCTTTCAGTTGTAAAAAAAGTAAGTTTTCCCCATCTGGAAACATGCTGTCCCAAAATGACAGGAGGCTGGGTGAATTCAATGAAGAAATTCCAAGAGCTTTAAGTAAGTTGAAACAAGAAAGGAGTTCTGTATAATATCCTTTTCTTCTGATGAGAGCTTTGGAATCCATGGAAATAATTATAAGGAAGAAATATCACTTATTAAATCAAAAAGCCTGTGATGCTTAATAGGTAAGCACCCCAAGATCAATGTAAGTGAGGATGGTAGAACCTAAAAAGACATTCAGTGAAAGTTTTTGGAGGAATTTGGTGAAGTTTCTCCTTTGTAACAGCATCAGCTTTGCAAAAATAAACACATAACTATAAACCACTATCCTTATTCTTGAAAGAAAAATGGACAGGTGCTTCAGTGCTTGAAGTTCTAGGGCTAGATGAAATCTTTCTCTACATTCTCTGCTATGTAGGCTTGGAGGGTTGAATTTTCATTTTGAGGTAGTGAATAGACAAGCCCAACTGGATGTATGAGGCCTTCCAGTCCAATTTTTTTGTTGTAATTGTGGTGTGAAGAGAGTTGGTCTGCCTAAACCTTGGAGAAAAACAACTAGGAATGAATGGTAATTAGCAGTAACTTTCTTTAACAAAATTTCTGATTATTCAGGAAATTCATCAGTAACAAAGAGAAACATCAGAAGAATTAAAAAAATTGATATGCAAGGTTCGAAAGGTTAAAACTTGTATTTCAAATTCTAGGACCAGCAGAGTCTTAGACAAGAAAGAAAAGACAACAAATTTAAGAAAACAAACTAGGACAATCTGAGATGATGGAGAGAGTATCTTACCGGTGGGACGGGTCTGTTAGTGAGAAAATGAAAGGTGGGACACAATGGTAGATAACAAGGAAGATAGAAGAACGGAGAAGGACTGGAGTGAGGAATCAAAGGAGAGTGAGGGTGAATACAAGTTGCGGAGGAATGATTGAAAGAGAGACAGGTTGTCTCACAGCTAGACAGAACTTGAGTTTGAGAGCCGTCAAGACAGGACCGGGTTTTGAGGGGATAAGTGCAGGATGGTTGAGGCGAGACGTGGTCGATGTTGAGACTTTGGGAAAAGAATCAAGAGTGAGGTGAGACTGAAGAAGAGGGTGGAAGAGGGCAGGAATGAGGAGGAATTGAGGAATTTAGAGAAGGGGTTGAGGAATAGAAAAGGGATGAGGAACGATGAAGGAACAATCCGTGGGGAAAAGAATTGTTGGTAGGAGGAAGGGGTCCCCCGAGGGACTGATCAGGAATTGAGCGGGGCTGAGTGAGACTTGGGAGCATTGCCCAGATTTGAAGTGATGGCACCGGGAAATGTGAGGATTAGAACTCAGAGTGAGCGCGCGGCTCCCAACTCAACAAGGATGAATCCAATATATCTTCCTCATGTGAAAAATAAAGGATCAATGAATATCATATAAATCTGAAAGAGGGTTGAACTGAAAGGGAATTGGAGGTTGTTTTGGGAAAAAATGAAAATGGTTATGAAGTGAGGGGGATTGCTTTGGAATGCAGTTCCAAAGGCAGCTTTGAGGAAATGATAGATGTAGACAGTGTAGCCAGGTTGAGTTCAACAGGATTGGAGGAAAGGTCAGTGGTTAGTTGGTGTCTGGAGGTGATGAGCACCATCTTCCAATGTGCCTCTGGATTCCAGTGATGAAGATATTCAAGTCCCAGGGTGATGTATTCAGGTAATTGCAAAATGACTTGAAAGATTTCCTATTCAAAGCTAGGAAAGGAAGAAATTGAAACCATTTGGGATGTTGATTCACTGAGCTGAAATTGAAAAGATGAATATGTTTTCCCAGAGGAGAGGGCTGTAAGTTATGGATACTTTGCAACATGGAACTCACCATTACTGATTGATTTGAAGCTGAATCAAAAAAAACAATATGGATAATCCTTGACAGAAGAAAAAGAGAATTTGCGAGCCTAATCTTGTTTTGGCTTTGGGGTAGCACTGGGAGGTGCTGGAGTAGGAAAAGAAGAAGATGAGTTGAAGGGTTTTGTTCTACAGTCCTCTGTCTTGTTTTTACCACCACACTATAAGCATAAGCCTTCCCTCTCTCTTCTTTCCTTTTCACCTGCCATGAGTTTTCCAGCTGGACCAAGTTCTAAAGAGGGTCTGCTAAATGATGAAGTTGAATTTGACTTTTCTAGTGACTGTCTTGCAGTTAGCAATTTGGTTGGTAGAGTATTTGATAATAAAAGGGAATTTAAAAAATGATTGATTGACAAATTTTTATTATGAATGAATGTGTGTGTCTATATGGACAGTAAAATGGAAACACCAATGTGGGATGAGAGGCTCATTTTATGGTGGAGATGCCTCTCATCAAAGTACAAGGGAAATATGACTCTGATGGTAAATAAAAATTAAAGGACATTTAATAAAAGGGGATTAAAGCAATCTTTCTTTCTTCCTCTTTACTTTAATATTACTATGCTTTATTATTTTTCTTGGAGAGAAAAAAGGAACTGCTATGGACTTGAAATGCTCAAGATCATTTACCAAGCAGTTATCCTTATTCCAAGACCACCTGGAATTCCCCTGCCTTTTTCTTGGTGTTACAGCTGGAGTAGCGGTGAACCTGAAGACCTCAGGTGTTTCTGTTTTACTTTGGCTTTTCATTTCTTGGTATGGTTTATCAGCATTTACTTGGTCCATTTCATTCTTAATCAATGGGTTAATTTCATCTATTCTTATTCTTTGATTTTATTCATTGGAGCTATCATCCTGCTCCTCTGCTTGTGTCACCATACTGAGAATGAGTCTCTGTGACATTCTTGTGTTGTGTTTCACAGAAATTAAATCTTTAATAACTTCCATATTATCAAAAATATTTATATAATTCTTTTTTCCATCATGATACAAATTTCCTTCTCTTTCCTTTGTTAATGTATTCAGATTTATATAAGCAATATTTGCACATGTATTTAACTCTAAAGTGATTACATCCTCAAGACCCCCCTTTAATCTTGTAGGGGGAAGGAAATTCATATCTATGTAAAACTTTATATGTTTGGTTTTATCCAATGCCTTATTCATTATTTCTGCAGTCATATCTGCAGTTGGAACATATTTTAATTCTACTTCCTTATACTTTACTTCTTCCCTTATGTAATTTTAATTAATATCACTTTGTTTTGTTCTAAAGTGAAAAACTAGATTACTTGCCAAATTTATGGAACCTTGATTATCAGAATAGATTAGCGCATAATATTGATGCTTATAAGCGTCTTCTAGTATTTTTCTTTTCCATTTTGCCTCCTAAGCTACAGACAGATAAGCTCTGTATTCAGCTTCAGTTGATGATACACTTATTGCTGCTATCTTATCTTATCTCCAACAAATCAATCTATTGCCAAGAAAATAGGTAAAACCACTCGTTGACTGTTATAAATAATCTTCTGTTCAACTTGGGTCAGAATAACCAGCAAAATTAAAATCATCTCCAACAGGGGACTCAAGACCTAATATTTGAGTTCCTTTCAAATATCTAACACATCTTTTAATGCATTCCAATGTTGAATTCCATGATTCTCCAAGTTTTGTGGCAGTATCCGTACAGAATACTTTATGTCTGTTCTTGTAAATTGAGACAAATAATTCAAATATCCTACAGCTGATCTGTATTACAGACCTTATTTCTTAAATTCTTCAATTTCCTCATCAGTAGCTTTCTCCAACTTCACATTTTATTGTAGTGGTGTTCCAAAACCTTTGCATCTCCCATATTGTACTTCTTGATCAATCCTTTAACATAATGTTCTTGGTCTACTCTGATGGAACCATGTGGTCTATTGTTATCTTCATTGCTAAAACATTTTGAGTCTTTCCCAAGTCCTTAATTTTGAAATCCTTCTTGATCTCATTCAATAATTCTTCTTTCTTTGGCCCAATGACTATGATTTCATCTACCCACACAAATAAAAATTTGCCATTTATTAATAAATAAACATGTTTCTGCTTCACTTGTTTGAAAACCCTTTTAATTTAAACACTTGGAAATGGTGTTATACCAAGATCTTGCTGCTTTCTTCAGGCCATATAATGACTTCTTGAGTTCAAGTGAATAATCAATATTACCCCCCCTCAAGTAGAAATCTATATGATTAATTCTAAATGCTTCAGGATTTGTCTCAACAAGCCATTCCTTGAAAACTTCTGGTATTGTCATATAGACTGTCTCATCTTCTTCTAAACCAGCATTCAAGTATTCTGTGAAAAAATATTCTTTTCTTGTATCCTCACCTCTGTGAGCTTCTAATGCAAATAAATATCTTAAATTTCATAATGTTCCAGTTGGGGAGAAGGTTTCCTGATAATAAATTCCTTCTTTCTGTTTAAATCCTTGATCTAAACACCTAGCTTTGTATCTTTGTAGCTTTCCCAACTCATTTAAATTCTTGGTTAATACCCATCTAGTTCCAACTAGTTTTTTTTCTTTCTCAACCTCTTCTCTTCTTATGAATTCAAAAAATTGTTTATTTTATAATGATTATAAGTATTCAAATATGGAATGCTTCCACATTTTCCTTTTTGGAAAGTTCATAGCTTGCTTAAAGCTATTTGTAACTAAATTGTTTTCCATCTAAAAAGATGCTTTAAATGCCATTATCTCTTGTTCTCCTTGAACAACTTCTTCAATGTTATTAACAACTGCACAATTTCCTTCCATTCAACATATTTGTCAGTCTTTCTCTTCTTCCTCTGAATCTTCTTCACCACTTCTTTGACTAAATATCTCTCTTCTTATTTATCAATCTCTTCTTGATCTTTATGAACATTGTTGTTTTCTTCTGATTTTCCAATATCCTCTGACCCCTTATGCACATTGCTTACTTCTTCTGAATTGGTTTTGTTCAAGTGTTCAATTGGGGGTTGAACAAAATAATCATGGTTTTTCTTTAAGGGAAACAATTCTTCTTCAAATCTAACATCCCTTTTCCTAATTATCTTCCTGTATTTGAATTCATACAGTCTATAGCAGTTACTCATATAATCATAACCTACTAAAACTCCTTTTCCACACCTGGCATCCAATTCACCAGATTTCCCATAATATTTCACACTGCCACCACAGAAAAATGGACGCCACCTGTATGCAGGTGGCATTTCTGTATCCCATTGATATCTCAGGGTTATGTGATGCTGTATCTCATCATTAAATTTCAGCAGGTGGTGAAATATTGTGACTAGAGATCAGCATTTGCTGAACTTCTAGCTCATTAGTTAATAATAGATTGTCAACGGAAAGCTAGATATGAGCAAAGCTGTTGCTTCACAAGTAGTCCACATATCATCCACAAATTACTGCAGTTGATGTTTGGGAATTCCTTCAAAGTGAAATTCGAAAATTCCAGAAGAGGCTGATTGTTTCCAGACTGGAATTTCCATTAACTGGTCAAAAACTGGGTAAGTCCTCTTATTCACAGCCCAAAATAAAATGCATAAACATTTATTTAGGATAATACTAACACACATGCTCCTAGAAATGTAAAAATCTTTCCTTATATAAATGAGCCATTGATGGCTTCTTTTCTGTTGGTTTCTTATTCAATAGCCTATTTTGGTGTAATTTTATTTTTTATACTTCTACTTTTTATCAGGGAAAATACAGAAAGCCAAGCCAAAATTGTTTGTTCAAATTTCAAAAAATGAAGAATATTTGAAATGGAAGATGACCAAAGACCAAGGGAGTAATGAAAGGAAAAAGAACAAAAGAAGGAAGAAAAAAAGTCAACATCCTCACTTAGATGTGTTGATTACCATCCCTGGTCTGCACATAAGGGCAGCTTATTTTGTTTTTTGAGGGAGAATGTCAAAACCAAGGCCAGAGGCAGGCTTCTTTTTGCAATGTAGAAAAGCCAGAGACATAGATGAAATTTATAAAAATAGAAAAATGCATTGAACTAGTTCTGGCCTGAGCAGAAGGGAATCCATTTTGGAAGAAAAGGAAGAAATGAATTTAGTGGGAATTGGGCTAGTCACAAAGGCATGCAATAAACAACTGCAGATGTGTTGACTACCAGCCCTGGTTACAGAAAAAAGTGTCACTCAATCACAAATTGATTTATGAAAATTAAGCCATGAGAGGACATGTCTTTACCACAGGAAAAAGGTCAAATTAGGGCATATCAGGGTTAAGCAAACCTGCCATTTTTTAATAGTGGGTTTCAACCCAAATCCACCACTTCAAACCCACCATTAAAAATCCAAAAAAATACCCTTATTTCCCATCAGACCTGTCAGAGTCACCTGAAAATAAATCGGTTTTTTCAAATAAAGTATCTAAAGGGTTTCACCAACTCAACCCATCATTTCACATCATCACCCCTGGTTTCAACCTCCATTCCTATCCTGTTTGCTTCATCACTCTACTTTAATGCTCACAAAGCTTCATCACCCTCATCAAATTATTGCTTCCATCACATCCATGCTCTCATCACTTCATCCCCACTTTCATCACATCCCTTCATCACTTCATTGCTTCCTAACAGTGGAGGCACTCAAGGAGATTGCTCCATTACTGGGCTTGTAAATATATTTGATTTATTGATTGGATAAAACTTTCAAAAATGAAAAAAAAAATAGAAACAATAGAAACAACATCAACCATATCGGGCCTTCTTTCCCAAAATTCTTTCATCAATTTTTGGAGTACTACAATGTTGGAGTTTTAAAGATACATTGGCTAGTTTTTTATTAATTTGGAATGAGCAGCCAAAGTGAGTGTGGGTTGAAGAGGTTTTTAAACTTGGAGGAGGAAATGTAGTCTGATGATTGAAAAATTGAGTCTGCCAAAGAATTTCAATAATTCCCTCAGCTTTTGAAAAGTCAACAATACAACCAAGTTTTGGAAAAGATAAACCATGACCCAAATCATTGCAGGGAGGAAGGATAGGCTGTCCTGTAGATCTGTTGATGTATGAAAATATCCCATATGTAAACCCATTCAAGTCATTCTTATCAGTATGGAGCTTGTTTGAGAAGTCATCAAATGTCACAACCACATTCAAAAAAATGCAGAAATCTTGCTCCTTTTCCATCCACTCAGATGAAGACCAGTTTGGGATTAGATATTTGTCTGAAACTTTCTTGTTTTGAGCATGAGCTGAAGTACATAGTGATTGGATCCTTCCAAAGAAAAATTTGTTGTGAGCAGGGAGACGGTCCCACAGTTCATCATCCTTCTTGATGGTCTTTTCATTCAAACCTGGTTTGCGAGAATAGACCCCTATTTTTGAATTGAAGTCAACATCAATAAATTTTTTGAATTTCCTGACAAAACCTGACATAAACAATTGGACAAACCTGCAGAGGCACCCCTTTCACTTCCAGCACAAAAACCAACGGCATGCATGGAGCCAGTCAAGGCTGCTGTGTTTGTCTTGCTGAGTGAATGGCGGTTACTTGCCATCTGGTACAAGTCCGAGACAATGTTGCACAAAGTATCAATTTGTGGAGTGCTTTTGGCGGCCTTCAAACTGTGGTATTTAAGAATGAAGTAGGGCTGAAACTGGCGGTTTGTGACAGCATTAACCAGCATGTGAGGGCACATGCGCAGTAAGACAACATGATTGGGTGCAAGATTTTCCCACAGTGTCACAAAGTATGTAGGCTCATCACATTCTTGTACAAACTGTCTCCTGGAACGGTTGAACTTTTTGTTACTTGCAGATGTTGAAGTAACATTTGAGTTCAATAGCCTGTGTCTCTTTCCTACTACAAGAGGCTCCAATGCATGTTGTTTCTCCTTGGCATCCCCTGAAACGCCAAGCTGATCACAACTACAAACCATGTTTCAGGATGACACCCAGGAATCACAATATGAATCAAAAACCAAAAGAAAAATAATGCAGAATCAAAAGTTCAATTAGTAATTTTATTGTTGAACAATATTGAGGAATAAATTTAAATCCCATACCCATTTTTACCAAACATGCCTTCATTCAATTCCTCATTCAATTCCATCAAGATTGATATCTAAAAGACTGATATCTAAAAACAATAAATACCCTCTTTTTTAAAACAAAAAAAAAACAAAGAAGGTTACTTACCAATGGGGTTGTGGTTGTGGTGGATGAGGTGGGTGGTGGTGGTGGGTGGTGGTGGGTGGTGGTGGGTGTTGGTGGGTGTTGGTGGGTGTTGGTGGGTGGTGGTGGGTGTTGGTGGGTGGGTGAGGTGGTTCACCTCATAGTAGGACAGACCCCCAAATTGGAGCTGACAGACCCCAAGTGGGGTGCAGGTGTCTAAATCACTCACTAGGTGGGGAGGGGATTTGAAATCCCCCCCACCAAGCCACTCCCTCCCCCCTTGATTGCTCTCTATGTGGGGAGAGGATTTGAAATCCCCCCCTCCCTCCCCCCTTGATCTCCCCCCTGCTTGGTCACTAGGTGGGGAGCGGATTTGAAATCCCCCCCTCCCTCCCCCCTTGATCTCCCCCCTTGCTCGGTCACTAGGTGGGGGGCGGATTTGAAATCCCCCCCCTCCCTCCCCCCTTGATCTCCCCCTTTTCTCAGTCACTAGGTGGGGAGCGGATTTGAAATCCCCCCCCCCTCCATCCCCCCTTGATCTCCCCCCTTGATCTCCCCCCTTGATCTCCCCCCTTGATCTCCCCCCTTGCTTTCTTGCTAGGTGGGGAGCGGATTTGAAATCCACCCCCCCTCCCAGCCTCCTCAATGCTGCCCTTGGCAGGGGGGTGATCAAGTCCCCCCCCACCGCGAGCCCCTCCGCCCCCCCCCCTTTGCCACTTGCTTGGTTGGGGGGTGATAAAATCCCCCCACCGCCAGCCCCTCCGGCCCCCCCCTTTTTGCCGCTTGCTCAGTTGGGGGGTGATGAAATCCCCCCACCAGGCTGGCCCTTCCTCTTGGCCGCTTGCTTGGTCGGGGGGTGATGAAGTCCCCCCACCGCAAGCCCCTCCGGCTCCCCCCTTTTGGCCGCTTGCTTGGTTGGGGGGTGATGAAATCCCCCCACCGGGCTGGCCCTTCCTCTTGGCTGCTTGCTTGGTTGGGGGGTGATGAAATCCCCCCACCGCAAGCCCCTCCGCCCCCCCCCCTTTTGGCTGCTCGCTTGGTTGGGGGGTGATGAAATCCCCCCACCGGGCTGGCCCTTCCTCTTGGCCCCTTGCTTGGTTGGGGGGTGATGAAATCCCCCCACCGCGAGCCCCTCTGGCCCCCCCCTTTTTGCCGCTTGCTTGGTTGGGGGGTGATGAAATCCCCCCACCAGGCTGCCCCCCCCTTTGACGCTTGCTTGGTTGGGGGGTGATGAATCCCCCCAGCAAGCCAGGCCCTCCCTCGCGAGCCTGCCTGCTTGCTTGCTTGCTCACAAAAAAAAAAGACTAAAAAAACTAAAAGAAAAAAACAAAAAAAAAAAAAAAAGTGAAAAAAAGCAAAAGCAAAGCAAAAAAAAAAAACAAAAAAGAAAAAATTGATGGAAAATAAACCAAAGAAAAAACAGAAAAAAAAAACAGAAAAAAACCAAAAAAAAAAACCAAAAAAAAACCAAAAAAAAACCAAAAAAAAAAAACCAAAAAAAAAAACCAAAAAAAAAAAAACAGAGAACAAAAAAAAACCACAAAAAACCAAAAAAAAATCCACAAAAAACAAAAAACAAAAAAAAAAACAACAAAAAAAAAAAAAAAAAAGGAAACCAAAAAAAAATCCAGAAAAAAAAACAAAAAAACAAAAACAAAAAACAAAAGAAAGCCCAAAAAAATCCAGAAAAAAAAACCACAAAAAAACAAAAAAAAAAAACAAAAGGAAATCCAAAAAAAAAAAAAACGAAAGGAAACCCAAAAAAATAAACAAGAAAAACAAGAAAGAAACAGAAAGAAACCAAAAAAAACCAAAAAAAAATGGAAAGAAGCAAAAAAAAAAAAAAAAAAAAAAACAAAGAAAAACCAAAAAAAAAAACAGGAAAAAAACCAAAAAGAAAAAAAGAAAAAAGCAAAAAAAAAACAGAACTCTTCCATTGATGGCTTGAATGTGAAAAATCATAGGGTATATAAATAAATGAACCCCAGTTCAAATAAAAAAAAGAAACATACTTTTGAACAAGATCTTTACTCACAGGGCTGGTAATTTCTTGTAGTGGCTTACTTGTGGGGTTTCTTCTGTTCATAGATTGGAAAATGTTTGGTCACTGATTTTTTGGAATTTTGGTATCAATGACACTTGACCAGTGATGTTTTGAAGTTTGATGATAATCATGTATTTCATTTGAATATTAATGATATTAATAAAACCCCATGATTGTAATTGATATCTTTACATCAGGAAATTTTAAAACACCACATTAAGCAAGGAAATATCCCATGCAAAGAGTTTGTTTTCTTCACCACAACAACAGATTTCATGACTACAAATATTCATTTTTCATAATTTTTTTATAAAGAATTTATTCAATAATCTGGGAGTGTGGAAACACCAATTCATTGCATCATGACTTCTTCAAATTGAGATTGGCACATTTTCAATTTCAGAAAAACCAAACCCTCATGCAAAAGTATCACATCTCCTCTTTATCCAACTTATCATTTGATGATCCTCTTGGGACCAGCTCTGATAAAATAAATGCAAACTGCATCCACATATTGCTTGACTAAAATGCAACAGTACCTGGCCAGAATGTACCAAATTGGATTGTCTTTGCAGCTTCCAGGGCACCTAACTAGTCCCTCATCAAGTCTTTTACAGTACATTCTTGTGCCTTCATCATCATGGATCTCACAAGGTTCCAAAACCATCTGCTTTTCTTGTAGCCCAATGTATTCAAAAATTTTTTCACAGAAGTAAACTACCAGCAAAGGAGGATAGATTCTTTTTGTGTCTTCCTTGTTCCACCTTTGATCTGAATGAAAAATTGATCCAAATTACAGGCATCCAGATCAATGGTGGGCCAAGGAAAACACAAAAACGATCAATCTGCCTTTGCTGGTAGTTTACTTCTGTGAAAAAATGTCTGAATACATTGGGCTACAAGAAAAACAGATGGTATTGGAACCTTGGGAGATACATGATGATGAAGGCACAAGAATTTACCATCAAAGACTTGATGAGGAACTACAATCCAATTTGGTGAATTCTGGCCAGGTACTGTTGCATTTTAGCCAAGCAATATGTAGATGCAATTTTCATGTATATTATCACAGCTGGTTCCAAGAGGATCATCAAATGACAAGTTGGAGAAAGAGGAGATGTGATACTTTTGCATGAGGGTTTGGTTTTTCTGAAATTGAACATGTGCCATATTGCTGAAAGGGGTGGGATGGAATGGGGGAAAATTGCTTTAGGGGAGAAAGAGGACCTGTTTAAGTAGTTCTTGATGGATGCTTCAGCCAGGTGGTTGAGTAGTGGGTTGTGGCAAAAAATCTGTGGCATTTTGAATATGCAATTAATCTAAAAGTGCTGAGTGGTGGGTTAGGGCTTTGGACAGTCCAAATCAAAAGTTGACCTTGAGGAATCCAATCTTGCTGCTCAGCTAAAATTATTGTAACTGGGGCTTCCAGTATTGAAAACTATTTGACAATCACTCTTTTTCAGAAATTTTGATTATGAAGTATGATGCAAATCAAAATTAGCCAAATTTCATCATCATGTCATAAAAAAAACAGATTGTACCCCAGGATCTTCCTTTGAAAAGCAGCCAAAGCAGTGTGATGGATTTTTATTCATACATTAATTATACATTATTCCCAAGACCAACAAAGTTCAAGATCAAAGAGTCAAAAGAAAAAGTTTAATTCCTATGCAAATAATAATTATGATCAGCAATATGGAGTACTTTATTTTTTTTAGCTTTGGTATAATGTATAGTACAATCCTGAATGCTTCTACAAATTTTAAGGGTTTTAAAATTGATTTGTAAAGACATGGCAAGATGGGTATACAAAACATTTTCTACAGGAGGAAGTGTACAGTGCCAATACTTTTTTGATTGCCAGAGTAACTTAACAATTCCTTTTTGAGTAGAGAAATTGATCCCAACCCCTTAGTCGGGTATGACAAAATGCCCATAATGAACATTGTAGCCCTTGGAGGGAGTAGCAAGTGATCCACATGCTTTCTTCTGTGGTACAAATAAAGCAAAGGCAAAGTTGGATATATCATTTTCATCAATAGGGGGCAAATTGCAGAAGCCATCAGAGGTAAAGGTGAGGTGAGGTGAACAGGAGCTGGTCCCAAGAGGATCATCAAATGATAAGTTGGAGAAAGATTGGATGTGATACTTTTGCATGAGGGTTTGGTTTTTCTTAAAAGGAACATGTGCCATATTGCTGAAGAATCCTCCAAGTATACTAGAAGCCCTTTCAGAGTAAGACATAAGTTCATCATACTGGCATTTGGCAGTAGCAGTCTTCAGGTCCTTGATGTATTGGCCGATCATTTGAGCTGTTAACATGGCCTTTCTCCATCCAATTGCCCACATTTTTCCTGCCCATGATCTAGATGGTGAGCCCACTGGGTTTACAAATTTCTTGCATTGGTACAGGAACCAAGCAAGAAAGTCAATATCATCAGACTCCTGAGGTGATAGGTCCTGGATTGGGATAAATTTGATATAGGAAATAATATCATTCTTCTCCTTATCCATCAGGAGCACTTGACCATGATCAACCAGTTGAAAGTTGGATTCAACAAAGGCATGCGCCTCTTGAAACTCTTCATTTTTTGGCTTTTTGGGATTTTCAGGATCAATCTTGGGATATAGCTTGCATTTGTTATAGGACCTGTAGCTCCACAGAATTTTGGGTTGCTGTGCCTTGTCCTTGTTACCTGTGATGTTTTGGGTAAAGAAAAGATCCCTGTTCAATTTTTACTGAGCTGGTTTTCCTCCAGCAATCTTATGATTGCAATATGCTTTTGTCCTGGTGAATGGTGAAAGTAACAACATTAATAATTGAGTGGTATGCAGTTCATATTCAACAGGGGACATATCCATAGCATATTGAATCATAGAATTGCCAAAAGAGAAGTACAGTGAAAAATTGGGAAGGGATTGGGAAAATGTCAGCTTGGTGAATCAACATAAAGGATAATAACAAGGAAAAAACTATACGCTTTAGTCTTGTTCCTGGCCATGAAAATATTGATTTGGATGGTAGCAATTCACAGGGAAGAGTACTTGGTATGCTTGGGGGGAAATATGATGATCTTTAAATGGATGGAAGAGATGGAATTCGTGGATATAAAGAGCGGAAGTGGGAGTTGAAGTCAAGGGGTGTGGTGGGATGGGATGGGGGGAAATTGCTTGAGGGGAGAAAGAGGTCCTATTTAAGTAGTTCTTGATGGATGCTTCAGCAAGGTGGTTTAGTAGTGGGTGGGGGCAAACAATCTGTGGCATTTTGAATATTCAATTGATCTCAAAGTGCTGAGTGGTGGGTAAGGGCTTAAGACAGTCTGAATCCAAAAGTCAACCTTGAGGAATCCAATCTCACTGCTCACGGGAAATTTTTGTGACTGGGGCTTGCAGTATTGAAAACTATGGGACAATCACTCTTTTGAAACGTTGAATTATGAATTATCATGCAAATAAAAATTTTAAGAAATGTGGCAGATGAAAAATACAGCTAAAATTATGAAAAGAATATTCAAATCACTTGCAAGATGACAAAGTAAAGCTAGAGAAACTCAGAGAAGAAATGACAGCACTCATATTAACCATTTGATCTGGGTAACTCAGAGATTGGAGGGGGTTCTAGGCTGAAAGGAATGTTGGAACAGGAATTTTTGTTCATGTGGTTCATGTAGTCATGAGCAATAGCCTTGGCTAGATCATGCCAGGTGGGTAATTTCAATTTTCCAGTATCTTCAGGGTTCTCAGATATACTGAGCATGATGGATTGAATGTAGATTTGAAGGTGAGCCCATATGGGTTCCTTGGCTGAAGGTCTTCCATCTGAGAGAGACTGAATTTTTTGAATTAAAAAGATGAGTTCATGACAATCACATGAAGAAGCAATCCTTCTGTCTCTTGAAGCAATGAAGATCCCCCAGATGCCAGCAAGAAGGTAGAAGACAAAAGGGAGGAAATTGTGGCGGCATTCTAGTTGAGTCAATTCAGTGCAACATTTTTCATTCGAAAACTCTGAGACAGTGAGGGAAGAGTGGCCAACAGTGGATGCTGGAGGGTCTTTGTGCTTGTGCTATTTTTTCTTACCGGTGGAGGGCTCCTTTGGGTCTTTCTGGGAATGAGCCTGAAGTAAGGTGAAGCTGATCATGATATCAATAATGATGCTGCGTAGCTCTTGAAGACAGTCCCTTGGCTCAATGGGCATAGCCTCTGACTGATTGGTGGGCATAGCCTCTGAATGATTGGTTTTGGGCTCATTTTCTAGAACCATGTGATGCTCTATTGAGCAGGGCTGCAGTGAATTTGGAAATGTCTTGATGCTTTGGAGCCACATAACCATTTGTAGGTTTGCCTTGACATTGGAGACTGGAGATGTGAGAGGATGGGGAGGCTGTGCACACAGTTCATTGGCAACTGTTTGAACTGAGAAAGCCACTGTCTTGGCCCATTTATTGATTGCTTTCCCAGTGGGATGGTCCAAGGCATGAAGAAAGCGCACCAGATTGGATTCTAGATGAGAAGTTTTCTGATCTAGGGTGGGGGTGCACCAGTGCAACAAGAATGGCTGTTCTGCAGGCGGTTGAGGGCAGGAAAATTGATGATTTCTGGTGCCCACCATGGCTCATGTGCATCTGAGCGTAGAAACTCTGTTGCTGTGGAATGAAAAAGTGGTCATTAGAAAAAAGAAATCTTGCAAGTTGATGGGATGTTCAAATAAAACTAACCTTGCTCATGGATCTGCCAAACCCAGTTACCATACTCAAAGATGGCTGAATGGGAGATGTACCACATTTCTGGTGGTTCCATAGTATTGATGGCCTGGAGACAGAAATCCAAAAAGTGCTTCACCGCATCCCATCCCATTTGGAGTTTCTTTGGAGATTTCCCACCCTTGAAAGATTGAGTGATTGAATGAAGCTCCTTGCATATTCTTTTGTGGTAAATGATGGTAAAATAACCTCCAATTGCTTGATCATCAAAATCATAAGTGGGCTCCTCATCTTGGGGAGCATCCATACCAGAAACAATGGGCTGGGGAAAGGTTGGGTCTGGTTCAATCACTAATGCTTGATTGGATGTCTCAGGTTGATCTGGGGCCACCTGGGATTGCTCAGAAGTGACTTGGGGTTCCTCCATGGTTGCAATGGGTTGGGAACATAGGGAAGTTTCAGGAGTTATTTGGATTTCTGGTTGAGGGGAGGGTGCAATGGCTTCATGATTTGATGCTGCATCAGGGGAGGAGGGGGCTGGATTGTGATTTCCCATGATTTGTAGATGTGGGGTCATGTCCACAGGGGGATGAGTCAAGCGTGGACGTTTTGTAGGTGGCTGTAATGGGGGCTGTTGGGACAATGAGGAGCTGGGTGTGATTCTCAACCATTCTCTGCGGGGGAGACACCTTTTACAATTGTATTCTAAGGGAAAACAAACCAATCAGACCTCCAAATCTGCAAATGTGAAGAATGAAAGTGGGGCAAAAACTAACCTTTTTGGATATCACTCAAGCTGGAGTTTAACCTTTTCACAGTATCTCGGATTTACCTGGGGATCCTGAGGCAAGCACAGGTAGTGACCATCTCTTGAATAGTATCAACATTCTGATAGAATTCTTCCTCAGTTACTTCATGGACTTCTGATGCAGGGTCAGACTTGTCTGCAGGCGCTGAGAGTTGTTCATCTTCATGAGTTGATGGTGAGGACTCTGTTGATTATGCCAAGGCATTAGTCAGTGGATTCCAAGGTTGGTAGGGATTTTCCTTTCAATTTGATGAAATAAAAAACAGTGGGTTAACAAACCTGAAGGTGGGATTGCTTGTGTAGGAGCAGTGGATGCCATTGTGAGTGGATTAATAAATAGATGGGAAAAAGGTGTGAAACTGGCTCGAGGGGTATTGGGGAATGAAGAAAAGGGGAAAAGCCTGAGTGAAGGGAGGGTTATTTATAGACATTGACAAGAAGACTTGTTTCATTTTTCTTGCTGAAACCCACCAAACAAACATGGCTGCTGACCATGTCTACATGATGAAACATGCAGATCCATAGTCATTTTTGTGTCATGCTGGTGTGATGCATGTGGCTTGCATTATCTGGGGATAGACCTGTGCATATGTAAGCCTTGATGACTTGCTGCATTAGCTGAAAAATAATTTAGCACATTTATGGATGATGAAAATTGCTTCTTGTGACAGACTGCAACCATTATAATGCCTCATGGACGGTGACCAATGTTCTTGTTAATGGTTGCCAACCATTGCAGTTCTTTATGGATGATGAAAATTGCTTCTCGTGACAGACTGCAACCATTAGAATGCCTCATGGACAGTGACCAATGTTCTTCTTAATGGTTGCCGGCCATTTCAGTTCTTTATGGATGATGACAATTGATTCTCATGAGCAACTGCAACGATTAGAATGCCTCATGGATGGTGACCAATGTTCTTCTTAATGGTCGCCAACAATTGAAGTTCTTTATGGATGATGAAAATTGATTCTCATGAGCAACTATTACCATTAGAATGCCTCATGGACAGTTACCAATGTGCTTGTTAATGGTTGCCAACCATTGAAGTTCTTTATGTATGATGACAATTGCTTCTGATGAGCAACTGCAACCATGAGAATTCCTCATTGATGGTGACCAATGTTCTTCTTAATGGTTGCCAACCATTGAAGTTCTTTATAGATGATGAAAATTGATTCTCATGAGCAACTATTACCATTAGAATGCCTCATGGACAGTTACCAATGTGCTTGTTAATGTTTGCTGACCATTGAAGTTCTTTATGGATGATGACAATTGCTTCTGATGAGCAACTGCGACCATGAGAATGCCTCATGGATGGTCACCAATGTTCTTCTTAATGGTTGCCAACCATTTATTCTCCTGCCAGTGTCACATCAAGGACAAGAGTGTACCACACAATGTCACACAGTGTAACATCTTATCTACACATATGGGAGTATTGGTGACACGCAGTGACACAACACGCGTGATGTGAATTGTGAGCAAATTTACTCATGGCATAGTGGAAAAATTGTAGTTCTCAAGAATTGTGATGCAAGAGTAAAGTACAGGATAGTGAGGAGGGAAGAAAAAAACCATATGAGTGAGATTGTGAAGAAGGAGATGAGAAGCTAAGGGAGAGGGGATTTAGGTGTCATCCTGCAGGGATTGGAACACTTCCCTCCAATCCCTGGTGGTGAGAATAGTTGACCTGAATATGATATGAGCACAATTTCCTGAATCAGCCAACTGTAAGGTTGGTGGATATATTTCCAGGAAAAAAAGACTTACTGGGCAAGTTTCTCCTTGCGTTTCTGAATCTGAAGGAGAGATGGAAAATTCAGTGAGGTGCATATGATGAGTGGAGTATTAGGACATTACCTTTTGAATATTCACCTCAATGGTATCGCGTGCAATGAGGTAATAAACCTGCACTGGCCTTGTTTGACCCATTTGATGCAGCCAATCAACTGCCTGTGCCTGGGTTGTGGGGTTCCAACGGGGTTCCTATGTAGATCAAATGAATGTAGACTAAGTAAACGGCAAAATTCTACAAAGTATTGGGTGCTTACCATGATGAATACAACATTGGCTGATGTGATGTTGATTCCAACACCAGCCGCCTGAATGGAGGCAAGAAGCACATAAGTTGTGCTACTTGCTGAAAACTTCTCAAGAATTTATTCTTGCTTTTTTGCTGTTAACCCTCCATCCAGAAGAAAGGAGGAGATTCCATATTCATCTAGCATCATTCCAATCCTGCACATGAGGGGAGAAAATGGACTTTTGAGTGGGGTCTCATTGGAAACAGGAGAAAAAGACAGCCAGCTTACAGATCAAGATAACGTGTCCAGCACAAGAAGACCATAACTTTGCTTGCTCCAGCTACCACCACTGATCCTGGCTGAATCATCTCTTCAAGCTGTTTGATTTTGGAGCTCTCAAGGCAGGTGTCAATATCAATGTGGTGGACAATTGTTTCAGCTCCTGTGCTGTGATCCTTGGGACCCAATTCTTCTGGAAGGATGAATCGTCCATTTTGGTCCATGATGA
This sequence comes from Puccinia polysora, assembly GCA_025617555.3. Taxonomy (NCBI): domain Eukaryota; kingdom Fungi; phylum Basidiomycota; class Pucciniomycetes; order Pucciniales; family Pucciniaceae; genus Puccinia; species Puccinia polysora. The sequence continues at coordinate 52,340,985 of CM062614.1, forward strand.
CATTGGGTTCTGCCAAAACGGGATGATTACATGCTCCTATGAGCTGGCCAAGATCTTTGAGGAGTGACAACCTCATTGGCTTGGATCCATCAGCAGGCAGCTCATTCCTGATCTTAGAAATGAATTGGTCCTGGAGTCGGCAGTAGAAGTCTTCTGCTGCAGGTGATAGTGGTGTCTTGATGTAGTTGTGAGTAATACTGGGGATATTTGACAGCTCATCAACCTTGGTCCTTCAAAGGGTGGTGTGTTGGAGGACCATTTGTATTGGTGCAAAGTCCCCTGCTTTTAGGTGGGGCAAAAGGGTAGTTGCCCAGTCACTGTACTCATTTTCTAGACTGATACCCAGGAAGCTAAGGAGAGAGAGGAGATCTTGAAGGCAGTTTTGCACAGGAGTTCCTGTGAGACAAAATCTACAATTGGTGGCAACCTGGGTGACCGCTTGGGAAAGCTTGGCCTTGGTATTTTGGATAGTGCTGTCATGCAAGTGAATTGCAGTCAGTTTGGTCCAAAAAAAATACTTGGGTAGGAAAGATGGAAAAATGAAGGTTGGATTTACTGTGCCTCATCCAAAATAATCCTGAAACATTTTCTGGAGAAGATAATGGAGTGTGGGTTGTTTTGGTTGGCTTGCATTTTGTTGTATTCCAACAACACCAGGTGATATGATGTGAAAATCACATCTGCATGTTCCAGTTGACAATCCATGGTCTGATGCCGCCATTTTCCATGGTAGGTGAGAAAATTGATGGCCTTTTACTGCGTGTGCTTCATAATCTCTTTTTTCCAATTATTCAGGAGGCGTGGGGGGGTTATCACCAGGGTGGCTTGATGTGGAGGTTTTTCAGGGGGGGATCCAGGGGAAGGCCATAGGTCGGGCTTGCAGCAAAGTGGTTGCAATAAGTGAAATTGATTGTATTGTTTTACCAAGACCCATGTCATTCGCCAGGATAGATCCAAGTGGGGATTCTGGAAATTCCTCACCCCTTGCAAGAGCTATGCTCTCACCAGTGATCTTTTTCTCCCATAGTGCACCACTATCAATTGGGGTCTTCTTCCACAAAGCCAAGGAGGATGCAGCACGTGGTGATTTCCTATCAAGGAGGAAAGCAATTCCTTGAGACTGATGTGGTAGAAATGGGGTTTTGATTAAATTGGCAGGAGGAGAAAGAGGTTCCAGATCACATTCACTAGGCACCTTGAGTAGAGCGGGGTTTTAATGTAGCTCTTTGATAGCAGACGGGAGGTCTACAATTTCTGTGGCAAGGTTGGAAATGGAAATGGATTTGTATTTTGAGGGATTGTATTGTGGAGGGCGTTCAAGGGTAATGAATGAGGAAACAATGGAGGTGGTGATGGCCATTAGATCACGTTTTCTGCAAAATATCAATACTGCCAAATTGAATGTGACAAAAGGCTGGGAGGAGACATTCAGAACTGCCTCAACAAAGATCTGTGAAGCTGTCTGGTTGGGAAATTCCAAAGGGCATTTCCCAGCAGGGCCAAATGATGTTTGATTGGGGATATAAGGGAGAAGGAGAAGTGACAGGGGAAGTGGTAAGGAGCCCACATGTTGATCTAGGGTTGGGATTCTGACAACAAGTTTGCCATCTTGCCAAAGAAGGGAGACCCAATGACTTGATGGTTTGGAAATGAGATAGGGAAGAACAGTTTCAGGAATCAAGGTGAGGGTGGTTTTGAGGAGGCCAAGACATTTAGCAGTGAAGGAATCCATGGCTAAGGTTTGATGAAGTAATGTGATGAGTAAGGGATTTAATAGACGGATGGATGGAATATGTGGGAGATTGTGAGAAGAGAAATGATTGTGAGGGGGGGAAAAGCATGTGAAGGTGAGTACTTATATCTTTGAGCTGACCAGGAGGTGGCTCTGTGGTAGGAATTTGTGTCAACACATGGCATAGTCTCATGCAGATGATGTACACCATTGTTGAACAAGCTATATACAGTTCTTGAAATTAGTGGCATATGACGTCATTACATTCAGGGTTTTGCAAATTCTCATTGTGGAAGTATGCATAAGGGTGGGAGGGTTGATGTCTCACTTGTGTCAATTGTGGTAAATGGTCTGCCACAGATTGATTTGAGAGGGTCTGAAATCAACTTGTGTGCTGGGTGGCAAGCTTACAGCTCCATTTTTGAAAGATCTAAATGGAATGAATGGAAAAGGATGCTGGTGAAGGAACCCAAAATGGATTTGTACGCTGGGAGGCAAGCGTACAACTCCTGAAAGGACCATGGAGCATAGGACATAATGAGGTTGTGCAATCCCGTGGCCAAGGTCCAGCTTTGCTTTTGAGTGCTACACAAGGGTGTGGGAATACAATAAGCTGTGGATCAAAACTGTCTTGATATTCCCACACCCTTGTGAAGAAACCCAAAATGGAGTTGTACGCTGGGCAGAAAGCGTACAACTCCTGAAAGGACCATGGTGCATAGGACATAATGAGGTTGTGAAATCCCATGGCCAAGGTCCAGCTTGGCTTTTGAGTGCTACACAAGGGTTTGGGCATAAAATAAGATGTGGATCAAAACTGGCTTGATATTCCCACAGCCTTGTGAAGAAACATAACATGGAGTTGTACGCTGGGCGGCCAGCATACAACTCCTGAAAGGACCATGGAGCATAGGAAATAATGATGTTTTGCAAGTGGGTGGCCAAGGTCCAGCTTGACATTTGAGTGCTACACCAGGGTGTGGGCATAAAATAGGCTGCAGATCCAAGCTGGATTAATATTCCCACACCCTCGTGAAGGAACCCAAAATGGATTTGTACGCTGGGAGGCCAGCGTACAACTCCTGAAAGGCTCATGGTGCATAGGACATAATGAGGTTGTTCAATCTGTGCCTACAAGGGCTCAACTGCAATTTTTTTTGGCTTGTGCAAGGGTGTGGGCATAACTCAAGAGACACCTATTTTGAAGCTTCATTTTGACACACCTCCTGGGGGGGTTGGCATTGATATTATGCATGTTGTGTTCTCAAGCTGCTTGCACAGAATTGCAAACAGAAACAGTAGGGTGCAGGCATCTTGGTGACAGAAAACCTTCAAGCTTGCCCATTGTTGGCAACCATTGGGGCAAGCTAATGGTTGAAAAGAATTGGAGAGAGCTAATGGTAGGGGACCATTGGGTCAAGCTAATGGTTGGAAACCATGGGGGCAAGCTAATGGTTGACAAGAATTGGGGAAAGCTAATGGTTGGAGACCATTGGGGCAAGCTAATGGTTGGAAACCATTGTGACAAGCTAATGGTTGGCAACCATTGGGGCAAGCTAATGGTAGGCGACCATTGGGGCAAGCTCATGGTCAGAAACCATTGGGTTGCATGCTAATGATTGATGACCATTTGAGCAAGCTAATGGTTGGCAACCATTGGTTTTCACGCTAATGATTGATGACCATTGGAGCAAGCTAATGGTTGGAGACCATTGGGGAAAGCTAATGGTTTGCAACCATTGGGGAAAGCTAATGGTTGGCAACCATTGGGGCAAGCTAATGGTCGGCAACCATTGGGGCAAGCTAATGGTCGGCAACCATGGGCCCAAGCTAATGGTCAGTGACCATGTTGGCGACCATTGGGGCAAGCTAATGGTCAGCAACCATTGGTTTTCATTCTAATGATTGATGACCATTGGAGCAAGCTAATGTTTGGCGACCATTGGGGAAAGCTAATGGTTGGCAACCATTGGGGCAAGCTAATGGTCGGCAACCATTGGGGAAAGCTAATGGTTGGCAACCATTGGTGCCAGCTAATGGTCAGTGACAATGTTGGAAACAATTGGGGCAAGCTAATGGTCAGCAACCATTGGTTTACACACTAATGGTTGATTATCATTGGGGCAAGCTAATGGTTGGCAACAATTGGGTTACACGCTAATGATTGATGACCATTGGAGCAAGCTAATGGTTGGAAACCATTGGGTTTCACACTAATTATTGATGACCATTGGAGCAAGCTAATGGTCAGCAACCATTGGGGAAAGCTAATGGTTGGCAACCATTGGGGCAAGCTAATGGTCAGCGACCATTGGGGCAAGCTAATGGTTGGCAACCATTAGGGAAGGCTAATGGTTGGAAACCATTGGGGAAAGCTAATGGTCAGCAATCATTGGGGCAATCTCAGCCTAAGCTAATGAACAGCAACCATGAGGCTAAAGTAATGGATGGCAACCATTGAGGGTGAGTTACCCCTCAATGCATAAATGCATACAAGGTAGTGTATAAGGTGTGGGTGGATAGTGCACCCAATTGACAAATCAATCCCTCCATCCATCCATCCATCCCTCCATCATTTGATCCATCCATCCATCCATCCATCCATCCATCCATCCATACCATCCATCCATCCATACCATCCATCCATCCATAGCATCACCACAAGACTTCTCCACTATGTCTACATCACCTGCACACAGCAAACCCACACCCTCAATTCCCTCTGCCCAGCCCACTGAGCCCACTGGAGATCAACCAACTGCTGATCCAGTACAGACCAAACCCCCACCCTCAATTCTGTCTGCCCAGCCCACTGAGCCCACTGGAGATCAACCAACTGCTGATTGCCCAGCAATCATCACTCCAGACTGTGAGTCCTCTTTTCACTTTTTCATGTTTGCCTCAACTACTGACCAGACCTCCCTTAGCCTCTCTTCCACCACCCCCACCATGGGTTGAAGTTGTTGGCACGGAATAATCATCAAGCCGCCATGCTGCACCCCCACCCCCACCCCCATCCCAGACCAGTGGCTTGATGAGCACACAGGAAGCCTTGGTTGTCTCAAAGTCTAACTTCCTTGCTAATAGCAAGCGGAAAATGGCAAAGCTCCTTAAAATGGCCAATGACAAATCACTGCCACAATCAGTGCAAGACATGGCAGTCAAGGCCTGTAAGGGTCTTCAAGATGCAATGGCCTGTGAGTTGAAACACTTGAATGCTAGTCTAATCCCTGGCTGATCCTCATTGTGTCCTTCACCAGTGGTTGAAAACAGTGATGAACTCCCTCCTGAGGAGGAGGTTCAGATTGGGTCAGCAAAACTCCTCGCCAAAAGATGGGCTGCAACTGCCTCTGCCAATCCCAACAAGAAGAGGCATAAATTTGTGCCCTTGATCGAAAGTGATGAAGAGGAAAGTACCCCAGGCCCCGCTACTCTGCCCACACAAGCTGCTCCAAATGAAGTGCCCTCCAAAGAATCCCAAAATCCACTCTTTACCCCTGAAGTCCCAGCAGAGCAGGCCTCCATCACCACTCCCCTTGAAACCAATGCTACACCAATGGTAACACACTCCCAACCCACCAAGGGGGCTACCCCCCCCTCTGCCGCTGATCCTGCAAATGAACCTGGTAAGTCACTTCCATCACATCCATCCAAATACCTTCCCTGATTGCCAATCACTGTAGCTCCCTCCATAAATTCACCTACACTGTTCAAAAAATACCCTGCTGAACTCCAAGAAGCCATTCAACCCTTTGCAAATGGCATCATTGACTCAAAGTGCTACAAGAGTGCTGTTGAGGCAGCAGTGCACCTCTTTGGATTACGTGCAAAAGACCACAAAGAATGGGGATCTTACCCTCAATTGCTATCTCACACAATCTGTTTCAACACCATCAGTGCTGGTATTAAGGAATGGATCATTCAATTGGCTACAAGTGGTAAGCTTGATTCCACTGGGATCTTTTTCCCTCACAGTAGCCAACCTCTCCTCATTCCTACAGATGCAAATCCCTTCCCACCTTGCACATCTGAGCCATATTACATGCCAGATGTATTTGCTCTGCCTCTTCTACCCGGGTCACCACCCCCACCAGCCACAACCATAGGGTCTAAGCTGCACAATCTCTGGATCCACCTTACTCACCCTCCAGAGTTTTCACAGGTTAGATGGGCACAATTATGGTTCCAATCAATCCTCCTGGTCTCAAGAGAACTCACCCAGCCACCAGCATTTATCCAACCACCAGGTACTGAAGATGAGGCAAGCTGTGATATCTCAATCATCAATTATTTTGCCGCTTGTCTTGGCTCACATGAAGACATGGCTTGGATTGAAGGACAGCCAGTTGACAGCCCTAGTCACAAATCTGGCTTCAACTCCCTGGAAAAATTGGTTGACAAAATCTACCACATGCTCATTGCATTTGCTCTCCTGCAGACAAAACTTCAATTGGAGGGGTCCTCCACAGCAGTGGCACCACAGCAGGCCGAGTTCAACACCATCATGGTCACCATCACATCCCAACCCTACTATCACATTTTTGTGGCCTACCTTGTAGTGGGAGTACGTGGCCTCTTGCTGATACCATCAGACATTAGGCAATTTCCCCTGGTTCAATCCCTCCAGCTCCTGAGCCTTTTCTCCAAAGCCAAAAAGCTAGAGCCCAAGGACATCAAGGAACAAGTATGGAAGCAGACAAATGCTTACATATTGCAGATTCTCCAAGACTGCTTTTTCAGCCCTGAATTTTGGCCAGGAATAAGGGTATCCCGCATGGACTTGGCAAAATGTCTTGTCCTTGATTTCAGTGATCATTGGCTTTCCCAAAACCCTTCAACTGATAATCCTGTATTTAGTTTACCTTGCAAATCTAATGTTTCTATTTCAGCTATCCCAAATTTATCAGTATCTTAGTTTACTAGCTTTTCTTTCTCCATTGCTTTTAATCATCATGCTTATAAATCAATTCATGTATGCCTTATGCAACTTAATTCTTGATAAATGAGTTCATAATGTGACATTGCGGTGAGCTGAGTCCCATGAGCATCTGTGAAAGTGAGAGACTCAAAGTCCATGCAAATTTTTCATTCATCTGAACCATTGGCCAGATGCATTGTGATAGCTCTATGGACGGTGACCATTTTTGTAGTCCACTGTAAGCATCTGGTAATGTGAGGCATGCAAAGTTCATTCATAGAGCTCTCACTTGCCCAATGGGCTAGATGCATTGTGATAGCTCTATGGATAGCAACCATTGTTGTAATCCAAAAAATTGGCTCAAAAACCTGTGATTAAACTTGGGAAAAAATTGATTAAACCCAAAAAAAATTGTTGCCCAGTCCAAGTATTCTTAAAAACACAATACTTGTTTCATCCAGGTATGTGTTATCCCGCATTCACAAGATTGAATGAAATGTCTTAAACTCATGCATCACTTACAGAAACATAAACACTGAAACTTTTATATCAACTTTTATTGCATTAAGAAATATAAAAATAGAAAGGCTCTCAAGATACAGGAAGAATAAAATGACCACCCAAGTGTCAACTATTGTTGGCGCAATCCACTTGCCTCAGGGGTATGAGCTGGAAATATTCCAATTGTGGTAAAAGGCTTCTTCTTGATTTTTTCTGATAGTAAGGTGATTTCTGAAAAAATTTTTGAGTTGTCACAAGCAGCCACAAGTTTGAGGTCAATTTCTGAAAGGGCTTGCAGTGCTGCAGGGTGATAAGCATCAATTGGGAGTTTTTTTGGGCATTTGAGGAGGGTGAATTTTTTGTGTTTCACCTTGCCTGACACACAATCAAGTAGTGAATGCAACTGCTTGATTTCTTGGTGCTTCATAGCAACTCGTAATGCTATTTCATCTAGGAGTTGAGTTAGATCATTTAGTTCACAGCTTCTCCAGGGGGTTTCAATGGTTGTGCAAGTGCCATCTTTATCCTCCTCCCAATCAGAAACAACATCCACGCAGTCAAATATTGCAATGACTTCTGCTGATTCTTTGGGAAGGTATTTGTGGGCTTTGTGAAAACGCTTTTCACTTATCTGTAACGCAAACCAACACACACCATCAGCATCCATTCTTTGAGTACAAACCCCCAGGACTCATGCTCTAACCTTCTTTTTGGCTTGCTGGATGGATGCGCGTTGGGCCTTGGTAATTTTATTTTCTTGCAACTTTGACCCTAATAGTTCCGCTTGCCGTATTTCTTTTCCCTGCCCCAGGACCCATCTCTCCAATAATGCGCTCATGTTCTCCATTCCATCCCACACCATACCAGGTTGCGCCTTTTTCCAGTTTGAGTAATGCTGGACTATGATGGCACCTATTGCTGCATTCCAGCCCAATGATACAAAGGACCTTGCATGCCACTCAAACGTAATCCTTGAGAAACCTGCCTTTTGCACATCTCTCTCACATGTTACCTTAGCACTCCATGGGAAATTGTTGGTTGATGGCACATTGGGTGCTGGGTGGAATTGTGGGGGTACAATGTTGTTTCTGAGTCTAGCCACTTCTCCATTGTATTGCAGCTGCCCATCCGCCTGATTTGAATTTCCATGTTCTATCCGGACAGACTCTAGATGTGCCATGACCCGCTGTGCCGTCATAGGAGCCCACTGTTCCCATTTCAGTATTTCTTCAGGAGAGGGAGGTGAGGGGAAGTTCATTACATTTTCTGGCATTCCCATCAAAAAGCAGACCCGTTGCCATAAAGAACGTGAGATTGTACTAGATTGACTGGGAACGGGGGTTTTGGTGACCATCCGGAGCGCTTGTCTCAATTCGCGGTCTAAAGTCTCCTTGTCAAGTTTTTGCTTTTCAGAACGGTTGGTCAGTTCAATCCTAGATTGAGCAGTGCAATCATTCAAGTCCACTAAACCCATCACAATCAGCATCTCTGTGTTAATGAAATTAGTGGACTTCCCAGTTCAATCATACTGCTCACCTGATTCTGGTATAGTATTCACATCTGGGGGAACCCCCCTGAGTAAGTCATCCAGGAGTCCCTCATGATATTGCAAACCAGAGGACACTGTCTCTTGCACACCAGAGGATATTGTCTCTTCAGGCAGCATTGGAGTGTCTTGACCAGCTGCAGCAGGTTGGGAGGTATGGACACTTTGGTCTGGCATGATAAATAATTAATATTCAAGGGTTGGCTAAGGGTGTAATGTAATACTATAGCACTAGTCTGTAATGCCCCAAATTTGAGGAGGAGGGCCCTATGGCTGGTGTGAGAGGCAAGGCAACATGCAGCTTATGGTTAAGTTGCAGAGCCAATGCCCGGGACTGAATTGATTTTGTAGAGGGTTGAAGTCAGGATTTTGCAACCCTTTAAAAACCAATATTTTTATAGAGATAGATGGTGAGTGTGTGAGATAGTATTGTTTAACTGTGAGAGAGTATGAACAGATAACTTAATGGTTAGACCGGGTGATTGGTATGGGGGAAAGAACAGATGTAGGATGATGATCAATGTGAGATAAGAGGATTTCTTATTTATATTCCTACCCTCCTCCTTCATCATTCCCCGATTGTAAACATTTGACAACTGAGGATTTGTCTGTCCAATTCATTGGAAACTAATACAATGCATGATGAAAATTTTAATATCCAAGATTCTGTTGTTACAAATATTACGTCTACCAACCTCACATCTAATCTCCATTTCATCATCCCTTAGGCCCCGTTCTTGTCCACACAAAGTGTCATATGGTTGGTGTTTGGTGTCCACTTGTCCATGTTTCCTCAAATGATGCTTTTTGATACTTGCTAAGGTTTCAAGTCACCCATAGGCCAAAAACCATGGGTAATTTCATGTTGAAATCCATCCCTGCACATTCCACAATCAGTTTTGACCTTGTCCTCATATCAGCTAAAAGGGAAACTCACTAATCATGCCAGGGAAACCAAAGTCATTGTCTTGCCTGGATAACCAAATATCCCCGCAACATTGTCCAAAACAGCCACATGCCCCACTATCTCCTTTCCCGTCATCACCACAGTCTCCCTTAGATCTGTTGAGACCACTCGCACATTCAAGTTGGGGTGGGCTGTGTATGGATCTTTGGCATCTTCTGCATGTGCATCTTGAAATAACTGAATCACAAACCAAACATCCCCACATTCTGATTGCACAAAGAGCTTGGTGATTTTACCAAATGAACAGATTTTATCCTGCATGATCTCCACATAGGAATTGGAGTGATTTTTACCTTGATCCAGCCGTTTCACTGTAAATCTTTTATGATGTATCAAGGTACTGTTGATTTTGTGCAAATTGTAATCGAGAGACACATCCTGTTGCAGACCCAATCTTCCAACCTCTTTTATCCATAAGCAATGGATTTCCGGGTCTAATGGGGTGAGGCTGAAGCGGGGATTTGAGTTTTCTTGTCCCTTGTTAATTACCTTGGACTGGATCAATAAACTTGAATATTGACTCCTTGATATACATGTCTTCATGATTGTACCATGTATATCACCTGTAATAAATTCATTTATTATTTGCTTTGTTTGCCCAGTAAAAAGGACAGTGTACAGCATGATTTTTAGTGAGCTCACCTGTGCAATTGTTCTTTGGTATCCTTCCCAAGATACCATTCAACCTTTCATGGGCCCAGGCTGCCATGGCAATTGGTGGACCAAAACTTTTGATCACTTCTGGGTAATGCTGAGTAATGTGAAATTTGGGTTTACTCCTTTGGCGTGGCCATCCAGTCCTTAGTGTTTGACGGTATTCCAGCATTAGTTGTTCAACCTCCATGATATCTTGGCCTGAAATATGATGCTTCATTAACATGTTGGTTATGTAAATGAGAAGCACTGTTGATTCCTTCAAGATTTTTATTGAGCCAATGTGATCAATAACAGGTCTATGCTTACCACTCCACAAAGTAATCATAGCAAGGGGATAGTAAACCATGTAGAGTGTCAGCCACTCTGCGGCCTTGAGGGATCCTGCACCATAAAATCCAACATTCTTTGGTACCCTTGTCATCCATGATGGCACCTTTGTGTCCTGAATAACCTGTTGGATGCGCCTCAAATTGTGAAGCATTAATTGAGGCCCTTGGATGGATGATTCCATTTGAGCTGCTTTCCCTCTGTCATAATCCTTGTTCACTGGACTGCTTCCCTCACCCCCCATCAGCTTCAGAGTACTTTTTCGGCTTCCTTGACTGGCTATACTTTGGGAAATTCCCAAGCTCCCAATAATTCTACTTCTTAAAGAATACAAGTGAGTACTAGTATATTCAGAAGATGGTTGAGATTTCTTGCTTTGCTGTGAGGCTGATGATGATTTCCCAGCCTGTGAAGATCTCAATTCATATTGTCTGGATTGACTTTTTGAGCTTTCTTCCATTATTTGTGTAAGTGATCTAAGATTGCTGGCATTAAGCCATCTATTGGGACTTCTCTGGTTGTGATCACCCTCCTCTGATTGATCTTCAGGAGACTTCCTTCTCTTCCCCTTTCCAATGATGCTTTCTGATCCAGTTTTCTCTCCTCTGTTCTTCTCTCGGATTTTTTCCTTCCCCAATTCTTCTCCAGCTAGAGCAATGTTAAGATAACTCATGCTATGATCCTTGAGATTTCCCAAAATCTACCCATGCATGAGCTCTATTACTGAATATTCTATTGGGAGCCAATATGGAAGCCTGTTCAAACAGCTTTCTCTGACCCCCTTCTCCTTGGTAATTTGATCTTTATCCCATGATGTCTGACATTCCTCCCACTTCTTGGCATTCTTCATTTGCTTGGCATTTATCCTTGGCTGGAACTCCTTGACATTTGGATCATTGATCTTGTACTTTGTAATTTTACAATATGAGCAGAACTTGGTTGAAGAATGACCAGAGAATCCTGCCACCTTGCGCATAGCTGGCAAATCCCCAATCAATGGGAACAGTGCAACAAATATCTCACTAACTTGAGGAAACTGGCTGGTTTCAGAAAATCATACCCCTTCCCAGAGGTCTTTGATTTCATCAACCAATGGATCTAGAATGTGGTTGATTTCTTCCACTTTGGGTTCCTTGGGCCCAGGGATAATACCAAAAAGGAAAACATTCTCTATCTTGTAACTTTCCGCTAGTGGAATGTTGAGAAAGATCAAGATCACTGCTCCCACTGAGATTGATTTGTGCCCAACCTTATTTCAAAATGGGTTGAACCAATCCACATAGAGACTGAAGACAAGGTGCCCTGGTTGTTGGGTAAATTTCCTCTTCTTGTCTGCGCCTCCAACAAAGTTGCGCCAAACTGAGCCATCCCAAACATTGCTCATCACATTTGAATTGAGGTTTTTATGATGAAGATTTCTTTCAATGAGCTTTTCAAAATCTGAAAACCATAATTTTCTACCAAGCCAGGCCTTCAAGCTTTGATAATGAAATGTTCAAGCTGGTTTGATGGGTCTGCTATGTTTCCCACTGGTCTTCATTGGCAATTCTGTTTCACAGTACATGCCCTGCTCATTACTAGTTTGGTGCACAAAGATTTTGCTAGTGGAATAGAACTTGGCAGTGCATTTCTTGACAATCGATGCTTGGTTTTCTGATTTTTCCGGGATTGGATACAGCTTGAAGCATTCTGAACAGCATATCCTTGTTTCCAGGTTGGGCTCAAAATCTAGCCTTTGAATTAGAGTGACTTTGCTTTGAGGTATTTCCTTCATGATGTTATTTGAATCAAAATTGAATTCCCTCCCCAGATTCTTAATCTTCTCCCGCTCTGTCTTCAAGAAATCTGTGATTGAAAAGTCACTAAGTTGATGAACAAGTCACATTTTTTCCGCTTGGAGAAGCACAAGAAGACTGTGCCTTGGGACTAGATGAAAAGAGTTATACTTGAGGTTTTGAGAATTGAACCAGTGCCATCCCCGGTGAAGTGGAATCTGAATCTTCTCTTTGCGCTCATTCCTTGCTGGATTGTTGGAAACCTGAAAATCATTATAGCAGGAAAATCAGAAGATAAGCACATGAATGTACAGTGTTAACTATTTTCCCATCCCTCCTCTCCACTTACATGACTGCTCCCTTGTAATGGCAATATATCTGTTGTGACTTGCAGGGCCTGATTGAGTCTGCTTATAGCCGCCTGATGTTTCTTGAAGGCAGAGGAAGAAAAAGCCATTCCTATCTTTTTGTTTCCATCTTCATCTTCAAATGTGCCCTCGCCACATTTGAATTCCAGACATTGGCATATCTTCCATTTGGCTGTCTTCATATCAATTGATGGATGGATGGATGGATGGATTGATGAATTGATGGATTGATGGATGGATGGATGGATGGATGGATTCATCAAATGATGGAGGGATTCATCAATTGGGTGCTGGGTGCACTACCCACCCACATCTTATACACTACCTGGTATGCATATATGCATTGAGGAGTGACTCACTATGAATGGTCACCATCCATTACCTTAGCCTCATGGTTATTTTCCATTAGCTTAGGCTGAGCTTGCCCCAATGGTTGGTGACCATGAGCTTGCCCCAATGGTTGGTGACCATGAGCTTGCCCCAATGGTTGGTGACCATGAGCTTGCCCCAATGGTTGCTGACCATTAGCTTGCACCAATGGTTTCCAACATGTTCACTGACTATTAGCTTGCGCCAATGGTTTCCAACATGGTCACTGACCATTAGCTTGCACCAATGGTTGCCAACCATTAGCTTGCCCCAATGGTCGCCAACCATTAGCTTGCCCCAATGGTCACCAACCATTAGCTTTCCCCAATGTTTTCTGACCATTAGCTTGCCCCAATGGTTGCCCAATGGTTTCTGACCATGAGCCTGCTGCAATGGTGGCTGTCCATTGGCAAAATTCCACCTTTTTTAACATTCAAGTCATCATCCCCCTGTGCTTTTCAATTATTGAATGCTGACAATGCTCTCCTAATTTGATAATCATGCAGTGAAAACGACAAACAACCCATCATGGTACAATACCTCTTGAATGTAGCCCCATAAAAAAATTCCAGACTCTTCAATCAAGCTGTTTCCAGAAGTGTCCCTGGCTCCAACTCCCACTTCTCTCAATGTCTGTCATCCTACTGTAGAGTTGTGATGAATATCACCAAGTCAACAGATACTCACTGGCAACAAACCCCCCATTCCCTACAACAATCCCAGGTTCAATCACTGCCATCATCTTGCATTCATCAACAGATTCACTCCACTACCTCTCTAGTCCCATCCAAGTCTTCATGTCTACTACATGGCATATCAACCCTAGCAAGAGAGGTTTTTCTTCAAGACCTTGCACAAATCAACTTTCCTTGCTGTGGTTTCAATTGGTCTGAGCCTTGGGAATCTCATTGGAACCAGTTGTTTATGGGACTCATCATTAAACATTGGAACCATGCCCATGTACATGGTGCATTTTGAAACTACCCATTCAACTCAGTTCATAACACCAAATTCAACCTTACCATTGTCCTCAAGAGGTGGTTCATGGGCAGGAGATCCGATATTAAGTCTGGACAATATCTTTCAGAAGCCCATGCAGCAAAACAAAATCAGACAAGAAAATCTAGATGGCGCAAACAAGTAAGCAATTACTCCCTATCATCCCATGGTATTTTTTACCCCATTTTTTTCAAATAGTTTTTCCTCTCTGCCTACAGCTCTCAAATCAAAAAAAAGAGATCTTGGAATCACTAGGATTACCTGAAAATCATTCCAGTATATTCAGTGAAACACAATGTTGCTCTGACACTGAGGTCTCCAATGAAAAGGTCTTCCAGAAGTTACAGTGCCAATGGCAATCTCAAGGTTTCTCAGCCCTTGGTCACCAAATAGATAAAACATTTGGCAACATGAAAGCTGAGAGACTTGGTAGACGGTACAAATGTGGCCATTCAATTTGGATGATGAGGAAACCTTCCAACATCCAAGAAAAACTCACAAAGGTGCCATCAAGACTCCCCAGCAACTGTTATCATCCTAATTTGATTTCTTCCCTTTCTCCAGAGGGCAAACAGCTTTTGGATATGCAGCCTCCAATTGACCTTTCCTTCATAATGTCTAAACTCATACCTTAAATTATTTGTAGATCTAAATTCATGTTTCAACATTGATTCTTGTGATAGTAGAATGTTCAACTCTCACTACTTTAATCCATAGACTCTTGCAAGGATATCCTACTTGAAATATTTTTTTCATCAGACATACCTGTGTTGTAAAATCACATAAATATCATTAAATCTTGGTCATGTCCAAAGTGTTTTAATTATCTTCCCCTGCATCAAAATACACTCTAAATTGTGAAATTATTATTAACATAACTGTACCAATACCATTGACATAAAAGCTCTTTCATGCAATGATTTGATGTGGTACATACCTTTGACATATAAAACTGCTTTTGGAAACCATGCACATGTATGTGTACACCACGGGGCCACTTTTGGCCGTTGAGGACCGCAGAGCCAACAACAAGAGTCAATTTGATGGTGTGCATATTGACCGCCTGACATTTTGACAACCAGGTTGGCCAACGGTCAACCAACCAACAAATGATGGTTGACCAACCCATGCGTCAATCCACCAGTCGCCTGGTTGGTGACGGGTGGTCAGAGTTGTTGTAATGGCAATTTGCCCCTGCGGTTGAATCACCAGCAGGGGTGGCTTTCAGTGACTTGCTTTTGGGGTTGAGAGGACATCACCTCACCCCTGCGGTTGATTCACCAGCTGGACGCACAGGGTGGATTCATGTGACGTCATGGTTTCTGACCCATGACATCAGCTGTTTACCGGTTGACTATTGATTGGCTCAGACAATGATCATCATCATTGCTCTCACTCACTCCACCTCTCTTGATCCATCCCACCATGGTGGACTGCTACAACTACTTCCCTCTCTCTAGACCAACCAAGACCTGGCCATCCTATCCCCTCCTTCCCTCCTCATCCATCCATCCATCCATCCATCCAACACCCCCCTCTCTCTCTCCTTTGAATCTCCCTCTCACAGGTACCGGTCTCATCTTGGGTACCACTCAATCACTTGCGAACAATGGTGGCCCCCTTGGTCTCCTGATGGAATTCTTGGTCATGGGAACTGGTTGAGCAATTCATTCCCTAGCTACTCCCCCTCTCTTCTTCCCTTCTCTGATCCACTGAAACCACTCAATCATCACTCAGATTACTACCACCAGCCTTTTGGAATGTCATGGCCTCACTGGGTGAAATGATTTGAGTACTTTTCCTCTGGCCCTCCCTCTCCCTTTGCTTGACTCCTCTGATCTCCTTCTCTCCTCTCTCTGCTACCCAGTCTCTCATTTGCCCATTGCAGGTGGTCATGTCACCCTCATCATCCATTCATAACACATTTGTGTTGTCTCCCTGCCATCATCAACAAATCAATCAATTCACACCTTCAATCTCATGCCTCTTCACACCCATGGAAAGCTGTGAACAACCTTGATTTGATTCAACAAATTGATTGCAATCAACAGTACTGGGGAGCTTGAGGTTATCAATATTAAACACCAATTGTTTTACAATCCCCATCCCATGAGAAAACCTGACAAAAGTTTCTTTTTTTTTAATTTTTGTAAATTTTTTTCTATTTCATTGTTAAAATACAACTGTAAAATTTTCTCACAAAAAACAAAAAATCATGTAATAATATTTATGACAGATTAAAACATTAGAAATTAAAATAAAATAAATATAAATGATTTATTTGATCTGGCAAGCCCCCTGTACCAACAATGGAAACCAAAAAAAAAAGGTCAAATAATTGTCAAGAATGACAATGATTCAACCCACAAGGACCTTTTGACCCTCGAGTCAAATTGCTGTGAGATCAACCTTGACAGCAATTTGACAAGGGCCCAACCATGCGGAGGTGGAATCAGCATTGAGCCGTTAGCAAGCCCTTGACCACGCTCAATGTTTTGGAACACCAATGTTATTTTGACGGGTGCACCACTAAGGGAGTGCTGTAGAACCAGTGTTGGCGAAGCTGGGGGCTCAAAAGAAATTTGGCCCTGTGGTGTATGTGTATGGTCTGTAAAGCATGTTTGGGTGCTGAGCCAAGTTTTTCCAAAATTTGCTAAAGCCCACATGGCACTTGGCAAAGCCTTCTTGGTGCCTTTCCAATGTCAACTTGGCGCCTGGCCAAATTGGTCTGGTGCCGGGCCAAGTTTATCTTGTTGCAGATCAAAGCTGGTTGCATTTACCCACCAATCACATGATCATACTTGAAAAAAAAAAAAAGGCTTGAAGTTGGGGGGAGGGAGGCTGGTCAATTTTGGTACAACCAGCATTGATTGGCATCAAGGGGAGCTTGATTAGGTGCCAAGTTTTAATCCCTGCAAGCCCAACCTAATCAAGCTCCCTGGGCGCCAATCACAGTCTTTCTAGGCACATGCCAAGTCAAACCTGGACAGGCGCCCAGATTTGCTTTACACACCATATGTGTATATGGCCATGGGAGAGGCCTAAAACAACATTTGTCATCAAAAATATAAAACTTTGGGTTGCAATATACACCCCCATTTGCAAATTGATGGTTTATAAAGCCCATCTGGGGGCCTGGCAAAGTTCCAGGTTTTGTTTGTAAAGTGTGTGTGGTGCCCAAAAAAGCTAGCGTGGCACCCAGCCAAGTGATCTTGGTGCCCTTTCAAGTGCCAGTTGGCGCATCCCCAAATTGGCTTGGTGCCTTGCCAAGTTGGTTTGGGTTTCAATCAAAGCTGGTTGCGCAACCAATTCTCAACTGTATTTTTTCTCTTTTTTTGACTCAAAAAGTTATTTTTTTTTACTTTTTACTTTAAATAGCTGTGCATAAATTAATAAAATGAATTTAAACAAGGTTGAAAAATAAACTTACCTTGTTGAATATGCTTTGTAAAACATTCCCATGACTTTTTTCTACCCACTGTACTTTTCCCCCACATCATCCAATTTGTCCCTCAAGCAGGAGAAGATAAAAAAACATGATAAAAAAAACAATAAAATATAAATATATATATTTCAGAGCATACCATACCAGGATGCGTTTCCCAGCAGATACCACTCATTTACTTTTCCCCCACATCATCCAATGAGTACCTCTTGCAGAAAAAGATAAAATACCATGAGAAAAAATACAAATAAAATAAAAATAAATAATCAAAAATAAATTTGAAAGAAATATCCAAATTCTGTAATCCAATTCAACTTGTGAGCTCAATTCTCAAAGGCACAAATAATGCTTATATCTATTTGGTAATATTATGAACTAAAATGTGGTTACTGATCACTAGGGTGTTATTTAAAACTATGTTCCTGCAAGAGAACTTTTATCCCCCTGGTTAAACAGGCAGTAAAATGATGACTGCAACCTGGTGGTTGAAAAAGTGAATTCTTCACTCCAACAGTGTGTTGTAGTTGTTGGCTCACTCCTCAGTTCATTTTCCCAATCCAGCAATTACATAGTCATGTAATTAGAGGTAGCATTTCTGATGATTTGGAGGTTGAATGGGTTTTCCACTTGCCCCTGGAACTTGGTGGAGCAATGTGGGTCAACATCCACTCATGGATGCTGTCCAGGACCAGAGGAGATTGAAGGTGTAGTAGGGTAAAGATATGTGGATGTAGAGTTGAGGGTGATATGACAACCTCTGTCAATGACAGAGGGGGGAGGTGAGATCAACTGAAGATACAACAGAGATACTTCTTGAGATATAGCTTGGATACAGGTGAGATACAACTTGCCACCTGCATATGGGTGGCGCCCTATTTTTTGTGGTGTTTAATAGGCTAAAAATTCTATTTCCCTTAATTTCCTAGTATCTGGATCCTTCTCCATAAACCTCTCATATGGGCATCCTTTTACTTCATCAATAATGTTATGTAAATAACCAACTGTTGATAGTATTTCAGCCCACAACAATTTTGGAAATTTTCCATCTATTGTGATGTTCCTGACTCTATCTATAAGATTCCTATTCATTCTTTCCACAATTCCATTGTTCTGTGGGGTATGAGGGGTGGTTTTTATATTTTCTATTCCATATTCTTTAAGAATATCCGCAAATTCTTTTCCTTAGAATTCACCTCCTCCATCAGTTATAACTCTTCTGAGTCTCTTCAAGACTCCTTGTCTTTCCCATTTCTTAAATAAACAATTCACCTCATCAGCTGCATCAGATTTATTTCTGATGGGTTTCACCCACAAAAAATTGCTAGCAGTGTCTACTAGGTTGATGAAACACCTTGAACCTCCCAAAGACTTGGGATTAAATGGTCCAGCCAAATCAATTGAGAATTCTTCTCCTACTAATTCTGTTCTTTCTCTCTTCTTAGAGAACTTGTTTCTGGTCATCTTTCCTAGTTTACAGCTTTCACATTTCTCATCAGTTCCTTTTTGTTCAGATCTTCTGTGTACCACAGATGATTAAACACTTATCCCTTCTATATGAAGGTTTGCCTCTGATAACTTTGACTTAACTGTACCATCAAACACTATCTTCTTTACATTCTTGACTTGAAACTTGTCACCTAAGTTCTCAATCTGAAAAACTTTGTTTCATAAACAACTCAGAGACAACAAGTTATATAGTAAATCAGGGAAAAAATAAAATTCTTTAAATTCAACTGGTCCACAATTCTCTGTTTCAAGTTTAACACAGCCTTTTCCTTTGATTTTTATGCTTCTACCTTTTTCACCAATATTTACAACACCACTATGTGGTACAAAATTGTGAAAGTAGTCTTTCTTGTTGAGCAGATGGTCAGTACAGCCAGAATTCACTAGTATTACACTTGATCCTCTATATTTACTGGAAAACAGACCACATGTCAGGTGCTTCTGCTGACTATCATTGGTAAAAGGTTTTCTCACATCAGCAAGGTACCCTTCTTCATTATCCAAAAATGGATATTTGGTCAGATCTGCTTCATTAATGTTAATTTTTTCTCTTTTGAACCCTGCTTCTTCTTCCACAAAGGGTTCAGTGGGAAAAAGGTCTTCAATTTTTGGTATTTTTGCAATAAGACTAGTTATTTCCTCCACTTCATCCTTTTTAAAATAAAAATTTCTATTTTTTGATTCAAACCCTTTAGCCAAATTCCCTTGACCAGACTTACATTCATTGGCAATATGGCCAATCTTTTTACACTTGTAACACTTTAAATCCTTTTTTGTTGAATGTCTTCTTACCAATTTTCTTGCTAAACAGGGCCTGGGTGTGTTTCTCTTTTCATTTGAACTGATTGCTGTCCTTCTCAATTCTTCTTAGAACCTCCTCTTCATCCGGGATGGGCTTAATTTTAGAAATGATTCTCACAAGGGACTCATGTTCCCAGGGTAATGTCTGAAGAATGTTTAGTGATAGGAATTCTGAGTCCATCTTGAGACCAGATGCCCTAAAACTTCCAATTTCTTTTTGCATATCTGCAATAAATTGTTGTGAGTTGTGGAAAATCACGTTATGGAGGTTGTTATAAGCAATGTTCTTTGCATGGCTGCTGTTGCCCGCGATATTTATTCTTTAGGTGAGTCCATAAAACAGAACCCTTCCCCTTCTCCCTGGGTTTGAGGACATTGGCAACAAAACCAAGCATCTCTTTGTTGAGATACTGGATTAGGAGATGGTAGCCCTTGTGCTCCATCTCCACTTTTTTCTTATTTGGTTTACCTTTTGTTATTCTGAGGCACCCAAGGTTGTCAAGCTTTCTCTTGAGCAGCATCTACCAAAAAAAGTAGTTTTTACTTTTGAGCAACAACTGCAAGCTTAATAAGTACACAGAGCTTGTTCTGTCAGCCATTTTCTTCAAGGGTCTCTACTTCAATGACTGGAAAGCAAAACAAATGGATGTTTGCTTTGAGCAAATTGAGATTGTTTATTGATTCTTTTTTTTTGGTCTACTTCAATTTTATCTGTCTGCTGCAAATTGATTATTTTTGCAAACAGGTGATGAGAGGGAAATTCCAGTTGCTTATCAATTCCCGCAATTCTGATGCTGGTGCTGTCTTGATTGATTTTGAAACAATGGAAGAAATAGTCTATACTGAGGTTCATTTCAATTACGGCAATATTATGGTACTGATAATTTCTTTCCGTTAGCAATTTTTTTGGTAGAGTAGTTAATAATAAATGGTAACTTAAAAAATGATTTATTGACATATGTGTGTGTGTATATGGACAGGAAAAATGGAAACAACAATGTGGGATGAGAGGCTCCTTTTATGGTGGAGATGCCACTCATCAAAGTACAAGGGAAATTTGACTCTGATGGTAAATAAAACTTAAAGGAAATTTAATACAAGAGGATTAAAGCAATCTTGCTTTCTTCCTATTTACTTTAATATTACTATGCTTTATTATTTTTCTTGGAGAGACAAATGTAACTTCTATGAACTTGAAATGCTCAAGAGCATTTACCAAGCAGTTATCCTTATTCCAAGACAACTTGGAATTCACCTGCCTTTTTCTTGGTGTTACAGCTGGAGTAGCGGTGAACCTGAAGACCTCAGGTGTTTCTGTTTTATTTTGGCTTTTCATTTCTTGGTATGGTTTATCAGCATTTACTTGGTCCATTTCATTCTTAATCAATAGGTGGATTTCATATATTATTATTATTTGCTTTTCTTCATTGGAGCTATCATCCTGCTCCTCTGCTTGGGTCACCGGACTGAGACTGAGTCTCTGTGACATTCCTGTGTTGTGTTTCACAGAAATTAAATCTTTGATAACTTCCACATTATTAAGCATATTTATATAATTCTTTTTTCCATAATGATCCAAATTCCTTCTCTTTCCTTTTTTACTGAATTTAGATTGATATAAGAAATATTTTCACATTTATTTCCCCCTACAGGGATTACATCCTCAACAGACTGGTCATGCTCCCTACCCTCACAATTACCCTTGTGGGGATGATTAGAGGTATTTTGAGATTGAGAAGAACTGTGGGGTTGAGAATTATTGAGAGAAGAGGATTTTTCTTTCAACCTCTCATGATACCTTGTATCATTGTCCAAAACTACATCCATGAGACCCTGGATAGTTTCTTGAGAGCCATTGTAGCCTGCTAGTAGGTCCAGAAGGAATAAATGGAGTCTTTTTCAAAAATGGAAGTAAAAGGCTCTATCACCCCATCCAGAGACTTTGGTCATAAGTGATCAAAATTCAGTTATTTGGGTTGAAGAATAGCCAGAGTCTTTCATCTTCAAGTTCACAAGTTCCTTTTCAGCCTTGAAGAATTCAAGTCTGTCACCAAAGAGGGTGTGAAGTTGCTCTATAAAGTGGGACCATGATTTGAGGAGGAAAGAGGGCTCTTGGTTGGAAATTTAAACCAGATAGGGTTGTGACAATAAATTTGACATTCCAGAGAGTTAGGAAGGTGCAAAGAGGAGCTCCTTCCTGTCCAAACTCAAATTTTCTTCATCATTTGAAAAAATGAGCTCACAAGATTGGAGGAATGGTCTGATTTTTCTAGGATTGTTGCCTTCAAAATTATCTGGAGCATTCATGGAAGTATTCTCAAAAGTTCCAGAGTAAGAACTACTGGTTGAGGGAGGTTGAGAAATTGTTTTCAAAGCAGAAGTCATGGTCTGGAGTAGAGCTAAGAGAGTTGGGTCCACAGCACATGTTGGAGGTCCAGGGATTGCAGTAGAAGCTGAAGGTGGGAATGCTTCTTGAGGTTCCATAGTTGGTAAATTAAAATTATTTAGGATCCTTTCATCAAATTATGAGTCCTCACTTCTGCGCTCCCCCTTTTCTTCCACAATAGGAATAATTCTGGGATCATAAGATAAAGAATATAATCCAAAGCCTGCTTGGGGATATTGACCCATTACACAATTGGTGATAAAAAAAACTTCAGGTGGGGAAGGAGAAAGAGAAGATCTAGGAGGAGATGTTGGAAGGATACTAGTTTCCATGGAAGTGGAGCTTTCTGGAAATTGAAGGTTGGAAGAGGTCCTCTCAAGTCCACAAGCTTGAGGAGTTGACTGGTCCTGATTGGAAATATTGATTCCAAGCCTCTGCCTCTTGCTGCTCTGGTGAGAGTTGGACTGGAAATGAATGATGTTTGTGCATGTTGGTCTGGAATGGTTTCAAATTGAACCAGAGAAGAGAAATGAACCAAAAAAAGTACCCAGAAAAGATTTGGAGAAGAATGGATTATTTTTATTGAAGAAGTTCCCAGAAAGTTTGAAGGAAGGGGGTGCCAAAAGGGTGTTGAAGGGGTGTTGAAAGGGTTCCTGAGGGAGTTTTAGTTGCTTCAAACTGTTGTTGAGAAGGCTTCCAGGAAGTTTCAAAGAATCAAAGACAAAACCTCCAAGGAAAGGTTTTAAAATTTTCAAAGAAGGTTTAAGGTGCATTGAAGGTGTAAAAGTGGTGTTGAAGGTGCATCAAAGGTGTTTCAAAGAAGTTTCAAAGCAGAGTAGAAACAGATTAAAAGCATAAAAGTAATTTCAAAGCATCAAAGTGCATTGAAGGGCTCCAGGGGGCTTAAAAGGGAACCATTATTGCTTCAAACTTGTGTTGAAGAGGCACCTAGGAATGGTTGAAGAAGTGTTGAAGAATCCTATGAGGAAGCCTTGAAAAAGAGGATTGAAGATGTTGAAGAAGAGGAAATTTGAGGGATTGACAAATGAGGAGTGGATAAGGGGCAAGAATAGCTTCTGCAGGGGTAGCCACAACTTTTATAGCACTCCTTTGGAAACATGAAAGGCCATACAATGTTTAGCTCAATCACACACTGGTCCATAACATGAGTAGGCATTTTTATCCAAGGTTGAAAATAGGATGGAATTGATTGGAGTTGGTAGGAGGTGAAATTTGGTGAGGAAGGGAGTGGTTAGTGATTGAGGGGAAGGAATCAATATAATGTCACAACTGCCCCTGGCATGCAAGGGGCTGAAGGCACAGGCACTACTACTCATAGAAATCAAGGATGATTTTTTTGGATTGCAATAAGAAGGAGATAGGAGGAGTACAAGGGATGAAGAAATTTAAGGATGGGAAGGGCAGCCCAGTAGGAAGATGTTGAAGGAGGAGTTTTTTAATCCTATAAGAGTAAAACCAGGAAGGGAAAAGTTGATATGAGCTAAGCAGGCTGAGTGAAGGATGTCTTGTGCTGACATGACAAATACTGGAAGAGGGAATAATCAATGAGAAGTGTGGGATTTTGAGTTCAAAGATCTGGTTAAAAGTATTGAAAGAGGCTGAGGAGGAATCTTATGACGCCAAGAGGAGCGGATCTGGGAGCCAAGGAGGGCACTCCGGTTCAAGGTGAGTAAGAACAGATGATGTTAATTGACTTGATCAGGCTTCACTATATATAGACTAATTACAGGATGGCTGACAATTGGTTGGCAAGGTGAATGTAAGAAATAGGTTTAATAATTATAAGTGTGACACATAAGATATCATAATATAAAGAACATTGATAGGCACTGATGGCAGAAAAGTTGCAACCAAGATTTAGGCAACACAAAGATCAGGAAACAATTCTAACAAGAAGGAGCATACTAATTCCTTGGAGGGAATTATTCCAGGATGGAAGGAGAGGCCAGTATATGTGAGAGCTGAGAAGGAGGCCTTGAGGGATGATTGGCTGGTGATGCAGGTTTAAGTTCCCATGGTATTTCATGCTGACTTATTGGGATGGAGGCTGTAGTTGAGTGATTGGGTGCTGGGCCTGTCCAGGAAGGTTTGACATTTATTTATCTGGAGTCCTGTGATTCTGGGCTGAAAAGACATTGGAGAGTATGTACCATGTATATACTAAGTTTCATATGTACTAACTCATATACCAATTTAGTTGGGGAGAGATGGAGGCTTCACCAAGCCATAGAGAAGAGAGGGAGAGATCCTGGGAAGGTTGACTGAATCACATGACACAGTGGTGAGGTGTACATGGACATAGAGCTTATAAAATACAGGGAGAGGGTGAGCCTGGTAGAAGAAGATGGGGACTGCAAGAGATGCAGGAGTACTATCCAGTGGAGGGTACAGGAGTAAGTAAAGTGGGGTTTGATATGAGGGTTAGCTGATGAATAGGTTGGATTGGTTTAGTTGAAGGAGTTTCAGAACTTCAGTTATGACATTCCCCCAGAAAAAAAAACCTATGTTACAAGCTATTGATTTATTTTGAGCCAATTGAACTCATATTCCTTTTACTTCCTTGATTAAAAAATTCTATTCTGATATTAAATGGAGAAATCAAAAGAAAATTTAGATTTGAATACCCATGTTCATTGTGATAAAAAGTTCTATTAAATTCCAGGTTCAAAGCATATAGTCATATTGATAAGAAATGTTTTGGAAAAGGGTGATGATAAATTCACAGCTCAAATGAGCCGTGTGGCATGGCTACACAACTACATTCAAGCTGTGTAGAGCCCACACGACTCAAATGTGGTCAGGCTGTAGGCCACATGGCACCGGACTGAATTGTGGGGGTTGCACAACTACATTTGAGTTGTGTGGGGCCTTACACAGCTTGAATGTAGTTGTGTTTCCATGCCACATGGCCAGCCCAACCACATTCAAGCTGTGTGGGGCTCTACACAGCTCAAATGTAGTGGTTTAGCCATTCCACACAACTAAAAGTCTAGTGGGCCAAAAACAAAATAAAATAAACTAAATAAAAATTCAAAAACAAAAACAGAAATCAACCAAAAGATCAAAAAAGGTTGGTTTTTTGGTTAAAAAAAAAAACAGAAAAATAAGAAATAAAATAAAAATAAATAAAAATAAATAAAAAATAAATAAAAATAAATAAAAATAAATAAAAATAAATAAAAATAAATAAAAATAAATAAAAATAAATAAAAATGAATAAAAATGAATAAAAATAAATAAATAAAAATAAAAAATAAAAAATAAAAAACAAAAAACACTGAAGACAAACAACCAAAAAAAATTCAAGTAAAAAATTCAAGTTCAACTTGACTAGCCCTAAAGTAAAAGGGCCAAAAAATACAAGAAGTCTTTTGACCAGCCCTAAAGTAAAAGTGCCAAACAAATACAAGTCTTTTGGCCAGCCAAAAAATACAAGAATTCTTTTGACCATCCCTAAAGTAAAAAAAACACAAAAAAAAGTTCAACTTGTGTTAAGCTGACTTACCATTAAAATTTCATTCAAAACACTCATCATAATGATTTTAACTCAAAACACTCAACATAATGATCTTCCAAATGTGATAACCCTTTATCTTAATAGAATTACAATATCAGCATGTTAGACCAAAACCAAATGATTGAATTAATCTATAATTTAGAATAAAACTCAAGATAATCTTTGAGGTGATCAACCCAACAAGCTTCTTTTTTAGAAATCATGTAAAATGGTTTGGAAGCTATGGGAGGGATTGGACTCACATCTCCCTTAATTACAAGCTGTAACCAATGGTTATTGTTAATAAAGCAAACAAACATAGGATCTGATTGCTCTTCTACAGCCATTTTCATAGGAGTAAAAGTACAACATGAATCCAATGAAATGAAACATATTGGTATTCCATAGGTATCATCTATTATTTGACCCATGTGAAGCTTTGGAAGCCATTTTGAAGAGGGGATCATTTCATTGATGTCATTATCATCAATTTTTTTTCAATATTTTCAACATCTTTACTGCCACCAAGGATCTTAGAGTAGCACCGATTATTTTTCCTCAATTTTTCAAGCATTTCTTTTCAAACTTTAAACCATCCATCCTCATCATACCCAAGAAATTTAGAAATGAATCTAAAATAACAATTTCCATCACCAACTGGGTCCCAAACCCCACCCAAGAACTTATGTAAGTTCTCAGGTATTTTATTGAGTTAATTCACTTCCTAAAATCAAAAATTAGTTAGCCAAAATCCTAATTTCATTAAAGGAATCACCAATCAACAAAGATGACCTTCTGTTTGAATCCTCAATTGCGTCTTCTTCATCCTTTGAAAAGGAATCTGATTCCAACAGCACCAAACCCAATAAACTTTGAGTCTCTTCCCCTGAAATATGAAATTTATATGAAGAGCCTGACTTGGACTATAACAATTTCTCAATCAGTTCATTAAACCAAAAAATGAACCTTTCAAAAAGGAAAAGACTGAAAATCATTCCTCTTTTCTTCTTTGTTTCTATTCTAATTCTCTTTTCCTGCTTAAGCTCCTTTTAAACGTATTCAAATCAACAAGGATCTTGCCAGTTATCTGTCAATTTTGGATGGCCTCTGCTTGATTTCAAGACTTGAGTCTCTAGTCTTGGCTTTGATCAATAATTTGCTGTCTTGTTCATCAAGTGCTTCAAAAGTGAGGTATGCCTTTGTGCAACTTGCACGGATTAAAAACTTGAACCCAACCTTTGTTGTGTGAGTTTTCCTTGACCGTTTGGTGAGCAATTTCCCAGAGTACAAACCATGTGTATAACAGGCTAGATCCACATATTTGTCATGCTTTGAGTTGAAAACTGTTAAAGCGTAACCATGCTTCATTTCCCATGTTTGAAAATAGTTTTGTTCCTCTTCCCTAGTAGGAAAAGCTTCCACAGGAGGTGGTTGAAGTTTTTCTGTCATAGTTACATAGTTATGTTGATGGCATGCACTCCATCAGTTTTAATCAAATTAAATATTGCAAAGACCAGTGACATAAAATGTGACTCACCACCAGAGGTCATCTCCATTTGTGAAACATTTTGTTCCTCAATTGTCACCCTTGATGATGATGCAATTAGGGCTACCAATTATTCATTACCCAAATCCTTCTTTTCCCCAGCTTTTTTCACGGCACTATCAATGTATTCCTTCAATGCAGCCATTTTAAAAAAAGGAGGGCTTGCCACTTTTCCCATAATTCAAAAAAAAATTCAATGCTACTTCAGTATTCAATCTAACTTTCAATTGAACAGCTACCAAGTTTGCTCACTTTCAAGTTGAGAAAGATCAATTTTGTGGGATTTTTTTCTTTTCAGCTTCCCTTTGGTTTCAATTATTTGATTCACAGATCAAATTCATTTCACTTTATAATCACTTTGATTTCACTTTGGGATTGCTAGGTGTGGTCCAACAGTCCCACATAGTATGCATTGATCCCAAATTTGGGTTGATGGAACCCAAATGTGGTCCAGGGGGACCTAAAAAGGCCGTGCACCCCCATACATGGCTCAAAGCCGTCGTGTATGGGGGTACACGGCCCAAATATGACGTGTTCTGGGGGTAAAAAACCCCCCAGGGGTTTCAGTGCTTGAGGAAACCCCTTGGGTGATTGTAGGCGCGTGTTTTGGCCCAAACGCGCATTTTGGACGCGTATATGGCCCCCCACGCGTCCATTGAGACGCGCAGGGCCCTACACAACTCCCACACAACTAGGAGTCATGAATTTATCATCCCCCAATAAATATTTTTGACTTATAAAACAAATTATGAGTCAGGGGCTGTTTCTTCCTTGATTTTATCTCCAAAAACCTGCTAAATTCTATTTGTTAGGTTCATATTTATGAATCCTATGAATGAGGAAAAACCAGAACCACTGGTTTTATTTCAAACAGATGACTCACAAGAAGAAAGATTTTGATAACAATAATTAGTTGAAATAAATACAAAAAGAGGCTGATTGTGGTTACACTAGGCTCTCCTAGAGGTAATGATGATGCAATGATGACAAAAATTAAACCCAGGATATGATAAAAGGAACAGAGGATCATTTATGAGATGGGACAGGATGAAAGTCAAATACTGCAGAGAAAGCCTTAAAGACTGAATAGCTTCTGAACATGGTACTCAACAAATGTGGTTGACCAAGAAAGAAGATTAGAAATGACTGAAAAGGAAATGGCCAGCTAGATTGAATCTGGAATTCAAAGCACCAAGGAAGATTTTTCAAATGACTCAACCAAGTAGTTGTCTTGTGTTGAGGTAGGATTCTTATTGAAGAGTAGTGGAGTGGTTTTTAAGACATGAAGGATTTAAAAGTACAAGTTGAGAGATAATGGTATGAGTATGGTGAAAGATGAATGCGGAGAAGGAAAATTTTTAACCATTTTTAGACTGATCAGGATTGGAGTGAACACACTCAGGTTGGGTCATTCAGCCACATGGGTATGAACAAGAAGGATACATTTTACAATATTTATTTATTTTAAAAACAATTTATAAAATTCAAGTGCAGGCAAAATTATTTCAAGCTTTTTGATATCCCAGGGGGTTGTTCAGTTGAGGAAAATTTGAAAAAAATGACCTTAAGTTGTTTTTTTGGTGCAAAATTGTTTTTTTTTTTTTTTGTTGCATGCTACCAAATGTCACAAAAATGGTAAACCAAGTAACAGTGTGGTTTTTGATATTATGTTGTGGTGTTCAACATTATTTCAAGCTCAGGAAATTGGTCAGTTGAGGAAAATTTGAAAAGAAAATTACCTGAAGTGGTTTTTGGGCACACCATTTTTGTGATGTTCAATTGAATGCCACCACACATTCCAAAAATGGTGCACCCAGTACCAGAATTCAATTTGAGATTCAATCTATTCCAAGAATTAAAATTGGCCCTGAAACTTCTTCAGGAATTAAAAAAGGCTTCTTTAGGGTCTTTTGGAGGAATCTGGTTGTAAATATCTCAAAAAATCTCTCTCTATCACCTCTTTTAGGACAAGATCAGAGACCTAGTGCATCATAGGTATTTATTCAAGTGAGGGTTTTTGATTTGAAAGCTATTTTATTGAATGGCTCAAGAGATATTTGATATCAGGCAAGCTGTTTTGACCCACTGCATTCATCCTGATTTTGATCATCAAATCCTCTTTGGCTGGTATTTGATCAAGAAGAATTTTTTTTCAAAACTCTTATGAATTCTTGATATTTATGGTAGATAGCCTGTAGGTTAATCCTAAGCTTCAGCCAATCATCTCCCCATCCTAGGACATCATACCCCTGTTGATGGCACCCTTTATGTATCCCTTGAAGGAGGATGATCCAGAAGCTTGGAGCTGGAAAATTATTTTAACCAATCATCATCAACCATCCCCATTCTTGAAAGGCTGCAGTTCAGTCAATCCACAAGAATATCCATAACCCATGCCCATAACCATCCCACAAAATCCACAAAATACTCAGGATAATCAGATTATAATATCCCAAAACAACCACCACAACCACCACAACCACCACAACAACCAACCACCACAACCACCACAACAACCACAACAACCACAAACACCTTCTCATCTCACTCAAAAAATATCATTTTTTTTCTAAGACTTGAAGGACAAAAAACAACCACACTATTGATTACAGACTTTAACCTGCAACCAAAAGATCAAAAAAGCTTCCCCAATCAGCAAAAACAAAACTGCACCATCATCCTCAAGAAGGTGGTCCAGTGGCCTTCACCCCTTCATGGTATTGGAGGTAATAAAACCTCTCAGCTGGAGTTTTTGGTTCTGCAAATCTCAAACTAACCAAGAATACATTCAAAAATTGCTTGGGTGCCTCATTTTTGTGATGTTTGGTTGCATGATACCAAGAAACACAAAAATGATGCATCAAGTACCAGTGTGTAATACAATAGGGCTCCTCTCTACCTATTTCTCTTGCTCTATCAAACTTGAAACCAAGAAAAACTGCAAGCAAAAAGAATAATAATAATAATAATAAAATCACACACACACACAAGTAAGAATAAAAAATAAACAAAGTCCAACAACAAAAATAAATAAGGATTTTTTTCAAGATATCTGGAGATTTCTTAATTCAAATTTCTGGGGAAGAGTAAGAAAAAAAAAATTGAGTATTTTATTATCATCAGTTTTTATTCAAATTTAGTGTGCAACTCTTTTGATGACTAAGGTAAGGTATAAACCTGTGACCAGCTTCTTCAAGATTGAGAGGATAGGTTAACAATCCAAAATCAGTGGATAAACATGGAATTTAAATCAGAAAATAGAAAGAAACTCAATCTAATATTTAATAATTGTAAATTCAGGATGAATGTACTTTATTTTGAATAAATAACAAAGAGACTGACACCATGTAAAGAGGAGGATGACACAAGGTATCTTCTCTTCCTTTCATGTGGGTTCAAAACTCATTCTATTTCTCACATCCCAATGTAACAAGACAGGATTTCAATCAACTTAACTGTAAAGTTATATACCAATCACTATTTGAACACACTCAACACAAATAATATCCAAAAGTAAAGTCACATATCTTCAACCATCCAATCCAAAATGCCTTCTCCAGTTGACATAACTGTGACCTGCCATTCAAAATTCACAGACTGAATTCAAGGAAAACAAATGAATCTAAATTGAACATTCCAAATTTCACAAAACCCTACTTTGTGGTCACCAAATTTGAGGGCAATATACTAGTAAAATGTAACAAAACTAGTGTATTGCTCCCACATTTGGGGCAGACTTGAAATCAGTTTTTGGATCTCAAGTCAATTTGGCTGATTGATAAGTTTCAAATAGTCTAACAACTTGAAAAGCTAGAAGTTAGAATATTTGGAAGATTAAGTAAGATCCAAGGGTCTTCATTGCTTTGTTGATACAAAATTCACATTGGAAAAGTGTGTAATATCTGCTTCTCTTCAAAAAGAGTTGATTGTGGAATGTTCTCTTTGGTACAAAAAATCATTGGATTGAGCTTGTTCTGTGAGCTCAATCCAAGCCGCCTGAAAAGCAAGAACTTGGGGTGGGTCTAAATCTTGTTATTGAGAATCAAGAGAAGCGCATTTTCACAAAACATCATTTCAACTGTGTTCATTATTCAGATGTTGGTGAATGTCCAACTGATCCAAAGATAACAGGATATCATCATATAATAGTTTGTTTGAGGAAATTGATGGTGGCACTCTAAGAAAGATTACAAGTAGAAAGGAATGTTAATTCAGTAAGTGACTTTGGAATGGATCAGATGATAAATTTGAGTGTTTATTGGGTGATTTTGTTAATCTGGATAATAGCCAAAGCCTTGATGAAGACAATGGTCAAATCCAGGTGGCATGAAGCCTGCTTACTTGCTGTAATATGCCATTTTCCTTGGATTCATGTTTTTTTTTTTTATTTTGTTGATTATCTTTGCTTTAATTTATTGTAAGTGTATTTCCCCAAAAAATCAGATTAATCATTTGATGGGATGCTGGCAATATCATACTTGGTCATTGTACTATATGCCATTTTCTTAATCTTACATTGTTAATCTTACAATGATGGAGACAGACAGACTGATCAAAATGAGAAATTTACAGGCAATGCAATTTTGTGAGTGAATGTCTTTGATACAAGTGAGGGATCAACAACACAGTGAAAGTTGAAATTGGCAAAATTGGGAAAATTGGGCTTGAAAACACAATAAAGAAGAATTTACACCTAACAACAGAAACAGAAATACGTAGCAGGTACATTCAACTAGTTGGTATTGATTTGGTGAAGGCAGAGGTTAAATTTTTAAGTTGTAGAATTGACAGAATGATGGATGGATGAAGCAAGAAAAGGGCGGAAATGGGTGATGAGAAGTTAGAAATTTCCGGGGCCCTCGCGGGCGAGATTGTGTGAAGGGCGAGAATCCTGAGGGACAGGAATTTGCGGGGAGGTTTACCTACTAGGGGGCCTGTGAGACTACTCGCACGGGGGGGCGAACATTCAAGTATATATTTGGCGTCGACATATTAGGTGACTTTGTTGGCCATGGTGTCGGCCCGTGGGAATAATGGTGGTCGCCCAGCTCTGTCCGCCTGCCCCATGGGTTGTCATCATCAGCCTTGTCGCCCGGTGGGATGTCTAGGCGAGCCTGCGGGTGCGCAGCTCCGATGACGTTTTGCTCCGGTCTGATCGACGCTGCCCCGTGGCCTGCTCGATGACCACGGCACCTCCCCGGGCGCCCCGCCCATTCCAGGCTCCCCCGGTGCCACTCCACCCGTTATCCGACCTCCGCCCGCCCCGCCCCACCCCACCCCACCCCACACCCTACCACTCTCCTGTTGGCTGCACTCAAGAAACTCATCCCACCCAAGCTCACTCATCCTCATCTCAACAACCGATCGGCCGAGTAAGTCCTTCTCACCTCTTTACCCGTCTCAACCCCGTAGCTGTCAACCCTTCTCACTGATGTCGTCGTTCTTCTGATTTTAATGCATCTCGAATCGACAATGTCTTGGGGTTTTGGTTGGACTAGTCCTTAGTCTCTTTCTTTGTCGACCGATGGCCACTCAACCGGTACCACCTAGCTTCAAGGATCTTGGTAAAGCTGCCAACGATTTACTAGGAAAGGACTATCCTATCTCGGGTACAAACCTCGAGGTCAAGACCAAGGCACCCAACAATGTGGTTTTTAAAGTGCGTGTCACGAGGATGGACTCATGTCGATGTTTTGCCTCTACTCTTTTTCGCCCATCGAGTCAAATTACTATTAGGTCGAGTCTGACGCATTCACCACCCACCGTTCGTTCTCATCCTTCAACCCCTCATGGACCACTTATCATCGAACTTGTTGCTACATGATGTTCATATCTACCTATCATCGTACATCTTCAAATCATGCCTTCCTCTATATTGTCATCGGATTCTATTTCCCCCGCCCTTCTTTTTTCTGGATTGTCTTGGGCCTCGGCGGGTTTTCGTCGGTTTCCTAGGTTGATGGTCTACGGGATGGCAAATCAGGCTTGATTGCCGGAAACTTGGAGGCCAAGTACTTGTTGCCGAAGTATGGGCTTACCTTTACCCCAACCTGGAGCACGTCGAACCTGGTCAAAGCGCAATTCGAACTCGAGAACAAGATCGCCAAGGGTCAGTCGGACTACTCTCGTTTGCTTTTGGTGCATCCATCATGTGGAGTGGCCCTAGCCTGGCAACCTTCGTTTAGCGCAGTGAATCCTCTATTTTTTTTCGATAAAATTATTTGATTAGGTCTTAAATTGGACTTGGCCACGAGTGTGAACCCAGTCTCAAACGCTAAGAATGCCGCCTTGACGGCTACTTACAAGCAACCGGGTCTTCATACCCGAACATTAGTTGACCTATTCCGGGTGAGCACACGATCCGCCTTACGTTTGCTGTTGCTGTGAGGAAGATCAACGAACCGATCATACTGAGTTGCTTGCATCACTTTTAGGGTCCCTCATTCACCCTTGATGCAGTCATCGGGCGTGACGGTTTCTTGGTCGGAGGGGATGCCACTTATGATGTTCAGAAAGCCGCCATCAGCGTGAGGAATTTGATCTCTTGCCTTGTCGTCCAGTCTCCTTTTTGCCCTCACATTCGCATCCTTCCGAGTCGCCTTTTTCCCCAGTTTTTCAGTCGCTAACAACGATCGTACCACATTCTAATCAGAAATACAATGCCGTCGTTGGTTACTCTGCTCCCGAATATGCTATCACTCTGCACGGTCTGTCGAACTTGTCCACCTTCCATGCATCTTACTATCACAAAGTCAACCGAGATGTCGAGGCCGGAGCTAAAGCGTAAGTCTCAACCACTCCGGCAGATTTATATTTTCAAAGGCTGAAGCATCTCCGACTCTAGTATCTATGATTCCAAGTCGAGCAAAAACATTTCCCTCGAAGTCGGCACGCGCGCCTACCTCGATAACGCATCCTTCATCAAAGCCAAGATCAATAACACTGGCATCTTGGGCTTGGGATACACCCAAGCCCTTCGACCAGGTGTCAAAGTTAGTTTTGGTCTTGCCCTCGACACTCAACAAGTCAGCGGAGCAACTATCAACGATGAAAAAGCTGGTGGTCTCAACGCCCACAAGGTTGGCGCAAGCTTGACCTTTGAATCTTGAAGACATCCTGTTTTTTTTCCACGAGAAGAAAATTAATGATAATTGTCTATTGGAACTTGATGAAAATCTGACGGAATGACATCCGTACACACCAAGCTATGTCCTTGCTGCTAGCCTTTTTTTAAGTAGTTTGGAGATTCCTTCAGCGTTTCCATTGACTGAGAAACCTTGGGAGCGTCTCCATGCGTGTTTAAAACATTTTTAGATATAATTTTGATGAGACTTTTAGTATCAAGAGCCCCATATAGTCAACGAAAAAAAAACAAGTGCCTGTTTGAGAACAACTTTGATTTTCATCCGCAGACTTGATTCACCTGTCCAGTCCGATTCGGAGCTTGTGGAGGTTTTGAGACGAGCTGAATAACGGGAGGATGGAAGTCAAGGGACTAGCGTTTGATAGTCATCATGAGGAAGCGGTCATTGAGCTGGGGATCTCGTGGAGCCAATTGCTAGGCTTATGGCGTTGCACTGGTCGGCTTCCTGCTTCGATTTTTTTTTCACTTTATCACAAGTACCTTTTTTCGGGGCGGTGGATTCCAACCCATCTGGCTTATGCAAGCATGATTGCTGGGACCGGCACCGTCGCCAATCCCCGTCACGATATCCCAGTAACTGTACTTGTACCCCTCATCCTTCAGAGGACCGGCTTCACGCCATTCACTCCTCTCCGGACTGTGGAGGAAGTCAATGTACCGACTATGATCATAGTGTGCAAAGCGATCCCGCAAAATTACATCCCCCCCCCCAAAAAAAAACCATCGCCAATTGGGATCCTGGATAGTCTTGGTTTAGAGTAGGGTGTGACGAGATCGGGCGCGGCTATTTTTGGACACCACTAAATTAACCAGACATACACCTTCCTTGGCATGTGCACTCCAGCCGCCAATAGTTTTGGCATGCTACAGGCCCACACACCACTCTTTCTGGCAAACACAAGTTCACTCACTCACACACCAAAAAAATAACCTTTGGATGGTATGTGTGGAGGTGTTCATGCTAAAAGAGGTTGGCGTGTGGATGCGTGTGCACTGCAGTGTAGGCGGACCTAGTGCATGCCAAAGATTGGTATGTCACTCGGGGAGGGGGGGGGGAAAGGAAATCGTTGGAACTGATCGAAAAATTATTAAAAATACTTGGGTCTCGTTAGGATCAAGAAAACTATGGAATGAATATATATATCTATATACTAGTATATGCCCCCAAATTTGGGGAGGCTTGGCCTTTGCCCGGTGCAGTATGGGCTTTGCCCGGTGCAAAAGCTCGACTGAAGATGCACGGCCTGCATCCAGCTTGCGGAGAACGGCTATGGCTACTCAATGGTTATCGAGGGATGACTCCCAAGGAGGCCGACATCGGTATTTGCCGACCCTCGAAAAACCAATCTTTTTCTTTTTATAGGAGTAGACTAGTCTTTTGCCCCCAAATTTGGGGAATGGATAAAATAATAAGGAATTGACATGAACAGATGTGATATTTTTTAAATAACAAATAACTTTGATCAAGTGTGAAATTAGGGGAAGGGATTAAAAAAAAATAATGGCATGTACAATTGTTCAATTATTTCCACAGATAAGCAAGTCAAAAAATCTTGGTATGTGATTTCAGTGGGTGATAGAATTCAACACCTTATGTTAGACCCATTAAATGAAAAAAATGGACATGAAAAAATGGGATTTCTTTCAACAGTTTTAATCAAGTGAAAAATTTGGGCAACAGATTAAAAAAAAAGGGTGATGATAAATTCACAGCCCAAATGTAGTTGTGTAGCCGCCATATGACTCAAGTGTAGTCATGCAGCCCCCACACAACAGCCCGGTTTGTGGGGCACAATACCGGACTACATTTGAGCCGTGTGGGTGTGTACATGGCTTGAATGTAGTTGTGTTCTGTTCCACACAGCTTCAAGTGTTGTGGGCCAAATAAAAGAAAATAAATTAAAAGCTAAAACAAACTAAATAAAAATACAAAAAAAAAAAAAAAACCAAAATCAATCAAAAGATCAAAAAATTTTGTTTTCTTGGTTAAAAAAAAAACAAAAAGTAAAAAATAAAAAATAAAATAAAAATAAGTGAAAAAAAAACAAAAACCAAAAAAACAAAAAAATCTGAAGACAACCAAAACACCACAAATTAAAAAAACAATGAAAGAGTTTATGGAGCAGCCCTAAAGTATAAGTGCCAAAAAATTCAAGTTCAACTTGACTAGCCCTAAAGTAAAAGTTCCAAAAAATACAAGTCTAAAGTAAAAACACCAAAAAAATACAAGTTCAGCTTGACAAGCCCTGAAGTAAAAACACCAAAAAAAAGACAAGTAACTTGACCAGCCCTAAAGTAAAAGCACCAAAAAGAAAACAAGTTCAACTTGTGTTAAGCTGATCTCATCACAAGAAGTAAAAATACTCCTTATGATGGGATCAGACCAACACAAGTTGAACTGAATTACCAATAAAATATCATTCAAAAGACTCATCATAATGGTGTTA
This sequence comes from Puccinia polysora, assembly GCA_025617555.3. Taxonomy (NCBI): domain Eukaryota; kingdom Fungi; phylum Basidiomycota; class Pucciniomycetes; order Pucciniales; family Pucciniaceae; genus Puccinia; species Puccinia polysora. Next base: position 52,377,936 of record CM062614.1, read on the forward strand.
ACTAAAAACACTTCACATAATGATGTTCAAAATGTGATAACCCTTGATATTAATAGAATTAGATGTTAGCTGAATCAGAATTAAAAGTCATATGGAAACCCAATGATGAAATGATCTCTATGATTGAATTATATAATCTAGAATACACATGCAGTTGATCTTGGAGATGATAAACCCAACCAGAAGCTTTCTTTGAAATGAAAGCAGAGGGTTTTGCTACAATGGGCAGGATTGGAATCATTTATCCCCCAAGTACCAATAGAAACCAGTGGTTATTGTTGACAAAGGAAATATAAATAGGCTCTGATTGATCTGTAAAAACTTTTTTCATTGGATTATAAGAACAACATGAATCCAATGAAATGAAACATATAGGTCTGGAATATGTGTCTGCTATTATTTGACTCATACCTAACTTAGCCAGCCATTTTGAAGAGGGAATATTTGAATTGATGTCTTCAAAATCAAGTCTTTTTTTAATATTTTCTACCTCTTTTGCACCACCAAGCATCTCAATGTAGCATGCTTTATGTTTCTCCAATGCTTCAAGAATTTCCTTCCTCACTCTAAACCAACCATTTTCACCATACCCAAGCAATTTAGAAATGAATCTAAATCCACCATTCCCATCACCAATTGGATCCTAAACCTCACCCAAGAACTTATGCAATTTTTCAGGTATTTGATTGAGGTATTTCACTTTGGTTTCCTATAATCAAAACTAACTCAGCCAAAATTCAAATATCATTGATTAATCACATCAATACTGACCAAAGATGAGCTTCTGGTTGATGTTTCCTGCATGTCTTCTTCCTCTGAAGAGGAATCAGATCCCAAATTAAGTGAAGCTAATTCACTTTCAGTCCCTCCCTCTGAACCATGAAATTCAGATTCTGATCCTGCCAACTCTGACTAAAAATTCAAATCATATCATCATCAGTTCATTAAACCCAAAAAATGAACATTTCACAAAAGAAAAGACTTACAATCTTTCTAATTTTCTTATTTGGTGCCCCTCTAATTCTCTTTTCCCGCTTAATCTGCTTTTAAAAGTGCTCAAATCAAGAAGGATCCCTCTGGGTATCTGTCAATTTTGGACATCCTCAAGACTTTAGTTTCAAGTCTTGGCTTTGATCAATAATTTGCGGTCTCCTGAATCAAGTGTTTCAACTTCCCACAATGTACTTCTTCAGGGTATCCCACCATCATTGCATTGAGCTTCTTATTTATCTGAAAATATTTGAGCATTTCATCCATGTCAACCTTTCAAAAATCAAAATGATCAAATATGAGTAAAGTAGGAATTGTCATTCAAAAAGAATTTATCAAAAAGCATTAATCACAAAGTGATTTGAACAATCCAACTTAAACCAACCTACATAATTAGAACTACAAGGGTCATAATCCAACCTCCACTGAGGATGAAAATCCTCAAGCACAAAGGATTCCCAGAAACCTAGTAGTTCACCTATTTTGTGGGAACAGGGCAAACCCATAGTCTTGCAGTATGAATTAGTGCACACTTCCTCATCATGGTTCTGCTTTAATTTCTCAAATTGTTCCACAACAAGTATTAATTGCCTCTAAAGACAACTTGTATCCCAATGGTAAAATTTCAGTAGGAAGAAATATTCCTATCTTAATTTGAGAGTTGTAAAGGGCAGCCAAAATCAATTTAATTGGATTGGAAACTTTTCCCTACAGGTTTTGCCACACATCCAACATGTTTCCTGAAAAGTTTGCCAGCAATTGTTTGAGAGTAGCATGGGCCCCTTCAACCCAAGACTTTGTTTTATTTCCAAAGTCAGGGTTTTTGCAAGTCCAAGCCGTTACAAAAATCTCTTTGATACAGAAGATGTTATGATTCATATACTCGAGTACATCCTCATGGTCTTCCAAGAAACACTTCATAAAAGTCATAATGTAAGCAACCCAAAACTAGGAAGATTGAGAGTAGAGTCAGTTATTTGGCACTTACTCTAAGTTCTGCATCATTGACCTCTGCCTCCTCCTTGGTTTTTGAGGCCCCATACTTAGCCCACAGAGACATAAAGCTTTTCCCCCCTTCAACTTCATTATTAAAGCACACTTGACAGTTTTCTTGTATGTTTTTAGACAAGTGCCATTGACAACACTGTCTTGTTGAATCATGGAATATTTGTTCTATAGCAAAAATCAAAGCCTTTTCAAGGTCCATCACAAAGACTTGGGGAAGTGTCTCAGGATCATAAGCAAGCTCCTTTAGTGCATTTATAGACCAAATTGAGAACTCAAAATTTTCTCTTGTTATAAAAAAAAGAGCTTTTGTGAAAGTTTTCTGGTTGGAAGTAATTCCTACAACATGCAATAGGGGGATTTTGTACTTGTTTGTTTTGTATTTTGTAATTGTTTTTTTTGTAAGTACAGTCCAACATAGCAATCTGATGAAATTGCTTGCAAAGCTTTAATGAATTGGGGTGAGCCAAGAATAGGGCCTCCAAGTGACCCTCTCCACTGAATTTTGCTCAATAAAACCAACCTGAATCACCCAGTTGTTCAAAGAGGACCTCCATAACACTTTTTCCCTTGAGTTCTGCCAGCATGACCTTTTGCTAAGTGTTATAGATTGTTTGGTCATCAACATATTTTCTGCCATTGATCTTGCTTGATTTTATTTTCAGTTGAATATTATTGAGCCCATTGTTCATGCCTTCTTTTAAATTCACTCAGGCCATCCCAGAGATTCTCCTCAGGTGTGGATGCACTGAGGGGTGTGGAGATGGTTGATGGTCATGTTGATCATTTCTGTAGGAGATTCACCACAAGGGGTCTGCCTTTGTGCAACTTGCATGGATTAAAAAATTGCACCCAACCTTCCTTGTGTGTGTTTTCCTTGACCTTTTGGTGAGCAATTGCCCAGAGTAAAAACCATGTCTATCACAGGCTAGATCCACATATTTATCACGCTTTGATTTGAAAACTGTTGAAGCTTAACCATGCTTCATTGCCCATGCTTGACAATAGTTTTGCGCCTCTTCACCAGGAGGAAAAGCTCTTACAGGAGGTGGTTGAAGTGGATCTGTCATAGTTACATAGTCATAGCTACAAGCCGCCAATCAGTTTCCAGAAAATTAAATGAGGCAAAGACCAGAGTAACATGAAATGTTACGCACCACCAGAGGTAATTTCCATTTGTGAAACATTTTTTTCCTAAATTGTGTTAGAATTATGGCCAGCAATTAGCTTAGGCAAATGAGCAGTATTTAAAGCAAAAGAAATGCTGGACACTGGGTGTCAATATTGGCTAATGGGACCTTCACAATGGGGCAATATGTTGGATGAATTTGATTGGAATGATGAATGAATGAATGGAAAACAGCAAGGAGAAGAGCTCCTTAAGTACAAAAGATTGGTCTCTTGTGAGCCCATGATACAACAAGCCAAAAGGCAAATTTTCCGCCCCAAAATAGCTCTACAGGCTCTACTGGCCTTGTTACTTGGTTTGGGCTACATCAGCCCACATGGCATCAGTCCCTGTACCCTTACAACCCGCCTATTCTGGTTATTTCTGGTGTTTCCACCTCAATGGGGCTGAACCAGCCCCTTAACTGTTCAAAACCCTTGGCTGGTTGTCCGTTACAACCAGCCATGATGAACTCATTGCCTTGTTTACGGGCTGGTTGCCTCATGCAGCCAGCCCCTGGCCCCTCAAATCAGCCAGGTGGGACCCAGGGCACACCTGGGTTTGGTCTCAGACTCACATGGGGGGGGGGGGGGGGGTGACCAGTGGACATGCTGTCCCCCCCCTCTTTCTCTCAAATCCCTTGTGGGGGCGGTCCAATCCCCTCACCAGGGGCCCTGGGGGTTGATACCCCCAGGGCGACGTCAAGAAGGTTGGCCTGGGAGGTGATCAGGTCCCCCCAGGCCCATTGCTCCTCCCCCTTGGTAAAGGGGGGGGGGGGGGAGAGCGCCCCTTTGCTTGGTTGCCTCAACTGCTTGATGGTGGAGGGGTGATGAATTCCCCCCCACCTGCTGGTTGCTAAGCTTGCAACCAGCGCCGCCACCTCCTTGGGCAAGGGGGTGGTCAGGTCCCCCCTTCCCTGACCAACCGCACTGTTGCGGTCGGTTGCTGGCTGGTTCAACCCAGCCAGCTTGCCCCCATCCCCCTTGCAACGGCAAGCAAGGGGAGGGGGAGCGAGCCGGGGCCTCAAGCCCCGGCTCTGCGGCACTGGTTGCCGGGTGCGACCAGCCAGGCCCGCGCGGGATCCCTCGGCCGCACAACAGCCCCACGCGGGCCGTACCAAGGAACACAGGCGGCCCCAAACGGGCCAGGACACAGGCGGCGGCCCCAATAGGCCTCCCCAAGCCTGAATTGTGAGAATTACATACTTTGGCGGGCCAGCCCGTCTGGCCAAGTATGTCCATAATAAAGCTTGAGCCCTTTTGTGCCCAAATAAGCCCATCTGGCTTGGGTGGCCCATCCACCCTGGCGGGCCTGTGAGGGCCCGTGTCCCAAAAGACCATAAAAACGTGTTTTGGCGCCCAAATGCCCAAAACCAATAACACCCACATAGGCCCATGTGGCCCACGTGATGTCCAATGGGCCGTGGAGGCCCATTTTTGCATCCCATTTTGATTACACACTCCTATGCACATTACCTGAGTGCACCTGCATTTTAACAAATTGCCACCCTAGATGAGGATGCAATTGGGGCTTCCAATGATTAATTACCCAAATCCTTCTTTTCTGCAGCTTTGTTCATGGCACTATCAATGTAGTCCTTCAACACAGCCATATTAAAAAAAGGAGGCTTGCCACTATTCCCATAATTCCAATAAAATACAAAGGTATTTCAGCATTCAATCCAACTTTCAATTGAACAACTACCAAGTTTGCTCACTCTTGAGTTGAGAAAGATCAAGTTTAGTGCAATGTTTGTTTGTAGTTTCCTATGTCACTTTAATTTCACTTTATTTCACTTTAGATTCAATTTAGTGTCACTTGGGGATTGCTTGGTGTGGTCCAATAGTCACACATAGTATGTGCTTATACCAAATTTGCATTGATGGAACCCAAATGTGGTCCAGGGGGTCCCAAAAAGTTTGGCAAGACCCCCGGGGGGTGTGTTCAGGAGGTAAAGAACCCCCCAGGGGTCGCGGGTGTTTGAAAGCACCCTTTCAATGGGTGTTTTGGCCCGCAAAACTGCTTTTGACGCATGTCTGGGCCCCCACGTGTCCATTGGGCCATGTAGGGCCCCACATGACTCCCAAACAACTGGGAGTTGTGAATTCATCATCACCCTAGAAAAAAAAAAATACCCTGAAATTTGGAGACCCATTGGGGGGGAAATGTGTAATTTCAATTTTAAAATCACAATGATTTATCTGCCAGAATCCTTGCCCCCCCAAAAAAATAAAAATAAATAAATAAAATAAACATATTTTCAAAAAGATTCAATGATCACATTCAATAAAATGTAGGGTGATGTTATATTCTTGGCTCCAACTGTGTGGTAGTTGTGTAGAGACCTACACAGCTCATATGAGCCATGGGGGCCCATACACAACTACAAAGGGCCATTTCAAACACGCGCAACCCCAGGGGGGTTGTGTAGGAGCCATTTACCCCCCAAACACAGCCAATTCAAGCCGTGTACCCCCATACATGGCTCAAAACCGCCATTTTCAGGGGTGCACAACCCCCCAGAAGTTGTGCCAGAATTTTGGGCACCCCCTGGACCACACTTGGGTTCCATCAACCCAAATTTGGGATCAACACATACTTTGTGGGACTGTTGTCCACACATAGCAATTCCAAAGTGACTTTAAAGTGAAACAAAAGTGAATTTCAAGTGAAACCAAGGTGAAAGTAAAGTGAAAATTGAAATCATATAAAAATCTGCAAACAATTCTTTCTCAACTCAAAAGTGAGCAAACTTTGTATATTCAATTGAAAGTTGGATTGAATACTGAAGTATAGCATTGCATTTTTTTGCATGGGAACAGTTGAAAGCCCTCCATCTTCTGAAATGGCTGCATGGAAGGTCTACATTGATAGTGCAATCAAAAAAGCTTTGGAAAAAGAAAAACATTTGGGTAATCAAACCTTGGAAGCCCCAATTGCATCCTCATAAAGGGTGACAATTGAGGAACAAAATTTTTCAAAGTGGGATTTGGCCTCTGGTTGTGGGTAAAATGTTATGTTACTGAGGCCTTTGCTGGATTTAATTTGATTGAAACTAATGGGTGCATGTAACTATGAAACTACAAAAGCTAAAAATTGAATTGGTGCCAGATCCATTTGACCCACCTCCTTTGAGAGCTTTTCCTACTAGAGAAGAGGCAAAAAACTATTTTCAAACATGGGCTATGAAGCATGGTTACCCTCTGACTTATTTTAACTCAAAGAAAGATAAATATGTGGATTTGGCCTGTGATTGGCATTGTTCCTATTCAGGACAACTTCTTACCAAAGGGTCTAGACAAACTCACACAAGGAAGGTTGGGTGCAAGTTTTTAATCCATGCAAGTTGCACAAAGGCAGACCCCTTGTGGAAAATCTCCTATAAAGAAACCCAAAATAACCATTAACCACCTGAAAATCCCTCTGTGCATCCTCAACTGAGGAGAATCTCTGGGAAAGCCTTGGATCTACTTAAGGAAGGCATGAAAGATGGGCTAAATACCTTAAAAATCAAGAGGAAATTGAGCAAGATTGATGAGAGGGATTATGTTGATGACCAAACAATCTATAACACTAAGCAGAAGGTAACACTTACAGAACTAAAGGGAAAAAGTATTATGGAGGTACTCTATGAACAGCTTGAAGAAACAAGTTTGATTCACCCGTCAAAGTTCAGTGGAGAGGGTCACTTGGAGGCACTGTACTTATCACACCCTGAGGCAGTAAAGCTTTCAAAACAATTCCATCATATTGATATTTTGGATTGTACTTATAATACAAAAAAGTACTAAAAAATGCTATTGCATGTTGTAGGAATGACAGCCAATTGGAAAACTTTCAAAAAAGCTCTTGTTTTTATAACAAAAGAAACATTTGAGTTCTATGGGTGTTCTGTAAATGCATTAAAGGAGTTGGCTTATGATCCTGAGAGACTTCCAAAAGTCTTTGTGACAGACTGTGAAAAACCTCTGATTTGTGCTACTGAATCTAGTTTCCCTGAGTCATCAAGACAATGTTGCACTTGGCAATTGTCTAATAACACACAAGTAAAATTCAAAGCGGGCTTTGTCAATGATGTTGAAGGATGGAAAAGCTTTATGACTCTGTAAGCAAAGTATGGGACCGCAAAGACCAAGGAGGAGGCAGAGGTCAATGATGCAGAACTCAGAGTAGGTCCAAATCACTGCTTCTTATTCTTCCTAGTTTTGGGTTCTGACCTTTTGAATTGTATAGTGTTTCTTGAAAGACTATGAGGATGTACTCAAGTATATGGAAAATAACATTTTCCCTATAAAAGAGACGTTTGTAACAGTGTGGACTTGTATAAACCCTGATTTTGGAAACAAAACAACATCTTGGGTTCAAGGGGCCCATGCAACTCTCAAATGATTCCTTGAAAACTCTTTGGGAAAACTTTTTGATGTTTGGAAAAGCCTTGATGGAACAGTTTTGAATCAAGTTAAATTGGTTCATGCGTCACTTTATAACTCTCAAATTTAGTTAGTGAAAGTTCATCCACCTGAACTGTTACCATTGGGTTACAAATTTTCTTTAGAGGCAATTCATCTTATCAGGGAACAAGTTAAGAAATTCAAAAATAATCATGATGGCAAAGTTTGCAACAAGTAATATTCCAAGACTATGGGTTTGCCCTGTTCCCACCAAATAGGTGACTGTCTAGCATTTGGAGGATCCATGGTACCCAAAGATGTTCATCCTCAGTGGAGGTTGGACTATGGCCCTTGCAGGTCTAGTTCTGTAAGCTGGCTTAAGTTGGATTTTTCAAGTTGGATTATTCAAATCACTATGTGATCAATGCTTTTTGATTAATGATTCCTAATTCACTAATGGTTGATACTTTTGAATTTTTCAAGTGCAATGTTGATGAAATGCTAAGCATTCCTCAGTTACATAAAAAGTGAATGCAATGATCTTGGAATCTCCAAATCATGAGCAAAGCGCCCTATTGAAGTATATCATTCATAAGATTAGGAAATATTGATTGAAGCCAAGAATTGAACATGAAGTCTTACCATCAAGTAGGGGCAGGCCAAAATTGACAGATATGTGGCAAGAACCATCTTGGTTTTAGCTTGTTGAAAAACAACTCAAGGGGGGGGGGAAAAGGACTAGAAGGGCTCCAAAAAAGAAAAGACAAAAGATTGTAAGTCTTTTATTTTGGGATATGTTCATTTTTTTGGTTTAATGAACTTAGTTACTAACTAATGATTAATTGTTAGTCAAAGTTGGCAGAATCTGAATCTGAATTTCATAGTTCAGAGGAAGAGACTGAAAGTGAATTGGGATCACTTAATTTGGAATCAGAATCCCCTTCAGAGGAAGAGAAAGTGCAGCAAAGCTCAACCAGAAGCTCATCTTTGGTGATTATTCATTTAATTGATCTGATTAAAGAAATAAATACTAAGTTAGTTTTCATGATAGGAACCAAAAGTGAAATACCTCAATCAAATACCCAGAAGTACCATAAGCTCTTGGGTGAGGCTTGGGATCCAATTGGAGATGGGAATTGCGGATTTAGAGTCATTGCTAAATATCTTGGTTATGAAGAACATGGTTAGTTTGAAGTTAGGAAGGAAATGATTGAAAAATTAGAGAAAAATAAAGCATGCTACATTAAGATGCTTGGTGGTGCAAAGGAGGCTGAAAAGATTAAACAAAGACTTGATGTTTAAGAAATCAATGAAAAGATTCCCTCCTCAAAATGGCTGGCTAAATCAGATATGGGTCAAATCATAGCAGACACATATTCCAGACCTATATTTTTCATTTAATTGGAGCCATGTGATACTTATACTCCAATAAAAAACGGTGTTACTGATCAATCAGATCAAATGTTCATTTCCTTTGTAAACAATAACCACTGGGTTCTATTAGTAATTGAGGGTCAAATGATTCCAATCCCGCCCATTGTAGCAAAACTGTGTTCCTTGATTTCTAAAAAAGCCTCTGGTTTGGTTGATCATATCAAGGATCAACTGCAAATGTATTCTAGATTATAGCAATTATAGAATTTGACTTCATTTCATCAATGGGTTTCATATATGTTGGAATTCTGGCAACTAGTGTCCTTCTTTCTTTTTCTACAAATTACAACATAAAAAATTATTAAACAAAACATACTTTCAATCTAATTTATCCTCCGGTATTGAGGGCCTCATAAAAGTAGTGTGTTATTATTAAGAATGATCTCTCATATCTCTAATCAGTTTTCCTTCTTATTGGTTGATTGTTTCAATATTAAGTCATGATTAAGTCTGAAAGCATGTTAGTTCAAGTAGTCTGACTATCCTTCTATGATCAACTCTTGTAGCCATGAGCCATGATCACTGTTCATCTATAGGTCTTCTTGTCTTTAAGAACCTCCTTTCTTATCTTGATCTTTCCTAATTCTAATGTTTGTTGAGCCACCAAATCAGCTTGAATTGACGCCACAGTTGTATTGTACTTATCACTCTTCTTTTGATAGCTTCTATGTCCTGGCTTATGGCCTGTTGTGTCTCTGCCTTTTTGCATACTGTATTTCACTGATTATGTGACAGTTCTTCAGTTGTTTCTCATTCATGATTCATTATCTTGTTATTACCAAAATCACAAGTTGTTTTTTTACTGTTTGGCTTGTATCTAGACTATTTAAAACCTTATGCTATTCCCGCCAAATGATCATCATCCATTCTAACTTACACTGAACCATTTGAATCCTGGATTCACTCCTCTTGGTGTGACAAGAGTCCTTTCCTTATTCCTTCTTGCTGCCTCTCTGGACTATCCCACTCAAACTTCAACGATATAAATTTTAATTTAAATGCAGCTACTAAGTTCTATTAATATAAAGGGTTATCACATTTTGAACATCATTATGTTGAGTGTTAAAGTTAACATCATTATATTGAGTGTTTTGAATGAGAGTTAAATGGTAAGTCAGTTCAACTTGTGTTGGGCTGATTCCATCACAAGCTTAACTTATGTTAAGCTTGGGATGGGATCAGCTTAACACATGTTAAACTTGTTTTTTTTGGTTTTTTTACTTTAGGGCTGGTCAAAAGACTTCTTTAATTTTTTGGCCCTTTTACTTTAGGTCTAGTCAAGTTGAACTTACTTTAGGGCTTTTCAATTTACTTGTATTTTTTTTGGTGTTTTTACTTTAGGGCTTTTCAATTTACTTGTATTTTTTTTGGTGTTTTTACTTTAGGGCTTGTCAAGTTACTTGTCTTTTTTTTGGTGTTTTCACTTTAGGGCTTGTCAATTTACTTGTCTTTTTTTTGGTGTTTTTAGTTTAGGGCTTGTCCAGTTCCTTGTCTTTTTTTGGGTCTTTTTACTTCAGGGGTAGTCCATTGGATAGTCCCAATTTTTTTTTGTTTTTTACTTATTTATTTATTTATTTATTTTTTAACCAGAAAATTAACATTCTTTGATTTTTTGGTTGATTTTTCTTTTGGAAGGTTTATTTAGTTTATGGGTTAAGTTAGTACCCTTTCATTCCTTTTTTTTTTGGCTCACCGCGGTCTGGTGGCATGTGGGATGCCACACAACTACATTTGAGCTGTGTACAACTCCACACGGCTTGAATGTAGTTGTGTGGAATCCAACATGCCGGCAGACCAGGCTGGGTCAGCCCTGAAACTCTTTGAGCCGTGGGGGGTTGTACACGGCTTGGATATGACCGTGTGGAGTGCCACACAGCCCCTTTTGAACTATGTGCACGGCTCAATGAGATGTGAATTCAAAATTTCCCTAAAATGTATTATTAACCAAAAAATCATGAGAAAAACTTCCAAAAAAAACAGAGGTCCAAAATAAATCAAGGTGCAGGATGAATGGAATTCAGAAACTCATGGTAAAAAATATAATCATTTTCAAAATGAATTTGGTTGTCTTTTCTCTGTGATACAAATATTCTTGTTGATTGGATTGATCTACTCCTTCAAAATGCTATATATAACTGCCCATGGCTGAAAACTGGATCTTTTCATTTCTAGATTATTTTTTTCTTCAAGTAAACACTTGCATAAAGAATTATCTCTGAAATTTTCATAGGGACTCCAATTTAGTTGCTTTAAGTTGATTAAATGAAGTATCATAAACAGAATTCATCAAAAAATAATCTGACAAACTAACTTTCTGAATCTGCAGGATTAAAATTAAAAATTATCCAGATCCAATAAACAATCTGAAAGCACCTGCAGTCTTTTCTGAGTGGATGTAATGTGAAGTATTATGGAAAGTCTGAATATTTCATTTTACTTGAAAAACTATAAATTGAATTTATTTTCAAATAGGGAAATGTTAAATTCATGGCTCATTGAGCTGTGCACATGGTTCAAAAAGGACTGTGTGGAACGCCACATGGTCCAATCTGAGTGGTGTAAAACCCCCCACGGCTCAAAGAGTTGCACGGCTGACCCAGCCTAGTCCTCCAGCATGATGGATTCCACACGCCACCAGACTGTGGTGATCCAAAAAAAAAAAAAAAAAGGAATGAGAGGGCACTAACATAACCCATGAATCAAATAAACCTTCCAAAAAACAGGAATCAACCAAAAAAATCAAAGAAATCAAAAAATATTGATTTTTTGGTTAAAAAAAAACAAAAAAAGAAATAAATAAATAAACTGGGACTATCCAATGGAATAGCCCTAAAGTAAAAAGACCCAAAAAAACACAAGTAACTGGACTAGCCCTAAACTAAAAACACCACAAAAAAAGACAAGCAACTTGACAAGCCCTAAAGTAAAAACACCAAAAAAAAAAGACAAGTAGCATGACAAGCCCTAAAGTAAAAACACCAAAAAAAAATACAAGTAACTTGACAAGCCCTAAAGTAAGTTCAACCTGACTAGCCCTAAAGTAAAAGGGCCAAAAAATTACAGAAGTCTTTTGACCAGCCCTAAAGTAAGAGTGCCAAAAAAAATACCAGTCTTTTGACCAGGCAAAAAATACAAGAAGTCATTTGACCCGCCCTAAAGTAAAAGTTCCAAAAGAAATACAAGTCTTTTGAACAGCCCTCAAGTAAAAAAACCAAAAAAAAAAAAAACAAGTTCAACTTGTGTTAAGCTGATCCCATCCCAAGCTTAACATAAGTTGAGCTTGTGATGAATCAGCCCAACACAAGTGGAGCTGAATTACCGTTAAAATCTCATTCAAAACACTCAACATAATGAGGTTAACTTTAACACTGAACATAATGATGTTCAAAATTCAAGAAACCTTTATATTAATAGACCTTGTTAGCTGCATTAGTATTACAATTTATATGAAACCCAATGATGAAATGAAGTCAAAGTATATAATCTCTATAATCTAGAATACATTTGCAGTTGATCTTTGCAATGATCAACACAACCAGAGGCTTTTTGAGAAATCAAGGAACACGGTTTTGCTACAATTGGTGGGATTGGAATCATTTCTCCCTCAAGTACTAATATAATCCAGTGGTTATTGTTTACAAAGGAAATGAACATTGGATCTGATTGATCATTAACACCATTTTTCATTCGAGTATAAGTATCACATGAATCCAATGAAATGAAACATAAAGGTCTGGAATATGTGTCTGCTATGATTTGACCCATGTCCAATTTAGCCAGCCATTTTGCGGAGGGAATCTTTTCATTGATGTCTTCAACATCAATTATTTAATTAATATTTTCAACCTCCTTTGCACCACCAAGCATCTTAATGTAGCATGCTTTATGTTTCTCTAATTTTTCAATCATTTCCTTCCTAACTTTAAACCAACCTTGTTCTTCATAACCAAGATATTTAGCAATGACTCTAAATCCGCAATTCCCATCTCCAATTGGATCCCAAGCCTCACCCAAGAGCTTATGGTACTTCTGGGTATTTGGTTGAGGTATTTCACCTTTGGTTCCTATCATGAAAACTAACTTAGTATTCATTTCTTTAATCAGATCAATTAAATGAATAATCACCAAAGATGAGCTTCTGGTTGAGCTTTGCTGCACTTTCTCTTCCTCTGAAGAGGATTGTGATTCCAAATTAAGTGATCCCAATTCACTTTCAGTCTCTTCCTCTGAACTATGAAATTCAGATCCAGATTCTGCCAACTTTGCCTAACAATTAATCATTAGTTAGTAACTAAGTTCATTAAACCAAAAAAATGAGCATATCCCAAAAGAAAAGACTTACAATCTTTTGTCTTTTCTTTTTTGGAGCCCTTCTAGTCCTTTTCCCCCCCTTGAGTTTTTTTTCAACAAGCTCAAACCAAGATGGTTCTTGCCACATATCTGTCAATTTTGGCCTGCCCCTACTTGATGGTAAGACTTTATGTTCAAGTCTTGGCTTCAATCAATATTTCCTACTCTTCTGAATGATATACTTCAATAGGGCGTTTTGCTCATGATGTGGAGATTCCAAGATCATTGCATTCACTTTTTCATGTAACTGAGGAATGCTTAGCATTTCATCAACATTGCACTTGAAAAATTCAAAAGTATCAACCATTAGTGAATTAGGAATCATTAATCAAAAAGCATTGATCACATAGTGATTTGAACAATCCAACTTGGAAAATCCAAATTAAGCCAACTTAAATAACTAGACCCGCAAGGGCCATAGTCCAAACTCCACTTAGGATGAACATCTTTGGGTACCATGGATCCTCTGAATGCTAGACAGTCACCTATTTGGTGGGAACAGGGCAAACCCATAGTCTTGGAATATGACTTGGTGCACACTTTGAAATCATGATCACGTTTGAATTTCTTGAATTGTTCCCTGATAAGATGAATTGCCTCTAAAGATAATTTGTAACCCAATGGTAACAGTTCAGGTGGAAGAACTGTCCCTAACTTAATTTGATAGTTATAAAGTGACGCATGAACCAATTTAATTTGATTCAAAACTGTTCCATCAAGGCTTTTCCAAACATCCAACAGGTTTTCCAAAGAGTTTGCAAGGAATCATTTGAGAGTTGCATGGGCCCCTTAAACAAAAAATGTTGTTTTGTTTCCAAAATCTGGGTTTATAAAATTCCAAACTGTTATAAATGTCTCTTGGATAGGGAAAATGCTATTTTCCATATACTTGATTACATCCTCATAGTATTTCAAGAAACACTATACAAGTCAAAAGGTCAGAACCCAAAAATAGGAAGAATAAGAAGCAGTGATTTGGACCTACTCTGAGTTCTGAATCATTGACCTCTGCCTCTTTCTTGGTCTTCAAGGCCCCATACTTTGCCCACAGATTCATAAAGCTTTTCCATCCTTCAGAATCATCAAGAAAGCATGCTTTACATTTTGCTTGTATGTTTTTAGACAAGTGCCAAGTGCAACATTGTCTTGATGACTTGGGGAAACTAGATTTAATAGCACAAATCAGAGCTTTTTCAAGTTCCATCACAAAGAATTTTTGAAGTCTCTCAGGATCAGAAGCAAACTCTCTTAATGCATTCACAGACCAACTGTAGAACTCAAACTTTTTTTTTTTATAAAAAAAAGAGCTTTTGTGAAAGCTTTCCAATTGGCTTTCATTCCTACAACATGAAATAGCAGGGTTTTGTACTAACTTGTTGTATAAGTACAATCCAACATGGAAATATGATGGAATTGTTTTGCAAGATTTCATGCCTCAGGATGTGCTAAGTACAGGGCCTCCAAGTGATCCTCTCCACTGAAATTTGACCAGTGAATCCAAAGTTTTTCTTCAAGCTGTTCATAGAGTACCTCCATAACACTTTTAAACTTGAGTTCTGCAAGCATTACCTTTGGCTTAGTGTTATAGATTGTTTGGTCATCAAAATAATCCCCTCCATCAATCTTTCTCAATTTTCTCTTAAGTTTTAACCAATTGAGCCCATCTTACATGCCTTCCTTAAGTAGATCCAAGGCTTTCCCAGAGATTCCCCTCAGCTTAGGATGCACAGAGGGATTTTCAGATTGTTGATGGTTATTTTGGGTTTTTTTATAGGAGATGTTCCACAAGGTGTCTGCCTTTGTGCAGCTTGCATGGATTTAAAACTTACACCCAAACTTCCTTGTGTGAGTTTTTCTAGGCCATTTAGTAAGAAGTTTTCCTGAATAGGAACCATTTCTATCACACGATACATCCACAATTGGTCATGCTTTGAGCTTAAAACTGTGAACGTGTAACAATGCTTCATTTCCCATGTTTGACATTAGTTTTGTGCATCTTCCTCAGTAGGAAAAGCTCTCAAAGGAGGTGGGTCAAGGGGATCTGGCACCAATTCAATGGTTAGGTTTTGTAGTTTCATAGTTACATGCACCCATTAGTTTCAATAAAATTAAATCCAGCAAAGGCCACAGTAACATAAAACTTTACTCACGACCAGAGGTCAAATCCTAATGTGAAACATTTTGTTACTCAATTGTCACCCTTCATGAGGATGCCATTAGGGCTTCCAATGTTTTATTACCCAAATCCTTTTTTTCTTTTTCCAAAGCTTTGTTGATGGAACTATCAATTTAGACCTTCCACACATCCATTTCTGAAGAAGGAGGGCTTGCCACTGTTCCCATGCAAAAAAATGCAATGGTATACTTCAGTATTCAATCCAACTTTCAATTGAACAAACAAAGTTTGCTCATTTTTGAGTTGAGAAAAAATTGTTTGCAGATTTTTATATGATTTCAATTTTCACTTTGCTTTCACTTTGGTTTCACTTTAAAGTCACTTTGGGATTGCTTGTTGTGGATCAACAGTCCCAAAAAGTATGTGTTGATCCCAAATTTGGGTTGATGGAACCCAAGTGTGGTCCAGGGGGTGCCCAAAATTCTGGCACAACTTCCGTGGGGTTGTGCATCCCCAAACAAGGCGGTTTTGAGCCATGTATGGGGGTACACAGCTCATATTTGACATGTACGGGGGCAAACGCCTCATATTTGCCGTGTTTGGGGGGTAAACCCTTCCTACATGGCCCCCCCGGGGTTGCGCGTGTTTGAAACGGCCCTTTGTAGCCGTGTATGGGCCCCCATGGCTCATTTGAGCTGTGTAGGGCCCTAAATGGCCACCACATGGTTGGAGCCGTGAATTTAACATCACCCAAAAAAAACCAAAAAAAAAAAATTGACATTCAGATGCATTTTTTGCATCCTTGAGATTGCTAAGTTGAATGGAGAATGCAGGACCAAGGAAAATGATGCTGGTGTTTGCCAAGGGTGCAGGACCCAATATTTTTAGTATATGGTAGATATATATATATATATATATTTGTGATTTTTTTTTTGTACATAATAATTGTCAAGATTCATTTTTTTTTCTTCCAACAGATTGAAAAGATGAGTGAAAGAATATTGAACTCCTTGGAGGATAAAATTGGGTTTTTGACAATTACTAGGGAAATAACTCATCATCATCACAAAAAAAAAATGATTGGTTTTATTCTAATCCTTCTATTAAATTCTTGTAGATCTCATCAATGGGTTTCTATTTTCCATAATCAGTCTTGATTTTAAAAAAAATTCTCAGTATTTTTGGTAACTTTTTTAAAAGGTTTTAATGTTTTTTCTTTCTTTCTTTTTTTTGAGGGGGGGGGGGGGTGACACCAATTTTTGAAATCCACAGGTCCACACACCAGCATTTTTGGTGTGCACAGATCTACCCAAAAATAAATACATAAATAAATTTACCCCATGTTTTGGCTTGTAGAACAGTGCATGCCAAAAAAAAGTGACATGTGGCCCTGTGAATTCCAGAGTAGGTGGACGATGTAAGTAATTCAGTGGGATAAAAACAGCCATGGTGTGGTATTATATAGAAAAAATCCAGAATTGAACCATGTGAACAAGTTGCGGTAAGAATATAGCCTCAGGGGGCCTAACAAAGCAAGGGGGATTCCTGAACCAGAAATAGATGCATGTGGGATCTGCAAAAGGAGAAGTGCACAAAATAGATCACCAAATGTGACCAGCTTATTGGATGAAGAAAAAAAAATCAAGTGGACTACCAAATGCATAGAAAAAGAGAAAAAAACTCATCAAAAGAAATGTTGGTAAGAAACAATTGTGGGACTGGGTTAGGCAAGTCATCATTTGGATGGTGCGTTGTATGAATTTGAGGGGCTGGAGGAAAGTGGGGTGGTTGTGGGAATATTATTGGGAGAAGTCACTGCAGAGAAAAGTTCATGGATGATGGAGATGGTGAGGAAACTTGATAGGTTCTATCTTCTGAGGTCCAGAGTTCAAATTAATTTTTTTTTTGAACTCAAATTAATTTCCTAGCTGATTTAAGCTTTCAAAAATCTCTTGAAAAATAACTTCAAGCATCTCCTTGGCAGTTCTATACTCAAGAATATTCTTTGAGAAGATTTTCAACTTTTTTTTTGCTTTTTCCTTATCTCTAAAAATTCTCTAAGTTCAAGTTCATATGTGCATGGGTGAATTCTTGATAGTAGATTATAGAGCTCTATGAAACCTATTGAGCGATTAAAATTTCTGGTTGGCTGATTGATTTTTTTTTGATTATGGAATATGAGATTATTTTTGATAAATTTATTCATCCTGTTGAAAAAATTTTGTCAAAAAAATAAAAAGGGTTCTACATACATCATTCTCTCAAGAATTATGGAAATCTGATTGATCCTATTTGAAAATTTTGAATAATTTCTGAAAACAAAGCTGGTAATAACTTAGCTGGGCCAATCAATGTAGAATATTCAATGGAAAATTATAATCAAATTCACATTGTGAGGTATCTTTTTGATCTAGAAAAAATTGGAATTCTTGAACTGGTTTTTCCAATTTGAAATATTTTTCATTTCCAATTAGGATGTGTCAGACTTTGAAAATCTGAAATTAGAAACCAGCCATTTGTTTTCTTGACCAAACCTTTGATTAAGAATGCTGTTTTCTGAAGTAAAAATATAAGCCCTCAACTGTTTTATTTCCAAATTCCAGGTTTCATTGAATTGGCAGGTTTCAAAAAATATAAAATCCAATTTAAAACACCCATCCATGCATCCAAATCATCATCAAATCAATACAAAAAACTTCTCAATTGTATCACAAATCAAATCAAATATCATAAATCCATTGAAGCATAAGCCTCTCTATTTTGTTTTAGAATTTAAATATTTATTTGGTAACCTATACATCATTTCTTCAATCTTCAGCTCACCAGGAAAACCATTTTGTATTTATCACCAAAGATAACAAACCAAAATCATGAAAACACATGAACACCTAATAATTCTCACCCCAAAATACACCCATCAACTCACCTCTCATCAAACTTAAAATCAATATCAACAGATTAGTCCTTACTCTTACATAACCCCACCAACCCTTTGGTAAATACTCTAACCAATCAAGTTAATTCTTCTCTCTTTGTTTTTATTTTTTATTTTTCACATTATCAAATGGCCACCACCACCAGCATCATCTCCCCTTGTTTTAAAGTGAAATGAGATTAAAAAATCATTACCAACATCTCAATCATCAAGCACTCACTCCAGAATCTATTGGTCCCATGCTTTTCATCCTCATCCTCTATCCCTCCATCTAAACTTCTGATCACCCCTTCCTGTGATCAAATTCATGTGTTTTCACATCTCATCTTACCCTTCCTCATTTATTCAAATCTTTTTCAACACAAATTCAATCTTAAAACTACCAACTCTACCCCTGGTTGTGAATCTACAAAATTGTCAATCTCCATCTGTCAATCTGGTTGAACCCAGTGTTAAGATTTTGGGTATTGGGATGATGGGGATATTCAGTCATTTCAGCAAGTTGAGCTAGCAGAAAATTATCCTTTTCCAAATCCAGCATCCTCTCCATCATAATTATTATCTTCAGCATTGGTACTCATTCCAATTCTGCAGACCTTTGGTTCTTGTATGCTTTTACTTATATTCTGTGGTGAGGAAAGAAGGATACAGATTAAGAAATGTGAAAGACTGCAGAACTTAATATTCTTCAGAGGAATACTAGAATTTTTTTTTAGTTCTAGCTACAGAAGACAGAATCAGTAGTTTCAGATTCAAAGAAACCATAATGAAATTGTCTAATTGTGGTTTTATGAGGACTATTTAATACATTTATGGATTGATGATTGATTTTTGAACATGGAAAAAATCAATTTTCAGACATAGTTATTTCATAGAAATAAGATAGAATTTTAAAAAAATTTCTGGACATGGTTAATTTGGATGCAGAAGTTGAAACGTAATGGGAATGCCTGACTGAGAATTCAAGGCATGTGGAAGCAAGGACATATTCTTGGGAAAATGGGTAATGGAAATCCAAGGATGAAAAGTGTTGAGATTCTCAGCATCAACTCTGTCAGACGCGCATGGTCTGGTCTCCTCTCCCCCATTTGTCCAGGTAGCCGCACCCGGCCATTCAACCACTCTGTCTTTCACGCATACTGGAGACCCTGGGAAGATGAGTAGTCAAGCGGTCTTCTTGCTTGACTCACAACTTGCTGTCGGCTCTCAAAATATTATATTTATTTTACATCCTCCTTGTCCTCTTCTTCCTATCTCCTTCTTCAACCTCTCACTCAACTTCAATTTGACGCTGTGAATGCCTGGTGAGATTCATACCTCAATGACTATTTGACAAACCCTACTAAGACTCACCTTCACTGAACAAACAGCCTACCTAATCGAATCCTGAACCAATTCCCTCCAATCAAACCATTGCCTTAATCTCAATGGTCTGGCCAACTCAACTTTCTCAGCTATTTTTTCTTTCCTGCGGTCTATGCTTCCTGTTTGTTTTCCTTCTTGTGCTTCATCTTTGTTTGGCCATTCTTGTTTCTCACTGCGCATCATCTTGTCATGTTTCTAGCTCTTAGCTTTGTGATCAATCAAACCTCACTTTCTCTTCACGGTTAAAAGCCAAAAGACTCCCATCAAGCTTCATCAATCACCAACTCAAAGACTGAGAGAGGAACAAACCTAACCGGGAACAATGGACGTCTTCCGACAAACCATGCTCAAGACCGCTCTCGGTACAATTCCCCTCCTTGAAGACAAAAATTATGGGATCTGGAGAGACAAGATGGATGCTGTTTTTGACGTCAGGGGATGCGCCAATATTATCAATGATAAGAACTCTGTCCTAGACGCCTCTGTCAATGACAAGCTGAAGCTTCTCTACATCTCAAAGCTTGATTCCACCGCTCATGAGAAAATTGTTACGGCCAAAAACAGGAACTCAGCTAAGCTCCTGTGGAAGGCCATCATTCACAAATTTGCCTCTTCACAAGCGTCAAACGGTGCAAGGGTCTTCAACACCTTTCTCTACCTCTCATTCAATCACAATGAAATCGTCAAATTCATCACTCAAGTTAAAGTTAGTCTTAAAAAGATGGCCAAGTTTGGAATCAAACTCCTCAACAACATTGTGGCGTACCTCATTCTCTTCAAATTTCCCACCTCCATGGACAACTTCAAGAGGAAGATTATGCACTCCAATAAGGAAATATCAGTCAAATATGTTCTGAACCATCTTAAACAGCTGAAAAACAAATCAATGGCCCAATCATCTATCTCAAATTCAAAGTAAAAAGGAAACGTTGCCCTCTTTGGAGGAAAGACCTCATCTCAACGACACACCAACAAGGGGTCGGATCCAAGACAATGCGTTGAAGGATACCATCATCCCAGCCAAGACAAAAATCACTCCGCCAATGACTGCTGGCATCTCCATCCCGACGTAGCTCCTGAATGGTGGAGAGATAATCAGGCTAAATGGAAAGCGAAGAAGACTACTCAAAGAGAGAAAGTGGAACCCCCCTCTGCTCATTACTTGGCCCCCCTCAACCTGTGGGTTGAACATGGAGACTCCAACCAATGATTCCTGCTGGACAGCAGAGCATCCGCGCACATGCTCAACAACAGTTGTTTCTTCAGCAAAATGGAACCTTATTCTGGCGATCCTATCAGAACGGGGAAAGAAGGAGCCAGTCTCCCCATCAAAGGAAAAGGGACCGCCATACTCCACTGGAGCAACATCACCCTGAAACTCACAGACGTGTTCTACGTCCCAGACGTCATGGTCAAGCTCATCAGAGCTGGGGCCTTGAATGGCAAGGGCTGCACAATCAAGTCCCACAACCATTGATTCTTGGTTTCTCATGGCGGGAGGGTGGTCCTGAATGGAAAAATCAAGGACAACCTCTACAGTCTACCCATGCCTTGTCATAGCTCTTCCACATCTTTCATATCCCATGTCTCTACTCTTCCAACCACGCATGAGGATGCTCTGCTTGAGATCCACAGAAAATTTGGTCATGCCTCCCTAACCAGGTTAGGCCCCCTTATTCAGCACATTCCAAGCTAAGTCAAACCGAAATTTCAATGCGTCAAGTGTGTCAAGAGCAAGATCATGAAAGTATTGTTTAATTGCACTTCAACGCAATTGTCCAAAGTTCTTGATTAAATCCACCTGGATCTCATGGGTCCAATACAACTTTCCTGCAAGTCCCGCCACCGCTTCATCCTTTCTCTTGTGGAAAACACCAGTGGATACTTGTCTAATTTTCCAATGAACTCAAAAGACAAGACGGCAAACGTCATCATCAGCTTGCTTGAGAAAGAACACCAGCAACGGGGTGTGTATCCTTCAGAGGTCTGCTCAGATGGAGGGACCGAATTTTTCAACTCAAGATTTTTGTCCTTCTTTGAAGAAAAACGCATCACTCACATTGTCTCAGAACCTTACCATCCCAAACACAACAGTCAAGCCAAACAAGCTAATTGCACCATAGCGGAGTTGACAAGGGCGACACTCAAGGACAATCGCCTACCCTCCTTGGTGTGGCATGAAGTTGTCAAGGGCTGCTGCACCATGCTCAACCACATCCTGGCAAAGGCAATGAATCAACTCCTTGGGCAAAAATGCACGGTAGGGTCCTCCCCTGTGACTACCTCAAACCTATTGGAAACCCAAGCATCTATCTACTCAACAAGAGGCCAAAAGGGGCAAAGTTTGACTCAAAGGGAAAAGAGGGCGCTTTAATAGGCTTCAACCCACTCCTTCTGTCATATTGGATTCTGACCAAATATGTTTCTATTGTCTCCTCAAAGCATTTCAAGTTTCTTCACATTCCCAGACCAAATACACCTGGAGCCGGACTGAATGTCAACAACAATTCTTGGCGTAACAATTACGACTCATCTCACCCTCAGGATCAGGGTCCTGAAGCACCCCCTCTTCCCTAAGCACTGTGGACAGGATATTGCAACTGGTCTGATGACTTGGCAAGTTCTGCGGATGAAGACAAATCCAAATTGGAACTGGGCAACCGGTCTTCCATCACATCTGAATCATAAACGCCAGCTGTTCAGTCAAGCTCAATAACCATTCAACCTGAGCAGCAACCTTCAGCGCCCTCAGGAAGGACGTTGAGGGACCACTCTTGCCTCGCGCCTCCACAAAGATACGGGTTCTATCATCACTACAAGCCAAAATTGTACAAGGATGCTCAGAGATGCGAGAAACATCTTGAGTGGACTGAGGCAATGGACAACAAGCTGGAGTCCATTGAAGATCTCCTTGTATGGGAAGAATACAATGGCCCTGAACCTAAGAATGCACTCAAGACTACCTGAATCTACAAGATCAAACAGAATTGCCATGGAAACCCAGTGAGATACAACGCTCAACTGTGTGTGCAAGGGTTCAATCAAATTGAGGGGCTTGACTACACAGAAACCTTTGCACCAAGGGGTAAGCCCTCCTCCTTATTCTTAATGTTACTTTTTGCCCTCAAATCCAAGCAGAAAATTTGACAATTTGATGTCAAGAGTGCATTCCTACACTCACCAATCGACAAGGAAGTCATAATTCACAATCCCAAGGGATCAAAAAGAAACTCTTGATTCCTCAAGCTCCAAAAGTCTCTCTACAGCTTCAAACAAGCACCAAAGAATTGGTACAAGACCCTCACAACCTGGTTCAAGGATTTTGGATTCAAGGAATCCTTGTGCAATCCATGTCTCTACCTGTCCAATGATGGGAAGTCTCAACTCTTCTTTCACGTTGACAATTTAATCCTAGTTTGGGACGGAAATGAATTTGAAAGAAAATTCTTGACTTGCTTTTCTGGGTCAACTGCCAAGGATCCAGACACAATTCTGGGTATGAAGATAGAGGTAAAAGATCAGGAAATTCTCCTCAGCCAGCCAAATCATATTGCGCATGGACTCAAAGAACTTGCCCTTGAAGACACAAGGACAAGCAAGTCTCCCTTGACGCAAAATCTGCAACTCAAACCCGCCACGGACAAAGAGTTCAAACAGTTCCAAGGTCTGAATGTCAACTACCAATCTGCCATTGGGCTCCTCAACCACATTGCCTGCTACTCTCCGCCTGATGTAAGTTTTTCTGTGTCCAGCCTGTCAAGATTCAACGCAAAATCCAGTCTACCTCACTGGAACAAGCTTAAGAAGACCTGGAAGTACCTCAAAGGAACCCCGCACATCAAGCTTTGGTTGAGAGTGGACAACCCCAACTCTCTGACTGCAGCATACTCTGACCCATCCTGGGCGGATGATCCAACCACCAGACAATCTCAAACCGGCTATCTCTGCACCATTTATAAATGCGTGGTATCATGGAACAGCAGCAAACAGAAAAAGATCACCTTCAGCTCCACGGATGCCAAGCTCAATGCGTTTGTTGACGCATTTCATGAGGCCACCTGGATTAGAGCTCTGACATGTGAAATCTTTTCTTCCAAGCTCTCAGCAATCACCATTCACACTGACAATAGCGGGTTGATGGACAAGCCTGAAAATTTTGGGTCTAACTGAAGAAAACGACACCTTGACCTGAAAACAATGGGAATGAGAGAAGAATTGAAGTCCGGAAACATCAGAATCCAACTCATCAAGTCAGAGGCAATGCCGGCAGACGCTCTCACCAAAAGCCCAAGTCTTACTAGCCTACAGCTCCTTCAGTCCTCTTTTGCCTCCCTCAAAGAGTTGTAGTCCGCTTCTTTTTCTTCTCTTCATGTTCCTGCCTCCAACCAACGCCTGGGCCTTCCCAGCCTTGGTCTTCATCTCTCCAGGCACGGGGCGTGTTGAGATTCTCAGCCTCAACTCTGTCAGACGCGCATGGTCTGGTCTCCTCTCCCCCGTTTGTCCGGGTAGCTGCACCCGGCCATTCAACCACTCTGTCTTTCATGCATACCGGAGACCCTGGGAAGATGAGTAGTCAAGAGGTCTTCTTGCTTGACTCACCACTCGCTGTCCGCTCTCAAAATATGATCTTTCTTTTACTTCTTCCTTGTCCTCTTCTTCCTATCTCCTTCTTCAAACTATCACTCAACTTCAGTTCAACGCTGTGAATGCCTGGTGAGATTCATACCTCAATGAATACTCATAAAACCCTACTAAGACTCACCTTCACTGAACACACAGCCTACCTAATCCAATCCTGAACCAATTCCCTCCAATTGAACCATTGCCTTAATCTCAACGGTCTGGCCAACTCAACTTTCTCAGCTATTTCATCTTTCCTGCGGTCTATGCTTCCTGTTTGTTTTCCTTCTTGTGCTTCATCTTTGTTTGGCCATTCTTGTTTCTCACTGCGCATCATCTTGTCATGTTTCTAGCGATTAGCTTTGTGATCAATCAAACCTCACTTTCTCTTCAAAAAGAATTATGGAGTTATCAATGGGAGGATAATCAAAAATTTTTCACTTGGAGGGGTGAGTAAGATGATAGGCAGACTACTTGAGGATTTTTCAATCCCAGGAAATCAGGGAA
This sequence comes from Puccinia polysora, assembly GCA_025617555.3. Classification (NCBI taxonomy): domain Eukaryota; kingdom Fungi; phylum Basidiomycota; class Pucciniomycetes; order Pucciniales; family Pucciniaceae; genus Puccinia; species Puccinia polysora. Next base: position 52,402,817 of record CM062614.1, read on the forward strand.
TTTCTGTTGGAGTACTTTGGAAAGTGCAATAGGAAATATTCAGGGGGTGTGTGATGAAAATTGAAATGTCTTATGGAATATGAAATTCAGGAGGGAAAGGAGTCATTTAGATCATTTGAAATATGTCGCAGAAACTTCTGGAGGAAATCAGAGTATTCCTACCTCTTTGAAATTTATAAGTTGATATTGTCTATGTAGGAATTCTGAAATTCCTGGAGAATTTGGTTGGAGGAGAATGTTGATTTTTTCTGTTTTATCTTGTTATTCATTCTATTTTTATTATATAAATTATTTTTTGTTTATTTAGAGGAAAGGGAGGGAAGCATGCAATGAAATCAGGAACAAAAAAAATAGAATGCAGAAGAATTAAATATATATATTTTCAAGAATTTATTCTTAGAGGTTTATTCAAAGTTTCAGAAACAGATTTTTTTTTAGGATTTATTGGTTAGTTAGAATAAATGATAAATTTCCCTGGTATTTTTTCAACATTTTTTATTGAAGAAAATTCCATCTTAGATCTCACTTGAACTAAGTTTCAAAAAAAAAAAAATAGAAGGTTAGGGGTGTTTATTACACATAGTGTGCACCAATAAGTTCCGTTAAGATTTATTACTGGAAACTTGAGCAGGCACTGAAAAAAAAAGTGTTCAATTGCCAGTTTCTCACACCAAAATGTGTAAGAATATATAGTTTCTGTGATCTAATCTCCAGTTTTATCATTAGGCCCTTTAAAAACTAATTTTTTTAAAATTTGATCTCACCAATAGGATCCTGCTTGAGTATGGCTTTCAATTGATGATAAATAATAACTGTTATGGGCCATAATTTTTTTTTTCTTTTTCAATTTTGTTTTTTATTTGACTAGAGATAAACAAATGATAATTTTTTGATTATTAGAATGATTGGATGGCTAGAAAATTCTTTGCTGGTTGGATGGGGGTTTGATGCTCAATGGATGATCTTTCCTTTATTTTAGAAAATAAAATAAAAATCATTCCTAGGTTTATTCTAGTTACAATCTTATGACACATTCCATTTTTTTGAGCAAATTATGCACTGCAGATCCTATTTAATCTATCAAATTTAATCGCTCATGAGATCCATAAATTAAATAAACTATACAGGTTAATCTGGACTTTCCAGTTTGTCATCTTCACCACCTTGGGCTCCAGACTAGGAAACTGGATTGTTTTCTAAATTTTTTTTTGGTCCATGTATTTATTGATGTTAAATAAAATAGTTATCCCTCCCCTACAAAAAGTTTTCTTAGACATTCTCTGCCTTATTTTAAGGTCATGTGACTGACTTTAATTCCTTTTTGCAATTTACTTTTCTGGGTCTGCAAGAAATCTGATCTGTCTTTTATTCCACTTTCATATTACCCACCACTTGGTTTATAAAAAATATTGAATGGTTTTCTCTTATCTTTTTTAACATCTCCAATGCCAAAATCCACTTGAAGGCTGATTCTTTTTTCTTATTTGGAGATAACTCTTTTGGTGAAAATATTCTCATCCATCTTGTTGAAATTATCATATTTTTTAATTGAAAAAAACAAAATAAATTGAAGAATTCAGATGGTATATTTCTTGCTAAACTGGAATGAATGAAAAAATAATAGAAAATAGAATAATATAGAAATTAAAAGGAACAGGGTAAAAAAAATAGAAAATATGTGGTCTCCCTGAAAGTGTTCAAAAAATAAAATGAGGAAGTAATCTGGAACCTTAAAATATCTTTGCTGATATATTTTTACCCAGTTTTCAGTAAAGAAGAGAATAGAAGTTACCATAATCCAACTGAAGGGGATCTCAACATGGCTTAATATCAGTTTACAAGATTGATCAACGATTTTGGGGATTTTTAAAGATAAAAATTCAAAAGGCACTGTACCAGAAAATCTGTTTTAAGAAAATGCATCCAGATTCACAAAAAGAAGATGTTGAGCCAAAAAAAAAATCTTAGCCACACATGTGCCATGGTTTCTGCAAAGAGGAGGAAAAAATTCAAGCAGGTAAAATGTATTGTATCACAGAAGAAAAATACAAAAAACTATTGCTTGGGGTCAAAGAAAAAATGGAGATTTGAATCAAAAAATTTGGGGAAAAAAAGCTGCCACACAACAGGGACTGAAAATTAAGCAAAAAGAGTGGGAATTAATTAGGAAATTGATTTCTGGGATGATTTTTTGGAAGAAGTTGAGGAGAAAAGGGATAAAACAATTAATAGGGAATAATCTGGATATTCACTGCAGGGGATCAATGGGTAAGATTCTGGAGATGACTATTGTTAGAGGGTATGACTTTAAAAGCATGGGAAATTGGTTTGATTGACAGTCGGATTCACATAAGTTTTTCCAGAGATAGAAAGAGGAATGAATATAACTTTTGAAGGAGTCAAATTAGTTTAAGATGATTTAGAGGAACACAGATGGGTTTGAGAAAGTAACTGGAAAACAGTGGAGGAGGGTGTGAACCATTTTGAAATTCTTTTAATGATGTATTTTATATTTAATGATGAATTTTGAGGGAAGGAGGAAGAAATAATCAAAAAAGTTTAGCTTTAAAAGAGATTCAACATGATGGAGTATTACTAAAGAGTTAAAATTTCAGAGTATTCAAAAATAGTTAAAATTTCAAAGATTATTTTTTCAGAAATAATTCTTTTGGAGCTTCCCTTTTTCAACAGCTACTAATAATTTGAATTGCAGAAAAAAACCTAAAATCTTTGAGAGGGTATGCAAGAGTATCCCAAGACAAATACAGAGTAGGTTTTGGCTGAGTTAACTTTAATTTACAGAACCTTACACCACATTACTCGTTAGTTGAACTGAAAGTTTGATAGGGAATTTTAAAAAAAGATGGGCCAATTTTTAATTCCTTGGAAGGTTTTTTTTGCATCATTTGATTCTAAAGTTTTCTGAGAAACCATATTTCTTCATAAGGGGAGTATAGGAAATAAAATCATAAGTTATCTAGAATCAGTGATTTAAACATTTGAGGATTATTTTGGAGAAGTATGTAGAAATTGCAAGATGGTGAGTGGTTTAGGAGAAATTTCAAGATTGTGGAGTGAGTTATGTTTATAGGGGATGCATATATCTCTAATGAGATTGTATTTAGTTAGATGTGGAAAAAAAATATAAGATGATGCTTTCAAATTTCCTTTTGAGTTTTAGGTAAATTTATATACTATAATTTTAAAAAACCACTCATTCTTGGATAAATATGGCACCAATATTGTGAAAAAAATTTTTGTTTCAAAATCTCAATTAAATATATTAAATAAATGACTTGGTTGAAACCTGCCATCAAAAATATGGAATATTTTCCAACTCTGATAAAATTTATTTCATATACATGAACACAAATATATATATATATATATATCTACATATATTTTGATTTTTCATTAGATTTTTTCATTCATATTTGGGTAGAAAATAGGATTAATATATTTTGCTTAAGGAATAAAGAAATGAAAATTTCTGTGAAAAAAGATCCAATTTGGGTATGAATGGTTGATAGAGGAAATAAATTCCAAACCAAGGGACCGATGAATGAGATAATTTATTCATTTGATTCTTCAATTGATAATCTTTATAAATCTGTTGAAATTAATAGAAAAATTGAAAAGGTTTATAAATATTTGCTGCAATTTATGAAAGAGTTTTGTCTCATAAACTATGGTTCAGAAAACATTAAATATATTTTGGTTTTATTATTTATCAATTTATGATAAATCATGTTTTCCATTAAAGATTATTTATGAAAATGACCAATTCCAAAACATGATGATATATTTTTCTGGGTGATGAATTTAAAGGGTGTTATAGTTTATAGATTAAAAATATAACATGATTATATTTCCCTCAGAAAGAGATATTTATTTTTGGAGTTTTATTCAAGAGTTGTTCAAAAAAAATTCAAGGGGCCAATCTGATTATAATAAAGCTTCTTGAAGGGTTTAGAAGTTTAAATAATTGGAGATTTTTACCAGATCTTGATTCCAATGTTGAATATACAAGGAGGGGGTATAGAATGGTCTGATTGGATCCAATTATGTTCAATTTATATCTTGAGTTTGGACTTCAAATTTATTTGAATTATTTTTTGTCTCTTGAAATAATAGGGTGTATCAGAGTTCAAATTTTCAAAAAGTTAAATCGCTGATTTCAGGATTATCAATTTTTTTTTCAGAACTCTATTTTTTTAAGTTGAAACCATTGATTCATTATTCATTTTGATGAAAAAATATTTTTTGAAAAATTGATATATTTCCTCAATTAAGCTGTTTGAATTTTTAAAATTCTTAACTCTGATACACCTTAATCTTTCAAAACCCAGTTAAATTCAGTGTGGATTGATTTCAGTGGGAATCAATTTTAGTGTTCATTGATATAAGTTGATATTTTTGACAATAAATCTTTCCAAACAGAGACCAATTATTTGTAGTTGATCCAAATCTTTTCAGGAATATTTTCTTATGAGAGGAGTATTATTTTTCAAAGTTTAATTTTTTGTATTTCAATTCAATAAAAGTCAAAATTTGGAACTTTAATTCTTATTTGTTTTTTTATCCATTTGAGAATAATCAGTGTTAGATTCCTAGGTTTATATCAAATTTTTCCTTGATTGAATCCCAAAATTCACAAAAGGAATATTTTTTTGGGTGATGTTAAATTTACAACACCCAGTTGTGTGAGAGTTTTGTAGGGCCCTACATGGCCCAATGGACGCATGGGGGCCCATAAACGCGTCCACGACGCGCGTGCGGGCAAAAAAACGCGTCTGGATGCGCCCAAAGGGTCTTCTCACACACACGCAACCCCCAGAGGCCCTTATACACCCCCTACATGGCATATTTGAGCCGTGTACCCCTGTGCACAACGTTTTTGAGCTGTGTTTGGGGGGTACAGGGCCGCTCAGGGGTTGTGCCAACCTTTTTGGGTCCCCCTGGACCACATTTTGGTTCCACCAAACCAAATTTGGGATCAGCGCTTACTATGTGGGACTATTGTTCCACATCTAGCAATCATAAAGTGACACTAAACTGAAATTAAAGTGAACTCAAGTGAAATTAAAGTGAAACTATAGGAAACTGCAAATAAAACATCCCACAAAATTGATCTTTCTCAACTTGAAAGTGAGAAAATTTGATAGTTGTTTGATTGGAATTTGGATTTAATACTGAAGTAGCATTGAATTTTTTTTGCATTATGGGAACAGTGGCAAGATATCCTTTTAAAATGGCCATGTTCAAGGGCTACATCTGTGCAATTAACAGAGCTGCAGAAAAGAAGGATTTGGGTAATGAATCATTGGAAGCCCCAATTGTATCCTCATCAAGGGTGAAAATTGAGGAACCAAATGTTTTGTGGGGATTAACATTTTATTTTACTGGTCCTTTGCTTTATTTAATTGGATTGAAACTGATGGAGTGCATGCCATCAATATAACTATGTAACTATGACAGAAACACTTCACCCAACTCCTGTGAGAGCTTTTCCTACTAGGGAAGAGGCACAAACATATTGTCAAACATGGGCAATGAAGCATGATTATGCTTTAACAGTTTTCAACTCAAAGAATGATAAATATGTGGATTTAGCCTGTGATAGACATGGTTCCTACTCTTGGAGTTTTCTCACCAAACAGTCAAGGCAAAATGACACAAATAAGGTTGGGTGCACATTTTTAATCTGTGCTAGTCACACAAAGGCATATCCCTTGTGGCAAATCTCCTACAAGAATGATCAAAATAACAATGAACAATCTCCACACCCCTCAGTGCATACTCACCTGAGGAGAATCTCTGGGGTAGCCTTAGAAAATCTAAAAGAAGGCATGAATGATGGGCTCAATACAATTCAACTCAAAAGAAAATTGAGCAAGATTGATGGTGGCAAATATTTTGATGATCAAACAACCTATTACACTAAGCCTAATTTAGAGCTTGAAGAACTGAAGTTAAAAAGTGTTATGGAGGTCCTCTTTGAAAAAATAATTAATTCAGGTTGGGTTCATTGAGAAAAATTCAGTGGAGAGGGTCACTTGGAGGTAATATTCTCGGCTCAACCCAATTCATTAAAGATTTGCAACCAATTCCATCATATAGCTATGATGGATTGTACTTATAAGACAAATAAGCAAAACATCCCCCTATTGCAGGTTATAGGAATTACTCCCAACAAGAAAAATTTCACAAAAGCTCTTGTTTTTATAACAAGAGAAACATTTGAGTTCTACAGTTGGTCTGTAAATGCGCTAAAGGAGTTGGCTTATAATCCTGGGAGACTTCTTAAAGTCTTTGGGACAGACTGTGAAAAAGCTTTGATCTGTGATCTAGAACAAATATTCCCTCAGTCAAAAAGAAAGTGCTGTCAATGGTACTTGTCTAAAAACATACTATCAAACTGTAAATTGTGCTTTAATAATGACATTGAAGGGTGGAAAATCTTTATGTCTCTGTGGGCTAAGTATGGGGCCTCAAAAACGAAGGAGGAGGCAGAGGTCAATGATGTGGAACTTAGAGTAAGTGCCAAATCACTGCCTCTACTGCCAATCTTCCTAGTTTTGGGTTTCTTACATTGCAACTTGTATAAAGTGTTTTATGGCAGACTGTGAGGATGTACTCAAGTATATGGATAATAATATATTCCATATAAAAGAGACATTTGTAATGGCTTGGACTTGAAAAAACCAAGACTTTGGAAATAAAACAACATCTTGGGTTGAAGGGGCCCATGCTACTCTCAAACAATTGCTTGAAAAATTGCTGGGAAGCATGGTGGATGTTTGGCAAAACCTAGAGGGCACAGTTTCCAATCAAATAAATTTGTTCATGCTGCCCTTTAAAACTCTTGAATAAAGATTTGAATAGTTCTTCCCACTCAACTGTTACCATTGGGATACAAGGTGTCTTGACAAGCAATCAAACTTGTTGGGGATCAATTAGAGGGGCTAAAGCGGAACCATGATGGGGAAGCTGCACCAAGTAATACTCAATGACTATGGGTTCTCCCTGTTCTCACCAAATAAGGAACCTACTAGGGTCAATAGGCTCCTTTGTGCCTGAAGATTGTTATCCTCAGTGGAGGTTGGATTATGGCCCTTTCATTTCTACTTCTGTAAGTTGGTTCAAGTTGGATTTGTTAAAATCACTTTGTGATTGATGGTTTTTGATTAATGCTTTTTGATTTATGATTCCTACATGAATAAAATGATGATTCCTACTTGACTAATATTTGATGCTTTTGAATTTTTGAAGGTTGATGTTGATGAACTGCTCAAAGATTCTCAGTTACATGAGAAGCTCAATGCAATTATCTTAAATCATCCTGATCAAGATTATTGCAGGCTGTTGAAGCACCTGATGAAGGAGACGGCCAATTATTGATCAAAGCCAAGAATTGAACCTAAAGACTTGCAATAAAGCAGAGGCATTCTGAAATTGACAGATACCCAGAAAGATCCTTCTTGATTTGAACACATTGAAAAACAAACTTGAGCGGGGAAAGAGAAGTAGAAGGGCACCAAAGAAAAAAATACAAATGATTGTAAGTCTTTTATTTTGTGAAAGGTTCATTTTTTGGGTTTAATGAACTGATTGAGAAATTTTTATGGTCCAAGTCAGGCTCTTCATATGAATTGAATAGTTCAGTGGAAGAGACTAAAAGTTCATTGGGTTTAATGCTGTTGGAATCCAATTCCTTTTCAAAGGATGAAGGAGACGCAATGGAGGAGTCAAACAGAAGATCATCTTTGGTGAGTGGTGATTCCTTTGATGAGATTGGAATTTTGGCCAGCTAATTTTTCATTTTAGGAAGTAATTTACCTCAATCAAATACCTGAGAACTTACATAAGTTCTTGGTTGAGGTTTGGAACCCAGTTAGTGATGTAAATTATGGTTTTAGATTCAGTTCTAAATAACTTGGGTATGACAAGTATGGATGGTTTAAAGTTTGGAAAGAAATGGTTGAAAAATTGAGGAAAAATAAGGGGTTCTATTCTATGATCCTTGGTGGAAGTAAAGATGTTGAAAACATAGAACAAAGACTTGATTTCAATGAAATCAATGAAAATATTCCCTCTTCAAAATGGCTTTCAAAGCTTGACATGGGTCAAATAATAGCTGATACTTATGAAAGACAAATATTTTTCATTTAATTTGATTCATTTTGTTCTTTTACTCCTATGACCATGGGTTTAAAAGAAAAATCAGATCCTATGTTCACTTTCTTTGTTAACAATAACCAATTGGTCCAGCTTGTACTTAAGGGAGATGTGATTCCAATCCCCTCCATAGTTTCCAAACCAGATTCCATGATTTCTAAAAAATCAGCTTGTTGGGTTGATCACCTAAAAGATCAACTCAAGTTTTATTCTAACTTGTAGATTGATTTCATCATTTGGGTTGGTTCTAACATGCTGATATTGTAATTCTATTAATATAAAGGGTTATCACATTTTGAACATAATTATGTTGAGTGTTTTGAGTTAACATCATTATAATGAGTGTTTTGAATGAGATTTTAATGGTAAGTCAGTTCAACTTGTGATGGGATCAGCTTAACACAAGTTGAACTTGTTTTTTCTGTGTTTTTACTTTAGGGCTGTTTAAAATACTTGCATTTTTTGGCACTTTTACTTAAGGGCTGGTCAAAATACTTCTTGCATTTTTTGGCTGGTCAAAAGACTGGTATTCTTTTGGCACTTTTACTTTAGGGCTGGTCAAAAGACTTCTTGCATTTTTTGGCCCTTTTACTTCAGGGCTTGTCAAGTTGAACTTGAATTTTTCACTTGAATCTGAAGACAACCAGTTGGTTGTCTTCAGTGTTTATTTTTTATTCATTTTTTTATATTTACTTATTTTTATTTTATTCCTTATTTTCTTGTTTTTGCTAATCAAGTTGAACTTGAATTTTTTACTTGAATCTGAAGATAACCAGCTGGTTGTATTCAGTGTTTCTTGTTTTTATGTTTATTTATTAATTTTTGTTTATTTTTCTTTTGTTTATTATTTCTTTTGTTTTTTTTAACCAAAAAATCAACTTTTTTTGATCTTTTGGTTGATTTCCATTTTTTTGTATTTTTCTTTAGTTTATTTTGGTTTATTTTATACCCTTTATTTTTTTTGCCCACCAGACTTGTAGCCATGTGGCACGGCTACACGACTCCATTTGAGCCGTGTAGAGCCCCATACAACTCAAATGTTGTTGGGCTGGCTGTCTGGCACGGCAACATGACTGCATTTGAGCGGTGTGGGTCTCTACACCTCTCAAATGTAGTTTTGTGGCCACTACACGGTGTTCCAGTGCCATGTGGAGTACAGCCCAACCACACTAAAATTGTGTGGGGTTTGCACGGCTCAGGTGTAGCTGTGTAGCCATGCCACATGGCTCAGTTGAGCCATGAATTTAAAATCACCCTATTTTTTCCCAAATTATTGGTTTAGGTGGCATTTTAAATGACCAAAAATGTGATGAAGATATTTTATAAATCTTGTTTGGTATTAGGAGTAGTTTCATTCATCAAAAGAGCCATCTCAGATAAATCATATTTTTTTGAGAAATTTTGAAAGGCAAAATTCAATTTTTAAATTAAAATAGTTCAAATACAGTTCTGATTCTCTATTGTTTTTTAAAGAGGCTTGTGGGATTATGAAATAGAATTGGGAACCCATGGAACTAAATATATTTATTTTAAAATGAAGAAAAGGGTAGAAATATAGTTAAAATTATAACAGTTTATATTTAAAGTGGTGCGAGAAATAATTTAGATTAGTTTGAAATAACCTAACACCACCCCCCCACGCACAATCTTGGCTGCTAGACAAATGATTTTTTTCCCTTTTTACAGAATTTAAATCTTTATTTGGTCCCAATCTCTCCATCTTCATTTTCAACAAATAATCATTAATTTTGAACTTTTAAAAATTCAATTTAAACTGGATATCAGTCTAAAAAAATACATTTTGTGATACGTTTCTCTTCCTAGACTTAAGATTTTTTTTCCCAGCCACTAGAACTGCCACAAAATTTCAAAAAAATTCAGAAATAGAAATTCTTAAATTTAAATTCTGTATAATGTAAGGAAATGAAACAAAAAAATCTACTCCCATACCCAAAATTATGAATTTGAAATTACATATGAATTTTGCCATGGTTTTATGTATTTTTTATGCCCAAAAAACTTGGCAACCATTGGGGAGAATGAGGACTACAGAATTGGAGTGGTAAAATTAAGCCCCCAGTCTGAATTCAAACACATATGAACCCCCAGATAATCAGGGAATAAGAAATTTTTATGGTGAAATATTTAAAACAGGTAACATTTGAGGTGAGTAAGAGTGCCTAAATAAGACAATGAATGTTAATTTATGTAAAAATAAGTTTTTTTAAGTTTGAAGAATGTTTTTCCTTTTATGAGTTTAAGTTATTTTGTTGAGCCAATAGAGAATCCAACAATTTGGGAATCCCCTGTGGTTAACCCATAGTTAGTCTTAAGAGGAACCTTTTTTGGAGCTTTTGTGGAAGTGATGGTTTTTTTTTCAAGAGGGAGGCCCATTTTGCTGAGATTTTTTATCTAAGAATTTTTTTTCTCAAGGGGTATATTTCCCTCTTTTCTTGAGAGTTGAATTCACACCATCATATTTCAGGTTTTTTCCATGTTTGATTAACATTTTCACTCATTTATTTATTAATATTTCTCAAAACCATTCCATTTTTACTCAAGACTAGGCCATTATTAATGTGAAACCATATTTCAATGGAGTTATCTGTTTTGTGATAGATATAGAACTTTTTTTAATTTTTCAACTTGAATGATCTGCTTAAAAGTTTCAATAAGAGGATTTTTCAGTTGCATTAACTTTCAAAAAATCTTGGGTTGTGTGTGGAAAGTACTCTTGAAACATAAATTACATGAAATTTTGGAATTTGAGGAGGCAAAAAAGATTTAAAAGCTTCTTATAATCTCATTATCTGATTCAGTAATTCAAATGAGAAGAAACAGGGACAATGTTGAAGCTATTTTTGAGTCAATTTGTACCACATTTTTCCTCTTTCCCTGTTGGCTACTATGCTGCCATATATTTGTCTTATTTTACTTCCTAATAATATCCTTTCATATATTTGTCAAAAATCTGCAACAACTCACTCTCTTGTAAACATAGGATACAAATGTTAGGAGAAAAAAATACTCATCCTTTCTCAAAAATTGTAAAAATAGTGCTCAAAAATATTTTCCTCTTCCAAAGTCGAGTTAAAGGGTAATGTTAAATTCACAGCTCATTGAGCCTTGCACATGGTTTAAATTGGGCCCTGTGGCAAGCCACGCGGTCCAATTTGGGCTGTGTACAACCCCTCACCGCTCACAGAGTTGTGCGGCCCACTCAACCCAGTCCACCGCGGTGTGGACTTCCACACAACTACATTCAACCTGTGTGGAGTTGTGAACGGCTCAATTGCAGTCGTGTGACATCCCACACGGCACCAGACTGCGGTGAGAAAAAAAAAGGAAAATAAATGAAAGGTTACCAACACAACAGTTAAACTAAATGAACCTTCCAAAAAAACAGAAATCAACCAAAAAATCAAAGAATGTTCATTTTTTGGTTAAAAAAAAACAAAAAAACTGGTACTATCCAATTGAATAGCCCTAAAGTAAAAAAACCCAAAAAAAACACAAGTAACTGGACTAGCCCTAAACTAAAAACACAAACAAAAAGACAATTAACTTGCAAGCCCTAAAGTTAAAAAACCAGAAAAAAAGAGAAGTAAATAGACATGCCCTAAAGTAATTTCAACTTGAATAGCCCTAAATTAAAAGGGCCAAAAAATTAAAGAAGTCTTTTGACCAGCCCTAAAGTAAACGTTCCCAAAAAAATAAAAGTCTTTTGACCAGCCCTGAAGTAAAAGTGCCAAAAGAAATACAAGTCTTTTGACCAGCCTTAAAGTAAAAACACCAAAAAAAAGAAGTTCAACTTTTGTCAAGCTGACCCCATCCCAAGCTTAACATAAGCTAAGCTTGTGATTGAATCAGCCCAAAACAATTTGAAATGACTTACCATTAAACTCTCATTCAAAACACTCAATATAATGATGTTAACTTAGAACACTCAACATAATGATGTTCAAAATGTGATAACCCTTTATAATAATATAACTCAGTAGCTGCATGAGAATTACAATTTATATGAAACCCAATTATGAAACAAAGTCAAATTCAATTAAAGTCTAGAATACATTTGCAGTTGATCTTTGAGATGATCAAACCAACCAGAGGCTTTTTTAGAAATCAAGGAATGTGGTTTTGCTACAATGGGCGGGATTGGAATCATTTCTCCCTCAATTACTAATAGAACCCAGTGGTTATTGTTTACAAAGGAAATGAACGTTGGATCTGATTGATCATGAACACCATTCTTCTTTGGATTATAAGTATCACATGACTCCAATGAAATGAAACATATAGGTTTGGAATATGTGTCTGCTATGATTTGACCCATGTCCAATTTAGCCAGCCATTTTGAGGAGGGAATCTTTTCATTGATGTCTTCAACATCAATTATTTGTTTAATATTTTCAACCTCCTTTGAGCCACCAAGCATCTTAATGTAGCATGCTTTATTTTTCTCTAATGTTTCAATCATTTCCTTCCTAACTTTAAATCAACCATGTTCTTCATAACCAAGAGATTTAGCAATGACTCTAAATCTGCAATTCCCATCTCCAATTGGATCCCAAACATCACCCAAGGACTTATGGAATTTCTTGGTTATTTTCTTGAGTTATTTCACGTTTGGTTCCTATTATTAAAAATAACTTAGTATTTATTTCTTTAATTGAATCAATGAAATGAAAAATCACCAAAGATGAGCTTCTGGTTGAGCTTTGCTGCATGTTCTCTTCCTCTGAAGAGGATTCTGATCCCAAATTAAGTGATCCTGATTTACTTTCAGTCTCTTCCTCTGAACTATGAAATTCAGATTCCAATTATGCCTACTTTAACTAACAATTCATCATTTTCTAGTAAATAATTTCATTAAACAAAAAAAATGAACATATCCCAAAAGAAAAGACGTACAATCTTTTGTCTTTTCTTGTTTGGAGCCCTTCTAGTTCTTTTTTACCCCATGAGTTGTTTTTCAAAAAGCTCAAACTGAGATGGTTCTTGCCACGTATCTGTCAGTTTTGGGCAGCCCCTACTTGATCATAAGACTTTAGGTTCAAGTCTTGGCTTCAATCAATATTTTTTAATCTTCTGAATGAGTCACTTCAATAGTCCACTTTGCTGATGATCTGGAGATTCCAAGATAATTGCATTGAATTTTTCACATAACTGAGTAATGCTTAGAATTTCATCAACATTGCACTGGAAAAATTCAAAAGGATAAACCATTAGTGAATTAGGATTGATTGATCAAAAATAATTAATCACATAGTGATTTGAACAATCCAACTTAAGACAACTTACAGAAAAAAAACTGCAAGGGTCATTGTCCAACCTCCACTGAAGATGAAAATCTTTGGTTACCACAGATCCTCTGAATGCTAGATGATCACCTATTTGGTTGGAACAGGGCAAACCCATAGTCTTGAAATATGACTTGGTGCAGAATTTGCCATCATGATCATGTTTGAACTTCTCAAATTGTTCCCTAACAAGATGAATTGCCTCTAAAGACAATTTGTAACCCAATGGTAACAGTTCAGGTGGAAGAACTGTCCCTAAATTAATTCAAGAGTGATCAAGTGATGCATGAACTGATTTAATTTGATTCAAAAATGTTCCATCAAGACTTTGCCAAACATCAAACAGGTTTCCCAAAGAGTTTGCAAGTAATTTTTTGAGAGTTGCATGGGCCCCTTCAACCCAAGATGTTGTTTTGTTTCCAAAATCTGGGTTTATACAAGTCTAAGCTGTTAAAAACATCTCTTTGATGGGGAAAATGTTATTTTCCATATACTCAAGTACATCCTCATAGTCTTTCAAGAAACACTATACAAGTCAAAAGGTCAGAACCCAAAATAGGAAGAATAAGAAGCAGTGATTTGGACCTACTCTGAGTTCCGCATCATTGACCTCCGCCCCCTCCTTGGTCTTTGAGGCCCAATACTTTTCCCACAGATTCATGAAGCTTTTCCATCCTTCAACATCATTAACAAAGTGCACTTTACAGTTTGCTTGTATTTTTCTAGACAAGTGCCAAGTGCAACATTGTCTTGATGACTCTGGGAAACAAGTTTCAATTGCACAAATCAGAGCTTTTTTACAGTCCATCACAAAGACTTTTGGAAGTCTCTCAGGATCATAAGCCAACTCCTTTAATGCATTTACAGACCAACTGTAGAACTCAAAAATTTTTTTGTTATAAAAACAAGAGCTTTTATGAAATTTTTCCAATTGACAGTCATTCCTACAACATGCAATAGTGAAGTTTTGTACTTATTTGTTTTATAAGTACAATCCAACATAGCAATATGATGGAATTTTTTTGAAATCTTTACTGCCTCTGGATGTGCTAAGTACAGGGCCTCCAATTGACCCCCTCCACAGAACTTTGACTGATGAATCCAACTTATTTCTTCAAGCTGTTCATAGAGTACCTCCATAACAATTTTTCCCTTTAGTTCTGCAAGCAATACCTTCCTCTTAGTGTTATAGATTGTTCAGTCATTAACATAATCCCCCCCATTGATCTTTCTCAATTTTCTCTTCATTTTTAATTTATTGAGCCCATCATTCATGCCTTCTACTTGATTTTCTAAGGCCACCCCCAAGATTCTCCTCAGTTGAGGATGCACAGAGGGATGTTCAGATGGTTGATGGTTATGTTGGGTTTCTTTATAGGAGATTTTCCACAAGGGGTCCTCCTTTGTGCAACTTGCATGGATTAAAAACTTGCACCCAACCTGCCTTGTGTGAGTTTTTCTAGACCTTTTGGTAAGAAAACTTCCTGAATAGGAACCATGTCTATCACAGGCTAAATCCAAATATTGGTCATGCTTTGAGTTGAAAACTTTTAAAGCGTAACCATGCTTCATTTCCCATGTTTTAAAATAGTTTTTTGCCTCTTCCCTAGTAGGAAAGGCTCTCAAGGGAGGTGGGTCAAGTGGATCTTCCATAGTTGCATAGCTATATTGATGGCATTCACTCCATCATTTTCAATCAAATTAAATACAGCAAAGGACCAGTAAAATAAAATATTAATCACCACCAGTGGTCATGTCCATTTGTGAATCATTTTGTTCCTCAATTTTTACCCTTGATGAGGATGCAATTGGGGCTTCCAATGTTTCATTACCCAAATCCTTTTTTTTCTTTTTCCAAAGCTTTGTTGATGGCAATATCAATGTAGACCTTCCACGCCGCCATTTCAGAAGAAGAAGGACTTTCCACTGTTCCCATGCAAAAAAATGAAATGATGTACTTGAGTAATCAATCCAACTTTCACTTGATCAAAAAAAGTTTTCTCACTTTTGAGTTGAGAAAGAATTGTTTGCAGATTTTTATATTATTTATGATTTGAGTTTTCACTTTAATTTGACTTGGGTTTCAATTTAATGTCTCTTTGGGATTGCTAGGTGTGAAAAACAGTCCCACAAAGTATGCGTAATCCCAAATTCAGGTTGACAGAACCCAAGTGTGGTCCAAGGGGTGCCCAAAATTCTGGCACAACTTCTGGGGGGTTGTGCACCCCCAAACAAGTCTCCTACACAACCCTCCGGAGGTTGCGCATGTTTGAAAAGGCCCTTTGTAGTCTTCTTGGGGACCCCATGGCTCATTTGAGCCGTGTAGGGCCCTGCAAAACTACCACACGGTTGGAGCCGTGAATATAACATCAACCTGAGTTAAAAATTTCTTTATTCTCCATATCTGTTTTTGTTTTATTTTATTCTATGCTATCTTAACTTAACTAAAATGGATCCTACTCCTTCTTTAAAAATCAAAAAACACATTCTTTCTTTTTGATGTTATACAAGAGAACTTGATTTATTGAATTAAGGAGGTTGGTGTTGCTTATCATGTGGATTGATTCTATGAATTCTCTCTGTGTCTGAAAAAATTCAATCTTTTGGAAATTTCTAATGCAATAGTTAATGGCAAAGAGAACTTCATAAATAAGTTTTAGGTATCCCAGGTTTTATATTAGCAGACCTTTTATTTATCTTTTGATAAATTTGCATCTGTGCAGAATGGAAATTGTGTAAACCTTTTAACAAATAAATAACCCCAAATTTCATCTTTATGGCCAAAAATCATCATTCTTTTGTTTCCATTTTCAATTTTCCTTACTCCCCCTTCAGGATGTGAGAAAAGTGGATGTAAAGAAACTGATAGGGTGGGATTATAAGGAGTTTTAATTAATAAAGTAAAAAAATAGTTTATTTGAATGAAAAAAAGGAGTTAGGGAGGTTTCTGTGGACAAAAAGTGTGTACATAAACAAATGAATGGAATTAATTTAGGTGAAAACAGATATGTGAGTATTTTTCAAGATTCTATTTCACTATTTTGGAATTTAAATTATCCTCTGTTGTTTAAGTAGGTGTGAAAATGAAGTTTCACCCAATGGTTTAGTTTATCAATAAGGTCCTTTGAATTTTATTCCTAAGCATTATTGGAACCAATTTGAATGTAATATCTTCCATGTTTTTTACTTAAATTTTGAACAGTGCAAAGTATCATTCTAATTAAGTTTATATAATCTACATTTCATTGAAGGAAATTGACATAGATAATTGATTGCATATTTTTAATAAGTATTGATTTAAAATCAAATAGGTGCTTAAGTTTCCAAGTAAATTGGTTATAATTACATCAATAACTTTTTATTTTAGTTTTTCTTCTGGGAATTTCACCCAAGAAATTTTTTTAAGAAAAAAATCCAATTTTAGACAGCTTTCATACAGGGGGAGACCAGAGATTTTGGTTGAAATTAGGGAGGTTCTTTTTGAGGTATTGTTTGAAATCACTGAAAATTTTCTCAAGGGTGCAGTGATAGGCCTAGGAAGGCAAAAAAGGGGAGTTTTTGAATGGAAAATTGGCTTGGGGTTTGAAAAGAAGGTAAATAGGGTGGGGGGATTTATTTGGATAAGTAATGATTAAAGTTGCAATACATTGTCAGTATCAAATGCAAGGGACATGTGAGAATGATGGAGTCTCCATAAAAAAATAGGTTTTAACTAAATTAAATTAGATGGATCAGGGAGACAAGTTTAACTAAAATTTTGGAAAATAGAGCATTTCATTAAGAATCAGGAATTCATGGGACTCAGGCTGGGTTGTATTCAACTGAATTGTCTCACTAACTGTTGCATACATGGTTGCATCAGGTTATTCCAGTATAGGGGGGAACCTAGGGGGGGGAAGGTGAATGTAAAAAATATGTAAAATGGAATGATAAAATAATTCATTGCACATTCAAGGTATTGATGGAGTCAATTAAAGGTGAAATAGGGAAATAAACACAACAAAAAAAGGGGTGTCTCAGGGAAAACATGGATTTTAGGAAGTATTTTATTCTTTCATGATACAGAAGTTGAATTTTGTTTGAGGTTGGGAGTATTTTTCCTAGGAGCAGGGGTTTGATAGAAATTTTTCCCTGGAGTTAATTTTCACAAGTTGTAATAACATGTAAGTAAAAACTGGCACAGGAACTTCTCTTCACAGAACTCAGGATAATGGATTTAGATTGCAAGAATGAGAAGTGATTGAACAAAATAGATGAAGATGGGGATGAGAGCATGAGTCCAGTAGTAAAGCTCTGAGGAAAGATTTATTTTGAATCTTATAAGCGGAACACCAGAAGGGTCATGGTGAGATGATTCTAGGAGGATAGGTTGTGTTTTTCTTTTGCTGAAATGGAAACTACTGGATCAGTAATAACCGGTCGGAATTAATATTCTAATTCTTTCATGTAATTATTTCAAGAAAGGGAGAGAGGCCAGCATATTTGAGGATTGGTGAGGATGCCTTGAGGATTTATTGGTATAGGTAGCAGGAGAGAGTCCCCAGGGGGTATCGTACAGTTCTAGTGGCCTTTGGTCTACAGTTGAGATCCAGAAGTAGTGAGCTTTCCCATGGTGGCTAATGTTTTCTAATCTGGAATTTGTTGGAAAGTTGGATGATTCGAATTCAATTTTAAATTTCAGGAGAGAGTAAGATATTAATGAACCATAAATAGAGAGGAAGCCTTGGAAATGAGATTTGGAGCTGCAGCTCTGCAAGGTAGATGCACAGGAGGTGAATACAGGAGTATTCAGATGTGGTAATTGAGGTTGGCTGGGGTCTTGAGATATTTGAAGTAAATGAGGCTCAATTTTCAACCTGTGGTAGGACAGTAAATCAACTTGGTAGGAAGGGGAAGATAATGATTTCCACAAAAAAGGAAGATTCCTTATGGATATTTGCAGTATTCAAAATTTCTTATATTTTATTCCCTTCACCATACCCTTCACCATATCCATTGCCATCACCCCCCTCGATTCCCCCCCACTGTCATCTATCAATAGAGAACCTACTCTATCATTCACTATGTAATTTAGTTCAGCACCAATACACAAAATAAATTTATGGAAGTCCTTGAAGTGGAATTGACTATTATTTTAATCCTTCAGAGTATTAGTAAACTAAGGTGTTTTTAAATTTCCTACCCTTCCAAAACTATTTTAAGTGTGAAAAAAATCTTTCTGAAATTAATTTTGGCTTCTTTGACAATTGAAATAATTCTTATATCATTAATAGATTAATTATTATATGAGATTGACATGCTTTTGGAATTTTATTGCATGTGTTCATTTTTTATTGTTAGGGTTTTGCCAATCATTTCCTCAAGGATTTTCAAATTTTCATGATCATTTTTAAAATCTAAAAAAGTTTCAAGGGTTTACTTAAATTTATTTAACAAGGAGGATTACTCAAGGATGTTTTTTAACACAGGGATTTGGGTATAAAAATAAAGATTTTTTTTAGTTTTATTGTGATATTCCTGCTATATAATGGTACTCATTGAGAAATAAGGGTTTTCCATTTTTAAGGTGATGATTAATGCAGGTCTTTTCAAGAACCCTTATTCAAGGAAACCTAAAGATGATTCAAATCATCAAAAATAATTCTTTCACTGTTTCTTTATTTATTTTCATCTTTTAATTATTCAACAATAATCTGGTACTGGGTTGGTAGTTGATTGGGTGGAACAGGCACATGACCTGGGGTGGTTAGATGGCATGTGGAAAAAACTTGTATAGGAAAAAATAGCACTTGTTAAGTAGAAAAAATCTGCCTCAGGTTATGCTTGGGGCTTCCCTGAAGGGAATAATGAGCTCTCTTGGGTACATGCAAGTTACAGTTAGTTAAAAATACATGTGAAAATTCTGCTGGTTGTTAAAGATGAAACCTGCTTGACATACATGCACCCCCTGCTTCTTTAAAGTTTTGCATTGTATTTATAACTAAATTTGTCATAAATAAAGCAGAAAGGTGAATTGGAGGACACATCTGATTCCATGTGGACTCCCTTTTGGTACAGAGAAGGGATTTTTACTGATTTATTTATGCTGGTTGGTTGATTTTGAAACATGCTTGGCATGTATGTACCCCCTGCATTGGTTATCTGTTTCATGATTGATGTATGATTTTTATAGTTTAAATGGCTTCAAATTTTTATTTTTGATAAAATTTTGGAAGCTTCTGATGCTCTTTTATTTACTGAATAATCTTGTTTTGTATTTGGGATGAGGCATGTTTGCTGGTGGGTGAAAGATAAAAAATGCTTGAAATATATGCACCCCCTGCTTCTGGATCTGTTTCATGATGGATGTATGATGTTTCTAGTTTAAATATTCTAAAATGGTTATTTTTGATGAAATTGTGGAAGATTCTGATGATCTTTGATTTACAGGATAATCTTGGGTTGTAATGGGGCTGAGGCAGTTGTGCTGGTGGGTAAAAGATGAAACCTGCTTGGCATACATGTACCACCTGCTTCTGAATCTGTTTCCTGATGGATGTGTAAGTTTTATGGTTGAATTAATGCTAGATGGTTCCTTTATTTTCTTATTTGGGAACTTCTGAGGCCTTTTTTGGGTTTCAAGTGACTTTCACTGTGTTTTTGAAACCTGGGTGAGGCATGAGGTTGTGCATGATTTATTTGAGCTGTATCTTCTAAACCATGAGAGATAAAGGGCTAATTTTTATGCGTGAATTTAGTTTATTTTTGCTTATAATACATTGATGAGTTTATTTTGGTTTTTTTTAAATTATATTTATACTATAAAATTGATTCTGATGGCTATAGGGTAGGTTTTGAGAACCAAAACATTGGACTTGACAGAGATTTTAGGTGGTTTGACGGGCAATAAGGAAGTTGTGTGACCCTTTCAAAATTGAAATTGCAGCTGTTTCAAATTTTCAAAGAAATTCAAAAAAGCTTTTAAGTGAATTCAAAGGTTTTTCATAGGTCAAATATGGCATCAAACTCAAAATTTCAAATGTTTTAAATGTAAAAGGCTTGTCAAAATGGGTGTCAGTGGTATTCAAAGGTGGTTTGTAACACCATTTTGTGGTTTAAACTGATTAAAAGTAAATGGATGGAGATTTTGAGAAAGACATGGAATTGAAAAGGAAGAAGAAAAGAAAGAATAAGAGTGAATGGTGGTCCAAGAGGGGACTGAGAAGTCACAGGAGGAGTCAGAAGGTATTTAGAAGGAGCAGAGGGTGATAAAAGTGATCAAGAAGGATAAATTGAAAGGATAAAGAGGTGGTAGAAGTCAAAGGAGGAGGGGAAGAGGTGGATTAGAATCCATTTAGGGGTCTAGATTTCCTGAGGCATATGTTTTCCAGGTCTCTTGATACAGGAGGTAACTCTGGGGAGTATTTTAAGATGAGGTTGAAGCAAATGGAGTTCATTTTCTGTTCAAATTCAAATTCTCTGTAGGAGTTTTGTTCTGGTTCTGAAGTTTTCCAGATGAAAGAAGAATATTTGGATAATAGTGAAGCTGATTTGTTTTTTTTTTTCAGAGATAACAAAGAAGAAAATGTTTTGTGTATGGGGGTTGGATAGTTTTGAATCTAAAAAGAAGGAAGAGGGAAGAAGGTAAGCTATGAATCAGGAATTGATAGATGAATTGAAGTAGTTATTGAATTTTACAGGGGGCACTTCTGAAATGGGGGCCTCTGCTTCCAGTAGTGATTAATTTGAAAAAAGGAAAATAAAAATTCCTAGTATCTGTTTGACTAAAAAATCCAATTTGGTTTGAAGCGTGCAGAAGTAGTTGTAGATATAATTAGAAATTATCTTGCTATTGTTTTTTTGTTTTGAATTTTATTTTTATTTAATTTTTTATGATTCTGAATAAATGATTTCAAGTTCTCTTAGGATAGGATTATATGAAGTAATTTTGACAAGTCCTATTTTATTTTCTTGCCTTTTTGTTCCTGTTACAGTGGTGGTATAAAGATACATAGATTCTTACATAACTTGAAATTTCTTTCCAAGAAAATTCCATTTTTACTAGTTCAAGGATTGTGGATTGACCTGGGTGAGCTCCTGAGGGATTTCTGTGTTTTTTTTAAATAATTTCAAAATTTCATTGGTTGTCATTGTCATGTATAACAACTTTAACCTTGGACAAGAATAGTAAGAAACTGGTGTAATCTAGAGAGTAGTTAGCTACTTCCTCCTATTTATTCAATATTTTAATAATTCCTTTTAGAAACTTGGAAACTTCTTGGCTTGAATTGATTTCACTCAGTTGATATTCCAGAATTTTAAAAGACAGAGTAAAAACTTTGGAAGCTTCAACTTCATCCTGTTTCAGAAGTTTTTTTTCAGTTTTTGGGATTCTTTTCCAAGTATAATGTAAAACATGCCTGATGAATCAAAATAAAAACAGGAAATAATTTTGGGAAAAAATTTTTAACTCTATAAAAAGGAACCCAATTTAATTTTAGGGAATTATTTTTCTCATGGGTGCAATCCTTTAAATCATGGTTATTCTACATCCACGTGCCATCACTTTCACCCAGAGAAATACTTTATTTCATATTTTTTTCAAGAATTCATCTCTTTCAATTCTGAAATCACAGTATGGTAGCTGTGCCTCTTTAACTTTTAAAAAAAATCTTTTATAATTTTGGGAGCAATAGAACCCCTTCAAAAATTTGATCAAAAAATCAAAGCACTAAATTTTTTATTGGATGTTTGGATATTTTTTATTTGCCTGCTTAATTCATTTTTTTCTTCAATTAAATCTCTCAGAATTTCAAGGAAAAATAAAATATATTTTTGATTTTTTTTACAGATTTTTTGGATCTATTCTTTTACCTTAAAAAATTCATTCAAAAAATCAAAAAGTCAAAACAATTCAAATTCCTTGTTGGACTTTTGTATTCTTTTATTTTCACTTTTAATTATTTTTTTTGGTTATTCAAGATCTCATAAATTTGAAAGAAAAATAAAAGAGCTTTTAAATATTTTTTGTAGATTTTTTGGATGTATTATTTTACTTTAAAAAGTTCATTCAAAAAATAAAAAAAAATCAAATTCATCTTTGGAATTTTGAATCCTTTTCCTTGCCTTTTTAATTAACTTCTTTTGGTTATTCACCTCTTATAAATTTTATCAAAATATGAAAAATTGTTGTAATATATGAATATATGTTTGGAATATTTTTGGATTTATACTGGACCTCCAAAAATTTACTCCAAAATAGATCAATGTTTTTTTTTAACATCTGGAATAAAATTTTCCATCATTTCTTTTTTTACATAACTTAAGAATTCAATCCAAAGATAAAACTAAAAATTTTTCTGACTACTTGTTGTATGTTTTACCCATCAAATTTTATATTAAGATGAAAATTGTTCAAAAGGGAAGGGGTTTTATCTCTTTCATCATCCTTTTTTATTTTTTTCCCTAAAGAAATGAATGATTATTTGGGATATTTGATGCTGAAGATTGAAGTAGATTCTTCGAAAATTTCTAAAATCAACTTTTGGTAATTTTTGAGGCACTATTTTTGCCTTAAAAAACAAATCAACAAGCATCACAATAAACCCCTTGTGGGTTCTTGCCCCCTTCTTTGAGCCCTTTGGCATGCATAAACTCAATATGACTCAAAAAAGTTTCCTGGGACCTCCAAAAATCCCAAAGCACTCCAAAGATCTTATAAACAACCACCTTGACCACTTCCACCCACCCATCACCCCCATCACCACCCCAGCCCCTACCATACCACACCATATCAAACCAAACCACGCTACACTAAACTAAAATATACTTAACCACAACAAACCACACCCAACTAAACCAAAACAAACCCGACTAAACCACACCACACCCAACTAAACCACACCACACTACACTAAACTCAAATATACTTAACCACAACACATCACACCCAACTAAACCACCACACACCCAACTAAACCACACCACACCCAACTAAACCACACCACACCCAACTACACCACCCCATACCAAACCAAACCAGACCACACCACACATCACCACACCTCTCCACTCATGACCACACCACACACACACTAACCACACCACAGACCACTCATCATCCATCACCACTCCTCAATAAAAACAACTCAACACCAAAAACACAAGATAAATCATCCTCAATTCAAATCTTCCATCAAAAATTCAATTATTCATCTCCTCAACAACAGTTTTGGAACATTATCAACTTTTCAAATCAAATCTTCATCTAATCAATACACCTCAATAGATACTTCTCAAAAACACTTTTACATCTTATATAAATTTTCTGAATAAATTTTTTCACTCAATTTCCGCTCAATATATTTTGCAACAATCAACTCCTATCTTCACTTCATTTTTTAAAAATTAAATATCTTTTCACAATGGATCAACAAAACATCCACCCACTTTTCAAAAATGTTTCACCAGGCGCATCCTCAATTATCTAATCTAATCAAACTATTGATTCAACTCCTCTTAATTCTTCCTAACCCAATAAAACTCCCAATTTCACCCCTCTTTCCCCTCCTCCTGAGATATCATTCAATAAAAAGAAGGAGCTGGTTGAGGCTATTCAATTATGGGCAAAATCCCATGGATATGCCATATCTACCATAGTATCCAATTTCAAGAAAAATGCATACACATATCAATGTGATAAATCTGGGGAATATAAACCCAGAAAAGATACCAAGAGGTTGGAAAAATCAAGAAATACCAACTTTTGTTTCAGATTATCTGGAAATTTTCTTTTGAAAGATTGGTTCTCTGGCTTTTAAAGGTTATATTTCCAGACAACAACCAAAATTTCCCCCCTTATAACTTCTCAACTCTCTTATTAAAAAATCATCATCTCCTTTACATACCAATCTCAATACTATTTACAATACAAGAACTTAAGTTAAAAAAAATTCTCTTGATGGAAAAACTCCCATTGAAGCGCTCATCCCGGAACTACAGAATTCTTCTTTTCCCTAAAAAATTAACAATATGGATGGACAAATAAATTCATTATTCATTTCTCACCCTGATTAAATTGAACTTCTCAAACTTTTCCCTACTATTCTAATGATGGACTGCAACTATAAAAAAAATTGGAAAGCCCCTTCTTCATATTCTTGGGGTAAACAATTTTCAAGAATATTTTAATTTACTTTCTTTTTTCAATCTCTATGTGACATGTTGGGTGATATCTTGTGGGAGGAGCACATGTGCTACGGGAAAGGCCCCAGGAACTTCAGGCTTGAAAAAACAGGAAAACATGAAAGGAGATAGAAGAGGACAACAAAAAGGAAGAAGATGAATGAAAATATGAAGAAACTTGAGAGACCAGGCATGGTATGAACATGAATATCAACATTCCCGCTCAACTCAGCATCAGGAAAAACTTTAGGACACAACATACTTAGCAAGTCTTTCTACAGCTTCTGAACTGGCTGCTTTTTTCAGAGATTCTACCAGAATGTCCTGCAATTAGATAAGTTTTATTTCAATGAGCTGGTCATTCCATTCTTTCCAGAGGCTCTCCAATTTGATTTCTATGTACTTAGCATAAGACTTGCATACAAATTTCTTGATTTTTTTGTTCAGCCCTGTCACAACTGCCCCTGGCATGCAAGGGGCTGAAG
The DNA here is from genome assembly GCA_025617555.3 of Puccinia polysora. NCBI lineage: Eukaryota > Fungi > Basidiomycota > Pucciniomycetes > Pucciniales > Pucciniaceae > Puccinia > Puccinia polysora. The sequence goes on from CM062614.1 coordinate 52,427,946, forward strand.
GCACAGGCATTACTACTTATAGAACTCAAGTATGATTTGTTGGAATTGCAAAGAAGAAGATGAGAGGGGGAGTAAAAGTGATGAGAAGATGTAAGGATGGAATGGAGAAGTCCAGAAGGAGGTTGTTGAATGAGTGGTTGTTGAATCCTACAAGAGTAGCACCAGGAATGGACAAAGTGATATGAATTAAGCAGGCTGGGTGAAGGTTTTCTTGTGGTGAGATAACACCTACTGGCAGAGGGACTAACCAGTAAGAAGTAGTATACTAATTCCTTGGGGGGAATTAGTCCAGGAAGGAAGGAGAGGCCAGTATATGTGAGAGCTGAGAAGGAGGCCTTGAGGGATGAGTGGCTGGTGATGAAGGTTGCAGTTCCCATGGTATTACATGTTGACTGATTGGGATGGAGGCTGTAGTTAACAAATTGGGTGATGGGCCTATCCTGGAAGGGTTGAAATTTACTGATCTGGAGTCCTGGGAGTATTGGCTGAACAGACAGTAGAGAGTATGTACTATGTATATACTAATTTTAATATGTACTAACTTATGTACCAATTGGGTTGAGGAGAGATGGAGGATTTACCCAGCCATGGAGAGAGGGAGAGATCCTGAGAAGGTTGACTGATTTGACACGACACAGTGGTGAGGTGTACATGGACATAGAGCTTATACCATACAGGTCAAGGGTGAAGCTGGTGGAAGAGGTTGGATTGGTTTAGTTGAAGGAGTGTGAGAATTGCGGTTATAACAAGCCCTTTTTTGTTGATGAGATTCATGGGTGGTTTTAGTTGAGTTCTCCGGACCTTGCTGATAAGATGATGGATCCACTAACACTCAAGATGTCTGGAAGACATTGCATTGCATTCAAAATCTGTTGAAGATTGTGCTATACTTTGCTGCCTCCAGCTGATCCAGTAAATTGGTTATCCCTTGAGGAGGAAAATTAAGCCAGTTTCAGAAAGGAAAGTTGTGGGATTTCCCCCGAAGATAGCATCACTGTAGATTTCCAGATGATTTGCCAGGAATTTTTTTCAAAAAACTAGTTGGTAATAAAGGGTCTTGAGTAGATACCTCCATACGTGTATGACCTCTTTTGAGTGCAAAAAACCTGGATTTTTGGAGAATTGAGCCAAATTTGACACTGAAAAGCTGATTTCTTGCCTGGAAAAATTTGCAATGAATTTGAGCCTGCCTATAGGAGAAAATAGCTTATTTTCAATTGATTGAATTCTTTGATTTCTTTCTCAGAGGCAGGTTGCAGATGAATGCCAGAAGTGCAGGGTTTATTCATGGGTTTGGAATTGAGTAAGTTAAACTCTTCTAGCCCCTTTTTGATATGGTTTGGCAGGGAAAGAGCTATGTAATCCTTACCAATATCCACATTCATTCCCAGCAGCATATCAATCTTGTGAGCCAAAGAATTCTTGAACCAATCTAAAAAATTTGCTTTAAGCTGTTGGCATCCTCAAAAAAATAAGATTGTGGGCATGAAAGAAGAGAGCTTTGAATTGATTTTTGCAAAGATAGAGAAATTGATTTCTGTTTCTTTCTTTGAATCTTTTGGCCTTGATCCACTTGCTGAGGGACTTTCAGAAATTTAGAGGAGCCTGCTTTAGACCATATAAGGATTTATTCAACTTCAGATATTTGGCAGTTCTTTTTCATCTGGCCCAGGTCTTGATGAAAACTTTTTTTTCCAAGGAAGCATGGAGTAATTCCCCCTTTATGTAAAACTGTAAGATTTTGAATTTTTTTTTCCACAACATAGCTGAGTAGGGATCAAAGAGATTCCACCTTTCCTGTTGGTGCAAAGTTATCAAAGTAGTCAATACCGTACCTCTGATTGAAACCTTTGATGCAAACCCTTGCTTTCAGAGTGGACAGTCCAGTGTGAAGATCCTGCTTATTGAAAAACACCCAGGTGGGTTTTACAAGATTGAATAATTCTGAATTGTCTGAATCTTCCAAGAAACCAAGCTCCTTGATGGTATCAAGTTCCTTCTTGATGGGTGGAAGCCAGATGGGTTGTTTGAGTGCCTCATGAATTTTTTTTGGTAGTGTGTCATGGTAGTAGCCATACCTTTATGGCGCCTTGAGATTGGAGAAATATTGTAGATTGGTTTTCAGGGTCTCTAGAGCCTCTGAGGGTGAGATATTGGAGTCAGAGGAGTCTTGGTCTTCAGTGTCACTTAAAAAAGGATTGTTTTCCTTGTTTTTATCAGCTTTGTATTCCACACACATGAAAATTTCAACTTTTTATTTTGAGTGTGAGACATTTTCCACCTTGTTTTCATTTTCAAGCTGCAAAGAATTATCAACAGGTTGAGACTTGAGAAATTCTACATGCTCTGTTTCAGAAATTTTTTCTGGATTTAGAGAGAACCTTGTAGGAGTAGAACCCGGGGCTGTACCCAATGAACAGTCCTTCTTCCCCCTTTTTGTTCAGTTTTGATTTTATCCTGTTCTTTTTGAGTAGGTATACAACTCCAGCACCAGTGGGTTGGAGGTAGTCTTCTGGAAGCTTGTTCTTGTGAACCATTTCCCAGGCAGTTGGCCCCCCTCTTTTGGAGGTTATTTGGTTTAGAGCAAGGCAGAAGCTTTGGATCATCATGTTCCAGCAGTTTTTTTGGATGGTAGTTGAGATGAAAACGGATTGAAACAACTCCATTATTTTCCTTTTTTCTTTTTCTGCCTTGTGGTGTGGTGACATTTTATAGCCTTGGGATCTGGAACCACATTTCAGGTGCGCGCTCAGCTTCTGGTGCGGGCTGGGCTCAGGATCAGGTGTGCAATGTGATCAGCAATATCTGTGGCTGGCTCAGAATCTGGTGCGCAGCCAGCTCAGAATAGACTGCGGCGCATCCACAATCCATGCCAAGGAAGCAAACCAAGAATGGAGCACATAAGGTTGTGTTTGGTGAGGATCTAGTTTGGGGAACATAGGCGCAGGAAAGTCACATGGGCTATACGGGGGGGAACCAAAGGCGTGCTTCAAGCGGATAAAAAAAGAAATGGGGGCTCCAAGTACGGCGCAGGGAGGCCGCATGAGAAGGAAAAACCTGGGAAAATTTAGTGGAAGGTGGGTGGTTAGGGTTTTAGAGGGTGGTACTTAGGGTTCAGTGTCTGGTTTTTATTGTAGCTAGATTAGGATTGAAAGGGAGTTCTTCATAACTTGCTCTCAACTCCAAGTTGGATGGGGGGATTATTATTATTTTCATCCATATTATTCTTCTATTTTTATCTCTGTCTGTTGGGTTGGATGGTGCACTCAATTCCTTATAGATGCTTGGAACCAATAACTTCCAAACTTGAGGATACCAACAAGAAGGGGTGTTTTCCTTGATTTTCCACTCCAGTTGTGCTGAGAGTGATAGGGTTCCCTGAACAGGTTGTGTATCAACTTGGACTTGAAAAATGAATTTAGAGATTCTTTGAAAAACTCAACCCACCATCTGAGACTACTTCAGAAGGGTATCTCTGTTCCTCTTTGCTTAATTCTCAATTAAGAACTCAATTGTCTTTGTGGCTGTGTCCTTTGAAAGTAGAGGAAAGGCTGAGAGATACCTGGATCTTTTTTCTAAAATTTTCAGGGCATACCTCATCCCTCCTTTTCTGGTGGGATTGAGAGTTCCCATTAGGTCAAAGTGAAGTTAATCAAAAAATATTACTGCAGGAGTTTGCTCCTTATAAAAAAAGGCCCTTTCAATCTTTTGTTTCTTTTGTGCTAAAAAATCAAAAATTTTACAAGAGTTGTTCTTGATGGAGTTTGCCAGGTGTTTCTCCATTCTATCATTACTTGCATGACTGAGTTTAAGATTTAGTTATTTCAGCTTGGCTTGTATCAGGAAGCATGAGGAAACTTGATTAATTGAGGGGATTGGCAGGGTGGAGGAGGCTGGTGGTGCCAATGTGTGCACCAGAATCATGAGAAGATTTTTTTCAATGCTGCCTATCATTAACTTTGCTCCTAAGCAACAAAGAGTGAAGGTGGGAGGATCTATTCTAGTATTGAACTTGAGGACAAATCCTTTTAGGAGTTGGGCTCCAAGCAATACAAGGTTTACCATAGCTTCAGGGATCCACACAGCACTTTCCAGGTGAATTGTCCTTCCATGGCTAATGATTGCAGTGGTCCTCAGCCCTTGGATAGCAATGCATTCACCTCTCTTGCCTGTTCTGATCAACTCTTCCACAGTTTTCTCTGTCTTAAAGGCGCAGAAAAATGAGCAGTAGTGTGATTCTGCTTGAGGCTTCTTCTTAGCACCATGTCTAGCTTTGTTTGGCGGTTGTTCAGGTCTCATTTTGGGAAATTCTTCCCAAAAGAAGGAAGCAGGATGCAACTTGACAGCCTTTTTGTGATTTCCATCCTTGCACTTTGGATATTCAGACTCTTTCTGATGATTTGTGTGATACATATATTTTTTAGTTTCTGCTGTTTTGACTTCCTTGGAATTCACTCTGTTCTTGTGTTGGACAAAATGGTTTAGGACCAGATAGACTGAAATTTTGTTTCTCAAGTGCATATTTTGAGATCTCATGGCCTTGAATGATTCTGGCAGGTTGAAGAGTATGAGATAGCTGAGAATTTCATTGGTTAATTAAATCCTGACCTTGTCCAGCTTGCCCAGATGTGCTCTAACAGAAGTGAAAAACCCATCTATATTGTTCTGGTAAAAGCCTAGATAGAGGAAATTGAAGAAAATGCTAGCTCTTTTTTCTGCCTGACTTGAGGCAAAGTGATTTTTGGTGGCTAGCCAAATCAATTTGATGGATTCTTTGTTCTCTTGCATGATAATTTTGGTGTGAGTACCTGGATCCAACTTGGAAATTAATCAAATGGTCATCTTATTGTTGTCAGGGATCTTCACATAAGGATCAGAAGAATTGATTTGATCAAGAATACCTTTCATCTTGAAAAATTTCTCCACCTTCTTTCTCCAAATTGAGTAGTTGATTTCCAAAAGCAGCAGAGTGTATTCCATCAGGGACTTGAGAGTCAGTGCCTTGAAATTGCCTTTGAATACTGTCCCAAGTGATTCTGTGTTTCTTGCCATGTTGGTTGAGCTCAAATGATCCATCTTTTGGATTTTAAATGTGTGAAATGAAAAGATGTTTGAGAAACCTGGACCAGGATGCTAAGATTGCACATACAACGTTGAGCAATAAGGAACAACCTGAATGATTACAAAAGCAATTGAGGAGGATTAAAACAAAGAAATGGAAAATCTAAAAGCAGGCAAATGGGCTTGAAAATACTAAGTAGAGGTTGAGTTCAGCTGGAAAAGTACATACCAATACTCCTGGGAAAAATTGATAGCTAAGGAGTGGTGAAGAACAACAGTCAATCTTTATGTTGAGTTCACAGCTTGGTTTGAACCTACCACAATATTGAGATCAATGGTGATCAGGTTGAGCCTTTGAACCTGAGACCAATCCCCCCAATTCAAGTTGATTGCAATATTTCAAGGTTGCTGGTTATCAGGACAAGTTTCCAAATTCAAGAGTGCCAGCAAGATTTGAAGGAGGTCATGAATTTTTAGTAACGTGGGGAGGAGGAATGAGAGGCTCCAGAAATTTCAATGTTAAAACCTTGAAAAGTGACATGTTGAGTGATATCTTGTGGGAGGAGCACACACACTATGGCTGTGCCCCAGGAGCTTCAGGCTTGACAGAACAGGAAAACATGAAAGGAGATAGAAGAGGACAACAAAAAGGATGAAGATGGATGAAAATGTGGACAAACTAGAGAGACCAGGCAAAAAATGAAGATGAATATCATTAACGTATTCGTTTTCCAAGAAATTGGAAGGCCAATTAGGAAAAGGGGAAGGGTAAAAAATAAGTACAAATAAGAGGAAGAGGTAAATTTCTGTATATACTTATTTTTTATGAAATTGGAATTTTTTTTAATGATTCCCTGTCATTTCTTTAAAATAGGATGATTTTTTTGACTGAAGAGTAATATTCAGAAGATGAAGAGCTTCCATATTTGGATGAAGAAGATTATTGAGAAGATATAGATCTTCCATATTTTTATTTCATTGAGATGGTGAGATTTGCTTCTATTTTTGTTGATGTTTTTAATATTATTACTGATTGATTTTTTCATTTAGTCTTTTCTCAGAGGTCTGGAACCATTTTGAGTAAGTGATTTGCTTCTACTGAATAAAATCCAGGGACAAGAATTAAGAGAAAAAAGAAAGCAGATGAAGATGATGATGCTCCTTACCATCCTCCTGAAGGGAATTTATTAGCACAAACAGCAACATCAATAAGTGAGAAAGTGAGTACATTTGATAATTTTTCTTTTCTTCAGTTTTTCCAATTTTTTTTCTGGATTGTTCCTGTAGGTTTTGTGTAAAGTATCTCATTCTTCTTCTGGAAATTCTTACCAATTCTCAACTGAAAAAGTGTGTGGTATGTTTTGACCCCATTTTATTTTATGAAAAAATTCTGAGTTTTGGTTTGAGTTCAAGAAAAAACAAAGCCTTTATTTCTCCCAAAAAAGCCATTACACATATATAACATGCTCAAGATGTCAAAGGGGATGGAAACTGTGGAGTTAGATCAGAAGCCATTTTCTTTGGAAGGAACTCAAAACACTGGATTTAATTAAGGAAAGAAATGGTGAAAGATTGGGATTCAAACCCAATTTTCAAGGACCCAAGATTACTGCATGTAGTCTGGGGTGAAATTTTCCAAGAAGAAAGAGGGCAACTGAAAAAATTTTCTGGCCCAGCTTCAATAAACATGTGAATGAAGTCCCCATGCTAATGGCAATGATCATTCAGTTGGGCCATCTAAATTTTGGATAATTTTCCTCAAAGAAAATTAATGGTTTAAATTAGCAGGGAAGACTGATTTTAGAAAAGTTTTTGAACATTTTTGGGTATTTTTTTTCAAAGGTTCCCCCCTACACCTGGGATAAATTTTTCCCCAATTTGATAAAGAATCAGGGACTACTGCTTTTGTCACAGGGAAATGAATCATTTCAAAGTTTTATTTGGAGAGGTATTTTTACCACTATGATTTTCTATGTGTAAGGAATTTTGTGCTCATGAAATACTTAAAATAATTATGATAATTTAAGACCTCAAAATGTTCCCTGAGACTTAGAAGCTATGAAAACCATTTCTTCAAGAAATAAGAAATTTCAAGAATCTCCTTTTCATGAATTCATTAATTAAGTTAAGAAGTTTGAAACTTCCTATATTTTGAAGCTAAAGGGAGAAATACATCTGAAACTTTTGAAAACTGTGAAATGAAACCTGCAATAGCATGGTAAATTGTGTTTGTTTCAAACATAGTGCAAGCTAGCTTGTTGAAGTGAGCAAGGATAGTGGCCAAATTTGAAAATTTCTTCAGATCTTCAAATTCAGAAGTATATATTTTGGTTAAGACAAAGAGAGTATCTTTTTGAAGAAGATTTTTTGAATTGAAAATTGTCTTCAAATAGTTAAAGATGAATTTCCTATAAAATTTTTAAAAAATAAGTAAAATGTTTAAAGTGTGAACATAATTTGATGCAGGCCAGTCCATAATGCACTGGAATTTGGCTGGTTCTATGAAAATACCATCCTTTGAAAGTAAAAACCCAAGTAATTGGAGAGTGCGTATATGAAACTTGCACCACAAAAAACTTCATTTCACTTTCTAGAAATTTCCATGAAGGAGCTCATGCCCAATCTAAGACCAAGCTCAGGTCAAGCTCCAGCAAAGATCAGGTCTAGATTTATCCAAGCCCCAATTCACAGTCACTGTGCACCAAAAACTTGGTTGGTGAATGAGCATAGCTTCATATATAGATTAGAAAGAGCTTCAACCAGAGATTACTTGATTGCACTTGCTAGAAAGTGAAATCAAATTTTCCATGGTGTTGAAATTTCAAATTTGATTAAATACATTTTTCTCTCAATTTTCTTTCCAAAAGCTTTCCAAAATGCATAATGTGATCTTCAAGTATCTTTGATTAGATTATTATATCATAAAGATACATCAAAAGTTATTTATCTAAAAGATATGTAAAAAATTCATTCAAAAAATGTTGGAAAGGGAATGAGCATTGCAGAGGCCCAAAATAAATTTATGGGAATTCAATACTAAATTAAGTGACTTCATTGAGATACAGGATAGGATGGAACATCATTTAATGCTTTAAAATATACTTCCAGGGGAAAATTAATAATTTTTTCAAAATGAAAGAGATTAATGAGTTTATCTTAAGGGCAAGGCTAAAATCATGCCAAAAAAATGGGCATTATTTTTTCATTCCCCCAATCCTTATTTTTGCACAATTTCCAATCCCCACAATGTCCCCCATCCACATGGTTTTGTGAAGTTGAAAAAAATACTGTTTCATAGGGGTGCATCTAAAACATCTCTAATAATTCCTTGGAAATTTTTGGTACATTTGAAGGCCTTCAAAACCAGGTTCAGAAAATTTAAAAAAAAAATTATCTCACAAATTTTTTCACTTTTTTTTCTAATTATTTTCAAAACTCTAAAGGGAATAAATTTTTGCAATATGAAAGGCAATTTAAATAGGGTGTATCAAAGTTAGCAAACCCGCCATTAGAAACCTGCCATTTCTTTTGACCAAACCGGCCATTTTAAATGGCGGGCTTCTGAAATACACATACCCCCTAACTGGGGTATTTTGAAATGTCGGGTTTCATGAAAATGGCGGATTTCAAACATCAAACCCGCCATTAAACCCGCAATTTATGCATCATCATCCATCCACCATCCATCACATCTAAAACACCCATCCACATCAGCAAATCCATACCGGTCGCATCTCCATTGCATCACACACATCTCATCTCCATTGCTTCACATCTCTATTGATTTTCACATCTCCATTTTCACACAAATCAAATCCCATCATCATCTCATCACCCCACATCACATCACCATCTTTCTCAACATGTCCAATCAAACTTCCCGCCAGAAAGTTGAAAGCGCAAAAAATCTGACTGAACTTTTGCTACTGTTTGACTGCCATTCAGACTCTGATTCAGACTCTGATTTGGAATCAACTTGGTTAAATTTGAGCTCTCTGTTGGAAAAGCAATAAATGGTTCCAAGAATACACACCCTCCACAACCCTATGTATTAAAAGCAAAAGTTTCATCTCATCCCCAACTTAAGCTTTGAGCAACTATTCCAAACTTTGTTGCCTTCATTCATGAAACTTTTGGAGATGATTGAAGACCACCACATATTCCAGAACAATTCTTGGAATCCTCAAGGTAATCCAGCCATCCAACTAGCTGTTGCTCTTTGTAGATTGGGATCAAATGGAAATGGAGCAGCAATCCATCAATTGGAAAATCTATTCTCAGTCACTTATGGAAGCATAGACTTATACACCAAAAGAGTCATGATTGCTATCCTATCTTTCTGTTTCTCATTCCTTTCTTGGTCAACCAAAGAAGAACACAAGGAGACATCTCAATTAATGGATACCAAAGGCTTTCCTGGTTGCATTGGGTTTGTTGACAGAACCACCATCCCCTTGACTCAAAAACCCAACCTAGATGGCAACCACTATTTTGATTGCAAAAAAAGGCAACTGATTCATTTATTTTCCAATGACTTTGATAACACATTTGATCACACCACGTACCAAATATGTTTTATATTTTTGTTTAGATACTCCGTGGCCCTACAACTTGTTTGTGATAACAACAAGAAGTTCATATCCCTCCATGCTGGCCTTCCAGGTTCTTGTCATGATTCATACATGTTCAATCAGATGAGAATTGCCCAAAAACCAGGGAACTAATTTGAAAAAGATGATTACCTTCTGACCAATTCAGCTTATGCTAGTGGCAAATCTGTGTTTCCAGCATACCAGAACTTTTCATCTAACAATCAAGGAAAACCCAATTTCAACTATCATCTTGCCCAATCACCAGGTTGGATTGAGCATGTTGTAGGAGTTCTGAAAGGAAGATGGGCCAGCTTAAGTGAAATGCAAAACCAGCTTCAAAAACCTAAAAACATCAAGTTCCTAATCAACTGGATTATCACTTGTGTAATCCTTCACAATCTTTCGGCCAACATCAAAGATGAATGGGACAAAATGTTTGAAGATGATATTCCTGACCAACCTCAAGTCATCCCTGTCTCATCTTGTCCCTCATCTTTTCTATGAGAGAGCCAATTCTTCCTCTCACCCTTTCTTGCTTTGATGGGTAATGTTGGATTGTTAAATAGTTGAAAAATAACTTCACAGTAATTTTTTTTTTGGTTGTTCACCAAAGTTTCCAGGCTGAGTCGTTTTTTTTTTTTCTTAGTGGAATTTACAAAGTCAAAAAACACCTCCACCTCATAGCCCACCACTTGCCAGCCCACCCACCTCTCCCCTCAACCTCACCGCTCCAACACTTCCACCTTACACAACTCACACACTGGTCAGCTTCCTTCCTCCTTCTCATCAAACCACCTCCTTCACCTCAGCAACCTACCCAACCTCACCAGCCTCATCATCCTCACCAAGAAACCTGCCTCACCAAGATCTCCAAAAAATCCACCATCCAAGTCACCAACAGACTCCATGAGTCCCCTTCCCTCATTCTTTCCACTCACTAAACCACCCTTGCTTACCTCTCCTTTGAACTCCCCCCAAGTTTTCTCTCTCAGCTCCACCTCATCTCACTTTCATCCCCCTCCTCATCTGTTAAGACGCTCCCTTCTCTTTCTCCCCCCTTCCTCCTCCTCCTACTCCTCCTCCTGCCTTGCTTGACCAACCCCACCAATTTATTAGGAATCAATTGACCAATTAAATCCTGATTGATATATTGATTGAATCCTGATCAATTGTCAATCAAATCCTAATTGATCAATTGATCAATTTGGCTTTGATCAATTGATCAATCAATCAATTGCAATTAAATTGACCAATTGATTTGCATTCAATTTCTCAATTGTTGCGTGATTGATTTTTTAATTTTTTCGCAATCAATCAAGCAATTTTTTTGCAATTGATCAAGCAATCAATTCCCAATGTCTCCTGCTTCATTTCTTTGGAGCTGACCTCAGCTTTTTTTTTTTATCTTTTTTATTTTTAGGTGTCTCTGGACTGCACCAGAAGCCAACAGGGTGTTTTGTGATTATTTCAGGTGTTCTTTGCCATGGAAGTTAGGTTTTTTTTAATTTTAATTTCTTTGATAACTTTTCTTGTTGGTGTGTTGCATGGGTCACTCATGACAATTGTTTTGGGGGGGGGATTCAGCTTTGGGCGTCCCTGGGTTCAAGTCCAGGTTTGGTTTCTTTTTTTTATTCAATCATGTTTCACCAATTATGTCTATTGGACTGACTTTGTTTTCTTTTAGAAAACATTCAACCACTTTTGGGGAACATCCAACTCTTCTCCAAACCCCCTCAAAATGTTACACAAACAATAAAATCCCGCCTTGTTCCTCACCCCAATCTAAGTATAGGATTGGGGGGGAACAAGATGGAAGGAGATGGATTGAAAAATATACAGAGAGGTGGGAGGAGCAGGGCTGCTCCCCAAAAGAGGCTTCAATATTGGGATTCAGAAATGTCTTTGGAAGTTACTGAGGAAGGTATTAATGAAAAGGTGGTCTGCTTGGGCCAGAAACCACGTCCTTTTGATCTTTAACCTTCAATTGTTTCCAAAAAGAAAAACAATAGTTGCAAACCCACCCAGGAAGAGTTTGAGAAAGCAAAACAAACAATCAAACTGTTCCATTTCTTCCACCATGGAAAGGTATTGTCCTTGATTGATCTGATCACCAAGCCCTGGTTGCAATAATCAAATTTGTACCCTTGGATAAACTCTCAGAACAAGATCAGAAGGACATCAACTTTTTCATCACTTTCCTTCATGGTTCAAAAAAAATTGTCAACCCAGTTGTTCCTTCAAGATCTTGGGGTGGAAAAATGTGGGAAGTTGGATGGCAAACATTGATGCACCCTTCAGAGTCATTTGGACGTTATGCAAATGAATCATCTATTACATCTTCCCCTCAAGAGTATGCTTTCCTCAACCTTGAGGCCAACAAAGTATCCCAAATTTGAGGAAAAATTTTTTGCAATTTGGCCAAACTTTCCTTTGAATCAAACCCTGATACCATGAAGGAAAACAAAATCCCCTCTTTCTCTTTGTTGGAATTTGGTTCCAAGCCTAAACCTTTTGATTTCTCCCCACACATCACTTTCACCTTGGATTCTTTTTACAACTCTCCTCATATTGACAAAGGCAACATCTCCGGCTACTCCTTTTTACTTGTGGTTCCAACCAAAAAATAAAATGGTTGACTTATTGAAAATACGGAAAAATATCAAGTATTGGATGGCCAATTTGTTTTTCCTGACTTTGGATTTGGAATTGATTTCAAGAAAAAAGGTATAGTCAAAATGGTTTGGGCAGCTAATAAGTAGAAGCACTGTACCTTTCCTGCTGTGGACACAGCAACCCATACCAGAATGGCCATGTCACTTCAAATAAATAAAACAACTAGAAAAACTTGTAGGGACTTTAATAATGGCCAAATTTACTCTAGAAAAAAATTATAAATAAAAACAAAAAAGATCTGTATGTTGGTGGGGTTAAGAATACTCTCAAATTTTGTAATAAAAAATAATTTCATTTGTTTTTCTTTCACCCATGCAAATATATTTACAAGCCCAGCATTTGAGTTGCAAGTTATCTGCTGTATTTCATCTACTGTTATACTGCTACCAATGCAAGCCAAGGCTAATGATACCTAATCCTTTTTTTTGGTTGCAAGTTGTTCCCTCTCCTTTTCCATTTGTGCTTGCTGTTGATCCTTCTCCTTTTCCTCTTTTTGAAACTCTGGCTCAGCCTGTTTCAACTTCCACTCAGCATCCCATTTTTGTTGATGAGCCAAAATCTTGGCTTTCTGCTTTTGAAAATCCATGGCCAGTTGACAATCCCACTTTTGCTTTAAAAACTCAAGTTTTTTGGATTCAATTTGTGATTTGACTGTTTGTTTCAGGGGAAAAGCAATGAGCATGATTTTAAAAGCAAGGATATTCAACCAATGGACTTACATGAATCTTGCTTCTCCATGTTTCTTCAAAGCCTGAAAAAACAGAAGTGTTTCTCCTCTTTTGATGACTTTTGAGGTTGATATTGATGGAATTGGAGAACTTTTGCTTACCCTTGGCAGAGGAGGTTTGTGTCTGAAAGTTTTCAATATTGTTCAAAGTCAATGTGGGAGGCCCCATTGGCTTGAGTTTTTGGCCATTCTGGAATGGATGAGCCTGTTTTTTTAAAATCCAAATCAGTCAGGATTAACAAGACAGAATAGAAAAGAGCTTGGTTCCTTACCTGAACCAATGTTGAGGGTAATGGAGACTGAGCAGTATCTTGTTCCGCATCAGCAAGGTTGATGAGATCTGCTAACCCAGGAAGAGAGCAATCTAAAGAAGGAGGGGAGGGGTCAAAGGTTTGGTTTGAATCCTCAATCAAAGCAGAAGTAGACGTGATTGGAGCTGATTGCATTTGGATATCCTCCTTGGAATTGGATGGGGGCCACTCATAGTTTTCTTTGGGATCACCATTGCTAGGCTGAGCATTCCCAGCCAAGTCTTCAGCCTAAACTGGATTGGATTGTTGGGCATCAAAAGTAGCTAGGGAGGTGATGTTGGCCTTCTTTCCAAAGATTTCATCCATTTGAATATGAAAAGGACAAATGGAGTCCAACTTATCAACCACCAAGTTGATTCCCTTGGCTTTTTCAGAGTTGGTGGTACCAAAGCCAGTGGAGATTGAAATGGAGTGGGCCTTTTTGTACTTGGCTCAATAATTCTTGAATTGCTCCCTCATCTGTTTGGATGACAGATCCAGCCTACCTTTTGTTTTGTTCTTGATTTCATTGGCCATCAGGAGATAACCATTTACCTTAGAGGATGGAGGTTGGCCAACACGTCTTTCATTGTCCAATCCAAAGCAGGCATCATAGTTGGAGGGAATTTTGAGCCAGTTGACCAGGATGATGTGATCAGCTCTCTTCATCTGACTTGAGCCCTTGGAAGCTGATGGGGGAGGATTGTTTGTTGTGGAGCTCCTTGGAAATGTTTGCTTTGGTGTTTTGGACTTTTTTAGGGACTTGCAGGGGGAGGTTTGCTGAAGGGCCATTTGGAAAGAGTAAGGGCAATAAGTTTATAAGAGGGATAAAGTGAAAAGAAAGATAAAGTGATGAGAGATATGAAGTGATTAGAGAGATAAAGTGACAAGAGAAATAAAACTATGATTTTATTCTTTGGATGAGGTTGGAGGTACAAGTTCTTGTTGGAGGTAGAGTGATGAGAGCAATGAAGCAATGAGAGTGATGAAGCAATGAGAGCAATGGAGAAATGGGAGCAATAAATTGGTGAGTGATAAAGTGATGAGGGTGATAAATTGATGAGAGTGATGATTAGAGTGATAAAGTGATGAGAGTGGTGAATCTTTTTATGATGAGGCTGGAGGTAAAAAAATTTGCAATGAGGTCAGAGGTAGAAGGAAGTGGGAAGCCAGGGGTGGATGACGTGGACAGGTGGCAGAAGCCTTTAAATACTTTATTTGAAAAAACGCACTTATTTAATGTTAACTTTGACATGTCTGATGTGAAATAAGTGGGTTTTTTTAATTTTAATGGTGGTTTTGAAATGGCTGATTTGGGCTGAAACAGGCCATTAAAAAATGGCCAGTTTGGTTAACTTTGATACACCCCAATATGATTTTTCAATATTCTTAGTACTTCCTTTTCCTGCCAAAAAGTGGGATTAAAGTAAAAAACAAAGACATTCTTGCAAATTTTTTTCCCTTCTCTTTCTGAAGGATTTTCCAATTATTGATCTTGCAGTTTTTTAGTGGGAATTATAAATGGCACAAGAAAATTATCTGAGGATCTTTTTGAGTGTTTTTTATGCCCAAAAATTTCAAAATTTAAGATACCAAAGTGGCATTTTTCTCTATATTGTTGATTCAATAATCAATAAAGAAAAAAATCATGAAAAAATCAGTAAAAAAAATAATTCACTCAATATAAATTTTTACTAATTTATTTTTTGAATGTGGAGACTTTTTAGGAGGAAAAGAAGTTTTAACCAAGTTTGAGGTTATTGTGAATCAAATACACCCATGTTAGTGATTCCTTACTAGAAAAAGCATTCCCAAGGGGATCTAATTGGGGAGCTGGCCACAGTTCAGAATTATAGCAGAAAGAAACTATGTTCTCAAAATCTTCCCAAATAATTAAACAGATTGGAAAATTTTGAGAAATAAAAGGAATCAAAATAGTATCATAAATGACTCCAAAATGCACCCCAAAACAGAAATTTTATGTTTTTAATTTATTTCCATCAACTATTTGAAGGTAAATAATTGATCCTCAAAATCCCCAAATAATTTTAAACTGAAGCACTAAAAATCTTCAATAAATCATATTAGGACGTATCAAAGTTAAGCAAACCCACCATTTTTTAATGGCAGGTTTCAACTTAAATCCGCCATTTCAAAACCACCATTAAGAATCAAAAAAACCCATTTATTTAACATCAGACGTGTCAAAGTTACCTGAAAATAAATGGGTTTTTTCAAATAAATTATATAAAGGCCTTCAACAGCTCAACCAAACGTCATTCCACATAATCACCCCTGGTTTCATCCTCCAACCTTATTGTAACACTTCATCAATCTCATTTCTTCATTGCTATCCTCATCACTTCATCACTCTCATTGCTTCATTGCTACTCTCATCACTTCATCACTCTGATTGCTTCATTGCTATGCTCATCACTTCATCATTCTGACCTTGCTTTATCACTGTCATCAATTTATTGCTTTCATCACATCCATCCTCTAATTGCTTCATTGCTTCATCACTTCATCCCCCCTTTCATCACATGCT
Organism: Puccinia polysora; assembly: GCA_025617555.3. Lineage (NCBI taxonomy): Eukaryota > Fungi > Basidiomycota > Pucciniomycetes > Pucciniales > Pucciniaceae > Puccinia > Puccinia polysora. The sequence continues at coordinate 52,443,837 of CM062614.1, forward strand.
AACTGTCATTGCTTTATTGCTTCATTGCTTTGTCCCACTTACTCTTTTTAAATGGCCCCTCAGCAAAACTCCACCCACAAGTCCACTCAACCAAAGCAAACATCCCCCAGGAACTTCAAATCCAACAATCCTCCCCCATCAGCTTCCAAAGGCTGAAGTAAGCTCAAGAGAGCTGATCACATCATACTGGTAAACTGGCTTGAAATTCTGTCCAACTAAAATGCTTGCTTTTTTAAAATTTCAAGTACCTTAAGATACAAATACGGAGGCAACAATCTTAGCTGTTTTTTAAGATTTGATTGCTTCTATAAGTGACACACCTTAAGATAGAAAGATGGCTGCAACAATCTTAGCTGTTTGTTAATATTGGGCCGCTCCTATTAGTGACACCTAAAATAACAGTTCCCCTGGAGCATGAATTAGAAGAGATGAATTACGCGTAGATGATTAAGTTCTACTGATACCTTAAGATACAAAGATGGTGGCAACAATCTTAGCTGTTTGTTAAGATTGGACTGCTTCTGTAAGTGACACCAAACTACATCCCCAATAACAAAGATAAGATGATTTAGAAATGGACCATGCATTGAAACAACTAATGATGATGAATTTAATTACTTACAATAACAGTTCCCCCAGAGCATGAATTAGAAGCAATGGGGGAAACTGTTATTGTGCTGAACACAGGGCATCTTAAATAGTGATGATATTGAGTAGGAGAGCGGAAATGAAATTGTGGCAGGGTCTGTGCTCTTTGGTGACATTGTTTCACTGACCATTTTGGTGACTTAACGCCAGCACTTAGTTGGACTGTTTAGGAGCATTTTATTGCTGTTGAGTGTTGTTTGGTCTGGATTCTAACAGATTTGGATCCAACAATGAAAAACAAGTTGACAGAACTCCATCCTCTAAGGTTAATGGTTATCTCCTGATGGCCAATGAGCTCAAGAATAAAACCAAAGGTAGTCTTGATCTTTCATCCAAACAGATGCAGGAGTGATTCAAGAACTATCAAACCAAGTACAAAAAACCCCACTAAATTTCATTCTGCACCGGCTTTGGTATCACCAACTCCAATAAAGCAAAGGGAATCAACTCAGTTGTTGATAATTTGGACTCCATTTGTCCTTTTTATGTTCAAATGGATGAAATCTTTGGAAAGAAGGCCAATATCACCCCTTTAGCCGCTTTTGATGCCCAACAATCAGATTCAGTTGATGCTGAGGACCTGGCTGTTGATGCTTGGCCAGCAATGATGATCCTGATGAAAACTATGAGTGGCCCAAATCTGATTTGAAGGAGGATATTCCAACAGAATCAGCTCAAATCACGTCTGCATCAGCATTGATCAACAATTCAAACCCTTCCTTGGACCCCTCACTTCCTTCTTTGGATTGCTATTTTCCTGGGGTGGAAGAACTTAACAAATTGGCCAACAAGGAGCAAGTTATTCCTGTATCAAAACCATTGTCATCATCTGCTCAAGTAAGGAAAAAAGATATTTTCTCTTCTGTCTGGTTAATCCTGACTGATTTAGATTTTAAAAAAACAGGCTCATCCATTCCTGAATGGCCAAATACTCATGCCAATGGGGCCTCCCACATCCACTTCAAATGAGAGCAATGATGTTCCCACACAAACCTCCTCTGCAAAGGGAAAGCAAAAGGCCTCCATTCCATCAACCTCAACCCTAATAGCCATCAAAAGCGGAGAAACACTTCAAATTTTTCAGGCTTTGAGGATATCATGGAGAAGCAAGATTCAAGTAAGTTCATTGATTTATTTTACTTGCTTTCAAAATAAAGCTCATTCCTATTCCCCTCCAAAAAAAAGTGAAATCACAAATAAAATCCAAAAAATTCAATTTGAAAAGGAGAAATGGGATTGTCAACTGGCTATTGATTTTCAAAAGTGGAAAGATGAGAGCTTGGCTCATCAACACAAGTTGGTTGATGAGTGGCAAATCAAAAAGGCTGAGCTGGAGTTTCAAAAAGAGGAAAAGGAGAAGTATTGAGAGCAAGACTGACTCAAAAAGGAGAGGTAAAGGCTAGCCACAGAAAAAAAAATAGGTTATTGGTATTGATGGCATATATTGGTAGCAGTAGAACTGTGGATGAAATAAAGTAAATTACTCAATTGCTTGGTTTGTAGATATATTTACTTTGATAAAAATTCTAAAAATAAAAACAAAAAAAAAATTGAGTGCAACAATGTTTGAGAGTATTTTTAACACCACCAATGAAAAAATCTTTTTCATTTTTATTTATATTTTTTTCCTAAGATATGTTTTGACACTGGCCAAGTCCTTGCTAGTTTCTTGAGTTTTTCTATTGATTTTCATGGACATGGCCATCCTAGTATGGGTGGCAGTATCCACTCCAGGAAAATGGCATTGCTTGTACTTGTTTGCTTCCCAAACCATTTTCACAATACCTTTTTGTTTGAAATCAATCCCATAAACCAATTCTTGGAACACAAATTGGCCGTCAGATACTTCATATTCATCCTTTTTGTCAATAAGTTGTTGATTTGATTTTGTGGTTGGGACCACAAGTAAAAAGGAATAGTCAGAGACATCACCTTGGTCAATATGGGGCAAGTTGTAGAAGGAGTCTGAGGTGAAGGTGATGTGAGGTGAGCACTCAAAAGCAGTAAGTGCAGATCTAAATTCCAATGAGGAGAAGGAAGGGATGTTGTTTTCTATCATAGCTTCACGGTTGGAATCAAACGCAAGTTTGGCTTATTTTTGAAACATTTGGCCCAATATTTGAGAGACCTTGTCAGATTTAAGGTTCAAAAAATAATACTCTTTAGGGGAGGATTTTAAGGCATCTTTCTTCAAATATTTTCCAAATAGTTCAGAAGGTTCCATCAATTTTTGCCATCCAATTGCTCACATTTTCCCACCCCAACATCTTGAGGGACCAACAGTGTTGAAAAATTTTTTGTATTGGTGAAGGAATGTTGTCACTGATTTGATGTCCTTCTTCTCTTGCTCAGAGTGTTCATTCAAAGGTATGAATTGGATGATGGCAACCATAGCCTCATGGTCCAATTGATCTGGAACATATACTTTTCCAGAGCTGAAGAAATGGAACATTTTGATCTTCTTTTTGCCCTGTTCCAACTCTTCAGGGGTGGGTTTTTGACTTTTCTTGACAATGGACAGATAAAGATTCAAGGGATGTAGTTTGCCTGAAGACCAAACAACCTTTTCATTAATTGTTTCATCAGTCACTTCCAATGCAATTTCTGAATCCTGCATTTGAGCCCTCTTTCTCTGAAAAGCCCTTTTCTTCCCACTTCTCTGTATGTTTTTCAAACTATCTCCTTCCATCCTTTTCCCTCCCAACCATATACTTTGATCAGGGTGAGGATCAAGATGGAAATCCATTAGTTGTAACATATTGAGTTTGGTGGGTGAAGAATGGGCTGTCAAGAAAGGGTGGTCAAAGCGGTTGAATGTCTGATTGAATTGAATTGAATCAAAAAAAGAAAAAAAAAGTAATTAGTCCGGTATAAACCACTAAGATTATCAACCAACATAGAAAATAACAAAACCAATACCAGCAATTCTCCTACCAAAAAAACCAAAAAAAAAATAATAAAAAACAATCATCAGTCAGGTATAATCCACTTAGATGATCAACCAACATAGAAAATAAGAAGAACATTACCTGTAATTTCCTACCAAGAAAAAGGTCAGTGAACTTCTCAAGAACTGGGAGGAGGAGGAGGAGTGGAAGGGGGGCACATCACCAGTCGGTCAATCAAGGGATTGATTTACCGGCAAGGGGCAATTGCTTGCCAATCAATCATGTGCAGGGAGAGGAGGAGGAGGGGAATCAGGACATACCTAGGTGGAAATGGAAAGCGCTTGATTTGAGGGCTGGGGGTGTACCTGGAAAAAATGAATGGATGGATCCATCAGTTCCAAATTCAAAGGGAGGGGGAGAAGGGGGGTGTAATTACAAGGGTAATGGGTTGATGGATGGGGAGCAGAAGAAGGAGGAGGACCAAGGGAAATTTGAGGTGGAGGTGGTGGGTGCAGCAGTTTGGTGAGGAGGAAGGAGGAGTGGACTGGTGGTGTTGAGGTGGTTTGGTGAGGAGGAGGGAGGAGTGAACCAGGTGGGTGCAGCAGTTTGGTGAGGAGGAGGGAGGAGTTTACTTGTGGTTGTTGAGGTGGTTTGGCGTCGAGGAGGGAGGAGTGGACCGGTATGGTTTTTTCTAAGTCCACCAAAAAAAAAAAAAAAAATGTAGTCAGCCTAGGATTCTTGGTTAAACAACCAAAAAAAATGGTTATTTTGTTTTTTACCTATTTAAAAACCCAATACTGCTCTCTCATGGCAAAAGATGAGGTAGGAGAGGAGGCTGGGATGACTTGAGGAGGATCAGGAATATCTTCTTTGAATATTTTGTCCCATTCATCTTTGATGTTGGCAAGAAGGTTCTGAAGGATTATACAACTGATAACCCATTTGATGAGGAACTTCATGTCTTTGGAAGATTGGAGCTGGTTTTGCACCTCCCCTAAGCTGGCCCATTTTCCTTTTGGGATTCCTATGGCATGCTTAATCCAAACTTGTGATTGGGCAATGTGGTGCCCAATCTGGGACACCTCTGGACCAGTACAGAGAAAGGAAAATTTTTATGAACTTTTCTATGGCCTCCATTTAGATCCAAAGAAAAAAAAAACTTTTGATCCGGAATGATTTCCATATCCAGTTCCCAAAATTTCAGCTCCCACTCTCCTAGTCGCCTAGGATCATCTCTTGGAGTGTCCAACTTCCCAGGTCTTGTGTTCAATCTTTGTGCTTCTTGCTTTGGTCCTTTGTCTTGCCAAATTGCACGGGTGAAGACTGGCTTGGCTTGGCTAAACCCTTGCTGGAGCCGGCATTGTCATCAACATCAACGGAAATGGCCATTCATTGTGACATTCTTAGACAATTGGACCCCTTTGGCCAGGTTGAATTGGGCCATCCAATCCTCTAACATCAACGTGGTCAAACAACTACTCTCAAACTCCTCCAATCATCATCCCTCACCCCACTGCCATCCAATATGGTCATCCGCGCAAGGTTGGTCATGGGAACAACCTCCATCTGCTGACTCAATTTGTTGTTCCCAAGACCAATCTTGCACCCCTATCTCCCACCTTGGCCAGTCATCCAACCAATGGACCAACAATCTTGCCCAAGAGTCCTCCTCTGATCATCCCCCCCGCTACCACTTCCATTTCCACCACACCCCCAGCCCTCTCTTGCAACCTTCCCAGCAATCATCCTTATCGCCCATTCCCAGCAGCCAGCCCAAGCAGATAGACAACTCTGTCAACTTGGCACCGCATTTGACTTGTGATCAACCGTTGTAAGACTCCAGAAGGTGCTAAGCCGTGGCAGTTCTGTGGAGGGGAAAGGTGCTGTTGAGGCTGCCCTCCTAGGAGTTACAATAATATTTAAATGTAACCGGAATCAAGGTCCAGAACCTTATGGATGAGAAATCAAACTAAGGGAAGAGGATAAGACTTGTCGGTAGCTATGGAAACAACACTATCTGAGGCAAGATGGTGCAGGGAAAGACTTGAACAAATAAGTCAAAGTTTGTTCAGAGTTCAATAGAACAAGGCAGTTGTAAGTAACAACTCCCACAAGCTAATAACTCTGGTCGTCAGCAGCTGATTAGGAAAGATCAACTCAATCCCAACCAACCTCCAGGTTCTCAATGAACCTGCCCAACTCTCCGCATTCAAGCGCTTGAAGGGTACCAGATAACTGTGGGAGGCTGAACAAAACAAAAGCAATTTGTTTGTGAAGCTCTAGAAGCAAATCAATAACGAATTCGAGAAAGAATATCCCAACACTTCTCAAGGTACTCAAGAATAGCATGGCGAAATTCAACCTTAAAGAAGAAGGGAGGTATAACAATCCAGGTTTTAAGCTTAATAAAACCTCTTCAATCAAACGTGATTGGCTCCAGAAAGATGATCAAGGAGAGATCAAGACCAGTATGGTCGGAAAAAGGGATCAGAGTGGTATAACACACTCAAGAATTCAGACAAACAGGAATTCTTCTTCAACCAGCAAGGCTATTGGTTGGTGATAAGGATCAAGGTCACAAAGGACAGAGTTTGAGTATAGAGGCTCAAAGGATCAAGGGGCAATCGTAGATATACCTGGATAAATGGCTCATATAGGTGGGGAAGGATGCCCACAGATAAATTGATTACAATGAAGGTCTTATTGGATGGATTGGATTCTCTGATGCTCTCCTGATGATGGGATGCTGGGCCAAAAGGCAGGGGAGAGCCCCTCCTTATATGGGCAGGAGGCCCTGTTAGACTATATACAACGGATTCTACAAATAGAGCAGAAAAGGGAAGGCAACCATGTGGTCACTCGCGTTGGTCTGTGGATGGGCACGCGTAACAATACCAGAGTCACACACCCCTTGTCCGAAGGCGGAAGCGGGTGGGAGAGTCCCAGGAAAGGTGTTGGATGAAGTCCATGAGAGCGCGGATGGGCGGATAGGAGATTGGTTTGAGAAAGTTGAGTAAATCCTGACGGCCTTGAGATCCACGACTGATAGATCAAGTGCAATGGGAGGTTTGACGGATCCAAGGATTTGCCAAATGCTTGCGGGTGCGGTCGGGATGGATTCAGTAAATCATAGATGAGCGCCGCGCAACGGTAGCAATGAGGAGATTGGGAGGCGCAACAACAAAGATGAAGACACGCAACGACAAAGATGAGGACGTGCTATGACAACGGCGGAGATGACAAGCAACACGGATAAAGGACGCGCGACGCGCGCGGATGAAAGAAGCGCGGCGCGGCGCGGCGCGCGACGCGGATAATGGAAGCGCAGCGCGCGCGGCGCGCGCGCGCGCGCGGGTAAAGAATGGTTTGGATGAGCCTGAGGATAAGTTGTTCAGCCGGGCGGTACGTTTGCGCAACAGTTTATGGATTGAGGTCTTAAGGCGGCCAGGGTGTCCAGGATGGGGCACCACACCGTATGAGCCCGTCATGAGGACGCTCTGGGAATCTGCTCAACACTAGCAGATAGACCACCTGACTGATGGCTGAAGACCATCCAAGTTGACCAGCGCAACCACAACACCTCCTAGCTCATCCCACAACTCTTCCATTAATCATCATCATCCTACCATCCCCCTTAAGGACCCACTACAACCCTCAGCCCTTGAACTCATCCCATCCGCCAAGAATGCTGACATACTCTCTTGAATCGCTCATCCGTTCAACTCTCGCCTCTTGGCTGCCCCCAACTTGACAACCTGCCTTCTACCCATCTGTTGTACCCCTTCCTCTCACCCCCCTTGCCTTTTGATTTCAACCCAACATCCTCCATTGTGCCACCTCTAAATCTTGCCTCAATCCTCACCATCTCACCCATCCTACCAATCCAATCCGCTCTAGATCCACCTCCGTCTCATCCTCCGCCTCCTCTACCTACTCCTCATCCTCTGCAAGACCCCAGATTGACAACAATCCATTCAACCCAAAAAATCAACCAGTATGAACTTCAGCCTACCTCATCACCATGCACCTTGAGCTCACCGGTCTCAACTGTCACCTGGGCCCATCAGCATGTCCACGGGCGTCTCACTAGCTACTCTCTTGCCCGTGCCCATCATTGGCATGGGCCATGGTTGTGATTCAGTTCTTCTTCTTCTTCTTTTTTTTTTTTTGAGTGTTTGTTGCTTCTTTTTTTCCCTTTTGTTTTCTCATGACAATCCTAAAAAAAAAAAACTTTTTTTCCGCTCTATTTGTAGTATCTCTTGTAAATATTCTACAGGGACCCATGGTCTATCAAAGGAGGGGCTCCCACCTGCCTTTTCAAAACATCCATTTGAGTGTGTGCATATGTCCCCCCAGTTATCATTGAAATCCAATCCTCATCCTCATCCTGAGTATATCTATGATTGCCCCCTGATCCATTGATCCTTAGTCTTTGCCCCTCTGTGGGTTGATCCTTATCACCAACCAATAGCCTTGCTGGTTGAAGAGAGTTCTTTCTGTTGGAATTCTTGAGTGTGTTATACCACTCCTTGATCCCTTTCTCTGACCATACTGGTCTTGATCCCTCCTTGATCATCTTTCTGGAGCCAATCACAATTGATTGAAGAGTTCTTATTAAGCTTAAGAACTGGAGTGTTATACCTCCCTTATTTTTTTGAAGTTGCATTCTGCCAGCCTACTCTTGAGTTCCTTGAGATGTGTTGAGGTTATCCTTGCTTCAAATCAGTTACTGTTTGCTTTTAGAGCTTCTCAAAACATAGTTCTTTGTCTTGTGCAGCCACCCTCAGTTATCTGGTACCCTTCAAGCGCTTGATTGCGGAGAGTTAGGCAGGTTCATTCAGAACCTGGAGGTTGGTTGGGTTTTAATTTATCATCCCCAATCTTCTGCTGACAACCAGAGCTATTAGCTTGTGGGTGTTGTTTACATTCAAAAGTTTTATCTTTGAACTTTAAACAAACTTTAGCTCCTGTTGTCCAAGTTTTTCCCACATAGTCTTGGCTCAGATAGTGCTGTTCCATTGCTACCAAACTACTATCATCCTTATCCGTTACTACTTGATTCCTCATTTACCAGGTTCTGGACCTTGATCTTGGTTACATTTCAATATTTTTGTAACACTCAGGAGGGCAGCCTAAACAGCACCTTTCCCGTCCACAGAACTGCCATGGTCTAGCACCGTTTGGAGTCTTACATTTGGTCCCCTGGGCCGGGATTGAACCAGCAACCTTGGGATTTACAGTCCCAACTTGAAGAATCAACTCTGAAAAGTTGATCCAATCCTTTTCTTTTTTTTTCTTTTTTTCTGTCATCGTCCAGATCTGATCTGTGGAGAAAACTTGTTCCAGAAGTAAGTCCTCCCAATTGTGCACCATCTGGGCAGGATTCTTGTTGTTTTTGTGAAACTCTACCCTTGCCACGCTTGTGAGCCACCTTGGAACTCTGCTTCTTGGATCCTCTTAGGAACTCTGTCTTCAAAATGGAATCTGTTCCCTCCACCACTGTTCGGGCCAAGATGGTCAAGATCAAACCCCAGAACAAGAACCTAGGCTTCAATGGAACAAACGTGGAACAATTTTTGGACTCCTATGAAATGGCTGCTGAAGTGGATGGTGCAAGTGAACATGATATCGCCTATCAGTTACAGTTTTTTATCTCCTCTGATGAAGTTATGGAAGTGATCAAATTGTTTGATGGATTCAAAACTCATAACTGGAGGATCTTGAAGGAGGCTATGTTTGCTTATTGGGGAAAAATAGATGTGGCTAGGTTTACCTTACAGGACTTGGATGCTCTGGTTTCTCAATGGATCTCTAATGGTGGTGTCTCTTCAGCCTCTGATTATCAGTCTTTCAGAAAGTCTTGGGATCCTATTCAGTCTTATCTTATCAGGAACAATCACATTGACACTGTGGACAAAATTTGAGTTTGATTTTTCCAATCTTTTTTGACAGGAGTACAGGAAAGGATGAGGGATGAATTGGTCAAGTCTGGATCCATGATCACTACTAGGGATAATTGATTCAAAATCCCTTTCTTTCTGGTCCTTAGGAATGTGGTGGACAAATTCATGAAAGGTAAAACTGCTTTAACTTTTGAAAAGCCCAGGATCACTGAACCAGTACATTCTCCTTCCTTCCAAGAATCCAACAAAATCATGAACATGATGGAAGTGAATTGCAGGCCTAAATCAAGCCCTCAGGCCAATAAGGATACTGCTACCATAGATGAGATTACTAAGCTACTTTGATGCCTTTGAGAATAAAATAGATCAGAAAATATTCTCTTTAGCTAACCCTAAACCTGCTAATTCTGTTCCTAAATCCACCTTAGTCTTCTATTACTGTCATAGAGAAAGCCATGGTACTGGTAGATGTCCTGAACTCCAGAAGGACAAGGAGGAGAAATTAGTAGAGCAGAAGGGTAATAATTTCTTTCTTCCTAATAGTGCTTTGATCCCTTTTGGCTTGTCTTGTCCAATCCGTCATGTGGTGGCTTCTTACCAACCAACAACTCCCAAGAAGGCATCTCTGGTCTCCTTGGATTTTCAATCATCCTGTGGCACTCTTCAACCTTGGTATCCTCCAGCTATCACTTCTTCCAGCTTCTCTGGTGCTTATCAATCTGATCCAGCTAGGAAACGCCATGAGGAACCCAAAACTCACAAGTCTCCTCCTATTCCATCTTCAATCCTTTGAAAGCCTGTCAAACGTCAATCTTTGCCTGAGCCTCCTTCCTCTGATTTAGAAGACATGGAAGTAGAAAGGGAACCACTCATGGAAAGGTTCCAGGACCACTCTGATCCTTCTCCTCCTCTTCAATCTGGTCAAACCCCTCAATCCTCTGATTCTCTTCCAGTACCTGCCTCACCTGATCTTCCTCCCTCCACCCAGCCCAAAGTTTGGTTTGAGAGGGGCATTTCCAAGGACTACTCTAATGCTGTGGAAGGAGTATTAAAGAAAATTTCTGATCCCAAAATCCCTGATCTGTCTGTGGCTGAACTGCTGTTTATCTCTCCATCTGTGGCTGAAGGCATGAAGAAATGAGTTTCTTGTTGATGTGTGGAAATTGGTCCAGAGGAATTGAAGGTCTCTTCTGGCACTTTGATGGAGGACTCTGGTGGAAGAGATCCCCCTTAAGATGCCAATCTGTATTCCTGCCCTCTTAGATTTCTTCCCTGCTATCTTGGTTAATTGGCTAAAACATTTTCTCTTCTTGTGTATTTGGGTTCTCAGCTCAACTTAATCTCAGATGCTATGGCCTGCAAACTCAAGCTTAGCCCAAGGGTCAGTTTTACTTCTGTTGTTTATGGTATAAGGAATCAGTCATGTGAACTGGTTAGTATTGCTGAGGATGTTCCTGTTTGAATTGGTCAAAATATTGTTGGAACTTTTCACTTCTGGATCACTTGTTTGGAAGGTCCTATGATCTTGGGCCAACCGTTCTTAATGGATTTTGGTGCTACCCTGATTTTTACTGATCAAGTTGGAGAGAGAATCCTTCTCCCTGATGCTGATTGCAGAAAAATTGAAGTTCCGCTTTGTTCCTTGGATTCTGGTTGTTGGGAACCAGATTTCCCTGGTTGTTCTCCCAAAACAGTTCTAAATGGAAAGCAGAAGGACAACTCTCATTCCTCTCAGCCTCATTTTTTATTTGATTGGTTGATCCTACTGATATTTTTAGTTCCTCTCAGCCTCAGACTTCAACTGATGAATTGAATTCAACCTCAGAGGCATATTTTTTGTTTCCCTCATCATCTCTTCCTCATCCGAATAAGATCAAAATTCAAAAACAAAAAAATCCAAAAATTCCAAAAATATTTCTTCTCTCTCTGGGTCTGTTGTATCTTCTTTTCCTTTTTCCCTTCAGCCTGATCAATTATCCTCTACTCCGGTTTTGAATCTCCGCAATGAGTCTTAACTAGATCCCAATCTTGATTCTTTTCTTGGTGGTTTTGGTATGAAGGAGTATGGTCTTAAGTGGAGGCAATGTGGGGTAGAAGTAAGTCCTCCCAATTTTTCACCATCAGGGGCCTCTACTACTGTCATTTTCAAAACTCTACCGTGTGCCACACATGTGAGCAATGCATTTGCTTTTGGATCCTCTTTTATGGAAAAGGCACCTTTCAAGGACAAGGCAGAACATTGAACTTGGAAGATGTTGGAACTTGGCCTCAGTTTTTGTAGTCAGGTCTCACTGGTTGATGCTTGGAGGAAGAAAGGATTCCTCTCTTTTGCCACCAAGTATAAACCAGTTGCAAAAAAGGTTCAACCAGTCAACCAACCAATGCCTCTGAACCTCAACCCTCCTCTTTTGCGCCCCCCTCTATCCCGCAATCCTTACTGTGGTTTACCTCAATCTCTTACTGGTCCATTCATCCCCTCTGGTTTTGTCACTGAAGAACATCTGAAAGTGGTCAACTTTGGTCCAGATGGATGGCTTCTTCCTGATGAGTTGAATTTGATCAAAAATTTATTAGCCCTTAGGGAAAAATCTATTTCTTTCTGTGAAGAATAGAGAGGTCTCTTGAAAGAATCCTATGGCCTACCTTACATTATCCCTGTAGTAAAACATGATCCCTGGCAAAATAAGAAAATCCCAATCCCTGCTGCTAAAGTTTACAAATTCATCAAGTTGGTCCGCAAACAATTCCAAACCGTTTTATATGAACAATCAACTTCCAGCTATTCCAGTCCTGTTTTTTGTGTTCTCAAGATTCATGGTAAACTTAGAATAGTTCATGATCTCCAGCCTCTAAATAAGGTTACTATTAAAGACTCTGGTATTCCCCCTGCTACTGAAGAATTTGTTAAATCCTTCTCTGGGAGAGCTTGCTATGGTCTAGGTGACATTATGGGTGCCTATGACAAACAATCCTTACATCCAATTTCTTGTCCTCTCACTAATTTCAATACTCCTCTTGGTTGTTTCCAACTTACTTGATTACCTCAAGGTGCCACCAATTTGGTATCAGTCTATCAGGCTCAGATGGTTTGGATCCTCCAGGATGAAATCCCTGATCATGCTGGTATCTTTATTGACAATGGCAGGATTAAATGTCCAGTTTCTGATTATAACAATGAGCTCTTACCCTGGCATTCAGCAGTCTGTCAATTTATCTGGGAATATGCAACCACTCTGGAAAGGATCCTGTTTCAAATCAAGGAGTCTGGTCTCACTTTCTCTGCATCCAAATTTGCTGCCTGTGTCCCTGCTTTGGAAATTGTTGGTCATGTGGTCTGCAAGGAAGGAAGAAGGATGGCTCCATCCAAAGTCAACAAAATTCTCTCTTGGCCTACTCCCATCAATCCAACTGAATTCAGAGGTTTCTTAGGTTTTGTAATCTATATTCAGATCTTTATCCCTTCTCTATCCAAAATTTTCATTCCCTTGCGTCGCTTAACTAGGAAGGATGCTGAATGGTTTTGGACCCAAGCTTGTTAAAAATCATTTCAGATGCTCAAAACAATTGTTGGAAAAGACATTGTCTTGAAGAAGATCACTTATGGACCTAGGGCTGGCAATATCAAGCTGGCTGTGGACTCTAGTTATCAATCTGTTGGGGCTTTTTTTACTCAGTAAGATTAAAATGATTTGGATTGTCCTGCTCTGTATGAATCTCTTCTTTTTTCAGAGGTGGAATCCAGGTAATCCCAGCCAAAAATGGAACTTTGTGGTGTGGCCCAAATTTTGAAGAAGCTCCAAACTGTTCTCTGGGGTCAACACTTTGATTTAAAAGTCAATGCACAATCCATTATCAAAAAATTAAATGCCCCCAGTCTTCCAAACGCTCCAATCACTTGTTGGGTGGCTTTCATCCAGTTGTTTCCTTTTTGATATTATTCATAGGCCTGGAAAATCTTTCACCATGCCTGATGGTTTATCTCAATGCCCTCTGTGAGATGAAGAATTGGATGTTGGAGTGGATTTTAATGAGGAGGAACCCTTAATTTTTCCTGTCTTCACCTTTTCCTCTCAAGATTATTCTGGCTTCAAACAAGGCTTCTGGTTTAAATTAGAGCAGTATCTCTCCACTCTGCAAAGTCCTCCTGATCTCTCTGCTAAAGATTTTTGATCACTCAAAAGGAAGTCCTCCAATTTCTTTGTCCAAGGTACTAGGCTTATGAAAAGAGGCAACCCTTGTGCTCTTATTTTTTCACCATCCCTTCTAAACAAGATTCAATCCTTGAAAGTCTCCATGAAGGCCTTGGTCATTGTGGGGAAAACAAAACTTATCGTCAAATATACAAACAATTCTGGTGGCCATCCTTGAAGAAATCAGTCTCTCAATGGTGCAAGAGTTGTGAAGTATGTCAGAAACGTGATCTTAGGCACCGAGCGGAAATTATTTATCCCACTGGAGAGTCCACTGTATTTGGAATGATTGCTATGGATGTGGTTCATATAAAGTCTGGTGGGGCTAAGTACCTCATAGTGGCTAGAGATGATTTTTCCGGATGGGTTGAAGCAAAATTCCTTAAGAACCTCAGCTCTGGATCAGTAGCAGCCTTCCTCCATGAGTCTTGGCCAATGCGTTATGGCTTGGCTCAATCTTATTCAACTGATGGTGGCTCTGAGTTTGGCGGAAAACTGGCTGAAATGGTCTAATTGCTTCCTGGTCAACATAGGGTGACCACTCCTTATTATAATGAAGGTCAAGGCATGGTGGAAAGAGGCCATGCTCCTATGAAGGCTGCCCTTGTCAAGCTGGCTGGTGAAAGTGGAAAGAATTGTTGCAAATTTCTTCCTCTGGTCCTCTTCTCCAATTGAATTTCAACTAAACAAACCACTGGCTAATCACCTTATGAAATTATCTTTGGGCAAAGGGCTGTCCTTCCTCTTGATCTGGAAATGGAATCTTTCTTAGGTATTTCTTGGGAAAAGGTTTCTTCCACCACTGATATATTAGTTTCCAGATCCAAGCAACTGGAGAAAAGTGAAGATGTTTGTGACAGAGCTTATCAGAAGATGATGGAGTCAAGAGAAAAATCAGTCCATTATTGGGAGGATAAGCACTCCAATCAAATCAGGGATCCCTTGAATACTGGGGATCTAGTCTTAGCTTATAATCAATCCTTGGAAACTCAGTGGGGAAAGCTTTTCTCTAACCGCTGGAATGGTCCTTATTGAGTGGTCCGTCAAGTCAGAGGAGGATCATATGTTTTGGAGGAGCTGGATGGTACTCAGATGGCCAGAAGGTTCTCAGCTGATCAGGTCAAGAAATTTCACTTTTGTGGAGGCAACTTGTTCCAGAATTACGTCCTCCCAATTGTGCACCACCAGGGGTCATCTGCTGCATTTTGTTGTGAAACTCTACTGTAAGTCACATATGTGAGCACCTGGGATGCCTTCTTCATTCTTTTATTTTGGCCACTTCCAGGACCTTTTCTTTGGACGGATCAAGGTACGTTTTCAATCACCCCCAAGATCAAGCGGGTTTTTTCTGTTTTAATTCCTCAGTTTGTTATTTTATATATATCATCAAACATACTCAGATGCAGACTAGGGACAATCTGTAAGTTGGGGAGAGATTTGGTGCCCAATCTGGGACACCTCTGGACCAGTACGCAAAAAGTAAAATTTTGATGAACTTTTCTATGGCCTTCATTTAGATCCAAAAAAAAAAAAATTTTGATCCAGAATGATTTCCATATCCAGTTGCCAAGCCTCCAGCTCCCACTCTCCTAGTCGTCTAGGATCATCTCTTGGAGTGTTTGACTGCCCAGGTCTGGTGTTCAATCTTTGTGCTTCTTGCTTTGGTCCTTTTTTTTGCCAAATTGCATGGGGGAAGACCGGCTTGGCTTGGCTCATCCCTTGACAGCGGCCGCATTTTCATCAAAATTGAAGGCAATGGCCATTCATTGTGACATTCTTAGACAATTGGACCCCTTCTTCCAGGTTGAATTGGGCCATCCAATCCTCTAACATCAACGTGGTCAAACAACTACTCTCAGACTCCTCCAATCATTATCCCTAACCCTGCTGCCATCCAATCTGTTCATCCGCGTGAGGTTGGTCATGGGAACAACCTCCATCCGCTGACTTGATTGTTTGTTCCCACAACCAATCTTGCAACCCTATCTCCCACCTTGGCCGGTCATCCAAACAATGGACCAACAATCTTGCCCAAGAGTCCTCCTCTGATCATCACCCCCTGCTACCACTTCCATTTCCACGGAAACCCCAGCCCTCTCTTGAAACCTTCCCAGAAATCATCCTTGCTGCCTATTCCCAGCAGCCAGCCCAAGCGGATAGACAACTCTGCCAACTCGGCACTGCATTTGACTTGTGATCAACTGTACAAGCTCATCATGAGGACACTCTGGGAATCTGCTCAACACTAGCAGACAGACCGCCTGACTGATGGCTGAAGATTGTCCAAGTTGACCAATGCAACCACAACACCCCCGAGCTCATCCCATGACTCTTCCATCAATCATCATCATCCTACCATCCCCCTTAAGGACCCACTACAACCCTCAGCCCTTGAAATCGTCCCATCTTCCAAGCATGCTGACATGCTCTCTCAAATTGCTCATCCATTCAACTTGCTCCTCTTGGCTGCCCCCAAATTGAAAACCTGTCTTCTACCCATCTGTTGTACCCCTTCCTTTCACCCCCCTTGCCTTTTGATTTCAATCCAGCTTCCTCCATTGTGCCAACTCTAAATCTTGCCTCAATCCTCACCATCTCACCCATCCTAACAATCCAATCTGTTCTAGATCCACCTCTGTCTTATCCTCCGCCTCCTCCACCTACTCCTCATCCTCTGCAAAACCTAGATCCACAACAATCCATTTGACCCAAAAAATCAACCAGTATGACCTTCAGCCTACCTCATCACCATCCACCTCCAGCTCACAGGTCTCCTGCGCGTCTTTTCTGTTTCCCGCACGGGTCTCAAATGTTGCCTGGGTCCGTCAGAATGTCTGCGGGAGTCTCACTAGCTTTTCTCTTGCCCGTGCCCATCATTGGCATGGGCCAGGGTTGTGATTCAGTTCTTCTTCTTCTTCTTTTTTTTTTGAGTGTTTGTTGTTTCTTGTTTTCCCTTTTGTTTTCTCATGAAAATCCTAAAAAAAAAAAACTTTTTTCCCGCTCTATTTGTAGTATCTCTTGTAAATAGTCTACAGGAACCCATGGTCTATAAAAGGAGGGGCTCCCCCCTGCATTTTCAAAACATCCATGGGAGTGTGTGCATATGTCCCCCCCAGTTATCATTGAAATCAAATCCTCATCCTCATCCTGAGTATATCTATGATTGCCCCCTGATCCATTGATCCTTAGTCTTTGCCCCTCTGTGGCCTGATCCTTATCACCAACCAATAGCCTTGCTGGTTGAAGAGAGTTCTTTCTGTTGGAATTCTTGAGTGTGTTATACCACTCCTTGATCCCTTTCTCTGACCATACTGGTCTTGATCCCTCCTTGATCATCTTTCTGGAGCCAATCACAATTGATTGAAGAGTTTTTATTAAGCTTAAGACCTGGAGTGTTATACCTCCCTTATTTTTTTGAAGTTGCATTCTGCCAGCCTACTCTTGAGTTCCTTGAGATGTGTTGAGGTTATCCTTGCTTCAAATCAGTTACTGTTTGCTTTTAGAGCTTCTTAAAACATAGTGCTTTGTCTTGTACAGCCACCCTCAGTTACCTGGTACCCTTCAAGCGCTTGATTGCGGAGAGTTGGGCAGGTTCATTGAGAACATGGAGGTTGGTTGGGTTTGAGTTGATCATCCCCAATCTTCTGCTGACAACCAGAGGTATTAGCTTGTGGGGGTTGTTTACATGCAACAGCTTTGTCTTTGAACTCTTAACAAACTTTAGCTTCTGTTGTCCAAGTTTTTCCCACATAGTCTTGGCTCAGATAGTGCCTTTCCATCGCTAACAAAATACTATCATCCTTATCCTTTACTACTTGATTCCTCATTTACCAGGTTCTGGACCTTGATCTTGGTTAAATTTTAATATTTTTGTAACACTCAGAAGGGCAGCCTAAACAGCACCTTTCCCCTCCACAGAACTGCCATGGCCCAGCACCGTTTGGAGACTTACAGAAAGATAATATTTGAAATCAGTTTTGGCTTGATCATTGGTAGAAACATTGCTGTATGCCAGAACCACATATTTCCCACTAGCATAAGCTGAATTGGCCAGAAGTTATTGATCTTGGTCAAAGTAGTTATCTTGTTCTTGGGCAGTCCACATCTGATTGAAAACATTTGAATCATGACAAGAACCCAGAAGGCCAGCATGGAGGGATATGAAATTCTTGTTGTTATCACAAACAAGTTTTAGTGCCACAGAGTATCTATACAAACCAATAAAAAAAATTTGGTCAGTGTATTATCAAAGGCTTTGGAAAGGAAATGAATCAATTGCCTTTTTTTGGATCAAAATAATGGTTGACATCTAGCTTGGGTTTTTGACTCAAGGGGATAGTTGTTTCATCAACAAAACCAATGCAACCAGGAAAGCATTCAGTCTCCATTACTTGAGATATCTCCTTTTTTTCTTCTTTTCTTGGACATCAAAGGACAGAGCAACAGAAAGATAGGATAGCAATCATGACTCTTTTGGTGTATAAGTCAATGGATCCATAACTGACCAAGAATAGATTTTCTAATTGATGAATTGCTGCTCCATTTCCATTTGATCCCAATCTACAAAGAGCAACAGCCAGTTGGATATCTGGATTGCCTTGAGGATTCCAAGAATTTTTCTGGAAGATGTGGTGGTCTTCAATCATCTCCAAACCTTTCATGAAAGAAGGCAATAAAGTTTGGAACAGTTGCTGGAAGCTTAACTTGGGCAGTAGGTGAAGCTTTTGCCTTCCATACATACGTTTGTGGAGAGTGTGTCTTTGTGGAACCATGTATTGCTTTTCCAATAGAATATTCAAAGCTAACCAGGTTGATTCCAAATCAGATTCTGAATCAAAGTCAAATAATAAAAAAAGTTCAGTCAGCTTTTTTGCATTTTCAACTTGCTGCCGGGAAGTTTGATTGGACATGTTGAGAAAGATGGTGATGTGATGATGATGGGATGTGTGTGAAGCAATGGAGATGTGAAGCAATGGAGATGTGAAGCAATGGAGATGTGAAGAAATGGAGATGTGAAGTGATTTAGATGTGAAGCAATGGAGATGTGAAGCAATGGAGATGTGAAGTGATGGAGATGTGAAGTGATGGAGATGTGAAGTGATGGAGATTTGAAGTGATGGAGATGTGAAGAAATGGAGATGTGAAGTGATGGCAATGTGAAGTGATGGAGATGTGAAGCAATGGAGATGTGAAGCAATGGAGATGAGATGTGTGTCATGCGTATGGATTTGATGAGTTGGAGTTGTGGATGGGTGGTTTGCATGCCATGGATGGTGGATGGATGAAATGGCGGGTTTGATGTTTGAAACATGCCATTTTCATGAAACCTGCCATTTTCATGAAACCTGCCATTTTTAAATACACCATTTAGGGGGTATTTGTATTTCAGAAACCTGCCATTAATAATGGCGGGTTTGGTCAAAAAAATGGCCTGTTTCTCATTGCTGTTTTTCTAGCTTTGATACGCCCTATTTGAATTGCCTTCTATATTTGAAAATTTTCAGTTTCTTCAGATTTTCCCAAAAAATCAAAAAAGATTCTAAAACAAGTGAAAACATTTTTTATTTAATTTTTTTTTTTTCAATTTTTTGAACCTGATTTTGAAGTCCTTCAAATGGACCAAAAACTCTGAAAGATTAATTGGAGAGGATTTAGATTTCCCCAAAGGTGGTGGTTCTTTTACTGATTTGCAACTTTAAAAAACCGCACAAATTTAAGGAAAACCATGCAGATCGGGAATTTTGGGGGGATTTTGAAGCCATTCAAAACTAAAGATTGGGGTTGTGAAAAAAAATGATGCCCAAAAAATTACTAAAATCACCCAATTTTTTAAATTGGCATGATTTTAGCAATCTTCTTTCTGAAATGATGCCAACAGGTGTCTTTGGTGTCATCATAGTAATTTCTTTCCTAAATCATACCAATTGGCCTTCTTTTGCACCCCAGGAAGGTTTTCAGCCTTTGGAAGGTTTAAAGGAGTGCCTGCAATGAGAGAACACAGCATTTGATGGCATTTTGGGCCCCCAAAGGCCTGTAAACATGAATTGAAGCCCTAGGGGGCTTAATTAAGACCTCTGGAACTCCTGTGGGGTCTGTGTGGGATAGAAACTTTTGAAGATTTCAAATATGGAAACCAATTGAGTAAATTTATTATTTAAAAATGCTATCAATAGCAATTATTTGGAAGGCATTCAAATCTGAACTCAGACTGGGAAAAAAATTAAAATTTAATAATAATGAGAAAAATAAGAAAAATAAGAAAAATAATAAAAATAATGAAAATAAGAAAAATAAGAAAAATCAGAAAAATAAGAAAAATAAGAAAAATAAGAAAAAAAGAAAAATAAGAAAAATAAGAAAAATAAGAAAAATAAGAAAAATAAGAAAAATAAGAAAAATAAGAAAAATAAGAAAAATAAGAAAAATAAGAAAAATAAGAAAAATAAGAAAAATAAGAAAAATAAGAAAAATAAGAAAAATAAGAAAAATAAGAAAAATAAGAAAAACAAGAAAAATAAGAAAAATAAGAAAAATAAGAAAAATAAGAAAAATAAGAAAAATAAGAAAAATAAGAAAAATAAGAAAAATAAGAAAAATAAGAAAAATAAGAAAAATAAGAAAAATAAGAAAAATAAGAAAAATAAGAAAAATAAGAAAAATAAGAAAAATGGGAGAACTCCACGTTCCTTGCAAAAATTGAGATATATCCAGTGGAATATAAATACCTTTTTACCAAAAGTAAATAAATAAAAATGTACAAAAATTCCACAGATACCTATTTCATGTTTGGGACTCCAAAAATTTGAAATATCCAAACAAAAGTTTCATCCAGTAAATAAATCATTATCAAAAATATCAAAAACATACTTCTTTGTCAAAAATTCAAGATTTGTGATGGAACTTCAATACTGTTGTAAAAATTATAAAAAATGATAGAAAAAAATAAATATATCTATTAGACAACAAAAATTAAAATATTTTTAAATATCACCACAAAGTTTTCATCAAGTAAAAAAATAAAAACATCAATTTTAAAAGATTTAATGATGAAAAAAACAAAACAAATTTTGATATTTCTTTGATCATTCATGCACTGAGTGGAGTTTCTTTTTTAATTTTTACTTCTATTTGAATTGATCTCATTAAACATTTTCATGTTTAGTTTTTATAAATTTCTTTATGTTTTGTAAAAGATATCTTAATTCAATCAACAATGATAATTTGTATTCAAATAAAGCACTTCAAATTTTTCATCCATTACAAAAGTAAGAACATCAATTTTAAAAGATTTATTGATTAAAAAAATCAACTTTTGATGTTTCTTTGATAATTCATGCACTGAATAGGGTATATCAGATCTACCCAAACCACTATTTTTAATGGCGGGTTTTAACCCAAATCTGCCATTCAAAATCAAAAAAACCACTTATTTAACTTCAGATGTGTCATAGTTACCTGAACGTAAATGGGCTTTTTCAGATTTCACATCAGAAGGGTCAGAGTTACCTAAAAATAAATGGGTTTTTTTAGATTTTACATCAGACATGTCAGATTAACCTGAAAATAAATTGTTTTTTTTTCAGATTTCACATCAGATGTGTCAGAGTTACCTGAAAATGAATGGTTTTTTTCAGATAAATTATTTAAAGGCTTTCACCACCTTAGCCTCACATTTTTCCACATCATAAAACCCAGTTTTCCAACCCCACCTCCTGATACTTCCCACCTCATTGGAAAAATTCTACCTCCAACCTCAATGGAAAAATCTGATTCATCACTCTCATCACTTTATTTCTCTCAGAACTTCATAACTCTCATCACTTGATCACTCTCATCAATTTATTTCTCTTGTTACTTGATCAATCTCATTACTTTATTTCTCTTGTCACTTTATCACTCTCATCACTTCTACCTCCAACCTCATTGGAATAATTCTACTTCCAACCTCATTGGAAAAAATCAAATTTTTGCGCTTGTCACTTCATCACTCTCATCACTTGACTGATCTCATCTGTTCATTGCTATCCCCTTTTTTTCATCTCTCATCACACCATTGATCTCCTGTTCACTTCATCAGTCTTATGATTTCATTTCTCTTACTTGTTCCAAATTCCCCCTCAGAAAATCTCCCCCTGCAAGTCTACACAAAAATCAAATACACCAAGGCAAACATTTCCAAGGAACCCTACAAAAAATAATCCTTTCCCATCAGCTTACAAAGGCTCAATTCATCTCAATAGAGCTGATCACATCATCCTGGTAAACCGGCTCAAAATTCCCACCACCTATGATGCTTGCTTTGGATCTGACAATGAAACACAATTTGGTCAACCTCCATCCTCTAAGGTTAATTTTTATCTCCTGATGACCAATGAAATAAAGAATAAAACCAAATTTTGGCCAGATTTTTCATCAAAACAGATGATGGAGCAATTCAGGAATTATGAAGCCAAGTACAAAAAGTCCCACTCAATTTCAATATCCACTGGCTTTGGTATCACAGACTCCAATGAAGCCAATGGAATTGGCTTGGTGTTAGATAAGTTGAACTCCATTTGTCCTTTTTATATTCAAATGGATGAAATATTTGGAAAGAAGGCCAAAATGATCCCTTTAGCTGATTTTGATGCCCAAAAATCTGATTCAGTTGATTCTGAGGACTTGGCTGTGGATGCTCAGCCTATCAATGATGATCCTGATGAAAAATTTGAGTGGCCCCAATCTGACGCCAAGGTGGATATTCCAACACAATCATCTTCAATTGTGTCTACATTGGCATTGATCAACGATTCAAACCCTTCCTTGGACACCTCACTTACTTCTTTGGATTTCTCTCTTCCTGGGGTGGAAGAACTCAAAAACTTTGCTGATGAGTAGACAGTTATTCCAGTATTGCCATTAAAATCAATATCTGTTCAAGTAAGGAATAAATTTCTTGTCTTTTCTGACAGTTTAATCCTGACCAATTTATATTTTTTAAAAAAAGGCTCATCCTTTTCTTAATGGCCAAAAAATCAAGCCATTTGGGATTCCCAAATCACCTCCAAATAATAGTGATAACTTTCAGACAAAAAACTCCTCTGCCAAGGGAAAGGGACAGGCCCCCAATTAAATAACTTTCAAGCCCAAAATTCATCAAAAGAGGAGGAACACTTCCCATTTTTCAGGCTTTGAAGATATCATGGAGAAGCAAGATTCAAGTAAGTGCATTGATTGAGTCTCCTTGCTTTCAAAATCAAGCGCATTTCTATTCCCTCCCAAAAATCAGTGAAATTAAAAATTGAATCTGAAAAACTTCAGTTTGAAAAGTAAAACTGTGATTGTCAACTGGCTATGGATTTTCAAAAGCAGGTGGCTGAGATTTTTGCTCATCAATAAAAATTGGATTCTGAGTGGAAATTGAAACAGGCTGAGTGGGAGTTTCAAAAAGAGGAAAAGTAGAAGGATCAACTGGAAGAGCAACTGGAAAAGGAGAGGGAATGATTTTAAATGGAAAAAAAGATTTTTTATTGGTAGCCATGGCATGTATTGGTAGCAGTAGAACAGTTGGGGAGATACAGCAGATTCCTCAATTGCTGGACTTGCAAATATATTTACGTGGATAAACATTTTAAAAATAAAAGAAAAAAAAATTGATTAAAAAACTTTTTGAGACTATTTCTAGCTCCACCAATAAAAAAATATTTTTTTTTATTTGATTTTTTTATAGAGTATATTTTTCCATTTTTGAAGTGAGCTGGCAAATTTTCTGAGTTTTTTTTTTTATTTGAATAGACAGGTTCATTCTGGTATGGGTGTCATTTTCCAGAGCAGTAAATGTAAAGTGTGGGTACTTGCTTGCTGCCCAAACCATTCTAACAACACCTTTTTGTTTGAAATCAATCCCAAAACCCAGGTCAAGAAACACAAATTGGCAGTTGGATCAACTGTTCTTTTTTTGGCAATAATGGCAGGATACAGATCCAAATTTTGATTTTTTTTGCGCAGGAAACACAACCTTTTCATTCATCCCTTCCTTGGCTAATTCCAATAAGATTTCAGGATCCCTCATTTGAGCCCTCCTTTGCTGGAAAGCCCTATTCTTGGTACCTCTCTGTATGTTTATCAAACAATCCCCTCCAATATTGTTCCTTCCCATCCAAATACTTCAATTGGGGTGAGGATCAACAAAGGATTCAATTCATTGCGTAAAATTTTGAGTTTAGTGGTAGAAAAATTGGCAGTCCAGAAAAAGGGCACTTTTAGAAGTAACAAGGGGTCAAAAGGGTGTGTTTTGTTTCATAGAATCAACAAAAAGGGAAAAAAACATCATCAGTCATGTTATGGTATTTCAAGCTTGTTTCGGAATCCACCCAAATCAGCTGGTTTTTTTATGAAGTAAGCTGGGAACCCCCTAAAGCTTCCATGGTACCCCCTCAAGCCCGCTTGGCACACAGCAAATTTTGGGTGGGTTGGCCCAAATTTTGACTTGGCAAATGCCCAAGCCAATTGAACATGCCTTCCAGATCACCACCACAAACCTGTACCCAAACCTCATGCTCTGTCATAATTGTGGCTCATTGGCTCTCTTCCAGAAGGCAGAGAATTGATTCCTAGTTGAAAATCTTGGCCCCAAATAACATAGCCAGCTAGCTAGCTGTGACACTCACTCCATCTTCATTTCCCCACCCCCCAGCAAGGCATCCAATCCATTATCATTTTCACCCTTCCTTCCATGCCTTCATTCATCCTCTCATCAAGAAACTTCCCCCTTGATGTGTGAAGACTATCATCCGCCATCCCGTGTTTCAAATCCCCCTTCCCCCCTGATCAGGGGGAGGTCAAAAGGGGGAGGGGGCAAGTGATGGTGAGGAAGTGAGTGAGGGGGGGTTCCAACAGCTTGGATCTGGCCAAGCAGAACTTGGCTGTGTGCCAAGATCTGCAGTGCAACCTGATGCAGAAATCAAGCCTGCTGGACACACACCCAAGCCCGCTGGTCACTGCGTCAAGCAGGACTTGCTAGTGGTCTCAGAAAGGCGTTAAATAACATATAATCAAGTTAGATGATCCACAAACATATAAAAAAACCAGTCAATTATCCTACCAAAAAAGAAATGGTCAGTCCAATTTTTAATCATAATTTTCATAGAATAAAGAGGAGGGGGGGGGGAATTGACTGAGGCAAAGGAGAAGGGGGGTATCAATAGAGGAAAAGGGGGAGGAGAAGGGGGGGGAATTGATTGAGGAGGAGGGGGTGGGGATGACCAATAGAGGAGGTGGGGAGAAGGAGGGTGGGAAAATTGATAAATTAATCAATTGAGGAGGAGGAGGAGAAGGGGGGTGATAATTGATCATTTTATTGATTGAGGAGGAGGTGGAGGAGAAGGGGGGGGTGGGGGGTACAATCAATTGAATTATTGAGGAGGAGGAGGAGCAGAAGGGGGGTGAAAATTGATCAATCAGTTGAGGAGGAGGAGGAGGAGGATGGACTTACAAGTATGATCACTTGATCAATTTTTTGGGAGGTGGTGGGGGTTTACCTGGATTGGATGGATTTATTGATTTATGACTCAATTGATTGAAGGGAGGAGGAGGGGGGGACCAGGAGGTACTTTCAGGTGGAGGTGGTGGGTAAGAATTTTTGGTGAGGATGAGGAAGGAGTGGACTGGTGGTTTGGTGGAGGAGGAAGGAGTGGACTGTTGAGTGGATGGCATGAGGTGGGTGGTTTGGTGAGTGGTGAGGTATGAGGTTGAGGTTTCTTTGAGTTTTTTCTAAGTCCACCAAAAGAATAATAATAATTATAATAAAACCATAAGTCAGCCTAGGATTCTTGGTTGAACAACCAAAATGAAAAAAATACGGTAATGTGATTTTTTACCTGTTTCAAAAATGGATGTTAATCATCAAAGTGAGAAACTTTGAGGGGTAGAATCTGCTCTCTCATGGCAAAAGACAATGTTCAAGATGAGAAAGGGATGACTTGAGGAGGATCAGGAATATTTTCTTCAAATATTTTGTCCCATTCATCATTGATGTTGGCCAAAAGTTTGTGAAGGCTTACACAAATGATAATCCAGTTGATAAGGACCTTTGTGTTTTCAACTTGCTGCTGGGAAGTTTGATTGGAAATTTTGAGAAAGATGGTGATGTGATGTGGGGAAATGAGTTGACAATGGGATCTTTGTGAAGCAATGGAGATGCAATTTGATGGGGATGATATTTGTGTTAAGGGACGGAGATGGGATTGGTATGGATTTGCTGAGGTGGAGGTGTGGAGGGGTTTTTTGCATGCAATGGATGGTGGATGGATGATGATCCATGAATTAGGGGTATGTGTATTTTAGAAACCCACCATTAAAAATGTTGTTTTTGGTCAAAAAAATAAATGGTGGTTTTCTAATGGCAGTTTTTCTAACTTTGATAAGCCCAAATGAAGTCTATTTTTTAGTTTTTAATAATATTTCAATTAATCTCATTAAAAATTTTCATGTGTAGTTTTTAGATATTTCTTTAGTTTTTTTAAAAGAAATCTAAATTCAATCACAAATGATAATTTTTATTCCAATAAATCAATTTTTGATCTCCAGATTCTTGCCATGTTACTCAATGAATTATTTGTTATAATATATTTCAAAATATTTGAATCCCATTATTATTTTAGTTATATTTAGTATTCTTCTATTTTATTTTATTTTATTTTTTGTGTTAATTTATTCAAATACCAATGGAAATCTAAATTCTTATTCAACGGAATAAATTATTCAAATTTGATTTTTTTATTTTTTTACTTAAAAAAAAAAAATTCTTTTTTTGATATTTCAAAATAATTTAATTTGCCTTGTGAAATAGATATATTTGGTATTTTTCTATTATCTTTCATGCTTGGTAAAAATTTATTTACATTCCATTAAAAATCTTGAGTTTTCTCCAAATTATTCTTTCATATTTTCTGTTATTATTTGTCCTTAATTATATTTTTTTAATGCTTCAAAATATTTGAATTCCCAGCCTCAAATAGGTATCTGCAGAATTTTTTTGGTGTTTTTTTTATTTATTTTTGGTAAAAAATTATTTACATTCCACTGGATATATCTCAGTTTTTTTGGGGGAATTTATTTTTTATTGCTCTTCATATTTTTCTTACATTGGATGTGGTTCTTTTTCCAAATCTGAGTTCATCTTTGAATTCCTTGAAGAAAATTGATATGGGTGATGATAAATTCACAACCCCAAGTTGTGTTGGAGTCTTGTTGGGCCCTACACAGCCCATTCAACCCATGTGGGCCCATTCACAACTCCAATAAGCTAAGCGTCAAAGCCCCTGATGGTAGCAGCTTGAAAACAAAGAAAAATTTCACTTACAAGGCACCCAAGGCATCCTGAATGATTGTTGATGATGCAAAATCTTCTGCTAAGGTGGATCACAAATTAATTTTTATCTAGGAATGTTAAGCTGAATTGTATTTTCGATTGCATCCTCAGATTGCAAAATGTGCATCAGAATGGACAAACCTGCGCTTAAATCAATCCAATGGTCCTTTTGAGACTTCTTGAGGCTACCTGGTTGTCTTGGGACTTTGCCATTGTCTTTCCAATATCACTCCCATATCACAAATTTTCTTTGCTAACTAATAGATTTGCTTGAACTTTTTATATGCTTGTTTTTTCACCTCTAGAAATGAATGATAAGACCTCTTTTTAGGAACGTGGTTTTTCACCTTCTGGTTTCCATTCATGAATTTTGTGACTGGGAAGGAAATTATAACTTGGGACAGAACTACATTTGAGTAATTTATGTTAAGTTGATGAGTCTGCTAAGGCCTGTGATGCGCAAATGTACTGTCAGTGAGGATACTTCAAATGTAGAGATCTCAAATTCAGAACAGAACCTCTGTTCCTTTTGTTGTCTTTCATTTTTCTTTTCAGCATGATCTCTCAATAATAAGTTGGAGATTTATTTCTTGAGAACTATAACCAGCTTGGGCTGAGAGAAAAGGAATAGACGAAATATATTAGACAGAATTTTAAGAGAGATAGAAAGCGTGGAGAAAGAAATGAAGAATCCTACAGCGTAGATCAAAGGATGTGGTTCAAAGTGACAGCTTCGAGTTTAGAGGAGATCTGTAGACAATGAGACAATTGAGAAGGAAAGAAGAAATAGAAAACAAGGAATTCAAGGTACTGGAGAAGGACTATTTGAGTTGTAGAGTTAGATTGACTTCAATAAAGTTAGTTGTAGAAGTCGTCATCTTACCTGTCAGAGATTGGCCTATTTGGTTTGGGTGTTTACTTGATGGAGGGAGGATGGCCGTCGAGATGATTGGAAGAGAGAGAAGAATGGGAATAGAAATAGATAGGAAAGATAGACAGGAGATACGTAGAAAGGCAAGATTGAAGAAGAAAGAAGAGAATTGGAGAAGGTCGAGAGGATGAGGGGAGGATGAGATTGTTCGTGCATGGTCGTGAGATTGGACTGCAGCCGTTGGTCCGAGTATTTACGAGAAAGTCGCATTGGGGTCCACGTTGTGGGTTCAGTGCGCATGCGCGCCCAGAGGCGCGGTCAGAAATAATAATAGATAGTAAGGAACTCTGCGCGGAGGCGCGGTAGGAGAAGATAGGTGAGAGACACCTGGGTAATATTCAACACCCCTTGTGACTGGTAAGATGGAATTGACTTAGGATTGACTAGGTTGATCAGGGAATATGATTCGTTGAAGAAGATGAAGGGCCCCCACGGAGGTGGCTTTAGTCAGAGGATCTGCTATCATTTCTGCGGTAGGAACAAGATGCAAGTTGAACTTGGCAAGAGAAAAATCTTCCCGCAGGCCTTTAGTTTTAATGTTGATGTGTCGTGACTTGGAGTGTGACCCAAATTTCTTTATTTTATCATCTAAACCTTTATTATCTATGTAAATTGTTGGTTTTTTGGAAGTAGAGCCATGTATTTCTTCAACTAGATGGGTGATCCACTTCAATTTGAGGTAGCAATTGATCAGGGCATTGAGTTCAGACTCAGTGGAGGAATATGTAACGTTTTATTGTCTCGAGGAGTTCCAGAGGACCGGACTACCTTAGTGTAAGACTATGTATCCAGTTTGGGACTTACAAGAGATGGGGTCGTCTCCCCACTTTGCGTCACTATAGCTTGAGATAGATTCTTTAGTTAAGTCGTACTTAAGAGTCAATTTGAAGTCCTTTGTGGTCTTGAGGTACTTCCATATTTTCCATACTTCCTTCCAGTGACTGAGGCCCGGCTTTGCATTGAATCTTGCAAGACTGGAGACAGCAAAGGAAATGTCCAGGCAAGTATATTGAGACAAATGATTCAGCAATCCGGTTGCAGATTGGTAGTTGATATTCAGTTGACAGAACTGCGCGTGATCTTCATCTGAAGCCGGTTCAAGATGGAAGTTTTGAGTGAGAGGAGTATTGATGTTTTTGCAGTCAGTGAGACCCAGTTCTTCAAGGCCCCTCTCGATATGTTTTTGTTGGCTTAGGAATATACTGTCTCCGTCAAATTGCATTAGCATCCCGAGGATTGTATTTGGTGAATGACAGGAAGAATTTGAGAATCTTTCTAAGAAATTGACTGCGAATGAGTCAGACCTTCCTACCAGAATTAGATTGTCAATGTGGAAGTAGAAGACTTCCCCTGATTTAGAATTGAGATATAAACAGGGGTCGCTGACGGATTTGCAGAATCCTTGGGACTTGATCCAAGCGGTAAGTGTGTTGTACCAATTTTTAGGCAATTGACGTAGCCCATAGAGCGATTTTTTTAATTTGAGATAAGGAGATTTTCTATTTGATCCTTTGGGAGTTCTGATTATTACTTTTTCATTCAAGGGAGCGTGAAGAAAAGCTCCCTTTACATCAAATTGAGTAAAATTCATTTGATTTTTCAAGCCGTAGATCAAAGCAAGACAAAGGGATCCAAGTTTCGCCGTTGGAGCCCAAGTCTCTTTGAAATCTATGCCTTGAACCTGGTCAAATCCTTGCACGCACAGACGCGCTTTATATTTGACGGGTTCTCCGTGGCAGTTTTCTTTAACCTTGAATACCCAAGTCGTGTTTAGTATGTTTTCTGGTTCCCCATAATATTCTTCCCAAACTTCTTGCTTTTCAATTGATTTGAGTTCTTCTTTGGAGGCTGTTTTCCACCTAAGCCACTCGGAACATTTCCTGGCGGCCTTATAAGATGGAGGTTTGTAGTAGTGGTGGAAGCCGTATCTTTGAGGTTTTTGGAGTTTGTGTCGCGGACAGAGGTTGGGTCAATGACGAAGTTGTTTGGGTTCAGGATATGAAGGAGGAGGTGGAGATTCCGGAGAGGATGGGATAATGTCTTCTCGATCCAAGTCCGAGTCGGAGTGTTCAGAGGTAGACTCCCTAATTAAGTATTGTTTTTCATTGGTTGAGAAGTCAGTTCTGTAGGCATTCAAATCAGGTTGAGAGAAGATGTCAGAGCCTTGTGGTTTGTAAAAAGGAAAGTCGTTAAGCTGATTCTTGAGGAACTTGACATGCTTGGTTTCCAGACGGTTCCAAGCGTAGTTAGGACCAAGTAGGAATGGAAGATGGGGTTGAATCCAATGAGGACTCCTTCTAGAACTTTTTTGTCGAATTTTCTTCCTTTCTGAAGACGGTTGGCAAGGTAGATCACAGAGGAACCTACGGGTTGTAAGTAATTAGCTGGGAGAGTCTTACCAAACATGAGTTCCCAGGGAGAGGATTGGTTACCTTCTTGAGGGATTTGATTTAACATGAAACAACAGCTGCGTGTCACTACATGCCAATAGTTCTTAGCAAGGCGGGATGAGGAGAAAGTGGACCGGGCGGATTTGATGATTGTCCCATTGGCTCTTTCAACTCGTCCGTTGTGTTGTGGATGATACGGCTTGGAAGTGCGGAGTTTGATAAATTTCCTTTTTGCAAATTCTTTTAACGTTGAATTGCAGAATTCTGTTCCTTTGTCTGAGTAGATCTCGGTGGGGTAGTAACTCAAACGCTTATATTTGGTTTCTAGAAGATTGATGATTGTCTCAGATGTTTGGTCTTTGGAAGCTAGAGGAAAAGATGCGAGGTAGCCGGTATAGTTGTCAACCAGATTGAGAAAGTAATGATGGCTGGCCTTTGACTGAGGAGTGATTGGACCAACTAAATCAAGATGGATTTGTTCCAAGGGCTTACTAGCGGGAGTGGAGGTATTTGAAAAGGGAGATCTAGTAATTTTGCTCTTGATGCAGTTATCACATTGAAAGGCCTGGAGTTTGTCATTTGAGAAGCGGTCTTTTAGAAGAGGTTTGAGAGTGGAGATAGACGCGTGGCCGTACATCTTGTGCAATTTGGATAGAGTGTATGATTGAGAGGTTTGATTGACAAAGTTCACTGCGTTATTTTGGCCAGTTGAGCGTGGTTTTTCAATGACAAAGAGATTATCTCTTATTTATCCCTTCAGTACAACTTGATCCTCTCTAGTCACCTTGAATGTATTTCGGGTTTGATTGAGATTACATCCCTTCTTTGCAAGGATTCCAGGGCTTATCAGGTTGACAACTATGTCGGGTACGTAGGGGCAATCTTTGAGTGTGATCACGGAATCATTCCATTCAAGTTTGACCGATCCGATCCCTTGTATTTTAAGATTAGCTTCTAGTTTTCCGGTCTTGATTTCCTCAGGCTCCTCTTGTAGCTCTATGGAGGAGAAGAACTTCAGATCATTAAAAATATGTACATTAGCTCCAGAGTCTAAGAGCAGATTAGGGTTATTATCTGAATTGATCCATAGAGTCAGCAAGGCATGGTAGTTGATCGTCAGATTTTTCTTGCTCTTGTTTTTACACTTGTTTTGTTGTTTGATCCACCACTCAGGTGCAATCTTGGGATGTAGATGGAAGCATAAACTCTCCGCGTGAGGAGCGTTGGGATTGTGATATCCTTCACGGCATCTCATCTTAGCTTGCTTCTTGTCCTTGTAGCTCCTTGTCTTAGTCAAGACTAATGAGACATTGGTAGATGATTTATTCAGATTGGACTGTGCCTTTCTCTCATTGTGGTATTGGATGAGGTGATTGAAAACAACGTCCATCGTCAGATTCTTCTCTATATTCATAATTTGTTGCTTGAGGTTTTCCAATGTAGGTGGGAACTTGAATAGTAACAAGTACGCCAAGATATCGTTAGGTAGCTCAATCCCAATGTCCATCATTCTTGTGATGGATTTTCTCATTTTGGTGATGAAGCTTTCAATAGCATTTTCGCGGAAGACGGAGTGGAGGAAGTGATTGAAGACTCTCTCTTGGTTAGCTGTCTCTGAGGAAGCAAATCTTCTTGTAATTTTGGCCCATAAGAGTTTAGAGGAGGAAATGTTTGTGGAATTGACAACATTTGCATGGGTGGTACTGTTGAGCTTGGATAGTAATATCGCCCTGATTTCCCAATCTTGTTTTGACGACAGAGGGCCAGAATTTTGAGTGATAGCGTCCTTGATGTCTTTGAGGTTGAACAACATTAACATCTTGTCTTGCCAAATTGAATAATTCTCTTCATTCAAATGAGGTATGGCGTCGACCGATGCCTTGAGGGCAACTTGATGAAAGTAGTTGTTTGCTCCGGCTGGTTCATTCATGGTTTGGTTGATTTGATTTGTGGGAGGGTCCTTTGGCTTTTAACCGTAATAAGTTGGAGATTTATTTCTAGAGAACTATAACCAGCTTGGGCTGAGAGAAAAGGAATAGACGAAATATATTAGACAGAATTTTAAGAGAGATAGAAAGCGTGGAGAAAGAAATGAAGAATCCTACAGCGTAGATCAAAGGATGTTGTTCAAAGTGACAGCTTCGAGTTTAGAGGAGATCTTTAGACAATGAGAAAATTGAGAAGGAAAGAAGAAATAGAAAACAAGGAATTCGAGGTACTGGAGAAGGACTATTTGAGTTGTAGAGTTAGATTGACTTCAATAAAGCTAGTTGTAGAAGTTGTCATCTTACCTGTCAGAGATTGGCCTATTTGGTTTGGGCGTTTACTTGATGGAGGGAGGATGGCCATCAAGATGATTGGAAGAAAGAGAAGAATGGGAATAGAACTAGATAGGAAAGATAGACAGGAGATACGTAGAAAGGCAAGATCAAAGAAGAAAGAAGAGAATTCGAGAAGGTTGAGAGGATGAGGGGAGGATGAGATTGTTTGTGCATGGTTGTGAGATTGGACTGCAGCCGTCGGTCCGAGTATGTACAAGAAAGTTGCATCGGGGTCCACGTTGTGGGTTCAGTGCACATCTGCGCCCAGAGGCGCAATCAGAAATAATAATAGATAGTAAGGAACTCTGCGCGGAGGCGCAGTAGGAGAAGATAGGTGAGAGACACCTGGGTAATATTCAACACTCAACTAAAAACCTGATTTTCTGTTCCTATCAAACTCATCTCCTCATCATGTCTTCCCCCTTTTTCCATTACCTTCATCCTTGTCTCATCTTTTTGTTGCTCCTCAAAAGTCTTTTCTCTCATAATACTTCCAGTCCTATCTGTGTTTCTGGTGAGATATTGTCTTCTTCTCATTCATCTTGTGATTTTTGTGTTGACCTCTTCTTGTTCAGTGTGCTCTTTCCATCTCATCCCATCTTCAGATGTTGACTTTCTCAGTTTTCAGTTTCATCAATTCATCAGTTTAACACAGTTAAAAGTCAAACAGCTCTTCAATCCTCAAGACTCACACCTATCTGGACCTGAACAACTGGGAAATATTGGCGGCCTTGATCACCAAAGGATTTTGACAGGAGATGCTCAAGTCTGCACTTGACACCATTCCTAGACTGAGCAAGGACAACTATGGCGTCTGGAAAGCCAAGATGGACGCAATTCTGGATGTTTTCTGATGCTCTATTCCTATCAACAGCGATACCTTGGTTTTGGATAACAATGTCAATGACAAAATCAAGCTACTCATCATCTCCAGGCTACAGGCATGAACGCACAATAACATAGTAATGCCTCAAAACAAGAACTCCGCAAAACAGCTGTGGAAGGTAATCATCAACAAATATGCATCATTTCAGGCATCTAATTGAGCTTGGGTGTTCAATGACTTTCTCTACCTACAATTTGCTTCAGAGGAAATAGAAGAATTTATCACCAAAACTAAGTTGTTTCTAAAGAAGATGGCAGAAGTAGGAATCATCATTCCCAACAACAACCTGGCGTATATCTTGCTTTTCAAGTTTCCGGAGTTGATGAAGGATTTCAAATGCAAAATCATGCACACAGACAAGGAACCCGCTGTTGAGTATTTCCTCAATCACCTGAATCTGCTGAACAATGAGTCCAAAGCGCAGACTACACAAGACAACCAACACTCAAGGATGGAGGTTGCACTGACCAATACTAAGCCAATGGGACCAAACCTGAGCAAAAAACCTGGTGAACATTGGATGTGCACCAAAGGCTACCACAACCCAAAGAAAGACAAACATCACTCAGCAGACAATTGCTGGCAACTGAAACCCAAAGCTTATCCCAACTGGTGGAAAGAGGAACAGGCAAAGTGGATGTCATGGAAAGCTCAGGCAAAAGCCAATCCACTCTCCCACTATCTTGCTTTTCTCTCACTATGGGTCAATCATGGAGACCCAAAGTCAAGATTCATCCTGAACAGTGGTGCTTCTTTCCATATGATTAACAAAAGTTGATACTTCAAAGATATGGCACCCTGCAAAAATCAGCTCATCAAAACCAGCAAGAAAGGAGCTGAACTTGAAATAAAAGGCAAGGGGATGGCTGTGCTGATCTGGGACAATTTCACTCTGGAATTGTCAAATGTGTTCTATGTGTCCAGTCTGAAACTCAATCTTATCAGCGCAGGGGCTCTCAACCAAGCAGTTTGCTTGCTGCTGGAAAACCAGGATGTGTTCACTGTCTCCAAGGATGGACTCAAGATCTTTGGTGGGACCATCATCAAAAACCTATACTCACTCCTAACGTCCTCATTTGATCAAACTCATCTTCCCATTCATTGCGCAAACCTAGCGGTCACTGCTGAAGAAGAGCTCATGGAAATTCACCGGAACTACGGTCACGCCTTAATTGGAAGACTGAAGCAACTTACAACCCACATACCACCAGAAGTGAAAGGAAAATTTGAGTGCATACACTGCATTAGAAGCAAAATAACCACGTTGACATTCAGAAAAACCTCAACAAAGGTGAACAAAGTGTTTGAAAAAATTCATCTGGACCTCATGGGTCCCCTCAAACCCCTGTTGGGATAGTCTGAGGATATTCAGAGATGAGAGTCAGACAGAATAGAAGGATCAATTTCATAACATGAGAACAAGAAAAAAAATAGAATAAGAGATACAACTTACCTGAGGATATTCAGAGATGAGAGTCAGACAGAATAAAAGGATGAGGAAAGAGTCCGTCTGTCTGGCTCCCATTCTGTCCTCAGGTATAGGCGGAGCTTTTAAGTGTCACAAACTGTGTGACATGATAGCTAGTAGCGCGCGGACATGGCCACTATGTGTGCGCGCCAGATGAATGTGAGAAGCAGACTGATGAATGATAACTATGTGAGACTTGATGAATGGAATGAAATAATAAAGTAAGAATGAAATGAATAATGAAATGATGAAAAGTAAGAATGAAATAAAAAGAGAACAAAGAAACTTGAGAAGAAAAGGAAATGAGAAGATACAAGTACTCCAACACCCCCCCTTGCTGAGCACATCATACAAGATTAAAGAGAAGCTGGTGCTTCTGGAGGAGGACTCTGCCAAGAGGCTTAGCCAACATATCAGCTAGCATGTCCGCAGAGGCGACATGGCGTATGGTGAAAAGACATCTGGCCACACATTTGCGGATGAAATGGTGCCTAGCGTAGATATGTTTTGTTCTTGAATGATGCAAAGGATTCCTTGCCAGAGCCTCAGCACCGCTGTTGTCAACAAGCAGTGTGACAGGAGTAGAACCGCGGAGATTGAGTTCTGATAGGAGATTGCGGAGCCAGAGACCTTCTTTGCACGAGTCGGACAGAGCCTTGTATTCAGCTTTGGTGCTCAAGAGGGAAACAGTTGGTTGTTTCTTTGACTTCCACAAGATGGCACCTAGACTGAGTTGGAATGCGTAGCCAGAGGTGGACCTTCTATCACCTTCATCTTCCGCCCAATCCAAATCGACGTATCCGGTGAGGTTTAAATTTTGACCTCCAAGGACAAGCCGCAGATGGCTGGATCCTTTGAGATATTGGAGAACTCAGAGCGCGGCGTTCCAATGATTGAGCAACGGATCTCGCAGGAATTGACTAAGCTTTTTGACAGCAAAAGCAATGTCGGGGCGCGTGCATTGGGAGACCCACAGTAAAGACCCGATAAGTTGATTGTATTTGGGAGGGGATGCAGGAGAATCCGGTAGGCGTTTCCGCAGGTGTTTGAAAGATACAGACGTGGGCAATGGAGATGTTTTGGAATCAGCTGGAGAGAGGAAGCGATCACATACGGAGGCAATGTAGTGAGATTGCCCAACAGAGACCGTTTTGTTTTTTTGATCACGCTGAATGGACAGGGATAGAAACAGATGAAGATCTTCATCTGAACCAACCTTGAATTTCCGGCTGATGTCCTTGACAAAGCCACTTACAAAAAAGGCCGTTCCGACAACAGCAAGATCGTCAACATGAGCTGCGACCACCCCTACAAGATTACCGTTGTGGAGCTTGTAGTAGAGAGATGGGTCATAGGAAGATTGAGATAGACCAAGTGACGTTATGGCGGAGCTTAGCTCAAGATTCCATTGGCGGGGGGACTGTCGGAGACCGTAGATTTCTCGTGAAACTTCACAGACCCAGTTCGGCCTGGTTGGATCCTCAAAACCTGGGGGCTGAGTCATATAGACAGGCTCGTCCAAACAACCATTCAGAAAAGTGGTTTTGAAGTCGATTTGCCGATTGACCCAATCCTTGTGGCCGAGAAGTGAGAGAACAAGTCAAAGAATTTCAAGACGTAGAGTCGGAGCAAATACCTCAGAGAAATCAAGCCCATGGAATTGAGAAAAACCCATGGCAACCAATCTTGCCTTCAGTTTCAAAATCAAACTGTCTTCACGTCTTTTAACTTGGAAAACCCATTTGCAACAAATGATTTTCCTGCCCTTTGGCGGAGGGACTAACTTCCAGGTGCCCATGCCTTGGAGAAAGGACATCTTTTCCTGAGCGGAAAGCAGCCAGCAACGTCTGTGTGGAGACTTGAGAAGTTGCTTCCATGTTGAAGGAGCGGTCATGTCGTCTTTGACTGAGGCAGATTGAGAGTAGTTACCGTAACGGGAAGGGGACCGTTGGCGTCTGGAAGAACGGCAAACGGGAGGAGGCGGAGACGCAGAAACAGTTGGTTGAGTGGTAGGAACCACTGGAGAGAGAAGTTCAGAGGGAGGGAGAACAGGGGAAGATGGGGAAGGAAGGGACAAGGGAATGGGAGAAACGGGTGAGGTAGGAGAGAATGATGGCAGATTGGAGTCATGTAAAGGAGGAATCCATTCTGAGCTGGAAGAATCTATACTTGCCAAGCGGTGCCGTAGTAGTGAGGAGGGGCGAGAGGAAGAGGGTGCGATAGGAGGAAGAGTGGAGGAGGGTGTCAAGGAAGATTGGGGAGGTGGTTCATTTGATATAGTTGGTGGAAGGGAAATAGGAGGAAGAGAGGAGGAGGGTGTCAAGGAAGATTGGGGAGGTGGGTCATTTGATATAGTTGGAGGAAGGGAAACGGAGGGTGTTGGAATGGGTGGAAGATTTATGGTGGACGGTGACTGAGCGTTTTCCCTGGCAGTGGAGGTATGAACGTTTGGAAAGACGGTGTTGCTGAAGATGCAATTGCAAGACTTAACTACTTTCCGGTTTTCGGAGTTGAGAATGCGATAGCTGTTTCCATTGGGCAGATAAGATAGGAGAGTTCTGCTTTGACCCTTTTTGTCGAGTTTGAGACGATTTGGTTCAGGAATTTTATACCAGACAAGGCAGCCAAAAGGGTGAAGATAAGAGAGAGGAGTGTCTTCGTGTCGGAGGAGAGAGTTTGGAGATACAAAGCCTGATGGGGTTTTGCAAGGAAAAGCATTAAAAGCAAAAGTTGAGTGGCGGAGAGCATCTGCCCAAAACAATTTGGGAAGATTTGACAAAATGAGAGAGGCCCTGATCATGTTGCAGATGGTACAATTAGAACATTTGGCAACACTGTTGAGTTCAGGGGAGTGTGGTGGTCCAGGATTGATTGCTATTCCCTTAGATTAAAGATAGATTTTCATAAAGTTATTGATGTATTCTCCTCCGTTGTCCGTGTGGAGAGTGGTGACTTGGGCTTGATATTTATTTTCAAAGAAAGGAATGAATATTTTTGTGCAGTTGAAAACATCAGATTTTTGTTTAATAGGATAAGCAAAAAGAGCCTTCAAGTAGTCGTTGATGAAGGTAACAAAGTATTTGTATCCTTCTTGAGACGTAATTTCAAAACTGCAAACATCAGAATGAATACGTTTTCCGGCTCTGGTGGATCTGTGACTGAGACAAGAGTGGAAAGGAGTTCAGGTCATTTTTGATTGAATACATGTTGGAAATTGTTGTACTTCCAGGTCATTTGATGGGTTTGGTGAAATATTCTGAGATTTTAGAAGTTTCTTGAGAGATTTTATGTTGAGGTGAGACAGTTTGCTGTGGTATCCAAAGAGACTGTTGTCAGAGGAGTGGGTAACAGAAGTGGAGAAGGAATTTTGTCCGCTTACAACCTGTCTGGGAAGATAGTACAGATTACCGTTTTGATATCCGGATTGAAGAGGTTGGTCTGTTAGGTTAGTGGTGTTTCTGTTGTAGATATTGCAACCTTTTTTGGAGAACACTACTAAGAAGCCTAGGTCGCAGACATTTGACACGGATAGGAGAGGCTCATTAAGCTTAGGAACAACAAGAGATTGAATTTGACAAAAAGGGAGATGGAGGGATCCTTCTTCTGTAGAAGTGATAGTTGATCCCTTGGCAAGTCGTATAGGAGTCAGATTAGGCTTGCTATAGGTGATTTGATATTTGTGGGGAGTCATTGAGACCGAACATCCCAAGTCTATGTTGAAATCACGCTTCAGATTTGAAGTTGAGTGGGTCAGATTTCAGGTGGTCAAACCAGCATGGACAATGATTTGTGAGTCGGAGAAATCATTGGAATCGTCCTCTTCAGAGTCATTTTTGATCATAGCCTTGTTTGCGTTTATGTTTGAATGCTTAGATTTTCCGCTCTGTTCATTTGACCTTTGAAGATTCTTTTTCTTAGACCAATCAAGTATTTCAAGAACTTCAGGGCATCTGGAAAACGAGTGACCTTCTGTTTTACAATTTGTGCAGTAATACACACAAGAGAAGCCGCTAGAGTTTTGGAAAAAGTTTTCTTTCTTTTTTGACAGTAGTTTTGATCTAAATTTTGTGTTTGCCAAGTGTACTATTTCATCTTTGTTTTGAGTCTGTCTTCTTAGATGTTCTTGTTTCAAGGCCGTTATTATTCTGGACGATGGAACGGATTCTTCATTCATCATGCTCGAAACGCATCCAAGCCAGTCGTCGGGTAGGGAGAGCAGGATTGCTGTAGATTGAAGATTGTCAGCGGTAAGAGGATTCTTGGGTGTGATCAATGATTCAAGTTTTTTGCCATATGAAACTTTTTTGGAGAGGTGAGTCGGCATGTCCTTGTATTTCAGTTTGGTGAGGAGAAGTTCCCTGAGCCAATACATTCTTCCTCCTGAAGAATTATCTTGATGAGCTTCCTTGAGAGCTTTCCACATTCCTAATGCGCTTTCCTCGTGTTTTTGAATATATTGGTAATTTCCTGGAAGGATCAATCTTGAGATTACTGAACAAATGGCTAGATTATCTCTTGATAGAGTTTCTGGATTGGTTTTGATTTGTTCGTTGCTGAAGAGATAACTAACTCCTGAGGCTCTGAAATGAATACGGAGGATCATAGCCCAGTCGAGGTAGTTAGATTCTGATCCTGGAGAGTTCAGAGGAACAATGGATGGTGTTTTTAGGACCGGGTGAGATGTATTAGACGTGTCCATCGTCGGCAGTGAATAAGAATTGATAATTGATAGTTTAACGACTCGAGATTGAGTCGGATTCTTCTAAAGTTGGTTTAAAAGATTAATGGTAAGTTGTTACGCTCTGGGCTCATAACCTGTTGGGATAGTCTGAGGATATTCAGAGATGAGAGTCAGACAGAATAGAAGGATCAATTTCATAACATGAGAATGAGAAAACAAATAGAATAAGAGATACAACTTACCTGAGGATATTCAGAGATGAGAGTCAGACAGAATAGAAGGATGAGGAAAGAGTCCATCTGTCTGGCTCCCATTCTGTCCTCAGGTATAGGCGGAGCTGTTAAGTGTCACAGACTGTGTGACATGATAGCTAGTAGCGCGCGGACATGGCCACTATGTGTGCGCGCCAGATGAATGTGAGAAGCAGACTGATGAATGATAACTATGTGAGACTTGATGAATGGAATGAAATAATAAAGTAAGAATTAAATGAATAATGAAATGATGAAAAGTAAGAATGAAATAAAAAGAGAACAAAGAAACTTGAAAAGAAAAGGAAATGAGAAGATACAAGTACTCCAACAACCCCAATCCAATGCAGGCCATCACTTCATCCTGACTCTGGTAGACAATGCCTCGGGATACATTGGCGAATTTCCCCTGGGCTCAAAAGGGGAAGGGCCTGATCTCATCATTGATCCCATTGAAAAAGAGCATTGGAGGAGAGGATACTTCCCTGAAGAAGTGTGCTCAGACGGTGTGTCTGAATTTGTCAATCAAAAACTAAAAACATTCTTGAATAACAATCATATTTGTCAGGTCATCTCAGAACCCTACCATCTGGAACACAATGGAAAAGTGGAACGTGCAAATAGGACAATCATCAAACCAACCAGAACAATCCTGAAGGATTCTCAGATCCCTGCCTACCTCTGGCATGAAGTCATTAAATCCAGTTCACTGATGCTCAATCAAATCCCGAGAGAAGACAAACCTGACTTTCCTTGGACTCAGATCCATTGCTACAGCCTACTGGACTCCTTTCTCAAACCAATAGGGAGTCCTTGCGTCTACCTTTTTTTGCAGCTTTTGAAGGGATACAAGTTCAGAGAAAAGGGGGGGGAGGAACTTTAGTAGGCTTCAACCCACTCTTCCATTTTTATTGAGTTCTGACTAAATCTCATTCCATTATCTACACTAAGCATGTGAAGTTCCTGAGAATGCCAACTCCCCAAAAATCAACTTTGACAATGCCATCCAATGACTGGGTAGAGGACTCTTGTGATGTTAAATTGTCCACACCTAAGGACCTTCCTCAGGATGGAAATTGACAGAAAGATACTCCTTCCTTCACTCAATATAGGTCCAGCTCCAAAGATGAGTAATCCTCTGATGCCAAGCATTTCAATTCCAATTCCTTGCCAGACTCAGATTCCTTGGAAAACAACGCCACTGATCCTCTGAGTGATCCTCCTTCCATTGCACCTCCAACTCAGCCACAACTTCCACACCAAAAAGGCGGATTGATCAGAAGTCTCAGGGATTGCTCCTCAATCAGGCCTCCTCAGTGTTACGGCTCCTTCCATTACTATGAACCTAGAAGCTACAAAGACACAATGGCATGCAAGGAAAGCCTTAAATGGATTGCAGCCATGGATTTCAAGCTGACATCTATAGAAGAACTTGATTTCTGGGAGAACTACAAAGGTCCAGAACCCCTTAATCCGCTTTGAATAACGTGGATATACAAGTGAAAGGAAAAATTTCATGGGGATCTGGTGAAATACAAGAGGCGTCTCTGTGTTCAAGGGTTCAATCAAATCAAGGGAATAGATTATTTCTAAACCTTTGCTCCCACCGGCAAACCATCAACTCTTTGTCTTCTGCTTGTGCATGCACTGAAATCCTCTCAAAAAATAAGGCAGTTCAATGTAAAAAGTGCCTTCTTGCATTCAGCAATAAACAAGGAAGTCATTATTCAAACTCCCAAGGGATCAGACCAACCTTCAAAATTCCTCAAATTGAAAAAGTCTCTGTATGGATTGAAGCAGGCCCCCAAGAACTGGTACAAAACACTTACAGCCTGGTTCAAGGAGATTGACTTTGATGAATCCACATGTGATCCCTGCTTGTACCTGTCAGAAGATTGTAAATCACATCTCTTCTTTCATGTTGACAACTTAATCCTGATGGGGGAAGGCCAAGGCTTTGAGCAAAAATTTCTACAGAAATTCAAGGGATCAGCATGTCAAGATCCAAACACCATTCCTGGAATGAAGATAGAAGTTCACACCAGAAAGATCCTACTCAGCCAACCAAACCACATCCAGCATAGTCTGGAAGAATTAGGCCTATCCAACTGCAAAGGGTCATCCACCTCTCTGACTCAAAATCTTCAACTCAAACCTGCCACAGACAAAGAGCATGAAGTCTTCAAGGCTCTGAATATAAACTATTGTGCTGCCATAGGATCACTCAACCACATAGCTTGCTAAACTAGACCCAAGGTCAGCTTTGCAGTGTTGAGTCTGGCGCAATTCAACGTGAAGCCTGGGATAACTCACTGGAACAAGCTGAAGAAGACGTGGAAATACTTGAAGGGGACTCAACTTCACAAATTGGAACTCAAACTTCTCCCTCTAGCAAACACACTGGAAGTCTTCTCCAATGCATCCTGGGCAGATGATCCCAGCACACAAAAATCTCAAACCGGCTATCTTTGCATGGTCTATGGTAACTTGGTCTCCTGGAACAGTTGTAAGAAGAAGAACATCACGTGGTCCTCCACGGATGCGGAACTGAACACTTTGGTGGATTAGTTTCATGAGGCAACATGTATCAAGGCTCTGATTAACAAAATCTTTGACTCTGCGCCATTGGAAACTATTACCTTGATCATTGACAAAAGCGGGTTAGACAACAAGATCTGCAAATTTGGCTCAAACTCTAAAACAAGACACCTAGACCTGAAGACCAAGGGAATGAGGGAGGAACTCAGAGCTAATAGGATTGAGATTAATCTTGTGAAATCTGAGTGAATGCCTGCCAATTCATTGACCAAGGCGGCTTCCTCTCAGAGTATCTCCCTGCTGTTTCCTTTTCTTCACACTGAGACTGACTAACTTCTTTTGCATTTTTGCGGAATACCTCTTCAGGCATGGTGGGGTGTTAAGTTGATGAGTCTGCTAAGGCCTGTGACGCGCAAATGTACTTTCAGTGAGGATACTTCAAATTTAGAGATCTCAGATTCAGAAGGGAACCTTGGTTCCTCTTGTTGTCTTTCAGTTTTCTTTTCAGCATGATCTCTTGACTAAAAATTTAATTGTCTGTTCCTATCAAACTCATCTCCTCATCACTTCTTCACTCTTTGTTCCATTACCTTCATCCTTGTCTCATCTTGTTGTTTCTCCTCAAAAGCCTTGTCTATCATAAGACTTCCAGTCCTGTCTGTGTGCCTGGTGAGATATTGTTGGATTCTCATTCATCTTTTGATTTTTGTGTTGACCTCTTCTTGTTCAGTGTGCTATTTCCATCTCATCCCCTCTTCAGATGTTTACTTTCTCAGTTTTCAGTTTCATCAATTCATAAGTTTAACAATTTACAACCCCACATGGCTCAAATGTAGTTGTGTGTGGTTCCACACAACACCAAACTGTTGTGTTGGGGATGCACAACTCAATCAATCTGTGTGGGGGCTCCACAACTCAATTAATTTGTGTAGCCTCAACAAAACTCAATTGTAATTGTTTAGCATGGCACACAGCACATTTGAGTCATGTACATGACTCCAATGAGTTGTGAATTTAAAATTACTCAATTGATATCCATAGCATTTTAAAATTTTAAATTTCCTCAATTGGTCTCAATTTTGGAATTCTACAAAGAATTATACCCCAGAAATACCCCACCGGGGGTCTTGAGGCCTTAAATTAGCACCTTAGGGCCTTAATTAATGTTTACAGGCCTTTGGGGGCCCGAAATTCCATCAAATGGTGTGTAATCCCACCTCAGAGACTCCTTTAAACCTTATAAAGCCTGAAAACCTTCCTGGGGTGGGAATGCAGGCCAATTGGTGTGATAATAGTTAAAAAATTACTACGATGATGACAATTTTGAAAATTGGTGTGATTTTATTAATTTTTTTTGGCATGATTTTTGCCTGGGCTGATTTTCCCAACTAACTTAAAATTTAAAAGAAGTATCTTACAAAACTTAGAATTCTTTGACCCTCCTTAGTTTCTCTAGGTATTTTATTTAGCGATTCATGTTCCACCCTGTTTTGATATATCCCACAATCAAAAGAAACTGACCAGATTGACCAAAACTTTAATGATTTTACTGTTTTATAAACCATTTTTGGAGCTCCTTCCTTTCTTTGGAACTGACCAGTCCACGGTCCAATTTAATTCTTCCAGCCCCAATGAATTCCATCAATTCTACAACAAAATCCAGGGTTTGAACCCATGTGGTTCAAATTCCTTCATGAAAAAAAAACTCTTTGTATATTGGTCCTCTGAGATATCCAACCCCCCCCCCCCAAATAAATAAGTACCATAAATTAAACTTTTTTATTATTTTATTTTAGGGTAATGTTAAATTCACGGCTCCAG
Source organism: Puccinia polysora (assembly GCA_025617555.3). Taxonomy (NCBI): domain Eukaryota; kingdom Fungi; phylum Basidiomycota; class Pucciniomycetes; order Pucciniales; family Pucciniaceae; genus Puccinia; species Puccinia polysora. The sequence continues at coordinate 52,488,104 of CM062614.1, forward strand.
CCGTGTGGGAGCCGTGTAGGGCCCCACAAGACCTGTGGGAGTTGTGTAGGGCCCCTCAACGCGTGGGGGCCCATACACTACTCCATATAACTTATAATTGATTATTTCTTAATAATTATTATTTATTATAAAAGAAATAAAAGAAATAAAAGAAATAAAAGAAATAAAAGAAATAAAAGAAATAAAAGAAATAAAAGAAATAAAAGAAATAAAAGAAATAAAAGAAATAAAAGAAATAAAAGAAATAAAAGAAATAAAAGAAATAAAAGAAATAAAAGAAATAAAAGAAATAAAAGAAATAAAAGAAATAAAAGAAATAAAAGAAATAAAAGAAATAAAAGAAATAAAAGAAATAAAAGAAATAAAAGAAATAAAAGAAATAAAAGAAATAAAAGAAATAAAAGAAATAAAAGAAATAAAAGAAATAAAAGAAATAAAAGAAATAAAAGAAATAAAAGAAATAAAAGAAATAAAAGAAATAAAAGAAATAAAAGAAATAAAAGAAATAAAAGAAATAAAAGAAATAAAAGAAATAAAAGAAATAAAAGAAATAAAAGAAATAAAAGAAATAAAAGAAATAAAAGAAATAAAAGAAATAAAAGAAATAAAAGAAATAAAAGAAATAAAATAAATAAAATAAATAAAATAAATGAAAAGTTGTTTAGCGTGCCACACAACTCAAATAGGTCATGTAGCACGCTACACAGCCCATTTGACCCGTGTAGCTTGCCACACGGCTCAAATGGGCTGTGAAGCATGCCACCTGGCTTAAATGAGCCGTTTAGGGTGCCACACAGCTCATTCTTTCCATGTAGGGTGCCACACGGCTCATTTGAGCCATGTAGGGTGCCACACAGCTCATTTGGGCCGTGTAGGATGCCACACGGCTTATTGAACTGTGTACACAGCTCAAAAACCGTTCACAGAGCCGTGTACATGGCTCAATGAGCCGTGTACATGGCTCAATGAGCCGTGAATTTAAAATTACCCTTTATTTTATTTTATTTACTTTTTATGGTAGGTGTCCTTCCAATTCAAAAATATTTGTCAGGGAAATCAGAAGAACTCTCATATTCCTTTTTTTTATCAGATGAATTCAAAATTGAAGTTCTGATGAGGAGAAAACCAAATTGTCCACATTAGCCTCCCCTCACCCACCCCCAAAAAAAATAATGAAATTAAAGTTAAATAAATAAATAAAATAAGATGCCAACATTGATTTCTGTTTAAAACAATGAAATTGATTACCTCAATAAGTAATGTTGGTTCAATAACCACTGTTCTGGGTCCACTAGTTAAACATTCATCTCCAAATTAAGCTCCTAGTCTCTTAAAGACAAAAATTCTGATTCTGAACCTCCTCCATTCAACTTACTGATTATCATATCTTACCACTGGATTTAAATTTTCAGCCATGAAACAAATAAAGTTTTCTAAATGTCTGCACAACTCATATGTCTTGTTGGTATAGTGGCTAAAAACTGAGAACATTATCCATTATCTGACATCAAGGTCACTGGTTCAACCAACCATAGATACATGAATTCATAGTGATAAAGATTTTTATACTTATATAGTAAATTTTGATGATATTTTATAATAATTTGTAAGTATGTTTTTGTGAGTATTTATTATGGAATTAAATACTTGATGATATATATTATCAAGAAGGAGATGCATTTAAATTAATTTATGAGGACTCAGATGTATCCCAAAGATTGATATAGAAGTTCCCAGTGTGTTCCATTCCTTTTGGAATGAGTTATAGTAATCATATTAACCCATACTCTCTACTCTGTATAGATAAACTGTATAATTTTAATCCTATACCTCTTTGAGATGTATTAATAATTTAATATACTCCACTGAGCCTTGAGAGCCTCCAATCAGAGGGCCTGGAGCTTATTTGTAAGGTATAAACCTTGTAATATAATTTCCAAGAGTATACGTACTCTATATGTATAATGTCTGCCAAGGTAATAAGAATTCATAAATAAGTATATGCCAAGGCTATCAAGCTATATGTGAAGGGAGGTATGTGATGAATTTTGTTACTTTATTTCAAATTGAGACCAGCAAGAATGAAATGAAAGACAACTGGAGACATAAATTTGGGAACAAGGTGATTCAGAGGAGGATTTTTCTTACCCAAAGAGTTTAGCAGAAATAGTAAAGGAGATCACACAATAGAAAATCTCAAAGGAATGGAGGTATGAGAGCAGGCATAGAGGATAAGATTTGGGGAGGGTGATTTTAATGGGTGATTTTTCAGATTCAGAGTGACAGCTTAAGAGGTATCTCACTGCTAGAAAACTTGATGATCAATTGGATTGTTTTTAGTTGATGAGCATGATGGTTTGTTGTTGATTTGAGTTGGAAGTTAGAGATTGGATTGCAGAAGAAAATTTGAGTTGAGGGAGATGATTTCCAATAGGTAGATGAGGTGATGGGAGGATTAAAGGAAGGATGGCATGGGATGAGGATGAGGATGTAGAATTGAGAGTGAAGGGAGGATGGGACAAGAGGTCATTAAGCAGAGAGAGGGGATGGAGGGGGAAGAACTTTGGATTTGGAGTAGCAGCAGGAGAATATGGAGTGGTGTGGTGGTTATTTATAGACATGGAGGCAAGTAGGCTCAGCACTGGAAATTTGACTTGGAGCGGCTCAGAAGTGGTTGGAAGTCTGCAGCACAATAGGCTCAGAGAAGCGCGTTGGCGGACCTTCTATTCCAGAGTGCATTAGCTAAGGGCTCAGCATTAGTGCGGCGTGCGCTTTTTGTGGGCAAAATGACAAGAATTTGCCACAGTTTTTGCCTTTTGCCAACATTGAGCATGGTCAAACATAACTTTCCCTCCTCAGCTGTGGGTTTACTAATGCGGAAGCAAGTGATCAAAGCTAAGTAGTACAGATTAGGCCAATTATGGGATATGCACTGTGGTTGCAGAGCTGTGGGGAAATGAAAACTAAAGTTGAGGAGGCCGCATGCGGGTTGTTGGGGATTTGTAGTTATGCCGCATGCGGGATTGGGAGTGATTGGCTAGGGAACATCAACAAGGATCTGTTGTTAGTTATGCATTTGCGCAACTCAACTGTTAAGGGTAATTGGCAACAGGATCATCAAAGCTACTGCAAATCATTGGATTGGGTAAGGGTTGGACTATTAGTAAGGAGGATCAGTGAGGAACGCATGGAGGCAGTTGTAAAAGGAGTCTTTCATTAGCACTTTAAGTTCCTCTTTGAATTAGCTAAGGAGGGTCAGTGCGGAATGCACAGAGACAATAGGGGTCTTTCATTTGTGGTTTGAATTCTTTTTTTATTTGTTGTATGTATAAGGAAGCTTTTCTCTTATTGGAGAAGGGGGGGAAATTATTGGATTATCAGAGTATAGGAAAAGGGGAAAAAACATTTCACAGAAAATTATAGCTAAATTCTTTTCTTCTGTTACTTTGGAGTGTAACTAAAAGCAAGAGTTCTTGGAGGTCATATTTAGGGAAATAGTTCAAGTGTGGAGCTTGTTGGGGAGTCTTTCTTGTTTATTTACTATTATTTCATCACAATTTAGCTTTAGTGGTTTCCAGCTTGGGTGGGGAAGTGGAGTTTGATTAGGAATTACAGAGGTACAGGAGTGTGACTCAAGGGCTAGTGGGCTTTGCAGCAAGGGAGCGGACAAAAAATTAGGCCAAGGAACCACCCCGCAGTTAGGTTTTTTCCAGAGGATGTTCACCAATTTCTGGAATTTTTTGAGAATGTGGCCAACAGCAAAGTTGCAAATGACGTCAACCGGGTCTGCCAAGTAGTCAACTTCATTCCAGATGAGGAGGATCTGAGGGATGTGGAGGATATGGAGGGTTGCGGAGAACAAAATTGGGGAAAGTTGCGGGGGGAAATAGTGGAAAAATGGGGTCACAGAAGCAGAGTTCATGGAAGCAGAGGTTCTGCAAAGTGGATCTCAAGCTTCTTGCAACTGAAAATGCAAGGGAAGTAGGAGTTTCTTCAAGGACGTTGTTTGGTGTGTATTTTTCCTCCTTTGATTGCATTTTGAAGTACCTTGTCCGCCACAAACTTTTGGTGGAGCATACTTACTCTGTTAAGAGGACTTTCATGCAGGGTCTTAGCTCTGAGTTTTGTGCAAGGGTCCCCAGAAAGCTTGACAACAAAGGATTAATTTTTAGGTAGCCAGAGGGAGGGTTAACCCTACTCCCAGACATGAAGGACTCCGCGCAGCAGTCATAGGAAAGTTGGAATTAGCAGAACTTATGGAGGAAGACCCAAAGGGTTTGGAGAACAAGGATGTGCAGGTGAAAAGTGTAAAAGGGCCTGTAACACCAAAGGAAACTACTCAAATGATGGATCTTTTTAACAAAATGCGTCTTTTCTGGCAGAAAGCTATAGCAAAGCCAGCTGCAACATTCCTGGAACCACCAAAAATAACATCTAATGCACCAACTCAGGGGCAATCAAGGGCGCTTCCAAGGAACAAAGCCAAGCCTTGTGACTACCAATGCTATTGCTGCAGGGAAGACGGCCATCTTAAAAGGTTGTGTAAAGATCTGAGTGCGGACATACAGAGCAAGATAGTTAATACAGATGGAAGGGATTGTTTTTACCCTTCAGGAGAAACTCTACCAGATATGAAGGATCAATCTTTGCCACAAGATCTAGCTCAAGCGGTGTGGAAAGAGATTGTGTGTTTGGTAAACTCCCCGCAACAAAATAAAGTTCTCTGCAAAAATCTTGCTCCAAGTTCTGGTAAGCCCACTAGCCCTTGAGTTACACTCCTGTACCTCTGTAACTCCTAATCAAACTCCACTTCCCCACCCAAGCTGGAAACCACTAAAGCTAACTTGCAATGAAATAATATTAAATAAACAAGACGGACTCCCCAACAAGCTCCGCACTTGAACTATTTACCTAAATATTACCTCTGAGAACTCTTGCTGGTATCTGCACTCCAAAGCAACAGAAGAAAGGAATAACTCTATAATACGCCATTATAATCTCTGATAAAGGTAAACTCTGATTTTTATGGACTCTCTCTTGTGAGTTTCAAAAATTATCCTCCTGTGATCATGATCCCCCCTCCATACAACTAAAGGAAAGCTTCCTTATATGTACAACAAAAGAATGGAAGATACAAATGAAAGGCCCCACTTGTATCCGTGTATTCCGCACGGACCCGCCTTTGCTAATTGGGAAAATGAATGTGAACTGCTAATGAACAACCCCTTTTCCCACCGCCTCCATGTGTTCACACTGATCCTCCTTACCAATATTCCAATCCTTACCTGACCCAATGATTTGCAGTAGATTTGGTGATCCCTTTGCAGATTTCCCCTAAAAGTTGAGTTGTTCTGATGCATTACTAGCAACAGATCCTCCTCAATCTTCCCTAGCGGATCACTGCCAATCCCACATATGGCATAACCATGGATCCTCAACAATCTGCACGCCGCCTCCTCAACTTGAGCATTCATTGCCAAACAGAGCTCTGCAATCTCAGTGCATATCCCATAATTGGCCTAATCCGTACTTCTTGGCTTTGATCACTTGCTTCTGCATTAGTAAACCCACTGCCATGGAGGGAAAGTTATGTTCAAGAGCGCAATGTCTGCAAAAGGCAAAAACTCCGGCCCATTCTTGTCATTGTGCCCACAAAAAGCGCATGCTGCACCAATGCCAAGCCCTCAGCTATTGTACTCTGGAATAGACTTTCTTCCAACGTGCTTTTCTGAGCCTATTTTACTGTTGACTTTCACCCACAGCTGAGCCGCTCCAAGTTGATTGGCTAGTAGTGAGCCCACTTGCCTCTGTGTCTACAAATAACCACCACAGCAGTGGCGGCAGAGAAGAAGGAAGCTACATCTTCAGCAGGTTATGCTTTTCCCTTAACTTGGGAACCCCTGGAAGTTTGGGCAGAGGTTAGAGCCGTTTGATCCAATGAGAGGATAATGGACCTTGATGGTCCTACTCCTGCAAAAGCACTGGAACAGGCAGTTGTAGTCAAAGCGGGGGGATCCTGCAGGAGGGCAGTAGAAGTAGCAAGGAGAATTTGCAGAACGGACCACCTGGTTTCCCTAAATTTAAAGGAACTAGCGGCAATCTCACCATCAATGGCGGAGGAAATGTTTTCAGTCTTCAAGAAGTTTGCGGGGAATAAGGAGGAAAATCCAAAACCCAGAGAAGAGGCAAATTTTGGTTCTCTCAATGCAGGGGTGGGGATTTTAGGAATTAGAAGTGCTATGAGGTGCCCTTTGGGATATGTAGAAATGCGGATTGGAGGCAAAAGGTGTTGGGAAATGGTCAATAGTGGTTCAATGGTAAAAATCCTTCCATTGAAGTTGGCAACCAATGCGGGATTGGTCCAAAACAAGGAAAACATTGGGTTGCGGACTTTGGAAGGTTTCAAATGCGTGGTCAAAGGGTGGTGGAGAAGGAAATGATGGAAGTGGCAAAGGTATTGGCTCTGCTTTTGTATTTGGTAGTAAGTGGGTTGGAGGTCATACTTGGTAGGCCATTCCTTTTTGCCTTCCAGGCATCTCATGGCTTCTGTCCAGATACTAGGGAGGAACTCGTTACTGTTGCAAACGCCTCAGGGAAATGCTATTAGACAACCATATTTTGCCCTGAAAGTGGGGGATTGGAACATTGGAAGGGCTTCCCTCTTGCAGAAGGCAGCCACAACCATTTTGGAGAGGATTTTTAAATGTTGGCCATGTAGCCTGTGTGGGGAAGGCTCCATCCTTGCCCCAACAGTTGACAGATAAGGAGCAGGGAGGAGGAACCCCCGTAGCGGGGTCCAACGTGCTTTGGGCAGTATGGAGAAGAGAGGGGATTGGAGCAACAATGATGGGAGAAGGGGTAGTATCAAATGTGAGTCCTTCCTTGTATGCACCTCCAATGGTTATCAACACAAGCAGCTACCCTTGTGCCACAATTGTGAGCAACCCAGATTTTGTTGCAGGTTTACAATTGCAAATAGAGGAGACAACTGTTTTATAATTATGGCCAGCAATTAGCTTAGTCAAATGAGCAGTATTTAAAGAAAAAGAAATGCTGGACACCTGGTGTCAATAATTGCAAATGGGCTCTCACAATGGGGAAATACGTTGGATCATATTGGTGATGAATTTGATTGGATGATGAATGAATGATGGAAAACTGCAGGGAGAAGAGCTCCTTAAGTACAAAAGATTGGCCTCTTGTGAGCCCAAGATACAAAAAGCCAAAAGGCAAATTTTCCGCCTTAAAAGTGCTCTACAGGCTCTACAGGCCTTGTTACTTGGTTTGGGCTGCATCAGCCCGCATGGCATCAGTCCCTGTACCCTTACGACCAGCCTATTCCAGTCATTTCTTGTGTTTCCACCGTAAGGAGGCTGAACCAGCCCCTTAGCTGTTCAAACCCCTGGCTGGTTGTCTGTTACAAACGTCCCTGTTACCTCACATGCTGGCTGGTTGCCTCATGCAACCAGCCCCTGGCCATAGAAATGGCCAGGTGGGACCCAGGACACACCTGGGTCCGGTTTCAGACTCACCTGGGGGGGTGTGACTGGCGGACATGCCGTCCCCCCCCCCCCCCCCCCTCTTTCTCACAGATCCCTGGAGGGGGCGGTCAAATCCCCCTACCAGGGCCCTGGGGGTCAATAACCCCAGGTTGTTGTCATAGGTAACTGGGCTGGGGGGTGGTCAAATCCCCTCAGGCCCGTCGCTCCTCCCCCTTGATAAAGGGGGGGGGAGAGCGCCCCTATTGTTTGATGGTGGGAGGGTGATCAAGTCCCCCCCACCGCTGGTTGCCTTTTTGCAGCCAGCCTAACCACAGACATTTGGTGGGAGGGTGATGAGGTCCCCCTCACCCTGACTGTTTGCCTCTTGCAACCAGTTGCTGGCTGGTTCCATCCAGCTAGCCCTACCCCTCCTCCTTGCAATGGCAAGCAAGGGGAGGGGGAGGAGCTGGGGCCACCAGCCCGCGGTGGGCTCAACAGCTGCAACCGGGGTGGGGGGCTCCATTTTGAGTCCCCCTGCCCCCTAGAACGGCCCTGCGCGGGCCTTCAGGCCCCACAAACAGGCCGTAAGCAAAAACAGCGGCCCCAAGCGGGCCGCAACACGGGCAGCAGCCCCAACCGGGCTGCAACACGGGCAGCAGCCCCAACCGGGCTGCAACACGGGCTGCAACATGGGCGGCAGCCCCAACCGGGCTGCAACACGGGCTTAAACATGGGCGGCAGCCCCAACCAGGCTGCGACAAGGGCGGCAGCCCCAACCGGGCTGCAACACGGGCGGCAGCCCCAACCGGGCTGCAACACGGGCGGCAGCCCCAACCGGGCTGCAACAGGGGAGGCAGCACCAACTGGGCTGCAACACGGGCAGCAGCCCCAACTGGGCTGCAACACGGGAGGCAGCCCCAACTGGGCTGCAACACGGGAGGCAGCCCCAACTGGGCTGCAAAACGGGCGGCAGCCCCAACCGGGCTGCAACACAGGCGGCGGCCCCAATGGGCCGCCCCAAGCCCAAAAACTAAGTAAACCATACTTTGGCAGGCCAGCCCGTTGTGGAAAGAATAAGGGTTATCCCCCCTATAATTGTCCCAAGGTTCAGAAGTTAACGGTGTCCTGCGTTTGAAAGGAGATGGGGATGCCTGAATTTGCACTTAAATGAGAGATAGAAATAAGGAGATAAAGAGATAAAGAAAAGTAGAGAGAGAGTGAAATTGCCAATCCTTCAATCCTAAGAACTTTCCACCTGGAAGTGTATCCGGTATGAGTTCCTTTAATCTCTTGGTGAGATGATTGATCCAATCCAGTGATGTGATGGTCTGATTCCATTCCATGCATCCATGCCCTCCTCCCCAACCCGGAGTCAAGAGTGAGGATAAGTCCTCCCTCTCAGCCCTAACCTAAATACACGCGCAAATAACAGTATGAAAACAAAACAGAAAACAATCCCAAGACAGAAACCCTAGCCTCCTCTCCACACCTCCTCTGTACCAAACTCCCCCCCCAACGTCTGTACGCTGTTCCGTCCATCCGGTTTGTCCTTCTCATGACGCGGTCCTTGCACCGTGCCCTACTCGGAGCCCCCCGCGCCTGTCCGTATCCGTTTGTCCGCGCCCGTTGTGGGTGTCCGGTAATATCCGGCATGATCCGCGCGCTTGGGCGCGCGCTCCATCCGTTCCTTTATCGCCTGCGGGTTTCTCCGCCCCTATGTATCCAAACCGGCGCGCCCGCAAACCTAGTTGAGCGCACTACCTTCCAAATCTGATCTCTGGGGCGGATTGCCGCCCACACCGCATTCAATGCTGAGCCCAACCCGTCCACTAGGTGCGGAGCCAAACAGTGGCTGCTGCTGAGCACTCCGCATACCCTAATGCTGAGCCCGCTTGCCTCCAATGCTGAGCGTGCAGCCGCAATGCAGTTCCCAATCTGTGTCTATAAATTGACACCACATCCCCCCCAACTTGAGTTCTGTCCCCAGAAGTCTTCCATTGCTTCACCATACCACCACCCCCGCTACTTCCACTACCACCCCCACCACTCCCACTACTACCTTCCCCATCCTCCTCCCACTCCATCGCCACCATGCTCCCATGCAAGTTCTGCGCCCGGAACGGGCACGCGTGTTCAATCGCCCCTGGTTGACACGCCTGTGTTGCTTGCCGTTGCGGCCACTGTTGCTGCTCACTTAGTGACGGCATGCCCTGAGCTCCCCCCCAATCCAGCTCTTGCCACAGTTCGCGCAAGAGGGCTTGTCCGGAACCGTTCGTAGTTTTGGACGACGACTTGATCTTGGAAGGCTCATGGACACCCCCCAGTCGACCTTCATCCCGCCGCCCCTGAGCTCCATCACCCCCCACCTTGCACGTGAGCCGCGACTCGGCATCACCTCTCCGCTGGGCCGGACCTCCGCAACGGAGCAAATACAAAACCTTGGAGGAATGGCGCGCGGCGACCTGCGCTTGGGCCGCCGCTGTCGGCGTGAATCAAACGGTGCCGGACCCAAGGCTTTCCGGACAACCCGCGGACGCGCCTGCACCCTCTCCTCCTCCTCCACAACCGCCAACACCCCCTCCGCCTTTGTCACCCATCATCATCCCGTCATTGCCTCCAGCTGAACCGAGCCCCCCTGTTGGTTCCCCGGAGGCCCCATCTTCACCGGCCGCTCCTCCCCCCAGCCCTCCCAAGATCCTGGAAATTCCAATTGTAATTGCACTCCCAGCGGCCGGCTTCAAGTTTTTCGCGGAAAGGTTTAACACAATGCTTTGGGATTTCCTTGCGATCCCCGGCGCCCAATCCTCGGAATCCCGGGGCAAGCTCCTGGTGTCTTTCCGGGCGTTACTGGCGTTGTCAAGGGCGGAAATGGAGGAGGTGATGAAGATGGCTTAGGCGCATTGCCCCCCCTTCCCCTTCTTCCCTTTCTCTGCTTTTGGTTGTACTGCGCTTCCTTTTTCATAAGAAAATACACGTATCCGCGCGAGGTCTTAACCTTCTGAGAAAAAGTGGGCAACTGCCCTTTGTGAGAATGAGCTTGAGATTGAGGTCCGCGTCCGCGCGCTTTGCTTTGTGAGCGACCGTAAGTGACCAACCGTTCCAAAAAGGGGCACCTGGACCGCCCCAGACGAACTGCCACACAGTTCCCCGTACCCATCCTGTGACAAACACAACAACCAAACACCAGCGCCCGCCACCGTAAGGGAAGAGAGAGAGAGAGTAAGAGAATGATCATTCTGGGCTTTCTAGTTGTTCCAGCTGTGAACCGGCTAGAGCAACCCCTCACCAAATTAAGCTTATTCCCATACCAGCCACCCATCCTTGAGATATCCTGAGAGAAAAAAGAAAAAGAGAAAAAGAAACCAACAGAGAAGAAAAATAGAAAAGAACACTTTTTTTCTTTTTTTTTTTTGCGCAACGCCCGTAGACCGCCCGCAAATCGCTCTTTGTCCCGCTTCCCCCATCTGCGGGATTGTCCTTGCATTCCGGTTCCGCGGGGCTTGTCCTCGCATTCACGGACCCGGCTTTGTGCCGCGCCCGCGTTCCCTGCAAAAACCCCCAAGCCAGCAAAGACCCCACAATCCAGATAAGAAAGAAACATAGAGAAATGAACATTCTGCGGTGTCTAGTTGTTCCGGCTGTGAACTGGTCAGAGCACCCCCTCACCAAATCAAGACTTATCTCCTTCCCCCACCACCTCCCCCCCCCCCCCCAACTTGGCCACTGTCCCCAGCTGGTCGCAACCGCCTACTCTGTTGCAATGGCACGGTCTCCGCTTCTCCGCCCAAAGACAAATCCCCGGATGGCGTTCCTACACCATTGCCGCGCTCCACACTCCCCTCGTCTGATCCGTCACCCCCTTCCGCTGTCTTGTTGAACAAGGTAGATCCTTGCGCAAAGAAGCGCTTGACGTGAAAAGCTGCTGCCTTCTGTTTCAGCGGAGTACCATCTAATTCCTCCAACTGATTGCTTCCGTCCTCAAACTTGGACGACACGCAGAACGGGCCGTTCCACCGGTTAGCAAACAACTTCCCCCACTGAGAATCCAGACTTTGGTTTTATAGGAGCACCAAATCCCCCTTCTGCAAGGGATCCCGGAGACAATGCAAGCAGCGCTTGTCCCAATAGCGCACCAATGCCGTCCGAGTCTTCTTCAGCCGGTCCGCAGCCTTTGCGAGCGTCCTGTCCCATCAAAGGAGCTGTTTGGCGCGAGCCTCAAGCAATTTGGCGGAAGTCTTCACCTTCCACCAGTCAACCCCCAGGAACGTCTCCAACTCAATGTCCACCAGAAGCACGGGGTGCTTTCCTAAAAGTAACTCGTACGGCGAGTAGCCTGTTTACCGCTTCACCAAAATCCAATCCGCAAACAGAACCATTGGAAGGGTCTCCTGCCAGCGCTTTCCGTCTTCCCCGCACATCTTGACCAGGGCGTCCTTGATTAGTTGATGCCCGCGTTTGATCATGCTGGCCCCCTTGGGATAGTACTCTGTTACCCGGCCGAACTTGGCTCCGCACCTCTTCACCAACTTGACCAAACGGCCGCAAAACTCAGCCCCTCCGTCCACTGTAACCAGACAAAGCAACCCGTACCGCGCGAACCAATCTTCCTCCAGAAACAGAGCAACTTTGTCCGCCAAGAGCTTGACCAACGGACACGCTTCCGCCCAACCGGACAGGTTGTCCCGCGCGACGAGCAGATAGGCAAACTCACTGGCCTTGATGTGGATGACATCAAGCAAGACTCAACCAAAGAGGGTGTCTTCCCCTGTGGGGTTCCGGAATTCCTTAGGCAATCTTGCGCACCGCCGTTGACAGGCTTTGCAGGATGCCAACCATTCTCGTACCGCAAGCACTACCCCCGGCCACCAGAACCGCTCTTTCACACGCCTCCGCGTTTTGACCTCCCCTTGATGGCCAAGATCTTTGTGAAGGTATTGGAGGATAGCTTCCTGATCCGCCCTTGAAGTGGTAACCACAAGAGGAACCGGAGTCTTCCGCCGCCAAAGCTGCCCCTCCTGTACGTAGAAGTTCCCCGCTTGCCGCTTTGCCCATTGCATGTGCTTTTCCGTAGTTCCGTTGGGAAAACAAAGGTCCCGCAAGTAATTGCAAAGAATTGCGTGCCGCCCGGTCTGCCGGAGCAGAAGCTGAACGCCCGCCTCCACAACCCCTACCTTGACAACCGGGGTCTCCACATCAAGCAGTTCCGCGTCCTCAAACGGGTTGTCCCTTGGATACCGCAACAACACGTTGGGCATAGTGAACGCTTTCCCTGGAACATGAACAACAGCAAACGAGAAAAGTTGAAGAAATTCCACCCACCTGGTCATGGGAGCGTTGGGTAACACCGGGGAATTGATCATCCGCTCCAGCGCCTCCGCATCCACAAAAAGCTCAAAGTGAACCCCCCACAAAAGGTACTGAAGCCGCCACACGATCTTGGTAACCCCGCACAACTCCAACTTTGGCTGAGAGTACCAGCTTTTCATTGGAGTGAAGGTGACCAACTTGTAAAGCACCGGCCTATCCTTGCCGTTGTCCTCTTGAGTGAGAACCCCCCCCCCCCCGCGCGCCAAATTTGCTGGAATTGACTGCTATCCTAATTCCTCCTGCGTTGTAGTCGAGATCGCGGAGCACAATTTCACGTCCCACAATCTCCTTGAGCTTCCGGAACGCGCAATTGCACTCTTCTCCCCACTTCCACTCCGCGCCTTTCCGCGTTAGTGATTGGAGCGGGATTGCCACCTCCTCAAACCTCTTGATGAACATACGGACATAGCTACATAATCCCAAGAACTGAAGGATATGCAACACCGTCCACGGGGTCGGACATTCGAGGACCTTGTTCCGCTTTTTTTCTGCAATGCGCCGGCTGTTGTAAGTGACAACATGGCCAAGGACTTCGAGTGCTGGAACACAAACTGCCAAATTCTTCCCTGACACCGTCAGTCCTGCCTCCTTGATGCGAAACAGGATGTGTTCCAACGTCTGCGCGTATTCCCACACAAAACGTTGGATGCTGGGAACTTCAACCAGCTCTGCTCCTCCGTAATTGGATTTCGGACCTTTTATGCCCGTGTTGTTGATGGAGATTTGGAATCCCTCCGGAAGATCATCTTTCAGGATCCAAGCCATTTGTGCCTGGTAAACCGCCACAGAATTGGTTGCGCCCTGCGGTAGCCAAGTCAGCTGCATTCTTCCCAACCCAGTCTCAAATGCCGTTAGAGGCCGCGAGCAAGGATCCAACTTGCGCTGGTCGTATCCTCCCATCACATCCACTAAACCGTAAAAAGCGCGCCCCCCATTGACTCAAGGAACTTGTCAACGCGAGGGGGCCGTCCTGCGTCCCGGATTGTAAAAGAGTTGAGCCGCTGTAGATCATGGACAATCCTCAACAACTTTGCGTCCTGCTTAACTACGGCAAAGATTGGACTGGAGTAACTAGACGTTGACTGTTCATAGAGGCCAGTCTTCACCCATTCCCGCACCAACTCCAGAAACTGCTCCCGGACCGCCTGCGGTATTGGAATCGGCTTGATCTGCCACGGCTTGTGATTGACATTGGGGATGACATAGGGGTCGCCAATATTGTTTTTCAGAAGCCCCCGCTCTTCAGGTCCAAACGCGAGCGCTCTTTCCCAAAGAACCAGAACCAAAACCAGCAACTCACGCTCCTCTGTACTCAACCATCCCGTTGGGCCAAAATTGAAAGCTGCAATCCGCTCCTCCATTGTGGAGACTCCTTTGGGATTGGGTAAAAAATTAGCAAATAGCTTGCTGGCAGTCACTCGAGGGGGAATTTAGTATTGCAACTACAAATAAGATAGAGGAATACTAAGGGTGGTTTTGAATTGCCTGCCCCTCTGAGAACTATAGTAGTCTCACAACAATAAAATAAAAAGAGAAATGGTGGCTGATTTTTCAAATAGAGTTGCTACTATAGTAGTCTCTATCAGACCTAGGATCAATGTATTCAAGCTTGATAAGGAAGAAATGATGGAACAGATAGGTGACATGGTGGATAGAAGCTGAGTAAGGGAAGATTCCTTTCTCCAGTCTTTTCCTTTATATATTTTTATATTTATTTTATTGGTTACTGATTGATACTCCTTTGGTGATACAGGTGATGATTTGAATAAAGCTTGAAATGGTTGGGCCTATAGTTGATGACTGATGATGATGTTTGATGATGATGATGATTGATGAAGTAGGTGATGATGATGGATGATGATGGATGAGGTAGGTGATGCTGATGACTGATGATGGTCAAGGTAGGTGATGATGATGGATGATGATGATTACTGAATGATGATGATTGTGAGTGATGATGATGATGGATGATGGTCAAGGTAGGTGATGTTGATGATGGATGGTGATGATGATGATGACCAATGGTGATGATAGTAGGTGATGATGATGACTGATGATGATGATGGTAGGTGATGATGATGACTGATGATGATGATGATGATGGTAGGTGATGATGTTCAGGTTATGGGCACATGGTGGTGATGTTCACAGGTATGGGTTATGGAGTAAATAATGGTGGTGGTGGATGGTCAAAAGTATGGGTTATTGGATTGGGTCATGGTCAAAAGTATGTGTTGATGATGGTGATGGTGATGGTGATGGTTGATGGTGATGATGATGGTGATGGTGATGGTGATGATATGGGATATGGTATTGGTGATGATGATAGTATGGGTTATGGGATAATGGTTGAGGGTAGTAAAGTATGGGTTAAGGGTGCCTAAGAGGCATGGTGGTCCCTTGGAGGGAAGGATGGGGGCAACTGATGATGGGACCTGGATGGGGGAGAGAGGCCCTCTATTTATAGAAAATCCTGCCCTCAGGGCTGCCCCTGAGGGTCTCCCTGGTACAGTGAATACATTTCATGAGGCATTTTTGCTGGTCAGAGGAGGAGGCTGTGCAGGATCTACATGCATGTACACCCTTGCATGCATTGCTGTGCTGCATTGATACAGGTGCCCCCTGCGTAAATTACTTCTGTATAGTGTCCTGTATGATGGTGTAAAGCCTCTGCATGCAGT
Organism: Puccinia polysora; assembly: GCA_025617555.3. NCBI lineage: Eukaryota > Fungi > Basidiomycota > Pucciniomycetes > Pucciniales > Pucciniaceae > Puccinia > Puccinia polysora. The sequence goes on from CM062614.1 coordinate 52,503,633, forward strand.
GTCTTGCATATATTGCTGTGTATACAGGTGATTTGTTTGGTTCTTCATGCAGTGTCTTGCATATATTGCTGTGTATACAGGTGATTTGTTTGGTTCTTCATGCAGTGCCTTGCATATATTAATTATGTATACTGCTGAAGGTTTGTTTTGTGCTGTATGGTGGTACTGTATGGGGTATTTCCATGAACCTTCACTGGTCTGTGACACCTGGTAGGGGTATGGGTAGGCCAGGGTTGATTTAAGCTTTATCTTCTAAACCATGAGAGATAGAGGGGTACTTTGGCTGAGTGACTAGGGGTTCCTTTTGGTGTAGAATCCATTTTTGAGGTCTGTTTGATGATTGGAGCTGTCCTTATACTAGAAAAGTGAGTCTGATGGCTATAGGTTATGTTTTGGAGCACCACACCGTGATCTGCGCCAAACTAGTAACCCACCCCGAAGCCTTAATCCGCGTGACCCAAGGGTCCCGCGACCAAGCAATTGGTCAAAGCGGTCCGTTCAATTCCTGGGGCATTGGCTCATTCCTTGGTCAGACCTTCTGCAACACCGGCTTGTACTTGCCAGCGTTGCACTGCATCATCCGCACGCATCCTTTGCTGTAGGTCCTGCACAGAATGGAACCGCGGCTTTTGCCTTTGCTCACGAGTGTGGCACGATGATAGGGTTTTCAAAGCATAGTACCCTCGGCCAATGCATACTGAGAAAAGGGACTTACTTCTGCGACGTGCGCGCCCTGCACTTTCCTTCCTCCCCCTCCCTGCTCCTCATTAGTTGACCACCCGCGGGAAAACAGAGCTTTTTCCGTGCGGTCTCCTTGGTTGACTAGAAAGAATCCTCCGAGGGTTGCCCGTTGCAGACCAACTCTGCGTCCGGTTTCTCCTCATACTCCAACACTCTCCTTTGCTTTCCTTTCCCATGATTGCAGATAGTTGTCTCAAACCTTCCGCCGGACAAATCTTCCACCGTCAACGCCTCTGTTCCTGCCTCCGGATCAAAAACCATTTGTGCTCAGAACCCAAACATGAACGGCCTTCCCAAAATCACATCCCCACAATCAACCAAAAGAAAAGAAAGAGGCTTACAGACCCTTGCAACCTTGACCTCCTCCTCCTCAACTACCCCATCCACACAACACTCCCCTCCGTTAAGCGCGCAGAGACCCATTGCGCATTTCCGCTGAACCAACCCCAAATCATCCACCATCTGCGATGGAAGCAGGTTCACCATTGAACCGCTGTCCACCATAGCCCACACCTTCCTCCCCGCTATGACCATTGGAACATAAGCAAGCGGAGTCAAAACTGATATCAACTCACACTCCTTGCGCCCCTCCTCCTTCTGCGCCACATGAACCTGCTGCACCGTCTGAGGTACCCGGCCCTGACCGCAATCCGGCAACGCCTGAACCATCTCGTCTACCACCACCGGAGACACAGCTGCCAGTTCCCGCAAGGTCAGTGGGACCTGAGTCTTGTTACCCATCACCCTTTGCACGATGTCTGCCGCTTTCTTCTTCCCTACAGGATTTGCTGCCGGCGCCTCAATTCTGGGCGCGCGTGCAGCCGATTTTGGAACGGTTGACGGGGGTCGCTCCTTTGCATCCACCTCCATCTTATCGGAGACCGCCACCTTCTCTTCCATTGCCACTACCCTTACCTCAGCTTCCACCCAAGGTGGTTGCCACGACCCAGGACTGGTAACAATGCCTAGTGACACTCGCGCCGTCGTTCCCGCCTCCTGACCCCGTGTGCGCACCTGCTGCATTGCGGTTGGCTGGCTTGGCTCCATCGGAATCTGTTTGCCCGTTGGAAACATGTACCCCATCCCCGCCGGTCAAACCAATCCTGCTTTGAGATCCTTTGTAAGCTCCTTGCACGCCAATTGCCAATGACTGTTTGCCCCTCGGCACGAAAGTACGGGGCAGCCAAAACCCTTCCACCATGTGCCGTGGAGGCCCTCGCGGCTGCTGCTGGCCCATATGGCTCATGCAGATCTTCAAATCCTTCATAAGCTCCATCAATTCACTTACCGGAGGGGCGGGCGTGGGTTGAGGAACCAGAACACGCGTTGAAGTAGGCGGAACCGGGGCCAGAAATTGCGCCGGAGCCAAAACCTGGGGGGCAGATTTCTTTGGTCCCGCTGGGAAGGACTTAGCGGTATCCTCAATAAGCTCTTCTAAGTCAAGATCACTCTCCACAGCCTGGCGAATGACAGCCAACTCCAGAAGGAGCGCAATGCTCCTGTCCAATGACTGCTTTACCAAGTTGTGATTGTAAAGATGCCGCTGCACCCTTGCCCGGAGTTGAGCGCCTAAACCGCCCAGAAATGCGCGTTTCATGGCCCCTGTCTGTCCCGCCACCACCTCGTTCTTTGACAAGTACCAATAAATCTGATCAAACGTTGAGGTGTAATCCGCCAGCTCCACCCGCGTTCTGACTTCTCCGCGCGCGCTTGCCTCCAAGGCCACGCGGTCAAAATTTCTTTCTCGGAATCAAGGTTTGCGCCTACCCCACCGTGTTAGGATCTCCGCCTTCAGTTTTGGCCAATCCTGATTCTTGTAGCCTTCCATCTCCTCCACATCATGGAGCTTCTCTTCTTCCATAATGAACAGGACAACAAGCCAGGCCTTATCGGCGTCCGATGCACCTTCCGCATCTGCAATACCTTTGTATCTTGAGCTGAATCGTTCCACATCCGCAGTGTTGAATTGGATGTGAGGGTAGTCGCGCGGCCTGATGCAAACCAGACAAGTGGGTTCATGGTCACTGGAGACGAATGGGGGAACGGCGTAGCTTGTCCTGGGTCAAGCGGAGGGAGGGGGAGGAGGAGGGATGGAAGACGCAAGTGGGGTTGGAGTAGCGGACCCAGAAACAGAAGAAGAAGAAGAAGAGGAGGAGGAAGCGACTGTAGGGAGGTATGGATAGGACATTGCGCCCAGTTTCCTTTAAAAGACAAGAAACAGAAGGTTAGTTCCCGGCCGGACCCCCAGATGTGGAAAGAATAAGGGTTATCCCCCCTATAATTGTCCCAAGGTTTGGAAGTTAATGGTGTCCTGCGTTTGAAAGGAGATGGGGATGCCCAAAGTTGCACTTAAATGAGAGATAGAAATAAGGAGATAAAGAGATAAAGAAAAGTAGAGAGAGTGAAATTGCCAATCCTTCAATCCTAAGAACTTTCCACCTGGAAGTGTATCTGGTATGAGTTCCTTTAATCTGTTGGTGAGATGATTGATCCAATCCAGTGATGTGATGGTCTGATTCCATTCCATGCATCCATGCCCTCCTCCCCAACCCGGAGTCAAGAGTGAGGATAAGTCCTCCCTCTCAGCCCTAACCTAAGTACACGCGCAAATAACATTATGACAACAAAACAGAAAACAATCCAAAGACAGAAACCCTAGCCTCCTCTCCACACCTCCTCCGTACCAAACTCCCCCCCAATGTCTGTACGCCATTCCGTCCATCCGGTTTGTCCTTCTCATGACGCGGTCCTCGCACCGCGCCCTACTTGGAGCCCCCCGCGCTGGTCCGTATCCGTTTGTCCGCGCCCTTCGTGGGTGTCCGGTAATATTTGGCCTGATCCGCGCGCGCAAGCGCGCGCTCCATCCGTTCCTTTATAGCCCGCGGGTTGCTCCACCCCTTTGTATCCGAACAGGCGCGCCCACGAACCTAGTCGAGCGCACTACCTTCCAAATACAATCTCCGGGGAGGATTGCCGCCCACGCCGCATTCAATGCTGAGCCTGACCCGTCCACTAGGTGCGGAGCCAAACAGCTGCCACTGCTGAGCACTCCGCATACCCTAATGCTGAGCCCGCTTGCCTATAATGCTGAGCGCGCAGCCGCAATGCAGTTCCCAATCTGTGTCTATAAATTGACACCACACCGTCTGGCCAAGTATGTCCAAAGTAAACCTTGGGCCCAATTATGCCCATACAAGCCCATCTGGCTGTATTTGCCCATATACCTCACTGGGCCCGTTAGGGCCCGTGTACCAATAGGCCTGTTTCACATGTTTTGAGGCCAGTTTCCCCAAATCCCTGACATCCACACAGGCCTGTATGGTCTGTGTGAGTGTCCAATGGGCTGGAGAGGCCCATGTGTGCATCCCATTTGGATTACACTTATACGTAGCACACGCATAAGTGCATATGTATTTTAACACACCCCCTTAATCCAAAAGGGGTGACATCCGCATGTTAGTTACAAAGCCTTGATGCTTGTTCCTATCTAAAGCCTTAGTCAAGATATCCGCAATCATTGCTCCAGTGGGCATGTACCTCAACACAATTTCCTTGAAGTTAACTGCATTGCAAATATAGTTATAGTGAACATTGATATGTTTTGTTCTTGAATGGAACACTTGGTTTTGCGCCAATGCAATGGCACTCTGGTTATCAGAATACAATAACGCAAATCCTTGTGGCTTATGTGTATCCTCTAAGACTTTAATCAACTATTTTGCTTCCTGTGAAGCTGCTAAGTAAGCTCTATACTCAGCCTCTGTTGATGAAAGACTTATTGCCAATACCTTCTTGGACATCCATGACACCAGATTCTTACCTAAGAAGAATACAAAACCACTTGTTCATTCCCTAGTGTTACCATCTGCCCAACTTGCATTGGAATAACCAACCAAATCAAAGTTTTCTGACTTTGTAAAAAACAGTCCCAGACTGTGTGTTCCTTTAAGATACCTCATAACTCTCTTAAATGCTGACCAATGCCTCATGCTTTGCTTCTCTAAGTTTTTCAAAAAAATACCAATTGCAAAAGCAATATTGGGCCTTGTACACTGCCCCAAATAATTAAGCAATCCAATAGCTGACCTGTAGTTATTCCCAGATTGAACAAACTCCAGATACTCCTCATCTGTAGACTTCTCTAAACAAATGTTTTACTGCATGGGAGTACCAAACTCCTTTGCATCCTCTAAGCCATATTGCTTAAGAAGAGCTGCCACATAATGGCTCTGGTCTAACTTAATATCATTCTTGCTCTTACTGACTTTCATTCCTAGCACCTGTTGCGCCAGACCAAGATCTTTTATCTTTAATTCCTTTTTGAGTGTCTCCATTACTCTCTCTTTACCATTTCCAATAATGATAATGTCATTAACCCATACAAAAAAAATTGCATCCTTTCTTACAAAAAGACAAGGGTTGGCCTCAGACGTCTTGAAACCAATCTGTATCAGTTTCTCACTCATGGTATTATACCACGACCTAGCTGCTTGCTTCAATCCATAAAGGGATCCACGCAGCTTGAGGACATATTCCCCTTTATCTGCTGAAAGAAAACTTCTAACACAGATTTTATTCATGTTTTCTGGTTTAGTCTCTACTAACCATTCACAAAAACCATCAGGGATTGACATATAAACATTCTCCTCCTCTCCAAGCTTTGCATTCAAGTATGCTGTTACAAAATAAGCTTGCCTGATTTCTTCACCCAACTCCACTTCCAGAGCAATGATGTACCTGAAGGTGGACAGTCTTCCAGTTGGTGAGAAAGTATCTTGGTAATTGATACCCTCTCTCTGCTTGAAGCCTTGTGCAATGCATCTAGCTTTTAATCTTTTTAAAACCCCATTTGTGTCAAACTTCTTGTTTAACACCAATCGAGACCCCACACTGGTCTTTCCTTTTGGAACAGAATCCTGCTTAACCACTTCAAAGACACTATTATTTTCTAGAGAATCAAATTCCTCAAAAATAGCACTCTTCCAGTTGGCTCTCTCATCAGAATTCAAAGCTTGGCCAAAGCTATTTGGGTTAACCCTGTTACCCATTTCTGAACTCAACTCCAGGACTTCATTGAGCATACACTGTTCCTGAAATTTATATTCCTCATATCCTGTGGCGGCATAATGGGACTTCCATTCCCTGTACCTATCAAATGGTACTCTCATCCTACCACTCCTTCTAACTGGAGGTGGAGGCTCATCAGGTTCCAAATTAACAGACTCCCCTGAAGCAGGCACTGAACCCTCTGCTGATAGGTCTTCCATCTCTTCATCTTCTGGAACCACATGTCCCGCAGCCTTTGCTGGGTAAATAGGTGCTAATTCTATTTCTTGCTGTGACTTATTCACAACAACATCTTCACTCCTTTTGAGTGGGAAGTTACTTTCATCAAATTTTCCATCCCTACTACGGATAACCTTTCTTGTCCGTGGACAATAGATCCTATACAATTTACTTATTAAATCATAGCCTAAAAGTGCCCCTGTTCTGGCTCTAGGGTCTAATTTTCCAACCATCTCGTTATGGTGGACACTATAATACACCAAGCAACCAATTGTTCTTAGGTGTGATGTTTTGGGGTAAAACTTCCAAAACTGATAATGAGGACTCTTCCCATTAACACTTACAATGTTGTGCAACAGACAGACTGTACACATCAACTCAGCCCATAAGAACTTTGGTAGACCAGATTGAGACATAATAGTTCTGAACTTGTCCAGTAAAGTCCTATTCATTCTCTAAACTATTCCATTATTTTGTGGAGTACTTGCAGTAGTTACTATATGAATGATACCATAATCTTTCAATAACCTCTCAAACTCTTTCCTCACAAATTCACCACCTCCATCGGTGATAACCCTCTTGATCTCCTTCATTAGACCATTCTGTTTCCAGACTTTGAAGATTACAGAAACCTCCTCTGTGGTCTGATCCTTAGATTGAATTGGTTTGACCCAAACATAATTAGTTGCAGTATCAACTCAATTGATGAAGTATCTTGCCCCACCAAGGGACTCTGGTGTGAATGGCCCTGCAAAATCAATGGAAAATTCCTCTCTAGGAACATCAGTGCAATCTCTACTCTTTGAGAACACATTTCTAGTCTTAGCCCCCAAGGTACAACTCTCACAGTTGCTGTACTTTACCTTATGGCCACTTCTATTGTGAGCAACAGTGCTCAAAGCTGAGATTTTGAACAATCTTGCACAAAAAAGCTTGTTCCAAAACTGTCCACTAAGAACAGTTCTCCCATTCATATCAATAAAAAACCTATCTTCTTTAAGATAGCAAATCTGGAAACCTTTTTTCCACAACACTCCAAGGGACACAACGTTATAAGGCAACTCTGGTACATAGAACACTTTCTCAACATAAATTTTGAAACCCAAGTGATTTGCAAGAATAACTTTTCCATTTCCTTTAATCTGAATTTTTCTTCCTTTCTGACCAATATTTACAACTCCATCATAATCACTAAGATTTGAAAATAAATTTGGTTCAAAGAACATGTGATCTGCACAGCCAGAATCAATCAAAACAAGAACATCCTCCTTCAATCCTCCTAATAGGAAAGTAGCTTTATCATTCACTGATAAGTTCTCCTCTTTGAGGTTAAGATTACTCACTTCATAATCAATCAAGTCCATTTCTTGATCCTCATCAATTTTGGCCTTTTTGTAGGGACCTTCTTCCCCAACACCCATATCCATTGGACCATCAAACGCCACGATTGCAACGTTTTCAGTAGTGAGATTTACCTCCTTGTCATTCTCTTCAGACTTCTTACTCTTCTTGGCCTCCTTGCAATCCTTAGCATAATGCCCCTTATTCTGAAAATTATAGCATAAGACCTTGGACAAATCCTTTTTTGCCTTCTTGCAAGATTTTCCAGTCTTTCCAACAAGGGCTGTTCCAGAACCCCCCTTCATCTTGAACTGAAGATCATCCTTTTCAATCCTTTTCAGCACATCCTCCTCCCCAGGAAGAGGATCCAATTGAGAAATAATTCTGACTAAAGAATCAAACTCTTTTGTTAGCTTCTGAAGGATTAAGAGTGACAAACACTCAGGATCCATGTTAATTCCTGATTAATTGAACTTGGCTATGCTAGACCTAGCCTCTGCAACAAACGGTTTACAATTCAAATATTGTAACTTGAACAGTTTATTGAAAGCTATACCCTTCTGGTGAACAGAATCACCAGCATACTTGGACTTAAGCAACTTTCAAAGGATGCTGCCCCTCCTTCTGTCATCTTCCCTAAGAGTATTGGCAACCCATGTCACATGATTCTCATTAAGATGCCTAAGGATGAGATGATAAGACTTTTTCTCCACTTCTGAACTGATCAAAGTTTCATCTGCATCCATTCTTTCCCCACAACAGATGTTATCCAGCTCACTATCCATAAGGACATCCCAAGCATTATAATTCTGACTGTTCAGAACTATCTTGGTGGAGCTAACATCAGGGATATAGCACATCTTCTTGGAAAAATTGAGGTCTTTGAAGTTCTCCAGAGTAAGGTACAAGGATCTAGATTGCTTGGAAGTAATGATGATTTTGGTACTGATGATGTGTTATAATTATGGCTAGCAATTAGCTTAGGCAAATGAGCATTATTTAAAGCAAAAGAAATGCTTGAAACCTGTTGTCAATAATTGCTAATGAGCTTTCACAATGGGGCAATACGTTTGATGATATTGGTGATTAATTCAATTGGATGATGAATGAATGATGGAAAAAAGCAGGGAGAAGAGCTCCTTAAGTAAAAAAGATTGGCCTCTTGTGAGCCCATGATACAACAAGCCAAAAGGCAAATTTTCCGCCCCAAAAGTGCTATACAGGCTCTACAGCCCTTGTTACTTGGTTTGGGCTGCATCAGCCCGCATGGAATCAGTCCCTGTACCCTTACAACCAGCCTATTCTGGTCATTTCTGGTGTTTCCAACACAATGGGGCTGAACCAGCCCCTTAGCTGTTCCAACCCCTGGCTGGTTGTCTGTTAAAAACAGCCCTGTTACCTCACATGCTGGCTGGTTGCCTCATGCAACCAGCCCCTGGCCATACAAAGGGCCGGGTGGGGCCCAGGACACACCTGGGTCTGGTTTCAGACTCACCTTGGGGGGGTGTGACTGGCAGACATGCTGTCCCCCCCTCTTTCTCACAGATCCCTGAAGGGGGCGGTCAAATCCCCCTACCAGGGCCCTGGGGGTTGATACCCCCAGGGTGTTGTCATAGGTAAGTGGGATGGGGGGTGGTCAAATCCCCTCAGCCCCATTGCTCCTCCCCCTCAGTAAAGGGGGGGGGAGAGCGCCCCTATTGTTTGATGGTGGGAGGGTGATCAAGTCCCCCCCACCGCTGTTTGCTTTGTTGCGGCCAGCCTAGCCACAGACATTTGGTGGGAGGGTGATGAGGTCCCCCCCCACCCTGACCGGTTGCCTCTTGCAACCGGTCGCTGGCTGGTGCAACCCAGCCAGCCCTCCTCCTCCCCCTCACAATGGCAAGCAAGGGGAGGGGGAGGAGCGGGGGCCATTGGCCCCAGCTCCGACAGCTGGCCGCCACCCAGCACGGCAGCCGTGATTGGCTTGAAAGCCGCAACCGGGGTGGGTAGACTCCATTTTGAGTCCCTCTGCCCCCTACAACAGCCCCGCATGGGCTGTTGGGCCCCATAAATGGGCCAAAAGTAAAAACAGAAGCCCCAAGCATGCTGCAACACGGGCGGCAGCCCCAAATGGGCTGCGACACAGGCGGCATCCCTAATGGGCCTCCCCTAGCCCAAAAAGTGAGTTTAACATACTTTTGAGGGCCAGCCCGTCTGGCCAAGTGTGTCCAAAATAAACCTTGGGCCTAATTATGCCCATACAAGCCCATCTGGTTGTATTTGCCCATATACCCCACCGGGCCTGTTAGGGACCGTGTACCAAAAGGCCTGTTTCACGCGTTTTGAGGCCAGTTTCCCCAAATCCCTGACATCCACACAGTCATGTATGGTCTGTGTGTGTGTCCAATGGGCCCCAGAGGCCTACATGTGCATTCCATTTGGATTACACTTATATGTAGCACACACATAAGTGCATACGTATTTTAACAAACCAAGGGATTGGAGTTGGTTGAGGTTCAGGTCTTTGGTAGCAAATACAAACTGGTTGCTAAGAAGGTCTGACCGCAGAACAATCCAATGCTGCAGGACTTCAATTAACAAATGAGGCCTATCCATTGGTCATGGGACCCTTATGAGTTGCCTTTGACACCCACAATGCTGGAGAGGGATCCAACAGGCTTGACAGAGCAGCAGATGGTGGAACTCAACTTTGGGATGGAGGGGTGGTTGCAAGAGGAGGAAGTAAAATTACTCAAGGCGGTGATTGGCATGTGGAGGAAGGTGCTGTCCTTTTGTCTGGAGGAGCGGGATTTACTCAGGAATGAGATTGCGGACCCCTACCGGATACCTACAGTGCCCCACAACTCTTGGCAGATCAAACCTATTCCTATTTGGGTAGCAGTTAGGGATCAGTTTACAGAGTTGGTGTGGGAGCATTTGTGGAAAGGTCTGTACAAGCCTTCTTGTTCTAGTTATTCTAGTCCCATTTTTTGCAGTACTAAAGCAGGATGGGAAGAGTCTGAAGATTTTCCATGACCTGCAGAGGTTAAACTTGGTCACAATCAGAGACACTGGGTTGCCTCGGCAGGTGGATGAGTTTGTGGAGAATATGACCGGAAGAGTCTTCTATGGGTTAGTAGACATCATGGGGGGGTCCAATCAGCGGGAGCCACATCTGGATTCCCGTCCAATGACGGCGTTTGAAACGCGGTTGGGGAAACTTCAGTTAACGCAGCTTCTGCAGGGGGCAATTAATTTGGTAGCGGTTTACCAGGCGCAGATGATGTGGATTTTGCAGGATGATTTTCCGGTAACAGGGCAGATATTCATTGATGACATTGGTATCAAGGGGCCACGGAGAAATTATGGCGGAGAAAGTATTGCGGGAAATTTCGGAATCAGGCAGTTTTTCTGGGAGTAAGCGCAGACTTTGGAGAGAATCCTGTTCCGGATCAAGGAAGGGGGTTTGACAGTTTCTGGTAGAAATTTTGCAGTAAGCGTTCCAGCCTTAGAAGTCCTTGGCCACAAGTTTTCCGCAAAAGGGAGGAAAATCACTAAGGCCAAAGTTAACAAAGTTTTGGAATGGCCTACTCCGCGGAATGCTACTCACCTTTACCAGTATTTAAGTCTATGTGGATGCGTATGGATCTTCATTGAGCGTTTTGTGGAGATAGCTAGCCCATTGCAAAAAATTATTAGGAAGGGGGCTGAGTGGGTGTGGGTGGAGGAATGCAATTGCGCATTCCAGGAGCTGAAGGAGATTTTTGTGCAGCAAATATTGTTGAAGGACCTTGACTACAGAAAAGGAGGAATCTGGCTAGCGGTGGACTTGAGAAAGTTTGGTGCGGGAGGTGTGCTGACCCAAGAAGATGAAGGGAAAGACAGGCCAGTACTTTCAGCCTCCTGGATGCCAAGACCCTTTCTATCCTTTAGCTACCAGAGGTGATAGAGTAAATAATAAATATATTATTTAATAAATGCAGCAGAAATCCATAAAATAGGTGGATTAAGCTTATTGCAAGGTTAAGTGGTTTGTTTATTGTTTATTGTTTTAAATCAATATGAATAAATTAATTATTAAATATTTTTATAGAGGGGCCACAATTATATTGGGGATCTTTAACACCTCTCTTCAGGGATTTCAGTATGAAAACACATAGTCCTGGTTACTTTGGGCTCTTTGGTTTAAAGAATATTTTACCCAAAGGTAATATGTATATAAAATACACAATGGAGTGGTAGGGCCTTGTAGCCAAGCTACCACAACAGAGAAAGGATAATAAAACTTACTGGTATATTATTAAATCCTTTGGGTATCTGTTTGAGACGTGTACTGATGGGTTAAACCTGTATACTGGGATTTATAAGGTTGTTCAGCGGTTTTAATTGATAAAAAGAGGTTGAGGACGGATATTATTGATCAGAAATTGCCATAAATCACTTACTTATCTCTTATAAGTACCTGATTACCTTGGCACGGTGTCTGGATATGAATATAACTGGGTCTCTTCCCATCAATATCCTCAAAAGAGCTCTTTATTTATAGCTTTTTGAGTCCTAATATGATCCTTCTGAGGACTGTAGGTGCTCAAAGGGACGGACACTAAGGCTAGCAGGGTAACCAAAGGTAGCCTGCCAGGTGTTCTTGGTTCTATAGCACGGGTAGCATCTAATTCCTCAGGGTATGGGAATTATTCTACCTTATAATAGACATTAGGACGTGTGAATAACACTAATCTGTCCTATTTATGTATTATTTAATTAATTATACTTAGTAAATGTTCCCAGTAATTTAATAATTATATTAATAGACATTTCTACGGACACCTTGATGTCAGGTAATTTCTCATTATGTATTATATAACTGGAGTAAAAGTCATAATATTGATTTTACTCTTTGTTTTTGAGTTCCAGTTGATTTACCAAGATAATTACTTAAAAATATAATTCATGTGAATTCATGTAATACTTTTACATAATTAGTTTTCTTAGTATGTCACAAAGATATTTATGTCTAGAAATTCTCATAAAAGTATATTAAAGTATTTTAATATATTTTTAGAAGTTGTCATTGTCTTATTTTTGACATTCTTGGTACTTTGCATTATATTAAGTAAAAAATACGTGTAAGGATTATTTATGTATTTTTATATAATATTATGTATTTTTAGACAGTCTACTATCCACGGGAACATTTATTACATATGTAGAAAGTTCCCGTGTATGTTGTAGCCTGTTTACGCGGTACCTGAGCCTCTCAAGCCGCCTGTCACTCTGTCAACCCATAGTCCCGTGGCTGCGTACTTGTCAGAGGCCCGGGGCTGCGTACACGACCTCGACGGAGTGACAAGGCTGTATCTCAGCCGCGTGCAGGTGCATTGGCTTCCGCGGCTGTGTGCGGGAATTGTGACGAAACACATTTCCGCCCGTAACTCCTAAAATATACACAACACCTCAATTCTGACTGAATTTTAGGTGTGAAACCTATACGTGACAATGTGTGTGAAATATTTAATTGGCCAAAAAGCTCAATAATGGAGCCGTAGTATTTTGGTTTTTCTTTCCTTAATTATTTAAAAATATAAGGAGTTGGATTTCAAGGGTGGGGTCAGTGAGTGACCCTACCTAATTTTGGGTGTAGAATCCATTTCTGTAATAATATTTATGTTTTTCCTACTCCTTCTTAGGTTAATTGTATTATTATTATTTTTATGTTATTTTTGTTACTTTTGCAGCTTGCTCTGCAATAGTAGCAAGCTGACATTCCCCCACTCCAAGATATGGCCATATCTGAAAAAAAATCTGGAGGAAGTTGGGAGAAAAAATTAACTGCATATGTGCTTCAGTTCCTTTTGCTGGCTCTGTAGTTTCTGAGATGTATTGGTCCATCAGGTATATTATTTTCTGGTAACCATTCATCTTTGTCTGCAGATTATCCTTTGTATCTTACTCAGTATAGTCTGGTATCTTTTCCTTGTACTCTCTCTTTCTTATCTCTCAATATCCTGCTGACTTTCCCTTTTTCTTTTACAGGGTCAGGTTCTATTGGAATTATTGCTGGAGGGAGGTTGCTGCCTTCTCTTGGTTTAAAGTGTTTGACTAGGCTAACAGGAAATACCGGATGTTTTCTTGATAATTCTTCACTCAAGATTACTTCCACAGCATTTTTGCCATGCATCTTCTTGATAAAAAATGGTCCAACAAAGGCTGGTTTCAGTTTTCTGTTGCCTTCCAGGTTGTTGAAATTAGTTGTAGATATCAAGATCTGGTCTCCTATCTTAAAGTCAGGTTCTTTATGGGATTTGTCCCATCTTTGTTTGTTGTATTCAACAGCTTCTTCTACACATTTCTGAGAATGATTATTTTCCAGATCTATCATCTTCTTAAATTCAAGAGATGTTGGATGAATAGTGGCTAAGTTATGGTTCAAGTTATTCCTAGGGAGTTTTGGAATCCATCCTCTTTCTAGTATGTAGGGAGCTTCTTTGGTAGTAGAATGTTTACTGCATGTCATAAGCCATTTCTAGGGCTGGGAGTAGGCTTGCCCAATCATGTAAATAAGCATCTGAGTTTTTGTATTCTAGACCAAAGCTACAGAACCTCCTTAGCATATCTTCTAGGGTCTGTATCATCCTTTCAGCTAATCCGTCAGTTTGGGGATGGTATGCTGTAGAAAATGCTAGAGTAGTACCCAGTATATCATGTAAATTCCTCCAAAACTCAGATGTGAATTTGGGGTCTCTTTCACTGATTATAATCTTGGGTATAACCACATCAGCTATAATCCTATTCCAGAATAGTAAGGCTACATCCATAGCACTATCTTCCTTGTGGTTAGGTAAGAATTTTGCCTTTTTGGAATATCTGTCAACTATAACTAGGAAAGAGTTATAAGATTGAGTACCTCCAGGGGGGAGGCCGGTGAAAAAATCCATATTGATGATTTCCCATCTGGTTGTAGGTTCAGATACTTTCTGTAAGAGTCCAAAAATTTTTCCAGTAGTTTTATTAGATTTCTGGCAGGTATCACAGCTAGTCACATATTCAGTAGTGACTTCTTTCCAGTCTATCCACCAGGCAGTTTATTTCACTTTCTCTAAGGTTCTTTCTGTGGATAAATGTCCTGATGAACAGTTGTCATGGCATTCCTGGAGTATATTTTGTATATGCTCTTTGTTTCTTAGTACTAATACGCTGGAATGTTGGTGTATATAGTAAAGGAGACCATCCCAAAAGGTAAACCTTCCTGCTTTATAGGGTTTAAGTAGTGAAGCAGGCAGGATATTTATCAAAGCTGATGCTGGGGATTTGCATTCCATAATGGTAATCATCAGCTTGATTTCAGGAGAGTAGCTATCTCTTACTAGGTTGATGAAAGCAGTGTCTAATTCACATAAGTGGATCCCCATTATTGGAGCACTCAATGCAAAAAGATTGATGTTCAGGATAGGAAAGATATCTTGATCTTCAGGGTCATATGCTGGATTTTTAGAGTCATTAGGCAAAGCATTCCTACTTAGACTATCAGCATTCTGATGTTTAGCTCCAGCTTTATGCACTATAGTCATCTGTCCTCTATATTGTTGTATAGCAATTTGCCACCTGAGCATATTTCTGCTGGGAGTTTTCATGTTCATAAGATTTCTTACAGCATTGCAGTCCGTGATTACTTGAAAAGTGGTGCCTTCTAGGTAATAGTGTAGCTTCTCTAAAGCCCATACTAGTGCCAAACATTCCAACTGACTGGCCCCATATCTCTTCTCAGTATCTTTGATCTGTCTAGATATGAAGAGTACGGGTTTTTCTACTGGTTTGTCTTCTTCTATCCTTTCCTGATGTAAAGCAGCTCCTAGCCCTTCCATGCAAGCGTCAATGTATAGTTTGAAGGGCTTAGAGTAATCTGGTTGGATAAGTAGAGGATTAGAGGTCATAGCTATTTTTAATTCCTCATAGTTCTTTAGTCTCTCATGAGTCATTTCAAATAGTGTGTTGTTGTTGCATACTTTGTACAGACTTTTGGTTAGCATAGCAAACTTTGGTATGTATTGTCTTTAATAACTGCAGAAACTGATGAAAGACAGTAATTCTGTCTTGTTCTGAGGCATAGGTCTATTCATGACAGCAGCTAGAGTTAGACCAGAGACTATATGTCCTAAGGCTTTCAATTCTCCGTAGCCAAATTTGCATTTCTTCATGGAAACCTTTAGTCCTGCTCTGGAGATTTTCTGGAGTACTAATCTTACTTGGTTAATATGAGTATCCCAGTCATCAGAGTATATGATAACATCATCTATGTATACCATCATCCATCCTTGTCTGATTTAAGTACCTAGAACTGTATCCATTGTTCTCTGGAAGTGTGATGGAGCATTCTTTATACCAAAAGGCATCCTAAGATATTCATATATTCCCAAATGACAGATTATTCTCATAAACTTCCTGCTTTCAGGGCTTATTGGTATCTGGTGGAAGCCTTTAAGCATATCCATAGTAGTGATTTACTTAGCCTTGGACAAGTTATGCAGAGCATGATCAATCCGGGGTATAGGATAATAATCTGCTTGATTGTAATTGTTGAGCGTTCTGAAGTCTCCTACCATTCTTGACTTGTCATTATTCCAAGCTATGATTCCATGTGTGGTCACATCTACCTGTTCATTATGCCCTACTTTCCTTAATACTTGTAAGTCTATCAGTTCTTGGATATGTTCCTCAAGAGCTTTTCTAGAATTAGTACTAGAAGGATAGGCTTGCCTTCTTAAGTTAGGAGGATAAGGAGGCTTAATGATCAATTTCAATACCATATCATGTCCTTTAATATCACCAATAGGATGATCTTTAGTACAAAAAGCATTCTGGTTCTCAAAGCAGACTTTCAATATATCTTTCTTCTTTTCCTCAGAAAGTTTCATATTCAGAGCTGCTTGAGAGAAATATTCTTGGTCAAAGTCTTCTAAATTCTTCTGATAAGTAGAGGAGGGGAAGTTAGACTTAATGGTGCACATCTTAAACTTCTTATCCCAATTAACTCCTACTGTGAAGTATCTTCCTTTACTCTGGAACACGTCTATACCATATAGACATAAGGCATCATTATTCAGTATCAGGTAGTCACATATTCCTTTGAGCAATACTACAAACTCCACTTGTATTCTCAAAGATCCTTTAGTGTGAGGTAGTATTATAGGAGCAGTCCATACTCCAATAGCATTCATGGTAGAGTTGCAAGAGCTGAACCTGGCTTTTGGGATGGGCAAAAGATGTTCTTTCCAATTGGGGTCCCATTTGTTTAAGAACTCAGCACAGACACATGAGCAAAAGGCTCCACTATCCAGTAATAACCTTATAGGTCTGTTTTTATACAATCCAGTTGCATAGCACGTTTGACCAGTGGTATAACTTTTCCCACTCATAGTTTTAACTGTTAATGGTTTGAAATCCATAATATGTCTAGGAATTATAGTAGGATCCCATTGTTGGGGCAGGCTAGAATCCCCATGGATGTTATTGATCTCTGCAGAAGTCCCTATATCTCCTTCTATAACATTAACAGGGTTGGTCAGGATCAATTCACATTCAGAAAGAGATCCTTCAGTATCAGCTATATCTTCATAGTTCTGATTCTCTTCAACCTCCTGTTCTCCTTCCAAGACTGCTATCTTCCTTTTTGGTAATGGGAATTCTTGTCTCATATGCCCAGTCTTGTTACAATTCCAACAAGTTTCCGGCATCCTCTCTTTATCCCTATTCTCATTAGGTTTCTTATTATCAGAGGCATTTATCAGAGGAGGTTGTTCTCTGGCTTTGTTTATGTTATAGTTCTCTTTGGGTCTGGAAGGGGCTTTCTTGTCTAACCCATTCATGTCTATTACTTCTTCTAGCACATTGATTAGAGTGGGCAAGTCCACATCCATACTCATCCTACATCTTACACTATGGTTAAGATTTACAGGACACAGTTTGAGGAGTCTTTCATTTACTTCCTCTTTATCAGCATCTGTATAGAAGCAATCCAATCTTTTCTTCTGTTCCAAGCACCATTTGTGAGGTTTATCCTTGGAGGGGTCAAATGAGGAATTTTCGAAATTTTTCATCATTTTCCTTTTCCACATTCAAGAACCAAATTGTTCTTTGATCAGAAGTTTCCAAGAATTCCATGGTAAGGATCCTACTTCTTCTCTCTTACTGATAAACCAGTCCAATGCTACTCCTTCAAATAGTCTGGGTAGCCTGACTACAGCTATAGCTTCTGGTAGGTCATAAGAGTTAATGGTGTAGTCAATAAATTTAATAAAATTTATATGATTGTATTCTCCTTCTCTGGAGAACTTAGGCCATTCAAAAATAGGGGGTAACAGTTTGAGTGCTTGCTCCATCTCAGGAGTAGGACTAGGCCTAAAGTTGTCACTCCTATGCATTCCTGATAAGGGTGGTGCATAAGGAGTAGTGGTTTGTCTGGGAGGTTTTGGTTCCTCTGTAGTACTCCCCAAGGGGTTGGTCAGACAGACTTTTAAGTCTCTAAGATCATTTTTGATCAGATTAAGTTGCAGGTCCACTTTTTTATTAAGCACATCCAATTTTTCACTAAGGGATAGAATAGAACTGTTAGTGGTGGTTGCCAATTCTTCTTTTAAGGGGTGGAATGACATAATAAAATCTTTTTGGATTCCTGATAACATATTCTCAATTGTTTGAGTCTGTTTGATCCTACCTTGATTAATTGTCTCCAATAACTGTTCTGTGTGTTCTTTGATCTCTTCCATTCCTACCATCTTTATTTGGTTATTAATCAATTTGGCTACCACTGAGGTTAATTTGTCCATTTGGATGTAAACCCCGTCCAAATTTTCACAAACAATTTTGAAATTATGATGCATATCATTAGAAAAGGAAGTAATTACATCAGAGGTTTGTTTGGGCTCAGAATACAAGGCTAATTGTTGTAAACCTTTTTCCAATTTTGAGCTAGGGATATTATCTGGTCCCAGTGTTTCTTTCCCTTTGGCTTGGGATGGGAAGAGGATCTCTTCTTTCCTGATCCTTTGCATTTCAGTTGGGCTAATTGATCCCAATGATTCCACTTTTCTACGTAGGATTCTACCTCTTTCCTTGGAATCATTTTCTGAAGAGCTATCTGGGTGGCTTTTGCCTGGGAGATTATCTTTTTCATAGATACCATGTCCTCCTTGGCTTGGGCTTCTTTGAACTCTTCCCAATATTTCACATGCTCTTTGACTAAGTCTTTGATCCTGGCCTCCTTGGCCAGATTCTGCTGGGGTGGCTGCAGGGAATCTTTTTTTAAAGGAGGGTGGCTTGATTCTGCTACTTTCTCCGTCTCTAGGTTGGGAGAGGGCAGAAGTGATTGGTGCTGCTCCTTGTCCATCAACATTTGATTCACGGGTTCTAGTCCCTTCATGGTTGTCCTTAATGGTGGTCTCACGGTTACTGAGAGCTGTTGGCAAAGATCCATAGGAGGGAATTCTTCCTGAGGCTCTTGTGTTACGTCTATTCATTTTCAGAATAGTATGTTTATAAGTATTTTACAGAAAAAATCTGTAAAAATAAGTTTTATTTAAAAACTCACTTAAATTGATCTTCAAAGGTACCAAGACCTTATTGGGGTTAAATTGATCCTTAGTAGGTAATCCTACGGGGTCTTGGTAGGTTCCAATGAGGTCTTCACCTGCCCAATCAATATTTTCAGGGCGTCCAGAGATGTCTGGGACTTCCTGATCCAATAGATCAACTTCAGTGGCGGTGGTTTCTGGTACAGGAGGGTTCACTGATAAAAAAGTGTATTTTATTGGTTTAATAAAATATATTAATATTATTTTCTTTAAAAATAATATGGTAATTCAAGTTGTGTACTTACTTTTATATTTCAAAAAGTAAATTATACGGTATTTTTTCCAAGCTTTATGTTTCCTTAATAGAGCCTGAAAGTTGATACGCCTTTCAAGATCTTCTTGTTCAAGGAGTTTATCTAAGTGTTTATGTGCAGAAGAGATATTAAGTTGCTCAGCTTGAGTTAAAGCTTTCCAACCAGTAGGTTTATAATTTTTAATATATTCTTCTTTTCTTATCTTTAAAAGATTTAAATAATAGATTATTAATTATGCATTGGTTTTTAAATCCACTGCAAAAGAATTTAATGATAAATCATGGTTATAAAGTCAGATAAATTTATCTTTGATTTTACTTTTTGGTGAAAATGTCTGGTCCAAGGTATTAAATATAATAAAATGGAATATTTCCCTGCCAGACCCCCAATTGTCAGCCTCCTGGATGCCAAGACCCTTGCTATCCTTTAGCTACCAGAGGTGATAGAGTAAATAATAAATATATTATTTAATAAATGCAGCAGAAATCTGTAAAATATGTGGATTAAGCTTATTGCAAGGTTAAGTGGTTTGTTTATTGTTTATTGTTTTAAATCAATATGAATAAATTGATTATTAAATATTGTTATAGAGGGGCCACAATTATGTTGGGGATCTTTAACACCTCTCTTCAGGGATTTCAGTATGAAAACACATAGTCCTGGTTACTTTGGTCTCTTTGGTTTAAAGAATATTTTACCCAAAGATAATATGTATATAAAATACACAATGGAGTGGTAGGGCCTTGTAGCCACACTACCACGACAGAGAAAGGATAATAAAACTAACTGGTATATTATTAAATCCTTTGGGTATCTGTTTGAGACGTGTACTGATGGGTTAAACCTGTATACTGGGGTTTATAAGGTTGTTCAGCAGTTTTAATTGATAAAAAGAGGTTGAGGATGGATATTATTGATCAGACATTGCCATAAATCACTTACTTATCTGTTATAAGTACTTGATTACCTTGGCACGGTGTCTGGATATGAAAATAACTGGGTCTCTGCCCATCAATATCCTCAAAAGAGCTCTTTATTTATAGCTTTTTGAGTCCCAATATGGTCCTTCTGAGGGTTGTAGGTGCTCAAAGGGACGGACACTAAGGCTAGCAGGGTAACCAGAGGTAGCCTATCATGTGTTCTTGGTGCTTTAGCACGGGTAGCATCTAATTCCTCAGGGTATGGGAATTATTCTACCTTATAATAGACATTAGGACATGTGAATATCACTAATCTTTCCTATTTATGTATTATTTAAGTAATTATCCTTAGTAAATGTTCCCAGTAATTTAATAATTATATTAATAGAAATTTCTACGGACATCTTGATGTCAGGTAAGTTCTCATTATGTATTATATAACTGGATTAAAAGTCGTAATATTGATTTTACTCTTTATTTTCGAGTTCCAGTTGATTCACTAAGATAATTACTTAAAAATATAATTCATGTGAATTCATGTAATACTTTTACATAATTAGTTTTCTTAGTATGTCACAAAGATATTTATGTCTAGCAATTCTCATAAAAGTATATTAAAGTATTTTAATATATTTTTAGAAGTTTTCATTGTCTTATTTTCAACATTCTTGGTACTTTGCATTATATTAAGTAAAAAATACGTGTAAGTATCATTTATGTATTTTTATATAATATTATGTATTTTTAGACAGTCTACTATCCACAGGAACATTTATTACATATGTAGAAAGTTCCCATGTATGTTGTAGCCTGTTTACGCGGTACCTGAGCCTCTCAAGCCGCCTGTCACTCTGTCAACCCATAGTCCCCTGGCTGCGTACTTGTCAGAAGCCCGGGGCTGCGTACACGACCTCAACGGAGTGACAAGGCTGTATCTCAGCCGCGTGCGGGTGCATTGGCTTCCGCGGCTGTGTGCAGGAATTGTGACAAAACACATTTCCGCCCATAACTCCTAAAATATACACAACACCTCAATTCTGACTGAATTTTAGGTGTGAAACCTATACGTGACAATGTGTGTGAAATATTTAATTGGCCAAAAAGCTCAATAATAGAGCCGTAGTATTTTGGTTTTTCTTTCCTTAATTATTTAAAAATATAAGGAGTTGGATTTCAAGGGTGGGGTCAGTGAGTGACCCTACCTAATTTTGGGTGGAGAATCCATTTCTGTAATAATATTTATGTTTTTCATACTTCTTCTTAGTTTAATTGTATTATTATTATTTTTATTTTATTTTTGTTACTTTTGCAGCTTGCTCTGCAATAGTAGCAAGCTGACAAGTACTCTATGAGTTGGTAACCTTTTTGGAGGTAGGATTTTGGTACTTTCAGCCCAAGTTGGAGTTGTGTGGGGTGATGAGGATCATGTGGAGATTACAGCATTTGCTTTGAGGGTGTCTTTTGAACTCCTGGTGGATGCTGAAGCGCTGGCTAGGATGATTAACTCCCCAACCTTGCCTAATGCTCCTATGACACAGTGGATTGCATACTTACAGTTGTTCAATTTCACGGTTAGCCATGTTCCGGGGAAGGCGTTTACAATGCTGGATGCCTTTTCTTGGTATCCAGAGGTCCAGCCTGCGGTGGAAGGGGATTTGGACATGGAGAAAAAGCTTCTGACGGTGGCAGAAATGGTTGCAGAGGTTGGGAAACTTCCTCTGAAAAAGTGCGGAAGGTTCCAGGCATTGGACAAGTATCTTTTGACGCTTCTTTTTCCTGAAGGTTTGTTGGCAACGGAGGTTAGATGGGTTTTGCAAAAGTTTTTGATTTTCTTTCTCCAGGACAGGCAGTTGTGGAAACAGACACTTCCAATACCCTTGGTTGTGGTCACAAGGCCAGAGGATCAGGAGGATATTTGATGTGGAGTCTTCACAATGACTTAGGTCATTGGGGAGAGGCAGAGATGCAGAGAAGAGTTAAGACCAGGTTCTGGTGGCCTGGTCTGGGGCAAACAGTTCAAGATTGGGTGCTGAGTTTCAAAGCTTGTCAGTGGCGGAGTACCAGATTACCAAGGGTGGTGGATATTCTGACTGGTGAGGACGCCCTTTTTGGGAGGGTCTCACTGGAGGTAGTCCATATCAAGGCAGGAAAGCTCCCATATCTGCTTGTGGCTTGGGACAACTTTTCAGGGTGGGTGGAGGCGCATCCTTTTGTTAAGCTGTTGGCAGAGAAGGTGAGGCAGTTTTTTGAGGAGGATTTTTTTTCTCTTTTTGGTTGTTTGCAGCTCATCACAGTGGATGGCGGGGCGGAGTTTTGGGGTGATCTTTGGAGCCTGGTTGAATCTTGCAGCGCAAAGTTTGGGCAAGTTAAGGAATATTATCCAAAGGGAGCGGGGGCAATAGAAAGGGGGCATCAGCCAATCAATGACGCAATGGTCAATATCTGTGGAAGTAACGGGAAGAAGTGGCAGGAAACCTTGCCAGTTGTGCTGTTTACAGATTGGATATTGGTCAAGCGGGGGACTGGTTATTTTCCTTACAAGCTCTTGTATGGGCGGCAGCCAGTGCTTCCAGTATATATTGAAACCTTGACTTACCTTGCTATTTACTGCTGGAAGGTTAAGACCATGGAGGATCTAGTTTTTATGCGTGCAGAGCAACTTTTGCGGCAAAAGGACATGGTGGCAAGGGCGGCAAAGAGGCTTTGGGAAAGTTGGGCTAAGTCAGTTTGGTAAAGGGACAAGTGTTGTTCCAATTGCTTGTGGGACCCTTTGCGGAGAGGCAACCTGGTTCTGCTTTATAATTGGAGCTTGGAGACGCAGTGGGGTAAGCTTTTTGAGGATTGCCGGAATGGTCCTTATTGGGTTGTTAGTCAGTTTCTTGGTGGGAGCTATCAGTTGGAGGAATTGGATGGCACTCCTCTCAAGCGGAAGGCGGCAGCGGCTCACGTGAATAAGTTCCACATTGTAGTTTTCTTTTATGGACGCAAGTTGGAATAGGCTTCCTGCTGCGCGCTGAGCAGTAGCAGTGGGCTCAGCAGTGGCAGCCGCTCAGCAATGGGTGGCTCAGCATTGGCGGTGTGCTCAGCAATGGGTGCGTCCTTGCAGCAGCAAGCCGCGCTGTGGGCTTGGCAGCAGTCAAGTTGGGCTCTGCATCTGGAGGTGTGGGGAGGATTGGATTGGATTGGACGGATTGTGCGTGGATTGTGTATTGCAAGATGCGTGGATTGCGCGTTGCAAGATGCGTGGATTGCGCGTTGCAAGATGCGTGGATTGCGGGTTGCAAGATGGGCAGATATACCTTGGATATCTGGAATGGCGCATTGGGTGGATGCGGACATGCGCGGCCCAAGGGCCGTGTCATGAGAAGGACAAACCGGGTGGATGTAATGGCAGGCAGGCAATATGGATGGAATATGGGTTATGGGATATGGGATGGAAGGATAGGGTTGGGGCTAGGGTTCTGTACTTAAGGGTTGTATTTCATTATTCTTGCTTGCTTGCGGTTGTACCTAAGTTAGGGTTGAGGGGGAGGTTACTTAAACCACACCCTCAACCCAGATGTGAAGGGGGGAAGATCTCATTGGATCACAGAGGATGGGGAAGGATTGAAGGAACAAGGAACCAGGTAATTCATCTTATTATTCTTTCTATCTCTCCCTCTCTCTTCAACTCATTGCATTCAACCTCCTTACAGACGCTTGGACCATTAACTCTCAAACTTGAGGACAACTAGGGGATTTTTACTCTCTTTGTTTCCACAACGTGCGGGGCACTACGGATTTTGATGAAACTGCAAGTTCAGGGGATAAAAATCAAGAGATGGCCAATGTAAGCAAGCTTTCTGCGGAGGAGAAGGAGTCTTTGGAGGAGGAGTCCTTGGAGTGATGAACGTTGGGGTCAAATTTTGAGTTGTGGGGGAACAGGGAAGATCAGATCACCAGAGCAGCTTGGAAGGTCCAGTCTTAGAGGCCTTTGTCTGGGGTGGTCCAGGTACCTTAGGTGATATGTATTTGTGGATTTTGGATTCTCTTTGTGTCTCTTTTTTGTGGAGTTGGAAGTATGATTTGGTTTTGTGTAAAAATTCTTATGGAGTTTTTGTTCCAGAGTTATTCTTTGTCTCAGTTGTCTCAGTTTTATTTCTCTAATTCTCAGATATGGAGGGGTTCTCACTAGGGGTTGCGCAGTTTCTTTTTTTTGTGTGTCTCATTTTGTAGGATGGTGTGGGGAATCAAGAGGATTCCTTTCTGGGGCGGGCCAGGCATCATATTTATTTCAAGAGCTATATACAAGATTTAGGGGGCACGGCAATAATTTAAGACAGGGGGAAATATAAGGAAGGAAGATGGTGCCGCGGAGCCTGTAGCAGAGCTCACCACCAGCAAAATGATGCTTGCGGAGGAGCTTGCAATTCTCTGCAGCTGGGATCCCAAGCAAATGTCAGAGGATGGCCAGTATTTGCTCATCCAATTTGCAGAGGTACCTGTCAATTTTGGTTTCCTCAATTCCTCAGCTGCCTTCTTTGTTGTTGCTTTAGATGGCTGCGTGGTACGGAGAGACCAGGCGGAATCTGGTGGACCTAGAAGGGCAGTAGTTGGAGGACTGGAACAAGATTCAAGGTGACAGGGTCCAGATTGGAGACAAGCAACGCAGAGATCTTTGGACTGGCAATGGAGGCAACGGTGGCTCAACAAGAAGCATGGAAGCTTTGTGAAGATATGGAGGGTTCAGGGGAAAAAAACTCAAGGGTTTGGGCAGCAAATTGGAGCTAATCACAATGACCAAGCATGGGGACTCAATCTCCGCAGGAGGTGTTGTTGTTGGGGGAGACATGGTTGGAGTGGTGGACGCCGGAGGAGTGGGTGATGGTGGACGGAAGAGGGGGATGTTGGGCGCTGCCAGAGGGGGTATTGGAGGCGTAGCCACTCAAACAAAGACAAGAGCCGTGTTGGGACCATGTGGTACCTGGCCAAGTCCAACATTTAGGTTGTGGCGTCAGCCCCAAGCTGGGTTGGCATCTCCCCAGGCAGCAGCAGTGGGGTAGTCCGCGCATCAAGGAGGAGGGGAAAGGCGGTCCATGCCCTCTGCAACAGGCAACAAGGAGGCTGCACAGTCTGGCTCTGGAGTCCAGTTTTTGGTCTCAATGGGTTTTTCATTGTCCACCACAAAGTTGGCCATTGGTCCGCGGTGGAGACCATAGGTGGAGCAGGGATGACGCAGAGGACAAGTCTGCAAGGATCCAGGGGTTGGAGCAACAAACAAACACCTGTGGTGGCCTAGACGGCAGACCTTGCAGGCTGGGCAACCAGGGGTTTGGGTGCATGTCCTCTGCATTTTTGTGCAATACTTGCACGTTTCCATGATGGGGGATTTCTTTCTTTCTTCTGAGAGGTTCAAAGTTTGACTAGGAGTTGGGGGTTGAGGAGTTTAGCAGATGATCTGAAGTTGTGGAGCGTGGGAATCCTGGGGACAGAATTCAATTTTTGGGGGGATGTGGTGGTTATTTATATACACAGAGGCAAGTAGGCTCAGAACTGGACATTCAACTTGGAGTGGCTCAGCAATGGTTGGAAGGCCGCAGCACAATAGGCTCAGAGAAGCATGTTGGCAGACCATCTATTCTGGAGTGCATTAGCTGAGGGCTTAGCATTGGTGCAGCGCGCTCCTTTTGGGGGCACAATGACAAGAATTGGCCGGAGTTTTTGCCTTTTGCAGACATTGAGCATGGTCAAACATAACTTTCCCTCTGTGGCTGTGGGTTTACTAATGCAGAAGCAAGTTATCAAAGCTAAGTAGTACGGATTAGGCCGATTATGGGATATGCACTGATGTTGCAGAGCTGTGGGGAGATGAATTCTAAAGTTGAGGAGGCGGCATGCGGGTCATTGGGGATTCATACTTATGCCGCATGTGGGATAAGGAGTGATTGGCTAGGGAAGATTGACAAGGATCTGTTGTTAGGTATGCATTGGTGCAACTCAACTGTTAAGGGGAATTGGAAACATGATCATCAAATCTACTGAAAATCATTGGATTGGGTAAGTTTTGGACTATTAGTAAGGAGGATCAGTGCTGAATGCATGGAGGCGGTGGGAAAAGGAGTCTTTCATTAGCAGTTTACGTTCCTTTTTGCAGTAGCTAAGGAGGGTCAGTGCGGAATGCACAGAGACAATAGGGGTCTTTCATTTGTGGTTTGCATTCTTTTGTTATTTTTTTGATATATAAGGAAGCTTTTCTTTTATTGGAGAAGGGGGGGGCATGAGGGTGATGTTAAATTCAGGGCTCCAACCATGTGGTAGTTGTGTAGGGCCCTACATGGCTCAAATGAGCCATGGGGGCCCAAAGAAAACTACAAAGGGCCCTTTCAAACACGCGCAAACCCCAGGGGGTCATGTAGGAGCCATATAACCCCCGGACATGGCTCAAATGAGCCGTGTTTGGGGGTGCACAACCCCCTGGAAGCCATGCCAGAATTTTGGGCACCCCCTGGACCACACTTGGGTTCTTTCAACCAAAATTTGGGATTAAAGCATACTTTGTGGGACTGTTGTTCCACACCTAGCAATCCCAAAGAGACATTGAAGTGAAACCCAAGTGAAATTTAAGTGTATAATCATAAATCATATAAAAATCTGAAAACAATTCTTTCTCAACTCAAAAGTGAGCAAACTTTGTTTGATCAATTGAAAGTTGGATTGAAGACTGAAGTATACCATTGCATTTTTTTTGCATTGGAACAGTGGCAAGCCCTCCTTCTTCTGACATGGCTGCGTGGAAGGTCACATTGATAGTGCCATCAACAAATCTTTGGAAAAGGAAAAAAAGGATTTGGGTAATGAAACATTGGAAGCCCCAATTGCATCCTCATCAAGGGTGACAATTGAGGAGCAAAATGATTCACAAATGGACATGACTGCTGGTGGTGAGTAACATTTTATGTTACTGGTCTTTGCCTTATTTAATTTGATTGAAAATGATGGAGTGAGTTTCATCAATATAACTATGTAACTATGGCAGATCCACTTGGCAAACCTCCCTTGAGTGCTTTTCCTACTAGGGAAGAGGCACAAAACCTTTTTAAAACATGGGCAATGAAGCATGGTTACGCTTTAACAGTTTTAAACTCAAAGCGTGACCAATATGTGGATTTAGCCTGTGATAGACATGTTTCCTATTCAGGAAGTCTTCTTACCAAACAGTCTAGACAAACTCACACAAGGAAGGTTGGGTGCAAGTTTTTAATCCATGCAAGTTGCACAAAGGCAGACCCCTTGTGGCGCCTCTCCTACAAAGAAACCCATCATAACCATCAACCATCTGAACATCCCTCTGTGCATCCTCAACTGAGAAGAATCTTGGGGGTGGCCTTAGACACTCTATTAGAAGGCATGAATTATTGGTTCAATATGTTACAAATGAAGAGAAAATTGAGCAAGATTGATGGGCAGGATTATGTTGATGACCAAACAATCTATAACACTAAGCGGAAGTTAACGCTTGCAAAACTAAAGGGAAAAAGTTTTATGAAGGTACTCTATGAAAATTTTGAAGAAAAAAGTTGGATTCACTGCTCAAAGTTCAGTGGAGAGATTCACTTGGAGGCCCTGTACTTAGCACATCCAGAGGCATTAAGGCTTTCAATAAAATTCCATCATATTGCTATGTTGGGTTGTACTTATAAAACAAATAAGTACAAAACCCCACTATTGCATGTTGTAGGAATGAAAGCCAATTGGAAAACTTTCAAAAAAGCTCTTGTTTTTATAACAAAAGAACTGTTTGAGTTCTATGGGTGTTCTTTAAATGCATTAAAGGAGTTGGCTTATGATCCTGAGAGACTTCCAAAAGTCTTTGTGACAGACCATGAAAAAGCTCTGATTAGTGCTATTGAATCTAGTTTACCTGAGTCATCAAGACAATGTTGCACTTGGCACTTGTCTATAAACATATAAGCAAACTGTAAAGTGTGCTTTGTTAATTACTTTGAAAGATGGAAAAGCTTTATGAATCTGTGGGCAAATTATGGGGCCCCAAAGGCCAAGTAGGAGGCGGAGGTCAATGATGGGGAACTCAGAGTAGGTCCAAATTACTGCTTCTTATTCTTCCTAGTTTTGAATTCTGACCTTTTGACTTGTATAGTGTTTCTTGAAAGACTATGAGGATGTACTCATGTATATGAAAAAAAACATTTTCCCTATCAAAGAGATGTTTGCAACAGCATGGACTTGTACAAATCCTGATTCTGGAAACAAAAAAACTTCTTGGGTTGAAGGGGCCCATGCAACTATCAAATGATTCCTTGCAAACTCTTTGGGAAACCTGTTGGATGTTTGGAAAAGCCTTGATGTAACAGTTTCAAATAAAATTAATTAAGTTCATGCATCACATTATAACTCTCAAATTAAGTTGGGGACTGTTCTTCAACCTGAACTGTTACCATTTGGTTAAAAATTGTCTTGAGAGGCAATTCATCTTGTAAGGGAACTATTTGAGAAGTTCAAACGTAATCATGATGGCAAAGTCTGCACCAAGTCATACTTCAAGACTATGGGTTTTCCCTGTTCCCACCAAATAGGTGACCGTCTAGCATTCAGAGGATCCATGATACCTGAAGATGTTAATTGTCAGTGGAGGTTGGACTATGACCCTTGCAGTTCTAGTTCTGTAAGTTGGCTTAAGTTGGATTTTTCAAATCACTATGTGATTAATGCTTTTTGATTAATTAATCCTAATTCACTAATGGTTGATCCTTTTGAATTTTTTCAGTGCAATGTCAATGAAATGCTAAGCATTACTCAGTTATGTGAAAAATTCAATGCAATGATCTTGGAATCTCCAGATCATGAGCAAAGCAGACTATTGAAGTATATCATTCAGAAGATTACAAAATATTGATCCAAGCCAAGACTTGAGCCTAAAGTCTTACAATGAAGTAGGGGCAGGCCAAAATTGACAGATAAGCGGCTAGAAACATCTTGGTTTGAGCTTGTTGACAAAAAACTCAAGGGGGAAAAAAGAACTAGAAGCACTCCAAACAAGAAAATACAAAAG
Source organism: Puccinia polysora (assembly GCA_025617555.3). Lineage (NCBI taxonomy): Eukaryota > Fungi > Basidiomycota > Pucciniomycetes > Pucciniales > Pucciniaceae > Puccinia > Puccinia polysora. The sequence goes on from CM062614.1 coordinate 52,532,830, forward strand.
ATTTTAAGTCTTTTCTTTTGAGATATGTTCATTTTTTTTGTTTAATGAACTTAGTTACTAACTAATGATGAATTGTTAGTCAAATTTGGCAGAATCTGAATCTGAATTTCATAGTTCAGAGGAAGAGACTGAATTTGAATTGGGATCAATTAATTTGGAATCAGAATCCTCTTCAGAGGAAGAGAACATGCAGCAAAGCTCAACCAGAAGCTCATCTTTGGTGATTATTCATTTAATTGATCTGATTAAAGAAATGAATACTAAGTTAGTTTTCATGATAGGAACCAAACGTGAAATACCTCAATCAAATACCCACAAAATTCCATAAGTTCTTGGGTGAGTTTTGGGATCCAATTGGAGATGGGAATGGCGGATTTAGAGTCATTGCTAAATCTCTTGGTTATGAATAACATGGTTGGTTCAAATTTAGGAAGGGAATGATTTACACATTAGAGAAACATAAAGCATGCTACATTAAGATGCCTGGTGGTTCAAAGTAGGTTGAAAAGATTAAACAAAGACTTTATTTTGAAGACATCAATGAAAAGATTCCCTCCTCAAAATGGCAGGCTAAATTGGACATGGGACAAATCATAGTAGACACATATTCCAAACCTATATGTTTCATTTCATTGGAGTCATGTGATACTTATACTCCAATGAAAAATGGTGTTACTGATCAATCAGATCCAATTTTCATTTCCTTTTCTGGGTTTTATTAGTACTTGAGGGAGAAATGATTCCAATCCCGCCCATTGTAGCAAAACCACGTTCCTTGATTTCTAAAAAAGCCTCTGGTTGGGTTGATCATCTCAAAGATCAACTGCAAGTGTATTCTAGATTGTAATAGACTTTGACTTCATTTCATCATTGGGTTTTGTATAAATTTTAATACTAATGCATCTAATGAGTTCTTTTAATATAAAGGGTTATCACATTTTGAACATCATTATGTTGATTGTTTTGAGTTGAATCATGATATTGAGTGTTTTGAATGAGAGTTGAACTTGTTTTTTTGGGGGGGTTTTACTTTAGGGCTTGTCAAAAGACTTAAATTTTTTTTGGCACTTTTACTCTAGGGCTTGTCAAAAGACTTGGATTTTTTTGGGCACTTTTACTTTAGGGCTGGTCAAAAGACTTCTTTAATTTTTGGGCCCTTCTACTTTAGGGCTAGTCAAGTTGAAATGACTTTAGGGCTTGTCAAGTTAGTTGTATTTTTTTTGGTGTTTTTACTTTAGGGCTTGTCAAGTTACTTGTCTTTTTTTATTGGTGTTTTTACTTTAGGGCTAGTCCAGTTACTTGTGTTTTTTTGGGTCTTTTTACTTTAGGGCTAGTCCATTGGATAGGACCAGTTTTTGTTTATTTTGATTTATTTATTTATTTATTTTGTTTTTTTTTAACCAAAAAAATGAATATTATTTGATTTTTTGGTTGATTTCTGTTTTTTTGGAAGGTTTATTTAGTTTATGGATTGTGTTAGTACCCTTTCATTCCTTTTCCTTTTTTTTTTTTTTTGCTCACTGCGGTCCGGTGCCGTGTGGAAGTCCACACAGCGTTGGACCAGGGTGGGTGGGCCTCACAACTCTGTGAGCTGTGGGCCGCTGTACACAGCCCAAATCAGACCGTTTGGCGTGCCACCTAGCCCATTTCCGACTGTGTGCACGGCTCAATGAGCCGTGAATTTAACATTTACCGGGACATTATTGGATTATTGGAGTATAGGAAAAGGGGAAAAAACATTTCATGGAAAATTATAGCTAAATTCTTTTCTTCTGTTACTTTGGAGTGTAATTACCAGCAAGAGTTCTTGGAGGTCATGTGTAGGGAAATAGATCAAGTGCAGAGCTTGTTGGGGAGTCCATTTTGTTTATTTACAATTATTTCATCACAAGTTAGCTTTAGTGGTTTCCAGCTTGGGTGCTGAAGTGGATTTTGATTAGGAATTATGGAGGTAAAGGAGTTTGACTCAAGGGCTAGTGGGCTTTCCAGAACTTGCAGTGAGATTGTTGCGGAGAATTTTACCAAACACACAATCTCTTTCCACAGCGGTCAAGGACCCAGATTTCAATCATCCCAACAGTATGTAATAATTCTGAGGTGCTCTATGACTTCTACACCGTCCATTTGACTGATGTTTAATTCCTAGGATCAATTAATTAGCCTTTTGGGTATTTAAATTGAAACTTTACATTGCAAATCCCCCCCAATGTATACTAGTACCCTATTTCTCATTGGATATGATGTAATGGATTCTTGAGCCCCTGAGGAAAAAACCATGGAGAGCCTGGAACTCACCTGATGATCCCTTGAGTCCCCTGGGGGCTCCTGTTACCTTAAAAGAGAAGGGTCTTTACCTTATAGCCCCTTGCTCAGTCATATAGTATTATTTATTTGTAAAAAGATTATGGAAAGATTTAACAAGCCCATCAAACTAAATCTCAAGAGGAGATTGACTATGGCTAGAAACTTTTGTATTATATTAAATTGATAATCTTATTGGAAACTCAAATTTCAAGTGGAAGGTCTGAGTTGGAGTATTAAACCTTGTGTGTTACTACTTTAAAGGGTGTGAGCTTATTTATAATCAAAGCATCTTTGAGAATTATTTATTTAAAGCTAGGCACCTTGCCTTTTATAAATTTGAAAGGTGTGGCTATTTACTCATAATACCTTGGTATTATTTGATTATTTATGCTTTCTGCTATTGTTTTGTTTATTTGATTCAAGAACTGATTCAATTATTAGTATTGTCTTATTTTTTCAGGTTTAGCCATGGCCCAATTATATCAATAGAGGTTGAATCCCTGACATGAATGATCTATGAAGATGAGATTCAGATTAACTAAAAACCTTATGATTATTTTAATGATCAATCTTTAGTTTAGATTTGATTTGTTTGAATCATCCTAGATTTCATTGAAGACTTAAAGTAAGACTGAGCTTTTGTTGATCCTCTTGCAGAAAAAGAAAAAGAAAATAGAGTGTAATCACAATTATTTCATAAAGTGTGAGGATGGTAGCCATCTTTTATTTGTTTTCTTATTGAATTGTGGGGTAGGTGCTAGGTTTTTTGTCAGAAGTTAAAAGTAGTGGTCTTGTGCAACAAACTCAATGATGAGTCAAGTTTCAACAATCAAGAAACCTAGCTAACAATCCTACTGACATGGTACAAAATTTTGTGTGATTCAGGTTGCTAGTTAGCTGCCCCATGAGGCCTCATAGAGCAGACAATTGTAAGATGCATGCAAAAAATTTCTTGCTTTCTAGCTATGTTTATTTTTTTCTTAGCTAGCAAGCCACTAACTAAAAAACCAAGCTTTCAAGGATTGTAGATGCTTTAAAACTTGTTGATATTTTAATCCCTGTTGAGCAAAAAACATTTTTTACAAAAAATTGATTTTATTACCAATTTAAAGAGAAGACAATTTTGACCATGATGAAAAAAATGATCATCACAATATGTTGATTAATAATAAATTTATCAAAGATTAAGTCTCTGTGAATTCTTTCACAGAAATATCAACACAGACCAGAAACTTGGGTATATCATACTAATGAATAAAAGAAAAGAAAGTATGATATGTATAAATAAGAAAATTAAACTGATTATGTATTTAATTCTGAAATGTACTATAAAGATAAGAATAGCAATGACTATCAGAGCAAATAAACATTTCATGTTCATTGCACTCCATGTTAAAACAAAGAAACCAATGAAAATTTTTTTGTCAATTCTTACCCTCTTAGCTTATATATGGTCATATTGGTGAGGGAGATCTTGTATATAAAAGATCCCCTCTACCCAGTTTTATCTCCCTTCCATTCACATTCATTGAAATTCATTTATATTCATCAAAAATTGAATCCAAAAAAATCAATCAAAGTATTATTATATTTACCTACCAACCATATTGCTATCTCCAATACATTATCAGTACTAGCTAGCACCTTGTTGGATTATTTATTTTTGATTTGGCCGCCTTGGTTGTCTTACTTATTTTTGATTTGGCTGTACTGGTTGTCAAACTTTTATTGTCTTGATTTGGTCTAGTTCAACTGTCTTACTCATCTTGGAAACTCTCTTTGTTGTATTTGGTCATAGGCTGTCTTACTTGTCTTTTTGTCTCATTGGCTGATTGCCTTATTTGATCTCATATTTTTTTTGATTTGGTCATAGGCCTTCTTACTCACTTTTTTTCCCAGGGGCTATTTTTGCCATATTTGGTCTTTGGCCGTCTTAATTGTCTTGATTTGGATTTACCGGTTGTCTTATATGATATCATTTTATTGTTGCAAGGGGAATACACCCTTGCTTTTCATTGTTCTTGTTGTTGTACTTGTTTCTTTTGCAGCTCTTTTCTTGATCATATTTCTTATCTTGATTGTCTCATTGATTTCTGTGAGACTCATAGATAGCTGTTTGTCTTGCCATTTTTTTATTTTGCTTTTCATTTCCTTTGGTTTTGCATCCCTTGTCTTGCTTGTTGCCATTGGATTGCTATTGCTTGTCCTCCTCTTTCTTGTATTGATCAATTTGGTTGGATTGGTCATATTGAATCCTTCAACCCTCATTGTCTTGCTCATCTAGTTGCCTTGCTCATATTTCTTGTCATCAGCATTTATTTTGAATGGGTCATCTTTCTCATCTTGCTTTCCTGGTTGCCTTGTTTGTTGCTATCAACTATTGCTCATATCTCTCATCCTCTCCTCCCACTTGTTGTTGCTTGGTATTTTGTGGATCCCATCATAAAAATAAAATTTCAATAAGAATGGATAACACCCAACTCAACATCAGATTATTCCTTACAGAGGAAAACTATTTTACATGGACTACCATGATGTAGTCTAAACTGGATGTCATTGAAGCTGTCAGCCACAGACAATTAGACTTGTCCAAATGTTTGCACAACTCATATTTCTTTCTGGTATAGTGGTTAAGTACTTGCCTCAACCTCCATTTCCTCACATCATGGTCACTGATTCAACCCACCATAGAGCCACAAATGGAAATTAATTAGGAAGTTCACAATTATACAATAAATTTTGATAATATTTTATAAGTATGTTTTTATGAGTATTGATTATAGAATTAAAACCTTGATAATATAAATTATCAAGATGGGGATCCAATATAACCTTAAATTGAGTTATGAGGACTCAGATCTGTTGGAGTTCCCATATCTGATGCCACATAATCTGTTTCTCTTCTTCTTTCTTTTCTGTTTTTCTTCTTCTTTCTTTCCATCACTTTCATCTCTTTCTGTTTCTCAGATCTCCATCTCTCATTTCAATCTCTCACCTGTTTCAGTCATCAGATACACAAGTCACATGTGCTTCTCACATCTTTCACGCTCTAATTCCCTTTTCCTGATTTCAACTATATGTCACTAGCGTGCGTCTTATAGTCTCATATATCATGTCACATTGTCTGTGACACTCAGTCACTCACCACTACCTGAGGACAGCAGTCAAGTCAGACAGAAGTATCTTCTCTCATCCTTCTTTCTGCTCTCACTTCTGCGTATCCTCAGGTGAGTTTGTTTTCATACACTGTATGCTCTCTGATGATTCTCTGTTTCTTTTTTCTCATAAATCTGAAATCATCCTTCTTTCTGCTCTCACTTCTGCGTATCCTCAGTGGCTTCAACAGGTTATGAGCCCAGAGGCTAATCACTGCAATTTAAATCAACCCAAAGAAGGATCCAACCCTGTCCAGCGTTGTTAAACTCAATATCAAACTTATACTATCAATCACCATGGATGAACTCCAATCATCTCACCCAGCCCTTAAAACCCCTTTGATCATTCCATTGAACTCGCCAGAATCAGAATTGAAATACCTTGATTGGGCAATGATCTTACACATCCACTTCAGAGCTTCAGGCGTAAGCTATCTCCTCAATGGCGAATCCTGAAACAATGTCAAAAGACAATTTGGCTGTGTGCTTGGTTATCTCCAGGTCTCTATTTCCTGTTAATTTTCAATACATCCGTAAACATGAAGAAAGTGTGCTGGGAATGTGGAACGCACTGAAGGAGGCTCACCAGGATAATTTGTCAGGCGGTAGAATGTATTGGCTCCGGAAACTGCTCCTTACCAGATTAAACAATAAGGATATGCCAACTCACCTCTCCAAAATCGTATTGTATGGGGAGAAACTCAGTTCTCTCATCACTCCAGAAAGTCCACTTACCGCAGACAATCTTCAGTCCACAGCTATTCTACTTTCACTACCAGACGATTGCCTTGGTTGCGTTTCTAGTATGATGAACGAAGAATTGGTTCCCTTGTCAAAAATAATAACAGCTTTGAAACAGGAACACCTACAACGACAAACTAGGATCAAAGACAAAACCATCCAGTCAGTCAGCACCAAGTTCGCATCAAATGTCTTGCTAAAAAGGAAAGAGAAATCTGGCTCTACTCAGAACCCAAATAGATACAACCAAACGTACTACTGCACACATTGCAAAACCAAAGGACACTCTTTTTCAAAATGTCCAGAAGTCCTCAAAATTCTGGAACAATCAAAAGGAAATAATCATCCGAAATCAAACGACAGGGGTAAAAATTCTAAGCCATCAAATGCAAAAGCGAGCAAGGCAGTTGTCAAATATGAATCTGAAGAAGAAGACTTTGATGACTTCTCCGATTCTCAAATCATAGTCCATGCGGGGTCTACAACTTGCAACCTCACTCACTCAAATGCAAATCTGAACAGAGATTTCAATCTGGATTCGGGATGTTCAGTGTCAATGACCCCGTACAAGTACCAGATCTCTGACAGAAAGTCAAATCTCACTCCAATCCGCTTGGCTGACGGTTCCACCATCACCTCAGTAGCAAAAGGGTCACTCAATCTTTCTTTCTGTCGGATCCCATCTCTTCTGGTGCCTAAACTGAACAAACCCCTCCTATCGATCTCGAACATCTGTGACTCCGGTTTTGTGGTTGTTTTCTCTGAGGATGGCTGCAAAATTTTTGACAATAAAACCACCAATTTGACACTCCCACCTCTCCAATCAGGATACCGAAGGGGAAACCTTTACTACCTGCCAAGACAGGATGTGAGCGGTCACGATTCCTGTTCTTCAACTATTGATTTTTCTTCTGACGACAGTCTATTTGGCTATCATAGCAGACTTTCCCATCTAAATCTAAAATCACTCAAGAAGCTACTCAAGTTGCAAAATATCTCACCGATGCCATCAAACAACCTTGAGGTTCAACAGTGTCCAACCTGCATTGAATCAAAAATGACACAAACGCCCTTCCACACCCGTCTCAGCCATAGGTCAACCAGAGCAGGTCAAATGATCCACTCTGACGTATGCAGTTTTGAGACTACTTCCCAGGAGGGGTACAAATATTTTGTTACATTTATTGACAATTACTCCAAAGCCCTTTTTACATATCCTATGAAAAATAAATCCAATGTCTTTCAATGCACAAAAATATTCATTCCCTTTTTTGAAAATCAGTATCAATCCCAAATCACCTCCTTTTGAACCGACAACGGAGGAGAATACCTGAATCAATCAATGAAAGCTTTACTTGAATCAAAAGGCATCACTCTCGAGCCTGGGCCTCCACACTCTCCTCAACTTAATGGAGTTGCCAAACGATCTAATCAAACAATCTGCAATATGATTCGTGCTTCACTCATATCCTCACACCTACTAAAGTCTTTTTGGGTGGACGCTCTCCGCCATTCAACTTTTGCTTTCAATTCCTTTCCCTGCAAAACCCCCTCCGGATTTGTTTCTCCTAACTCTCTCCTTTGACACAATGACATCCCTCTTTCCTACCTCCATCTTTTTGGCTGTAAAGTATGGTACAAAATCCCTGAACAAAACCGTTTAAAGCTCGACAAGAAGGGTAATGGTGGTATTTTGCTATCTTACCTCCCCAACGGTAGTGGATACCATATCCTTGATTCCAAGAGCCGTAAGGTGATAAAGAGCCGTGAATGCATCTTCAACAATGCCGTTTTCCCCTATGCTTCCACCACTGGCGTCAGAAGTGAACCTGGGCCAACGCCGAGCTCAGAACCTTCCTCTTTTCCTTTCATCCCCCCTAACCAGCCCGTCACTCCACTTTTGCCGTAATCCAGTGTCCTACCTGATGTTTCGTCCCCGCCTGCACCCGCAACGTCTCCGCCACCTCCCACTTCCTCCGTCCATCAGAATCACTCACCCTCTATGGCCGCCAGGTTCCGCCCCCCCTTTCCCCAACCATGCTTGGTAAGCTTTGAATCGTCAGGCTCCGACTGGATCCCTGCCCTTCCCGGCAGTGTTGTACATCCACCGTCACCTCCTTCACCCTCCTCCCCTCTCCCAGCGCTTGATTGTCCTCCTCTTTCTTTTCCTTCAACTCCATTCCCCCCTTCCTTTCCTGATGTCACTCCGCTGCCGGTCCCAAGCACAAGATCCCCCCCAGTCAATCTGACACTCTCCCAGCCGCATCTCAGCCTATTTGACGGTCCTTGAGGCGTTGCCAATCTCCTTTGCAATACGGGAATTTTTCTCGCTCCGTCTCAGTAAAGGACGACCTCGTCGCCCCAACAACGTGGAAGCAGCTCCTTTGGTCACCCCACCGTCGCTGCTGGATCCTCTCCGCCCAAGATGAAATGTCATTGCTCCAAGGGATGGGAACCTGGAAGTTGGTTCCTCCGCCTAAAGGACAAAAAGTCATCCGATGCAAATGGGTCTTTAAAGTCAAGCGCCAAGAAGATGGATCAATTCTAAAGCTCAAGGCAAGGCTTGTCGCCATGGGCTTCTCCCAAGTTCAAGGGCTTGATTTCTCCAAGGTCTTCGCCCCTACTCTCTGCATGGAATCCCTTTGCTTGGTCCTATCTCTCCTTGGCCTCAAGAATTGGATCGGCCGCCAAGTCGATTTTAAAACCGCTTTCTTAAACGGCCGGGTGGAAAAACCTGTGTACATGTCCCAGCCCCCTGGTTTTGAAGACCCATCCCACCCCGACTGGGTGTGCAAAGTATCTTGTGCAATCTACGGCCTGCGCCAGTCACCCTGCCAATGGAACCTTGAACTGAGCTCCGCAATGGTTTCCCTTGGCTTAACTCAGTCCTCCTACAACCCTGATTTTTTTTTCAAACTTGTCGATGGTAGCCTTGTGGGGGCGGTAGCAGCTCATGTTGATGATCTTGCCATTGCAGGTACCCCAAACTTTGTGAAGGGTTTCATAGCGGACATAGGCGCAAAGTTCAAGGTTGGCTTGGATGAGGAGCTACACCTCTTTCTGTCACTCTCCGTTCAACGCAACAGGGGTTCTCAGACTGTCTCCATAGGTCAGTCTCACTACATTGAATCTGTCTGCGACCGATTTCTCCTGGCTAAGGATCTCAAGACCGCTCCCTTGCCCACCTTGTCTTCTTTCAAGTCTCTGCAAAAACGGCCTCCAGACTCCCTCGCGGCTCGTCCCGAATACAGTCAGCTCATAGGCTCTTTGCTCTGGATCTCCCAGTGCACACGCCCTGATATTGCATTTGCTGTTAACAGGTTGTCACAGTTCCTTCAGGACCCTTCATTTGATCACTGGGACGCCGCGATTTGGGTTCTCCGGTACCTCAGGGGCTCTTGCGGCCTAAGGCTTGTTCTTGGGGGTTCTACGTATGATCTCACGGGATACACGGATTCAGATTGGGCTGAGGATACCATCAATAGAAGGTCAACCTTGGGCTACACGTATTGGCTCGGTCAAGGGGCCATCTTGTGGAAGTCAAAGAAACAACCCACAGTTTTGCTATCAAGCACAGAGGCCAAATACAAGGCCATGTCCGATTTGTGCAAGGAGGGTCTGTGGCTGTGCAACCTCCTGTCCAAACTACAACTTTGTGCATCAGCGCCAGTACCTCTCTCCGTGGACAACAGCAGGGCTGAGGCACTGGCTAGAAACCCTCTCCACCATTCCAGGACAAAGCACATTGATGCTAGACATCACTTCATCTGTGAATGCGTGAACAGGTCTCTATTCAAAGTACAGCACATCTCCACCTCCAACATGCTGGAGGACATGCTCACAAAGCCTCTTCCCAGGACTCTTCTTCGAAAACATCTTTCTCTTTTTGGCTTGGTATGATGTGCTCAGCAAGAGGGGGTGTTGGAGTTCCCATATCTGATGCCACATAATCTGTTTCTCTTCTTCTTTCTTTTCTGTTTTTCTTCTTCTTTCTTTCCATCAATTTCATCTCTTTCTGTTTCTCAGATCTCCATCTCTCATTTCAATCTCTCACCTGTTTCAGTCATCAGATACACAAGTCACATGTGCTTCTCACATCTTTCACGCTCTAATTCCCTTTTCCTGATTTCAACTATATGTCACTAGCGCGTGTCTTATAGTCTCATATATCATGTCACATTGTCTGTGACACTCAGTCACTCACCACTACCTGAGGACAGCAGTCAAGTCAGACAGAAGGATCTTCTCTCATCCTTCTTTCTGCTCTCACTTCTGCGTATCCTCAGGTGAGTTTTTTTTCATACACTTTATGCTCTCTGATGATTCTCTGTTTCTTTTTTCTCATAAATCTGAAATCATCCTTCTTTCTGCTCTCACTTCTGCGTATCCTCAGTGTCTTCAACAAGATCCGTCCCAACTATTGATATATAACTTCCCAATAAGTTCCCTTCCTTTGTGGACAAGCTACAGTAATTAATTTAATCTATACTCTCCACTCTGTATAAACCAATCACATAATCTTAATATTATCCCCCTTGGGGATGTAATTATACTTTGATAAACTCCTCTGAGCCTTGAGATCGTCCACTCAGAGGGCCCTGAGCTTAGTTGTAGATTATATAACTTTTGGGGTATGTAAATAGGACCCTTTACATTGAAAATTCCCCCCAAAGAGTAGTAGTACCCTATTTCTCAGTGGGAAGGATGTGATGGGGTTCTGAGCCCTTGAGGACAAAACCAGTGAGAGACTATCACTCACCTGATGATTCCTTGAGTCCCCTGAGGGCTCCTGTTATCTTAAAAGAGGAGGTTCTTCACCCTATAGCCCCTTCCTCATCCAGTTATATATGATTAATTGTTTTGTAAGATAATATGGCAAGAGTTAACAAGCCCACCAAACTTAGTCTCAAGAAGGGATTGACTGGGGCTATCAACTTTATTATTATATTCAAATAACAATCTTATTGGCAACTTCAATTTTGAGTGGGAGGTCCTAATTTGAGTAGTGACCCTTGTGTGTTACTAATATAAAGGGTGTGAGCTTATTTATAAGCAAAGCTCCTTTGAGCTTCATTTATTTGTATCCAGGCCCCTTACCTTTTTATAAAGGTTTAAGGTGTGGCTTTTTCGTCAAAATACCTTGTTATTGTTCAAGTCTGTGAGCTTTTAGATTTTGTTTGAATTATTTGAGTCAAAAACTGAATTTAACCTTGGTTTTTGTCTTATTTTTGCATGTATAACCATGGCCAAGTTTAGCAATAAAGGTTATAATCCTTGACAGAAGCCTTGGATCTCATACTTGGAACTGTAGACCTGACATCAAGGATCAATTGAATAAAAATGCATACATTCTCATATTTATACACTTGAATGAAGCAAATCTTGCTTATGTATCAAGTACACTTGATCCATCACTTAAGATGAATGGTCAAGAACTTTGGAAGCTCTTGCAAGAGAAATAAATGGCAAATGAAATTTCCAGTCAAACCTTAGAATTTGCTTAGTTTAGCAAAATTGAGTTTCAAGAAACAATCAGTTTCATTGCAGATGTTAGAGCTGCTGTTATTAAAATGAGACTTGTTGGTTTCAAATTAGAAGAGAAAGCCTGGATCATTATGATCTTGATAAAATTACCTAGAGAATTGGAATCCTTTGTTAGGATTATATCTCATCAAAATGAAATCAATTCTATTGATTATGTGTTGAAGAAGCTTGAACAAGATCATGTTCAATTTAAAATCTCATCTGAAAATGAAAAACCAGAAGCTTTATTTCTGAATAAAAACAGAAATAAGATTTGAAATTGTTGCAAAGGAAATAATCATGTTGAAGAATACTGTTGGAAAAAATACCCAGAAAAACATCCTCAGACATATTTTGCCAATATGTAGAGTGATAGCTCTTCAGAATCAGAATATGGAGAAGTTACTGCTCTTTAAAAGAAAAACAGTCAACATTTAAAGTTTCTTCTTCATACGGGATTAAGGGGGGGGGGTGTTGAGATTGTAATCCCTGTTGAGGGAAAAATATTTTTTAAAAAAAATTGATTTTACTACCAATCAAAAGATTAGAAAATTTGGACCATGGTGAACAAAAGAATCATCTCAATATGTTGATTAATGATAAAGTTATCAAAGATTAAGTCTCTTTGAATTATGTCACAGAAATATCAACACAGACCAGAAACTTGGGTATATCATACTAATGAATAAAAGAAAAGAAAGTATGATATGTATAAATAAGACAATGAAACTGATTATGTATTTAATTCTGAAATGTCCTATGCAGATAAGAATAGCAAGGACTATCAGAGAAAATAAACATTTCATGTTCATTGCACTCCATGGTAAAACAAAGAAACCAAGTAAAAAAGTGTTTGTCAATTCTTTCCCTATTAGCTTGTATATAGTCATATTGGTGAGGGAGATCTTGTCTATAAAAGACCCCCTCTACCCAGTTGTATTTCCCTTCCATTCACATTTATTGAAATTCATTTATATTCATCCAACATTGAATCCACAAAAATCAATCAAAGTATTATTATATTTACCTACCAACTATATTTCTATCTCCAATAAACCTATGATTGGATACTTAGACTTCCAATTCATTCTGATTTTCTTCTTCTTGCTTTTGTGAGGTAGGGGCAGAGTAGGGTAGGAGAGATGATGAACCTAAATGTCAATGGTGTTTTGATTGGTCATCAACATTCATCACATACAACAGAGTGATGGTGCTGGGTGTAAACTACAACTGGGAACTTATCCAATTTTGAGATGGTTGTGAGTCATGTGTGGCTTGGGTTGGAGAGACAGCTGAATCCCATGGGTTGTGTTTTCAGGTATCAAATCTTGGAACCACCTGATCCGGTCTTTCCTTGACCTAAATCAAAGCTGGTTGCACCCTGCCCTTAATCAATGGATCAAGAGACCTTTTGGATTGTTTGAATTTTTTCTCCTCTTCCAACTTTGCTTGCTTTCACTCTCTTTGTTTTGTTTTGTTTTGTTTTTGTTTTTTATTCATACCTTGATTATATAAACACATATTTTGATCTCGAGCAAGTTTTCCAGTGCTCTTTTCATCAGTATTGTTTTTTTTTCCGGGTCATTGTTCCGTAATTCGTTGGAGTTGACAAGAGGCATCTAAGACCAACTTGTCCAAGCGCCCAGTTTGCTTCGATGGGTGGGTGGGGTGCCATGCGCGCCTTTCCAGAAGAACGATCAAGTTTGGTCGCCGCCCAAGCGGGCTTGACAGATCTTACCTGGAAGGGGGGAGAATGTGGAGTAGTCGTCCAGGTGGCCTAGACGGTTGGGATCTCGTTTTACCGACTGCCCAGTTTGACAGTGATTGGTGATCATCAGGAAGGTATAGCCTATCCGATGGCGGGTTAAGGGTCTCGGGTTTGACGTATGAGGTGTTCCTTTGATCATGATCCTCGATCGATATGAATGATACCGTGCCCAGATGTGAGGGTCGACGACGACGGGTGTCGATGGACAGATAACTTATATCCTCAGGTGGGAAGGGCGTGTGTCGATAGATAAACATTTACATATTTACATATCATGTATCTATGTATTTCCATGCAGATGTGGATACCTCTATTTTGGGGCGATCCGAGCACTCTCGACTAGAGACTGATAGGGCGGAGGAGAAGGTGATGGATGGATGGCAGATCTTGAGGGTGTTATGATCAGTGATCACGTCGGATAGAGCGGCGAGATGAGTAGAGTGGGGCCCAGTGTTGTGATGTACATACACCTCGCACCAAGCGGTTATAGCTCAACGGTTAGAGCATCCCGCATGCAATGGGCAGATGTGGGTTCGACTCCCACTGACTGCGTTACCTTTTCCCCTTCATTACACCCAGGACCGGGTGGGTGGGCGGATAGAGTGAGGATGATCCGATCGAAGCGGTTGAGAGGGTCGCTCGGTGATTCGGCTGGGAGGGCGGTAGGTGATAGGTATGCAGATAGCATGCTGTATCTAGAGAGGGAGGGACATCGACATCGATCCCTATAGTACTTGTTGATAAGTAAATGTCGTTCGAGTCGGAGGGTGAGATCGACGGGTACGGTAGCGGCTTAGCGGGCGACTAGCGCGATAGAGGGCAGGAGCTGGAGGAGACCGCGAGCTACTAGGCGTCAGAGGTTTGAGGAAGAAGCGCTTCGACCGATCAGATTCAGGGGGGAAAGCGCAACGTATGATGATGGCGATCATCTGTTTGGTTGGCAGGATAGCGCTTGACGAGCTTACGTATGAAGGGATGTATGTGAATGAATATGTAAAATACATCCATACATGCACACTCACTCCATATAAATATTTGCACACTCTCGATTACACTAGCCATAATCCATCGGTTCTGTTCCAGGCGAGGGCCATCGATTGGCGTAATGTTCTGTTTTGAGCAGGTAGGGTATTAGATGAAGTGGATACGTAAGCGAGGGTAGATGGATCTATACATGAGTTCCCGACCGCAAGCTGTTGTAGTGGTGCTGAAGATTGATCGGGGTAGTCGATCGTCACACCAAGGGCTTGGAGATCCGTCGTCCCATCACTTCCTCCTCCGCTTGCGGGATGATCCCGAGATTTTCTGGAGAAGAACAGAAACTATTGATTCAGATCGAGTGAAGATCATCTTAGCCTATAGATCTGATGCTCGAAACGCTCAAGAAGGAGGAAAAGTGTGTGCAATGCGACCTCGCGATATGACACTTAAAAAAAGAAAAGAAATAAAAAAAAAAGAGGAAAAGTGTTCAGAAGGATCCCAGACATACTGGAGGACTACTCTAATCATGAAGAGAATCCTAGGAATCAATCAAAGGTTCCTAGGAAGTAAGCTCAGATTTGGACGACAATTGATGGATCAAGTCAGCACCAATGGGTATGGATTGGATGGGTGATAAATATTTACACATCAACCACTCAAGTTGTTGATCCTTATGGTCAAAAGCTTTGAAAAAAAAAAAAATGCCTCCTGAAACTGATGATGATGATGGTTGATGGGAGGCAGTGATTGGTTAAGGAGGGAAGTGGTAGATGAGCTTGAATCTAAATAGATGACAGGGGATGGTAGTACATATAGTAGAACTTGTCCTAACCCATAAGTTCCATACTTATGTGCATACCATTCCATGACTGATTTTTTTCTATGGGTTAGGATGGCTTATAGGATTGGAGAGGAAGCTATGATAGCCCATGAAGTTCATGGTTTAGAGCAGAATACAGTACTAAACCTATACAAACCATGGGTTGGGAAATGTATACAGGTGACATAGGGTAAGTTTGAAGAAGATGACAAGTTTTTTTTTTTTTATTATTATTATGATTATTTCTTGCATATGTTTTATAATCTTATAGATATATAATCTGAAACAGCCCTTGAAGGATATTTAAATGAAAGAAATACCCACATTGGAATTTATTAGAGGTAGTACAAAGATGTGGAATGCTGAAGTTTAGTGAATTCAAGTTTAGGAAAGTAATTGAATGACTTCAAGAGTCATTGAATGAGTCCAACTCTGGAGATTTGAGGTGATTGATGTAGTGAATCATAAGTTTTTGATTGCATTTGGGATGGGTTCATTGCTAGTTTTAGGGTTTAAGGTTGTTCTGTGTGTTGTCAATGTCCTCATCTAAATCAAGGAAAAGGTTTGTGTGCATCCCAGTATTGCCTCATGTCACTTGGGCACTCTGATCCCCTGGCTAAATGGCACAATCACATTGCCAACTATAGTTGATCGATATTGTAAACCTGTGATTCCAGGATACAATCTTTAAGATTTTTGGAGTGAGTTGGAAATGAATCAATTTTAGAAGCAAGCTTTGAAGGTTTCTATAATACTTCCATCAAGGGCTTGAACCTTGGAGGTGAGATTATGAGGGGGGGGGGACTCAAGTTAAATATGAGAGAGGCCATTGGTTAGAATCACATGTATCTGGTGAAGTGATTGACAAGAATTAAATTTTTTTGGTCAAATATATACATATCCCTTTTTTGAAAAAAAAGAATTCTTCATTGGAAATACTAATGATTCAGTTTTGGAAATATTTGAGTAGTCATCCAAACGTTTCTATTAAAGTAAGATTTGTACCCCAGTTGATGATGAGCAAATGTTTTTTTTTGGGGGTGATGTTAAATTCATGACTCAAGTTGTGTGGGAGTTGTGTAGGGCCCTACACGGCTAAAATGAGCAGTGGGGTCCATAGATAACTACAAAGGGCCGTTCCAAACATGTGCAACCCCCAAGGGGTTGTATAGGAGCTGTTTACCACCCACACACGGCAATTTTGAGCCGTATAGCCCCGTACATGGCTCAAAAGCACCATCTTTGGGGGTGCGCAACCCCCCAGAAGTTGTGCCAGAATTTTGGGCACCCCCTGGACCACACTTGGGTTCCGTCAACCCAAATTTGGGATCAATGCATACTTTGTGGGACTGTTGTTCCACACCTAGTGATTTCAAAGTGAATTTAAAGTGAAACCAAATGTCAGCCTACTGGATGCCAAGATCCTTGCTATCCTTTAGCTACCAGAGGTGATAGAATAAGTAATAAATATATTATTAAATAAATGCAGCAAAAATCCGTAAAATATTTGGATAAAGCTTATTGCAAGTTTAATTGGTTTGGATATGGTTTATTGTTATAAATCAATATAGATAAATTGATTATTAAATATTTTTATAGAGGGGCCACAATTATATTGGGGATCTTTAACACCTCTCTTCAGGGAATTCAGTATGAAAACACCTAGGCCTGGTTACTTTGGAACCTTTAGTTTAAAGGATATTTTGCCCAAAGATAATATGTATATAAAATACACAGTGGAGTGGCAGGGATTTTTAATAAAGCTACCACAACAGAGAAAGGATAATAAGACTCACTGGTGTAATATTAAATCCTTTGGGTACCTGTTTGGGACATGCACTGATGGGTTAAACCTGTATACTGGGGTTATAAGGTTGTTCAGCAGTTTAAATTGATAAAAAAGGGTTGAGGATGGATATTATCAATCAGACTAATTCCATAAATCACTTACTTATCTCTTATAAGTATTTGATTACCTTGGAATGGTGTCTGGATGTAAATATAACTGGGTCTCTGGGTATCAATCACCTCAAAAAGGGGCCTTTATTTATATCTTTTTGGGTCTCATTTCTGTCCCTCTGAGAGCTATAGGGACTCAAGGGGATGGGCGGTAAGGCTGGCAGGGAAACCAATTCTGGTCCTGCATGTGCTCTAGGTTCTGTAGCCTGGGTGGGAGCTGGATCAGTCCGGATCTGGAGCTATTCCCCATAATAATTTAATAGTTTGTTGGGAAAAAGCGCCTAGTTGGTCATATGATCTTCCTTTAGTCATGTATTTCATGAGAATTTAATGAACTTGATTGAATATCCTAATTGTTGGATATTATACAAACATTTTGATGCCACATGGTTCCTGGTTATGTCACTCTAAGGGTAAGTTCTAGTCCTTTAAAGTGGTTAACATCAATTTTTGAAATTGGTGTTGGTTTATTCAAATAATTTACTAAAAATAATTACTTGGAATTTATATGTAATATATTTGGTTTTTTAGATTGAGGGAACCCTAAGGACATGAATATGTCTTTAAACTTTCATAAAGTTCATGGGAAGTAGTTTATTAGACTCCTCTAATCTCTTGATGGTTATTTTCAAAGTTCAATGATTTTTAGTAAAATAATTTATTTGAAATAGTTCATTTGGAAACTTTAGTAATATTCTTACATATCTGGGTTTATGAGATCTTCAAAAACAATTTGGTGTCATGAAGTCTTCATTTATGTCAAGATAAGATAGGTATGCAAGCCTCCAAAGTTGTTAGTAGTCTTTTTCAACATTTTATGTATTTATTTATATAATTTATTTCAATATGTAAACTCATCCTTTTATGTATTTTTAATTGATTTATCTACTTTTTTATTCACGTTCTACGCGTGTAGATATTTATTACATACCCTGGATCAATTAGTATGGGTAGTAACCTGTCTCATTGGTACCTTGACAGCGGTTCCTCATCCTGTGTTGATGGTTGTTGGGCCTGTTGCTTTGCATCTTCCCGCAGTTGTGCATTGGTCACCTGCCTGGGGCTGCGCCCCCGCTTTTCAGCCGTTGCTCTCATGCAGGCTTATACTCTGGCATCTGTTGCGCAAGTGCATAGCTCTTGCAGCTGCGCGCGGGAGTGTTGACAAAATGATTTTTTGTCAATAACTCCCAAACTATACAGATATCTCTGATTCTGACTAAATTTTAGATATGAAACCTAACCCTGGGATTTTCTGTAAAATAATTTCAGTGGCAAAACCTGGAATGGTGGCGCCATGAGCTACAACTTCACTATTATGTGATTTAAGTTGGGTAAGGAGTAGGAATTGGAGGGTAGGGTTGCTGAGTGACCCTACCTAAAATTAGGTGAGGAGTCCAGATCTTCAATAATATTCTGGATATTCATACTCTTTAATTGTTTTTTTTATTGATTTTAATTAATTTTCTTATTATTGGTGCTTTGTCAGCTAGCTCTGACATGGTAGCAAGCTGACACCAAAGTGAAAGTAAAGTGAAAATTGAAATCATATAAAAACCTGGAAACAATTCTTTCTCAACTTGAAAGTGAGAAAACTTAACTCAAAGAAAGATAAACATGTGGATTTGGCCGGTGATTTCCATGGTTCTTATTCAGGACAACTTCTTACCAAACAGTCTAGAAAAACTCACACAAGGAAGGTTGGGTTCAAGTTTTTAATCCATGAAATTTGCACAAAGGAAGACCCCTGGTGGTGAATCTTGTACAAAGAAACTCAAAATAACCATAAACCATTGGAACCTCCCTCTGTGCATCCTCAACTGAAGAGAATCTTGGGGGTGGCCTTTGAAAATCTAATACAAGGCATGAATGATGGGCTCAATATGTTGCAACTTAAGAGAGAATTGAGCAAGATTGATGGAAGCCATTATGCTGATGATTAAACAATCTATAACACTAAGTGGAAGTTAACGCTTGCAGAACTAAAGGGGAAAAGTGTTATGGAGGTCCTCTTTGAACAGTTTGAAGAAACAAGTTGGATTCACCGGTAAAACTTCATTGGAGAGGGTCACTTGGAGGCCCTGTAATTAGAACATCCAGAGGCAGTAAAGCGTTCAAAATGATTCCATCATATTGCTATGTTGGATTGTGCTTATAAGAAAAATAAGCACAAAACCTGGCTATTGCATGTTGTAGGAATGACAGCCAATCAGAAAACTTTCAAAAAAAGCTCTTGTTTTTATAAAAAAAGAAATGTTTGAGTTCTACAGTTGGTCTGTAAATGCATTAAAGTAGTTGGATTATGATCCTGAGAGACCTCCAAAAGTCTTTGTGACAGACTGTGAAAAAGCTCTAATTTGTGCTATTGAATCTAGTTTCCCTGATTCATCAAGACAATGTTGCACTTGGCACTTGTCTAAAAACATACAAGCAAACTGTAAAGCACACCTTGTTAATGAGGTTTAAGGATGGGAAAGCTTTATGAATCTGTGGGCAAAGTATGGGGCCTCAAAGGCCAATGAGGGGGCAGAGGTCAATGATGCAGAACTCAGAGTAGGTCCAAAATCACCACTTCTTATTCTTCCTAGTTTTAGGTTCTGACCTTTTGACTGGTATAGTGTTTCTTGAAAGACTATGAGGATGTACTCAAGTATATGAAAAAAAAAAAAACATTTTCCCTATCAAAGAGACATTTGTAACAGCGTGGACTTTTATAGACCCTGATATTGGAAACAAAACAACTTCTTGGGTTGAAGTGGCCCATGCAACTCTCAATGATTCCTTGAAAACTCTTTGGGAAACCTTTTTGATGTTTGGAAAAGCCTTTATGGAACAGTTTTGAATCAAATTAAATCAGTTCATGTGTCAATTTATAACTCTCAAATTAAGTTAGGAACAGTTCTTCCACCTGAACTGTTACCATTGGGTTACAAATTTTCTTTAGAGGCAATTCATCTTATTAGGGAACAATTAAAGAAATTCAAACCTGATCATGATGGCAAAGTGTGCACCAAGTCATATTTCAAGACTATGGGTTTGCCCTGTTCCCACCAAATAGGTGACCATCTAGCATTCAGAGGATCTGTGGTACCCAAAGATGTTCATCCTCAGTGGAGGTTGGACTATTACCCTTGCAGTTCTTGTGCTGTAAGTTGGCTTAAGTTGGATTGTTCAAATCACTATGTGATTAATGATTTTTGATCAATGAATCCTAATTCACTAATGGTTGATCCTTTTGAATTTTTCCAGTGAAATGTTGATGAAATTCTAAGCATTACTCAGTTATGTGAAAAATTTAATTCAATGATCTTGGAATCTTCAGATCATCAGCAAAGTGGACTGTTGAAGTAAATCATTCAGAAGATTAAAAAATATTGATTGAAGCCAAGACTTGAGCCTAAAGTCTTACAATCAAGTAGGGGAAGGCCAAAATTGACAGATATGTGGCAAGAACCATCTTGGTTTGAGTATGTTTAAAAACAACTCAAGGGGGAAAAAAGGACTAGAAGGGCTCCAAATAAGGAAAGATAAAAGATTTTAAGTATTTTGTTTTGGGATAGGTTCATTTTTTTGTTTGGTTTAATAAACTTAGTTACTAACTGATGATGAATTGTTAGTCAAAGTTGGCAGAATCTTAATCTGAATTTCATAGTTCAGAGGAAGAGACTGAAAGTGAATTGGGATCACTTAATTTTGAATCAGAATCCTCTTCAGAGGAAGAGAACGTTCAGACAAGCTCAACCAGAAGCTCATCTTTGGTGAGTATTCATTTAATTGTTCTGATTAAAGAAATGAATAATAAGTTAGTTTTCATGATAGGAACCAAACCTGAAATACCTCAATCAAATAACCAAGAAATTCCATAAGTTCTTGGGTAAGGTTTGGGATCCAATTAGAGATGGGGGGAATGGTGGAGTTAGAGTCATTTCTAAATCTCTTGGTGATGAAGAACATGGTTGGTTTAAAGTTAGGAAGGAAATGATTGAAACATTAGAGAAACATAAAGCAGGCTACAATAAGATGCTTGGTGGTTCAAAGGAGGTTGAAAAGATTAAAAAAAAATACTTGATGTTAAAGACATCATTGAAAAGATTCCCTCCTCACAATGGCTGGCTAAATTTGACATGGGTCAAATCATAGCAGACACATATTCCAAACCTATATGTTTCATTTCATTGGAATCATGTGATACTTATAATCCAAAGAAGAATGGTGTTAATGACCAATCAGATCCAATGTTCATTTCCTTTTTAAACATTAACCACTGGGTTCTATTATTACTTTATGTAGAAATGATTCCAATCCTGCCCATTGTAGCAAAACCACATTCCTTGATTTCTAAAAAAAAAGCCTCTGGTTGGGTTAATCATCTCAAAGATCAACTTAAAATGTATTCTAGATTTTAATAGACTTTGACTTCATTTCATCATTGGGTTTTGTATAAATTTTAATTCTAATTCAGCTCACAAGTTCTATTCATACAAAGGTTTATCATATTTTGAACATCATTATGTTGATTGTTTTGAGTTAACATCATGATATTGAGTGTTTTGAATGAGAGTTTAATGGTAAGTCAGTTCAAGTTGTGTTGAGCTGATTCCATCACAAGCTTAAATTATGTTAAGCTTGGGATGGGATCATCTTAACACAATTTGAACTTGTTTTTTTTTTTTTTGGGCAATTTTACTTTAGGGCTGGTCAAAAGACTTGTTTAATTTTTGGGCCCTTTTAGTTTAGGGCTAATCAAGTTGAACTTAATTTAGGGCTTGTCAAGTTACTTGTATTTTTTTTTTTTTTTTGGTGTTTTTTTTACTTTGGGGCTTGTCAAGTTATTTGTCTTTTTTTTTTTTTTTGGTGTTTTTAGTTTAGGGCTAGTCCAGTGACTTGTGTTTTTTTTTTTTTTTTTTTTTTTTTTTTTTTTTTGGGGGGGGGGGTCTTTTTACTTTAGGGCTAGTCCATTGGATAGTCCCAGTTTTTTTTTTTTTTACTTGTTTTTTTATTTTATTTTTCTTTTTAACCAAAAAAAAAAAAATCAACATGTTTTGATTTCTTTGATTTTTTGGGTTGATTTCTGTTCTTTGGAAGGTTTGTTTGATTCATGGGTTATGTTAGTGCCCTTTCATTCCAATTTTTTTTTTTTTTTTTTTTTTGGCTCACCGCAGTCCGGTGGCATGTTGGATATCACACGACTACATTTGAGCCATGTGTAACTCCACACGGCTCAAATTTAGTCATGTGGAATCTGACACGCCATTGGACCAGGCTGGGTTGGCCGCGCAACTCTTTGAGCTATGGGGGGCCATACATGGCTTGGATTGGACCGTGAGGCATGCCACACAGCCCACTTTGTACCCTGTCCATGGATCAATGAGCCGTGAATTTAACATTACCCTTTTTTTCCTTTAATTTTTTTATTCAATTTTTTTTTTGATTGTTGTGACTGTTCAATTAAGATTCATGTGGGATTATTAGTACTGTTTGAATTTCAAGCAGAACTAAAGGCTCCTGATTCACTTCTTCTGACCAATTTTTTCTTCCAGAAGTTTCTTGAGAATTGTTTTATCAAGAAATCAATTTAGAGTATTGGTAAAATTTTTTTTAAATTGATTGAATTGAATTGAATTGAATTATGTTCTATAGAATAGAACAGTATCATCAGATTTGATTCCATCCTCCAGCCTTGATTGATTGATGATCATAAGGAAGCAGGATCTTTACCAAGGATTTTCAGTGGGATAGATCCTGATTGGCCTGCAAGTTTTTTAAACGGTTGAAGTGATTTAGATGCCTTGAATCAATCAATCCATTAATTTGATAATTGAATTTGGTGATCTTCTTTCATCATACCACCAATAAACTCAAATCCTTCTTAAATCTTCTCAAGGGAATTCACCCATGAGTGTAGTGGATTAATTTAACATCATGAAGGGTCTTTTGGAACCATTCTTCTCAAGTGGATCATCAAAACTCTCTATATTCTTCATGAGTCCAAAACCAGATTTTGAAATATCTATTGGTTTCATCTTCTTGGCCAGAAAGCTTATGATCACCTTTGATGCACTAGGATAGTATACAAGCTTGGTTTGACTGAAGCCTTGGAGTACTAGATTTTTTTTCAAAACCCTTGTTGAGCCTTCTTTGTCTTTTTATTTTAGTTATTTTATTTATTTTTATTTTTTGATTTTTAAATTTTTATTCTTTTATATTTATATTTATATTTTATTTTTAATTCAAAGGAAGATTTGTCTGTTCAGATGATGATCTTCCAATCCTTGATTGTCCAATGCAGATGTTCACCAGCAAATTCCAATCACCAAGTCTTGTGGGTGGCATTTAGAAATGGTTTTCTTGCTTCAACTGGGAATTGATAGCCAATTTGATGGGCAAATTGGCAAATTGTCCTAGTTGAGATCTCATTCACAATTGAATTGGACAGTTTGTTCAAGTTGGAATGTCTCTTGCTTCTCATGACATGGCTCAGCTGGCGATGATCCCAATTGGTCAGTTTCAATGGCCAATCCAATTGCTTTTAGTTTTCAATGGTCCCTTGTACATTATATTCTTTTGGAAGGCTATAGATTTTGTATTGGTTGAGGCCCAGTCTCTTGCTGAATTTGTTACCCAACATTCCACCCTTGTACATCCCCACAATCTGCACCTTGACTTCATCCAATAGTTCTTTTTTTTTTTTTTGATTTTGTTTGACATCACACTATCATAAATTTGAAATTGAAAAAAGAGAACTGGTTTATTCAATGGAAAAGGACAAACGATTGGGGGATGGTTTTTTTTTTTAGAAAAGGATTTGAAATCAGAGGAAAATGAAACTCACCTGGTTTGATAGACCAAATCAAAATGGTTATGAGGCCAAAGACCCAACAACAGTGGAGGTCAACTGGCTGAGCAAGGTCACCCAGGCCTCACTCCAAGCTTGGGAGTGTTGGCAAGTGGGACAACTTTTGTCCCTCCCCCCCCCCTTCCCTGTAGATATATACAAGAGGTATGTAACTGAGGAGATGGGGTAGATTGGAGATGATATGGGAAACATGTTGACCAAAAACCATGGGTTAACATGGGGGTGGTTAAGATAGGCCTTTCATCCAAACTCTCTGTTTTTATTTATTTATTTTTGATTTTTGAGATCTTTGTTACTGTATTTGGCAGGATGATGGGTTAAGAGTTCACCTTAGGTTGGCACTGATTTGGTGGATTGATTTTGTCATGGGGTTTGTGCAAGTATGTCTCTATAGACAAGTTCTGCTGTGGTCATGGTTGCCTAGGACACTTCTCTAAGTCTCATGTTTTCAGTCAGTGATTTACATCAATAGACATACCATAGAAAAGTAGCCTGGATTATGAATGCTTTTTTCTTCTTCTTTTTTTTAGGTTGTTGTTGTCATTATTGATCCCTTGCACAAGCGGTTTGGGCAGTGAGTGATGTATGGTACTTCAGGGTGTTCATGGGCCAGGCCAAACTGCTGGATACCTGTACCCAGTGGGTATTTAGCTGGGTTTGGGTCAGGTGCTCTCTAAAAAACCCTATGCTGACCCAACCCACCTGAAGCTGCTGTGGCTGTGAGTCTGGCTTTGGGCAGCTCCATTGGATGATGGGCCAGCCCATGGGTACCCCCAAAAAATAAAATAAAACATCACTTTCAACTGATTTTTTCTGTCTTTATTCTTCTCTACCTGCACATTTTGTCTTTTCATATGATGCTCTCTAATTGTGACCTTATACATCATTTTTAGTAGTATCAAGTGATACCAAAATTTGATGCCCTTAATTTTCAAAAAAAAAAAAAAAAAAAGAATAAAGCCCGGTGGGGCCCCATGACCCGCTGTCGGCCCGCAAATACCCGCCAAGACCCGCGGGTACCCATCACGGGTTTGGATATGGATTTAGGGGCAGTTGACCCGACCCGCTAAGACCCGCCTACGGGTGGGTCGGGTATGGGTAGCAATGTTTTCTGCCGACCCGGCCCATGAACACCTTGAATGGTAACGTTTTGTGGGGTATGTGATACGTAGGGATTTACGACCCGATTGGTCAGATGAGATAAGCGCACACCGAAGGAGTAAACGAATAGGTATTTATTTAAATATTCATTTGCGATGGAATGCTGCAGCAGGGCATGATCGGAGTATAGGGTATGGCTGGGGGGGGGGGGGGTCACGACTGACGATCGGGCGGAAGTGGACCGGTTGGTTCGGGGGAGGGGGTGTATGGCGGTGGATGGAGGGTATCCCGGGATTCCCCGTGGGGTGGTGGACCCGAGCGAGACGAGGCGTAGGAGGACGAGGAGGAGGGAGGGAGGGAGGGGTAGTCTGGAGCCCTCTGAGTTCAGAGGGAGATCGATGCCCAGCACTGGAAATCGAGCCGGTCAAGGAGCAGGAGCAGGAGCGCAGGAGCAGGAGCAGGAGCAGAAGCAGAAGCAGGAGCAGGAGCAGGCGCAGGAAGCGGCAAGCGGCAAGCGGCAAGCAGCAGCAAGAGTCAGTGATCATCACTACCACTACCACGACACTTAGTATTACTTACTACTGACCGACCGAGCGAAGGAGCGAAGGAGCGATCGGAGGAGGAGGAGGAGGAGAGATCAAGAAATCAACGAACAAATCGTAGTCAGAGTCCGTCATCAGTAGGAGCAGTATTGGTAGTAGTAGTGGTAGTAGTAGTAGTAGTAGTAGTAGTAGTAGTAGTCGGAGGAGGAGGAGGAGGAGGAGGAGGAGGAGGAGCGAGTGGTCGTTGGTAAGTACAAGTGATATGACGACTAGACTCATAACTCATAACTCATAACTCATAACTCATAACTCTCATAACTCTCATAACTCATACTCACTCACTCGCTCGCTGATGACTAGTCCATATCATCATCCATCACTACTACTTACTACTTACTACTACTAGTACTACTCACCAAACTCGATCCAGACCATCGACTTGGATCATCAACGACCACCACCATAACTCACTGCGATCACTCACTCACTCGAGATTAATTAGAGACTGGAAGAGAGGGAGAAGAGATCGAGATTGGCTTAGTCATCACTTCCATGTCGCTTCCCTCATCCACAACGACGACGACGAGGACGACTACACCCCACACAACTCATCACAACCCAGCAACACCAACAACCAACAACCATCAGTCATCACCCTCAACTCAACAACCACCACCACCACAACAACCACCACCACCACCACCACCACCACCACCACATCAACAACACCCACACCCACGCCCACACCCACACCCACACCCACATCAACAACAGCATCCACAACACCCACATCAACAAGAACAACACCCACATCATCAGCACCAGTATCAACCAACTAACAACCACCATCCACAACCACAGCAGCACATCCACTATCAGCACTTTAACCATCATCAACCTACAACACCCTCCCAACAACCACAACAACGTCATCAACAACAACAACACCAACAACAACAACAACAACAACAACAACAACAACACCAACAACAACAACAACAACAACACCAACAACAACAACAACAACACCAACAACAACAACAACACCAACAACACCAACAACAACAACACCAACAACAACAACAACTGAGCCAACCCAATCGTCAGATCGATCCATCAGATCATCCATTGACTACACTCCATCAACAACATCATCAGCACCATCCCATCAACCCAACCTCAAGCTCAAATCCAACTCCTCACTCAAACCATCATCAATCGATCCATCCAAACGATCTCATCCATCATCATCACCATCATCATAACCCATCATCCTCATTCTCAATCCCATCCTTACACGATCTAGCCACCTCATCCCCATCCAACCCACAACAACAACAACCCTTACTCAACACCACCAATCTGAACCAGCAGCAGCAATCTCCAACCCCAACCAATGCATCCTCGACCATGCAGACGACTAGTAACACCAACTCGACCAGTCACAAACCCACTACTACGAACACCAACAACAACAACCCCTCCTCGACACCATCCAACGCTATCCCCAGCAGTAACACCAATCCATCCAACCTGAACAACCATCACACCACCAACAACAACAACAACAACAACAACAACACCACCACCACCACCACCACCACCACCACCACCACTAAGACTCAGCATCAACCTAATCCTTCCACCGCAACCTCCTCCACTAATCAACCTCCTCCCTCTTCGACCACTGCCACGACCACGACGACCACTCCGACTACGACGACCACTCACTCCAATCCTACGAACCCTCAAGTGAAACGCAAGTTTAACGCCACCCTAGAGCAAAAGATCTTGATCCTCGATTGGCATCATGCCAACGGTAAGAAACAAACCAAGACGGCCGCTCATTTCACCTCCCTAGAAGGTTGGCCGACCATCACTCAACCACTCATCTCGAACTGGTTGAAGGATGAAGAGAAGATTCGTGCCAACCTCAAGTTGGCCACCCCCGATACCAAACGGTTGAGGATCGTCAGGCATCCCGAGGTCGAGAAGGCTCTCTCGATCTGGTGTAATCAATCGATCGCCGAAAACTTTCAATTGGGCTGTGAGCTCATCAAAGTCAAGGCTATCGAATTCGCCATCGGCTTCGGTCTCGATCAAACCGAATTCTCAAAATCTTCGACCTGTTGGATCGATCGATTCCTCGATCGGTAAGTTATCTCGATCCATCCTCTCATCCCAACCCTCATCGGACACTTGGGTTTTAACCCTCGAAACTCTTCCTCATCCTCACTTCAACCGACACGCTCTTCGATCGTCATCGTCTAAAGTCAAGGCTCTCGAACGATTAAAACTCATCAAACCGAGAACCTGACGACGTCCGGAATCGATTCCGAGAGGCAGAGGATTAGAAACCTCTTACACTACTATACTCCACAGGACGTCTGGTCGTTGGACGAGACCAGCCTGTACTATACCATGCCTCCCGATCGAACGATTCCCACCGATCGTTGGAAATCCGATCAACGGCTCCTCACCTTTGGGTTGTGCGCCAACTCGGATGGATCAGAACGAAGACCACCGATGATCATCGGCAAGAACTTTAATCCCAAGACCTTCAAGACCAAACCTACCGATTCACTCGGTTTCGATTATAGTGCGAATCCTAAAGCTTACCTGACCGCCGAGATGTTCATCAAGTGGATGTCGACCTGGCAGAAAGAATTGAGTAAACAGAATCGTAAGGTCCTCCTCCTGATCGATAATAACCCGGGTCATATCCTCGAAGCAGAACTTTATCCCAACATTCGCGTCGAGTTTATCTCTTCGAGTCTCGTCAGCTTCCTACAACCCTTCGATCAAGGTCTCTTTCGCGTCTGGAAAGCTCATTATCGGAGACTGTCAGTCCTTCTCTCCATCGACGCGTTCATCCATCATGTCTTTCTTCTTCTTCCTCCCGGGTCACCGGGTAGTTGTCGTCCGACTCGACGATCGAGAGCTTTGCGGCTGATCGAACCCATACCATCTCCACCTCATCATCACTCTCTTCCTTATAGTTTCCTCGAGCGAGCCCTAGGTCTGTTTGAAGCCAAAAGTACCAACATCTATCAGATCGATCAACTCCAAGCCATGCAATTGGCTACGACCGCTTGGACTAACTTGGTATCTACCGAGACGATCGTCAATTGTTGGCGTCAAACTCAACTCTTGATCTCCGAGCCATCGTGTGGTTTTGGGGTGTTTATGAGAACCGATATAGGTGCTGATCGGGGTATCGGACAGGCCGAATCGGAACTATCCAAGGTCATCGATACACTCGTCGAATTGGGTCTATTGAATTCGAGTAATAGGATCTCGATAGAAGAT
This sequence comes from Puccinia polysora, assembly GCA_025617555.3. Lineage (NCBI taxonomy): Eukaryota > Fungi > Basidiomycota > Pucciniomycetes > Pucciniales > Pucciniaceae > Puccinia > Puccinia polysora. Next base: position 52,561,886 of record CM062614.1, read on the forward strand.
TATACCGATCCTACGTTCGAAAGGGTGACGACGATTCAAAAGTACACCGATCCTGAGATCATCTCCCTGGTCAAGAACGAGGGTGTCAGTCGGGATGATGATGAGCAACCACTGGAGGAATCCAAGGACGAGAAACCCAACGTGTCGCTCCATACGAACCTAACTCCGATCAACGGTCATCCCGTACGCTCTCAAGTCGTACAGCATCGCACCCCTCAGCAGATCACCCATCAAGCTTCGATCGATAGTCCTCATCATCAACTCTTTACCTCTCACCTTCAACACTTTCAACACCCCTCCTCCCATCCTAACTTACTCCTTCACTCCAATCATCCTACCCTCCACCCTCATCCTGGTAGCGCGTTATCGTATCTGCCTAACCCTCCAACTACTCCGGCCTTATCAAAGCCTAACGAGGATATTCAGGTGATTAGAAAACCCGGGGAGGTCTGGAGTGTACCTCAAGTCTTGGAGGCTCTGGATGAGATCGGGAGGTTTAGCGTCACGAGAAGAGGGGATAGCGAATGGAAGGACGTCCCACAGTTGATGGCAAGGATGGCAAGAGCCTTGAGGAACGAGAGCGGCTACAATACCAACAGTCATACTCATCATAACAATAACCCCAACAACCCCTCAAACTCGATCGTCAACCATTTCCACGCCCATCCTCATCTCCAGAGTCCCCTCATGTCCAGTTCCCGTATCCACCCCTCCCATCCTCATCCTCAAGCTCTCGGTCACTCGAATTCGAAGGCCCATTCCTTAGGACCATCAGCCCATCCGTTCTCGACCTCTCACTCATCCCCAACCAACTCACTTCCTCCTCCCACCAATCTTCATCCTCATCCCTCCCAGTCGCCCAACCCTCGACCTCAATCCCAACCACTCACTCACTCTCAATCTCAACCTGCGCCCCATCCTCAACCCTCTCCATCACTCCACTCTCATGCTTCGATCACCAATCCCCATCAAACTCAACAACTTCAACATCTCAGTCAACTTCATCACCAAGCTCTCACCCCGGTGTCCAACTCGAGCAATGGAGCTCACCATCATCCTCATCCTCATCTTCCAAGGCCTCAATCGGCCCAATCACCTTCGACCTCGGGAGGAGGGACGACTCAATCTACTCCTAACTCTTCTCACTTGAACCTCAACCAAGCCGTCACGACTCTTCCGACGACGACGACGACGACGACACCCTCCCGATCGAATCCGATCCCGACCACCAACTCTCAATCTACTACGGCGACAACTCAAAACCAGCCTCCAAATTCATCGACGCCTACTCACAACCTCCCCGCCCATCATCATCATCATCATCATCATCATCATCATCCGACCCCATCGTCCTCGTCATCATCCTCTACTACTACCACCATTACTACTCATCCTCCTCCGGGCCCGGCCCATCACCACCATCATCATTCTCAGTTATCGATCGATGCCATCACCCATCCGGTCGATATCAACTCGAATTGAGAACAATCACCAAAGAAAAACGTCTTTCTCTTTTTACGGGGGAATCCCCCTCCTTTTCCCTCACTCCACACCCGTCTTCTTCCCCACGTTTTTTTTTTCTAGCCTTCAGACCCCCCCTCCCCCCTCCCGCTTCGAAAAAAAAATAAAAAGCAACTCCATGAAAAAAAGTAGGGGTACCCTTGTCAACGCCCCCCTCCCCCTCTTCTAAAAATAAAAAAAAAAGTCCTACCGAGTGTATTGATGATGGGATGCTATACAATCTGATCGATCGATTGATCATCTCAACGCACACTAGGTTGTTGTCATAGACGGGGCGGGTCGGGGTGAAGGCCCCGCTTCGATCGACGTCCTGACTTGATTGATGAACGAATGATGATGATCCGGAGGTGTTTTGTTTTCCCCTCTCCCCCTCCCCCCTACGATTAGTTCTCTTACCCCACACTTGCTTTTCTCTCTCTATCTGTGTCTGCCTCGGCTCTCGCCATCTAATGAATCGGATATATATCTATAGAAAGATATATCTGAACCTATATCCGTTTCCTCTTCTCTTTTCTCCCTCTCTCTCTCTCTCTTAACGTTCGCTGTTTACCCTTACTTATCCTCAAGCTCTTCAACACCCTTTCTCTCTCTCTCTCTCTCTCTCTCTCTCTCTCTCTCTCTTTTCTTTTGGTTTGAACCTTGTGTGGTTTGGTTTCGTGTATTCGATTCTCTTGCTCTTATTTTCTATCTGTGCGTGCGTGCGTGTGTGTGCTTTGTCCTTCCTATGATCTCTCTCTCTTCTCTATGAAAAGCTCGCCGAGCTGCCTCTCCTCTTTATTTTCCTCTCTAAAAACAAACTAAAAAATTAAATACAAAATTTCTCCCCCCCCCCCCCCCTCTCAAGAAAAAAAAAAAGGAGAAGTCTCTGATCTCCTTACACAACTGATGATCCAGGATACAGCCTGGGCCGTTTGAATGATGAGACAATTGGATGCTTATAGAGCTTTAACAAGCTTTCATTAGAGCTTTCCATGACTTCCAACCCATGTCTTTCAAAATCATCATCACCATCCTACCGTGGTGATCAGAAAACAACATCCATCAAAGTTGGTTTTGATCGATTTTAGACTGTTGGGAGAATGATTCCTTTTAATCCTCACTCGAAAACCTTATCTATCTCTATACTAATCATGGGCTCCTACATCCTTGGCTAAAATACAGCAGTGGTTACCCTTGGGTGTCTGGACCCTATTTGTTTCCCAGGATCTGTTAGACCAGCCACTGGTACCCACATGAAATCCCTTCCTCCTTAATCCCCCCCCCCAACCCCCTCCTCAAAAAAAAAAAAAAAAAAATTTTTTTTTTTTTTTTTTTTTTTTGGGGGGGGGGGCACGTATAAAACTAGTCAAATCACACAACCTTTTCTTTTGTTCTCTTCTTCTTCTTCTCCTTCCCTCCTCCAAAGCATTTTTTCATTTCTCATTTATTCTTAAGGATTTGGTACTTTTTTAAGAGAGATTTTGTTTTTGTCAAAAGAAAGAAAGAAAGAAAAAAAAAAAAAAAAAATTGATGGATGGATTGATTGAAAAAAATTTAATGTATGGGTGAGTGTTGACATAATTTGATATTTTCCAGAAATTTGAAATTGAGATTGATCTCTCTCTCTCTCTCTCTCTTTTTTTTTTTTTTTTTTTTTTTGATTTTTTAATGAAAGATGCAGAGATTCTGAAAAAAATTGAAGAGAAGCAAGATGACTGGATCTGTATTTTAAAACTGAGGGATTGAGTGAAACCAGAAGATCAATTGACAAATTCAGCTTGATCCATCAGGTCCATCTTTTCAAACCTTGTACATGAGTTCTGAAACGATGGATTGGGATCTGATTGGTTGAGGGTTTATCGGACTCTTGATGCATCCAAGGTTGGGGAAATCCAGAAGCCTGAGCAAAGGGGCAAGTCTGTCATGATCATCTGACCCCATACCTTGGTGTTGGCATACCATCCTGATCGTCTGACTGCAAGAGTCCCATGGATGATCACTCAACACCTCAACCTGATCAAAAGTTCAACTTCATATATTCAAATCATGAACCTTTTTTTTTTTTTTGGTTGATGATCAGGATCAACATGAGTTCCCCCCCCCCCCCCCTCCCAAGGCATATTGAATTTTTTTTCCACTCTTAGGAGGTAGGTCATGTGTTGACTTGTCTGGTTTGATCAAACCTTTTTCTTACTCCTCCATCAGTGTTGATTCAAAGGATTTTGTTCCACCCATCTTTTTTTTTTTCCCTTTTTTTTCTCCCCACTACTGATCTTTTTTTTTTTTTCTTCTTCTTCCCTTTCTTCTTCTTCTTCTTCTTCTTCTTCTTCTTCTTCTTCTTCTTCTTCTTTTTTTTTTTTAAAAAAAATAGATTGAATTAGGAATTTCAAGTGAAACTTTTCAGTGTTTTTTTTTTTTTTTTTTATGTTGGTTTGATGATCACTGAGTGTCTCTTGATTTCAAGGTTTATTACTTTTCCTCTCTCTCTCTCTCTCTCTCTCTCTCTCTTTTGCCACCATGATCAAGTTAAACTCAACTTGATTTCAATCAATCAATCAATCATTTTTTTTTTTTTTTTTTGAATTACAAAATTCAAAGAAAACAATAATGAAGAACGTTTATCAAGTCATGGATATTCATGATCATTCAAAAGTCTATAACATCAAAATAATTTGAAACAAGGCCCTATGTTTGATTGAATGAGATCCTCATGGCATGACTGTAATGAACACAATTTTTTTTTTTTTTTTGCAGGGTTTCAGAGTTGTTTACTCCTTTGATTTTATTTTTTGACAGGAGAGATGATTTTAAAAGAAAGAAAAAAAAAAGGAATCCTCCTGAATTGGAAGTACAATTGAAAAAGTGTGATTTGGGTGTCTTGAATAGACAAGGAAGCCTGTCACAAGAGTGAGATCGAGAACATCATTTTATGGTGTCTTTCTAAAAATCATACAGGGCTAAATTGGCACAGGGGATGAAACAAATCTGAATCTAGTATCATTGGTATCTTCCCTGTAGGTAAAACCATCCATATTGGGACAAAAAGTTTTTCTGATGGAAGGATGCTTAAAGAAAATCAGATTTGGGAATTATGTATGAAAATACTTGGAAATCATCAAGACCAAAGAAGAGTCAACAAGAAACTGAAAACACTAAAATGTCTTCTTCTTCTTCTTCTTCTTTTTTTTTTTTTTTGAAAAAAAAAATTAAATTTCTAAAGAAGAAGAAGAAAAGCAGGGTTAGGAGCTGAAAAAGTGGATGCCCATATATCCTAAAAGGTGACTTGGTAGGATCCTCCTGGGTGAAGGGTGATAGGAGCAGAGCCAAAAGAGTGTTGAGCATTTGAGGTTGGTGGTGCTCAAAGTATCCTGAGGATACGCAGAGGTGAGGCAGAAAGAAGGATTAATCATTTCAGAAAGAGTGACAAAATGAAAGAAAGGAAAGTTAAATGAAAAAAGAGACAAAAAACAGACTTACCTGAGGATATGCAGAGGTGAGGCAGAAAGAAGGATGAGAGAAGAACCTTCAATCTGACTCAACCTCTGTCCTCAGTTAGTAGTGGGCAGGTGAGTCACAGATTGTGAAATGGTTCTTGAAAGTGGCTTGTGAGCGCAACTGAGACATGAGTGAAGTGTAGATGAGTGAGAGGAGAACAAGCCAGAGAAGAAATTAGGAAAGAATGGGAAAGAGTGAGATATGATCAGAAGAGAAAGGGAAAAAAAAGATATGTAATGGATTTATTCCAACAAAGAGGAGTGGAAGGATTCCAGATGCAGGTGGAAAGAGGATTCAATCTCCAAAACTTTCACCTAAATATTATTAGATGAAGAACCACCCCTCCAGAATATGAGGTATTTTTGGGGCCTGGGAGATCGTTCATGGTAACCTAGAAGTAGATCCACATCCTTGCTGTCCCAAAAATGACTGGTTCTATGAGCAGGGCCTAGAGGGGATGAGGATGGGTCAATAAAAGGGATGATCAGCTAAAGATAGAACACCAGATGTACTCACTTCATTTCTGTCAGGAAAGACAGACAATAGGTGTCTGTGGATATGATTTCATTGACCTTAAAAGTGCCCAAAATTTTTAATTCTAACTTGTTGGAGGGTCTTGTTGTTGGGATATTGTGCCTGATTGGAAATAAAAAATCTCCATTTGAATACTGATGAACTTTTCAGTTTCAGCTTTCAAAATAAGGCTTCTGTACAAGATTTTTTCCACCTGGAGGTTTGCTTCAAGTTGGGCCTGGGTGTAGAAAACCTTTTCCAACAATTTTTATACTGACAGGAACCTTGTTCTGCTGACTATATTATTCAAATGAGGGTGGAAGGAGTGTTGATACACAAAGGGGGAGATTCCAATGGAAGCCAGAGTTAATTATTTGAAGAAAAAATAAGCTAGGGGTAGTGATTGAGACCATTTTTTCTGTTTTTTTGTTCACAAAGTGACAAAGGAAGGGTTTCAAAGTTTGGATTGATTATTCTTTTTGACTGTATTTCTGTGGTTTATAATTTTTTTCTGGGGATTTTTTTATCCATAGGGATTTTTTAATTTACTTATAGAATCTGAAAACAAAGATAGAGCCTTGATAGGTTTCTATCCTATCTGTCAAACCATGCAGGGGTATTAAAAAGTCTAAAAATAAAATAAAATAAAATAAAACTTGTTAATAGTCCATTTCTCACTAGCCAGGATGAGGTGATTTCCATTTTTGAGGTGGTCCACAATCACTAAAATTTAGTTGTGGGATTCAGATTGAGGTAGCTTGAAGATAAATTTCATCCCAATAATGCTCCAGGGTCTGGTAGGAACCAAAAGGGGAAGCATGTGGCCCAGGGAAATTTGGTTAGAGTTTTTTGTGTGTTAGAATGAGACCCAGGATCTGGTGTATGAAATTAAAACTAGGTGGATAACTTGCCAGGAGAAAATGCATTTAATGGCCTGAAAATTTTTCAGGGAGCCAGGATGTCCAGCCAAAATGCCATGATGAAAAATCTGAAAGACTGGGGGTTTAAGGGATGAAGGGAGAATTAATCTGTATTTTATCCAACCAATAGCCTCTTAAAAATGAATCCAAGAGTCTTGATAATCCACCAGGGTGTCCTTGGAATAAGCAGCTCTAAGGAGGTGGAAAATATTTGGGGAGATAGGGCAGAATTAGGTATCAATGGAAGGGAGGGAGAAATTGAAAGACATATCCTACACAAGGGGGTTCCCAATTGTTGAGAAAGTTCCTTTGCCATGAATTGATGAGCCTTTCTGTTTCTGGGGGGGGGGGGCAAGGGGGACACCAGGGTCCAGGGTGATTCCTCTGTTCTGGTTGGGTCCACTTGATAAATCAATGATTATTTGATTCCAGTGGAAGGTTTTAACAGTTCCTCAATGGCCAAGTGTCTTTCCTCCTTTTCTCCAAGGGCCAGATTCCCCTTTCTATCCAGAAGAAGGGATGGGGGTGGTGAGCATTCTCCTCTGGGGAAATATAATCATGACAGAAAGATGTGGTCTCTTCCAGATTTTAGTTTCCCAAAACATTCCTGATCTCAAAGTGGAAATCAGATAAAAAGCCTACCCATCTGGTTGTTGTTACAATAAATTCTGGATTTTTGTGAACTAATGCAGGTTTATATTGTCAGAGTAAACAAGCACTGGGGTTTGGGTTCTGATTAGTCAAGGCCTGGATTACCAAACCCAGATCTTGATTGTGGACCTGAATTTTAGATTTGGGAACAGTCAGTTTTTGGGAGAAGAAAGAGACAGGGAGTAAAACTCCTAGCTTTTCTGGTTGCATCAGAACCACCAAAATTCAATGCTTGGAAGTATCAAAAAATAAGGTATGAGGTAGGTTGAAACTGGAGTTTTTTAGGAGTGGAGCTTTGTTGAATTGATCTTTAATTAAAGCAAGGTATTTTTAAATCAAAGAATTCTGAATAATTTTGGGAATTTCCACTCCTTGATTGGGTTAAGTCCTTCAAGGGGGAATCAATGCTTGAAAAGAAGTGAATGAAGCACCTTCAAAAGCTGGTGAGACCAAGGATTCTCCAAATCACTGAAATATCAGAAGTTTAGGGCCATTTGAAAATGGTACTTAGCTTGGATGGTACTTAGCTTGGATGGTGCTTAGCTTGGAAGGTTCCATTGATTTAACTTTGTTGATCATGTCATACCCTAAAAATGTGAATTTGGAAGATTAGAATGAACACTTTTTGTTTAAATCAAAAAGCTGGTGTTCCTTCAGTCTTGACAGGATTCTAAGGATATCACCTGGATTTGCCTCTCTGGAGCAGGAAAAAAAATAGCATATCATCAATATTAACAAAAAACAATTTTTCCAAAAGTTTCTAATGGAAATGCTTTATAAAACACTGAAAGTAGTCTGGGGTGTTTGCTAGCCAAAATGGCATCACCAGGTATTCAAACAGGCCCCATGGTATCTGGAATGCTGTTTTCAACTTGTTACCCTTTTTCAATCTCAGAATATGAAACCAGTCCCCTATAGTTCACTCACAGGCAGGGCTTCTTACCTGAAGATTGAAAAAATAAAATAGAGGCTGCTTTTGAGGAGGAGGAGAGACAAATAAAAAACTTACTAATGTTCTCTAAGAGTTAAGATTTGAATTTCTATTGTTCATCCAAGGATAAATTTTATAACACCTCAAATGGTGGATCATTCCCTTCTTTAAGCCTGATGGGTTTGTATTCATGGGGCAGGGTACTAGTATCCTGTGGAAAAAAACACATCAGCATAGGCTAGGAACTTGGGAGGAAGGGAAAAGGGAAAAGATTTTTGGCAAGTGAGAACCTCTGAATCACCTTCATGATGGTGTCCTGCCAGTGTTTCCATCACTATGATAGGGGTACCTCCCAGGATGAATTGATTTCTGCTCTTGGACCTCAAAGTTACCAAGACCTCTGTTTTGAGCCAGGGTAATCCAAAGATGCCATCTATCAAACCCAGTTGAGTCACTCCAAACAAGAAATTAATCTATATTTGAGTGGAAAGAGAGGATGGACTTGATGTGGTTGTGCCTTTGGGGTGGTGATATCTGCTATTGGATCAATGTGGGCTAGAGGTAGGTTGTGGTGTCATTATATAGCCTCAGATTGGGAACTGCGTTGCAGCCTGTGCAATCAGCAGTTGGGGAGCACACAGTCTCAGCAGTAGGTGCTGCAGGACTCAGCACACCAGGTATGGGTCAGGCTTAATCAGATGCAATGGGCTTGAAACCCGCTTGGATGTTATGGACCTAGGAATGGAGCCAGTCTGACCAAGTTTTCAGAATGGTTAGTTTGGGAAGGTAAGAGCTGGGCAATTGTGGTGGTTATACAAGTGGGGCAGATGCACACAAGCACAGGCCAACCCACAGGGACAGGGAAAGCACAAAGGCCCATTGGGTGGATATGGGCAAGCACAGGGGGCTCCAAGTAGGGCAGGGTGGAGGGCTGTGTGATGAGAAGGACAAACTGGATGTTTTTAATGGCAGCCAGGCTTGAGGGATTGGGGCGGTACAGGTATGGGTTAGGGTTAGGCTAGGGTTCTGTTTCTAGGGTTTTCTTCTCATTTGTTGTTGGGCTGTCATTGTGCTTATACCTAGGTTAGGGTTGAGAGGTAGGATATAAAGTCCCCTCCTCTCAGTTCTGGGTTGAGGGGGAGCATCAGGCCCCCATGGATTACTGTTTTGGAGGAAGGAATTCATCTCTCTCTCTCTCTCTCTCTCTCTCTCTCTCTCTCTCTCTCTCTCTCTCTCTCTCTCTCTCTCTCTCTCTCTCTCTCTCTCTCTAAGGGTGCATTCCACTCCTGACAGATGCTAGGACCAATGACTTCCAAACCTAAGGACAAATTTGGGGAGTACCTCCCTCTTGTTTCCACAACGTGTGTAATGCAGCGTTGAAATTCTTTAGGCAGAGCAGACTGATTTTCAGAAACAAATTTTATGCAGGGTTTGAATGCTACTGTTGGATTTAGATGGTTCAAAATTCCAGTGTGTCCAAGGGGAACTGGCTGAGAAAAAGAAACATAGGATCTTGCTTTGAAAGTGTCCTGTTGAGATCCATGATCAATGGTGGTCTCACCAGTTTGGCCTGGATGGAATCAATCTTCATTGCATATGGGTCTGGGAAGGGTTTCTGGATGGGAGGGTTGGTAAATTTTTCCTGGTTGTTTTGAGGTAGCTGGGGTTCTGTTTCTGATCTGTCTGATAAAGTTGAGTTTCTGGGCTAAATTTATTTCCATCCTCATATTATCCTCCAAGGATGAGCAGAGGATCAAATTGTTAGATACCAGCTTCTATAAAACTCTAGGTTTGAGGCATTTTTTGTAGAGCTTGATGCACAGATCCTCATGCATGTTGACTAGTTATCAGGGTGAGTCAAACTGAGAGTTATATTCTGTGATAGTGAGGAAAAACTGCTTGCAAGCTTTGAGGGCATTCTCCACATTTTCACAACAGAATTTGTCTCCAAACTTTACCACCAACTTGCAAAAAAAGGCAGAGCCTGAGGACAAGCGGGGGGGTTATCAAAGGTGAGGCTTTCAAAATAGGCAGATTCTTCCACAACACTGTATTTTCAGCCATGGGTAATGATGAGGGTTTGATACTAATCATTGGATTGGGAGGGGCCATTAAAATACTCAACTTTTCTTCACCCAAAACAGCAAGAGATCCACACTATCCTTGCAGGATCAAACCAGAAAAAGGAACCTGAAGTACAAAGATGAAGCCTAGTTACCCTGAGAAAGGAGGCCAGCTGGGTTTTTTCTCCTGAGAAGCAGAAATCTGGTAAATATCTTAAGGGTTTCAAATAAACTCTTATGGCCTGATTTTGGACAAAGCCAGTGATTATGGTGGTCTGGGGTATTGTGTGATCCTCATGAGGGCCTGGAAAAGAAGTGGGTGGGCAACCCCTGAAGGGAGAGTGGACCAACCACCCAGGTTTAATTTTAACAGTAAATTGTCTATGTTACCCACTGGTCTGTCCAAGGATTGGATTGATTGAATCTGGGAATCTAGATTATGAAAGGAATTGATAATCTAAGACACTTCCTTGGATAGAAAATCTATTTGGGAGTCTCTACCTTCTACATCAAGGAATGAGTTGCCCTCCCCCAAGATATCTGGGGGGAGGGGGCAGATTTTTTGGTGAAGCCAGCTTGTGTCTGGTGTTTGTTGGAGCTTTTCAATGTTTTATTTCAGAATTGAAAAGTTAATAAAAACCAGATTCCAAGCTGATTTTTTCAAATGACTTGAAACCGTCAATAAGAAGACAAAAGCACAACAAAAATAAAAGAAATCCCCTTCCAGACTTGACCACTCAAACACTAAGACAGATTTGGAAGCAAAGAATGATATGAGCAAGAGAAGTCAGAAAAGAAATGTTGATAAACAGTGATGATTGCACCAAATTATCTTGGACCTTGTGTGATGACCTATCCTTCCCAGGAAATCCTTTGAGGTGAGTAATCTTGACACAAAGTATGTAACAAAGATGAGATATTTGAAGATGAAAGGATTGAGGTTTTTGAAAAGGAAGGTGGTGGAGAAGAAAAGAAAGTGCATTCATCCTTGGTGAGAGAAAATATGGGTGCAGAGCTGGCTGCAAGATGATGCATATTCATCTTGACTTGGCATGCAGATGGTTGTTTGAGAAAGTGGAAGGATAAAAATAGAAATAAAACAATGAAAGATGAAAGAAAGAAGAAAAAAAGATGATCATAAAGTATGAAGTGAAATAATAACCAATTTTAACATTCAAAACTCCCTCATAATTTGGTGCAATTCTACTTGAGACATTTGGATACAAGTAAGTTGAGAGTGTTTTTGTTTGAAGACTTGGTGAGGGAGTTAGAAACCATGTTGTCTTTCTCAATGAGAGAGACTGAAATTGATCTGGAGGAGAACTCATCTTGCAGCCATTTTGCTTTCATATCAATATATCTTGTCTTTGAGTTTGAACCAAAGTTCTGGATTTCATCCAATAAATATTTGTTATCTACAAGAAATTTTGTGGGCTCAATGTTGACTTTTCTCCACAGGTTGCAGATGATGGGATTTGATCCACAAGGATTTTTGTGAACTGTAAACAAGTGCATTGAGTTTGGCCTCAGTAGATGAGAGAGCAATGTTGCATTGCTTACAGCTCTTCCAGGATACCAGAACAGTTTTTCAAAATGATATTTATTCAGTCTGCAATCTTTGTGTGTGTGGATCATTGGGCCAAGTGGGGTTGGTATACATGTTCAGGCAGTTGCTCAAGGTTTTGGATGTTGGGTTCAGTGCCAGTGATAGATGAGATGTCCCTGCCATATATTTCCAAACGTGAAGCACTTGCTTCCAGTGAGAAAAACCGGGGTTTTGGTTGAATTGAGAGAGAATGGATGCTGCGGCAGAAAGGTCTGGTTGAGTACTTCATGAAAGATAGCTAATTAAGCCATTGTACTTCCTGTAGTTGATTCCAAGCTTGAGGAAGTGGTTATGATCTTGTTGAGAAGCTGGAACCAGCTGAATTCCCGGAGTGAGAGGGGTTAGAACAGCATTGATTGGGGAGAGGTTCAGACAAGCTAGTCCATCTTGAATGATTTTGGACTGATTGAGAGTAATGCCACTCTTGTCTTGATTGAACTACATGCCAAGTATTGTTTTGGGAGGATGAGCACTGGACCAAGGAAATTTTCCAAGGAAAAAATGCTCAAACCATTCAACCTCACCGGCCACAACTAAATCATTGACATGAAAAAAGACTGATCAGCCCTGAGTCTTATGTATGTACAGGCAAGGATTGGCTGCAGATTGAGAAAAACCTATCTCTTCAAGCCATCTGGTAAGTGTTCTGTACCGGTTTGCAGGAGCCTTTTGTAAACTGTAAAGTGACTTCCTTAGTTTCAGGAATTTAGAGCTTTGGGAGAACTCTTTAGGTTTGAGAATGTATATTTTGTCTTTGAGGGGAGCAAAGAGGAACACAGCCTTTATGTCCAATTGTTTCAGAGAGAGATTGCAGTCAAGCACACTTAGAAAAAGCAGCAGGAGATTAATAAACTCAACGGTTGGAGCATACGTATCCCCACAATTGATCCCCAGGACTTGATGATTTCCAAGTATATACAGACAAGATTTCTTTTTGGCTGGGACTAGACTTGTAGCCAGCTTGACCTTTTTTAACCCACATGGTGCAAAGAAAGTGTTCAGGTTCCTCATTGCACTCTTTCCACACCTCTTGTGCTTCAATCTTGCCCAGTTTGGCTTGTCTTTCTTTCAACAAATATAGCAAGTTTTTATTGGACATAGTTACCTGGGAGTATTTGGCAGGTCTGACCATCTGACATCAATCACACAGAAAATATCTATTTGCTACTTTGGCCGGAATTCTTGGTGCTTTGACAATTGACTGAGTGCCTTCTGTTGAGGGGTCTGATTCAGGGAGGTTGTTCATTACACCTGGTTTTGGTTCTTGATTGGAGTCAGGATGCTTGGAAGGACTACTTTTCAGCTGGAGTGGCTTTGTGGATTCTTCAGAAAAGGCAAAAACCTCATTTTTGGATGGCGGGTTTAGCCAGGTTCCTACTTTGATTTTTTTTTTCCAAATTTCTTGTAACTACTTTCAAAATCCAAGGTTGTGATATGCTTTGTGTCCAAAATTCTGTTATTAGATGTCAGCACCTTGTAAGAGATGAGACTATTGTTATACCCTATCAATCTGCCTACAGATCATCTGGGTTCCAGTTTTGAGAAGGGTTTTCTGTCTCCCAGTATATACAATACTGGATTTACTATTGGGTGAAAGTAACTAATAGGAATCTTTCTACTTTTGAAGAGCTTATAGGGGGCTTGTTGAGAGATGTGAGAAGGTATTTGATTGAAAGCTAGGGCACACAATTTGATGACAACACTCCACTATCTCTTCTGAATCTGAGAGTCAATTAGCATGGTTCTGAGTGATTTGAGAATGAGTCAGTTGAACCGCTCAGCCAGACCATTCTGCTGAGGAGTGTAAGCATCTGCAAAGCTCTTTCTGATGTTATTAACCCTGAAGTAGTCCAAAATTGACGTATTCCAGAATTCCATACCTCTATTGGAGTGTATGATCATTGGTGTGTAGTTGAACCGCTTTGCCTCTGTATTAATGAGAGATTGAAGAGTGCTTGCAGCATTGCTTTTACTCTTGATTGGCACCACAGTGAAGAAGCGGGTGCAGCTATTGACAAAAGTAAGAAAATAAGAGTCCCCATTGATTCTTGTTGGGGTTATAGGACCAACAAGATCACAGTTTAGCTCCTGGAACAGTCTTTTCTCCCTAGGATGTTTATTCTTAAAGGGATTTTGCAAAATATTACCAATTGTGCATGCTTCACAGACAGACACCTTCTTGACTTCCAGACCCAGCTTCTGTCAGATACTGCTGTAGCTTGCATTTCAAAGAGCCTTGTGAAGGGTTTCATCATGAGACAAATGGGAAAAAGGATGATGCCTTGCATAAGAGAAGGTGAGAACTGGAACATTGGAAACATAATTTTCAGACATAGTCCAGTTAGCCTTCTTCAAAAAAAAAGTATTGCTATTGAACTCTACAGAATATTAATTTAGCAGTAAGGATCTCATTTACAGAAGTTTTGCGGTAGACTGAGGATAAAACAAGAAATTTCCAATAGACACCTTGGATCCCTTGCCATTCACCAGGTCTATTGTGCCCTCACCTTCATAGGAGAGTGAGTTAGCTCCAGAAGTTTTCAAGATGAATCCTCTTATCAATTGGTCTAGATCAATAAAAAGTGTAGGGTCAGACACAATGTTTCTTGAAGACCCAGAGTCCAGAAAAAAACTGTCTTTTGAGAACAGAGAGCTTTTGTGAAAATAGCTAACCAAGGTAATCTTACTGCCAGATTGACTGGATACTGATTTCTTCTTCTTTTGAGGAAAGGTTGTTCTGAGGTGAGGATATAGCTTCCAGCAGCTAACTTATGGTTTCTTTGCCTTGGGGTTATGACACTTGTCATTGCAGGGCTTGAGGTTGGTGGTCAAGAATGAGACTGAGTCCTCTTCCTTCTTATCATGGGAGGATGTTTTCCTGGTGAGAAACTTGTTGTTATGGAACATCCAAAGATGATCTAGGACCTGATCAGGGGTGATCTTTTTCTCAGAGTGTGTGATTTGGTGTATTGCCGTGTCCATCAGGGAGGGTAATTTTTCCAGGATGAGATAGGCTATCATGTTGGGGGGCAGCTCAATCCCTACTTTGTGCATTCAAGCCATGGTGGTCTTGGTGTCTGTGATGAAACCAGGTATATTGGTTTGAGTGAATGGAGTACACAGGAATTCTTTGAAGATTCTAGCCCTATTTGAGGTGTGATTGGAGGCAAAGTATTTGTTGATGTCAATCCATATTTGATGTGCATCTTTTTCATTCTTGGGGTTGATGATGTTTGCTTGGATTTTAGTATCAAGTTTTGAGATGAGAATTGTGCAAATTCAAATGTTTTTGAATTGAGTTAAACCAATTTGAGCTCCATTGGTGTCCTGTCTCTTCTTAGTGAGTTTGATGTAGAGATCTTACTGTAGGTTCATCATATTGACAATGCGGTTTCTCCATATCAAAAAATTTTCCTGAGTGAGCAGTGGTATTGCTTCAATGGCCTTCTTGAGGATTGTTGCTGTCCACAAGTCTGTCATGTTGGAATCTGGTTTTTTTGGTAGACAATATCTGTTGTTTTTGACTGTTAATTAGGTTGGAGATTTTCAATGTTTTATTTCATAATTGACAAGTTAATAAAAACCAGATTAAAAGCTGATTTGTCCAAATGACTTGGACCCGTCAATAAGAAGACAAAAGCACAACAAAAATAGAAGAAATCCCCTTCCAGACTTGACCACTCAAACACTAAGACAGATTTGGAAGCAAAGAATGATATGAGCAAAATAAGTCAGACAAGAAAGGTTGAGAAACAGTGATGATCACACCAAATTATCTTGGACCTTGTGTGACAACCTATCCTTCCCTGTAAATCCTTTGAGGTGATTAATATTTACACAAAGTATGTAAAAAATAAAAGCTATTTGAAGATTGAAGGATTAAGGGTTTTGAAAAGGGAGGTGGTGGAGAAGAAAAGAAAGTGCTTGCATCCTTGGTGAGAGCAAATCCCGGTGCAGATCTGGCGGCAAGATGATGCATATTCATCTTGACTTGGCATGCAGATGGTTGTTTGAGCAAGTGGAAGGATAAAAACAGAAATAAAATAATAAAAGATGAAAGAAAGAAGAAAAAAAGATGATTATAAATTATGAAGTGAAATAATAACCAAGTTTAACATTCAACAGTGGTCAGCATCCTTCTCCTCAGTAATATCTACCTCAGTCTATAAGTGTGACACAAGCAAAGCACAAAATCAATGGTGCATTCCACTTAGTACCTCCGGCTTGCACAAAATTACCTTCCCATATTGGAGACTCAGTATATACTTTAAATCCTTGCAGTTAAACCCAACCAGGTTGACCATTCATCCAAGTGTTGCTCTTCTACCCTTGGGTATCTCAAGCCCTTGTACTTTCATTCTTGGTAACACAACCAAACTAGTTTGAACATATGCATAGATAGCCATATCAACTGTATAGTCCCTCCAATGGACTATCTCCCTTCTCTCCATGATTAAATTCATCCCTTTGAATTTTCTTCACATTTCATTCCTTCCATTTCTCACCCATTAAGCCTATGTACTTGCATATTCTATTTTCCTTCACCTATGCTATGAACTAGGATACCATTGTGAAGTTCATTTCATTTCCCCATTCCATTACTGTCATTCATTGCATTGTTGCTCTCTAGCCGTAGATTAATTTCCATCAGGTTGTGCCTAGTCATCATTGGATTAACTTAGAAGGGCTGCACCATCCACCTGAAGATTGTTTCCTCAGTTATTTAATTTCATATGTTCTTGCATTTTGCTGAGGTCAAGTCATAACATTGGGCTTTGCCTTAGTTTCCTTTCATTGGAAAAATTCATCCCTCTTGCTGTTTTTTGAGCCCTTGAACCATCCATTTTCAATTTGCAGTTAGCCTCACTATCTTTCATTCCTCCTTGCACTCAGCCTCTCCCATTTGTGCTCACAATCATCTAAAATTTACCTATAGTAAATGGGGTGTTTGTGTGACATTAAATTAACTAAATCAACTCATCAATTGTAGTTTGCCACCTATAGTAGATTTATTTTACAATGCCACGTACTCAGTCAAGCAGGAAAGCTTCCCTCACCCCTTATAATGATGATATAAATAGGGAGACCTTATCTGCAGTCTTTTAAAATCATCTCCTCAAAAAATTCCAATAACTCCCCCTCCAACAGACACAAGTTGATTTAATAATCTTCCTTCTTAGGAGGTAGAGCCTTGAAGTGGTTCAAACCTTACCTCAAAATATTATCCAATAAAAGTTCCACTTTTATTTTCAAGAATTGGGGCAAGTTTGAGCAACAAATTTTAAACCTGTTTGCCAACCCCAATGAAGTGTGAAATGCCAAATACAAACTTAATGGCCTGGTAATAAATGAGAATAGTAGGGTCTCTGTTTAAATATATCAGTTTAAAAATCTGCAGTCTTGAATCCAATGCAATGAGGCAGCAATATTATTTCATTTCCAAAAGGGTTTACCTGCACACCTAATCAAACAGGTTGCAGTTGGGGGACATAAGACAACCTCCCTTCAGTAGCTAATATATTGGGTGACCAAGCTTGATGACAGCTATCATGAAAAGAACCAATCTTGAAAAAAACCATGGATTTTTAGCCTTGGCACCAAAGGAGGACAAATCCTCACAGCAAAATTTGAAGAATATAAAAAACTCCAATCCAAATCCAAATTCAAACTCCAACCCAAAAGGGAATACTGTTTCCAAAACTCTAAAGTTTCTAGATAAAGAAACCAGTATGCTCCGTAACAAGGAATGGCAAAGGAGGGAAAAGGAAGGGTTATTTTTTTATTGTGAAGGAAAACATGATTTCAATAGTTTTGCAAAGCAGATAAGCTGTCAAAAAGTTAGCTTGTAGTTTTTCTGACACTTGCAAGGAAGACTAAACATTATCTAAATATGAGCAATTAAATCTTTGCACTTGTGAGTCACTTAATGCTCCAAGTTCAAGATTTTTCATTTTCAACTCCAAAAATACTCCTTATTGTGCTTTACTTGATTCTGGTTCTAATTTTTCTTTTATAAGTTCACATTTTGCCACTTCCAAAAGGGTGATGATAAATTCACAACTCCCAGTCATGTGGGAGTTGTGTGGGGCCCCACACAACCTGTGGGAGTCATTTAGGACCCCAAACAACCTGTGGTAGTCGTGTAGGATCCCACTCGACCTGCGGGAGTTGTGTAGGGCCCCTCAACCCGCGGGGACCCATACACTACTCCAAAGGTTTGTTCCAAACACGCGCAACCCCTGGGGGGAATATACCCCCCATAATGGAAATTTTTGATTTTTGTACCCCTGTACACAAGCATTTAGACCTGTGTAAGGGGGTATACAACCCCCCTAGGGTTTTTCAAGAATTTAGTTATTTTTTTTATTTTTTATTTTTTATTTCATATTTTTTATTTTTATTTAAAACCAAAAAATCAACATTTTTTGATTTTTTGGTTGATTTCTGTTTTTTTTTTATTTAGCTTATTTTAGTTTTTTTTAAGCCTTCAATTCTTTTAGTTTTGTGGCTTGGAACACAACTAGATTTGAGTTATGTACTGTTGGAGAATACACACCATCAATCTCTTTCATGTCATTCTGTATTCTCCTTTCTTCTTTATTCTCCTCATCTCATCATGTCAGACTGCTACATTCCATCCCTATGGCCACTGTCTCATATCTCACATCTCATCCTCACTGGTTGCTTTCAATGCTTTCTCCAACTTGTCTCTCAGATATCACACCCAGGTTTGTGACATCTGTGGAATCTTCATCACCTGAGGACAGAGACCAGCGGCACAGAAAGATTTCCTTCCTCATCTTTCTGTCCACTACCATATATCTGAGTATCCTCAGGGGAGTATTGATTCCACTTTCATTCATCCTCCATAGACTTCAACTGTGTTTTCATTTATGTTTCATGTCTTTCTGATAAATAACAATATTATCTTTCTGTCTGCTACCATATCTCTGAGTATCCTCAGTTCATCTGACTCAACATGTACAACCCTACATGACATGAATGTAGTTGTGCGTGGTGCCACACAAAACTGAATTGTGATGTGGGGGCTACACAACTGCAGTCAATTCATTTGGAGGCTACAAAAGTCAATTCATTTGGAGGCTACAAAACTTGATTTTAGTTGTTTAGTGTGGCACACAACTCAAATGGGACGTGTGGAACACTACACAACTCAAATGGGCTGTTTAGGATGCCACATGGCCCATTTGAGTTGTGTAGCATGCCACACGGCCCATTTAAGTCATGTAGCATGCCACATGGCCCATTTGAGTTGTGTAGCATGCCAAACAGTCCATTTGAGTTGTGTAGCATGCCACACGGCCCATTTGAGTTGTGTATCATGCCACACGGCCCATTTGAGTTGTGTAGCATGCCACACGGCCCATTTGAGCCGTGTTGCATGCCACACAGCCCATTTTAGTTGTGTACAAAACTCAAAGAGCGGTGAATTTAACATTACCTCTTCCAAAAATATTATGCATTCCAAGATAGATAAATTTCTCATGTATTTAGGAATAAGTGCCTTCAATCTGTCCAATTTGGTTACCCATAAGAAGAAATTAACATCTGCATTCTTGAATTTCCCCAGATTTGAATGGGACTTATTTGTCTTGGAGGTAACCAGAATGGAAAACACCATTCTAGGCCATGAATTTCTGGTCTAATGGAATCCAGATGTGAACTATCAAGAAGGATTAATTAAACTTTGAAAATTGCAACCCCAGGAAACTAATCATTCCATCAAACAGGAATTAAACAGCCTACCTGAAACTGTCATTGAGTTGGATGAAAAGTTTCTGCCAGGAGATTTGCAATATCCTGAATTTCATTCCCTAGTTACCTCTTCAGGCTTAGGAGTTATTGCTTATTTATAAAACTTCACTCTTCCTTTTTTCTTCAAAGAGAAATGTTATGAAATTTACAGCATCAATAAATTCCTCCACCACACCATCCAATCCTCCCTGCTTGAGACTGAAGCCCATGGTTCTTCTATTCCAGTGTGGACACTCTATTCTGCTTCTGGTCCAATCTGGCTCAAGTCCCTTCCACGGTCAAATCAGTTCTCCTGAGGGTGACACTTCATCTTTTACCATATCCATCCTTAAAACACCTCATCACCCATTTCTTCCTCTCCACCTGTTTCTTCCTATTTTGATCCATCCTTGTACATCAACTTCATCATTGTATTCCATTGAACAAGCCAGCAAGTGCCTCAAGCTGATAATGAATGATTCAATGTGCTTTTAGCTCTGATTTCAAAGTAATGAACTCTTCCAACCAACAGATCCACTTCCTGAAATTATCAGAAGGTCTCAAGGTGAATTCTGTAGCCTGGAAGACCAAAACAACTAAGCATGAAGAATTGAATTGTTTTCTGTGTTCTTAAATTATAAATATGACTCTTGTTAGAAGTGACAATGCTTTTCAGCTTATTTGTGACCATGTCAAGCAGGTGCTGATTCCTCAAGCTCATAGAATTTTTCCTGTTGGTTTGAATGTTTCCATCAGTTTTCATTCAATCTTCTTGAATGTTTTGATTGTTCATTCCATTTAATTATCTGTCCTTTATCCTGTGAAATTCATCAGTGGTCCTGGTTATCAACAATCTTTTCCTCAAAAAACAGGTGCCTATCAAAAGGTTTATTTTGAGCTCCCTAATCCTCTTTCATTGTTCTAATACTTCAAACCCCATTCTCAAAGATGATTCCAAGATTGAAGATTTGGAGATCATTTGAGATTCCTTACCTTTGGTTTATCATGAATTTGATCAAATTTTCTCAGTTTTTGAGTCTGATAAACTACCTCCATCCCATTCTTATGATCACAAAATTGAAATAACTGGTCCACCTCTGGCACCTGGACCAGTTTACTCTCTCTCAAAGCAGGAATTGACCGCACTTCAAGAATACATTGCGGAAGATGTATCAAAAGGATTTCTTCAACCAAGCAATTTGAACACCGGCTTGCCCATACTATTTGTTCCTAAAAAGGACTGCAGCCTTTACCTTTGTGCTGAATACAGTAAAATGAACCAGTTAATCTGGAAGAATCCCTACCCAGTACTGCCTATGTTTCAACTCCTTACTCTCTTCCTTGGATCTGCTTATTTCTCAAAGTTAGACCTTTGAGGTGCCTATAACCTGATTTGCATTGAAAAATTCCATGAGTATTTTAACTGCAATGAGAAAACGGTTTGAAATTTATGAGTATAATGTCATTCCTTTTGGACTCTGCAACACTACTTCCACTTTTCAACATTTTTTAAATGAGACTTTTTCTGACCTTATAGAGAAATACCTCATGGTGTATATTGATGATATAGTTGTCTACCAAAAAGCTCTTAAGGAAAAACTTTCACAGGTGCAAGAGGTTCTGCAGCAAATCCAAAAGAATGATGTGTTTGCAAAAGCCTCCAGGTGTGAGTTTCACACTCATTACCTCCAATTTTTAGGTGTTATATTTTCACAACAAGGACTATAATTGGATGTAGCCAAGTGCCAATGCATACTGGACTGGCCCACAGCTTTTTCAGTAAAATCCCTTCAAGTTTTCCTTGGATTTAGTAAATTTTACAGGATTTTTATTGAGCACTATGCCAAGAAGACAATTAATCTTACTAATCTTCTTCCAAAAAACACTCATTTTGTTTTTATGGAACAAGCTTCTTTGGAGTTTGATGCTCTGAAAAAAGCTTTTACCACTGCTCCAATAATCACTCACTTCAAAAACCTATCTTGCAGTATTGTGGAAACAGATTCAAGAGACTATTCAATTGCAGGAGTAATCTTGAAGTTTTCTTCTTCTTCCAACCTTTTTCATCCCATAGCCTTTGAGTCTTGGAAACTGCTTGCTGCAGAACTTAACTATAAGATTAATGAAAAGGAAATTATTGCAATTTTTTATTGCCTGAAGAAATGTAGTTCATACCTTTTGAGTCTTATGGAACCTTTTGAGGTCTTAACTGATCATATTTCTCTTAAATATTTCATGAGCTCAAAATTCCTTACACGCAGACAGGCATGATGGGCCAAATACCTCTCCAATTTCAACTTTACAATCAATTACCTCCCCAGGAAACAAGAGGCAGTCCCTGATGCTTTATCAGGTTGGGACAATGTTTCACCAGGGTGGGGGGGGGGGGAGAACGTTTTCCAATAACAACCCTGAAAATGTTAGGACACTTTTCTCTAGTAAGTCTTCCCAACTCAGTTGAATCATCACCAAAATTTGAGACAAAGCTTCCAAACTCCAAGAAGCCCAACTCAACAACCCCAAGTGTAAAAAACTTTTCAAGAGTACAACATCATCAAAAAGTAATGATGGCATTGACAAAAATGGTTACTTAGTTTATAAAGATTTTATAGTAGTACCTGATAATCCTTGCATTAAGTTAGATACGTTTGAGTCTTGGCACAACTCTCCACTTTCTGGTCATTATTGTCAGGATAAAACCTACCCGTTGTGGTGCCCAATCCTGGAAACCCTGGCTACCTTAAGACCTTGATCCATGGACTGTTGGGCAAACGTACCATCCAGCATCTAAGAAAAAAAAATCCAACTCATCCTCAGGTTTATCCGCATCCTCATCCTTGCGCGTCGCGCGTCCCTTATCCGCATTGTCATCATTGCGCGTTGCTCATCTATCATTGTCCCAATCTCTTATCCGACCGCGCACGTCCCAATCTCCTGTCCGCCGCGCGTCCCAATCTCTTATCCAACTGCGCGCGTCCCGATCTCCTGTCCGACCGCCGCGTGGCGCTCATCCATGACTTACCGAATCCATTCCAACCGCACCCCCAAGCATTTGTCCAATCTTTGGATCTGTCAATCTCCCATCTCACTCCATCTATCAGTCGTGAATCTCAAGCCTGTCAGGATTTACTCAACCGCCTCAAGCCAATCTCCTATCCGCCCATCTGCGCTCTCACAAACTTCATCTGTCACCTTTCCTGGGACTCTCCCACCCACTTCCGCCTTTGGAAAAGGGGTGGAGAGTGTTGACTACCGCCCTCGGACATCCGCGGCGGTTCAGTTCATTTTCCTTTCCCACCCCTTTCCGCCTTTGGACAAGGGGTGGGTGATTCCGGTGTTGTCGCGCGCGCCCATCCATGGACGGATGCAAGAGATGGTGAAGGGATGAGAAGGATTTCCACCGGCCCGTGTGATCAAATTTTTCCGGTCACCTGATTTTCTTTCTTTTTCCACTCTATTTGTAGAATCCATTGTACATAGTCTAACAGGGCCTCCTGCTCATATAAGGAGGGGCTCTCCCCTGCATTTTGGAGGGATCATCAAAGCATCCATCATCAAATGAGGAGAGCATGAAATCAGCACACCCTTGATCCTTGAGCCGCCATACTCAACCCTTGATCCTTGAGCCTCCATACTCAAACCCTTGATCCTTGATCCTTATCACCAACCAACAGCCTTGCTGGTTGAAGAAAAATTCTGTCTGTTGGAATTTTTGAGTGTGTTATACCACTCCTTGATCCCTTTCTCTGACCATACTGGTCCTGATCCTTGATCATCTTTCTGGAGCCAATCACAATTGACTGAAGAGGTCTTATTAAGCTTAAGACCTGGAGTGTTATACCTCCCCTTATCTTCTTTGGAGTTGCATTCTGCCAGCCTACTCTTGAGTCCCTTGAGAAGTGTTGAGGTTATCCTTGCTTCAAATCAGTTACTGTTTGCTTTTAGAGCTTCTTAAACATTGTGCTTTGTCTTGTATAGCCACCCTCAGTTATCTGGTACCCTTCAAGCGCTTGATTGCGGAGAGTTGGGAAGGTTCATTGAGAACCTGGAGGTTGCTTGGGTTTGAGTTGATCATCCCCAATATTCTGCTGACGACCAGAGTTATTAGCTTGTGGGCATTGTTTGCATACAACAGCTTTTGTTCCTTGAACTCTAAGCAGACTTTAACTTCTTTTGTTCAAGTTTTTCCCTGCATAATCTTGTCTCAGATAGTGCTGTTCCATTGCTACCAAACTATTATCATCTTTATCCTCTACTCCTTGATTCCTCATTTACCAGGTTCTGGACGTTGATCTTGGTTACATTTAAATAATTTTTTGTAACACTCAGGAGGGCAGCCTAAACAGCACCTTTCCCCTCCACAGAACTTCCACGGCCTAGCACCGTTTGGAGTCTTACATTTGGTCCCCCGGGCCAGGATCAAACCAGCAACCTTGGGATTTACAGTCCCAGCTTGAAGAATCAACTCCAAAATCCAATCCAATTTTTTTTTCTTTTCTTTCTTTTTTGTTTGTTCTTTTTCAGATCTGATCTGTGGAGGCAACTTGGTCCAGAAGTAAGTCCTCCCAATTGTGCACCATCTGGGCAAGATCCTTGTTGTTTTGTGAAACTCTACTCTTGCCACACTTGTGAGCCACCTTGGAACCCTGCTTGTTTGGATCTCTTAGGAACCCTTCAACATGGAATCTTCTGTATCCTCCTCATCTGTTTGGGCCAAGATGTTCAAAATCAAACCTCAGAACAAAAACTTAGGCTTCAATGGGACCAATGTTGAACAATTCCTGGACTCCTATGAGATGGCTGCTGAAGTGGATGGTGCCAGTGAATATGATATGGCTTATCAGTTACAATTTTTTATCTCTTCTGACAAAGTTATGGAGGTTATTGAATCGTTTGAGGGATTCAAAACTCATAACTGGAGGCTCCTGAAGGAGTCTATGTTGGCCTATTGGGGAAAAATATATGTAGCCAGATTTACTTTGCAAGACTTGGATGCCCTGGTTTCTCAATGGATCTCCAATGGTGGTATCTCCTCAGCCTCTGACTATCAAGCTTTCAGAGAATCTTGGGACCCTATCCAGTCCTATCTTATTTGGAATGATCACATTAATACTTTGGAAAAAATTTGAGTGCAATTTTTTCAGTCTTTCTCTCCAGGAGTGCAGGAAAGAATTAAGGATGAATTGGTGAAATCTGGATCCATGATCACAACAAGAGATAATTGGTTCAAGCTTCCTGCTTTCATGGTTCTTAGGAATACTGTGGATAAAGTGATGAAAGTTCAAACAGCTCTCACCTTTGAAAAACCTAAAATCACTGAACCAGTCCTTGCCCCCTCTTTTCAAGCATCTAACAAAATCATGAATAAAATGGAAGCCAATTGCAGACCTAAACCCAATCCTCAGACCCACCAGGAGACACCTACTATAGATGAGATCACTAAATTACTTCAGGCATTTGATAATAAAATAGATCAGAAAATATCCTCCTTAGCCACTCCTAAACCTGCTAATTATGTTCCTAAATCTACTATAGTCTGTTATTATTGCCATAGGGAAGGCCATGGTACTGGTAGATGTCCTGAACTCCAGAAGGACAAGGAGGAGAAGTTAGTAGAGCAGAAGGGAAATAATTTCTTCCTTCCTAATGCTGCTTTGATCCCTTTTGATTTGTCTTGACCAATCCGTCATGTGGTGGCCTCATACCAACCACCAACCCCTAAGAAGGCATCCTTGGTCTCTGTGGATTTTCAATCATCCTGTGGAACTCTGAAACCTTGGTATCCTCCAGCTATCACTTCTTCCAGCTTCCCCGGCACCTATCAATCTGATCCAGCTAGGAAACGCCATGAGGAACCAAAACCTCATAAGTCTCCTCCTGTTCCATCCTCAATCCTGCAAAAACCCGTTAAACGTCAATCTTCACCTGAGCCTCCTTCCTCTGATGTGGAAGACATGGAAGTAGAAAGGGAACCACTTATGGAAATGTTCCAAGACAACTTTGATCTTCCCCCTCTTCAACCTGTCCAACCCTCAGATCCTCTTCCAGCACCTATTTCACCTGATCTTCCTCCCTCCACCCAGCCCAAAGTTTGATTTGAGAGGGACATCTCCAAGGACTACCCTAATGCTTTGGAAGGAGTATTAAAGAAAATTTCTGATCTTAAAATCCCTGATCTATCTGTGGCTGAACTCCTGTCAATCTCTCCATCTGTGGCTGAAGGGATGAAGAAATGGGTTTCTTGTTGACGTGTGGAGATTGGTCCAGACAAATTAAAGGTCTCCTCTGGTACTCTGATAGAGGATTCTGGTGGAACAGATCCCTCTTCAGATACCAACCTGTATTCCTGTCCTCTTGGCTTTCTCCCATGTTATCTTGGTGATTCAACTAAAACGGTTTCTCTCCTTGTGGATTTGGGTTCTCAGCTCAACTTGATTTTGGACTCCATGGCCTGCAAGCTTAAACTTAGCCCAAGGGTCAGTTTCAATTCTGCTGTGTATGGAATAGGGAACCAGTCCTGTGAGCTGGTTGGTATTGCTGAGGATATTCCTGTTTGAATTGGTCAAAATATTGTTGGCACCTGTCACTTCTGGAACACTTGTCTGGATGGTCCCATGATATTGGGAAGGCCTTTCTTAATGGACTTTGGTGCTACCCTGATGTTTTCTGATCAAGTTGGGGAGAGAACTCTCCTCCCTGATGCTAATGGCAGAAAGATTGAAGTTCCTCTTTTTTCTCTGGACTCTGGTCGCTGGGAAAGGGACTTCCCTGGTCATCCTCCCAAATCTGTCCTGAAAGGAAAGCAGAAAGAAAACTCTCATTCCTCTCATCCTCATTTTTTAGCAGAATAGTTGGCCCTACTGATAGTTTTAGTTCTTCTCAGCCTCAGACTTCAACTCATGGACCAACTCCCACCTCAGAGGCATATCTTTCTTTTTCCTCATCATTTCCTTCTCATCCAAATAAGATCAAAAATCAAACACATAAAAAATCCAAAAAATCCAAAAATATTTCTTCTCTGTCTGGATCTGTTGTATCTTCTTTTCCTTTTTCTTTTCAGCCTGATCAATCATCCTCTATTCCGGTTTTTAATCTCCACAATGAGTCTAAACTAGATCTCAATCTTGATTCTTTTCTTGGTGGTGTTGGTATGAAGGAGTATGGTCTTAGGTGGAGGCAATTTGGGGTAGAAGTAAGTCCTCCCAATTGTGCACCACCAAGGGCTTCTACTACTGTCATTTTTGAAACTCTACCCTGTGCCACACATGTGAGCAATGTGTTATCTTTTGGAACCTCTTTTATGGAGAAGGCACCTTTCAAGGACGCAGCAGAACATCGAACTTGGAAGATGTTGTAATATGGCCTCAGTTTTTGTAGTCAGGTCTCACTGGTAAATTATTGGAGGAAGCAAGGATTCCTCTCCTTTGCCACCAAGTACAAACCAGTTGCAAAGAAGGTCCAGCCAGTAAACCAACCAATGCCTCTCAACCTCAATCCTCCTCTTATTCTTCCTCCTCTATCCCGCAATCCTTACTGTGGTCTATCTCAATCCCTAACTGGTCCATTTATTCCCTCTGGTCGGGTCACTGAAGAACATCTGAAAGTGGTCAACTTTGGTCCAGATGGATGTCTTCTCCCTGATGAGTTAAATTTGATCAAAAATATCTTGTCTCTAAGGGAAAAATCTATTGCATTCTGTGAAGAAGAGAGAGGTCTCTTGAAAGAATCCTATGGTCTCCCTTACATCATCCCTGTAGTTGAACATGATCCTTGGCAAAAGAAAAAGATCCCAATCCCTGCTGCTAAAGTCAACCATCAAGTTGGTCCGCGAACGAGTCCAAACCGGTTTATACGAGCAATTGACTTCTAGCTATTCCAGTCCTGTTTTCTGTGTCCTGAAAAGTAATGGTAAACTTAGAGTAGTTCTTGATCTCCAACCTCTTAATAAAGTTACTATTAAAGACTCTGGCGTGCCTCCTGCCACTGAAGAATTTGTTGAATCCTTCTCTGGCAGAGCTTGCTATGATCTAGGTGACATTATGGGTGGCTATGACAAACACCCCCTGCATCCTATTTCTTGGCCGCTTACTACTTTTGATACTCCCCTTGGTTGATTTCAACTGACTCAATTGCCTCAAGGTGCCACCAACTTGGTTGCAGTCTATCAGGCTCAGATGATGTGGATCCTCCAGGACAAAATCCCGGATCATGCGGATATCTTTATTGATGATGGTGGGATTAAAGGTCCAGTTTCTGACTATGATAATGAACTCTTACCTTGGCACTCAGGAATCCAACAATTTATCTGGGAGTATACTACTATCTTGGAAAGAATTTTGTTTTGAATTGAGGAATCTGGCCTTACTGTCTCTGGATCAAAACTTGCCACCTGTGTCCCTGCCTTGGAAATTGTTGGTCATATAGTCTGCAAGGAAGGAAGAAGTATGGAAACCTCTAAAGTCAACAAAATCATCTCCTGGCCTACTCCAATAAATCCAATGGAAGTTAGAGGTTTCCTAGGTGTCCTAACTTATGTCAGGATCTTCATTCCCTCACTATCCAAAATCTGTATTCCCTTGCGTCGCTTAACCAGGAAGGATGCTGAATGGATTTGGACCCAAGACTGAAAACAATCATTTCAGTTGCTCAAAACAATTTTTGGGAAAGAAATTGTTTTGAAAAAGATCACTTATGGACCCAGAGCCGGCAAGATCAAGCTGGAAGTGGACTCTAGTTATCAATCTGTTGGGGCTGTCCTTACCCAGGAAGATGATAATGGTTTGGATTGTCCTGCTCTGTATGAATCTCTTCTTTTCTCAGATGTAGAATCCAGGTACTCCCAGCCAAAACTGGAACTGTGCAGTGTGGCCCAAATGTTGAAAAAGCTTCAGACTGTCCTTTGGGGTCAACACTTTGAGTTACAAGTCAATGCAAAATCCATTATTGAAATGATCAATGCCCCCAGCCTTCCAAATGCTCCAATCACTCGTTGGGTGGCTTTCATCCAGTCGTTCTCTTTTGATATTGTTCACAGGCCTGGAAAATCTTTCACCATTCTTGATGGTTTATCTCAACGCCCTCTTGGAGATGATGAATTGGATATTGGAATGGATTTCAATGAGGAGGAACCCTTGGTCCACCCTATTTTTGCTTTCTCCTCCCAAGATTACTCTGGTTTCCAGTAAGGTTTCTGGCTTAAGCTAGAGCAGTACCTTTCAACTCTCCAAAGACCCCCTTATCTCTCTTCCAAAGAATTTTGGTCCCTTAAAAGGAAGTCCTCCAACTTCTTTGTCCAAGGTTCTAGGCTTATGAAAAGAGAAACTCCTTGTGCACTTGTTGTGGTCACTATCCCTTCTATGCAAGATTTGATCCTGGAAAGTCTCCATGAAGGCCTTGGTCATCGTGGGGAAACCAAAACTTATCAACGAATATCCAAACAATTTTGGTGGCCATCTCTGAAGAAATCCGTCTCTCAATGGTGCAGGAGTTGTGAAGTGTGCCAGAAACGTGATCTTAGGTGCCCGGCCAAAATTTGTTACCCCACTGGAGAGTCCACTGTCTTTGGGAGGATTGCTATGGATGTGGTTCACATTAAGGCTGGTGGAGCTAAGTACCTCATTGTGGCTAGAGGTTATTTTTCTGGATGGGTTGAAGCAAAGTTTCTTAAGAACCTCAGCCTTGAATCAGTAGCAGCTTTCCTTTATGAGACTTGGATGATGCGTTATGGCTTGGCCCAATCTTATTTGACTGATGGAGGCTCCGAGTTTGGTGGTAAACTGGCTGATATGATCCAATCACTTCTGCGTCAACATAGGGTGACCACTCCTTATTATCCTGAGGGCCAAGGCACGGTGGAAAGAGGCCATGCTCCTTTGAAGGCTGCTCTTGTCAAACTGGCTGGTGAAAGTGGCAAGAATTGTTGCAAATTCCTCCCCCTGGTCCTCTTCTCTGATCAAATTTCAACAAAACAAACCACTGGCTATTCACCTTACAAAATCATTTTTGGTCAAAGGGCTGTCCTTCCTCTGGATCTGGAAATGGAATCTCTCTTAGGTATTTCTTGGGAAAAGGTTTCTTCCACCGCTGATCTATTAGTTGCCAGATCCAAGCAGCTGGAAAGGATTGAAGATGTCCGTAGTGAAGCTTATCAGAAGATGATGGAGTCTAGGGAAAAATCAGTTCAGTATTGGGATGACAAGCATTTGAAGCAAATCAGGGATCCCTTGAACCCTGGGGATCTAGTCTTAGCTTATAATTGTTCCTTGAAAACTCAGTGGGGAAAGCTTTTCTCTAACCGCTGGAATGGTCCTTACCGAGTGATCCATCAAGTTAGAGGTGGATCATATGTTTTGGAGGAACTGGATGGTACTCAGATGGCCAGAAGGTTCTCTGCTGATCAGGTTAAGAAATTTCATTCTTGTGGAGGCAACTTGGTCCAGAAGTAAGTCCTCCCAATGGTGCACCATCTGGGCAAGATCCTTGTTGTTTTGTGAAACTCTACTTCATGCCACGCATGTGAGCACCTGGGACGCCTTCTTCATTTTATCTCAGCCACTTCTAAGATTTTTTGGACGGATTGACATATTCTTTTTCAATCACACTCAAGATCAAAATGGCCATTCTTTGGTTTCAATCATCTTTTCTTTCCTTTCTTTTTTTTATGGCATCAAACTTGGGAGCAGACTAGGGACAGTCTGTAAGTTGGGGAGAGATGTGGTGCCCCATTCTGGACACCCTGGCCACCTTAAGACCTCAATCCATAAACTGTTGCGCAAACATACCGTCCGGCATCTAAGAAAAAAAAAACAATTCCAACTCATCCTCTGGTTTATCCGCATCCTCATCCTTGCGCGTTGCGCATCCCTCATCTGCATTGTCATCATTGCGCGTTGCTCATCTATCATTGTCCCAATCTCTTATCCAACCGCGCATGTCCCGATCTCCTGTCCACCGCGCGTCCCAATCTCTTATCTGACCATGCGCGTCCCAATCTCCTGTCCGACCACCGCGTGGTGCTCATCCATGAATTACCAAATCCATCCCAACCGCACCCCCAAGAATTTGTCCAATCTTTGGATCCGTCAATCTCCCATCTCACTTTATCTATCAGTCATGAATCTCAAGCCTGTCAGGATTTACTCAGCTGCCTCAAGCCAATCTCCTATCCGCCCATCTGCGCTCTCACAAACTTCATCTGTCACCTTTCCTGGGACTCTCCCACCCACTTCCGCCTTTGGATGAGGGGTGGAGAGTGTCAACTACCGCCCGCAGACATCCGCGGCGGTTCAGTTCATTTTCCTTTTGCACCCCTTTCTGCCTTTGGACAAGGGGTGGGTGATTTGGTGAAGGGATGAGAAGCAATTCCATCGGCCCGTGTTATCAAATTTTTTCCAGTCACCTGATTTTCTTTCTTTTTCCGCTCTATTTGTAGAATCCATTGTACATAGTCTAACAGGGCCTCCTGCTCATATAAGGAGGTGCTCTCCCCTGCCTTTTGGAGGGATCATCAAAGCATCCATCATCGAATGAGGAGAGCATGAAATCAGAACACCCTTGATCCTTGAGCCGCCATACTCAACCCTTGATCCTTGAGCCTCCATACTCAAACCCTTGATCCTTGATCCTTATCACCAACCAACAGCCTTGCTGGTTGAAGAAAAATTCTGTCTGTTGGAATTTTTGAGTGTGTTATACCACTCCTTGATCCCTTTCTCTGACCATACTGGTCCTGATCCTTGATCGTCTTTCTGGAGCCAATCACGATTGACTGAAGAGGTATTATTAAGCTTAAGACCTGGAGTGTTATACCTCCCCTTATCTTCTTTGGAGTTTCATTCTGCCAGCCTACTCTTGAGTCCCTTGAGAAGTGTTGAGGTTATCCTTGCTTCAAATCAGTTACTGTTTGCTTTTATAGCTTCTTAAACATTGTGCTTTGTCTTGTATAGCCACCCTCAGTTATCTGGTACCCTTCAAGCGCTTGATTGCGGAGAGTTGGGCAGGTTCATTGAGAACCTGGAGGTTGCTTTGGTTTGAGTTGATCATCCCCAATCTTCTGCTGACGACCAGAGTTATTAGCTTGTGGGCATTGTTTGCATACAACAGCTTTTGTTCCTTGAACTCTAAGCAGACTTTAACTTCTTTTGTTCAAGTTTTTCCCTGCATAATCTTGTCTCAGATAGTGCTGTTCCATTGCTACCAAACTATTATCACCTTTATCCCTTACTCCTTGATTCCTCATTTACCAGGTTCTGGACCTTGATCTTGGTTACATTTAAATATTTTTTGTAACACTCAGGAGGGCAGCCTAAACAGCACCTTTCCCCTCCACAGAACTGCCACGGCCTAGCACCATTTGGAGTCTTACACCATTCATTGCACAAGACTTCCACTGGCCTGGTATGACCAAAGAAGTAAAAGAATATGTTAAAGGGTGCTATGATTGCAATTGTAACAAGTCCTCAAAACACCACAAATATGGGCTTCTCCAGCCGCTTCCAATCCCATCTATTCCTTGGAACTTTTTTTCAATTGATTTCATTTCTCAATTACAAATTAATAGTGGTTATGATTCTATTTCAGTATTAGTAGATTCATTCTCACAGATAGCTTCATTTATTTTCAGTCCTCCAACTTCCTCTTTGGAAGACTTAGCTAATCTCTTCATAGAACATGTCTTATAAAATCATGGCCTCCCTGATCACATAGTTATTGATTTTGGATCCTTGTTCTTCTCTAGATATTTTAACTCTCTCTGCCAGCATTTGAAGATGACTTTCAATTCTTCAACAGCTTACCACCCAGAAACAGATGGGAAGACCAAGCAATTCAATCAGATCCTTGAACAGTATCTTTGAGTTCATGTCTCCTATAAACATGAAAAATGTTCAAGATGGCTTCCACCAGCCAAATTTGCCTACAACAGCTCCACTCATTCCTCTGCCAAACAGTCAACCTTTCAAATTCTCATGGAGGGAACACAAATTTTGATTCCATTCACATAGCACCTTCTCAACCTTCTAATGAATACCTCACTCTCATTCAATCCCTCCAATTTCAAATTCAAACCAACCTCAAATCAGAAAAAAAATTCTACAAGGAGAAATTAGACCAACCTTTCACTATGGAACCAACCTTTGCAGTAGGAGATCAGGTATGGTACATTCCTTGTATAATTTGCAGTACTTTCTCAACTCAAATAATCTCTGAGAAAAAAAATTTCCCCTTCAAAATAAAATCAGTCATCTCCCCTAACATGCTTATAAAATTTTATCACCTGAAAAATGGAAAGGTATCCACCCAGTCTTTCATGTATGTATCCTTGAGCCAGGTTGAGTCATATACCTGGGAAAGACTCATCCCCCTCCAGAAACTGTCAATGTTCAAGATCACTTAGAATGGGGAGTAATTTTTATTCTGGATTCCAGGTTATGGAAAGGAAAAATTCAATACTTTGTCAAATGGACTGGATTCCAGTCTGACAAAGATTTTACCTTGTGCAAACCAGCCCATCAGCTTTTCAAATCTACCAATTTGGTTTGAGAATTCCATGAAAGCTAAACTTGAAAACCTTGCCAAGCTTAATCCCATTTGTTCCCATTCCATCCAATCTATCCTTGTTTCTTTCAATTTCATCTTTTATTTCATTTATTTTTAAATTATGACCAATAACCCATTATTTCCTATACCTTCATTCATAACTCTTCAATTCCTCAATTTCCTTTCTCTTTTTTAGAAAAAATCTTCATTTTCCAAAACAATATATATATATATATAATAAATGAAGATAATAAGTAACAAAATAATACTACATATTTATCTATTTACAAACCCTCTTTGATTTTTTCTTCTAAACTTTCCCAGTTTTCATTTAACTCCCTTGCAATCAATCTAAAATCTTCCAAATCTTCATCATTTATTAAATTAGATATTTTTTTCATCAGATGCACTTGTGCAACCAACACCTCCCCAAAAAATCTCTGAGGACCTTGCAGTTTGAGATCTTTTTGGCCTGGAATTCCATTCATCCTCCTCTAATAGCTCCTCATGATCTCTCTTCTTTTGAACCTGCAACAAACCCTCACCAATGTGTTCAGTCAACTATCTTGTCTCAGCTTTGATTGTCACTGCAACTTGGACTTTGGTTCCCTTGCCTTGGCCTTTGATTCCATTTCCTCCTGTCTCATTTCCTTCTACTCCATCCCTTCCATCCTCTTCCTCCCATTCCACTCTATCTCTCTCTTCATTTTTCTCCTCTTCTTGTCTTGTTTCTTCAATTTTTACCTCAGTTTGTTCATCACCTGGCACATTTTTCTCCACTCAATTTCTCTTGAACTTGTTTGGAAGTGGTAGCATATTAGTAGTGTACCTTTAAAACCTTGATAACACTAAGAGCACAACATTTCCATTCATTAGTTCTACTTTCATTTATTTAAGTTGTATCCAACCTTGCTCACCTTTTTTTTGAACTCCAAGGAACTCAATCTCTGGCACTGGGGCAATGTGATAATTCACTCTTGGCCCAGAACTACAACTTTAACCCTCACTGGATGAATCCCTGGGGGTATGAACCATCAAATTGCAATTTAAATAAAAAAAAAAAAAACAAGCCACCTTACAAAGTCAAAATTTCTTGTATTTGCCTTGAATTCAATTGGAAGCATTACTTGGTATAAAGCAATCATTGCAGAAAACACAGTTGTTGCAAAGGCAAGACAAGGATGATGACATAGTTAATTTATTTAAATTTATAATTAAAATTTATAAAGGAATACAGTAGGGGAAAAACTTATGGAATTGATGAGAATTCATCAGGATGCTTGCAGGAGCTTGCAGCTTTATACCCAGGAAACTTTCAAGCGCCAAGTTTAAGGTTTATTGTCTTCATAACTTCCTTGGAGTATCCTTTTCCTCAGTACTATCTAACTCAGTCTATAAGAATGACAAAAACAAAGTACAGCATCAATGGTCATTTTCCCATTCCATTGCTCTCATTCATTGCATCATTGCTCTCTAGCTGTAGATGAATTTCCATCAGGCAGTATCTAGTCATCATTGGATTACCTTATAAGGGCTACACCATTCACCTGAAGATTGTTTCCTCAGTTGGTTAATTTCATATGTTCTTGCATTTTGCTGAGGTCAAGTCATCACATTGAAATTTGCCTTTGTTTCCTTTCATCAGAAAAATCCATCCCTCTTTCTGTTTTTTGAGCCATTGAATCATCTGTTTGCACTTTTCAGTCAGCCTTGCTATCTTGTCTTCCTTCTTCCACTCAGCCTCTCCCATTTGCGCTCACAATCATGTAAGATTGCCCTATAGTATATAGGCTGGTTGTCTGACAAGAACAAACTGATGGTGTTCCTTTTTTTTCAAATAAGTTGATTGGGGAGATTGAAGATTTGTGTTTGGTAGAATTCTAATAAAAAGAATATGGATTTTGATTGATTTTTTGCTGGTGTTCAGGTTTGGGAAAGTTTTTTCACTTTTGCTTTTGGACAGGAAATTTGAACATTTTCAGGTGAGGTTAAGAGAAAACAAAAGAATCCTGCTTAAGCCTTAAGGGAAAGGAAAATTCAACAGGTTTGATTTGGGTCTTTTCAATAGACAAGTAAAATTGTCACTAGAGTGAGATTGAGACCATGATTTATGCATATCTTTCTACAATGCATACAAGGATAAACTGGGCAGGTGGGGTGAAATAATTATGAAGCTAGTATCATTGGTATTTTTTTTATAGGCACAGCTGTCTGTATCAGGACAAAAGGTTTTTACATTGGAAGCAGGCAAGAAAATCAGATTTGGAAAGTAATATTTATGTATGAAAATGCTTGGACCTAATTGAGACCAGAGAAGAGTCAAGAAGAGGCTAAGAT
Organism: Puccinia polysora; assembly: GCA_025617555.3. NCBI lineage: Eukaryota > Fungi > Basidiomycota > Pucciniomycetes > Pucciniales > Pucciniaceae > Puccinia > Puccinia polysora. The sequence continues at coordinate 52,597,193 of CM062614.1, forward strand.
TCCAAACAGTCTTTTATCCTAAGACCAAATTTTAAATTTCTAAATGAGAAGAAGAAAACCAGGGTTCAGATCTGATCATTACATAGTCACTGGTGTAAGCCTCAATCCCAATCTTGGCAATGGTGGTGGTGGTGCACACCAATGGCTTGATCATAGTGCTGACAAAGACCGTGCTCAGGCCAGGTCAGCCTCAGCATGCAAGCTGCTGTCCCCCGCGCTTCACCTTGCTGCTTGGCTAGGGCTGGACCCCAAGGCCTACCCAACCCAAAAATCAATTCCAAGATCCAACCTGCGGGTATACCCAAAGGTTGGGTAACCATTTTGGAAGGCCCAACCCAATCACCAAGAAATTGGGTAAATACACGGGGCCCAATTTCAAGTACCCTTCACTTTCACAAAGATGCCCCCTTGTTTGTTTGTTTTTTTTTCAGTTTTTTTTTTTTTTTTTTTTTTACTTTGCGCACTATACATATTCAAAATGAACCTTCCTTGGGCACAGCCGGTAAAACTATGATATTGGACCCTTTTTTGGGGCCTATTCAGCTATGAGATTGAGTCTTACACATATTAATTTTGATTGGCCCTATGGAAATCCATGAGACGTGATAGGATTCTCTTTTGCACAGGTCAATTGGATCTGACCCTGAAGAACCCCAAGGTGCACCCAGACCTGGGTTGTTTTCTGCTCAAGACCGGCTGATTGGACTAATTCTTTGCTTTGGTCTCATCCCCTGCTCCCTATTTTGATGTCCCTTTTTATCTTCCTCTTTTCCTTTTCCCTCTTTCTCTTCTCTCGCTCTTGTTGTTTGGTTTGTATCTGCTGCTTTGGTATGCCTTGCTCCCTTGGGCCTCCTCCTGTGGCTCATATCTTGCACCCCTGGTCTGCAGGGTGTTTTTGTCCCGGCGTTTAGTGATTCATAGCGCGCAATGCAATACGCAAAACTGCACTTTTTTTTTAAAAAAAAAACACACACAGACTAATCTACTGTACTACACAAATACCTACCGCAATATAAAAATATCACATATTTACATTGATCTGTCCTGGACTGATGCGTGCGTGCCAAAAAAATACCCGATACCCGGTTACAGGAATGCTCAAGAACGACTCCCGACCCGAAAATTGCCCGAGCCATACCCGATGGCTAGAGGCAAGAACGATACTCGGCCCAACAGGGTCGAGTATTGGGTATAGCCCCCGAACCTGGCCGATCGGGGTCCAGCCCTGCGCTCGGCAGCATGCCCGGGGACGGGGGAGAACAGAAGAGGCCGGCGAGCTGCGGGATGCGATGGAGGCGCGGCGAGAGGGCCCCCAGCCAGAGACGCCTCTCTCTCTCTCTCTCCGGGGTAGTCGATCCGGATGACAGGTCGGCCTTCAGCTTTGCATCCGCCACTCTTCATGCCGAGCTGGCAAACTTGGGATCGGGGATGATAACACCCTTACCCCACTGATCTGGAAAGAAAGAGCAGGGGATAGAGGTAGGTTTGACGATAGATGGGAGTCATGAGATGAGACGTCGGACCGGAGTGAGATCTGAGTGATCAGCGAGTTGGGCTAGAGAGATCGAGGAGGCCCGAGCAGGCTCAGCTCGTCATGATACTAGGGGACACAGGTGACGCAAAATTTTAGGTCTGGGAAAATTAAACTTTTTGTCATGGTTATGTGTGGGATGGAACGAGTACTGATGATCGCACATTATCCTTCCGCCTTTTATGGCAATCGATATAGAGAGCGGTTCTTCCGATAAACCAAGAAAACATCTTCAAGAAGAATTGTACTAAATGAGACAAAAGGTCTACTGATATCTAATTACCTATAAAATAATAAGCGGGCCGTTGTAGGATTTTTTTGGGGGGGATCAGGGGGTACGGAGATGAGATGATAAAGAACGTGGAAGGAGGACAGAAGAAGGACGATGACGACGAAAAACAATCCAGACCGAAACAGACAAACGGGTTTGTAAAGTCAAGCATTATCCAACTTCTATTGTCAAGAATCGAGCAGAACCGAAAGATTTTATGCCGAAAAAAGTTGTCGGCGCGGAAAGGAGCTTGAAAAAACAAAGCCCAGTGAAAACAAAACTAAATCAAGAACAGGGCGGGGGGTACTGTTGCGAGGTGACATGAAAAAACAAGATCAATGACCGAAGCAAACTTGCTGATAATCAATCTCCGACAATCGGGTTTGTAGACCGGAGATGAAGTTGTTCAAGTCACACATTCCCGTTAGTTTGTCGGTTTGACATCCCTCCAACCCGTCTAAAGGTATGATGGCATCATTCAAAATAAACCTAGTAGTACGTCCCGGGAGTTTTAGTGTAAGGGAATCATCAATCAGCGGGCTTGGTTGATCTTCAATCTTCTCCGCGCCTGTGGGGAGGGAGAAAGGTTCAACTGACCTGATGTGTCGACTGGTGGAGCTTGAATCTGGTGCAGTCGGACAAGTCAGGACTTGGGCAGCCAGTTGAGCTCCAAACCTAGCAAGAATACGATCAGCACAATGTTTTCTCTTTGTTTGGTGACGTCTTGATTTCGTACCATCACTTACGGTGATACCTGGGTACTGATAAACGACCTTGGCTCAAGGCGCTGATCAGCAGGTAAGGGGCCAGATTGGGCGAGGGTCGTTAGATTGAGTGCAACGACTATAGCCGTCAGTACTGTATCGTGGGTAGCGTCAACGTAGATGTTCTGGTCGAGAGGAAACGTGTTGGGATCCGAGTCAAGAGTCAAATTAATCGATGTCATGGATTTGCTCGGCGCAATCTTTGTCAAACGTGCAAGCTAATTCCGTGAAATACAAATTTGGCGGTTGGGTTAATACCGGAAGGTGAAGGGGGAAAAAAAACCGAGGGTGCGTCAGAAAATATTTAACTCGATGTAATACTCAACTAGCTCCTCAGTCCATCCGGCTCCGATCGCAGCCGAGAAAGGGTTTCCAAAGCTGGCGGTGTACCAAAACTCTATTGTTGGTATACGTTTGGTTCAGGATCAGTGAATGAAAGAGGTGTACTTGAAGCATGGGGGGATATGAAAGGATCGAAGAATTCAACAAACCGAGATCATTAGCATAGGTGAAGTCTTTCCATTCCTCCGGGGAAAAAAGTTTGCAGAAGTCACTCGTGCCCAGTGCCACCGACTCGTACGCACACAAAGCCTGCATCGTGTTGCTGAAGTTAATTATGAAGCGTTTCGATCGAAAGCGCGAAGCAGAGCACGTAAGTAAAAAGAGTAATCAAATGGATCGGCCAGGACCGGTGAGGGTGACCAACATATCTGATGTTGAAAACTGAATTCCCGAGACCAGTTGATTCAACCTCTTTTGCGAGGCTTTGAGGGATATCTCCTTCCAAATATTGGATTTCTGGGGGCCAGCAGGCCGGCTAGCCTGTGCATTGGGGCAACTGAAGTAGGGGGCCAAGGAATTGTTGAAGCCATGATTTTCGATTATAATGGATTGATGGTATTTGTGTTCCAGAGGTAAACCGAAGAAACCGGCTGCAAAGTTCAGAGCTGAGTGATACATTCGATGCTGGGATGTCGTTCGGAATACAGGTAGGTTGTTGGGATCACGGGGTCGATCGGACTCAAAGGGTATCAAGAACCCGTACTTCTGACGATAAGAAACACCGAGTTGAAACATTTGGGAGCGGCCAAAAGGTGTAAGGACCTCGCTACCTAACTAGATGGTCGACCATGAAGATCGTCAGGATCCAAGTCTTACCGGACCCGTGGCGGGGGTGCCGGGTTAGTGGTCAAACGATCGAATGTAACAGGGCTTACTTTGTACTTCCATGTATTCAAAAAAGCCAAATCACCCTTCGCTTGAAAATTACCCGCGGCCTGTCAGGGATCAAGAGTCAAATGATACTCTCCACCCGAGTTTCGCGACACTTTGTCGAAGCTTATGACTGACCTGGGCTTGATGAATCATATTACCAAAGGAGAGTAGGAGGGTTCCACCGGTAGGATATCTTGCGCCATGACGATGTAAGAGATGAAGCTTGGATCGTCCAAAGTGGTTGAACGGGTGCAATCAGATTGTCAGGCTGATGGATTCGGGTGATGAAGCAGAAGCAGAAGCAGAGAAAGTGATGGGGGGCCTGGGTATCTGAACCAGATCACTCTAGGCGAGCATTAGACCAGACGATCAGCGTACCTGATCGAGTGAGCAACCGGGGGGTATTTCGGGACCGGTTTGAATGCCGAAGGTGTCTTGGGGAAGGGAGTACATGGGGGAGAGATTACCCCAATGACGAGATACGACGAATGGTTCAGCGTCGCGGCTGGTGACGTTTGGTTCGAGGATTGGGTAGTGATGTTCAAGCTGGGGTTGGGGCACCGAGAAGATGAGGTTGGGCTCACTGCCGACTGAGAATACCCGCCATTGGCGATGATCGAGGGTAGATTGGGATCCATGCACGCTTGTCAGATCAGGGGCGAGGTCAAGGGAGGGAGGACGGGTGGGGGGGGGGGGGGGGGGAGGAGAAGGGGAGCTCTGCTTACAGCGAGTTGGACCCAGGTAACCTACTTGGTCACTCGTTGGAAATGAGGATGAGACCGAGTTAGGTTGTTGATGAACCAGTTGGCCGGTCGAGGGGACGATCAGCTTGAGGAAGCCGAGTATGATCGGAAGCGAGACCGTACGGCTCATCACGGCGGGCGATTGTCGGCCGGTCAGGCTCGAATAGCTATCTATGGACGATGGATTGACTTGAGGGGCAGGCAGTCGATTCGATATCCGAGAAGGATTGAGACGAAGATGATGAGGGTGAGCTTGGCTATTGGATCCCAATGCTTCGAGCAACCCCGATGGTGGTCACCGTAAGAGCCAAAGGTCCTTATGATTTCAAGTTAGATAGAACCCACGTCGATTACAGCCCTCGAGATGGTCGTTGAATCGATAAATACTGATGTGCCGATGACTCAGAGCGAGGTTGAGAGTGAACTCATGCTCGCATCCTGTATTGACAATTCTCGCTCAACCTGTTCACGACGCAGTAGTGGCTCGACCGGATGAAACTAGTTCATCTTAGTGTAATTAGGGGTGAATCTTGAACCATCACTTGAAAATAATCAATATGTAGTGTGATTCGAAATGGAGTATACAAGTTATTCTAGTGTCACTCTCCCAGGTTCGAATGCCCTTGAGGATCCCGTCAGACTTGGATCAGCGGTCAGGATGATGAGGGTAGATCGATCGATGGATCATGTTCTGGTGGCTCAACCTGAGCCATCGATGAGGCTCATCGGGCCCCGACTAGTAGGAGAGCCATCTAGTTAAATAAATACGTATCTAGATGATCTTGATCACCGAAGATATATGGTCGTACACAAATACAAGCAAAACTTGACAGGGATCCATGGGGAAGTGACGTCCATGGTAAAGATTTGCACTACCGGATTGGTTTGAAGATGGTCAGGGTGAGTATCCCAGGTTGAGTGCTAGATCCGCATACGTGGACCACTAATTCATCATGATACAAGTGTGCTTACATCATATGATCATAACTGTCTGAGAATGAACTCTCTTCTGAAATTATTAGGGGATCCAAGTGTGATCTGGATGGCCCCCGATGGATCTGATCAAGAACAAGTATACCAAGACCGATCCAGTCTAAGACCAAGGTGGTGGATGAAGTGTGAGAAATCTTAATGAGGTGATATTTATCATCAAACTACGCCCAGGATGCTTGGAGACAGAAGATGGTCATGAACTAAGCAAGCTGATGGATGGGACAGTCTTGGGATCTTCTCTTGAACATGTTGAAATTCATCAGTCCGCTTCTCTTTCTAGGCAAGAGTCGCTGTTGCACGGCTGACTTTGAATATACTGATTCATCAACCGACACAAGAGGTCAGTAGGATGGGTTCGCCTAAACCGTATGTACTTACATACAAGGAAGGTGGATGAGACGCTCTGAGGGAGAGCTCAAGTGCTAGTAGAGTAGCAGACAGACAGGAGGAGAGGGGGGTGGAGAATTGAATGGTGGGAAGCAACATCAAGAGGCGGAATCATAAGCAGAGAGTATGCATGAGGTCCTAATGAACCACCGTAGGCTGTCTGCAAACGACCGCCAATCCGGTCATCACTCTTCTTCCGCTTCGACACTGAATGAGGCCTGTTACGAGTGACGGTAGAGCACAATTATGTCACAGGACCTAACTTACCAAATTTCACGGATTTCTCACATGTCACACAGCTTGTAGATAGTCTAGTGCCAGACCATCCGCCCGCCCACAAATCCTTCTCTCTCCTTACCGAGATTTGGATTTGGGATCGGCCTAAAGGTTAGGCCGGGGACTAACGCGACGGATGGTCAGGTGAGTTAAAGTTCTGAGAGTAATTGACCGAGATTTGGATTCGGGATCGGCCTAAAGGTTAGGCCGGGGACTAACGTGGCGGATGGTCAGATTGCTAAGTTGAACAGGTTAAAAGCCAGTGAACCAACTAGCACAAACACTCATGGAAAATAGGTATCATAAAAGGAAAGAAGATTGGATTAAGAATCAGGCAGAAAAGCATCAGACCACCGTCACCGGAGCAGAGACGGGAAGTGAAGGGGGGACAGACCATAAGATGGCGGACCAATCATCCTCCTCTGCCGGTTTTGTTTTGAAAGGGGAATTCAAATCAAGGTTTGAATCCCTGCAAACCACACTCACGCAGCAATTTCAAAGAATGGAGGCAGCCATGTTGAGACTGGCTACTCCGCAAGAGGCGGCTGGCCCACCAATTCCCCCCCACATGTCCATGTCTGGTGTGGTGTCATTATATAGCCTCGGGTCGGGGACTGCGTCGCGGCCTGCGCGCTCAGCATCTGGTAGGTTAGGCTCAGCAGTTGGGGTACGCCGGTTCTCAGCAGTAGCTTCTGCGGGTTCAGCAGCAGCCGCTGCGGGCTCAGCAGTGGGCGCGGCGGGATCAAGCACGCGACTGCGGGCCGGGCCTGACTAAGGGAAGCGGGCCGCGACCCGCTTGGATGTCCGACTCATGGATGGAGCTGGGCCGACCGGGTTCTCGGAGCGGCTAGTCGGGGAAGGAAGAAGCGGGGCGACAGCGGGGCTATATGCGTGGCAGCCGCGCGCAAGCGCGGGCCGGCCACGGGACGGGAAATTCACAACGGCGCGTCGGGTGGATGCGCGCAAGCACGGCGAATCTTGGGTATCGCGCGGCGGAGGGCCGCGCCACGAAAAGACGAGCCGGATGCGCGTAATGACAGGCGAGCTGGCGGGGGTAGGGTATGGGTATGGGTTAAGGGATGGGTTAGGGTTCTGGGTCTAGGTTTCCTTCTTCATAGTTGTCAGTCTGTCTTTGCGCTTGTGCTTAGGTTAGGGTTGAGGGGGAGGGCTCAAACACCCTTCCCCTTGACTTTGGGTTGTAGGGGGGAGCATCCTAGTATCCATCAATCTACATATCTCATTCTCCCTCTCTCTCTCTCGGAGTAAAGGAAAGGAAGCAATCTCGGTCTTACAGACGCTAGAACCATCGATCCCGTAACTAGGGACAACTTCGTGAGGATAACCTCCCTAAAGTTTCCACATCTGGGGGTCTGGCCGGGAACTTTCGATCCGTTCTCAGTCTCTTGAAGATTACGCAGAATGCTACCGACAACCACTCCGGGATCCAATGCTCCCCTTCCCTACCCTCCACGCCCGACTCCCGTCTCTGCTGCTCAACCCCCTCCGCCACCGTCCGCTCATGCTCCTAGAGTTAGCGGGTTCGCTCCTCCCTCGGAAGGGTCGTCGGACATGGCGGTAGAGGCCCCTTGCCGCGTTTGGTTGAGGCCGAGGGATTTCCCCCATCTTTGGTTCAGTACTTCGGATGTCGAGCGGTTCCTTTCTAGGTTCGAAGGGATCGCGGACTCGGAGGGCGCGTCGGGCGCAGATAAGGTTCGGACTATCGTGCTGTTCATTACCAAGGAGGAGAAGCTGCGGGACGTGGAAGAAATGGTTGGATACGAGAGGCAAGACTGGGGGAAGTTGAAAAGCGAGATGTTGGCGAGGTGGGGAAAGCGTGAACCTCGGTTTCGGGAAAGCGACTTCGATTGAGCTGCGGAGGAGGCGATCGAGAATGGCGGGGTGCAATCGCGCAAAGGATTAGTGGAATATATGTCAAGGTTCGAGCGAATCTACGGGTACCTTGCAAAGAACGAGGTCGTTGCGGGTCAGACGGGTGCCATGAAGCGGGCTTTCCTGGGGGGTCTCGCGCCCCAGCTTTGTTCCAGGGTGCAACGATACCTGTATGACCACGGCCTGGTTAAGAGGTCGTTGGATGGGAGCGTCGCGATTCTCCCCGATCTTTCGGTTATCCGTCAAGCCGTGGAAAGCAAAATCGATTTGGACGAGCTCATCGCGGATACGGCACGAACGTACCCGTCTTCCTCCAAGAAATCGGTCACGATCTCGGCGCCGGCCCCCGACCAAACTTCGGCCGCGCGGCCGTCAACGCCCTCTCATGTTGGACTTTCCCAGCAGCCTCCGGGACCATCAGTCGGGGAGATAACGGAGATTCTGCGGGACATAAGGGTTTTCCTCAACCGGACACCGGCTCCTACAGCTCCGGCAGCCGCACCGTTTCCGGCGGCTCCTTCTCAACCGCGCACGGTGCCGCCTCACATGGCGGAAGGGTTCCAGCCTCCTAGCGGATCATCCGGATCGTACGGGTCGCCGCGATGTTCATATTGCGGGGTGAGAGGGCACTGGAAGTCAGTTTGTGAGGATCTCACTCGGGACATGGACAAAGGGCTTGTTTGCGCATCCGGGATGACGTACATATTTCCGACGGGTGAATCGGTGGATCTGACTAAGGACAAGCCGCCACCAATGGTGCAAGTGCGGGAAAGAGCAAAGGCTAAGACCGAGACTGCTCGGGTCTCGCTCGGGATTGTCACCGCGCCCGGGACCTGGGTAGCTCCGAGAGTGGAGGCCAAAGTCAGGGCGTTGGCGACGAATGAGCGCATTGCGATGGATGTCGACGAGCGATCAACGGCTTCGAAGCCAGTCGCGCGAGTGCCGATTTCGGACGGGCCGTCCTCTAATCCCGTGGGAAAGAAGAAGGCCGCGGACATCGTCCGGAGGGTAATGGGGAACGACTCACCAATACCCCTGACCCTACGAGAGCTAGCGGCGGTGTCCCCCGCGGTCGTCGACGAGATGGTCCAGGCCTTGAAAGATTGCGGTCAGGGTCGGGTGCCAATGACGGTTCAGCGGGTTAACGTGGCGGAGGAGGAAATGGATCCCGAGCCGTGCCGGTCAAAGTCGGTATCCGTTCTGCTCGCTTATGTCGCGATGACCATCGCCGGGCGGAAGGTGTGGGCGATGGTGGATAGCGGGTCGATGGTCAACCTGCTCCCATCAAGGTTAGTGGACGAGCTCAGTCTGGTGCGGAGGAAGTGTGCGATGGGTCTTCGGGCGTTAAATGGCAGGGAATGTCGCGTGGACGGGGTAGTAGAGGCGGAGGAGGTGGAAGTCGCCAAGGTCTGTAAGCCTCTGTCATTTCTCTCAGTGGAGTGCGGAGACGTGATTCTAGGACGGCCATTCATGTTTGGGTTCCGAGCCCAAATGGCCTTCAACGCCAAGGAAGGAACGGAGGCGCTGACCGTCAAAGACTCGCTCGGAGCACGGTTCGAGACAACGATCTGCAATCACGGGAGAGGGAAATGGGTACAGGACCCAGTGTCTGGCGGCAACGAAGAGTCTGGCGCGGGGGTTGACCGTAAGGGTTACCCTGCGGAGGATTTTTCCTAGTCGGCCGCGGGAACCGTGCGGAGCAGGCTCCGGCTCTGCACGGGCGGCCGACAGATGAGGAGCAGGCGGGGGAGGACGCGCGTGGGGCGCAGGTGCTGGAAGTAAGTCCCATTCCTCAGTATGCATCGCCGGAAGGCTCTACGCTTCGAAAACCCTATCATTGTGCCACAGTCATGAGCAAAGGCGAAAGCCCCGGTCTGGTCATTACTAGGACTTACGACGGCGACGATCGGGTCTGGATGGCGCGGTGCAATGCGGGCAAGTACAAACCGGTAGCGCGGAAAGTCCGGCCGCGGAACGAGCCAATGCCTCAGGGGCTCAACGGACCCTTACGACCGATTGCGTGGTCCCGCGACCCGTGGGAGACGCCCCTTAGGAAGAATGGATGGGTAACGCGGTTGGCGCGAATCACGGACGAGCGGGTGGACGCCCTTAACTTCGGACCGACGGGATGGCTGAGTGCGGAGGAGATGGATCTGCTGGTGTCGGTATTGGTAATAAGGGAGAAGGCACTTGCTTTTGGACCGGACGAGCGCGGGTTGTTGAGAAGTGAGATCGGGGACCCTTACGTTATTCCCACTGTCCCTCACGAACCGTGGCAAATCAAGCCGATTCCGATCCCCCGTACCGTTCGGGAGCCCTTTCTGGAGCTGGTACGGGAGCGCGTGAGGACGGGGCTTTACGAGCAATCCACGTCAAGCTACTCGAGTCCTATCTTCGCGGTCGTTAAGCAGGACGGGAAGTTGCTAAGGATTGTTCACGACCTTCAGAGGCTAAATTCGTTCACTATTTGCGACGCGGGGCTTCCCCCGCGTGTTGAAGAATTTCTGGAGTCGATGGCCGGGCGCGCTTGCTACGGGCTGGTGGACGTGATGGGGGGATATGACCAGCGAGAACTCCACCCTGACTCGCGGCTACTGACGGCGTTTGAAACTGGGCTAGGAAGGATGCAGCTGACGCGGCTACCGCAAGGTGCGACCAACTCAGTGGCGGTATACCAAGCCCAAATGACCTGGATACTACGCGACGACCTTCCGGAAGGCGTGCAGATCTTCATCAACGACGCTGGCATTAAAGGCCCCAGAACGGACTACGAGGGCGCGGTCTTAGAGGATGCACCCGCGATCCGGCGATTCATCTGGGAATACGCGGAAACTCTGGAACAAGTCCTCTTCCGAATTGAGGAGGCAGGCCTTACTGTGTCCGGGAAAAAGTTGGCGGTCTGCGTTCCGGCGCTCGAAGTGCTGGGGCATGTCGTGGCCTACGACGGGAGGCGAATAGCGGAGAAGAAGCGGAATAAGGTTCTTGAATGGCCGACCCCTCGGACAGTGTTGCACGTCCTGCAGTTTCTGGGGTTGTGCAGCTACGTCCGCATGTTCATCAAGCAGTTCGCGGAAGTAGCGAGCCCAATGCGGGCATTGACGCGTAAGGGGGCGGAGTGGAAGTGGACCAAGGGATGCGATGCCGCTTTCGCAAAGCTCAAGGAAATCGTGGGGCGCAACATCGTCCTTCGGAACCTCGATTACGACGCCGGAGGGATACGCCTGGGGGTCGACTCTAGCGAGCTCGGCGCGGGGGGGGGGGTCTTGACACAGGAGGAGGACGTAAAAGATAGGCCGGTGCTCTACGAATCGGTCACCTTTACCGCGACAGAGAGTCGGTATTCGCAGCCAAAGCTGGAACTGTGCGGTGTCACCAAGATCGTACGGCGGTTGCAGAACCTTTTGTGGGGCGTGCACTTTGAGCTCCTGGTTGACGCGGAGGCCTTGGTGCGAATGATTAACTCACCGACGCTGCCGAACGCGCCCATGACCAGGTGGGTAGCGTTCCTCCAGTTATTCTCCTTTAACGTGGTGCACATCCCAGGAAAGGCGTTCACGATGCCGGACGCGCTGTCGCGGTACCCGCGGGACGACCCATACGAAGGGGCGGAACCCTTGGACGTGGAAGCCCCGGTCGTTTGGGTAGGAAAGACGGAGGCGGCGGTTTGTCTTCCGTTGCGCCAGTTGGGACGTTACGCGGTTTTGTGCTCTTATTTGCAGGATCTCCGGTTCCCCGAGGGCACGACGGAAACGGTGGCCCAATGGGTGAGGCAAAACGTTCTGAACTTCTTCTTACAGGACGGTCAGTTATGGCGGCGGAGCGGCTCCGTGCCTCTTGTTGTCGCAACTTCTAGGGCCGACCAGGAGGTGATTCTAGGAAGTCTGCACGATGACCTTGGTCATCGGGGTGAGGTCGAGACGCGGAGGAGGGTGAAAGCAAGGTTTTGGTGGCCGGGGGTCGTTCGCGCGGTGCGCAACTGGGTAAAGTCGTGCGAGGCCTGCCAACGGCAAAGCTCGAGGCTGCCCAAGGAGGTCGGCCACCCCACGGGCGAGGACGTGCTGTTCGGGCGCGTTTCGCTGGACGTGGTCCACATCAAGGCGGGTAAGTTTGCGTATTTTCTGGTTGCGCGCGACGATCTGTCTGGGTGGGTGGAAGCGAGGCCCCTGGCGAAACTATCGGCGGAAAAGGTGGCTCAGTTTCTGGAAGAGGACTGGTTTGCGCGCTACGGGTCGCTTCGCTTGGTCACCGTCGACGGAGGGGCGGAGTTTCGGGGACGCCTGATGACGCTGGTGCAGAATTGTGGAGCGAAGTTCGGCTGCGTGACGGAATACTACCCGGAGGGCGCAGGGATGATCAAGCGGGGGCATCAACCAATCAAGGATGCCCTGGTGAAAATGTGCGGCGAGGACGGCAAAAGATGGCAGATGGCACTCCCCGCGGTCCTTTTTGCCGATCGGATCTCCGTGAAGCGCTCGACGGGGTATTCGCCTTACGAGTTACTCTACGGGCAGCGGCCCGTGCTTCCCGTGGACATCGAGCTGAACACGTTTTTGGGCGTGGATTGGTGGAAGGTTAAGACGTCCGCGGATCTGATCGAGGCACGGGCTGAACAGCTCCTTAGGCGTGAGGAGACCTTGGGAAAAGCCGCGGAGCGGTTGAAGAAAACCCGGACGGCGTCAGTTCGCTATTGGGACGAGCGCTGTTCCCATCGGCTCCGGGATCCGCTGCGGAAGGGGGACCTGGTCCTGCTGTATAATCGGAGTCTGGAATCCCAGTGGGGCCGGCTTTTCGCCAACCGGTGGAACGGGCCGTACCGCGTGGCCTCTAAGTTCTTGGGCGGCAGCTACGGGCTTGAGGAATTGGACGGGACGCCGCTTAAACGGAAGGCCGCGGCTTTGCACGTAAAACGCTTCTTCGCGCGCGGTTCCACTTCCTTCGACGAGACGGCGAGCGATGATTCGGGGCCCGGGGGCGAGGCGGTCTCGGAGTCGGACGACGGCGCGGATCGTTCGGACAGCGAAGTAGCGGCGCGCAACGCGCGACCCCGGAGAAGCAGGAGGTTGCAGACGGCTGGGGACAGCTGTCAAGCTGGGGGGGGGCGCTAGGTGGTTAAAGAATGATTTGGTAAGGGGGTGTTCTAGCCGGTTCACAGCCGGGACAACTAGACACCCCAGAATGTTTGTTTCCTTATGTTTTGGTTTGGGCTTGGCTTTGGATTGGTACTGGCTATGGGTTATTTATTGCAGGTACGCGGGCGCGGCGTGGTGTCGGGCCCGCAAACGTGAGGACGAGCCCCGCTCACGGATGGCGGGACAAAGAGCTAACTGTAAAAAAAAAAAAAAAAAAAAAAAAAAAAAAAAAAAAAAAAAAAAAAATGAATGAATGGAATAATAATATAGGATGTTCTCTTTCTCTTCTTTGGATTCGGGCTGTTTCCTTTCTTTTTTTGTCTATTTCTCTCCTGTTTCTTTCTTCATCGGACGGGCGCGACGGTCGGGGATGGTATGGACGCGGATTTAAGCTTAGCTTGGTAAGGGGGTGCTCTAGCCGGTTCACAGCCGGAACGACTAGACACCCCAGAATGTTCGTTCCCATCGCCTCTCCCTTATACTCCCGGTTGTGAGCGCGCGCTGTCGGCGCGGTGTTTGTTTTGTTTTGTAGAACGGGTACGGGGAACTGTGTGGCAGCCCGTCTGGGGCGGTCCAGGTACCTCTTTTCGTTGGGATAACTGGTCACTTACGGTCTCTCACAGAGGGAGCGCGCGGACGCGGATCTCAACCTCAACCTCACTCACACTCACTTCTCACGCGGACGCGGATCTCGGCACTCACACTCACTTTCCACCCGGACGCGCGGGCGCGGGCCTTTCGTTTCCTTGCGCAGCAGAATATATTTCTCCAACAAACGCGGTACAACAATGGGACAAGAAAGTACACGGGAAAGGAGAAAAGGAAGGGGGCGGGGACGTCTAAGCCATTCGCATCATCTCCTCCATGTCCCCCCTCGATGAGGCCAGAAGGGCCCGGTAAGACGCCAAGAACTCGCGCGGGGATTCGGAGGATTGGGCTCCGGGGGTCGCCAGGAAGTTGCAGAGCATCGCGGTCGACCGTTCCGCGAAAGCCTCGAAGCCAGCCGCCGGGAGTGCCATCACGACCGGGATCTCCGGGATCTCGGGGGAGTTGGAGGAAGGCGGTGCCGGTGCTGGGACGGGGCTTGATCCGAGCGGACGAGGAGGTGATGAGGGGGTCCCTGGGGCATTGCGCGGAGGGCTCGGTCCATCTGGGGGCGACAACGGAACAATGATCGGGGACGGCGGAGGAGGGACCTCGGGAGTAGTAGGCCTCCCGTCCGAGACCACTGGTGACGCGGGCGGCGGTGGAGTACCTTGTGGAGCCGGGGCGGAAGGAGCCGGTGTAGGTGCCGGAGGGGGAACCGGGGCTGCAGCAGCGCGACGCCGGAGAATCTCATCGAGTCGCGGGTCCCTCGCGCCTTCCCTCATCCAAACGCGGTCCGACCAGAATCGTACGGCCCTCCGATAGTTGTCAACGGACGAGAAATCCTCCTTCCGCGGCGGTCCCGCGCGGCGAAAGGGGGAAGCCAAGTCGCAATCCTTGCTCGGCGGAGGGCAGCGGGAAGGGGAGCCCGGCGGAGTCCACGAGTCCTCCAAGATGGTGTCGTCGTCCGAAACCACGAACGGGTCGGGACGAGCCCTTTTGCGCGGCCTGGGGCGGGAGCCGAAGTTGGGTGGAGCTCGGGGCATGCCATTGCTAAGCGAGCAACGGCGATGGCTGCGACGGCAAGCGACACAGGCGCGTCGACCAGGAGCAATTGAGCACGCCTGCCCGGTCCGGGCGCAGAATTCGCAGGGGAGCATGACGGCGATGAGCGTGGAAGGGGAGTTGGTGGAGTGCGAAAAGAGGAGTGGGTAGGGAGGAGCGGGGTGCGGGTAGTTGAGGTGGCGATGGGAAGGGACCTCTGGGGACAGAACTCAAGTTGGGGGGGGATGTGGTGTCATTATATAGCCTCGGGTCGGGGACTGCGTTGCGGCCTGCGCGCTCAGCATCTGGTAGGTTAGGCTCAGAAGTTGGGGTACGCCGGTTCTCAGCAGTAGCCGCTGCGGGTTCAGCAGCAGCCGCTGCGGGCTCAGCAGTGGGCGCGGCGGGATCAAGCACGCGACTGCGGGCCGGGCCTGACTAAGGGAAGCGGGCCGCAACCCGCTTGGATGTCCGACTCATGGATGGAGCTGGGCCGACCGGGTTCTCAGAGCGGCTAGTCGGGGAAGGAAGAAGCGGGGCGACAGCGGGGCTATATGCGTGGCAGCCGCGCGCAAGCGCGGGCCAGCCACGGGACGGGAAATTCACGACGGCGCGTCGGGTGGATGCGCGCAAGCACGGCAAATCTTGGGTATCGCGCGGCGGAGGGCCGCGCCACGAAAAGACAAGCCGGATGCGCGTAATGACAGGCGAGCTGGCGGGGGTAGGGTATGGGTATGGGTTAAGGGATGGGTTAGGGTTCTGGGTCTAGGTTTCCTTCTTCATGGTTGTCAGTCTGTCTTTGCGCTTGTGCTTAGGTTAGGGTTGAGGGGGAGGGCTCAAACACCCTTCCCCTCGACTTCGGGTTGTAGGGGGGAGCATCCTAGTATCCATCAATCTACATATCTCATTCTCCCTCTCTCTCTCTTGGAGTAAAGGAAAGGAAGCAATCTCGGTCTTACAGACGCTAGAACCATCGATCCCGTAACTAGGGACAACTTCGTGAGGATAACCTCCCTAAAGTTTCCACACCGGTCATTGAGGCAACAACCCATTGGCCATCAAATTTATAAAAGACCTGATGTCATTTCATTGGAATATTAACACCAAACAACCAATCCTCGTGTTTGACGGGTCCAATTTCAATGTGTGGGAGGGGGCAATTGACCGCACCCTCTGTCAGGCATTCAACAGCGACCCAAGTTTTCTGGAGGACCCAACAAGCTTTGACACCTTAACAAGCACGGAGAATAGAGCCATTGTCAACTTGCTCTGTAACTCGGTTGACGATGAGCTATATGCCATCATCAAAGCGTCCCGGATCAAACTGGCAAAGTTGATATACGATACGTTAGTGGAAACTTGCAAAAGGTCCAATAGAAGGCACAAATTGGCCGTTGTGGAGAAAATGATTGGCTTACTGAATTCACCCAAGGCAGATATGGCCTGGATAACAAGCTTCCACACCATCATGGCCGACCTGAATAAGTTAGAGATCTCTTGCAATGAGCTTGTTGGCCTACTCGTTCAGTCAGTTGCGGTTGCACCGCCGGGGATTGATGGGAAGACTTACGAGTATTCCATCTTGCAGCAACTTAACAATGCAAAGACACCGCTGCAATTCCTTGACGTCGCAAACGTGCTGCAGGGGGCAATAGGCAAGTTGCAACCAAAGCTGGCAGTCAGGGTCGATTTGATGGAGTTGGACAGGATCAATGCTGTCTGGGGATGCTATGTGCCGCCGCAACGGAGGGCGCCGGTCCCGGGGAATTCCAATGAGAAACCTACCATCAAGCCTCACCTCTCCATGGACCGGGCGGCGTACTATGCTGGAAAGCGTAAGTGAGATGCCCTTCTGGACACGTACGGCTGCAAGTGCCGTTAATGTGGCAAAGAAGGTCACTGGTACGCCAATTGTGGCGTCTTCTGGACTGATGTACGGATGGGGAGGATCCCAACCCCACCAGATGATCAGGCCAATGGCCACTTGGGGTACCTACCACCTCCGCAACCAAACCACCCCGGCCAGCGCGAGGATTGTCTCCGAGTCGTGGATATGCCAGAAGTGGATGGTGGGGAGATTTTACTGGACTCGGGGGCCAGCGCGCACGTGAGTGGCCCCTCCAGATACTTTAATCCTACCTCTGACCTCAAGACCCCTAAACCGTTCTTCCTGGCAGCTAACGACCATCATGTTGATGCCACCGCAACCGGCAGCCTTGTGATTCCGACCAAGACGGGGCGGATGACTATTGAGGGTGTTGTTTTTATGCCCGTCAGTTAGCGGAATCATCCTCTCTACCGGGCAACTGCTGGCGGATGGGTGGGAGCTGACTTACCCGGGCCTGGAAGCAACACTGAAGGACCCGTTGGGCAACTCCTACAAAACATCTTTCCAAAACTTCTGCTGGGTTATAACCACTTGTAATCAACCTGCCAATGCAATGAAGATCAGCTTGAAACCATCTTTTGACCCATACAAATGGCATGTCCGCCTTGGGCACGCTTCTGAGGCAGTTGTGAGGATCTTCCTGAGGAAGCACTACCCAGAGGAGGTGCGCGGCCCATGGCAATCGTTCTTCTGTGAGCGCTGCGCCATCTCCAAGAGCTTGGATAGAAGGACCCCGGGCGCTGTATCCAGAGTGACTAGGGATGACCCCTTGGACCTGTTTGTCACCGATGTTGCTGGTCCGTTTGAGGAGGATCTTGTCGGAGCCCAATTTCTCCTGACCTTCCGTGACCACGCATCAACCTACACTTTTGTGGCAATATTAAAATCGCATTTGGAAGTCCCGGGGAAGATACTAGGCTGGCTGGAGAACCTGAAGGTGACCTTGGGTAGGTACCCCAAGTTTATCCGCAGCAATAACGCGGCGGAATACACCGGCCCGCTCAAGAGAAAACTGGAGCCAATGGGGATCCAGATGGCTCCAATCCCGCCGTATCACCCCAAGCAAAATGGAAAGGCGGAGAGAGTGAACAGAACGCTGGGTGACATGGCCCAAACTATGCTACACAAGAGCGGTATGGGTCCAAAATTTTGGTCTTTTGCATACCAAGCGGCCGCGTACATCATCAATTGCCTCCCCAACTCCCGGAAAGGCAACGAATCCCCAATCAAGATCCTATCTGGCAATACTCCCAATGCGGCCATCTTGTACCCCTTTGGGGCGAAGGCCATCTTCCACATCCCGGCGGAACGTAGGGGAAAACTGGAAGATTGGGGCAAGAACTGCCGGCTACTTGGCTTCCCGCCAGGGGGTGCTGGTTGGATCTTTTGGTCAGAGGGGCAGCAACGAGTAATTCACTCAACATCTGCCATATTCCCATTCTTCCAAGCATTGCCGGTCAAAGTGGTGGCAGATGACGGAGGGGATATTATCAGCCAACTCCAGCTAGGGGAGGAAGATACCGACGGCATTGCTGCTGCTGAGCAGGCTGCCATGGACGCCTTACCGCGGTTGATCGAGCAAGCCATCCTGCGGTCGATGCCAGAAGCTTTGAAAGGTGAATGGGCAAAGGAGTGGCGGGTATTGGGCAAGGGGGAAATCCAGCAATTTGATGATATGGGCATTTGGGAGCCTGTCTGGCCTCATAAGGGGATGAAGATCCTCGGTGCCAAGTTTGTCCTGGAGCACAAACGGGATGCGGAAGGGAATCTAGTTCAGCGTAAATCTCAATATGTTGCAAAGGGATGTAGTCAGAGGATGGGGGTAGATGTCTATGAAACTTACGCACCAACCGCGTCCCTCAACAGCTTGCGACTCCTGCTCGCGGTAGCCCATAGCGGTTCCTATCCCATGGTGAGTTTTGATGTGAGTGCCGCCTACCTTTACGGACCCATTGATGAGGAGGTCTACGTCCAATCACTGACCCTGCTGCACCCGGAATGGAAAGGATTTGTTATGAAGCTAAAAAAGTCAATGTACGGGACCCGGCAGGCGGCAAGGTGTTGGTGGAAACATTTCAAGGCAGTCGTTGGGCGGGTCGGGCTGGAAGCAAGTGAGCTCAAAGATTTGCTATACATCTGCAGGGACAAAGGTGAATTCGTGGTTGTGTGGATGCACGTGGATGATGGGGTTGTGATGGCTTCCTTGGAGAGGATGATGCGGCGCTTCTGGGAAGGGGTCAAAAGAGAACTGAAGATCAAGTGGTCGGAGGCGTTGAGCAAGATTGTTGGAATTAGGATTAGTCAGAAGGACAACAAGATGACCCTGGACCAGAGGCTGTTTGCGGAGGAGATCGTGGCAGACTACCCAAGGCATATCCTCCGGCAGCGGTTGCCACTGGCCGGTGGAGCGGTTGAGGCAACTATGGGCAAGGCTGTGGCGGTAACGGAATATCAATCAATCCTGGGATCATTGATGTACCTATCATGCGGGACTAGGCCGGATATAACCTACGCCGTCAACCTACTTGCTAGGTTTAGCTCCTGTCCTGGCAAGGAACACTGGAAAGAACTAGATCACCTCATTGGCTACCTACAGGGGACCTTGGGCAAATCCCTCCGGTATCGACACGGCGGGCCCGGATACCTAACCATGTGTGTTGACGCTAATTTTGGAGGAAAGCATGAACGCTCCACCAGCGGCTATGTCATCCAATATAAAGGAAACACAGTTGCTTGGGGGGCCAAACGCCAAACGGTAGTTGCTCTATCAACATGCGCGGCCAAATACGTGGCCTTGTTGGAGGCATCTCAAGTCCTAGCCTATCTACGACTAACCTTAGCTGATATAAGCTTTGAGCTGCCTTTGGAAATCTACTGCAACAATGAAGCAGCTATCTTAGTTGCCACTAATAACGCCTCGCATAAGCAAACCCGTTACCTCAGCAGGGCATTCTACTTTGTGAATGATTTTGTGCAAAGCAAGAATATGGCCATAACATGGACAAGCTTGGCATTGCAACTGGCCGACATCATGACCAAAGCTTTGGGCCCAAACAAGCATACAACTGGCGCCGCGGGGATTGGGGTAAGCTGACATAATTGTGGGAGGGGATGTTACGCGTGATGGTAGAGCACAATTATGTCACAGGACCTAACTTACCAAATTTCACGGATTTCTCACATGTCACACAGCTTGTAGATAGTCTAGTGCCAGACCATCCGCCCGCCCACAAATCCTTCTCTCTCCTTACCAAGATTTGGATTTGGGATTGGCCTAAAGGTTAGGCCGGGGATTAACACGGCAAATGGTCAGGTGAGTTAAAGTTCTGAGAGTAATTGACCAAGATTTGGATTCGGGATTGGCCTAAAGGTTAGGCCGGGGACTAACGCGGCGGATGGTCAGATTGCTAAGTTGAACAAGGCCAACCTGCCTGTATGCATGTAAGTCAATATGTATCTTGTAGGGATCTTGCTAGCATGGGGCCAGGTCTTAGCGTTGGAAAGGCAATGGTGTAGGAGGTTGTTGGGATCAAATGGAATACCTTGGGATTTTTCAACATGCAAACGGGGTCAGGTCAAGCTTCACGCTCTGTACCACCCTAGTCCTACCCTCATTCTTGCCCTGTATCCAAGAAAATACCTATCCCCCCCCTCATTTCCTAGTTGTGAAGCCCCCCCCTGTTCTTCCCCGCTCTTCCCCCTACTCTTGCTCCCCCTGCCCCCTTAGTGTTTGTCTCTGTTTATGGAGGTAGATACTGAGGACCCGGGCGGGCGGAGCTGGCCCCTCCCCCCCCCCATTGCATGCCACCGTCTTCTGGCCTGCACACGCTGTTAACTGAACTTCTACAAGACCAAGTGACTGCTGACTTGAAAGGGTCCGTATCCCTTGACTCAAAAATAATCAAAGTTATACTAAACCTCTTGGCCAATGCCAAACGGACTTCCAAGATGATGCATGATATGATGGAAGGTATGAGTCAGCAGATGGAGACTCTGACTTCCCAGGTTGCCCAGCTCTCTACCATTCTCCATTCCCACCAATCCTGACCTGCAGCTTTTTCCTACGCCTCTGCTGTTGGAAAACCTCATTCTCGTCCCCTTGCCCCCCCCAAATCAATTCCGCCTCCCCGCTCCTTCCTTAGTGGCTTGAGCCCAAAACGTGTCATCATTCATTCCAACCCTCTTAAAACCACCCTGAAGGATATTCCCCCACCAGCTCTTGTTCAGAAGGCCAACAAGTTGCTTGCAGCTATGGACGCCAGGGTTGATGGCAAGCTGGTCACCGTCAGAGGCGCCAAACATATGCCATCCGGTGATGTGTCTTTTTACGCTCAAAACCGTGCTCATCAGAAGTGGATGATGGACAATAAACATTTATGGTCAAAGGAGGTTCATTTAGATCTAGAAGCCACTCAAAGTACTCATTTGGTTATGGTTCATGGTATCCCAAAATCTTTTGACGTCACTAGTAATACGGTCATTGCTCGTCTTGCTTCAGAAAACAGCTTCCAGGCCTCCAAGGTGGCTTGCGTTTGGTGGATGGGATCAAATGCCCCCTTGGAAAAGAAAGCAGGTTCCGTTGTCATTTCCTTCCTCAGCAAAGACCTTGCTCTCAGGATCAAACGGTCTGGTATCTTTAACAATTATGAATTTCATCGCACTGAGAGGTTCAAATCCCGCCCCCCTCAGTGTTATAAGTTTTTGCACATGGGGCACTATGGTAAGTGGTGCCGCAATCCTCCTAAATGCGCTAAATGCGGCGGAAACCATATCATCCATGACTGTCCAGATGGCCCCTTCAATATCCAATCCTGTGTGCTATGCACCAAAGGTCTCAAAGCTAAAGTTCCAGGTATAACCAATCTTCAACATACTCCCTTTAACATTGTCTGTCCCTACAAGAAGGGATGGTTTGACAGAAAGCCCATCAAGCGCCCATGATATACTCGCCCAGTGAAACTCTTGGTCAAAATTTTTCTTCTCCATCCCCCTCTTGTCCTCACTCTCCTTATGTAGAAAGAGGGAAACACCCGGACTGGTTCCAAGACGTCCCTGCTTCCTCTCTGGTTATTTCTCAGCTGAATTGCCATGTGTTGAAAGCGGTCACTTTAAGCTCCCTAAACAAATATCTCCATGCCAATGTCCTCATCCTGCAGGAACCCTGGGTGAACCCTTACAACTTTGCTCCCCCCTCACATCCAGCCTGGAGGGAAATCACGTCTTTTGAGCATCTCCCAAAGGTTTGGGCCGAGAGGCACAAGGCAATAACTTTTGTAAAAAGATCTATTTCCTATTCAATTGTTTATCCCTTTCCTGGAGGCTCTCAATGTCTAGTTGCTATTGGCTTTGATTCCCCAGGATCTTCTTTTTGGGTGGTAAACGTGTACAACCCAACTCCCTCTTTTTCTTCTGTCCCGCTTCTGGCCAGCTGGTTATCCTACCATAATGACCGTTCGTTCCCCATGCTTATCTGCATGGACTCCAATCTTCATCACCCCCATTGGAACCCCCTTGGCAGCAGGAAGAAGGAGCCCAAAGCTGAGTCTCTTCTTTCCCTCCTCTCTTCCAATGGCTTTTGTTTTGCTTCTCCAAAGCATACTCCGACCTTTTATTCTCATATTGGAAAAGGCTTTACTATTGACCACGTTTGGGCAAACTTTTTAGGTCATAAGCTGATATTGCATTGTGCGGTCTCTGATGATAACTGTGGTTCCAACCATCAACTGATTAAACTGACTCTTGCCCTGCGCAAACCCCTGGCCTCCTTTTGCTGGAGCACACCAACTTGGTCAAATCTCCCTAAACAGGATGCTTACCGGGCCATTGCTCACTTAGCTAACTTCAGAGATGATTCGGAAGCGCCCGTTGTGGTGTCAATATATAGCCTTGGATTGGGAACTGCGTCGCGGCCTGCGCGCTCAGCATCTGGTAGGTCGGGCTCAGCAGTTGGGGTGCGCTTGTTCTCAGCAGTGGCCGCTGCGGGCTCAGCAGAAGGCGCAGCACACAGCTGCGGGCCGGGTCTGACTAGGGGAGGCAGGCCGCGACCCGCTTGGGTGTCCAACCCAGTGATGGAGCCGGGCCAATCAGGTTCTTGGGCGGTTAGTTAGGGAAGGAAAGGGCGGAGCGATTGCGGGGCTATACCCGTGGACAGCCGCGCGCAAGCGCGGGCCGGCTACGGGACTAGGAAATTCACAACGGCGCGTCGGGCGGATACGGGCAATCGCGGTGAACTTCGAGAAGCGCGCGGCGGAGGGCCGCGCCGCGGGGGACGAACCGGATGCGTGTAATGGCAGGCGAGCAAGCGGAATAGGATACGGACAGGGTACAGGTTAGGATATGGGATAGGGTTTTGGGCCTAGGGTTTCCTTCTTCATTGTTGTCGGGTTGTTCATGTGCTTGTACTTAGGTTAGGGTTGAGGGGGAGGGCTCAAATACCTTTCCCCTCAACTCCGGGTTGTAGGGGGGATCTTACCATTGTATCATCAGGAGGTGGGGAGCGGAAAAGGGAGCGGACTTAGGAAAACAGAATCCCTCCCCTCTTCTCTCCTTTTCTCCTCTTCAGGCTCTCAAGAACTTCTCTATACGCTTGGTATCTAATCCTTACAGACGCTTCAACCCAAGAACTCCTGAACCTGCGGCAACTTCGTGAGGGATAAACTCTAAAGTTTCCACACCGTTAACTCTTGCATTGAAAGCTTAACTAATTTGCTTGTACAGGCTCAGCGCCTCATTAACCAGCAGGTAAAATGTCATCCCGACCATTGCAAAAGTTGGTGGTGTAGCCTCACCCTGGACACGGTTGTTTGGACCCAAAATTGCGCTTGCCGGTGGTTCCTACTGGCAAAAACTGAAGAGGCTTGCAAGTGTTACAAAGAATGGAACACTTATTTTCTCTCCCTGGTTCTTGCCCTCAAAAACAGGGAGTGGAAACACTTCCTTGAATCCCCCACACATCAGCTAAGTCATCAACTCTGGAAGATTTCAAAGAGGCAGGCGGGCTCTGGCATCCTTCCCCTTTGACGACAAGATGGGTCTCTCACGCACCTCAAACAGGAACAAGCCAGTTTGCTATTCCAGGGCACTTCCGCCCTGCCAGCCCTCTTTGAGGGCTCAGACATCCCACTGCGAGAGCCTTCCCGCTTCTTCACGTACCCCTTAATCACTACGTTGGAGATTTCCTCAGCCTTAAACAAGAACCAGACAAAGAAAGCCTGCGGCATTGATGGCATCAGCAACAAGATGCTTAAGCTGGTCTCACCTGTCTTGTCTCCCATTCTCAACCCTGTTAAAATACGTACGCACTTACGCGGGTGCTACATATAAGTGTAATCCAAATGGGATGCACAAATGGGCCTCTAAGGCCCATTGGACACACACACGGACCATACGGGCCCATGTGGATGTTACAGAGTTGGGGAAAACTGGCCTCAAAACGCGTGAAATAGACCCATTGGTACACGGGCCCTAACGGGCCCGATGGGGTATATGGGCAAATACGGCCAGATGGGCTTGTATGGGCATAATTGGGCCCAAGGTTTATTTTGGACATACTTGGCCAGACGGGCTGGCCCGCAAAAGTAGTCTTTTCTCACAATTCGGGCTTGGGGCGGCCCATTAGGGTTGCCGCCCGTGTCGCGGCCCGCTCGGGGCCGCTGCTCGCGTCGCGGCCCGTTCGGGGCCGCCTGTGTTCCTCGGCACGGCCCACGCGGGGCCCGACGGCCCGCGCGGGGCTGTTGCGCGGCCGAGGGATCCCGCGCGGTGCAATGCCGCGCAGGCCCGGCTGGTCGCGACCGGCGACCAGCGCCGCGGAGCCGGGGCTCGCGGCCCCGGCTCGCTCCCCCTCCCCTCGCTCGCCGTCGCGAGGGGGAGGGGGCAGGCTGGCTGGGTTGAACCAGCCAGCGACCGACCGCAACAGCGCGGTCGGCCAGGGCAGGGGGGACCTGACCACCCCCTTGCCCAAGGAGGTGGCGGCGCCGGCCGCAAGGGTAGCGACCGGCAGGTGGGGGGGAATTCATCACCCCCCCACCATTGATTGTTCGAGGCGACCGAGCAGGGCAGGGACGCTCTCCCCCCCCCCTTTACCAAGGGGGAGGAGCGATGGGCCTGGGGGGACCTGATCACCTCCCAGGCCAACGTACTTGACGACGCCCTGGAGGTATTGACCCCCAGGGCCCCTGGTGAGGGGATTTGACCGCCCCCACCAGGGATTTGAGAGAAAAAGGGGGGGGGACAACATGTCCGCTGGTCACCCCCCCCCATGTGAGTCTGAGACCGGACCCAGGTTTGCCCTGGGTCCCACCTGGCCCATTTGAAGGGCCAGGGGCTGGCTGCATGAGGCAACCAGCCCGTAAACAAGGCAATAAAGGTCATCATGGCTGGTTGTAAAGGACAACCAGCCAAGGGGATTGAACAGTTAAGGGGCTGGTTCAGCCCCATTGAGGTGGAAACACCAGAAATAACCAGAATAGGCTGGTTGTAAGGGTACAGGGACTGATGCCATGTGGGCTGATTTAGTCCAAACCAAGTAACAAGGCCAGTAGAGCCTGTAGAGCCCTTTTGGGGCGGAAAATTTGCCTTTTGGCTTGTTGTATCATGGGCTCACAAGAGGCCAATCTTTTGTACTTAAGGAGCTCTTCTCCCTGCTGTTTTCCATCATTCATTCATCATCCAATCGAATTCATCCAACATATTGCCCCATTGTAAGAGCCCCATTAGCCATTATTGACACACAGTGTCCAGCATTTCTTTTGCTTTAAATACTGCTCATTTGCCTAAGCTAATTGCTGGCCATAATTATAACACATTATCAGTACCAACATCATCATTACTTCCAAGCCATCTAGACCTTTGTACCTTACTTTGGAGAACCTCAAAGACCTCAAGTTTTCCAAGAAGATGTCCTATATCCCTGATGTTAGCTCTACCAAAATAGTTCTGAATAGTCAGAACTATAATGCTTGGGCTGTCCTTATGGATAGTGAGCTGGATAACATCTGCTGTGGGAAAATTATGGATGCAGATGACACTCTGATCAGTTCAGAAGTGGAGAAGAAGTCTTACCATCTGATCCTTAGGCATCTTGATGAGAATCATGTGACATGGGTTGCTGATACTCTTAGGGAAGATGAGAGGAGGAGGGGCAGCATCCTTTGGAAGCTGCTTAAGTCCAAGTATGCTGGTGATTCTGTTCACCAGAAGGGTATAGCCTTTAATAAACTGTTCAAGTTACAATATTCAAATTGTAAACAGTTTGTGGCAGAGGCTAGGTCTAGTATAGCCAAGTTCAAGTCATCTGGACTTAACGTGGATCCAGAGTGTTTGTCACTCTTAATCCTTCAAAAGCTGCCAAAAGAGTTTGATTCCTTAGTCAGAATCATTTCTCAATTGGATCCTCTTCCTTGGGAGGAGGATGTGCTTAAAAGGATTGAAAAGGATGACCTTCAATTCAAGATGAAGGGGGGTTCTGGAACAGCCCTAGTTGGAAAGACTGGAAAATCTCGCAAGAAGGCGAAAAAGGATTTGTCCAAGGTCTTATGTTACAATTGTCAGAATAAGGGTCACTATGCTAAGGACTGCAAGGAGGCCAAGAAAAGGAAGAAGTCCGAAGGGAATGACAAGGAGGTCAATCTCACAACTGAAAACGTTGCAATGGTGGCGTTGGATGCTCCAATTGAAGAGGCTGTTGTGGAAGAAGGTCCCAACAAGAAGGCCAAAATTGATGAGGATCAAGAAATGGACTTGATTGATTATGAAGTGAGTAATCTTAACCTCAAAGATAAGAACTTATCAGTGACTGATAAAGCTTCTTTCCTACTAGGAGGATTGAAGGAGGATGTTCTTGTTTTGATCGATTCTGGTTGTACAGATCACATGTTTTTTGAACCAAATTTATTTTCAAATCTTAGTGATTATGATGGGGTTGTAAATATTGGTCAGAAAGGCAGAACAATTCAGATTAAAGGAATTGGAAAAGTTATTCTTGCAAATCAACTGGGTTTCAAAATTACTTTTGATAAAGTGTTCTATGTACCAGAGTTGCCTTACAACCTTGTGTCTCTTGGGGTGTTATGGAAAAAAGGTTTCCAAATTCGTTATCTTAAAGGAGATAGGTTTGTTATTGATATGAATGGGAGAACTGTTCTTAGTGGAAAAGTTCGGAATAAGCTTCTGTGTGCAAGCTTGTTCAAATTCTCAGCTCTGAGCACTGTTTCTCACAATAGAAGTGGCCATAAGGTAAAGGACAGCAACTGTGAGAGTTGTACCTTGGGGGCTAAGACTAGAAATGTGTTCTCTAAGAGTAGAGATCACACAGATGTTCCTAGAGAGGAATTTTCCATTGATTTGGCAGGGCCATTCACTCCAGAGTCCCTTGGTGGGGCAAGATACTTCATCAATTTAGTTGATACTGCAACTAATTATGTTTGGGTTAAACCAATTCGATCTAAGGATCAGACCACAGAGGAGGTTTCTGTAATCTTCAAAGTCTGGAAACAGAATGGTCTGATGAAGGAGATCAAGAGGGTTATTACCGATGGAGGGGGTGAATTTGTGAGTAAAGATTTTGGGAGGCTGTTGAAAGATTATGGTATCATTCATATAGTCACTACTGCAAGTACTCCACAAAATAATGGAATAGTTGAGAGAATGAATAGGACTTTACTGGACAAAGTCAGAACTATTATGTCTCAATCTGGTCTGCCAAAGTTCTTATGGGCTGAATTGATGTGCACGGTGTGTCTGTTGCACAACATTGTAAGTGTTAATGGGAAGTGCCCCCATTATCAGTTTTGGAAGTTGTACCCCAAAACATCACACCTAAGAACAATTGGTTGCTTGGTGTATTATAGTGTCCACCATAATGAAATGGTCGGAAAATTAGACCCTAGAGCCAGAACAGGGGCACTTGTAGGCTATGATTTAATAAGTAAATCTTATAGGATCTATTGTCCAGGGACAAGAAAGGTTATCCGTAGCAGGGATGTAAAATTCGACAAAAGTACCTTTCCACTCAAAAGGAGTGAACATGTCGTTGTGATTAAGCCACAACAAGAAATAGAATTAGCACCTATTTCACCAGCAAAAGCTGTGGAACATGTGGTTCCAGAATATGAAGAGGTGGCAGACGTGCCAAAAGAGGGTTCAGTACCCGCTCCAGGTGATTCTGTGGAATCAGAACCTGATGAGCCTCCACCTCCGGTTAGAAGGAGTGGTAGGGTTAGAGTACCGGTTGACAGGTACGGGGAGTGGAGATCCCATTATTCTGCCGCAGGATATGAGGAAGATACATTTCAGGAACAGTGTATGCTCAATGAAGTCCTGGAGTTGAGTTCAGAAATGGGTAACAGGGTTAACCCAAATAGCTTTGGCCAAGCTATGAATTCTGATGAGAGAGCCAACTGGAAGAGTGCTATTTTTGAGGAATTTGATTCTCTAGAGAATAATAGTGTCTTTGAAGTGGTTAAGCGGGATTCTGTTCCAAAAGGAAAGACCATTGTGGGGTCTCGATTGGTGTTAAACAAGAAGTTTGACACAAATGGAGTTTTGAAAAGGTTCAAGGCTAGATGTGTTGCACAGGGCTTCAAGCAGAGAGAGGGTATTGATTACCAAGAAACTTTCTCACCAACTGGAAGGCTTTCCACCTTCAGGTACATCATTGCTCTGGCAGTGGAGTTGGGTGAAGAAATCAGACAAGCTGATTTTGTAACAGCATACTTGAATGCAAAACTTGGAAAGGAGGAGACTGTTTATATGTCGATTCCTGATGGTTTTTGTGAATGGTTAGTAGAGACTAAACCAGAAACCATGAAGAAAATCTGTGTTAGAACTTTTCTTTTGGCAGATAAAGGGGAATATGTCCTCAAGTTGTGTAGATCCCTGTATGGACAGAAACAAGCATCAAGGCTTTGTGACTAATATGCGGATGTCACCCCTTTTGGATTAAGGGGGTGTGTTAAAATACGTACGCACTTACGCGGGTGCTACGTATAAGTGTAATCCAAATGGGATGCACAAATGGGCCTCTAAGGCCCATTGGACACACACACGGACCATACGGGCCCATGTGGATGTTACAGAGTTGGGGAAAACTGGCCTCAAAACGCGTGAAATAGACCCATTGGTACACGGGCCCTAACGGGCCCAATGGGGTATATGGGCAAATACGGCCAGATGGGCTTGTATGGGCATAATTGGGCCCAAGGTTTATTTTGGACATACTTGGCCAGACGGGCTGGCCCGCAAAAGTAGTCTTTTCTCACAATTCGGGCTTGGGGCGGCCCATTAGGGTTGCCGCCCGTGTCGCGGCCCGCTCGGGGCCGCTGCTCGCGTCGCGGCCCGTTCGGGGCCGCCTGTGTTCCTCGGCACGGCCCACGCGGGGCCCGACGGCCCGCGCGGGGCTGTTGCGCGGCCGAGGGATCCCGCGCGGTGCGATGCCGCGCGGGCCCGGCTGGTCGCGACCGGCGACCAGCGCCGCGGAGCCGGGGCTCGCGGCCCCGGCTCGCTCCCCCTCCCCTCGCTCGCCGTCGCAAGGGGGAGGGGGCAGGCTGGCTGGGTTGAACCAGCCAGCGACCGACCGCGACAGCGCGGTCGGCCAGGGCAGGGGGGACCTGACCACCCCCTTGCCCAAGGAGGTGGCGGCGCCGGCCGCAAGGGTAGCGACCGGCAGGTGGGGGGGAATTCATCACCCCCCCACCATCGATCGTTCGAGGCGACCAAGCAGGGCAGGGACGCTCTCCCCCCCCCCCTTTACCAAGGGGGAGGAGCGATGGGCCTGGGGGGACCTGATCACCTCCCAGGCCAACGTACTTGACGACGCCCTGGAGGTATCGACCCCCAGGGCCCCTGGTGAGGGGATTTGACCGCCCCCACCAGGGATACGAGAGAAAAAGGGGGGGGACAACATGTCCGCTGGTCACCCCCCCCCCCCATGTGAGTCTGAGACTGGACCCAGGTTTGCCCTGGGTCCCACCTGGCCCATTTGAAGGGCCAGGGGCTGGCTGCATGAGGCAACCAGCCCGTAAACAAGGCAATAAAGGTCATCATGGCTGGTTGTAAAGGACAACCAGCCAAGGGGATTGAACAGTTAAGGGGCTGGTTCAGCCCCATTGAGGTGGAAACACCAGAAATAACCAGAATAGGCTGGTTGTAAGGGTACAGGGACTGATGCCATGTGGGCTGATTTAGTCCAAACCAAGTAAAAAGGCCAGTAGAGCCTGTAGAGCCCTTTTGGGGCGGAAAATTTGCCTTTTGGCTCCTTGTATCATGGGCTCACAAGAGGCCAATCTTTTGTACTTAAGGAGCTCTTCTCCCTGCTGTTTTCCATCATTCATTCATCATCCAATCGAATTCATCCAACATATTGCCCCATTGTGAGAGCCCCATTAGCCATTATTGACACACAGTGTCCAGCATTTCTTTTGCTTTAAATACTGCTCATTTGCCTAAGCTAATTGCTGGCCATAATTATAACAAACCCCATCTTGAATGATGTCATCCGGTTGAGCGTTTTCCCCAATCCATGGAAGAAGGCAGTCACAGTGATAATACAAAAGGCTGGGAAAAAGGATTACACCCTTTCAAGCGCCTACAGACCAATAGCCTTATTAAACTCACTGGGTAAATTCTTTGAACTCATCATAGCCAGGAGACTTACTCATTGGGCAGAAACCTCCAACATACTTGCTGAGGGCCACCTTGGTGGAAGGAAAGGCTTGGGGACGGAGGACGCCCTCCTCATTTTAGATAGGGGGATAAGACATAAGTGGTTGGAGAAGAAGACCGTTGTTGCCCTCTTCCTAGATGTTAAATCAGCCTATCCATCAGTTCAACCCTCCCGCCTCATTCAGATCTTGTGTGGGCTTAGATTCCCGGCTTATTTGATGCTGATAATATCCTCTTTCCTAGAGAAATGGTTGACTACTGTTTGCCTGGAGGACTATGAGTCTCCCAGTTTTGATGTCCCCATAGGCCTTCCTCAGGGGTCCCCTCTCTTGGTAATCTTGTATATCATATATAACAATAGTCTACTGACACCTACTTGCTCGCCGGCAAGTGATTGTATTTCCCTAGGGTATATAGATTACATGGTCCATGTAGTCGCTGCTGACACTATTTCCAAAGCCAAAAACCTGATTGAAGCCAAGGGGACCCGCTTGCTACAGTGGGGTACTTGTCACAGGGCCATTTTTGATGCAGATAAAGCTCAGCTGGTTTGGTTTTCTAAGGGCTTGCTAATCCAGGAGTGCATCACCTTCAACTCCGGCCCCCTCTCCCCAGTAATGGTGGTCAAGTGGCTTGGCTTCTCCCTTGACCCCAGATTAAGCTATGATAATCATCTAAGCGTCCTTGAATTCAGGGTTGGCTCAACGATCCGTCAGTTAAGGATTTTTGGCTCCTCAAGACTCAGTGCCCTGGAATCTTGTCAACGTTGTGGTGATCTTTCATGGACGCGAGTTGGGAAAGGCTGCGCGCTGCGGGCTCGCGCCAATTGGAAAGCTTGCGCAGATCAGAAGGCTTGTGCAGATCGGACGGATTGCGCGGATTGGAAGGCTTGCGCCAATTGGACGGCTTGCGTGGATCAAGTGGATTGCGCAGATCATGCGGATTGCGCATTGCAAGACGCGCGGATTGGATCACGCGGGTATGCCACGGATACCTGGAACGGGTTGTTGGGCGGACGCATCATGAGAAGGACAAACCAGCGGGCAACACGGACGGGGCATGGGGCAGGGGAGGTGGAGCATGGGTTATGGGACGGGGGACAGAGGGATAGGGTTGGGCTAGGGTTCTGTGGCTTAGGGGTTGTATTCCATCATTCTTGCTTACTTGCGGTTGTACTTAGGTTAGGGTTGAGAGGGAGGACTTAAATACTTCACTCTCAACTCCGGGTTGTAAGGAGGGACATCACTTGAGGACATCGGATTATCACTTCATTGGACTATCAATTTTTATGGCATCGGATTGGATTGGATTGGAAAGGAAGGAATTCATCTTATCTTTGCTCTATCACTCCCTCCCTCTCTTGACCGGCTGCATCCGATCTCCTTACAGAAGCTTTGATCAATAACTTCCGGAAATTGAGGACAACTTCAGGGGTATTCCCTCTAAAGTTTCCACAACGTTCAACAATTCATTCTGTGCTCCTCCCAAGGGTTTCTTATGGGGCCCATGTTTGGATGTCCATTGCACAAAAGGCTTCCATTTCCAAATTAACGGCAAAGACTGATAGAATGGCGGGAATATTCATCCTGGGAGTCTATAAAACCACCCCCCTTGATTTTATTTGCTTCCGACTCCCCCTGATGTCATTGTTAATGTATTTTTTACGGTCCAGTTTTTCATTTTTTCACAGGAAAATTTCTGTCCTCAAACCAAACGGTTTGATCAGAGAAGTGGTGCTCAACATGCTTCAACCCCCAAGTTCTAGGCCGCCCCCCCCCCACAGATGGATCCAACTTTAGCGCGCTGGCTTTCCCAATACCTTTCCATGGGCTCAGAAACCTTTTGCCTTTACTTCAACTTTCAGGACGCCCGCCCGCCAAACCTTTCTGATTTGATCCTATCTTCCCCAAGGATCTAGCTAAGTCCAAACTTCTTCCCCTCATTTGCTCACTTTCTGAGGATGACTCTTCCCTGTCCATCTTTTGTGATGGCTCCTTTAACCCAGAGAAAGGGGGTGCTGCTGCCGCTTATTGCCCCCGTACCAACTCCTACATAACGTACAAAGCTGCCTCAAATGCCGTGATTTCTAATCATGAGTGCAAGCTGATGGGGCTTTTGGCCGCCTTGAGGCTGTGAGATTTTTGGTTGAATGCTCCGCTCAAGAGACTAAAGAGATGAGGAGGAAGAATCTTGTGACACCAAGAGTAGCGGATCAGGGAGTCAAAAGGAGGGCACTCTGGTTCAAAAATCCGTATGAACTGATGGTTTAATTTCTTTTGTCAGGCTTCAGACTTAAATAGACTAAGTACATCAGAGGCTGACAAGTGGTTGAAAGGAAATATAATGAATAAGTATAATGAATATTTAATACCGGACCATTTAGAGTCCAAACAACTTGGAGGACCACTTCAGGCAGGATAGGGACTAATGAGCCACATGGATTGAGATAAAGAATTCACTAGAGTTAAAACTAATGAGTATAACATAAAGAAATCACTAGACTGAAATACTCATGAGCAAGACAATAGAAATGGTGCACTAGGAACAATGATAAAGATGTCACTAGAACAATAAAAAACACTGTATTGTATAAAGAACACACTAGACAAAGTCACTCAAGAGCATAGGAGATGGCCCACTTAGATTCAAGATAAAGATGCCACTAGACCTATAACTAACCAGTATAGAATAAAGAGCACACTAGACTTGAACACTTACAAGGCAATAATAGAGTATGAAATTTAAAGCTTGATGAATGATTGCACTCAAGTATTAGGCAACTCATATCACAAGACAAGAATTCTTACAGAGGCTAGCTTCTCACGTCTTAGCCCAGTTGCCTGTCCAATTGCTTCACATATTCGTGGATAACCAAGGTGTAATTATGCGGATGAGGGACCCTCTCGTGCCTAAATCTGGTCAGGCCCTTGTGATGGAAATTACAAGGGTACTTTCCTCTCTTCCTTTGGATTTTCCTATCATTCTGACATGGTGCCCAGGGCATGTTGGCATTCAAGGCAATGAGGTAGCAGACCTGCTTGCAGGACAAGCCGTGGAGTGCTCAAACACGCCAACCCTTCAGGTGGATAATAGCGCACCCAAGCTCCAATGCCTCATTATGGGCTTGGCTCCGAGAATTAAAATCAAGGGGAATGATCTGAAAAT
This sequence comes from Puccinia polysora, assembly GCA_025617555.3. Lineage (NCBI taxonomy): Eukaryota > Fungi > Basidiomycota > Pucciniomycetes > Pucciniales > Pucciniaceae > Puccinia > Puccinia polysora. The sequence continues at coordinate 52,630,730 of CM062614.1, forward strand.
AGGCCTTAGTGCCCTCATTAATCAGCTTTTATTGGGACATTGTCCCCTGAACTCCTACTTATATCGCATAAGAAAACGTACTGATCCTCTCTGCTCCTGTGGTTATAAGGAATCGGTCGCTCATTTCATGGATCACTGCAAACGACATAGGGCTGCCCGGGCCGCCCTTCAACGGGCTTTACGGAAGGATCGTGTCCCCTTCAGAGCTAATCACTTGAACAAACTCTTGCGGCGCCCCAAGGCTTACTCAGCGCTGGCCTCCTTTTTTCAAGACACGGGTCAATTTTGACGACCGCTCTCACTTTTGCTACATTGCTTCTCAGATCTTCCTGCGTTCTGCCATTCCTTTTTGCTCCCCTTTGCGATCAGTGTTGTCCCTCCCCTTATTCAGTCTCCTCTCTTTCTTTTCTTTCCTCTTTCTTTCTTCTTCTCTTTGCTTGGCGTCTTAATAAAACGGCTAGAACGTAGCCCCTCCTTGGGTGCACTGGTGTATTTTCTGCTCCCCCTGGTCTGCAGGGTGTTTTGTTGCAAATGATGTTACATTCATAGTGCGCAATGCAATATGCGAATATGCACTTTAAAAAAAAAAAAAAAAAAAAAAAAAAAAACGGGGTCATCGGGCCCCGAGCTGGATGAGAGAATCGTATTATAGGCTCGGGTACCTTTTGTCTTGGGACTCAAAATTAAGCCCACTCAACAAACCAGTACATATTTATGAGATCCCCCATCAAGTCTAGTATAGTGCGTATTGTAAATATTAGATACTTGGATACGTCAATCGATCATGAAAATCCAAATCAAAATCAAAAGTGAATCGATAGTGCCTTTATGAATCGACTGATTCCTGGTCACCGTCCTGGAATTGGCTACTCGATCCGTCTGCGTTTAACCCCCTGGCTGGCTCAGGCTAAGTGACGATCGATTTCTACATACATACTTGTTGATGATCACCACCCCGCCCCCCGGGGTCCCGGTCAGCTCACGATCAGTGATCGGTGTAAGTGACCCGATGACGTCATCGGACCCCATCGACTATGAGGATGAGCTAGCAAGGGGTAAATGACCATGTTGAATATTTTCATACATATCTAAACTCATGGGAGAGCTCTGATCAGTCTGATATCAAGTCACGCTCGAATCGAGACATCACACGATCCCCAAGCAGTGGCAGTAAAGGAATCGCCAGTAGTCGAATGAGGTTAATTATAAGACGCGTCTGTCTAATAAGTCGTTGATGTATGTACTTAACTAGATTAGAGAGAGCAGCTTATACCGGGGACATTCATCTTGCAAAAGTCACCTACGAGGTCGACTTGTCTCGCTCGAGCGTAGGAGGACGAAGAGACTGACGAGCAAGAAAGAACCACCGCCACGACCTCGTCGCTCTATAAACTCATCTCATCCCCCCTCGTCGATCGAGGGATTGAGGGCAGTTTGGCCCATCATCGATCGAAGGATGTCATCAGTTCCCACGACAAGAGTCAGTCATCATCCCGTCCTCCCCAATCAGATCCATACATCCATCTCTCTATGATTTACCCAGATCATCCCATGCTGGTCATCCAATCCCTCCGAGGATAGATAGCTTGCAATCGGATAAGATCCTCAGAACCCATCCAGATCGATCTACATACATACATTTATCCATCTTCCCCCCCCCCCATCCAACTTGGTCATCTTAGATCCTTTGGGCTACTTTTGCTCTCATGACCACCTCCACCCTAGTACAATGGGCCCTCACCATCCGCCAACAACCGAATACCAAACTACTCCATCATCTCAGTTTGACGTTCAGTACTCTCACGATGGTAACCTAGTTCAGCTACTTCCTCTTCATCCCATCCATCCAAACTTCGATCTTGACCCCAAGGAGATCGACCGGGTACGAGCATCGTATGCCACGGCACTAAAGGCTTATAAACTAACCTACCGGACCAAAAAAAAAAAAAAAAAAAAAAAAAAAAAAAAAAAAAAAAAAAAAAAAAAAAACGTGTCTCCAACCAGTTACTTCATCATCACCGATATCGACGTCACCGGTAGTTCGATCTGGATCAGAGATCTACATTGGAGTCTGACCTTCCCGCTCGTACTCCTAGAACTCGGTCTAATCTCGGGCGTTTCGATCCAAGACCTGGTCATCATGGTAAGCGTCGATCTTCAGGATTGGCACCATTCCCTCGAGAATCATACTCATCACCCCCGATTCGAAATTTAGGCCTTGAATGGTGTCGGAATGAGCGTCACGGGCTTCCTGGGAACCATTCAGCGATCCAACACACTCAGATGGCCACTGGTTCTCATGGCTTGGATATTCTGGTGAATAACCAACCACATCAGGCAAATCAAACACCATACTAAACCCACCTTGTTTTTATTCTCCGGGGCCGGTGGCTCATTGGAAAGGTTGAGCATCGTACGCGAACTGCTCACGAGTGGGAGGAGATCATCTGCGCGTAACTCCACGCGGGTAGCCAATTTTTACAACTACCTGACCGCCTATATTGTCACCTTTGGCTCATTCTATCCTATCATATGGAGCGTCCCGGTAAGTTGAGCGGGTGATTTGTTGGCTGTATCATGTTTTCTTTTACCTTACCAGTTGATGATCTTTGTCACCATATGGGGAACTAGGTAAATCCATTTTTGGAAATCGCGCTGGTGAGTTAATCGACCAAAAACCAAACCTGTCTTTCTTTTTGTATCAGCATGTTGAACGCGGCCAGCATTCAGTTTGACAACCTTCAAATATCACCCCACATTTGATTGAATCCAGTTTTCGGTCCTGGATCTGTTGACGAAATCCATCTTTGGAACGTGGGTTTTAGTAGGAGTTAGCATCATACCGGAGTCCAATGTGGTGGGTGCTAACCAGTATATTGAGGCGAGAATCTGGAATAGCATCGGAGGTGATGCCGAGGCTCAATTGCCAGAGTGAAAAGGCCATTAACTATTTGTCTTTGGTGGAGAAATCTCGGTGAGCAGTAAGTGCGCATCATCCAGAACATCTCAAAACAAGAAAACTGCTGTGACTTGTAAAAGTTGAAGGCCATTAATTAGCAAAGAGGAGTCAAGCTGTATCGAGTCCCTTTATGTTGTTGGTTAAGCTTGAACTTTTGAACATTCAGATTATAAGTTGAAGATTTCTCCTGAATCATTATTGACTTGCATTTTACCTCCCATTATCCAAGTGTCTTGCAACGTGGGATCTTGGCCCATAGTCTCCTTCCTTGCTCCTTTGGTTTTGGGCAATTAAGTAAACATGCAAAGGAATGATTGTTTAAAAAAAAATCAATGTTGTGTGACCCTACTGTAATGATACTATTTAGAGCTACCTGACATTCAATCTACTTGAAAATGTTCTCTTGAACCAAGGTAATTTAAAAGAACAAGGGAAAAGAAACTTTCATTTAGAGATGAGCTACCATTCACTTCATGAGGGGATACCAAAGGTAGCATACCCACATTTTTCTTTATCAAACTCAACATTTTCAAGGGAAGATTTCTAAAATACATTTGCCCCCAAACTGGCATATTTTGAAAATCAAAACCATCATTGATGCATCATAACCCATGAACATGCATGTCATATGGTGAACCTTCACATCAGCATACCAAAACCCTTTACCACCTTTTTTTCATCTCCAGTTTGACCTCATATGTGTGTATTCATGAGTTGAAACCAACCCATCAAGATTTATACAATTTATATGAAGGAATTGAAAGATGAAGATCATATACTTGAATAGCTTATCATTAAACCCCATCTGTCATCCCAAAATGACAACCATCTCTCTAACAATCTATTCAATTTCAAACTTGAACTAGAAAAACCAAAAGAGGGGGGAGGGGGGGGGAAGAAGATTATGGCATACCCATTGATGATGATTTCATCACTGATGATTTGGGATGAATCTCTTGAGATTTAAGAGAAGGAATGAATGAGTCTTGAAAGGTTTAGAGTGTTAGATGAACATCAGATTGATTTTTTTTTTTTTTTTTTTTTTTTTTTTTTTTTTTTTTTTTTTTTTTTAAAAAAAAAAAAGATTTTTTAAGTTTAAATTTTTATTCTAGTAATTTTATCAAAGAGTTTTTTAGAAGAGGGAAGATTGGAAAGAAGTAAGAAAACTTTCTAGATGACTGGAGTCATCAAACTCAAAGGGATCATTTCTTTTGGAAATCTTTTGTTGGATGTGATCAAGAAGGTTGATCATCCCCTAGTCTATCATCATTCATCAACATTCCATGAATCCAATCTGATTTTGGTCAATTTTTCTTTTTCTTTTTCTTTTTCTTTTTTTTTTTGGATTGAAAATCTATCTGGTGTTGGAGTGTATACCACCATCCTAACTGATCAACTGATTCTAGTGATGATGAAGATGGTTCAAATCCTTATGGTGACTTGAGAAATGGATTTTTTTTAGTGACTAAGAGAGACATGATCTTTTTTTTTTTTTTTTTTTTTTTTTTTTTTTTTTTTTAGGTTGAAAGATTTGAAGTTAGTAGGAATGTTTGTGATCAAAGAAAAAAAAAAAAAAACTTGCAAGATGATCTTTTGGAGTTTTAGATGTCTTGTCTTTCACTAAATTTGATAATTATCATCTTTATTTATTTTTTATTAATTATTATTATTATTATTATTATTATTTTTTTTTAAAAAAAATCAAAGCTCTTAGAACTTCAAGCTTGAAAATGATGAGATTTGAGTTGTGTCAGTTTTCAATTTCATGTTTTGTTATTTTAACTCAAGCAGTCCAAAGTTTTAGATTCTTGAAATTGGGTCATGGGAAGGATTTGATTCTTCACTTAAGAGAGTTGATGAGTTTGATCTGTGGGCAAGAAGGTCTTGAAGTTGAAGATTTAAATCTTAAAGTTTGATGATGTGATTGAATTTGAAAAGATTTTTTTAGAAAGAGGTACTGAAGCAGATCACATAGCAGTTTGAGAGATGGAAGGATGAACCTGGATGGGTAAAAAAAAAAAAAAGATAAATCTTGATGAACACTGAGAGAGTGAATCAATTTGAAAAAATATGAACCAGGCTGAAAATCACACCAAAGAAGTTACTATGATCATAACTCCTGGTGTGCATTGGCGTGCAAGGAAGGTATGTTTTCCCAAACCAATGCATGTAACCCCCTTGACACACCAAAGGGGAGGGGCCTGGCCCTTCTGGCAGCCCAGCTGTTCAAAACCACACAGCCTTCAAATTTTCAATGGCCACAGCACCCAGGAGTTTGGTCAAAGCTACTATGGCATGGAACTGAAGCTTGAATGGTTTTGAATTGAGCTTGTCAGTTGTTTTGAAAAAAAAAAACACCTGAGCACTGAAGGTCTCCAGCTCAGCTAGCCTTGGCTCAGGTGGTGCTGTTCCTCCCCATCAATTTTTTTTTCATATTTTGTTTTATATTTTTAAATTGTTTGTTTAATTTTTATTTTTCTTTTTGAAACCTTATTTAATTTTGATTTAATTATTTGTTTTTTTTTTCTTTTTTTCTTTTTTCCTTTTTTTCCTTTTTTTTTCTTTTTTCCTTTTTTTTCTTTTTTTCTTTTTTTCTTTTTTCTTTTTTTCTTTTTTTCTTTTTTTCTTTTTTTCTTTTTTTCTTTTTTTCTTTTTTTCTTTTTTTCTTTTTTTCTTTTTTTCTTTTTTTCTTTTTTTCTTTTTTTCTTTTTTTCTTTTTTTCTTTTTTCTTTTTTTCTTTTTTCTTTTTTTCTTTTTTTCTTTTTTTCTTTTTTTCTTTTTTTCTTTTTTTCTTTTTTTCTTTTTTTATTTTTTTCTTTTTTTCTTTTTTTCTTTTTTTCTTTTTTTCTTTTTTTCTTTTTTTCTTTTTTTCTTTTTTTCTTTTTTTCTTTTTTTCTTTTTTTCTTTTTTTCTTTTTTTCTTTTTTTCTTTTTTTCTTTTTTTCTTTTTTTCTTTTTTTCTTTTTTTCTTTTTTTCTTTTTTTCTTTTTTTCTTTTTTTCTTTTTTTCTTTTTTTCTTTTTTTCTTTTTTTCTTTTTTTCTTTTTTTCTTTTTTTCTTTTTTTCTTTTTTTCTTTTTTTCTTTTTTTCTTTTTTTCTTTTTTTCTTTTTTTCTTTTTTTCTTTTTTTCTTTTTTTCTTTTTTTCTTTTTTTCTGTTTGTACATAGTTTCATAATTTTAATATTGTTTTTATTTATTTATCTTTTATCATGATTTAAAAAGTAAAAATGATCCTATGTTTTGTTATTCAAATTTTGAGCATGTATTTGTTGCATTTTTTCAAAGAATTCAACATGCAAATTGATAAAAATATTGATGTTTGAACGTTTCATGTCTGTCCCAAAAATTTCCTCTTTGCAATGGTGTCAGGGGAAAATGGTTTTTTATTTCCTCAAAATTCATATATTCATCACTATTTTATCACCACAGCCTTTCACCCACCCAAATACTCAAAATTAACATATTCAAAAATTGAAAAAATTAAAAAATCCAATTCTCAATTATGATGAAATAAAGAGAAGGAAATCTCTATCTCAAGAAGGTATAATCAATAATGTTCAAACTAAATACTAATATATAATTAACCCCTTTGGTCATCCATGTGCTACTAATTATTCAGCCTAAAATAATCAAAATATTTATCAAGATGTTCATCATCTTCCTCAACCAAGATCCCCAACCTTTGAGTCCAATTATCAAAATCCTTCCAGAAATTTTTCAGGTTGAAATTATGATCCCTTGTTTGATCACATGGGCTACACCACAAAATCTTCTTTTTATAAAGATCCAAATTATTCCCAAAATATGTACAAGGCTCAAGAACCTCCCCAGTATTACCAACACCTTCAACAAAATTAAACTGAAAAATCCAAATATGGTATGAGTTATATTCCTTCTTACATTAGAAAAAAAACCAAATTTAAACCCAACCAGGTATCCTGGAGATTAGGTCAATTTTTTTGAAAATTGGACAGGACTCCATTTGAATCAAACCAGAAAATAATGAATGAAAACAGCATCCCCTTTTCCTCCTCTCTGTAATTTGGGACTCAACTCAATTGTTTTGATTTTTCTCCTCATATCACTTTTAAATTAAAATGTCTTCAACAACACTCCCCATATTAATAAGGGTGAAATTTCTTCACATTTGCTTCTCCTGGTGTTTTCAACCAAAAATCCAATTGGACAAATTATCAACAACTTTCAAAAATAAAAGCTCTCTGGAGTTAACTTTCTTTTTTCCTTAGTTTTTTTTGGCATTGATTTCAATCAAAAAATAAATTTTTTGAAATGCTTTTGGCTTCTTAAAAGTACAAGAATTTCACTTTTCCTTCTGTTGATTCATACAAACATAATAGCATGGCTATGTAGATGCAAATGACTTGAAGTACCAGTAAAACCAGCCAGTACTTAGCAGTTTGACAGATCTTCTCAAGGAAAATAAAAATAAAAAAGATTTCTATATTGGAGATTTTTAAAATAGTATCAAAAATCATTTGAAACAAAAATTATCTTTGTTATTGATTCAATAATAATTAGAGAAAATAATTCAAAGCCAATTATTTGAGGAATTCTTGGAACTTACTACACATATCTGTGAGAAATATCCTTGGAAACCCAGAACCAGGCTGCATTTAATTTAAGAGAAAATCAGAAATGGTGATAGAAGATGAAGAAAATAGAAATAAAGGAAGAGGAACCAACATAGTCTGCTATTTTCAGCAGATAGAGGAAAGAACAAGGAATGAAGAAGCAGCTGGGAGCAATGAAGCAATTCAAATCTTGGTAATCCATTGTTGAAGGATGGGAACCAAATGAAGCGCCTTGGACAAAGCTATTGAAGATGTTTAGTAATTCACTTCCAAAGAGTCATAGTTAGGATTCTCACCATGGTCAAGTTGGCTGCTTGAGGAATTTAGGGTTTATATACTGGAGATTAATTTATAAGATGACAGGTTATGGTAAGAGGAAAGATGAGAGGAGGAATGAAAGAAGAAGTCTGAAAACTTTGAGAAAAAGGAAATCAAGCATGCCATGAGTCCTCAAATTCCCCCATTCCTGAGCTGAAGCCAATTTGTGAGGAGTGAAACTTACTCCATGTCTTCAGCTGGAGTGTCACTACTCTAGAGAGAGACAAAAATGCAGCAAACATCAATGGGAAAATAAAAAAGGGTGATGATAAATTCACCACTCTCCACTGTGTGGGAGTTGTGTTAGCCCTAAACGGCCCAGTGAATGCGTGGGGGCCCATACACACATCCAAAACCAGCCTGAGGGCATTTTGGACGCGTCTACATGAGCCCAAGGGGCTGTCTCAAACACCTGCAACCCCCCGTAAACAGCGTATTTGAGCCATTTACCCCTGTACACAGTGGACTTGAGCCGTGTCCAGGGGGTGTACGGCCCCGTATGGCCCCCCTGGGGGTTGTTCCAAACTTTTTGGGTCCCCCTGGACCACATTTGGGTTTCATCAACCCAAATTTGGGATCAACACATACTATGTGGGACTGTTGGACCACATATAGCAATCATAAAGTGACACAAAAGTGAAATTAAAGTGAAATTAAAGTGACACTATAGGAAACTGCAAATAAAAATCCCACAAAATTAATCTTTCTCAACTTGAAAGTGAGCAAACTGTTGTTCAATTCAAAGTTGGATTTAAAAATGAAGTAGCATTGCATTTTTTTTGCATTATGGGAACAGTGGCAAGCCCTCCTTTTAACATGGCTGGGTTCAAGGACTACATTAGTGCAATGAACAAATCTGCAGAAACAAAGGATGCAGGTAATTAATCATTGGAAGCCCAAATTGCATCCTCATCAAGGGTGGGAATCAAGGAACAAAATGTTTCAGAATGTCACACAACCACCCCACGTACTATAGGGCAATTCTTAGATGATTGTGAGTGCAAAGGAATGCTGAGTGCGAGGGCAAGTGCGAATAGCAAGACTCAGTTGCAAAGTGCCAACTTAGTTATGCCACTCGACAAACGGCGAGAGGAATGGAATGTGTTACGAGGAAGGAAACTCAACCTGAGTCCAATGTGATAACTAGGTTGTAGCAAAATGCAAGAACGTATGAAATTAACTAACTGAGGAGACAATCATCCGGAAAGGGGATAGCCCTTATAAGGTAATCCAAAGTGACTAGATACAACCTGGTGGTGAGCTAACTACAGTTGAAGGCGGTGAGGAAATGAATGACAGGAATGGGATAGGAAATGAAGCAGTGATATAGATCTGAGGTCTTAGCGTAAGTGCAAGACAATAGAATCTGAGCGTACAATTGCATGACAAATTGGGATAGGAGCGAGTGACGTTGAAGGTAATGCAAATGAGAGGTAATAGTGTATGCAGGTTAGGGACTAGTCCAATTGCAAACTATACAGTAGTGATGGCTTGGTTAGACGTAGATGCGAACTAACAAACAATGCATGACCAAAGATGGAAGTCCGAGGCTGTTGATTGGCCAGGGAAGGAGATGGGATCTCATAATGGATGGCCGACTGGTATGGAGTTAACCGCGAAGCTTGCAAGTATATAATGAGTTGGTCGCCAAGATTGGAAGGTCAACACAAGCCAGAGTAAGTAGTGGATTGCACCATTGGTGTTGTGCTTTATCTGTGTCATGCTTTTAGACTGAGGTAGATGGTACTGAGGAGAGGACATGTCAAAGTGATGAAGACAATAATTCATAAGTGCGAGGCGTGACAGTTGCCCGGGTATAAAAACGCGAGCTCCTGCAAGCGTTCAGATAAATTTTCCCATTGATTTCAAGTCGTTAATAAATACTTTATACCCTTTACGCATTATTTAATCCATTACTCAATAGATTTATAAATTATATAAAATGTTGTCATTTTTGTCCCGCCATTGCAAAAACTGTATTTGTTGAAAAAAGCAATGTGTCCCTAGTACTGCCGTCCGAGGCCTTTGAGGCAAGTGCGAGCAATGTTGCCTTTGCAAAGTAGCCTGCAATTTCCCTATAAATTTTGAGTCAACTGTTGATGGTCCCGCGGAGTCATTGAGGGAGATGCGGAGTCGTAGGTCTGCCCCAAGGGTTAACTAAGAGATACCACCATTGCTGGAGATCAAATACTTGGGGACTCAAGTTCCTGGTGAGTACTAATTGGGACTGACTAGTGATAATAAAAGTAGTAACTAAATTTTACTTGTCTCGCTAGTGTTGCCCCGTTCCCAAAGGTACACTAGGAACACACCACCCCCACCACCACCTTATTGGGGTCTGCCAACTGAACTTCTGGGGGCCCAGATGAATGCCAAGGTGCAAAACAAAGTTCCTGGTGCGGAACTGGTTGGGGTCATAACCAAGGAAGCAAGGGAGGAGGAAAGGAACAAAGCGGAAAGAGGATCGAGAGATGGAGAAGACGGAAATGGAGGAAGAGAAGGAATGGAGCTGGAAGAGGCTATAACGGAAGAAGTGGGAGAAGGGAATGGAGGAGATGGAAGGGATGAAGTAGATGGAACGGAAGAAATGGAGGGCCAAGGCAAAGCAGATCCGTTGCAAGTTGTAGGGCTGGTCAAAACTGATGCAAGGCGACTAACGGGAAAAATTGGAGAAGGTTTGTTGGGAGGCCAAAGGAAGAGAGTGTACAAAGAGCTCTTGGAGGAAGGTGGATGGAATGCTTGGCCAAAGCAAGCTTGGATTGCAAGGTGCAAGGAAATTTTTGAGAGGCACATTGTAACAGAAGTGCTGGTTCTCCAAAGGATGTCCGCACTGATCAATGATGAAGATCTGGGTACCTTTTGGTCCATGGTTGCGGAATTGACCCCAAATTGGGAGGATGCAGAAAAGGAAGTGAAAGAAACTTTTTAACTCATTATTATAAATAAATATATATATATATATATATATATATATATATATATATATATTTTAATAAATAAATTTTTCTTAATTTAATTATAAATAAATTTTCTCTTTTTTCTTTTTGTATAAGGAATGGAATTTTATTTGATAGGAATGAGAGGGAGGAATAACATGGTGAGATGAAGGAATTGACTGATGGAATGATGATGTGGAATGGAATGGGGTTGGATGAGATGGAATGTGAATGGAATGGGATTGGATGGGATGGAATGTGGAGTGAAATGAGATTGGATGGGATGAAATGTGGAATGGAATGGGATTGGATGGGATGGAATGTGGAGCAAAATGGGATTAGATGGAATGGAATCATGATTGTTGAGGTTTGCAAGGGTAGCTTGCATAGAAATCTTGAATCAGATTGGGAGAATTGCAAAGGTGATGGGCTGGTTCCCACAAGGTGCGATCTTTGTCGGACTGGAAGCCAGACCATTTGACAAGGTATTGAAGTTTTCCTTTGCGTAACCTGGAATCCAGAATACGGCTTACTTCCCACTCTTGATGATTGAGGACAGTGACCGGTTCGGGAGGGGGATGAGTCTTGCCCGGGTATAGGACTTGAGCTGGCTCTAGGAGAGACACATGAAAGAACGGGTGGATACCTTTCCATTTTGCAGGTAAGGTAAGTTTAAAGGCGTTAGGGGAGATGACTGATTCTACTTTAAAGGGGCCAAGCTTTCTTTTGGAGAGTTTGCAAGTTGGGCAAGGGCTGCAAATGTTGCAAGCATCAAGCCACACTTCATCTCCTACTGCAAAGGTTGGAGCTGTAGTGAAAGATTGGTCTGCTTTCTCCTTATAGCGCTGGTTTGCTTCTTTGAGGTTGTTTTGAAGTTGCAATTGAAGGGATTGAATTTGTTCAAGGTAATTGGTAGCAGGTTGAGAAGGTGCTATGTGAAGGGAAGAGAAAGTTGGGTTTCTACCATAAAGAGTTTGGAAGGGCAACTGTTTGGTGGAGGAATGAGTGGAGTTGTTGTAGGCAAATTTGGCTAGTGGGAGCCATTGCGACCAGTCGTCTTGTTGATAGGCAACATACATTCAAAGATATTGTTTGAGAATCTGATTAACTTGCTCGGTTTGTCCATCCGTTTGTGGGTGGTACGCCGTTGATAAATTGCAAGTGATCTTCAAATGTTGGCATAGCAAGGTCCAGAAGCTTGAGACAAACAGAGATCCACAATCACTAACTATATTATCAGGTAGAACATGTTTCAAAAATACATATTCTATGAACAAGTCATCTAAGTCTTCTGAAGAGGCAGTCACATTACTGCGCAGAAATAAAGCCATCTTTGAGAAGCGATCTACTATTACTAGTATAGCATCATATCCACTAGAAGAAGGTAATTGAGAGATGAAATCCATAGAAAGCAAGTGCCAAGGACAAGGCGGAATTGGAAGTGGCTGGAGCAGCCCATACTTTCAGTGTTTCAAGGACCTGTTACCATTGCAATCATAGCACGCGCTAACATAGTCTTTTACTTCTTTGGTCATACCAGGCCAGTAGAAGTCTCATGCAATCAATTGGTAGGTTTTATCCTGCCCATGATGACCAGCAAGCGGAGAATTGTGCCGTGACTCAAAGATATCTAACTTAATGCAAGAATTATCTGGTACTACTATACGATTATCATAGAATAAGAAGTCATTATTATCAATACTGTAACTACTATCTAATAAGTTTGCATTTTTGCAAAGTTTGATGCACTTGGGGTTGTTGCGTTGAGCTTGTCGGAGTTTGGGAGCCAAATCTTGTAAGTGAGCGATGATCAAACTGAGTTGGGCAGATTGGGTTGAGAAGAGTGTCCTAACGTTTTCAGGGTTGTTTTTGGTAAAGTTGCTCCCCCCCTGGGTAAATGTTGTCCCAACGTGATAAAGCATCAGGGACTACTGCTTGTTTCCCAGGGAGGTACGTGATTGTAAAGTGGAACTCAGAGAGGTATTTGGCCCATTGTGCCTGTCTACGTGTGAGGACTTTTGAGCTCATGAAATACTTTAAAGAATTATGATCAGTTAAAACATCAAAGGATTCCCTAAGGCTCAAAAGTTATGAACGCCATTTCTTCAAGCAATAAACAATTGCAAGAAGTTCCTTGTCATGAATCTCATAGTTGAGCTCTGCAGCAAGCAACTTGCGAGACTCAAAAGCTACGGGATGAAAGAGAGAAGTGGAGGAAGAGAACTGCAAGATTACTCCTGCAATCGCATAGTCGCTTGCGTCTGTTTCAACAATAGTGCAAGCTAGATCGTTGAAGTGAGCAAGTATTGGAGCAGTGGTGAATGCTTTCTTCAGAGCTTTGAACTCCAAAGCAGCTTGTTTGGTGAAAACAAAAGGAGTGTCTTTTTGAAGAAGGTTAGTAAGATTCACAGTTTTCTCAGCCTAACGCTCAATAAACCTCCTATAAAAATTACTGAAACCAAGGAAAACTTGAAGGGATTTAACGGAAGAAGGTGGGGGCCAGTCCAATATGCGTTTGCTTTTGGCTGGGTCCATCAATAGTCCTTGCTGCAAGACTACGACACCTAGAAACCAAAGAGAAGAGGAATGGAATTTGAACTTAGAGGCTTTTGAAAACAAGTCATTCTTGCAAAGTTTCTGCAGCACCTCTCGCACATGTGCAATGTGATCTTCAAGGTTCCTTGAGTAGACTAGTATATCATCGAGATATACCACAAGGTATTTACCTACAAGATTGGAGAAAATGTCATTGACAAAATGTTGAAAAGTGGAAGGAGTGTTACAGAGGCCAAAAGGCATGACAGTATACTCATAACTGCCAAACCGGGTTCTCATTGCGGTCAAATACTCATGACCTTTCATAATGCGAATTAGGTTATAGGCACCTCGAAGGTCTAACTTTGAGAAATAAGCACCTCCATGGAAGAGGGTGAGGAGATGTGACATAGGTGGTACTGGATAGGCATTCTTCCAGGTTACCTGGTTCGGTTTCCTTTAGTCAACACAAAGGAAAAGTCCGCCGTCCTTTTTTGGAACAAATAGGACAGGTGAACCGGTATTTGAATTGCTTGGTTGAAGAAATCCTTTTGCTACATTTTCCACAATGTAGTCTTGAAGCGCAATTGATTCTTGCGTCAAGAGAGAGTAAACTGGTCCTGGTGCCGGAGGTGGGCCAGTAAGTTTGATCTTGTGATTGTAAGGACGGGATGGAGGCAGTTTATCTGCTCTTACAGCTGAGAAGACGTCAGCAAATTCATGATAAACTGAAGGTAAAGACTCTCGAATGATTTCTAAATCTTCAATCTTGTCATCTTTGAGCACCGGATTTGAGGTGCTTGCATGGTGCAAGAGGATTAGGGAGCTCAAAATACACCGTTTGGTTGGTGTCTGTTTCTCTTCAAAGGAACAGGAAAGAGGTAAGCTGGATAGGTAAGCAATAACTCCTAAATCTGAAGAGGGAATTTGGGAATGAAGGTCAGGATATTGCAAATCTCCTGGCGGAAAAGTGTCATCCAACTCAATGACAGTGTCAGTTAGGATGTTTAATTCCTGTTTGAAGGAAAGATTAGCGTTCTGGGAGTGCAAGGTTCAAAGGTTAATTACTCCTTCTTGCCAATTCACATCCAGATTCCAATAAACTAGGAAATCATGGCCTAGAATGGTATCATCCATTCTGGGTATAGCCAAGACAAATAAATCCCATTTGAAGCTGGGGAAATTGGAGAATGCAAAGGTCCATTTTGTCTTTTGGGAGACCCAATAAGATGGTTCAGTTGCACTACTTACTAAATAGATAGGAAATTTATCTATCTCGGAACGCGTAAGATTTTTGGAAGTGGCAAAAGATTCACTGATAAAAGAAACATTAGCGCCAGAGTCAAGTAAGACTTGATAAGGGGTGTTGTTGGAATGGAATAGGATAAATCTCAAACTGGGAGCACCTAGTGACTTGCAAGTGCAAAGATTTACTCGCAGTAATTTAGATAATGTGTAGCTTTCCTTGCAAGTATCAGAAAAACTACAAGCTAATTTTTTGACTGCTTAGCAGCTTCAAGCGCTAACCCCTTTGCACAACTGTCAACATCATGTTTTCCTCCACAATACATACACAGCCCGTTCTTCTCCCTTTTTAGCTGTTCCTTGTTCCGTAGCATCCAGGTTTCTTTGTCCAAGAACTTTGGAATTTGGTGATGGTTTTCCCTTTTGAGTTGGAGTTCAAAGTCGGGGTTGGTTTGGATGGTTTTGGGTTCCTCGTGTTTTGCTTTGAGGAGTCGTCCACCCTTGGAGCCAAGGTGGACGGTCCATGGTTGTTTTGCCAAGAGCGATTCTTGTTGTGATAGCCATTATCAAGCTCAATCACTCAATCAATTAACTGCTGAAGCGAGGTTGTCTTATGTCCCCCAACTGCAAGCTGTTCAATTAAGCGTGCCGGTAGACCCTTTCGGAAATGGAATAGAAGAGCGGCCTTGTTCCACTGGATGCAAGACTGCAAGGTTTGAAAGTGAGAAATATAAATGGAAGCTCTACTATTTTCCTTCATAACTAGACTATTAAGTTTGTGTTCAGCTTTTAAAACTTCATTGGGGTTGCCAAACAGGGTGAACAGTTGTTGCTAAAACTTGTCCCAGTTGTTGAGAATACACATGGGACTGTTGTTGGACAAAAGTTTGAGGTACGGTTTGAACCACTGCGAGGCTCTACCTCCTAAGAAGGACAAAGCATACATAACTTTATGCCTATCGGAAGGGAAATTGTTGGAGTCGTTTGAAAAGATGATTTTACATGACTGTAGGTAGGATCTAAGCTTATGAGGGTGTTCTCCCGTAAAGTGATTGGGTTGTTTCATGCCCGGAGTGCAAAAGCTAGGAGTACTCGGACAAGATTGCTGGGCACCATGAGTGAGGGCCTGGATCAACATTGAAAGCAGGGTTGAAGCATTGGGCTTGGGTGCAGTAGTGCAAACCCCTGGTCTACCATGAGTCAAGGTTTCATTGGAAGAATGGTCGGAATCTGCAAATTCCGCAAGAGGGTCCGTCAGAACATCCCATGGAGGAGTCCGAGGATCATCAAGGGGTTAAACAGATGGCAATTTAGAAAAAGGAACGGGATCTAAGGGTTGTTGGGCCCGTGGGATGCTGGTTCTCCCTACCCAATGGATATCATCATTGTAAGGGGCAAGGGAAGCATTCCTGGTTGAGCGAGTACGTGACATCAAGAAGAAGAAGTCTACTATAGGTTGGCAAGCTACAATAGATGAGTTGAGTTAGTTAATTTACTGTCACACGACCACCCCACGTACTATAGGGAAATTCTTAGATGATCGTGAGCGCAAAGGAATGCTGAGTGCGAATAGCAAGACTCAGTTGCAAAGTGCCAACTTAGTTATGCCACTCAACAAACGGCAAGAGGAATGGAATGTGTTCCGAGGAAGGAAACTCAACCTGAGTCCGATGTGATAACTAGGTTGTAGCAAAATGCAAGAACGTATGAAATTAACTAACTGAGGAGACAATCATCAGGCAAGGGGATAGCCCTTATAAGGTAATCCAAAGTGACTAGATACAACCTGGTGGTGAGCTAACTACAGTTGAAGGTGGTGAGGCAATGAATGACAGGAACGGGATAGGAAATGAAGCAGTAGTGCAATCATGTCCAAGGTCATGGCGTAAGTGCAAGACAATAGAATCTGAGCGTACAAATGTATGATGAATTGGGACAGGAGCAAATGACATTGAAGGTAATGCAAATGAGAAGTAATAGTGTATGCAGGGTAGGGACTAGTCAAATTGCAAACTTCACAGTAATTATGGCTTAGTTAGATGTAGATGCGAACTAACAAACAGTGCGTGACCAAAGATGGAAGTCCAAGGCTGTTGATTGGCCAGGAAAGGAGATGGGATCTCATAATGGATGGCCAACCGGTATGGAGTTAACCGCAAAGCTCGCAAGGATATACTGAGTTGGTTGCCAAGATTGGAAGGTCAACACAAGCCAGAGGAAGTAGCGGATTGCACCATTGATGTTGTGCTTTATTTGTGTCATGCTTTTAGACTGAGGTAGATGGTACTGAATAGAGGACATGTCAAAGTGATGAAGAAAATACTCCCTAAGTGCAAGGCATGACACAGAAATGGACATGATTCCAGTGGTGAGTAACATTTTATGCTACTGGTCTTTGCCTTATTTGATTTGATTGAAACTGGAAAATGATGGAGTGCATGCCATCAATACAATAACGTAACTATGACAGACCCACTTAAACCACCTCCTGTGAGAGCTTTTCCTACTACGTAAGAGGCACAAATGTGTTGTCAAGCATGAGCAATGAAGCCTGGTTATGCTTTAAAAGTTTTCAACTCAAAGCATGACCAATATGTGGATTTAGCCTGTTATAGACATGGTTTTTAATCTGGGAGATTGCTCACCAAACGGTAAAGGAAAACACACACAAGGAAGGTTGGGTGAAAGTTTTTAATCCATGAAAGTTGCACAAAGGGGGACTCCTTGCGGTGTATTGCCTACAAGAATGATCAACATAACAATGAACCATCCCCACACCCCTCAGTGCATCCTCACCTGAGGAGAATCTCTGGGGTAGCCTTAGAAAATCTAAAAGAAGGCTTGAATGATGGGCTCAATACACTTCAAATCAAAAGAAAATTGAGCAAGATTGATGGTGGCAAATATGTTGATGACCAAACAATCTATAACAATAAGCTTAAGATAGCGCTAGCAGAACTAAAGGGGAAAAGTGTTATGGAGGTCCTCTTTGAACAAATTGGTAATTCAGGTTGGGTTCATCAAGCAAAATTCAGTGGAGAGGGTCACTTGGAGGCCCTATTCTTGGCTCACCCTGAGTCATTAAATATTTTCAAGCAATTCCATCATATAGCTATGATGGATTGTCCTTGTAAGACAAATAAGTACAAAATCCCCCTATTGCATGTTGTAGGAATTACTTCCAACCAGAAAACTTTCACAAAAGCTCTTGTTTTTATAACAAGAGAAATGTTTTAGTTCTACATTTGGTCTGTAAATGTGCTAAAAAAATTGGCTTATGATCCTGAGAGACTTCCCAAAGTCTTTGTGATTGACCATGAAAAACCTTTGATCCATGCTCTAGAACAAATATTGCCTGAGTCAACAAGAAAGTGCTGTCAATGGCACTTTTCTAAAAACATACAAGCAAACTGCAAAGTGCGCTTCAATAATGATTTTGAAGGGTGGCAAAGCTTTATGTCTCTGTGGGCTAAGTATGGGGCCTCAACAACCAAGGAGGATGCAGAGGTCAATCATGCGGCACTTAGAGTAAGTGCCAAATCACAGCCTCTACTTTTAATCTTCCTAGTTTTGGGTTGCTTACATTATGACTTGTTTAAAGTGTTTTTTGGCACACAGTGAGGATTTAATGAAGTATATGGATCATAATATCTTCCATATCAAAGAGATGTTTGTAACGTCTTGGAAATGCAAAAAACCAGAATTTGGAAATTAAACAACGTCTTGGGTTGAAGGGGCCCATGCTACTCTCAAACAATTTCTTGCAAAATCATCAGGAAACATGTTGGATGTTTGGAGAAACCTAGAGGGAACAGTTTCCAATCAAATTAAATTGGTTCAGGCTGCACTTAACAACTCTAAAATAAAGATTGGAATAGTTCTTCCTATTGAAATGTTACCATTGGGATACAAGGTGTCTTTACAAGCAATCAAACTTTTTGGGGAACAATTAGAGAAGTTAAAGCGCAACCATGATGGGGAAGTGTGCACCAATTCATACTCAATGACTATGGGTTTGCCCTGTTGCCACCAAATAGGTGACCTACTAGTGTCAAGAGGGTCTGTTGTTCCTGAAGATATTCATCCTCAGTGAAGGTTGGATTATGACCCTTGCAGTTTTAGTTCTGTAAGTTGGTTTAAGTTGGATTGGTCAAATCACTTTGTGATTAATGCTTTTGGATTAATTCTTTTTGAATGATGATTCCTACTTTACTAATATTTGATCCTTTGAGTTTTTAAAGGTCAATGTTGATGAACTGCTCAACAATTCTTAGTTACATGAGAAGATCAATGCAATGATCTTGAATCATCATTATCAAGATTATTGCGGGCTGTTGAAGGACTTGATGAAAGAGACAGCCAATTATCTATGAGGTCCAAGACTTGAGATTGAAATCTTGCAATCAAGCATAGGACCTCCAAAATTGACAGATAACCAGCAAGATACTTCTCAATTTTAACTCATTGAAAAGTGCCTTAAGCGGGAAAAGAGAAGTAGAAGGGCACGAAAGAAGAAAAGACAAATGATTTTAAGTCTTTTCTTTTGTGAAAGGTTCCTTTTTTTGGTTTAATGAACTGATTGTGAATTGTTTATAGTCCAAGTAAGGCTCTTCATCTGAATTTCAAAGTTCAGTTGAAGAAAGTGAAATTTCATCAGGTTTGGTGCCATTGGAATTCAATTCATCTTTGAAGGATGAAGAAGAAGAAATTGATTAGTCAAACAGAAGCTCATCTTTGGTGAGTGTTGAATCCTTTAATGAGTTTAGAATTTTGGTTTCTAAATTTTTGATTTTGGGAAGTGGATTACCTCAATCAAATACCCAAGAATTTACACTAGTTCTTGGGTGGGGTTTGGGATCTGGTTGGTGATTGAAATTTTGATTTTAGAGTCATTGATAAATCACTTGGGTATGATGAAGATGGATGGTTTAAAGTTCAGAAAGAAATGGTTGAAAAATTGAGTAAAAATAAGATGTGCTATGCTAAGATCCTTGGTGGAAGTAAAGACGTTGAAAAGATAGAAAAAAGACTTGATGTCAATGACATCAATGAAAATATTCAATCTTCAAAATGGCTTTCAAAGTTAGATATGGGTCAAATAATAGCTGATACTTATGAAAGACCAATATATTTGATTTCATTGGATTCATGTTGTACTTTTAATCCTATGAAAGTGGGTGTAAAAAAACAATCAGATCCTATGTTCATTTGTTTTGTTAACAATAACCATTGGGTACAGCTTGTAATTAAAGGAGATGTAATTCCAATCCCGCCCATAGTTTCCAAACCCCATTCCTTGGTTTCTAAAAAAGCAGCTTGTTTGGTTGATCACCTCAAAGATCAACTTGAGTTTTATTCTAAATTATAGATTAATTTCATCATTTGGGTTTGGGTTCTGATGCTGATCTTGTAATTCTATTAATATAAAGGGTTATCACATTTTGAAAATTATTATGTTGAGTTTTTTGAGTTAACATCATTATGATGAGTGTTTTGAATGAGATTTTAATGGTAAGTCAGTTCAACTTGTGTTGGGCTGATCCCATCACAAGCTTAACTTGTATTTAAGCTTGTTATGGGATCAGCTTGACACAAGTTGAACATGTTTTTTTTTGGTGTTTTTACTTTAGGGATGGTCAAAAGACTTATTTTTTGGGCACTTTTACTTCAGGGCTTGTCAAAAGAATTCTTGTATTTTTTGGCCCTTTTAATTTAGGGATAGTCAAGCTGGAAGGCAAATGGTTGGTTGTCTTCAATTTTTTTGTTTTTTATTTTTATTTATTTTTAATTTTTAATTTTTAATTTTTAATTTTTAATTTTTAATTTTTAATTTTTTTTTTTTTTTTTTTTTTTTTTGGGCCACCAGACTTGTAGTCATTCCACATGGCTACACAACTGCATTCAAGCCGTTAGTCTTGCCACATGGCTACACAGCTCATTTGAGCCGTGAATTTATCATCACCCAACAGAAAAGGATAGGAAATAAGAAACAGAGTAGAGTATAATAAGAAAGAGGGACACACAAGAAAAAATTGAAGGGAAAATTCATCAAAAAAGAGACTATTTTAAGAGTAATAGAAATTTCCTAAGAAAGGTTAAATATGGAAATATGGGAAACATGGGGTATTATATTCAACAATTTATACAACTAAAAAAAAATGCAACAGCTGAGGATATTGTCCCTTTTTTCTGATAAAATTTAATATTTCTCCTTCTTCTCTCAATCCTTCTCCTTCTTTTATTTTTAAAACTCCATATAAGTTCATCTCAAATTCAATTTAGCATCCATATCTTCATTTCAGCGATTCTTTCACCTCTTTGATTTTCTTCATCAATTTTCAGTTGGAGTTCCCATCTTTGCTTTTCAAACTGAAGATTTTGATTTTAAAAATCAAGCCTGTTGCTTTCTATATGGTATTTTACTGTTTCAAAAAGTATATTCATTGTTTAGTATGTATTCATACACAAAAATTGGCCAAAGAATTTGATTTTCCTTAAACAAATCTTGCTTTACAATGATCTCTTCAAAAGCTTCCAAAGCTGGATTTGTCTCTGATTTTGATGGCTCCTAGTTTTTATTTTGTTGGAATTGAACACCTTCCTATTTTAGTTTGATGAGGATTAATTTAGTCAGAAATAATTTATTGAATAAGATTGTGAATTGGGAGGCCCATTGGCTTAAGATTTTGTTTTGATAAAAAAAGGTGGGGCTTTTTACCCAAAATCAGTGATTATTTGCTTGGAAGGGTAGCATAACAGGAAATTTATGTAGATAGGGCAATAGATTTGGCTGGTTGGAAAGTAGGTTATGCATGCAAATAATTACACTCCAGTTTGAGAGGATTTTTGACTTTTTCCAAGCCTGGAAACAAACAATCCAAAGAGGCAAGTTTTGGATCCAAAGAAGGATTTGAATTTGTTATCAATGCTGATGCAGAACCAATAAGACCTTTCATTGTTTGAATAAATTCCTTGGATTCAAATTCTGTCCACACCAAGGTTTCCTAATCATAAAAATCACTTGGCTGAGGATTTGCTGCCATCTCCTTTAAATAAATTTATTTGGATATTTGGAAATCAAAATCAGCTAGTGGGGTGATATTTGCCTTAATTCCAAAAATTTAATCCATTTGAAAAAAAAGGGAATATTTGATCCAATTTATCAACCACTGATTAAATACCTTTGGATTTATCAGCATCAGTGAGAACAGATCCCATTGAGGCTGACATCAGGTGGTATTTTCTAAACTTGGCCCAATAGTTCTTGAATCACTCCCTCATTTGTTTTGATGAAAAATTAATCCTAAATTTGGTTTTATTCTTTGAATAATTGAACACCAGGAGATAAAAATTGAAATTTGAAGTTGGAGGTTGGGCAACCTGGGTTTCATTTTCAGAGCCAAACAAGCATCATAGTTGGCAGGAATTTTGAGCCAGATCAACAGGATTGGATTATCTGCTTTATTCAGTTGACTAGAAAGTTTTTGAGATGATGGGAGAGGAGGGTTGAATGTTTTTGAACTTTTTTCTTTTAATTTACTTTGGTAGTTTTTCTTGCAATTTTTTTTTTTGCTGTTGAGTTGTTTTGGAATAGTAAGAGAAATCATGCCACAAGTGATACTAGAATTCAAGTAAAAGTTGGAACAGGCACTAATAATCACAGAAATCAGGATGAAGGGGTGAGATTGCAAGGTTGAGGATTGAGGTAATACACAAGCTGAAGATGAAGGATGAAAAGAGGGCTCCAGGATTAAAGCTCTGAGGAAAGAGTTAGGTTGAATCCTATAAGAGTAGCACCAGAAAGGGAAAGGTGAGATGAGTCTAGAAGGCTGTTTTATGGTTTTCATGTGCTGATATGACAACTAATGGATAAGGACTAACCAGTAAGAAGTAGTATAATAATTCCTTCAGGGGAATTGGTCCAAGAGAGGGAGAGAGGTCAGTTTATCTGAGGGTTGAGTAGGAGGCCTTTAGTGACTGATCCAGGAATGAGGAGAGGTTTCTCAGGGAGTTTTCATACATATCCAGTGGGCTTGGGTCTGTAGTTGAGTTCCAGGAGTAGTGAGATTGCTCATGATGTGATTGATGTGTAATGCTCTGGAAGTCATGGGAAAGCTGGATCATGCAAATATACCTGTACATGGAAAGAGAGAGTGAGAAAGTATTGAACCATAAAGAGAGATGGAGCCTTGAAGAAGAAGGTGGAAGTTGCAGATATGCAGGGCTAAGGCACAGGAGGTGGAGTCAGGGGTTGTAATGGTTGAAGTGGTAGAACTTGAGCTTGGATGAGGTCTTGGGAGGTTGGGTTGAACTGAGTCTGATGTTTCAACCTGTGGTATGAAAAATGAATTGATGAGTGCAAATATGTAGACAGACCCCCTTTTTTCATTTTTTCATTTTTATTTTCTATTTTTGCAGGGGTCTAAACCCATACAAGATCTATAAAAATAAAAAGATTTTAAAAAAGGGCAATTTTAAATTGAAAAATAATTTGAGTCATGTACACAACTCAAATGGGCCATGTGGCACGCTACACAACTACAATCAAGTTGTTTAGAGGCTACACAACTACAATCAAGTTGTGTAGAGGCTACACAACTACAATCAAGTTGTGTAGAGGCTACACAACTACAATCAAGTTGTGTAGAGGCTACACAACTACAATCAATTTTTGTAGAGGCTACACAACTACAATCAATTTGTGTAGAGGCTACACAAATTGAAATTAGTCATTTAGCCCCCACAAAACGGTTTGGTTTTGTGTGGCACCACACACAACTACATTCAAGGCGTGTGGGGTTTTACACAACTTGAATGTAGTTGTGTTCCATCCCACACAACTATAAGTGTTGTGGGCCAAAAAAAATAAATAAAAACAAACCAAAAAACTAAAATAAACTGAATAAAAATACAAAAAAAACAGAAATCAACCAAAAAATCAAAAAATGTTGATTTTTTGGTTGAAAAGAAAAACATAAAAAATAAAAAATAAAATAAAAATAAGTAAAAATAAAAAAAAATAATAAAAAAAAAAAACTGAAGAAAACCAAAGCATCAAAAATAAGCTTATTTTTTGATCAAAATTGAAAGAAAATCAAAAAAATACAATTTCAACTTGACTAGCCCTAAAGTAGTAACACCAAAAATTAAATTAACAATGAAAGAGTCTATGGAGCATCCCTAAATTATAAATTCCAAAAAATACAAGTTCAACTTGACTAGCCCTAAAGCAAAAACAATAAAAAAGACAAGTTCAACTTGACTAGCCCTAAATTAAAACAACCAAAAAAAAGAATTTCAACTTGTGTTGAGCTGATCCCATCACAAGAAGTAAAAATACTACTTATGATAGGATCATCCCAACACCAGTTGAACTGACTTACCAATTAATTTTCAAATCAAACACTCAGAATCATGATTTTAACTCAAAAAACTCAACATAATGTTGTTCAAAATGTGATAGCCCTTTATATGAATAGAAGTAAAATTTAGCTGCATTAGAATTACAAGTTATATGTAAGCCCAATGATGAAATGAAGTCTATAATTGAAGTCTATAATTGAATTCTATAATTGAAGTCTATAATTGAATTCTATAATTGAATTCTATAATTGAATTCTATAATTGAAGTCTATAATTGAAGTCTATAATTGAAGTCTATAATTGAAGTCTATAATTGAATTCTATAATTGAATTCTATAATTGAAGTCTATAATTGAAGTATATAATTGAAGTCTATCATCTAGAATACACCTGCAGTTGATCTTTGAGATGATCAACCCAACCAGAAGCTTTCTTTGAAATGAAAGCAGAGGTTTTTGCTACAATGGGCAGGATTGGAATCATTTATCCCTCAAGTACTGATAGCACCCAGTGGCTATTGTTTACAAAGGAAATATAAATAGGCTCTGATTGATCTGTAACAAATTTTTTCATTGGAGTATAAGTAAAAAATGAGTACACTGAAATGAAACATAGAGGTCTGGCATATGTGTCTGCTATTATTTGAACCATATCTAACTTAGCCAGCCATTTTGAGTAGGTAATATTTTCATTGATGTCTTCAACATCAAGTCTTTGTTTAATCTTTTCTACCTATTTTTCCCCACCAAGAATCTTAATTTAGCATGCTTTATGTTTCTTGAATGTTTCAAACATTTCCTTTCTCAATTTAAACCAACCATCTTCATCACACCCAAGAAATTTAGCAATGACTCTAAATCTGCAATTTTCATCACCAATTGGATCCCAAACCTGACACAAGAACTTATTTAATTTCTCATGTATTTGACTTTGGGTTCCTATAATCAAAACTCACTCAGCCAAAACTCCAATAACATTAATTAATGAAATCAATAATCTCCAAAGATGAGCTTCTGGTTGACCCTTGATGCATGTCTTCTTCCTCTGAAGAGCATTCCAAGTCCAAATGAAGTGAAGATAATTCACTTTCAGTTTCTTCCTCTGAACTATGAAATTCAGATTCTGATCCTGTGGACTTTGACTAGCAATTATCATCATATCATCATCAGTTCATTAAACAAAAAAAATGATCATTTCACAAAAGTACATAATTAATCTTTTGTCTTTTCTTATTCAGTGCCTGTCTAATTCCCTTTTGCCACTTAAGTCCCTTTTCAAAATTTTTGAATTGAAAAGGATCTCTCTGGGTATCTGTCTATTTTGGTCAACCTTGTTAGACTAAGAGAATCAGATGTCCGCAAGGATTAGGATAGAGGATTTAGACTGTAAATTAGCCAAGCGGATTAACGGTAGATAAGGCAAGACCAGTTTCATGACTGAAGTCTTGCAGTAGTGGAGAGTGATAGCTGGCCTACATAGGGCCTGAGTAAATGGTAATAGGAGGAAATTTAATTCTCAATGGAATACCTCAATAAAGTTACAACCCGGATTTCCAGGAGGGACCCAGCCACTATAGGTGGCTCTTACTTTGAGAGAATCATACTGGATGATGAAATTGCAAGGTCCTGGAAAAGACCAATTTAAATGGACAACTGGAGAGCCCCTCACAGGGGGCATAAGGCAGTAATGACTATAGTGGAGGACAGTGATAACTAATCAACCATGGAAGAAACATGAATCAGTGACAGGTTAAGTGACATGTAATAATAAGTGAGGAGAGTTAGGCTATGAGCAGAAAAACAATATCCAACAAAACTCTACTTGTTTGCAAGATTTTTGGTTCAAGTCTTGGCTTTGATTGAGAATTTGTGTGCTTCTGAATCAGGTACTTCAAAAGATTCCCTTGATCTTGTCAGGATATCCCAAGATCATTGCATTGAGCTTCTCATGTAACTGAGAATTGTTGAGAATTTCATCAACATTGACCTTCCAAAATTCAAAAGGATCAAACATTACTAAAGCAGGAATCATCCATCAAAAAGCATCAATCACAAAGTGATTTGAATAATCCAACAATCCAACTTACAGAACAAGAGCTGCAAGGTTCATAATCCAACCTCCACTGAGGATGAACATCCTCAGGCACAATGGATCCTCTGAACGCTAGTAGGTCACCTATTGGCTGGGAACAGGTAAAACCCATAGTCTTGGAGTGTGACTTGGTGCACACTTGCCCTTCATGGTTCTGCTTTGACTTCTCTAATTGTTTCACAACAAGTTTAATTGCCTCTGAAGACAACTTGTATCCCAATGGTAACAGTTCAGTGGGAAAAACTATTCTGAAATTTATTCAAGATTTTGAAAGGGATGCCTGAAGGGATTTAATTAGATTTGAAAATGTTCCCTCTAGGCTTTTCCAAACATCCAACATGTTTCCCAAAGAATTTTCAAGGAATTGTTTGAGAGTAGCATGGGCCCCTTCCACCTGAGGTGTGGTTTTATTTCCAAAGTTGGGTTTTTCACAAGTCCATGCCATTAAAAACATCTCTTTGATATGGAAGATGTTATTTTCCATATACTTGAGCACATACTCATGGTCTTCCAAGAAATAATTTATACAAGTAATAACATAAGCAACCAACAGTAGGAAGATTAACAGCAGAAGCGGTGATTTGGCACATACTCTGAGACCTGCATCATTGAGCTCTGCCACCTCCTTGGTATTAGAGGTCCCATACTTTGCCCACAGAGACATAAAGCTTTTAAATCCTTCACCATCATAATTAAAGCAAAATTTACAATTTGTCTGTATGTTTTTGGACAAGTACCACAAAGAAAACTGTCTTGTTGACTCTGGGAAACTAGATTAAATGGCACAAATCAGAGTTTTTTTGTGGTCTGTCACAAAGAATTTGAGAAGTCTCAGGATCATAAGCCAGCTCCTTTAGTGAATTTACAGATCAACCGTAGAATTTGAACATTTCATTGGTTATAAAAACAAGAGCTTTTGTGAAAGTTTTTTGGTTTTCTGTAATTCCTACAACATGCAATAGGGAGATGTTGTACTTATTTTTTTTCAAAAGGACCACCACAGAATAATTAGTGGCACTTGCTAGCAAGTGCAATCAAGGAAGCTCTGGTTGAAGCTCTGTCCAATCTCTAGCTGAATTTATTTTCATTCTCAAACATTTTTTTGGTTCACAGTAACTGTGCACAATGCAGAGTGACTGTGCACAATGCAGAGTGACTGTGCACAATGCACAAAGACTGTGCACAATAAACAGCAACTGTGCACCATGCACAACAACTGTGCACAATGCACAACAACTGTGCAAAATGCACAGCAACTGTGCAAAATGCACAATGACTGTGCAAAATGCACAATGACTGTGCAAAATGCACAGTTACTGTGCAAAATGCACAATGACTGTGCACAACGCACTGTTACTGTGCAAAATGCACAATGACTGTGCACAACACACAGTTACTGTGCAAAACCCACAGTTACTGTTAACAATGCACAGTTACTGTGCACAATGCACAGTTACTGTGCACAATGCACAGTTACTGTGCACAATGCACAGTTACTGTGCACAATGCACAGTTACTGTGCACAATGCACAGTTACTGTGCACAATGCACAGTTACTGTGCACAATGCACAGTTACTGTGCACAATGCACAGTTACTGTGCACAATGCACAGTTACTGTGCACAATGCACAGTTACGGTGCACAATGCACAGTTACTGTGCACAATGCACAGTTATGGTGCACAATGCACAATTACTGTGCATTTTGGACAGTTGTTGTGCCTTGTGCACAGCTGTTGTGCATGGTGCACAGTGACTGTTAACCCTCCATCATCCATTCTGGAGGGGTTTTAACCCTCCATCATCCATTCTGGAGGGGTTTTAACCCTCCATCATCCGTTCTGGAGGGGTTTTAACCCTCCATCATCCGTTCTGGAGGGGTTTTAACCCTCCATCATCCATTCTGGAGGGGTTTTAACCCTCCATCAGGAGGGTTAAAAAGTGATGGCACTTGCTAGCAAGTGCTATGATGGAAGCTCTGGTTGAAGCTCTGTCCAATCTCTAGTTGAAGGCATTTTCATTCTCAAACATGTTTTTGGTTCACAGTGGCTGTGCACAATGCACAATGCACAGCAACTGTGCACAATGCACAATGCACAATGCACAGCAACTGTGCACAATGCACAATGCACAGCAACTGTGCACAATTCAGAGTGACTGTGCACAATGCAGATTGACTGTGCCCAATGCACAGCAACTGTGCACCCTGCACCATGCACAGTGACTGTGCACAATACAGAGTGACTGTGCACAATGCACAGTGACTTTGCACAATGCACCATACATGGCAACTGTGCATAATCCACAGCAACTGTGCACAATGCACAGCAACTGTTCACAATGCAAAGCAACTGTGCACCATGCACAGCAACTGTGCACCATGCACAGCAACTGTGCACAATGCACAGCAACTGTGCACCATGCACAGCAACTGTGCACCATGCACAGCAACTGTGCACCATGCACAGCAACTGTGCACAATGCACAGCAACTGTGCACCATGCACAGCAACTGTGCACCATGCACAGCAACTGTGCACCATGCACAGCAACTGTGCACAATGCACAGCAACTGTGCACAATGCACAGCAACTGTGCACAATGCACAGCAACTGTGCACAATGCACAGCAACTGTGCACAATGCACAGCAACTGTGCACAATGCACAGCAACTGTGCACAATGCACAGCAACTGTGCACAATGCACAGCAACTGTGCACAATGCACAGCAACTGTGCACAATGCACAGCAACTGTGCACAATGCACAGCAACTGTGCACAATGCACAGCAACTGTACACAATGCACAGCAACTGTGCACAATGCACAGCAACTGTGCACAATGCACAGCAACTGTGCACAATGCACAGCATCTGTGCACAATGCACAGCATCTGTGCACAATGCACAGCAACTGTGCACAATGCACAGCAACTGTGCACAATGCACAGCAACTTTGCACAATGCACAGCATCTGTGCACAATGCACAGCAACTGTGCGTTGTGCATTTGAGATTGGATAAACATTGTGCACTGTTGCTGTGCTTTGTGCAGACTTGCCATGCATTGTGCAAAGTTGCTGTGCATTGTGCACAGTTGCTGTGAATTGTGCAAATTGCTATGCATTGTGAACAGTCCCTGTGCTTTGTGCACAGTTTCTATGCATTGTGCACAGTTGCTGTGCATTTTCCACAGTTGCTGTGCATTGGAGCGTCAATAAATTTTGACCTGAGCTTGGTAGGAGCTTGACCTGAGCTTGGCCATACATTGGGCAAGAGCTCTTTGATGGCACTTGCTAGAAAGTGACATGCAGGTTTCTGTGGTGTACAATCCAACATTTTCCCTTGAGTTTGGCTAGCACTCCCTTTTGCTTAGTGTTATAGATTGTTTGCTCATCAACATACTCACTGCCATCAATCTTGCTCAATTTTATTTGGAGTTGAATAGTATTGAGCCCATCATTCATGGCTTTTCTTAAATTCTCTAAGGCCATACAAGAGATTCTCCTGAGTTGAGGATGCACTGAGGGGTGTGGAGATGGTTCATGGCCATGGCAATCATTTCTGTAGGAGATTTGACACAAGGGGTCTGCCTTTGTGTGACTTGCACAGATTAAAAAATTGCACCCAACCTTCCTTGTGTGAGTTTTCCTTGACCATTTGGTGAGCAATGGCCCAGAGTAGAAACCATGTCTATCACAGGCTAAATCCACTTATTTATCAAGCTTTGATTTGAAAACTGTCAAAGCATAGCCATGCTTCATTGCCCATGTTTGAAAATACTTTTGCACCTCTTCTCTAGTAGGAAAGGCTCTCATAGGAGGTGGGTCAAGTCAATCTGGCACCAATTAAATGGTTATATAATAGTTGCATAGTTACATATTTACAAGCTGCCAATCAGTTTCCATAAAATCACATCAGGAAAAGGCCAGAGTAACATAAAATTTTACTCACCACTGGAGGTCAAATCCATTTGTGAAACTTTTTGTTCCTTAAATTTAACCCTAGATGAGGATGCAATTGGGGCTTCAAGTTTTTCATTACCCAAATCCTTTTTTTCAACAGCTTTGTTAATGGCACTATCAATGCAGTTGTTCAAAACAGTTATTTCATAAACAGGAGGGCTTGCCACTTTTCCCATAATTCAAAAAAAAATGCAATGGTACTTCAGTATTCAATCCAACTTTCAATTGAACAACTAAAAAGTTTGCTCACTTTTGAGTTGAGAAAAATCAAGTTAACCAATGAGCAGTAAAAATTTACTTTTCTGTTTTCCAACGGGTGGATTGAGAGTGTACTTTGTGGGATGGGGAAAATTCAAAAGATTTTTTTTTCCAAAGGCAATGATTTAGTTTGCAGTTTCACTTTATGATTTCTAGGTGTGGTCTACTAGTCCCACAAAGTATGTGTTGATCCCACATTTGGGTTGATGGGACCCAAATGTGGTCCAGGGAGTCCCAAAAATTCTTGCGCAACCCCTGGGGGGTTGTATACACCCATAATTGGGTCTAAATGGTTGTGTATGGGGGTACACAACTCAAAAATTCCGTTTACGGGGGTATAAAACCCCCCAGGGGTTGTGTGTGTTTGGAACAACCTGTAATACCTTTCACAACTGCAAACCAACTGAGAGGCAAGGCCTAACCAAAAGGCTATGAAACCGGCTGAAAGACCAGTTCATTTTGCAGTTGTTATGGTGTCACATACCACCATGTGACAGTACCCCCAGGTTTAAGGGCACTTAGTCCCAAAGTGTGTATGGCTGGTGGCACGAACCCATCTTGCACTAATGGGGCCATATTCAAACACACTCTTGAATTCCATAAGGAGCCACAAAGACTCAGGAGTGTTGCTGTTGACTGGAAAAAAACCTGAAAATTGTCACAGAACAAGCCTGCTCCAAAACTTGTCCTGATTGCAGATTGAACCCACAACAAGGCCAGCCAGTTTTCTGTCATACCTTGCACAACTGCAAGCCAACTGAGAGGCAAGGCCTGACAAAAAGGCTATGAAAGCGGCTGAAAGACCAGTTCATTTTTTAGTTTTTATGGTGTCACATACCACTGTGTGACACAACCCTTTGGAGTTGTGTATGGGCCCCCACAGGTTAAATGGGCTGTGTAGGGCCCTACCCAACTTCCACATGACTGGGGGTTGTGAATTTATCATCACTCTTAAAAAAATTCCTGCACCTCACCCAGAATTGATTTCCTTGATTCTATTCATTTACCAATGTTGTATTATGAACCTTTTGCATTTACACCAGGCAATCTGCATGCTTCCACCAGGAAAATTCAATACAGTGGGTGGACAGAAATAATGGGACTGACTGATCTAAAACAGTCCATTTATTTTCAGACCTGTGTTCCAAGCTAAATCTATTGTTCAAAAAAAGGCATTTACTTACATTTATTCATGATATTATGTATTTCAGCATCTGTAATTTAATTTTACAACAATCAAAATTTGAAAAATATCAGATTATAATTTTTTAAAAAAAATCAAAAAAAAGCACAAAACCCTCAGAAAACGTGCTGGGGGAAAAAAAATGAAAAATTCTGTACCATCAAGTTTTTTTCTTCTTTATAGGGGTGTTAGAGAGGATCAAAAGGAATGATTTGAATTAAAGAAATTTTAATATTCAAAGTTTCTACAAATAATTAAAACCAATATTAATTGATGTTGATTTTTGATGGCCTTGGTGAGATGGTGATGATAGTGTTGAGATAGTTAGGTTGGATGTCATGGAAACCGCTAAAAAACATTCATTCAAGCTCTCTATGCATCTGATGTTCATATTGTTTGATTTCTCTGCACTTTTCCCACTTTGAGGTGCCTTGAGAGGCTTGAGGTTGAATTGGAGTGGAGGTGGTTCACATTGTTCTAAAAACAAATCCAACAATTGCAATTGTACCCTCTTCCAGTGGTGAGACCTTCTTGATCTTCTGAAACAACCAATCACCCAAAGAAGAATAAATATCAAAAAAAAAACATGAATCAGAATCAAATATGAAGAATAAGATTCAAAAAAAATCACTTACCATCCTTGTTTTTTGGATTGATTGAGTAGTCAGACATCAAAACCCAAAACCAAGTTGGTGGTGATGTGGCAATGGGTGGGATGGAGTGGGAGCCTGAAGATGGGATGGTCAACAGAAAGATTGTGACACCCAGGGCTTCATCTAAATTGTTTGAAGTACCTGGGTGTGGTTGCTTTGACAAACAGTACCATGCTTTTTGTCCACCCACTGTAAATACTGCACCAGGCAAATGCCATTCCTCTCCAATTTTGGAGAATCATTGTGAACAGATGGGAATGCCATTTCTAAGACTCAAACATGGGTTGGGCTTACTCTAGGTGCCTGCTTGAGCACTAAGCTACAACAATGGTGTGAAGGTTAGTAACTATAACACACCCCTGTAATCTGTACACCATTGGTGCTCAGTCTGGGGCTAGCATGGCTTCTATTTTGACAGCAAAGACCATCTGCTCTAGAGCTTTGACTGTTAATCTTTGAAAAGGTGAGGATGCCATTGCCAGGACTCAAACCTGGGTTGGACTTACTCTAGGTGCCTGCTTGAACACTAAGTTACAACAATGGTGTGCAGGTTAGTAACTCTAACAATTATTGTCATGAACTGCTCTTACCAAGGCAATGTATATTATGGATTTAAATTGTTTTTAGAGGGATTTGAGTGAAAGGAACAACAATAGGAGTTATATAGGAAAATTTGGGAAGAAGGAAACCACAAGTTGGCCCAGAAAGGGAGGCCATGAAAAGAGGAGTTCAAAGGTAGGGATTATAGATACAGGAACAGTATTCTATGCAGGAATCTTCTGGAGTCTTCCTGCAACTAGGGCAGAAAATTTATTGACCCTAGCTGGTAATAAACCCATAGTAAAACTTCACAACAATTATACTGTGGTTCTTGATAAATATTTTTGGGGGCCCTTGACATGCAATCTACAGAACTGTAGCATTGAAAATGTAAAATTGAAATGTCACAAAAACCAGGTGAGTTTGAGGAAAATGGTAAGAGTGAAGGACATCTACCCAACATTGAAACCACA
Source organism: Puccinia polysora (assembly GCA_025617555.3). NCBI lineage: Eukaryota > Fungi > Basidiomycota > Pucciniomycetes > Pucciniales > Pucciniaceae > Puccinia > Puccinia polysora. The sequence continues at coordinate 52,663,835 of CM062614.1, forward strand.
TGAGTTAAAGCATGGGGGGTGTGAGAAAAATAATGCCTAATATTTAATGTTTGCAAATACACAGTCAAGTTGTTCAGAAAAGGTAAATGCATATTTACGAAAAAGATGACCTTGCGATTGGGAAATATATGTAAAAGTATCTGTCATGTCTTGTTTCAATGTTGACGCATATGTTAGTCATAAAAATCATCGCTCGACTTCCAAACCATTAACAGCTGCTTCAAGCTTCCAATTATTTGAGCTTTTGGTAGCAGGTTGCTTGGATCAATAGAACCAGAATGAAAAAAAGGGTTCTTGCTCATCGGTTTTTCTTTTTTCTTTTCCAGCGATAATACTGGGAGACTAAGAGTGTTTTGTATTCCAGCTAGAAACTTTTTCATGGCCCTCAATCGCCGCAAAGAGCTTGGCGACGTGTGGGTACCTATCGAGAAAATCGGATGCCAATCCAACCTGCCTGCCCGACTTGACATACCCGATGGCACAATACAATCTGAAATCGGCGACGGTCAGATTATTCCCAGCACTATAAGTGGTAGCTTGCGTTTCAAGGTATTTGTCTAAGTAGCCAAAAAACCTTGGAAGCCTCTCTTCAGTTACCAACTTCTTGATCGCGTCCTTCCCCGGATGCTCGGGCCCATACAGGGGAATCAAAAGGGTATAGATATCTGCCCCGAAAAGATAAAAGCATGGTTTGTGTGTCATTGAGAGTTCAAAAAGAGCACCCAATCCGCGATGGACTCATTCTGTGGGCTAGCGTAAATAGAAAATTTCTCAGAAGTGGGTGCTGGATCGAGAGAGTGCATACCATCAGCAAGGCCCATTGCGACATCTACCTGGACTGCTTCATCGCGGTCACTAGGGTAGAGACCGGATAACGACCCAATGTAACGTAAGATTGCGACTTCTTGGGGGATGACTCGCTTATCATCGATCGTTAGAATTGGTAGTTGACCGAATGGAAATTTATCTTTTTGGGTGGGAAACTCGTCGTGCTTCAAACGCTCATCGATGAAGGGAATGCCGCCAGAATGGAAAGTGAGCCGAATGCTCTCACCTCGACCGCCCTGATCATAAAGACAACATGGTTGTTGAAATAAATTGGTTAGGGGTATAATGCCAGAAGATTACTCGAAATCTTTCGCTTTTTCCCCTTTGAACTCGGGAGGGAAGATTACCAGACTAAATTGGTACCTGAAGACGTACCTTCATGTCAAAGTAGGTAAGCTTATAAGAAGGCATGGTACGATTGTGCTTTGCTAACTTCTGATCTTGTAGATGGTAGGATGGGATGAGGCTGCCTCAAGTTTTTCGGAGATCGAAATCACTTCCGAGTCAATAGAACAACTATTGATGGTCCACAGTTATTGTGAAGGAGAACGGAGACTAATGCTGTTGGTGATTATCTCGCTTGGACAGTGATTTGGAGAACATTCATTCCGGTTGCCACTGGGAAATTTCTGACAGGGCCTGGCTTGGCTTGGCCTAAATGATGTGAGACCACAGAAGCAGGATGAAAGATGTACATGCAACACTGATTAGTATTTCCAGAAATGCATAAGCACGGTCTCCAATTAATTCAAATTGGTAGTCCATGTAGTCAATGATGAATATCTTGATTTTAAAAAAGAAAATACCTTTGCAGTCCAACCACGGTATTACCTTCCGTATAAGCCTAAAAGCAGCCAAATGCTCAAATTTTGTCGATGCGGTCTTGGCCAGAAACACCCAATTAAACTTCGTTGGTTTCAAGATCCACAATCTTTTGCAACTTCATCAACTTATTCTCCAAGCTTTCCTGGAAAAGGTACACATAACAGGGACATCGACAACCCTCCAGTGGTGGAGGAGAACGGTCGGCTATTAATCATCGTTGGATCATTGACAATGAACATCAGGCGATTTGGCTTCAACGCCCAGCCGAGAAATAATGACAGTGCGGCGGTTAAGGGTGTTGAGCGTTAATGCGGCGTTTGTCTAGCGTACTGATTATTGATCCCCTTTGACGTTGGCCGGTAATAAAAATCATTGTCCGTGAAAGCTGACCCCTCGGCCCAGGAAAACCGCCACTCGTCCCAGATTGATGGCGACCCTGCCCACTGAAATGTCACCTCTCCCGCTTTTTGGTGCCCTTATCCCGCGTTATTTGTCCCCTTAGCCCGAAATTTTTGTCACTTTGCCCAAAATTTTGGCACCGCGGCCCGGATTGTCTGTCCCTTCTCCCGCAAAGGGGACAAATGGTAGTTTTTGCAAACCATCTTTTTTTTTGAAAAAAACGAAGGAGTGAAAAACATTAAAATCAAAATTTTCTGACCTTGATTTACTTAACCATTTTCAATGAATCAATTGATGGAATTCTTTGGGATTGTTGGGTGGGTTGGTTATAGGAGTGCAGGGGGGGGGGGGAAGGTTAACCTGCCAATGACCCTGTGCCCCATCTCTCCCTTTTGTGGGAAAGGGACAGAAAATCTGGGCCATGGGTACAGAAAACACAGGAAAAATGTTGTAGATTTCCCGCTCCAGTGTCACCCTTGCCTTGTAAACCTTTCCCCCCCAAAGAACATTGGGCCAAGGGGACAGTTTTCCCAGGAAATGTAAAATTAGAAGTAAGACTGTACAGGCCTTATTAGGGACTGTTTTGTTGCTGTGTGTAACTGTAACTGTAGCTCTGAAGTTAAAAATCCTCCCATGTGTGGGTTTGTAACTGTAACTTGTAGTTACAGTTTGAGTCCTTGCAGCCAAATGTTCTGTGGATTTGTAACTGTAACCTCAAAGTCAAGGTAACAATCCAAGGCAATGTTTGGCAACACCAGGGGATGTAAGCACCTTAACTTTGACATCAAGGTGACAAGCTTTCCCTTGGAATTTTTGTTACTATTGTGGTTCTTGGCAACTGCCACGGCCAGGTAACATTGAAATTGAGGTTACAAACTGGTGGTGTGTAGCAACCACCATGGGCAGGAGGTTGCAACTTGCATCCATCAAATCTCAGATGGGCACCGGACCCCAGGACATAAAAGAGGGGAATTGTCACAACAGCACCAGATGTGCAAGGGGAGGATGGAACAGGCACTACTGCTCACAGAAATCAGGATAGAGAAGATTGTATTGCAAGGATGAGGAATGGAATATGGGCAAGTGTTGATGAAGTAAGGGATGAGATGAATCCAAGATCAAGGCTCTGAAGGAGACTGGTTGACTGAATCCTGTAAGAGTGACACCCAAAGGGAAGGTGGGATGAGTTGAGATGATGGGACCAGCAGTTGAGTGGGGCACAAGTTATGGGACTAAGGAGATGGCAAAATGGACAATACCTGAACAAGGTATGATTGAAGAGAAGAAAATCAACAATGAGTTGATTGCAGGAAGCAAGCAGAAGAAATAAGGTATTGAGAAGCAACAGGGAGGAAGAGAAGGAAGAGCAGACCTGAAATGAAGGGACCAGTGAGCAGAGTTGAGTGGGGCACAAGTTATGGGACCAAGGAGATGGCAAGATGAACAATCCTTTGGCAAGGTATGAGTGAAGAGAAGTGAATCAAAAATTATTGGAGAAAAAGAAAAAGGAGAGGAGAAGAAGCAAGTACAGTGGTATATAGGCACTAAGGTACAAGCTTTCAAAAACTAACTGGTGATAAACAAGGTTAGGGTTCCAGTTTTATTTCTCCACAAGGTTTGTCATAGTCAAGTCCCGGGAGGGAATTCCTGTCAGTCACATGTTGGGTTGAGGTATTCCAACATGAACAAGGCAGGCTGGTTGGCTTTCTTCTGCTGATATGACACCTATTGGAAGGGAACTAACTGATAAGAAGTAGTATACTAATTAATTGGGGAAATTAGTCCAGGAGGGATGGAGAGGCCAGTATATGTGAGAGCTGGGAAGGAGGCCTTGAGGAGTGAGTGACTGGTGCTGGGGTTGTAATCCCCATGGTCCTACATGTTTCCCTATTGGGCTGGAGGCAGTGATCAGCAGATTGGGTTATGGGCCTGTCCAAAAAGGCATGGAATTTACTGAAAAGGAAGTATGGGCTGACCAGTCAGGAGTATGAGCTATGTATATACATTTATGTAATGTATATAATTCTCATACCAATTAGATTGAAGGAGAGATGGAAGAGGCACCAAGCCATAGAGAGAGAGGGGAAGCCTGGGAGATCACCTAAGACCTGAAAGATATGCAGGGAGATTCTTCAGGAGGTGGAGCTAGTAGGTCCAGGGTTAGAGGTTGGTTGTACTGAGGGTTGAGAATGGCCAAGGGGGCTGATTATGGAGAATAAAGTTGTAGTTATGACAGGTATGGAACTCCAAAATAGCAGTTTTTTTTTGTAACAGAAATTATTTTACATCAAAAATTCACCAACAATAACTAGAAAATCACTTGTTCTGATAAGAAAATAAAGTATCAATTTTATAAAAAAAATTGAATTTACATCAATTATTGATCAAAAATAACTTAAGTATCATTTCTTCTGATAAAAAAAGAGTTTATAATTTTCATCACAAGATTAAATTGACATCAAAAATCAATAAATAGACCTTAAAATTCATTTTTTATGATAAAAAAATTTCTAATTTTTATTTTATTAATCACCAACAAATTCATTTTGATAATTTCTTCCAATAATTTCCAAACTTTTGGCCTCAAAATATACTCTTATGAAAATGTTCATCCAAGGATTCTAAGTCTTGGTAATGAGAGCCTTAACAGCATTGTCAAACAACAAATCAAGTCTTTACAGCTAAACCCAAGCAAAACCTTGGTAATTAGACAGGCACAATGGCCATTCTGGCAATAGTGCACTTAGCATAGTGTTCAAAGCATTATTAATGAATTTTGAAGCCATGGGCTCAAATCCAATAGTCCACAACTAAATTTTGGATTCTGACATGCTGGCAAGAGTCTTCAGCCAAATGGTGCACCCTAACAGATGGAAAAAGACAAGATGACCAGAACCAAATTGTGTTTTGAATAGCTTTATTTACCCTGCACAGAGCAAGGGGGATTGTTGGAGTCAAAATAAGCTCTTATGCAGACCGCCACCCAATTATTCTAATTCTTGGTACTGAAATCTTGAACAGTGTTGTCAAGCAACAGATCAGGTCTTTCCAGCTTAACACAAGAAAACCCTTGGTAAGTGGACAGGCACAATGGCCCATCTGGAAATGGTGCACTTACCTTAGTGGTTAAAGCATAAATCATGAATGTTGACTTCATGGTTTCAAATTCCATAGTGCACAACTGCATTTTGGATTCCAACAACAATCCAAGTCACCATGAAAATAATGGCTGCACCTGGGATGGTAAGCGTGACCTTTTTTGCCTTTGTTTGGGTTTTGGAGTCAAACATCAAATTGATTGTGAACTTTGTCAGAATGTTGCTTCACCATATTTATTTAACACATGAATTGAATTTAAAATTTTTACATAACAGGAAGAATCAGGAATTTATGTATTTATTTTTAATGCTATATCTTTTTTACCACTATTAAGAAATTTGGTTCAGAGCTGTGTTGCATTTTTTTTGTTGCATTTTTTTTTGGATTGCTATCAAGCTTCAAAACAGCATGTTATGAATTTTATTGAAAAAAGGAAAGTTAATTATTATTTACCAACCAAATTTGTTTTTTTATGTCTCCTTGAAGAATAAATTTCATCCTAGTGGCCCATATTAATGTGATTTTTGAAAAAGAAAAACTCCAAACATTATTTTTTTTTAAAAAAAGCATGATCTGGATGCCCTCAGAGAAATAAACCACATGTGAAAAGAAATCAATCCTATGAACAATTATTCTACCTTTAATCAAAGTTAGTCTTATTCATTTTTATTTTTATTATTATTATTATTATTATTATTATTATTATTTTTATTTTTATTTTTATTTTTATTTTCATTTTTATTTTTATTTTTATTTTTATTTTTATTTTTATTTTTATTTTTATTTTTATTTTTATTTTTATTTTTATTTTTATTTTTATTTTTATTTTTATTTTTATTTGTATTTGTATTTGTATTTGTATTTGTATTTTTATTTTTATTTTTATTTTTATTTTTATTTTTATTTTTATTTTTATTTTTATTTTTATTTTTATTTTTATTTTTATTTTTATTTTTATTTTTATTTTTATTTTTATTTTTATTTTATTTTTATTTTTATTTTTATTTTTATTTTTATTTTTATTTTTATTTTTATTTTTATTTTTATTTTTATTTTTATTTTTATTTTTATTTTTATTTTTATTTTTATTTTTATTTTTATTTTTATTTTTATTTTTATTTTTATTTTTATTTTTATTTTTATTTTCATTTTTAGGGCGTTAGGTTTTTGAGGCCCCCAAACCTGGAAAACCCGCGGTTTGGACGTCCCCAATACATCCTGTGACGTCCCCCATCCACGTGGTAAACCTGGAAAAAACACGGTTTTATGGGGTTTGAAAAAAAATACTGGGGGATAGGGGAGCATCTCAAACCCCTGTAGAATAAATCCTTAGAGGTTTGGCCATTAAGAACTGAAAAAAAATACTTCACATCTCAAATCTTTTCACCTTTTTAATCTTTTTTGTTGATCATTTTGAAAAATCTGAAGGAACAGAAATTTTCAAAATATGGCATGCCATTCAATTATAATTTTTTTGAGAATTTTCATACTTCACTTTCCCGCCAGAAAATGGGATTTACATAAAAAATGAGACATTATTTTCATTTCATTTTTTTGTTATTGTTCCATGAAATTTTCCAAATTTTCAGTTTGCAGTATTTTAGTGTGCATTGTGAAGGGCCCAAAAAAATCATCTTGGGATTTTTTTTAGCTTATTGTTTCCCAAAGAACTCATAATTGAAAACAAAAAAGTGGCCTTTTTTCTCTAAATCACTGAGTAAAAAAAAATTATGAAAAATTGAGTGAGAAAAAAACATAAAAATGATTCAATCAAGAAAAATTTGTACTACTTGATTATTTTTACTACAAAAGAACAAAATGTTAAAACCAAGTTCCAAGGAATTATGAATCAAATCTTCCCATTTTGTGATTCCTTGATAGCAAAAGCCTTCCAAAGGGGATCTAATTGGGGAGCTGGGCACAGTTCAGGATTATAGTGGAAAGAAACTATGTGCTGAAAATCTTCCAAAATAATTAAAAATATGGGAACTGTTTGAGAATTGGAATTTGGAGGTGAATTGAGTGGCAAATAAGTTGATGGCATCAACTTAGATAAAAGTACCACTGGCCTTTTGTATGTATCTGCAAGCAGGAAACCATGGCAAGGTAGTTTCATCCAGTAACTTTGAGGGGCAGGTCCAGAATTGTGGTTGAGAGTTTTTCTTGCTTTGTCAAAATTTTTATTCCAGACTTGATCCATGAAGTTTTCATCCTTCAGATAGAGCTGGATTCCATTTCCTTGATCATTTCCTGACGTATTGAGCTGAAATCTTCAGATTTACAGCCCAAATTAACTGCTACTGATCTAAACCCACATTTCCCATCACCCATCAAATCTTCAACATGTGAAATTTGTGGTATGGCTGTCTTTTGGAAAACTAAATTTTTGTATTGATTCTAAGGAAAAAAAGATAAGTGTTATTTAAGATGAAAACAAAAAAAAATTAATACTTAATTTATTGACAGCCACCACTTCAAAATTATAAGGAAATGAATAAGAAAATATTGTGACCTTCATCCCAAAAAACAAGGGGTTAATAAGTGAACCATAAAGCAAGATTAATTCACAAATTTATTCACCTTTTCTATTTCAGAGGCTGTGCCTGTGGGAGCAAAGATTTGATTCCCTGGAGGCCTATAAGCATCTTCATCTTAATCTTGTTTTTTTCTTCTCTTGATCCTCTTCAAAGCCCCAGGAATCAAATTCTGTGAAAAAACTCTCTTATTGATGATGGTTCCTGACCTCTGAGTGACAAATGAAAATATGAAAATCAATGGAAACTAGAAAAACAATTCTGATCCCCCCAACCAAAAACAAAATTGATAACTGTCTTTATTATATCCAATTCTTCAAGATCTTTGAGTTCTTCTCCACTAAATTCCTCTTCTGTTATAAAATCATCCTTTTCACAATTCAATGTTAGCCTAATTACAAAAAAAAATCACTTCTTCCTCTATTTTCTGTTTCTTTTTTCCCTTGGCCTTTTCATGATATTCCTTTCCTTTTCCTCAGATTCTGAAATTAGAGAAAACCAATTAACAACCATATTCTGTTAAAATCAATTCAACAGAAAGGGATAAAAAACCACAAAAAGAAAAAACTTACCATTGAATTAACCACCTGGTGCTTCCTTGGTCTTCCTCTTCTCTTAGGTACTTCAAAATATTCAAACCCAGATGGATCACTCTTAGATGAATGCTGAGAAAATCTTTTGTTTTTATTGGGGGCTCCTTTGGATCTTCCTTGAATTTTACTTTCTTCCTTTGATAGGGGTTCTTGATTGGAAGTCAGTTGATACTTCCCTTTTAACAGTTTCATCATTTCTCCAAGGTAAAAATTTTGTTCTCCTGAGAGCAATTTAACAAATTCTTCAAAGATTTCATTCTGAAACCAGTGTATGTTGGTTGATTGGGAAGGTGATTCATGAGATGATTGAGAAGTTTGGCATGACCCCTTCTCAGCAAGCTATGAAAAATTCCAAAATAAAAGAAAAAACTTCAGAAATCAATGTTTGAATTATTTTTTTCTCCAAGAAAATAAAGCATACTGCAATAGGAGGTTTGACATGCCACTGGGGATGAAAATCATCAAGCAAAAATTGTTGCTTCTGGAGATTTGCCTTCTTCACTTGGTGTAAAAAAGGAATCCCCATGAAAGAAGAATAATCACAATAAGAACAGGTGGTTGATTTTTCTGCTGAAATGTGAAAGGAATGCACAATCTTGAGAGCATAGTTGCTTATTTTTCCTGAGAGGTGTTCAACACAATATGGGAGACCAATAAATTTCTTGAAGTCTTTCTGAGAATTTTCAATGGAAGTTTCATGGAGTTGAATTGATACTGAATGATATATTTTGTGAACTGCATCAGATAAGGAACCAGAAGAAGTTTTTATAAATTTTTTGACATAAGAGTGAAGCCCTTCTATTCTAGATGTGCTGGTATTTCAAAAATTCAGGTGCTTTTTTGCAGCATATGAAACAAATTTTCTTTTTAGAGGAAGCCAGTTTTCAAGAATGTAGTCAAGAGTAGGGGGATTCCAGACTAAAGTCAGTTTGGTAAAATTATCTTGATAAGAATTTTCAGATTTGGATTTGACCAGAATATTCCAGTGTTTTCCAAATATAATCCATTCTTCTTCAGATTTAAAGTGTTTCCTACAATGTGTTTGAATGTTTTTGAAGATATGCCAGAAACAGAGGAAATGGTGAAAGTTGGGAAATACAGTTTCAATGGAATGAATTGGGGCTTTTTATTTGTCAGTCACAATGACTTTGGGTTCTTCATGTTCTAATAATTTATGAAGTTGTTGGAGACCCCATTTATAGTCTTCCTTTCTTTCTTGCAAGAGGAAACAGAAACCAAAAGAGAATTTTCTAGCAAAATTGTTGAACCAAAAAATTTGAAGAAGAGGCATGGAAGATTTGTTGGTTTTATAGGTACAGTCCATCATTAAAACTTATGGAAAGAGTATGATCAATTGGATAGAATCTGGGTGAGAAATGAATAAAGAACCAATATGACCAATTTGATTATTGATTTCATATGGGAAAGAAGAGTTTGTTAATTTTTTCTTCCAGTTTTTCTTGTTTAATTTTTTTAATCTTTTGTTGTAGATTTTACTAAGTGTTGTGTGAACAGTAGAATTGGAGGGCTGCATTAAGGAATTAAGAATTTTGTGGGGAGGAACCCCAGCTTTGGTTAAAGAATTGACCATATACTCTTCATCACCCCGAATCCTTCTATGAACTGGATGGGTGGATGGATCATTTGATTGTGAATGATTCTGATCAGGGCATTGGATTTTAATTTTCCAAAGACAAGAATTCTTGTAAAAGCTTCCAGAGAATTTGAAGGGACAGTTTGTCTTTCTAGTTGATGAAAGTCTTTTTATATCCAAATTTGGTTTACATTCCCCACATTTTCAAATTGGTAAGTATATCTTTGCTCTTTAGTATTGGAGACTTTGGTGTAAATGGCATATTCATAGTATTTAGCCCACTCTTGAACAGCATCCACAAGTTCCCCCTTTGAATGATATGATAATTCAGGTGGAGGACCCAAAGGGGTGGAATCATGGGGGTGATATAAATCAGTTAAAGAAGTAGAATGAGAAGCAGCAGAGTCAGATAGTGTAGCAGAAGAAGAAGAAGAAGAGGCAGATAGTAAAAGCTGGTTGATGTGTTGTTCAGAAATTTTTTGTTTGGTATTTTGATTTTGAGATGTTTTTTTTATGAAGACATCATTTTTTTGATTTTTTACTGAGTTTTTGGATTAAGGGGGGTCTATTTAGTTGGTATGAAGTGTTTAATTTTATTGTTTGAGTTGTGTTGAGTAGTGATGTGTGATTGGTTGATTGGTGTTGAGTTGTGATGATTGGTGATGGTGGTGATGATGGTGTGGTGTGGTGTGGATTCTGGATTTTGACAGGTGATGTTGTGGTTCAGAAGAGAATTGAACCGTCCCAAAAGGTGAGGAGGATTCAGGAAATAATTCAAAATCATATTGAATATCAGATTATTCATATAGAAGAGCCCAAAAATGCGGACCTACCTCAAAAAGGGGGTTAAAAATGGTATTCTGAGGTTAGACATTTGAGGGCAAAAGCAAGGTCCAAAAATATGAAAAAAATACATTTATGTTTTATTTGAAGTAAATTTTAAAACTGTGAACTTTTTTTGTCCATAAAAAGAATAAAAGTAGTATCAGAAATTGCTTCAAAACGCACCCCAAAACAGACACTTCCCATTATTATTGCAGATGCATCAATATTTTTTGGATGAATAATTGATCCTAAAAATCCCTAAAATAATTACTTTGGGCCCTTCACAATGCCCACTAAAATACTGAAAACCAAAAATTTGGAAAATATCATGCAAAAATAACAAAAAAAAGAATTGAAAATAATGTCCCATTTTTTATGTAAATCCCATTTTCTGGTGGGAAAGTGAAGTACTAAAATTCTGAAAAAATTATAATTTAATGGCCTGCCATATTTGAAAAATTTCTGACTCTTCAGAATTTTAAAAATTATCAACAAAAATAGGTTAAAAATATGAAAAGATTTGAGATGTGGACCGTTTTTTTCAGCTTTTTGGGGGAATTTTGAAGGCCTTAAAAATGGCCAAAATTCTTAGGATTTATTCTACAGGGGTTTGAGATGCCCCCCTATCCCCCCTTATTTTTTTTTTTTGACAAAACCCAAAAACTGCATTTTCTTCAGGTTTACCACGTGGGTTGGGGACCTTGCAGGACGTTGTGGGGACGTCAAAACCACCTTTTTTCCAGATTTGGGGGCGTGAAAAAACTAACACCTTTTTTTTATCTTTTTATGTTTTATGTTTTATCTTTTATGTTTTATCTTTTATGTTTTATCTTTTTATTTTTTCATTTTTTTAATGAATATTCTTTAGTCTATATATGTGACAATCAGAGAGGAGCCAAAATTACAAAATTTGAAGATTTTTTATCTTTGTAGATATCAGATTTAGGAGTCTTTTTGGGTTCCCAAACTACCTAGTAGTCCAGATGATCAATGATTGGCGCCATCCCTGTATCACTGAGAAATATTAGATGAGGCTAGTGTAATTGATTTGAGAGATGAATTCTTAAATTTGCCTTCATAAGCAGGGTTTTAATTGGTTGTTTGGATCCATGTATCACACCTGGGGGCTTCTTCACACTATGGGTTGGGAACACTGGGGGGGGGGGGGGGGGGGGGGGAAATCCCCATGCTCTTCATTATCTCACTCCTCAGTATTTTTGTAATCAGGATTGGGAATTGCCAAAAGCTATGCTGAAAAACAGAAACCTGAGAATTCAGAGACTGATGGCCAATTGAGCATTGAAAACCACAAAGGCTTATTGATGATGCCCAACTCAAGAATATCCACTAAGGTCAAAGAACTCAATAATAATCATCTCATAGCACAGCATGGGGAAACAACTATCCTCAAACCTGTCATCTCAAAAAATTTGATTTCAGTTTGTATTGATTGAGCCAAGAATGATTGGGGATCATACTTGAACACCCTGCAACTCCTTTGTTTGATTTTGTTCAATAATTTTATTGACCTCATGTAAAATGATAAATTTTCAGAATTCAAAAATTCAGCTACAAAAAATTGATAAATTTATTCAAAAACCAATCATTCAATAGCTGATGAGTAATCTGAAAAATCAGAGCAAGAATAGCCAGCACGGAAATTGAGCTGCTCACAAAGACTTGCAGTGATTAGCTTACCAGTGACTTTTTAAAAGGATATTATCTGATAACTGGAGGTCACAACGTCCTGAGATTGGCAAAGGTGAGATTTCAAAATTGAGAAAAAAAGCTTGATGGTGTTCAATTGATGAAATCAAAAGGGCATGTAAATAAATTTCATCCCAACTTCATTTCCCATTTTATTGATCCTTCTGCACTTTTAAATCTTTTTGTTATGAAGAGAAGAATTCTTTTTACTTATTGATACCAGTTCATCATGGGAAGCTTCAATAAACAAAAAATATCAATGAGTGACTGAATATTTATAATAAACAATAAATCAAAGTTGGATATATCACCTAAAATATACAATTTAAGAAAATTTGCAAAGTCTTAGAAGCTAATGTATTTGATGGAAGTTGAAATCATTCAATACAAAGAGATTTCTGGTATCAAGTTGTATCTAATTGGTTAATGTTTGTGTTGGTAATTGTGTGCTGATTTCCCCTTGGAAGATCAAGCATGGTTCCAAAGCAATTACCTACTGAAAATTGCAGTTCCATCTGATTTGAGGAATCAAAAGTGGCCAATGAGCCAGAGAAAGACACCAAATATGATAGGAACATTGGAGAATACCAGTAAAAACAAGAAAATTGGCAGGGATTGAGGAAATCCTTTCTAAGGATTCATATTTTTATCCTTACAGAGATTGACTGTCCTGGATTTCTTTGGGGTCACACCCAATTGATTACAGAGGAATTTTTGAATTCTTTCAACAGGAAACAGAGTCCCACTGATATCATAGACCCTTTCTATTATCTCATCTAGGAAAAAAATTTCTTTCTTTTTACTAAGGAGTACATGAAAATCTTATACTCATTGGTAATTTGTTCCATTTTTCCAATTTTTTCATACTCACATGGGTCTTGGATGACATGGCATGTTTTATGAAAAAGTTCAATCAATTGGATGAAGGATTATCAGGAGATATTTTCACCCAAAGCAGTGTGGCTGAAATAAAAATAGTGATCTTGAAGATAAATCTGGACTTTCAAAACCTTCACAACCGGGTTATACTGACAAAAAACAGAATGGGTTTTGAAATTGGCTGCATTCCCAGTCTCCTTCTAAACAAAAGCCCCCAAACCTGTTAATTTCAATTACCATGGGATTTTATAAAGGAATGGATCACATGAACTACAAAACAGAACTATCACTTATAAGATGATGGGGGGTGATTTTGATTGTTGAAGATAAAAAACTTTGGATGATATATGGAGGGATAGATCCAGTTGGAGATTGAAAAAATTTTGAGAGATAGATCCAATTTGAGGTTGAAGAAAAAGGAAGGGTTTTCCCAATCAGAGGTTGAATTTTCTTTTGTCTGGATAATCACCATCAAAGTAGGCAGGAAATTTGGGAAGAACACTTGGGAAACCCCCTTCCCCCCCTCCCACAAAAAAAAAAACGGGGAAAAAATGGATGAAATCAAAGAAAAAATCAAAATTTTTGAGGCAGTTTCCAAGCTTCAGGAAAAATAAAACACTTGATGAATTTTTGCTAGCTAAGTCCTTGCTACCCAAAAAGAAGGCAAGGGGGGGAAATGAGGGCTTGAACAAGTTGGAACTGCAAATTTACTCATTGAAACTAAAACCAGCTTTGATTCTTCATAATTAAAGGTCTATTGTTTGAAAAAGACTTTCAAAATATACCTCTTTCAACTCAGTATCTGCTTGAGAACCAAAAGAATGAAACCTGAAAATAAAAAACCCTCCAACAACTTAGTGCATTCTTCTTATTAATTTCAACACCAAAATCAAGAGAACATTTCATTATGAATTCTCATTAAACATTTGCAATCAATCTTGTCATATTTCATTTCAACTTGAACTAATATGATCATTTTTCAGTTGGTCTTCAAATCCCTTACATTTCCTAAAAACATAAAAGCACAGAATTTTGAACTGGTTAATCAATAGTGATTCTCTTGAATTTATTCATTTAACTCATTTAAAATTAACTTTGAGAAATTAGATTAACAAACTTCCTTATCTCATGCATTATCAAATACTTATTGGCACAATGAATTTATGTCCGGGATCCAATCCTATAACTTGCTGTCTTGCAGTTAACCTTAATTTTTTTCACCTCATTTCCATTGATTTTTGTTAGAATTCAATTCCATCTTCTTTTAATCTCCAATTTCTAGATTTTCTATCTCACAATTATCCTTTGATTTTATTACAAAATTTGTTTTCATATCTTCTTTCCTTGTAAATTAATTATGCGTTTTAATAGATTCAAACTAGAGCATAAATAAAGCTTCTTATTTGGCTCATCTAGGTGCTTTGGAAATTAATATTTTTCTGTTCTTTTATTATATTGAAAAATTGATCCATTTTCCCCCCTGATAGTTTTAAAAATCTTGGTCTACTTTAGCCACAATATTTCTCCTGAAAAAGAAATTTTACAATTGGGAGGAATCATTTGGCATAGATAATTTATGATGTTTTATTTTTTTCTTTACATAATGATGAAGGAAGAGAATTTTTAGATTGTTTCAATTTCATGTTTCTACTGAATATATCACAATTATTTTAGAAAAAATGCATGTAGTTATAACAACCTTCATGAAAAAATGGCAATATCTTCTTGAAATAAAACAAAATGAGAATTTTCAGCCTCCAAACCAAATCCTTTCTTTCAAAAATCTTCTGCATAATTTTTCAAAATCTAAGACCAAATTCAAAAAAAAACTTCTATTTTCCCAAAAATGAGTGTAGTGGGGGACAGCCTTCTTTATAACAAATCAGATTATGGATATATGCAAGAAAAATTTTAAAATATTGTAAGTGGGGATAAGAATAGCTTAATGGGGTCCCAAAAAACCTTTTAAGCACAAAGAAGATATAACAAATGATGAGACTTCAATTGTGGGAATGAAATTTTGTTTTCAACAGGCCACAATTTTGTTTCAGGAAAACTATTTTTTCCATATTTTACCATTCTATCAATTAATTAAAATTTTGTGCCTTCCTATCAATATATAAAATGAAGGCTTTGAATATTGAACTGATGATGGTTTGAGCCAATGAATAATATCAAATTTATTGGAATTTTGCAATGTATTAGATTCAGAATTTGAAATATTTTCTTTCCCTTCTTGATAAATAATTTCAAAATTCAAAAATTCAATTTGTATGATATTTTTTCCAAATTGACTTAGATTTCAGCCCTTTCCATAATTAATTATTGATAGTTTGTTTATGCATAATTTATTTCTCAAGTATTCCAAAATATAAATTTGGAACCACACAAAAATCTCCTTACTAAAATTATTTTATTAATTGAATATAATGGTTGGGTTTTCCAAAAAAGAAATATGCCTTAAAATTGGCTGGAAACAAAGGATTGGAAAAAATCTCTAGTTGAGGGAACCACCAGTGACAAATAAAGTATATTTTGGTGAATATTCCTATAATTATTTTGATATGGTATCATTTTCAGGGCCTTCTATTCCACAAAAAATTTTGAGATGAAACCACCATCTGCTGTATGAAATTATGCAGATTTCAAAAATACACACTATTTTGATTAGCAATTCAGATAGCAGAGGTTTTAATGTTTAAAATTTGGTGATGTGGTTTAAAATAAGGATTATGGCTTCAAAGATGATGATAGTATTGAAAAAAATGGTAGGAGAAAAAATGGAATGATAAGAAAAGGGTAATTCTAAATTCACAACTCTTTGAGTCGTGGAAGCAGCTCTTTGAGTCATGTACACAACTCAATGGGCCGTGTGACACCCTAAACAACTCAAATGAGCCTTGTGGTATGCTAAACGACTCAAATGGGCCGTGTGGCATGCTATACAACTCAAATGGGCTTTGTGGAAAGCTAAGCAACTCAAATGGGCCGTGTGGCATGCTACATGTCCTATTTGAGTTGCATGGCACGCTAAAAAACTAAGATAAAGTTGTGTAGCCTCCACTAAATAATGAATAATAAATTATCAATTATAAATAATAAATAATAAATAATAAATAATAAACAATAAATTATAAATTATAAATAATAAATAATAAATTATAAATTATAAATTATAAATAATAAATTATAATAAATAATAAATTATATATTATAATAAATAATATATAATAATAAATTATAGATTATAGATTACAAATTATAAATAAAAAATCATAGGGTGATGTTAAATTCACGGCTCCAGTTGTGTGGGAGCCATGTAGGGCCCCACATGACCTGTGGGAGTCGTGGAGGGCCCCTCAAAGCGTGAGGGCCCATACACTACTCCATGTAATTTATAATTTATAATTAATTAATTATTATTATTTATTATTTATTATTTATTATTTATTATTTATTATTTATTATTTATTATTTATTATTTATTATTTATTATTTATTATTTATTATTTATTATTTATTATTTATTATTTATTATTTATTATTTATTATTTATTATTTATTATTTATTATTTATTATTTATTATTTATTATTTATTATTTATTATTTATTATTTATTATTTATTATTTATTATTTATTATTTATTATTTATTATTTATTATTTATTATTTATTATTTATTATTTATTATTTATTATTTATTATTTATTATTTATTATTTATTATTTATTATTTATTATTTATTATTTATTATTTATTATTTATTATTTATTATTTATTATTTATTATTTATTATTTATTATTTATTATTTATTATTTATTATTTATTATTTATTATTTATTATTTATTATTTATTATTTATTATTTATTATTTATTATTTATTATTTATTATTTATTATTTATTATTTATTATTTATTATTTATTATTTATTATTTATTATTTATTATTTATTATTTATTATTTATTATTTATTATTTATTATTTATTATTTATTATTTATTATTTATTATTTATTATTTATTATTTATTATTTATTATTTATTATTTATTATTTATTATTTATTATTTATTATTTATTATTTATTATTTATTATTTATTATTTATTATTTATTATTTATTATTTATTATTTATTATTTATTATTTATTATTTATTATTTATTATTTATTATTTATTATTTATTATTTATTATTTATTATTTATTATTTATTATTTATTATTTATTATTTATTATTTATTATTTATTATTTATTATTTATTATTTATTATTTATTATTTATTATTTATTATTTATTATTTATTATTTATTATTTATTATTTATTATTTATTATTTATTATTTATTATTTATTATTTATTATTTATTATTTATTATTTATTATTTATTATTTATTATTTATTATTTATTATTTATTATTTATTATTTATTATTTATTATTTATTATTTATTATTTATTATTTATTGGGTGGGTAATGCTAAATTTATGGCTCATTGAGCCATGCACACAGTTTAAAATAGGCCGTGTGGCACGCCACATGGTCCAATTCAAGCTGTGTAAAACCCCCCACGGCTCAAGAGTCATGCAGCCCACCCAGCCTGGTCTGCCCCCGTGTGGACTTCCACACGGCACCAGACCATGGTGAGAAAAAAAAAAAAAGGAAAAGGAAAAGGAAAAGGAATGAAAGGGTAGTAACACAACTGATAAACTAAATAAACCTTTCAAAAAAACAGAAATCAACCAAAAAATCAAAGAATGTTCATTTTTTGGTTAAAAAAAACAAAAAAATAAATAAATAAAATCAAAATAAAAAAACTGGTACTATCCAATGGACTAGCCCTAAAGTAAAAAGACCCAAAAAAACACAAGTAACTGGACTAGCCCTAAAGTAAAAATGCCAAAAAAAAGACAAGTAACTTGCAAAGCCCTAAAGTAAAAACACCAAAGAATACAAGTAACTTGACAAGCCCTAAAGTAAATTCAATTTGACTAGCCCTAAATTAAAAGGGCCCAAAAATTAAAGAAGTCTTTTTACCAGCCCTCAAGTAAAATTGACCCAAAAAATACAAGTCTTTTGACCAGCCCTAAAGTAAAAGTGCCCAGAAAAAGACAAGTCTTTTGACCAGCCCTAAAGTAAGAACACCCCAAAAAATTAAGTTCAACTTGTGTTAAGCTGATCCCATCCCAAGCTTAACATAATTTAAGCTTGTGATGGAATCAGTCTAACACAAGTTGAACTGAATTACCATTAAACTCATTCAAAACACTCAATATAATGATGTTAACTCAAAACACTCACCATAATGATGTTCAAAATGTGATAACCCTTTATATTAATAGATCTTGTTAGCTGCATTGGAATTAAAATTTATATGAAACCCAACAATGAATTGTAGTCAAAGTCTATGATCTCTATAATCTAGAAGACATTTGAAGTCAATTTTTTAGATGATCAACCCAACCAGAGGCTTTTCTAGAAATCAAGGAACATGGTTTTGCTACAATGGGTGGGATTGGAATCATTTCTCTGTCTGGATCTGATTGATCAGTAACACCATTTTTCATTGGAGTATAAGTATCACATGACTCCCATCAAATGAAACATATAGTTTTGGAATATGTGTCTGCTATGATTTGACCCATGTCTAATTTAGCAAGCCATTTTGAGTAGGGAATCTTTTCATTGATGTCTTCAAAATAAAGTCTTTTTTTAATCTTTTCAACCTCCTTTGCACCTTAATGTAGCATGATTTACTTTTCTTCAATCTTTCAATCATTTCCTTCCTAACATTAAACCAACCATGTTCTTCATAACCAAGAGATTTAGAAATGAATTTAAATCCACAATTCCAATCCCCAATTGGATCCCAAACCTCACCCAAGAACTTATGGAATTTATTGGTTATTTGATTGAAGTATTTCACGCTTGGTTCCTATCATGAAAACTAACTTAGTACTCATTTCCTTAGTCAGATCATTTAAATGAATACTCACCAAAGATGAGCTTCTGGTTGAGCTTTGCTGCACGTTCTCTTCCTCTGAAGAGGATTCTGATTCCAAATTAAGTGATCCTGATTCACTGTCAGTCTCTTCCTCTGAACTATGAAATTCAGATTCAGATTCTGCCAACTATGACTAACAATTCATCATTAGTTGGTAACTAAGTTCATTAAACCAAAAAAATGAACATATCCAAAAAGAAAAGACTTACAATCTTTTGTCTTTTCTTGTTTGGAGCCCTTCTAGTCCTTTTTTCCACCTTGATTTGTTTTTCAAAAAGCTCAAACCAAGATGGTTCTTGCGGCGTATTGGTCAATTTTGGTCTTCCCCTACTTGATTGTAAGACTTTAGGTTCAAGTCTTGGCTTTGATTGATATTTTATAATCTTCTGAATGATATACTTCAATAGGCCGCTTTGCTCATGATCTGGAGATTCCAAGATCATTGAATTCACTTTTTCACGTAACTGAGGAATTCTTAGCATTTCATTGACATTGCACTTAAAAAATTCAAAAGGATCAACCATTAGTGAATTAGGAATCATTAATCAAAAAGCATTAATCACATAGTGATTTGAACAATCCAAATTGAAAAATCCAACTTAAGCCAACTTACAGAACTATAAATGCAAGGGTCATAGCCCAACCTCCACTGAGGATGAACATCTCTGGGTACCATGGATTCTCTGAATGCTAGAAAGTCACCTATTTGGTGGGAACAGGGCAAACCCATAGTCTTGGAATATGACTTGGTGCACACTTTGACATCATGATCACATTTGAACTTCTCAAATTGTTCCCTAAAAAGATGAATTGCCTCTAAAGAAAATTTGTAACCCAATGGTAACAGTTCAGGAGGAAGAACTGTCCCTAACTTAATTTGAGAGTTATAAAGTGATGCATGAACTGATTTAATTTGATTCAAAACTGTTCCGTCAAGGCTTTTCCAAAGATCCAACAGGTTTACCAATGAGTTTTCAAGGAATTTTTTGAGAGTTGCATGGGCCCCTTCAACCCAAGATTTTGTTTTGTTTTGAAAATCTGGGTTTATACAAGTCCACCCTGTTACAAACGTCTCTTTGATAGGGAAAATTTTATTTTCCATATACTCCAGTATATCCTCATAGTCTTTCAAGAAACACTATACAAGTCAAAAGGTCAGAACCCAAAAATAGTAATAATAAGAAGCAGTGATTTGGACCTACTCTGAGTTCTGCATCATTGAACTCTGCCTCCTCCTTGGTCTTTGAGGCCCCATACTTTGCCCACAGAGTTATAAAGCTTTTCCATCCTTCAACATCATTAACAAAGCGCACTTTACAGTTTTCTTGTATATTTTTAGAAAAGTGCCAAGTGCAACATTGTCTTGATGACTCAGGGTAACTAGATTTGATAGCACAAATCAGAGATTTTTCATGTTCCGTCACAAAGAATTTTGGAAGTCTCTCAGGATCATAAGCCGACTCCTTTAATGCATTTAAATACCAACTGTAGAAATCAAACATTTCTTGTGTTATAAAAACAAGAGGTTTTGTGAAGTTTTGGCGATTGGCTGTCATTCCTACAACATGCAATAGTGGGGTTTTGTACTTATTTGTCTTGTAAGTACAATCCAACATAGCAATATGATGGCATTGATTTGAAATCTTTACTGCCTCTGGATTTGCTAAGTACAGGGCCTTCAAGTGACCCTTTCCACTGAAGTTTGACCAGTGAATCCAATTTGTTTCTTCAAGCTGTTCATAGAGTACCTCCATAACACCCTTTTGCTTTAGTTCTGCAAGCATGACCTTCTGCTTAGTGTTATAGATTGTTTGGTCATCAACATAATCCCCCTCATCAATCTTGCTCAATTTTCTCTTCAGTTGTAATGTATTGAGCCCACCATTCATTCCTTCTACTAGATTATCTAAGGCCACCCCCAAGATTCTCCTCAGTTGAGGATGAACAGAGGGATGTTCAGATGGTTGATGGTTATGTTGGTTTTCTTTCAGGGAGAGGCGCCACAAGGGGTCTGCCTTTGTGCGACTTGCATGGATTAAAAACTTGCACCCAACCTTCCTTGTGTGAGTTTGTCTAGACCGTTTGGTAAAAAGATTTCCTGAATAGGAACCATGTCTATCACAGGCTAAATCCACATATTGGTCATGCTTTGAGTTGAAAAATGTTAAAGCATAACCATGATTCATTTACCATGTTTGATAATAGTTTTGTGCCTCTTCCCTAGTACAAAAAGCTCTCAAGGGGGGCGGGTCAAGTGGATCTGCCATAGTTACATAGTTATGTTGATGGCATGCACTCAATCAGTTTCAATCAAATTAAATATGGCAAAAACCAGTAACATAAAATGTTACTCACCCCCAGAGCTCATGTCCATTTGTGAATCATTTTGTTCCTCAATTTTCACCCTTGATGAGGATGCAATTGGGGCTTCCAATGTTTCATTACCCAAATTCTTTTTTCTTTTAAAAAATCTTTGTTGATGGCACTATCAATTTAGACCTTCCATGCATCCATGTCAGAAGAAGGAGGGCTTGCCACTGTTCCCATGCAAAAAAATGCAATGGTATACTTCAGTATTCAATCCAACTTTCAATTGAACAAACAAAGTTTGCTCACTTTAAGTTGAGAAAGAATTGTTTGCAGAATTTTACATGATTTATGATTTCAGTTTTCACTTTAATTTCACTTTGGTTTCACTTTAATGTCTCTTTGGGATTGCTAGGTGTGGAAAAACAGTCCCACAAAGTATGCTTTAATCCCAAATTTGGGTTGACAGAACCCAAGTGTGGTTCAGAGGGTGCCCAAAATTGTGGCACAACTTCCGGGGGCTGTGCACCCCCAAACATGGCTCCTACAAGGACCCCCAGTGGTTCCGCATTTTCAAAACGGCCCTTTGTAGTCGTCTTTGGGCCCACACGGCTCATTTGAGCCATGTAGGGCCCTACACAACTACCACACGGTTAGAGCCGTGAATTTAACATCACCCTTATTTATTATATATAATATATAATTCATAATTTATTATTTAGTGGAGGCTACACAACTTGATTTTAGTTTTTTAGCGTGCCATACAACTCAAATGGGACGTGTAGCACGCCACACAGCCTGTGTGAGTTGTGTAGCATGCCACACGGCCCATTTGAGACGTGTAGCATGCCACAAGGCTCATTTGAGTTGTGTAGGGTGCCACACGGCCCATTGAGCCATGTACATAACTCAAAAGGCCGTGTACAGAGTTATGTACATGGCTTAATGAGCCGTGAATTCAACATTACTCTAAATTATATATAATAAATAATAAATAATAAACAATAAATAATAAATAATAAATAATAAATAATAAATAATAAATAATTAATAATAAATAATACATAATACATAATAAATAATAAATAATAAATAATAAATAATAGATAATAGATAATAAATAATGAATAATGAATAATAAAGAATACATAATAAATAATACATAATAAATAATACATAATAAATAATAAATAATAAATAATAAATAATAAATAATATGGTTGTGTACAGGGGTACAAAAATCAAAAATTCCCATTATGGGGGGTATATGCCCCCCTAGGGGTTGCGCGTTTTTAGAACAACCGTTTGGAGTAGTGCATGGGAACCCACGCGTTGAGGGGCCCTAAAAAACTCCTACAAGTTGTGTGGTGCCCTAAACGACTCCCACAGGCTGTTTTGGGCCCTAAAAAACTCCCACAAAACTGGAGCCATGAATTTAAAATTACCCATAAGAAAAAAAACTGACTGGTGGTGGGAAGATGGATCCTATGAAGAATTTTGGGGATCCATCCTTGCCATACAGTACAATTGGTTAATTTTCCATTCAAAAGTATTACAAAAAACACTATGAAATTTATTTTTCCTGATAATAGTTTATACATTACGCTTTATCCTCCTCTTCTTTGCTTTTACACATGGGAGTGTGGCGAACTTGAAATGTTCATTTGCATTTATATTTGTTGCTTTTTTATTTTGCATCAATTTTTGATGAAGCTTTCTTTTCTTAGATATATAAAACTTCTCAGCTTTAAGTTTCTTCATAAGTTCTTTATATATTTCAGTTTTCAGCATTAGATTTTGTTTTTTCTATTATTTTACTTCTAAATTTTTTCTTTTCTTCATCAGAAATTTATTTATTTTATTCCAAAAAAAATTATTGATTTAACTTTATGTATCTGTGCAATTAATGTATCATATTTTAAAGGAGTTGAATTCTGAATAATTTGAATATTATTAACCATATTTAGATTTTTATTTATTTCATCATGATCCAAATTCTCTCCTCTTTCTTTTGATAATGGAGTTGGAATTATATGAGCAATATTTTTATATTTATATCCCTGAACAGGGATGACACCCTCAACACACACTTCTTCAGGAGGATTTTGAGGAGCATACAAAGAAGAAAATTTCTTTATTGAATTCATTTAGGAGATGTTTAATAATTGGATTTCTTAATTTATTTCAATTTCTTTTATTCCAATTTTTTGAATAAAAATTGCCAATTCTTCCTAACTGGAAAATTTTCTTGTTGCATTTTCATGATATTCCCACCCTTTTTTCCCTTATTTTCAAATACAGATAGATTCAATTATTGGCTTCTGTATATATTAGAAAATGAGGTTGAAATAAAGGTAGATCAAGATTGATCAAAGGAGCTCAATAAAATATCAGTAGATACTGTCATTACAAATAAATGAGGTTAATATTCACAGTTGGAAGACTACACACAAAAAATGTAATCAGATTTAACTGCCATGGGTATTATGGATTTCTCTGGGGTGCATTTGTAAAAAAAAAAGAAAAAAAGAACTTTCAACATTTTCAATTAAATTTTTAGAAGGTGGTACCAAAAAACCTGTTATTATTGACCAGGGATCACAAATTTCACACAAGAAACTGATAGGAGTTCATTGGTTCAATTGGATCTAGTGTGTGAGAGTATCTTTTGGATTGTATTTGGTTGGTGGAAGGATCTGTATTATTTACCATATAGAAAAATGGGTAGAGAAAGGGTGTGGTTCAAACAAGTAAAGAAACTGTCATATAGCACATTACTGCTCATGGTTCTGGCCTTGCCTTAGGTCATGATCAATTCATGATGGTTTTATGAAGTTCCTGGCTTAGAAAATTTGGTATTTATTTTAGAATTTTCCTCTTCCATTTGCACCACATCTACCTAGGGAAATATTTCTGTCTTCAACTTTTTAATTATTGGTGATTTCATTTAGTTACTTGAACAGGAATGCTATCATTTTGGAGCTTCTTGAAGATAATTTATCCCATGGCCCCACACCTAAAAAGTCCCAAATGAATCCTTCAGAAAAAACTCCAAGCTCTGCATATTATAATTCCCTCAGTAAATTTGATTAGAGGATTCCAGGATTATTCCTTCCAAACCAGTAACAGAAAAAAAATGACTAATTTTCTCAAAGATCTCAATCAAAATTCTTCATGTTTAAAAAATGGTGTTTTTGAAATTGCACCTGTATCTTCTCCAATCCCTTTTTTCTCCACAACTTATATGTTGTATTATTTAAACCTTTTTGTTTTAAATCTTCTTTTTTTTATTTTTTTCTAAACCTCAAAAAATTCGCAGTCCTCATGAATCTTTGTTGAAATCTCCTTCAGCTTTCCTCTCATCCTTGTGGATTTCTACTTCAGCCAGCCTTTGGCTTTCAAATACATTTTTTTAACATTCTTCTTCAGATTTTAACGTTTTTATTTAGTCCCCTTTGGGGTTCACAATTTTTTAACAATCTACCCTTTGGGATTCACCATTTTTTAATCAGGAAACCTTTGGGGGATCTATAGCTTTCCAGATAAAACTTAAACTTTCTGATTCATAAACCTAAACTCAAATCACTTTTCTCCTGAAACTCCACTTCATCCTCTGAGACAACTCCTATCTGGAATCATTCACATCCTGATAGCCACCCCATCCTCTGTTAACCACTCCTTTTGTGCTCCTAAGATTCTGCTGGAATATTTCATTCATGGGGTGGGTTTCAATAATCCATATGCTGATTCAATTTTTCTGTAAACTTCTTAGGTTGTTTTAGGATAGATATTATTTATATTCCAAAGCTGGTCATTTGCTTTTGAATTGATAACTTACTCTGAAAATAAATCTACCTTCTCCAACCTGAAATTCTTCATTTTTTAACAAGGTACTATTCAATCAAAATCTGCAAGCTTTCATTTCAAGAAAAATTAATTTTAGGACTGTTTTTGGAACAATTTACAAATTATTTCAATCCCAAAAGAAAAATACTTCACCACCTTGAATATTTGTCTCACTAAAAATCTCAAATGAATATTTTTTTATCTAAGAATTAGCCAAATTCATCACCTTTCCAAATTAGAAAATCTTTCACTAAATTTTTACAATATTTTCTTATCATCTAGCTGTTAAATTTCTGTCTCAAAAACCATCAATTGATTAATCAAAAGCTAATCCTCATCAATCATTCCCTCAATCTGATCTCCATTTAACACTTTTCAATTTGTTTAATTTTTTCACTAATTTCTTTTGTTTGCTTTTGAATTTCATTCAAGATAATGTGAATTCTATATTTTTGGTTCCTTTTCTTCTTTTTGCACTTCCAAATGAGATTTTTTTTAGTTTACACTGGTCAAATGTTTTAATTAAGTCATCCAAATTTTTCAGAAATATTCATAGAAGCCAAAATTCAGCGAATTATGAGTAAAAAAACATTAAATAATGTCTCAAAATTCAGATATTATATTGAAAAGAAAAATTTCAAATTTCACACAGAAAAAGTAAATAATCATAAATAAAAGGTTAAGCAAGGAAGGGTAATCCAGAGAATGGTTCATGAATTGGATTCAAGTTCAGCAAAAGTGGAAGAGTATTCTTCATCCCAAAGACATCTATTGGAAAACAATAAGTTAAAAGAAGTAGATCTGCTAAAAATTATTAAAGAGGCATGTAATGATTTTATGCATGATGAGAAATAAATTGAAGATAGGAAATAATATAGAGAAATTGAAATGGAATATCAGAATTATAAGGAGATTAGGAATTCAAGAAAATCATTAGGATAAAAAAATTAAATAAGATACAAAGAGAACAAAGTAGGAAGGAAAAAGATAGGAAAGAACCAGAAAAAATAAAAACAGAAGGAAGAGAACCATGGTGAATTATCAAACATATTAAAGTTCCAAAAAAAGCATATTCAAATATGTTCAACCAAACTTTTCCATCTCCTCTATGGTATTTTATACAAATTTTAATATTAAGTTTGTGAGGAAACACATGAGAAGACAATGCAAATAAGCTTTATTTTACTTGGTTACAATTTTTTCAATTGCAAGAATGAAATTCAAGCATCTGATTTGGTTTTTTTCTGGTTCCATAAGAGTAAACCAGGTCAAATAATTATTCTAATTGAGGAAAACTATTTTCCTGTTGGTCTATGCTTTTCATGGGTAAGTGGTATTTGTTTATTGTTTGAGTTATGGAACTGGTTTGACAATGTGATGTATAGATTGGATTTGGATTCCAAAAATAAAAATAGATTCCAAGGGATAATGGCTAATGATTTTACACATGGTGGGAAAACACAATGATCAATAATCTATATATCCTGGGGCATGCATGCAAACCTATTTATATACTGGCCTGAGAAATTAGAATATTTTTGCTGAGTGTAACTTATAGCAAACAGTTGGGCTATAAAATTTGGCTCCCTATTGGGTGTGTTTATCAGGCTTTCTTCCAAGATAATGAGACACACTTGGAAATTTTATCTTATGGTTAACCTTTTTATTTAAGTGTATGTGACTTTTTTTGAAATGATTCTTCTACAGCTCCTATTTCCTCAGATATTTTGTCTCCCAAAACTTATAAAATTTTTGATCCAAGGAAATGAAGTTTTCAGATGGGGTTTTACAAGAATTTTCAATTATAATTTTTTTCAATTAGATATATTTCCAGGAAATAATTTACAAATATAACATTCTAAAAATAAATCCAATTATAAATATAAATAATAATTGAATTAGAGCCTTTATGATATATTGTTTTACATAGAAGGGATTAAATTGCATTTTCAGGATTTTATTAACCAATTAAAACTTCATTCAAAGATTATCAGATTAAAAAAATACTTTAGGATTTCATTTGCATTAATCCCAAAAGTATGGTTACATGAGAAATATTAATGAAATCAATTTTGAACACTTGCAGATCTGGTCTGTACATATTTCTCTGCTCATTCAGGCCATTTTTCAAAAATAAAATTTTTATTATTTAGTGTTTTGGAAGGAAATAAATATTTTATTTTAAAAGGGAATATTTTATAGTAAAATTAACAAGATATTTGGAAATATAATTTTTAAAACTGAGATAAATAATTTCAATATATCTTAATTGTGAAATAAAGTCTCTTCTGATAACATCAACACATAGGATTAATTTCATGATACAAAGAAATATATATAATATAAACCAAAATAGTTTCAAGTCAAAAATTTATGTCAAACATTCACAACTCATAACTTCAAGAATTATTTTAAAAGGTTTTCTTCCTTACACCCAACCTTTCTTTTGTTTTCATTAAAATATTTTAAAGATGTCTCAAATAATAGGTTCAAATTCTTAGTTATTCTCATAATGAATTTCTAATACCTAATTCAGGAATTAAATATTCATAATATTTCAGAAATACCTCAATATTTTATGACCTCAGATTAAATTTGAAAGGTCTGGTCTATTTCAAAGAAATCCAAAATCTATAAAAGATCCATTAAATTCTGAACTTCATCATAAAATGGAGGTTAAAGCTTATTTCACACCTCACAGGGATATGCTTCAACCACAAACCAATAAATATAAATTAGGGTGTATCAAATTTAGCAAATACTCCATTAGAAACCTGGAATTTGGTGTGATGAAATCTGCCATTTTAATGGTGTTTTTCTGAAATACAATTACCCCTTAAATGGTGTATTTTGAAATGGTGGATTTCAAACATCAAATCCCCCATTTATGCATCATCATATATCCACCATCCATCAACATGAAAAACACCAATCTGCACCTCCACATCATCCATATTGAAATCAAAACCTTGTAACAATATTGATCAACCCTTGGAAAGGACTCAAACAAAATAAAACAAACTCACCAGTGCCAAATCAAAAAATACTCTTTGGCGGATGTCATCCCAGTTGGCAGAACTGGAAGCAGCCTTCAGCAATCTCATATGTTCCTGTCTCTGGGCCCTCCCGCCAGTCAGAGTCATCTCACTCTTTGGTCTTGGGATCTATCTATTCTTCAGCTCCATCACCCCTTACAATTCCTCAGACTCACTTCACTTTGAAGATTCCCCTAAAAATCCCAAATTTCAAATAAATGGCCTTGGTAGTTTAGGAATCCCATCCTTTAGTCCCATTGAAAATTCTTCTCAATAAAATATCAACCATGACCATAGTCCACAAAGCCTCATGAGCTTTCCAATACTCCAAAATACCTTCAGAGACCCATTCAATCCCAGAAGTTTGACCATAAAGCTTCACAATACTAGATTCCCTTTGTCTTCCAACACCTCAACCATGCAATCCTCATCAATTGACTCAGTAAGAATCAATTTCCATCCTCCAATTCTATCAATCAAAATTTTGGAAGCTCTCCATCACCCATACCACCTTGGCCATCACCTGAGCTTCTGAAGGATAAACCCAATTTTCTGAGGTCTCTGATCCCAAAGGATAGGATATTTGGCTTGAATACCAGTTTTTTTGACCAATTGGCCATGCAGAAAAAAAAGTTGACTTCCCAAGGCTCAATGGTCTGTATTCAATTGGCTGGGTTGGGAATCCTAATTGGACCAAGTCATTCAAGTAGAACCACAGAGTTGGGTCAGATGTGCCTTTCAACAAATCTGGGAATGTCATAAAGCCAAAGCTTGGGGCCATCCAAGATGGTTTTTATTGTGGTAGACCTGAGAAAATATAGTGCACATCCCCCATTTTTTCTGCCATTCTTTATTCAATTCAAAAACACTGGATTATTATGCTATTAGCCTAATTCCCCCAAAGGACTGTTTTTAATAATTGAATATATCTGTGTATTACATGTGGCAAATTACATGTGATTGTAAGTGGCAAGATCAAGGATGGAGAATGTAAGTTTTATTTTTGTTTCTCCCCTCCCCCTTTGATTTGGAGTTTCATGATCAACAAATCTGCCTAGCAAGTGCTTGAGCTGATGTTTTAATTCTCAAAATCAATTTATTTTCCCCCTTTCTTAGGTTTAAAAGTTGGATGGAAGCTTCAATCACTCAGTTTGGTTTAGCTGATTTGAGTCAGGTTGACTCCTTGCCAGATACATTATTGGAAAAGGCCAAAACTTTTTTCTTAGAAGAGACATAAGTTTTCAGAAGAGTTGGAACTCTGGAACCATTGAGCTGCCTACTAAGGTCCTCAGATAAAGCAGCTGATTTTCTGACAAACTTTGTTTTTTAAATTTGGTCACAAAATTTGATATGAATAGCTGAAGTAATACTATCTCTCATTTTCCAAGCCAGATATTAATTCATTGGACAAGTTTTTCTTGGATTAAAAATTTCATCCATTTCTTGCTTGGCCAAAGAAATGGCACTACCATAACCAAAACTGCAGCCACCATCTTCCCAACTCCCATCACCTCCATCCTTGCCACTCTCATCCCCACCATCCTCCCCAAGGACTATTAGAAATTTTGTGAAGCCTGAAACCCTAACACAGTGAGTGAAATTACTCCTATTTCTTCATTGGAAGTCCCTCCTGCTTCATCTTCCCTATTGTGTTTTTTGGCTTGATTATACAATTAGGATCATGGCCATTTGGGGAGTGATTCAGTTCAATCCTTGAATTTTCCCCCTGCTTCATCTTCCCTATGGTTTCTGTTGACTTGAGTATACAATCAGGATCATTGCCATTGGGGGAGTGATTTAGTCCAATCCTTGGAATTTCCACCCTGCCTTATTTATGTATTTTTTTGGGGGGGCTCATTTGTGAATCAGTTACTATTGGTGTAAGCAGAAGAGAAAGAGGTTAAAGAGGAAAATGAAGAAGATGGGTTATTTGAATTTTCTGGGGCAAATCAGTAACCAATACATTAAGTTTTCCGTCATCTCAGCAAGTAGGCAAGTTGATCCAAACCCAACTGAGGTTCAAAAATTCTTGTAAATTGTTTAATTTCAATTTTTTTTGAATGCATAGCAATATATTCAAAAATATTTAAAAGCCAAAAAGCGGAGCAATATTTTCAATTTCTGTCATTGGTCAATCACTACTTACACAGGCAATTTCCAATGAAAACATGTCCCTTTTCTCTGATTGGGAAAAATCCTTTTCCTTTTCCTCTTTCTGGAAATCCAACTCATCTTTTTTCATATTACTTTCAGCATCAATCTTCTTCTTTTGGGCTTATTCCTATGCCTCCATTTGTTTCTTCTGAGCTATAAGCTCTGATCTCCATTTTTTCTCTTCAATTTCCAGATTAAACTCCCAATTCTACATCTTGAATTCAAGATACTTGGTTTCAAAAATATTTTTAACTGTTTTTCAGAGTCAATAAATCAAATTTTTTTGAATTTTTTTGAAGATTTAGAAATCCAATTTGTTTTCATTACTTGAATCTTTCTCCTTGATGATTTCTTCAAAGGCTCCAAAGCTTGAAGTGTGTCTCCTCTTTTGATGACTTTTGGGGTTGATTTTCTTTGAATTGGAGGCCTTGCACTTTCCCTTGGCTGAGGTTGATTGAAGCTGACTTTCTTCACTCTGATTGGAAGGCGATGTAGGAGGCCCCATTGACTTAAGCTTTCTGTTTTTTTTTTCAAGAAAAGAATGAGTCTTTTCATATGAAATCAGTTAAAATTCACTATTCAAGAAAATAAAAAGCATGATTACTTGAGGTGGGAATGTTTGGATTGTGAATTAGGACAGTCTTCCCCCAAGTTGGTGGTATTTTTAAGTTCATCCAGGCTAGAAAGTGATGGATCCAGGAAAGTGTTCAATATGCTTGTGGAATGGATTGGGACTTATTGAGCTGTAATTTTGGTAACATCATTCTTGGTGGATGATTCTGGCTCTGATGGTGGCCAATTTTATGTTCTTGGGTTCACTAGTCTGAGAATCATTGAGAAGTGGTTCCATATCATTTGAATGTGATGTTTGAGAATTGAACCCTGCCAGAGGGGTGATATTTTATTTTTTCCAAATATTTCATCCATGTGTTTGTAGAAAGGGCAGATTGAATCCAATTTCTCAAGCACAGAGTTTATCCACTTGGCTTTATTGGCATAATTTATG
This sequence comes from Puccinia polysora, assembly GCA_025617555.3. Taxonomy (NCBI): domain Eukaryota; kingdom Fungi; phylum Basidiomycota; class Pucciniomycetes; order Pucciniales; family Pucciniaceae; genus Puccinia; species Puccinia polysora. The sequence goes on from CM062614.1 coordinate 52,695,470, forward strand.
CCAAACCCAGTTGAGATGGACATAGAGTGGGCTTTTGCGTACTTGGATCAGTAGTCCTTGAATTGCTCCCACATTTTCTTTGAGAAAATTCAAGACTACCTTATTTTTTCTTGAGCCCATTGGCCATCAGGAAATAACCAATTACAATTGAATATAGGGGCAGACCAACTCTTGTTTCTTTCTTGGACCCAAATAAAGCAGCATATTTTGATGCAACTTTGAGCCAGTTGACCAGGACTAGGTGATCTTCTTCATTGAGTTGGCCAGATTATTTGGAAGCTGAGGGAGGAGGATTTTTTTTTGTTGAATTTCTTGGGGATGTTTGTTTGGGTAGGTGGTATTTGGTTTTGGATTGCTGAGGGGCCATTTTGATAGGAAAGGTAGGAGCAAGGAAGTGATTAGGTGGGAAATGGGTAGTAGAAGCTGCAAAATGAAGGGCAATGATTTAGTGTGGTGTGGAATGTGAAGGGTGTTGTCTTTTTGATGTTCATATTCTGTAACTAACAAATTTAGTTACCTTATTGCTATCTTACTGTTTTCATTAGCTCATTACCCATGTCTTAGGCCCCCTCTGTGGCTCTCTAGTTCTTTTAAACCGGCTACCTTAGGCCCCCTTTGGGGTTCTCTAGTTGTGCCTAAATACTGGTCCTCCCCTTGGACCAGGAATGAAATTCATCTGATTACCAGACAACAGGTTGAAGTTGGATGTAAGTGGGAAGAAAGGATGAGCAGTTGGGATGATGAGATCTCCAAGGAGGTTTGAGTTGGATGGAAGTGGGAATCAAGGGATGGATGGTGTGTTTCAGGGTGTGGTTTATGCTGTGGGTAAATTTATATACTTTACTTGAAAAAAATCACTTATTTCATTTTAAATTTGACACATCTGATCTGAAATAAGTGGGTTTTTTGATTTTTAATGGCAGATTTGGTTTGAAACTCACCATTGAAAATGTAGGGTTTGGTTAACTTTGATACACCCTATTGTAAGTTTTAAGCTCCAAAAGAATCTATTTAATCATTTAAAAACATATTTTTTCCAATCTGGAAACAACTGCTTTCAAAGCTTTTTTTGGGAAGAAAAGCATTCCTGGAAATTTTGAAGAGAAATTTCATAAAGATTTAGAAAGCTATGGCATACACATTCTACATTTCAAATGGCACCATCATGCTTTTTCAAAGTGGGGTCAAATCTTGTCAGAAGTTTTAATGAAATTTGTTCAATACTAAATACAATGGTGGGTTTAAAAATCATTCACATGGTTTAGGCATTTTTCATAAGGGAATTGGTTTTGGGGCTTCTTGAACAACTCCTATTAACTAAAGATCCCGCATCCTCCGCTTTTTCCCCTGGTGCATTCCCCCACCATCACCGCCGCAAGTCCCATTAAAGGTTACAATCTCAAAGCTTGCCGTCACGGACAAAGAGTGGACCATCAGTTTCCCCCTCCTTTCAGCTTTTCTCCCTTTCCTCTCCAGTCAATCCTCATCTCTGTTGCTGCCAACTCATCCGCCCAAAGAACAGTACCGCATGCAATCCAAGCTTTGGAAAAGTAGCAAGATCCAGGAGGAGGAAGTACACAAGAAACTCTCCTCCAGAGTCAACGCACCAAGCTCACCAGCACTGCTCTCAAACAAAGTTGATATCTTGCGCGCTATTTCCTTGCTCTGTCATTCATTTTTCCCATGTGTATTCCCTCATTTCATTCTAACATACTTCATGTCTGTCCTTGAAATTTGGCATTACCACTTGTTTTTTCAAAGGTGATACTATTACAAGAGTTGTTGTTTGAATTGAAATAAAGAGACTCAGGGGCTTAATATTCTCATGGTAGCAAGAGTCAACTCTTGATTCAAAAAACTCTTGAATAGATAAAAAATTCAAGATTAACAGGTAACACGTCAAATGGCTCATTGCAAAGGACAACCCATACTCATCCCTAACTCTGATGACTTGGATGGAGACGACTACTCAACCAAATCAAAAATTATAAAACTAAATTGACATAATTGGCACAACTGGAAGAGTGCGTTTGAGGACATAATAGCTGGCAAGGGCCACAAAGAAATCCTTGAAAAATAATGGATCAAAGCTAACTCTGACACAAAAATCTACAAATGCAAGAACACTCTGGCCCTAAGTCTCCTGAGAAATTTGATCAAACAAGACTTATTATCCTGTGTCAAGTCCAGTAATTCAAGTTTCAACAAAGCCTACTGCCTACTTGCCAATGAATGCGGCAAGAATTTGCTGATAGCCATAGGAGATGCTCTGATCCGTCTGGTCAACCTAACCTACAAAACAGGGACAAGTCTAAGAGGAAATACCTCAATGTTCAAAGATAAAAATGTCAGCCTCACTGACATGATCAAAAGTCAACCATCTGAAGACCAGATCATGAATTTCTCTCCCGCCCTGGCAGAAATCTTTCTCATCAAGAGCCTAAGACAAGAAAATCTCATATCAAGCATCACCTCCACACTCTATGACATACATCCCTTCATGCTGGAGGCGGTGTCCACCAGGGTTCTTCTAGAGGAATCAAACTACATCCATGCAAACTACTATGCCTCCACCCACAAATCATTGTCACCACATAACAAGCGTAAGAGGCCAAAAAAGGCACAGGAAAATTTACCTCAACCACTTCCCCTCTGCCCCCCGTCTATAGCCCCAACAAGGAACAACCCTCAACTGCGTTCACAGCCCAAGTCACTTGCTTCCCAGATAGAGCAACTTGACTGCAAAATTGAGCAACTTTGCTCTCAACACTCATTAAACTTGGCCAAAGACTGCTCTGAGGAGTCTCCACCAGAAAACCCAGTTGACAATGAGATGCTGATGGCTTCTGATCAATTGAATAATCCGGAAGACTGCAGATTCCTTACCTGAAGAGATGCACTCTGTAATGCATCTGTGCCAAATGATCCCAGGTGCAAACTTGTATATGACTCTGGGGCATCAAGGTCAACAGTGTGCAATTTATTGCCACTACATGACCCAACTCCTATTAATAAAAATTTGAACACCTATGGAGGTTGCATTGAGGTCACCCACATTGGAAAGCTCAATATTGGCGGCACAAAAATCTTCCCCATGTTCTATGCACCCAACGGGCCCAGGAATCTCACCTCAGCTACTCAACTGGAGGATCAATGTCTCCAGGTAGTACAAAAGCATTTTAATGTGCTGGTGAAGCTTGCGGTGTGGTGACCAAACTGGGACACTGCACTGGAAAAGGCCAAATTTTTTAAAAAAAATTTTGACCTCTTTTTCCTCATCCTTAATTCATCATCAAAAAAAATCAGAATTCCTTTTTCTGAATCAGGTCCCTTTCAGCCTTCAGATCTTCCAGCTTCCCCATCTCCCAGCAGTTTAGGGATGGGTCCCTGGGGTGTCCAACTCCCCAGGTCTTGCATTCAATGCCTGTCCTTTTTTTTCTTTGGCCCTTTGTTTTTCAAAATGCATGGGTGAAGATCTGCTTGGCTCAATTGTGCCCATCTCTCACACTGGCTTGGCTTGGCTCAACCCACTCCAGCACCAGCATTGTCTTCAACATTGACTGAAATCGCAATCCTCCAATCTCCTCTCCATTGGCGGCTACTACTACCATCCCCTCACCCAACATTTTTGATCAATCTCCATAAAACTCACTCCACCCCTATCCACATCACCTGACCCAATTTTTTTTTCCCACAAGCTGATCCATCCATCCATCTTCCAGAAATCACCTGTCTGACCTCTCCAATCTTGGTCTACATTCAATTGGTCGCCTTATCCCATCCAACCACCCTTCCCATCCTCATCTCATCCACCTCATCACCACCATCCACAACAATCCAACACCAAGCCGTCATCCATCACTGCTCTGATCTTTTGCGCATCTGTCACCTGTCAACATTGATCAATCCTCATCAGTTGGCCATTTCCTCCCACTACCGTCAAGCAATCTTGATCAGTCGTCCGCTCATATCCCCCCTAGCTCACTGGTCTCCTGCGCGGCTCATCTGTTGCCCTTGTGGGTCTCTGCTGTTCCGCCCAGGGATGTTGCTGGGCCCATAAAGCCTATCTGTTGCAGCGTCTCTAGGATTCTTTTGCTCTTCCCTCTGGTTTTTTTACCTCTCTTTCCTCCTTCCTCTTTTTTTGTTTTAGTATGACCATGTTTTTCAAATCTGTTGAGTTGATCATCTATTTGAAAAAAAAACTTTTTTTTTAAATTATTTTTTTTTCTGCCCTATCTGTGTCATCTCTTGTAAATAGTCTACAGGAACCCATGGCCCATACAAGGAGGGGATCTCCCCTAAATTTTCCCAAAATCCATGGGATTGTGTGCATATGCCCCCCTTTATTATCTGAAATCTGATCCATCCTTATCCTGGGTATATATATGATTTCCCCTTTATCAATTGATCCTGATTCTTTGCCCCTCTGTGGCCTGATCCTTATCACCAACCAATAGCCCTGCTTGTTGAAGTGAATTCTGTCTGTTGGAATTCTTGAGTGTGTTACACCACTCTTTGATCCCTTTCTCTGACCATACTGGTTTTGATCCTTCCTTGATCATCTTTCTGGAGCCAATCATGTTTGATTGAAGAGGTTTTATTAAGCTTAAAACCTGGAGTGTTATACCTCCTTTTTTTCAAAGTTGCATTCTGCCAGCCTACTCTTGAGTTCCTTGAGAAGTGTTGAGGTTATCCCTGTTCAAATCAGTTACTGTTTTCTTTTAGAGCTTCTCAAAACATTGTGCTTTGTATTGTATGGCCACCCTCAGTTATCTGTTACCCTTCAAGTGCCTGATTGCAGAGAATTGGGCGGGTTCATTATGAACCTGGAGGTTGGTTGGGGTTTGAGTTGATCATCCCCAATCTTCTGCTGAAAAACAGAGTTATTAGCTTTTGGGCATTGTTTACATACAACAGCTTTGTTCTTTTGAACTTTAAAAAAACTTTAACTTCTTTTGTTCAAATATCTCCCACATAATCTTTCCTCAGATAGTGCTTATCCATTGCTACCAACATCAACATTTCTCCTTTACTACTTGATTCCTCACTTAAAAGGTTCTGGAACTTGATCTTGGTTACTTCTAAACATTTTTGTAACACTCAGGAGGGCATCCTAAACAGCACCTTTCACCTCCACAAAACTTCCACGGCCTAGCACCCTTTGAAGTCTTACATTTGGTCCACTGGTGTGGTGACCAATGCAGGACACCTCATGGAAAATGTAAATTTTTGAATTTTTTTACATTCCCTTATCCATCAATACAACTTCAAAAAAAAAATTCTTGCGTTTCTATGGGTACCTATTTAGTTCCCATTCTCTCAGCTCTTCCCTGTCCTAGCGGTCTAGGAAGGCCTTCTCCCGCCATCCAACGCCTGCCTCCTCTGTTCAAATCCCGCTCTTGCATGCGCTTTACACAGATTTTTTGGCCAAGCACGCATGGGCGGCCATCCTCTCCTCAACCCATCACCTCCATCCAATCATCCCCCTCCAAGGATGTCTTGAATCTTGATTGGTCATCTGTCCCGCAAACCTTCCAACCTTTCCGCCATTGACCAATGACCGCAAGTGTTGCTTGTGGTCATTGGAGACCCCATGACCAGCCCCCATCACCCATCTGATCTCCATATGAGATTGGTCATGGGGACAATCCTCAATTGATCACTCCCATGACCAATCTCATCCCCATCCTTGCCTTTGATAACCTTGCACCTACCTACTGTTGAGGTCAACACCAACAACGCCACTGCTTCTTGCAATGGCCATCATCACCTTTCTCTACCTCAGCTCCACCTGATTCATCTCCAATGCCCACAAACCAACAATTGTTGTTTGCGGCCATTGCAATCTTTGCACTGCCACCAACCAATGGCCACAAGCGTTTTCTTGCAGCCGTTGGTGAATTTTCACCACCTTCAACAATCCCCCCGGCCAACCGCAGTTGCGGCCGGTCAAATCCGTTATCCACCTCTTCCCACCATCCAATTTTTCTTGATTGGTTGGTTGGTGCTCTCTCCGCTCCTCATCCAATCCACCACCTCAATCCAGGCCCTCAGTGAGCACTCATCCAATCCACCTCCTAGCTCACCGGTCTCCCGCGCGGCTTGTCTGTTGCCCTGCGGGTCTAAGACATTGCTTGGGCCCATCAGCATGTCCGCGGGCCTCTCACTTGCTACTCTCCTGCCTGCGCCCATCATTGGCATGGGCCGGGGTCTTCCCATTCCTGTCATTCAATTCAATTATTCTTTTTTTTCTGAGTTGTTTGTTTGTTTGCTTGTTTGTTTTTTTTTCTCCTTTGTTTTCTCATGACCATCCCTTGAAAAAAAAAAGAAAAAAAAATTCCGCTTCCATTTGTAAACATCTCTTGTAAATAGCCTACAGGCCTCTGGTCTATAAAAGGAGGAGCTCTCCCCTGCTTTTTCTGAATCATCAAATCATCCATGGGAGTGTGTGTGTATGTTCCCCCCCGTTATCATAGTAATTTGACCCTAATCCTCATCCTGGGTATATCTATGATTTCCCCTTGATCCTTTGAGCCTCCATACTCAAATCTTTGATCCGTCCGTCTGTGACCCTGTTCCTTATCACCAACCATAGCCTTGGTGGTTGAAGAGAATTCTGTCTGCTGGAATTCTTGAGTGTGTTATACCACTCCTTGATCCCTTTTTCCAACCATACTGGTCTTGATCCTTCATGATCATCTTTCTGGAGCCAATCACAATTTATTGAAGAGGTCTTATTAAGCTTAAAACCTGGAGTGTTATACCTCCCTTTATTCTTTAAAGGTGAATTCCGCCATTCTACTCTTGAGTCCCTTGAGAAGTTTTGGTTTATTATTGTTTGAATCTGTTATTTCTTTGCTTCTAGAGCTTCAAAAAAATTGCTTTTGTTTTGTACAGCCACCAAGAGTTATCTGGTACCATTGAAGCACTTGATTGCGGAGAGTAGGGCAGGTTCATTGGGAACCTGGAGGTTGGTTTGGATTGAGTTCATCTTTCCTAATCTTCTGCTGACAACCAGAGCTATTAGCTTGTGGGTGTTTTTACTTGAAACTGCCTTGTTCCATGGAACTCTGAACAGAACTTTGACTTATTTTGTTCAAGTCTTTCCCTCCACCATCTTGTTTCAGATAGTGTTGATTGCATTGCTGCTGACTATTCCCAAACTCATCCTTTACATTGATTCCTTATTTACAAGTTCCTGGACCTTGATTATGGTTACATTTAAATATTATTGTAACTCTTAGGAGGGAAGCCTAAAAAGCACCTCTCCCCTGCACAGAACTGCCTGTGGCTTAGAACCTTTTGGAGTCTTACATTTGGTCCCCCGGGCCGGGATTGAACCAGCAACCTTGGTATTTACAGTCCCAACATCATCAAAGTGTGGAATCAAACTTTGAAATCCAATCTTTTCCTTTTCTTCTCTGTTTCTCTCTCTCTTCTCAGATCTGATCCATGGAGGCAACTCATCCTAGAAGTAAGTCCTCCCAATTTGTGCACCATCTGGGAAAGGTACTTGTTTTTTTTTGTGAAAACGTACTCTTTCCACACTTGTGAGCCACTTTGGAAATATGCCCTTTGGATATCTTAGAAACCCTGCTCTTCAAAATGGAATCTGATGGTACCTCCTCCTCCTCTGTTTGAGTCAAGATGGTCAAGATCAAACCTCAAAGCAAGAACTTAGGCTTCAATGGAACAAAAGTGGAAAAATTCTTGGACTCCTATGAGATTGCTGCTGAAGTGGGTGGTGCAAGTGAACATGATATGGCTTATCAGCTACAATTTTTTATCTCCTCTGATGAAGTTATGGAAGTAATTGAATTGTTTGATGGATTCAAAACTCATGACTGGAGGCTCTTGAAAGAGGCTATGTTGGCTTATTGGGGAAAAGTAGATGTGGCTAGGTTTACTTGACAGGACTTGGATGCTCTGGTTTCTCAATGGATCTCCAATGGTGGTGTCTCTTCAGCCTCTGATTATCAGTCTTTTCAAAAATCTTGGGATCCTATTCAGTCTTACCTCATCAGAAATGATCACATTGAAACGGTGGACAAAATTTGAGTTTGATTTTTCCAGCATTTTTCTCCAGGGGTGCAGGAAAGGATTATAGATGAATTAGTTCAATCTGGATCCATGATTACTACTAGAGACAATTGGTTCAAGCTCCCTTTTTTTCTGGTCCTAAGGAGTGTAGTGGATAAAGTCATGAAAGATTAAACAGCTCTCACTTTTGAAAAAACAAGAGTTTCTGAACCAGTACATGCTCCTTCCTTTAATGCTTCCAATGAAATAATGAAAAAGATGGAAGCAAATCGTAGACCTAAATCAAATCCCCAGGCTAATAAGGAAACTGCTACCATAGATGAGATCACCAAATTACTTCAGGCCTTTGAAAACAAGATGGATCAGAAAATTTCTTCTTTAGTTACTCCTAAAACTTCTAACTTTGTTCCTAAATCTACTCTAGTCTGCTATTACTGTCATAGGGAAGGCCATGGTACTGGGAGATGTCCTGAACTCCAGAAGGACAAGGAGGAAAACTTGGTGGAGCAGAAGGGAAACAATTTCTTTCTTCCTAATGGTGCTTTAATCCCTTTTGATTCATCTCAACCTATTGGTCATGTGGTGGCCTCTTATCAACCACAAACTACCAAGAAGGCATCACTGGTCTCCTTGGATTTCCAATCATCCTGTGGTAATCTTCAACCCTGGTACCCTCCAGCTATCTCTTCTTCCAGTCTTTCTGGGATTAATTATCAATCTGATCCAGCCAGGAAGAAAAATGAGGCACCTAAACCTCACAAAGCCCCTTCCTTACCATCTTCAATTCTTCAAAAACCTGTGAAACATCAATCCTCACCTGAACCTCCTTCCTCTGATGTAGAAGACATGGAGGTGGAAAAGGAGCCACTCATCAAAATTTTTCCAGATCACCCATATCCTTCTCTTTCATCCAAGTCACCTGAGCCTTCTGATCCCATTTTAGTTCCTGCTTCACCTGAACTTCCTCCCTCCACCCAGCCCAAAGTTTGATTTGAAAGGGGCATCTCCAAAGAGTACCCCAATGCTGTGGAAGGAGTATAAAATAAAATTTCTGATCTCAAAATCCCTGATCTATCTGTGGCTGAAATGCTGTCAATCTCTCCATCTGTTGTTGAAGGAATGAAGAAATTGGTCTCTTGTTGACATGTGGAGATTGGTCCTGAAAAATTAAAGGTCTCCTCTGGCACTTTGATGGATGAATCTGGTGGAACTATTCCTTCTTCAGATTCCAATCTTGACTCCTTTCCTCTTGGTTTCCTCCCCTGTTATCTTGGTGACTCAGCTAAAACTGTTTCTCCTCTTGTGGACTCTGGATCTCAGCTCAACTTAATTTTGGATGCTATTGCCTGTAAACTCAAACTCAGTCCTAGTTTTAGCTTCAATTCTTCAGTCTATGGGATAGGTAATCAATCTTGTGCATTGGTTGGTATTGCTGAAGATGTCCCAGTCAAGATTGGTTGAAATATTTGTGGAGCCTGTCATTTTTGGATCACTCGTTTGGAAGGGACTATGATTTTGGGACAACCTTTCTTGATGGATTTTGGTGCAACTCTGATTTTTTCTGACAAAGTTGGGGAGAAAATCCTTCTCCCTGATGCTGATGGATGAAATATTGAACTACCTCTCTGTTCTTTGGATTCTGGTTGTTGGGAAAGAGATTTTCCTGGTTGTTCTTCTAAATCATCTTTAAAGGGGAAGCAGAAAGACAATTGTAATTCCTCTCATTTTGTATGGGAATAGTTGATCCTTCTAATAGTTTTAGTTCTTTTCAGCCCCAGAATTCAACTCAAGGATCAACTCTCATCCCCCAGGCTTATTTCTCATTATTTTCATCTTTTTCATCTTCACTAGAAAATATCAAAAATAAACAACATGTCAAAATAGAAAAATCCAAAAATATTTCTTTTCCTTCTTTCTCTGGATCTGTTGCGTCTTCTTTTCCTTGTACTCTAAGGCCTGATCAATCTTCTCTCAGTTCCAGTTTGCATCTCTGTAATGAGTCTAAATTAGATCCTGATCTCAATTCTATTATTGGTGGTTTTGGTATGGAGGCATATGGGCTTCAGTGGAGGCAATTTGGGGTACAAGTAAGTCCTCCCAATTGTGCACTGCCAGGGCAAACTTCTACCATCGTTTTGGAAACCCTACCTTGTCCCACACATGTGAGAAACTAATTATCTAATGGTTCTCCTTTTATGGAAAAGGCACCCTTTGAGGATATTGCAGAACATCAGATGTGGAAAATGTTGGAACTTGGACTCATTTTTTGTAATCAAGTCTCACTGGTCAACTCTTGGAGGAAACAAGAACTTCTCTTGTTTGCCACCAAGCACAAGCCAGTTGCCAAGAAGGTCCAACCCGTCAACCTGACCATGCCTCTCAACCTCAATCCTCCTCTTATACGTCCTTCCGTATCTTGTGATCCTTACTGTGGTCTTCCTTAATCTCTTACTTGTCCCTTTGTGCCCAATGGTCAAGTCACTGAAGAACTTCTGAAGGTGGTAAACTTTGGTCCAGATGGATGGCTTCTTCCTGATGAGTTAAATTTAATAAAAAATTTCTTATCTCTAAGGGAAAAATCTAGTGCTTTCTGTGAAGAAGAGAGAGGTCTCTTGAAAGAATCCTATGGCATACCTTATATCATTCCAGTAGTAGAACATGATCACTGGAAAAAGAAAAAGATCCCCATTCCTGCTGCTAAGTTTGAAGAATTCATCAAGTTGGTCTGCAAAGGAGTCCGTACTGTTTTATACAAGCAGTCAACTTCCAGCTATTCCATTCACGTCTTCTGTGTCCTCAAAATTAATGGTAAACTTAGAATAATTCATGATCTCCAGCCTCTAAATAAGGTTACTATTAAAGACTATGGTATTCCCCCTGCTATGGAAGAATTTGTCAAATCTTTCTCTGGGAGAGCTTGCTATTGTCTAGGTGATATTATGGGTGGCTATGCGGAAAAATCATTACATCCAATTTCTTGTCCTCTCACTACTTTCAATACTCCTCTTGGTCAATTCCAACTTACTTGTTTTCCCCAAGGTGCCGCCAATTTGGTTGCAGTCTATCAGGCTCAGATGGTTTGGATCCTCCAGGATGAAATCCCTGATCATGCTGGTATCTTTATTGACAATTGCCGAATTAAAGGTCCAGTTTCTGACTATAACAATGAGCTCTAACCTTTGCACTCAGGAATCCTTTGATTTATCTAGGAATATGCAACCACTTTGGAAAGGATCTTGTTTCAAATTGAGGATTCTGGTCTAAATGTCTCTGGATCCAAATTTACTGCCTGTGTTTCTGATCTGGAAATTGTGGTTCATGTGGTCCGCAAGGAGGGAAGAAGAATGGCCCCATCTAAATTCAACAAAATCCTCTCTTGGACCACTCCAATCAATGCCACTGAAGTCAGAGGTTTCTTAGGTGTTTTCATTTATGTTTGGATCTTCATCCCTTCTCTATCCAAAATCTGTGTTTCCTTGCCTCGCTTAACCAGGAAGGAGGCTGAATGGCTTTGGACCCAAGCTTGTGAACAATCATTTCAGAGGATCAAAACAATTTTTGGAAAAGAAATTTTCTTGAAAAAGATCACTTATGGACCTTGAGCTGGAAAGATCAAGCTGGCTGTCAATTTGAGTTATGAATCTGTTGGGGCTGTCCTTACCCAGGAAGACAAAAATTTTTTGGATTTTCCTGCTCTGTATGAATCTATTCTCTTTTCAGATGTGGAATCTAGGTACTCCCAGCCAAAAATGGAACTTTGCGGTGTGGCCCAAATGTTGAAGAAGCTTCAAACTATTCTCTGGGGTCAACACTTTGAGTTAAAATTCAACGCACAAGCCATCATCAAGATTATCAATTCCCCCAGCCTTCCAAATGCTCCAATGACTTTTTGGATGGCTTTTATTCAGTTTTTCTCTTTTGATATTGCTCATAGGCCTGGAAGGTCTTTCACCATGCCTGACAGTTTATCTTGAAGTCCTCTTGGAGATGAAGAATTGGATGTTGGAGTGGATTTTTACAAGGAGGAACCTTTTATTTGACCTGTCTTCAGCTTTTCCTCTCAAAATTATTCTGGCTTAAACTAGAGCAGTTCCTTTCCACTCGCCAAAGACCTCCTGATCTCTCAGCTGAAGATTTTCAATCCCTTAAAAGAAAGTCCTCCAAATTCTCTGTAAAAGGTACCAGGCTTATGAAAAGAGGCAATCCTTGTGCTCTTATTGTTGTCACTAACCCTGCTAAAAAAGATTTGATCTTGGAAAGTTTCCATGAAGGACTTGGTCATGGTGGAGAAATGGAAACTTATCAACAAATATCCAAACAATTCTGGTGGCCATCTTTGAAGAAATCTGTCTCTCAATGGTGCAAGAGTTGTGAGGTCTGTCAGAAATGTGATCTTAGGCGCCCGGCTGAAATTTGATATCCAACTGGGGAGTCCACTGTCTTTGGGAGGATTGCTATGGATTTGGTTCACATTACGGCTGGTGGAGCCAAGTACCTCATTGTGGCTAGAGATGATTGTTCTGGATGTGTTGAAGCAAAATTCCTTAAGAAACTCAGTTCTGAATAAGTAGCGGCTTTTCTCTATGAGACTTGGATGATGCGCTATGGCTTGGCCCAATCTTATTCAACTGATAGTGGCTCTGAGTTTGGCGGCAAACTGGCCAAAATGATCCAATTTCTTCCTGGTAAACATAGGGTGACCACTCCTTATTATCCTGAAGGCCAAGGCATGGTGAAAAGAGGCCATGCTCCTTTGAAGGCTTCTCTTTTCAAACTTCCCATTTAAAGTGGGAAGAATTGTTGCAAATTTCTTTCTCTGGTCATTTTCTCTGATTGAATTTCAACTAAATAAACCACTGGCTACTCACCCTAAAAAATTATCTTTGGTCAAAGGGCTGTCCTTCCTCTGGATCCAGAAATGGAATCTTTCTTAGGTATTTCTTGGTAAAAGGTTTCTGTTGAGTTGAAAGCCGCCTTCATCCTAAATCATCACATTCACCAGTGCCAATACTCTAAATATGAATGCCCGTGATCCTCTCAAACCTCTGTTTGATTCTCTGGTCATTCTCATCAATCTCTCTGCTTCTTTCCATCCATCCTGATACATCCATGCCTCCATCCTCTCATCCATCTCATCCCTTCTTCCCCTCCTTCCCTTCTTTTCTCATCTTCTCTTCTAACCTCAAAATTTCCTCCTTCTCAGATTTCTTTCAATCAGTCTTGAAAACATTGTTGACTCACCTCTTCAAATCTCAATAACACCCTCAACCTTCCTCAACCAACATTCTCAACAATCCTTGACTTACCTCCTGTGCCACTGCTTTATGATGGCTCTCAACCTCAGATTCTGTTTAGCTGTGAGACAACTTACCTCAACCATATAATCTCATCTTCAATCAGCATTGATGCTTCTTTTCTGACCTTCATTTCAGTCTCCTCTCATTCCTCTGCCATCTCTACTGTCTGTTATCATGTCTCATCTTCCATCTCCTCTCTTTCAACCCTGTTGTACTGGAAGATGTCCTTCACATCATCTTAGACTCTCCTTGATACTATTTGTTTAAGCTTGTTTTCTTTTCTTTCAAAGACTCTGCTGGTCTTAGATTTTGAAATCCAATTTTCAACTCTTCACAGTTAAAAGCCAAAATTGACAAACTGAAAAAATGGCAATATGGATTCAACTGGACCAGCAGACCCTAACTCCTCTCTTCTCAAAAAACTGACAGACTCAATTCCCAACCTTCACAAATCATATTTTTCTCTTTGGAAATCAAAACTGAATACCATCTTCTTTCTCAAGGGGATTTCTCATTGAGTCAATACCTCAGAAGATAAGGAGTGCCCACCAAATGTAAACATGGAGATTGCTGGATTTACCCTGGCCAAGCTAGACAATCAAACCTATATCAAATGTGTAAAGGAAAAAAATTAACTGAATGGTGTTGCCCTCTGTAAATTGATCAATTATTATTATGCTTCCTCACAAACAGCAAATCAATTGCGGATTTTTTTCAATTTCCTCAATCTTGCCTTTGACCCCAAGAACTTTGAGAAATTCATCACTGAAGTACAATTGTGCTTGCTTCAAATCTCCAAGATTGGAATCAAGATGGATGACAAAATTGTGGCCTACCTAATCCTATACAAGTTTCCTCCCAAACTTGAGCATCTGAAGACCACAATAACTCATTCACTTGGTGATGCCAAAATCAACAGGGATCTAGTGCTTAGGCATCTGAATCAGATCAAGAATGAAGTAGCAGCCAGAACATACACCTCTGCAATGCTCCCAAGTCAAGAACTCCTACTTTGCAAGCCTAATTGGCACAAACCACAGGCTTTCCACCCTAAGAACAATTGTTTTGCTCTATATCCACATCTCCCACCAAACTACAATAATCCAAGCAATAACTCCACTCCTCAAAATCAAACCCCAGAAACTGACCCTAAGGCTTCTTCAAACTTGGCCTACAACTTTGCCGTCACTCACCTAAGTCACATTGATTGAAGCTCTCTTCTCTTAGACTCCGCTGCCTTGAATAATATGTTCAATGACCCCAACTACTTTGACTGGATAAAGGAAAATAGCACCAAGGTAAATACAGGAAAACCAAATGCCTCAATCACTTCCCAAGGAGCTGGTAACACCGTAATTCACACCAAAACAGCCTTACTTACCCTTACCAATTCCCTATCTGTACCTGATCTCACCGTCAATCTGATCTCTCTTGGCCAACTTGTCCAAAAGGGCTGTGCGCTTGCTCAACTTGATCCCAAAAGATTTGGGGTGTTTTTTGAAGGTGAAATGATCATATCTGGTCAAATCCGCAATAATCTCCTTTATACAGAAGAATCAAAACCAAAAATCTCCAACTGCCACTCTTTAATCTCCATGTTGACCATACACAGGCGTTTTGTTCATGTTAATCGTGAGAAATTGAAAATCTTGTCTGCCTCCTTCCCTAACTTAAAATGGGATCTTGACTCCTATACTGCCTGCGCAAAAGGAAAGATCCATTGAACCCCTTTTCAAAGCCATATCCCTCTCAGTTCAAAGTCTTTTGAATTCATTCACGCCAATGACTGTGGACCCATCAACCCTATCTCTATCTGCCGATGCCAATACTTTCTATTAATCACCAATAACTTCTCCAAGTACAAAACCTGCATTCAAATTAAGATTAAATCCAACGTTACCCAAGAAGTCATTGATTTAATCAAACTCCACTCAAATTGTCTTGACCAAATGCTTAAAATATTCCATTCCGACAACAGTGGTGAATTTTTAAACTCCCAAATCTCCTCTTTTCTGAAGGAGAACGGCATCTTGCACACAACCTCCAAACCCTATACTCCTCAACACAACCCTGTCGCCAAAAGTGGAAATCAAACAATTGTGGAAGCAACAAGAACAACCATGATTGAAATGTCCATTCCACTGTTTCTGTGGGATGAGATCATGGTAAGTGTGTGTGAGATTCTCAACTCAATCCCCTCTGTGAAGCTCAAACAATCCCCTTTTGAAATCTGGCACAACAAAACGCCAAAATTGAAGCTCTTTTGAACTCTTGGTTCCAAGACCATTGTTCTTGGTAACAGATTGAACTACTCAAAGCTTAGCAAAAAGAGTGTTGAGGGAATACTGGTGGGATTCAACCTCAATCTAAATTCCTTCAGGGTTTTTTGCCCAGAGTCAGGATCCATTGTTTGCAGCAAGCATGTTAAAATCTTTGAGAACATGAAATACAACAATTCCCTTCTACCCCCTTCTGATTCTCCTTTTGGCTCCATTCTTGATATTGAACCCCTTACTGAAATTCTCACTTCCTCCACTCAAAATGAATCTCCAACCCCACCTCCCAATCCTCCTTGTTCTGATTCTCCAACCATTGAACCCAACTCTCTCATCTCCAATCCCTGATCCTCTTCCTCTTCTCAGGAGCCAGAAGCAGATCCATCTTCTTAATCTGACTCCAGCACTCTGGACAAAAATCAAATCACCAATCTCCTCAACTCAGATAACCCTTAACTCCTTTGTGATTGATCAAACATTCAGCGCCACCAAAGATATGGATTTTTAATGCAATCAATCCCAAAGTCTTACAAGGAAGTAGAGAAAAGTCCTGACCAAATTGGTTTGCTAGAATCCATGAAGGTTTAGCTAGATGGTATTGAAATTCTTAAACTCTGGGAGGGGTTTCATACTCTCCCAGATGGAAAGCAGGCTCTATCTACAGTCTGGGTCTACCGGCTGAAGGAGCAAACCAATGGCGCTGACTCCCTGTTCAAATTGAGATTGTGCGTCCAAGGCTTCAAGCAGCTTGAATTCTGCAACCATGGGGATACTTACGCCCCAATTGGCTTGATCTTCACCCTTTGCACTCTTCTGATCTACTCCTTTCAACACGCCCTAGAAATCGTCCAGATGGACATCAAATTAGCCTTTCTGCATGCCCCAATAAACAAATAAGTGTTCATCAAGCAACCAGATGGATACTCTTTACCATTTCAATACTTCAAGCTTAACAAAGCCTTATATGATCTCAAGCAGGCGCCTAAGAGCTGGTTTGACACCTTGCGTGCCTGGATTGTATTGGAAGGGTTCAAAGTGTCAGCCATGAGACAGTTAGACTTGTCCAAATGTCTGGAAACTCATATGTCCTGCTGGTATAGGGGCTATGTACTAGGCTCACTTCCCAGTATCTGATGCCAAGGTCACTGGTTCAAACCACAATGGAGAAAATAATGAAAATGTTGAGTAGTTTTGTAATTATATATTAAAACTTAATAATATTATATAATGTTGTATAAGTATGTTTTTATGAGTATGGATTACGGAATTAAAACCTTGATAATTTATATTATCAAGAAGGGGAGCCAATATAACTTTAAATTAAGTTATGAGGACTCAGATGCGTCCAAATTATTGATATAGAAGTTCCCAAAGTGTTTCCTCTCTTTGGGAAGAAGTTACAGTAATCATACTAACCCATACTCTCTATACTGTATAAATTAATTACATATTATCCCTTTTGGGATACATTAATACTTTAATATACTAATCTGAGCCTTGAGTTCGTCCACTCAGAAGGCTCAGGGATTAGTTGTGAGCCATGGTAATCATATTAACCCATACTCTCTACTCTGTACAATTAAATTACATAATTTTTACCTTATCCCTCTTTGGGATGTAATTATAAGTAATACTCCCTCTGTACACTTAATACACCTTACTGAGCCTTGAGAGCGTTCACTCAGAGGCTTTAGAACTTAATTGTAAGCTATGAACCTTCTAGTAGCACTGCCAAGAGTATATACCCCTTATAGGTATAGTATAATTATAAATTAATTACTTATTTAATACTATCCCCTTTTGGATGTAATAATGCTTTAATATACTTCACTGAGCCTTGATTGCGTCCACTCAGAGGGTTCAGAGTTCATCTGTAGGCTGTAAACCTTTTAATAAACATTGCAAAGAGTATACATACTCTATGTGTATAGTATGAGCTAAGATACTTATAATTAAAATTAAATTATTTGCCAAGGTATTAAGCTACATTAAATAAATATAAATAATCATTATGATGGAATCTAAGGCTTCTATACCGTCCATCTGAGTGTTGTATAAGTCCTAAGACCCAGTAAGTAACCTTTTAGTAAGTAAAATGAAAACTTTACCTTGAAAATCCTTCCCAATGGGTACTAGTTTTTCATTACCCATTGGGAATGATGTAATGATGTCTTGGGCCTTTAAGGACGAAACCAAGGAGAGCCTGACACTCCCCTGGTGATTACTAGAGTCCCCTGAGGGCTCCTGTTACCCTAAAAGAGAAGGGTCTTTACCCTATAGCCCTTTCATCATCCATATTATATATTATTATTTGAACAAGAATACAAGCAAGAGTTAACAAGCCCATTAACCTTAATCTCAAGAAGAAGATTGACTGGGGCTATAAACTTTGGTATTAAATTCAATCAATAACCTATCTGGCAACACCAATTTAGAGTGGAAGGTCTCACTTGGATAAGTAACCCCTGTGTGTTACTCTTTAAAGGGTTTGAGCTTATTTATAAGCAAATCTCCTTTTGGTCTTACTCCTTTAAGACTAAGGCCCCTTACCTATTATAAAGGTTTAAGGTGTGGCTATTTACTCATAATACCTTGGTATTATTCGAGTCTGTAAACTTTTAAAGTTGCTGTTTGGAGTATATAAGTCAAAACTAATTTAAATATTGGTTTGTCTTTATTCTTTTGCAGGTTTAACAACAGCTAGGTATAGCAATAGAGGTTAAATCCCTGACAATTGGGGGCCTCATCTGATTTCAGTACCTTTGGGATTGTTTTCTCTCCTTAAAGTACGCAATTTTGTGATATTTTGGGCAAAAGTTTTTGCTGATTTATAGATTTTTTGATAAAACTCAGTAAATAAAAAAAAAAAAACAGCAAATTTTCGAAAATTCTGGGATTTTTGCTTTGAGCTTTAAAGTCCTTCTGTTTTAAGTGTTTAAGCATATTTTGTGCGCATTTTTTACCAATTTTGAACAGAGTTTTTTGCTGATTATTGATTTTTTCCATTTCATATAGGAAAATTATAGAAAAAAAAAAGGAAAAATTTTCGAAAACTGCTTTTAAAACAGTTATCCCTTTTTAAAGATATTATTCCACTGAGATTGAGCAATCTTCATCTAGTGTGCTTGGTTTGACCTGGTTTTGTTTTGTTTGTTTTAAATATAAAAAAAAAACAAGATTTAATTAGGAGAAACCATCAAAAAAAAAAAAAAAAAAAAAGAGAAACCAAGTTTTTTTTTTTTTCACAGTATCACTAAAAGTATCTTTGCCTATTGTCCAAGGGTGTGTGTTTGACAATTTTGCTCTCTGTCGACTCGGAGTTTGACAAAGCCAATTGCCGCGTAATTCCGGCTAACAGTAGCTCTGCGTAATCTGGCGCCAAGGCAGAGAACAGCTGCATTTATCAATTAAACGGTGCCGGTGACCTACCGCCGCCTGAACGAAGGATAGATTGTCGTTACTAGTCCCATTATTGGTTAGAAGACAAAGTTAGTATATTTTTTTTTTTTTTAAAAAAAAAAAACAGTATCAGCGTACCTAAGTTACTTCTTGACACGACATAGTGTTGAGACAATTATCCATTGCTTCCTTCCTTCCGTCTAACCAAGGAAGGGTTCCGAGCTTTGTATTGGAAACTAGCTCTGTCCCGCGAAGTGAAGCAAGGGGACCAAGTATCCGCAGCGTCGAACCTACGGAAAGGGCGAGTTCGCTGACAACGGATATTGTGACTCACCGTGAGTCTTCCGTCGTCCTTTGACTGGCGTAAGACCATATTAAAGTGCCTATTGCTTATTGTTTCTAACTGCGTACGTTAATGGCGATGAACACCAGAAGCAAGGGGGCTCAGCTTGTGACCCCCGGCGATTTTGAACAAAGAAAACGGCAACCTACCACCAGGATCAGCCAATCTGCTGACCTGCCACAGACAAAACAAGATCAATTATCTAGAGGCTGTGGCAGCCAGCAACAAACAGAACCAGGCAATGTTCCTGACCCAAGCCCTGGCAACGCACAGGGCCTTGATCAGGATATTAGGGAGGGAGAGACTCATGAAAGAGACGGAGAGTTGGGACCCAACCCAGATCAAGAAGCCAGTGGATCCCAAACCAAAGGCAAAGAGAAAACTATCAGGGGGGATAACCCCACAACCAGTAGCCTCTGGTTCCCAGGGTCCTTTGAGGAACAGAGATCCCTCTCCTCCTCACAACCAGGGAGGAAGGATGAGGAAAAGAAGAGATCACAGGAATTCAATTTATGGAGAGATAATGAGGATGGAGAGATCTCTCCAAGGGGGATTTCAATATTTAGAGGAGGAAAGAGCCAAGAGGGCAAAGAGGGGTTAAGATTATCCCTTGAATCAGAAATTTTGTTAGAAAAATTTCGTGATGTTGTATTCAATGAGACCCTTCACATTAAGAAGGCAGTAGTACACACAAACCTATATTGTGTTGAAGGCTTTGCAGCCATGGACAAGAAGTGCAGTTGTATAGTATCTGATAGCATTGCCCTTAAATCTATTTTAGAGAATTCTGCAAGAGATATAGAAGATTTGACTAATAAGACCATTGAACTGGACCTGATCAAGGTCCAGAATAGTGATTTAAGTAATTTGGATGACAAAGTGACAAGTATTAGTGAATCATTGAAAGATTCTGCAGAAGAATCTGTAGCAGTGAGGAAGGAGGTCCATTCATTGACATCCATGATGTTACAAATAAGTCACTCCTTGGAGCTGCTGGAACACAAGTTTGACAAAAATATGAATTCTGTCAGAGAAGAGATATTGAAATATCAGGTTGTTTCAGAACAAGGTTTAGAAAGTTTAAGTGCAAGGATTGATAAGGTAAATAAACAATTAGAGCACAACCATGAAAGGCTTGCCAGTAGATTGCTCTCCTTGTCCCCAAGCAACCTCAGTCATGCCATGGAAACCAAAAACAATGACAGAGATCATAGGATGGATAGGAAGATAGCAGAGAAAATTGATCCAGTGCAAGATTCTAGTAAGAATGAAGTGTTCAAACAGATTCTGCAGGGATTGCCCAAGATAAGTGAATGGCCTGATTTCTCCGGAGAAGGTGAATATGACCACACTGAATTAATTTCATGGATTGATACATTGAAAGAGGACACAGGATTACCTGATACTTTGATCACTAGCAGGTTAAGTATCTTGTTTAAAGGTATAGCCTCAGACTGGTATAGAGACAGAAGGAATTCAGTAGGTGTGCAAGACTGGGAATTTTGGAAAAAAGAAATAAGTTCAAAATTTGGTACAGCAAATTGGAAGAGGAATTGTTTAAATGCTTTTAACAAAGACAGATTCCCGCCAGGTGTTACACCACCAGCAACATGGGTGACCAGACAGAGGAAGAGGCTTAGAGCCTGTGATCCATACCTGGATCAAGATAGTATTAATTTCAAGTTACTATCCTTGATGGATGGTGAGGTTTCATTTGCAGTAAAAACTAGTATGAAAACTACGGATGATTGCTCCAACTTGATTAATATACTGGAAGACATAGTAGAAGACACATCTCTAGGTAGGAGGAAATCATATCCTCCCAAAGAAGTTCCTATGGAGAAATCCAAAGGCAAAACTCAGCCAAAACTGAACCTGCAGAGCACAGAAGTCTCTTGTTATACATGTGGGAAGGCAGGACATACTTCTAGGACTTGTCCTCAGAAGGCAAGCAAAGTAAATAACATAGAAAATAACAAAGAAGAAAAAGTGGAGATTGCTTATGATTCTTGTGATGACCATAGTGAGGAGGATGATAACCACTTAATCATAGGATGCATAAATTCCATAGACTCAGCAAATGACTTGGTACAAATGTCATTCTGCGGGAAGCCTTGTAAGGTGCTTCTGGATTCAGGTGCTTGTAAGTCCATAGTAGGAAGGGGATACCTGGAGAAGTTCTATCCCCAATGGAAAGAGCACTTATTAGACTCACCCAAGTTAAATTTACAAAGCTGTTCTGGTGCACTGGAACCTTTGGGAATGGTAAAGATCAGATTGTTCCTGAAAGATTTGGCTTTGGTGATCAAGTTTGGAATAATTGATAATACAATGGTTGAATACTTCATCATTGGAAGTGACTATATGAAAAAGTATTGTTTTAGTTTATTCCATGGGAAAAGTTCTTCATCCTTTACCATTGGAAACAGTGAAAGGTTTTACTTCAATAATTTTGGCATGGATATGGTGAACAATGTTTCAGAAGAAGATTTTGGCCAAGAGCTCTTTAGAGACTCAAAAATCAGTTCTTCCTTGAAAGCAGAGGAAAATGAGGAACTATTTTCCTTGTTGTTTAGGCATCAAGCAGCTTTTGCAACAGTAGATCAGCCTTTTGGGTCAATCAGGGGTCATGAGGTCAAGATTACTTTAACAATAGACAGGCCATATCCCCCAGCTTTGAGGAAACATCCTTTCCCTGCTAGCCCTAGGAGCAAGGAGGCATTGAAAGAGCATATAGATACATTATTGAGGTTGAATTTGATCAGAAAAGTAGGAGCTAATGAGGATGTGGACATCACCACACCTGTCATCATAGCTTGGCATAATGGGAAGTCAAGAATGGTTGGGGATTTTAGAGCACTGAATTCGTACACAACCCCTGATAGGTATCCTATTCCAAAGATTGTTGAGTCTTTGAGCAAATTGCACCAGGCTAAGTATATTTCTTGTATGGATGTTCTGAAAGGTTTTCATCAGAATGTTGTAGACCACAACAGCAGGAAATTTCTGAGGATAGTATGCCACCTGGGAGTGTTTGAGTATTTGAGAATGCCTTTTGGTATCAAGAATGCCCCATCCCATTTTCAGAGGATGATGGACTCAGAATTTCATGAGGAATTGATGAAAAACTGGTTGATAGTATACATAGATGACATAATTGTATTTTCAGAAACATGGGATGAACATAAGGAGAGGATTTCCATTGTACTCAAGAAATTGATCAGGATGAATATGAAAATATCTCTGACTAAGTGTTCATTTGGATTCAATGAATTGATGGCTTTGGGTCATGTTGTGAGTGGTCTGTCACTTGGGATAGATAAGGCAAGAGTAGCAGCTGTATTACTGAAGCCCACGCCTAGTAACATTAAAGAAATGCAGAGTTTTCTAGGTTTTTCAGGATATTACAGGCTACATATTAGGGATTTTGGAATAATAGCTTCTAGCCTGTATAAGATATGCAGTCCAAATGTTTCATTTGAAATGACTACAGAAAGGTTGAAGGCCTATGAGATACTTAAGGAAAAATTGACAAGTGCACCCTTGCTATTTCACCCAGACCCTAAGAAACCATTCAAACTGTATGTGGATGCATGTATGGAAGGTCTTGGAGCTGCATTACACCAAGTACAGATTGTGAATGATAAACCAGTTGAGGGGCCAATTTGCTTCATATCCAGACAATTGAAAGATAGTGAGAAGAGATATGGTGCCTCACAATTAGAATGCTTTTGCTTGGTATGGGCCTTAGAGAAATTGTATTATTATTTGGACGTTTGTCAGTTTGAAGTCTTTACTGACTGTACAGCTTTGAAGTCTCTTCTGAACATGAAGACGCCCAATAGACATATTTTGAGATGGCAGATTGCTATCCAGGAGTGGAGAGGCTCTATGACTATAGTCCACAGAGAAGGCCTAGTACATAAGAATGCAGATGGGTTGTCACAATGGGCACTACCTAATGACATAAATAATCCTGCTTATGAACCAGAAGATACTGTAGATACATTACCTATCATGGCCATTTCAATGAGTAGTCTAGCACAGAGTTTTTGGGATTCTGTGTATGACTCTTATTCAGGAGAAAAGAATAATTCACTACTAGTAGAGATTATGCAATCTAAATTCAATAGACAAGACCTGATTGAGGGACTGGATGAAAAATGGAAGAAGGAAATAATTGATTGCAGGCTAGTCCTTTTAGATGGGTTATTATATCATAAGTCAGCCCACTGCTGTTCAGTAGTATTAGTGAAGGACGAGCACATACAGTTGTTGATGAATGAATGCCATGATAATATCTGTTCAGGACATTTGTCTAAGGAGAGGACAACAGATAGGATAAAGATGATAGCTTGGTGGCCTGGTTGGAGAAACACTGTCTCAGACTACTGTGATTCGTGTGAGAGATGCCAGAAAGCTAACAGATCCACAGGAAAGAAATATGGTTTGCTTCAGTCAATAGAAGAACCTAAGGATAGATGGTCCACTATTAATATGGACTTTGTATCTGGATTACCACCGGGAGGAAAGGATAACCACAATTGTGTACTGGTAATAGTTGATAGATTCTCCAAAAGAGCTAGGTTCCTGCCATGCTATAAGGATAGCTCTGCCATTGATGTAGCATTATTGTTTTGGAATAGTATTGTGAGTGATGTAGGTTGCCCACAAAACATAATTAGTGATAGAGACCCTAAGTTTACTTCTGAATTTTGGAAGAGTTTGTTTGATTTGTTAGGAACCAAATTATCTTTCTCCACAGCCTATCACCCACAGACTGATGGATTGGCAGAAAGAATGATACAGACTTTGGAAGACATGATAAGAAGGTATTGTGCCTATGGGATTGATTTCAAAGACAATGATGGTTATACTCATAATTGGGTATCATTGTTACCTGCCTTAGAGTTTGCCTACAACTCCAGTAAGCATTCCACCACTAACATGTCACCTTTCAAATTAGAGAGAGGTTTGATCCCGCGCATGCCCAAGGATATGCTCCTCAGCAAAAGTATTGTACTGCATCCCACTGCAGATTGCTTTAGAGATATGATGGTTAAGGCCAAAAATTTTGCTAGCAAATGTGTTCAAGAAGCAGTAGAGTACAATAAGGGTAGATGGGATAGAACACACAAGGATCATGACATCAAAGTTGGAGACATGGTCTTAGTTTTGACAGTGAATTTTTCTAATATAGCAGGGCATAGAAAACTCAAAGACTCATTTGTTGGGCCATTTGTGGTAAAAGCCTTACATGGTAAGAATGCAGTAGAGGTGATTCTGAGCAAGGATTTTGACAGGAAACATCCAACTTTCCCAATCAGTCTGGTTAAGAAGTTTTTAGAACCCACTGCAAAGTTCCCACTAAGGAAGGTACCTGTGGTTGTGGTCCCACCTCTACAGGATGTTGAAGATGGATTACCGCACAAGATATTGAACCATAAGATTATTAGAAAGGACAGTAAAGATATAAGAGTTTATCTAGTCAGGTTTAAGAATAAATTAGCTGATAGTGACTTATGGTTGGAAGCTAAAGACATTAAAAACTCTGATATTGTATTAAGGAGATATAGAGCCTCTAAGAGAGCTAAAAATTCCTCTGAAGAGTAATTTTCTTTTGGTGGTAGGGAGTGTCAGCCATGAGACAGTTAGACTTGTCCAAATGTCTGGAAACTCATATGTCCTGCTGGTATAGGGGCTAAGTACTAGGCTCACTTCCCAGTATCTGATACCAAGGTCACTGTTTCAAACCACAATGGAGACAATAATGAAAATGTTGAGTAGTTTTGTAATTATATATTAAAACTTAATAATATTATATAATGTTGTATAAGTATGTTTTTATGAGTATGGATTACGGAATTAAAACCTTGATAATTTATATTATCAAGAACGGGAGCCAATATAACTTTAAATTAAGTTATGAGGACTCAGATGCGTCCAAATTATTGATATAGAAGTTCCCAAAGTGTTTCCTCTCTTTGGGAAGAAGTTACAGTAATCATACTAACCCATACTCTCTATACTGTATAAATTAATTACATATTATCCCTTTTGGGATACATTAATACTTTAATATACTAATCTGAGCCTTGAGTGCGTCCACTCAGAAGGCTCAGGGATTAGTTGGGAGCCATGGTAATCATATTAACCCATACTCTCTACTCTGTACAATTAAATTACATAATTTTTACCTTATCCCTCTTTGGGATGTAATTATAAGTAATACTCCCTCTGTACACTTAATACACCTTACTGAGCCTTGAGAGCGTTCACTCAGAGGCTTTAGAACTTAATTGTAAGCTATGAACCTTCTAGTAGCACTGCCAAGAGTATATACCCCTTATAGGTATAGTATAATTATAAATTAATTACTTATTTAATACTATCCCCTTTTGGATGTAATAATGCTTTAATATACTTCACTGAGCCTTGATTTCGTCCACTCAGAGGGTTCAGAGTTCATCTGTAGGCTGTAAACCTTTTAATAAACATTGCAAAGAGTATACATACTCTATGTGTATAGTATGAGCTAAGATACTTATAATTAAAATTAAATTATTTGCCAAGGTATTAAGCTACATTAAATAAATATAAATAATCATTATGATGGAATCTAAGGCTTCTATACCGTCCATCTGAGTGTTGTATAAGTCCTAAGACCCAGTAAGTAACCTTTTAGTAAGTAAAATGAAAACTTTACCTTGAAAATCCTTCCCAATGGGTACTAGTTTTTCATTACCCATTGGGAATGATGTAATGATGTCTTGGGCCTTTAAGGACGAAACCAAGGAGAGCCTGACACTCCCCTGGTGATTACTAGAGTCCCCTGAGGGCTCCTGTTACCCTAAAAGAGAAGGGTCTTTACCCTATAGCCCTTTCATCATCCATATTATATATTATTATTTGAACAAGAATACAAGCAAGAGTTAACAAGCCCATTAACCTTAATCTCAAGAAGAAGATTGACTGGGGCTATAAACTTTGGTATTAAATTCAATCAATAACCTATCTGGCAACACCAATTTCGAGTGGAAGGTCTCACTTGGATAAGTAACCCCTGTGTGTTACTCTTTAAAGGGTGTGAGCTTATTTATAAGCAAATCTCCTTTTGGTCTAATTCCTTTAAGACTAAGGCCCCTTACCTATTATAAAGGTTTAAGGTGTGGCTATTTACTCATAATACCTCGGTATTATTCGAGTCTGTAAACTTTTAAAGTTGCTGTTTGGAATATATAAGTCAAAACTAATTTAAATATTGGTTTGTCTTTATTCTTTTGCAGGTTTAACAACAGCTAGGTATAGCAATAGAGGTTAAATCCCTGACACAAAGCCTCAAGCGCGGATCCCTGTCTTTATGTCAATAACAATCATTCCATATTTATCTTTTTCTACGTTGATGATTTAATTGTTATGGGAAACTCCACCAATTTCCAAAAAAAACTCCAATTGCAATGCTCAATCTCTCACAAGGGTCATTTTCAGAAAATCCTTGGAAACCATCTTGTTGACAATCCCCAAGTTCCAGCTCTCTTACAACCAAAACATATTGAATTTGCACTAGATGAATTAGGACTGCTTGAATCCAGGCCAATATCTAATCCTATGAATCCAAATTTTCACTTATCTCAAGCATCCAATGAAGAGCATGCGGAATTTCTAAAACTGAACATCAATTTTTGAACATCATCAGGATTGCTGAACTTCATCACCAGCCAAAATCGCCCTGATCTGTCACCCGCAGTGTCCACCCTCTCACAATTCAACTTCAAGCCCGGTCTTCAACATTGGCTGGAAGCCAAACACACCTGGAAATATCTCAATCACACAAAGAATCTTGCTCTTAAGTTAAAGTTGACCAGCTTCAAATACAACATTGAGTGTTTCAGCGACTCCAATGGTGGAAACAATGCAATAACCCAAAGAAGTCACACTGGATTAATCATACTGCTTTACGGTTGTCCAGTCTTGTGGAACAGCAAATTGCAAACTTCAGTTTCCCTATCTTTCACCAAAGGCAAACTAAAAACTCTTATCTCCTTTTCCCAAGAAAAAATTTGGCTAGACAACCTACTGCACAATCTTAATTCCCATCTTGCTCTATCCCACTGCTTCAAAATATAAGAAGAAGCCGTCAACAATCTCATCAACTTCCAGTCTCATCACAGCCCCCTTAAGCATGTGGAAACTCAGATTAAATGTCTTTGAGAACAGAAAGAAGCCAAAAACTTGATAACAAACCTGAATACCTCCCAAAAAATTCTTGCTGACGCATTAACTAAACCATCCATCAAATCCTCAGTCCTGAATCTCACAACCTCTGTTTTAACCTCTCACAACTAGACACAGCGGTGTGTTGAGTTGACAGCCGCCTTCATCATAAATCATCACATTCCCGTGTGCGAATACTCAAAATATGAATCCCCGTGCTCCTCTTGATCCTCTTTTTGATTCTCTGGTCATTATCATAAATTTCTCTGCTTCTTTCCATCCATCCTGATACATCCATGACTCCATCCTCTCATCCATCTCATCCCTTCTTCCCCTCCTTCCCTTCCTTTCTCATCTTCTCTTCTAACCTCAAAATTGCCTTCTCCTCAGATTTCTTTCAATCAGTCTCAACAACATCCTTGAATCACCTCCTCAAATCTCAATAACAATCTGGAACTTCCTCAACCAACATTCTCAACCATCCTTGACTTACATTCTGTCTCACTGCTGTTTGATGGCTCTAAACCTCAGATTCTTTCCATCTGTGAGACAACATACCTCAACCATATAATCTCATCTTTACTCAGCATTGATGCTTCTTTTCTGACATTCATTTCAGTCTCCTCTCATTCCTCTGCCATCTCTACTTTCTGTTATTGTGTCTCATCTTCTGCCTCCTCTCTTTCAACCCTGTTGTACCAGTAAGATGTCCTTCACATCATCTTAGAATATAATTGATACTATTTGTTTAAGCTTGTTTTCTTTTCTTTCAAAGACTCTGCTGGTCTTAGATTTTGAAATCCAACTTTCAACTCTTCAGTTTCTTCTTCCACTGGTCTATTAGTTGCCCAATCTAAGCAACTGGAGCAGAGTGAGGGTTTTCACAGTGAAGCTTATCAGAAGATGATGGAATCCAGATAAAATTGGGTCCAGTATTGGGAAGATAAACATTCAAAGGAGATCAGGGACCCTTTTAATCCTGGTGATCTTTTTTTAGCTTATAATCAAACCTTGGAAACTCAGTGGGGAAAGCTTTTCTCTCATTGCTGGAATGGTCCTGATTGGGTGGTCTGCCAAGTCAGAGGTGGATCATATGTTTTGGAAGAACTAGATGGTACTCAGATTTCCAGGAGGTTCTCTGCTGATCAAATGAAGAAATTTCATTTTTGTGGAGGAAAATTAGATCAAAAGTAAGTCCTCCCAATTGTGCACCACCAGAGTCATCTGCTTCATCTGTGTTGTAAAACTCTACTTTATGCCACATGCGTGAGCACCTAGGATGCCTCCTTTGTTT
Organism: Puccinia polysora; assembly: GCA_025617555.3. Lineage (NCBI taxonomy): Eukaryota > Fungi > Basidiomycota > Pucciniomycetes > Pucciniales > Pucciniaceae > Puccinia > Puccinia polysora. The sequence goes on from CM062614.1 coordinate 52,724,333, forward strand.
ATCTCCATCACTTCTGGGCCTTTTCTTTGGATGGATCAAGATATTCTTTTCCAATCACCCTCAAGATCAAATGGCCATTCTTTGGTTCAAATCATCTTTCTTTCTTTTTTTATATATGTCATCAAACTCAGATGCAGACTAGGGACAGTCTTTAAGTTGGGGAGAGATGTGGTGACCAAACCGGGAAACTGCACTGGGAAAGGCCAAAATTTTCAAAAAACATTTTACAATCTTTTTCCTCATCCTTAATTCATCATCAAAAAAAAAAAAGAATTCCTTTTTCTGAATCAGGTCCCTTTCAGCCTTCAGATCCTCTAGCGGTTTAGGGATGGGTCCCTGGGGTTTTCAACTTCCCAGGTTTTGCTTTCAATCCCTGTCCTTTTTGCTTTGGCCCTTTGTTTTTCCAAATGCGTGGGTGAAGAACCGCTCAGCTTTATCTTGCCCATCTATCACACCGGCTTGGCTTGGCTCAACCCATGCAGGCACCAGCATTGTTGTCAACATTGACAGCAATGGCAATCCTCCAATCTCCTCTCCATTGGCAGCTAGTAATACTGTCCCCTCACCCAACAATCTCAATAAATCTCCATTGAACTCACTCCACCCCTATCCACATCACCTGACCCAATTGGTTGTTCCCAAGCGCTGATCCATCCATTCATCTTCCAGCAATCACCTGTCCAACCTCTCCAATTTTGGTCTACATTCAATTTGTTGCCTTATCCCATCCTCATCTCATCCACCTCATCACCACCATCCACAACAATCCAACACCAAGCGGTCATCCATCACTTCTCTCATCTTTTGCAAATCTGTCACCCGTCAAAATTGATCAATCCTCATTTGTTGGCCATTGCTTCCCACTCCCGTTGAGCAATCTCAATTTTATGTCCACTCATCCCCCCCTAGCTCACTGGTCTCCTGCACAGCTTGTTTGTTGCCCGCTTGGGTCTCTGCTGTTCTGCCCGTGGCTATTGCCTGGGCCCGCCAAGCCTATCTGTTGCGGCCTCTCAAGGCTTCTCTTGCTCTTCCCTCCGGTTTTTTCTTTTCATCTCTTTCCTCCTTCCTCTTTTTTTGTTTTAGTATGATCATGTTTTTGAAATATTTTTAGTTGATCATCTATTTGAAGAAAAAAAATGATTTTTTTTCAATTGTTGTTTTTTTCCCGCTCTATCTGTGTCATCTCTTGTATATAGTCTACAGGGACCCATGGCCCATAAAAGGAGGGGATCTCCCCTAACTTTTCCCAAAATCCATGGGAGTGTGTGCATATGCCCCCAGGTTATTATCTGAAATCTGATCCATCCTTATCCTGGGTGTGTCTATGAGTTCCCCTTGATCCATTGATCATAATTCTTTTCCCCTCTGTGGCCTGATCCTTATCACCACCCAATAGCCCTTCTGGTTGAAGAGAATTCTGTCTGTTGGAATTCTTGAGTGTGTTACACCACTCTTTGATCCCTTTCTCTGACCATACTTGTCTTGCTCCTTCCTTGATCATCTTTCTGGAGCCAATCATGTTTGATTGAATAGGTTTTATTAAGCTTAAAACATGGAGTTTTATACATCCTTTTTTTCAAAGTTGCATTCTGCCAGCCTACTCTTGAGTTCCTTGAGAAGTTTTGAGGTTATCCCTTTTCAAATCAGTTACTTTTTGCTTTTAGAGCTTCTAAAAACATTGTGCTTTGTATTGTATGGCCACCCTCAGTTATCTGTTACCCTTCAAGTGCCTGATTGCGGAGAATCGGGCAGGTTCATTGAGAACCTGGAGGTTGGTTGGGGTTTGAGTTGATCATCCCTGATCTTCTGCGGAAAAACAGAGCTATTAGCTTTTGGGCATTGTTTACATACAACAGCTTTTTTCTTTTGAACTTTAAAAAACTTTAACTTATTTTGTTCAAATATCTCCCACATAATCTTGCCTCAGATAGTGCTGTTCCATTGCTACCAAATATTTCCAAACTTCATCCTTTACTACTTGATTCTTCACTTAAAGAGTTCTGGAGCTTGATCTTGGTTACTTTTAAATATTTTTGTAACACTCAGGAGGGAAGCCTAAACAGCACCTTCCCCCTCCACAGAACTGCCATGGCCTGGCACGTTTTGGAGTCTTACGGAGGACCAAATTGTCTATTTATTTCCAAGGATTGGCAACTTTTATATTTCCTACTACTCCCATCCTCATGAGATCAACTTAGCCAAGATAAACAAACCCTCTGAAGACTGGCATGTAATGCTTGTCAATCCATCGGACTTCTACCTCAGGAAGTTCCTTCACTCTCACAGAATACCAAAACCAAGGCCATTCCCATAATCAGAGCGCTGCTAAGTATTCTCCAAGTGCAAGATCAAGCACAAGTCACACTCAAACCCATTTCCTGTCTCTCTCAAACCGTTTCAGCAACTCTATATGGATGCTCTCCAGATCACTCCACCATGCAAACAGTTGGCATTGTATATCCTAGTGATAATTGACAACTACTTGCGCTTTAACAAGGCCTACCTTCTCAAGAACAATGCTGACTCTGAAGATAGGATCATGAGTTACATTAATGAGATAAAAAATTAACTGGACATGACCCTGGCCTTCCTGCACTGCAATTGTGGTGGAAAATTTGGATCAACAAGGCTTCATGAGTCCCTCTCCCATTGCTGGATTGTCCTTGAGCAAGGCCTGGACAACTCCCCTGAATCAAATGGACTTTTTGAATGTTTTAATCAGACTATAATTACAAAAATGAGGTGTATCCTTGCTCAGTGGGAGGTGCCCATTACCTATTTGGATGAAGCTGAAAGGTATTTTTCCATGCTGATCAATCTTCTTCCTTCTGCATTGCTGCGTTGGAACTTGCCGGTCAGAATTCTGCTTGATGTGAATGCAACCATAGAACCTGTCTGCAATGTAATAACTCTGATTTCATTTGTTCTCAAGGTGCATGTGCATTTCTCACCACCATCCAAGCTAGAGTTACAATCTAAACCCCTTCTTTTCTTGGGGTACAAGCCCTATTTGGACGCCAGCCGGTTCTTGGACCCAGGCAAACGGAGATTGGTGGTAAGCTGGGACTTTATGCCTACTAATATTGTCTTTCAATAACAGTCCCTGAGGAAATCCCTGTCCTAACTTCCTTGGACTATCTTGTTGCCCCCGCTTTTCCCCTCTGTCATGTCTCAACCTACCTCCATGATAATGCCCATTTTTAAATATGGAAAACAAAGGCAGAATAAACCTCCATCCTCTCCAAGAAAAAAGCCTCCTGTCAACTCCGTGCCACCCTCTCCTCATGTGCCTCTTGAGAATGAACTTATGGGTCCTGTAGCCACAGACAACCCTGACTCTTCACCAAATGTTCTGGCTTCCTCTGTAACCTCTCCAAAGGGTTATGCCTACGTGCTGTACTACAACAAGGCCCCTCAAAACATCTCATCTGACATTGACCCTAAAGCCATTCTGTTGCGCTCCAGACGCTTGCACAATTTGCGCGCTGGTGGGGGAGATACTAATAAGATCTTGATCAGTGAGATGATCTCAGTGGAGAAGGCACTGGAGGATCTGGATGAGTGCCCAAAGTGGCTTGAGTCTTTGATGGCTGAAAAAACATCACTTCTTATGCACAAGAGGGGGACCCTGGTCCTGCAACCAGATGAAATAAGGTCATTTGGGGGATGTGGCACCTAGTCTAAAAGAAGAACAAGTTTGGTGAGATCACCCAACAAAAGTGAAGATGGTTCTGCTTTGGCAATCACCAGGAGTAACCACAACATTAACTTGACACATATTTGTTGGTTGGAAGGAGAAAATCACTCAGGGCTTTTCTATTGGCAACAGTGCAAAAAAACTGGCACGTTTTTAAATTCAATGTCAAATCTGCATTTCTGTACAGCAACATCAACGCGGTGGTTCATGTGGCGCAGGTGGCGGGGTTTGGGGTTCCAGGAAAAGAAGATTGGGTCTGGCTGCTCAACAAGTCATTGTATGGCACCAAACCGGCCCCTTGTTGCTGGCGCACCCACCTGAAAAAAAGGCTGCAATTTCTTGCTATGGCACCGTCAAGCAGCAAAAAGTCAATATTTGTGAATGAGTCTAAATCAATCTGCATGCACTGACACATGGAAGATGGACTGGTTTTTGGCAGTGATTGTGCATAGATCAAGAAATTCCTGTAACTGCTGGGGGGGATATACAAGATAAAGCTCCAGGAACGCCCAACTCAACACCTGGTCTACACCCTTGAGTGGAACTAGGACAGCTCACTTAAACTCCAGCAAGAAGGCTCTGAAGTACTTTGGCTTTGAGAACCTCAATGCTGTCAAGGCACCCGCCCCCATGAATATACACAATTTAGTGGGGCAGGACTCACAGGAATTCAATACAAAGACCATGCAGAAGGCACTGGGAACTCTCATACACCTGGCTATCCACACAAGGCCCAACATCCAGTTCATGGTGAATCTCTTATCCCAGTTTTCAAACAAGCCAACCAAAGCTCAGTGGAAAATGTTCAAGCACCTGTTCTGATACCTACAAGGAACAAATTCTGTGGGACTCCTGTTCACTACAACAGCTAATCCCAAAGACCAGCTGTGCAGGTGTGCGGATGCTGACTACAAAAAGTTGATCAATACCCAGAAATAAACCTCAGGATACACTATCACTCTATACTGCAATCCCATTAGCTGGACAACTAAGAAGCAGTCCATAGTCTTCCGGTTCACAACATAGGCCAAATTTGTAGAAATCAACCTGTGTGAAAAACAATTCAGGTGGTTTTCCACTCTAATCATTGGACTTGGGATTTCCATCTCAAAGCCAAAGATAAAGAATGAAAATCAGGGGGCCAACTTTATCAGCAAAGAAGCTCAGCTGAATCCCAACTCCCAACACATAGAGATTTGGTTCCAATACATACAAGACCTGGTATCCAAATTGTTAATCTCAGTTGAGTACATTCCAACAGAGCAGATGATTGCAGAAATCCTCATGAAGCCTCTTGGGTTTTTCAAAGTAGTTCAGGCAAGACTCCAACTGCACCTCACAGCAATGGTATCTAGGAGGAGTGTTAACTAAAGATCCCGCAGCCTCCGCAGTTTCCCCCAATGTGTTCCCCTGCCATCACCGCCGCGAGTCCCAAAGGTTAAAATGTCAAAGCTTTCCCTCATTGAAAAAGGGTAGACCATTAGTTTCCCCCTCCTTTTGATTGTCTCCCTTTCCTCTCCAGTAAATCCTCATCTCCGTTGCCACCAACTCATCCGCCCAAAGAACAGTGTTGATGTTCTCATTTCCATTTCATCTTTTTGCTTCTTGTCAGATGTGTCACTGTGTTTCTTTTCTTCTTTCCCATCTACTTCTCATGTCATATGTGTTGCGTTGTTGTCTGTCAAATGTCAAGTTGCTGTCTGTCCAATCATTCTGTGTGTCGAGCGGTCACCCATCCCATACCTGTCACTTACGACTCTCACGCGACCTCTTGACTCAGCACATAAAATACAAGCTACTATTCTCTGTCCTCAAACTCAAGTCAATCAACTTGACCACTTGGCCAGCTTCACCTACACGACTTTGATCACCAAATCATCTGAACCCAAAGAATAGACTAAAGGAATGATCAACTCAACATTCCTCTGAACTAATCTATTGACTTTCTCAGCTCAGTATTTTGGTCGGATCAGTTGTCAACAAATCCTCAAACTGCTCTGTTCTACTTAATCTCTTTAGAGGTCATAACCCGGCCTGTAGAACTATCAGTTTCTGTTTGCTTTCCTTACTGTTCTTTTCTGTTTTGTGATCTGTTCTTCATCTCATGTCCATGGTCTCTAACCCTCTACTTGAACCTGAAATGAATCAGCCTGGTCTAGGTTTCTCAATTCATTACAAATTTTACACGGTTAAAAAGCCAAAGATGGATCACCCCAGCTCATCTGGCACAAATTGAATCAAAGAAACACCTGGACCAGGAGGAGGAGGAGAAGGTAATTTTAAGGCTTTGGCTCTGAAGTCCCTCATGGAATCCACACCACTTCTCACCAAGACAAACTACTCAATCTGGCAAAAGAAGATGGAACAATTGTTTTAAATGCGCGGAATCCTCGACCTCATCAATTCAAATGATCCTTATACAGAAATCCCAGACAAAGACGAGATGGCTGGATACATCATGTCTAAACTAGATCCAGCAACTCATACCAACATCATAAGCTCAGAAAATGAAGACTCGACCAAGCTGATCTGGTTGGCAGCAAAGAACCACTTTGCCTCCAGTCAAGCGGCCAATCAAGCTCAAACATTCTTCAATTTTCTTTACCTGGCTTTTGACCAAAACAATATTGAAAGCTTCGTAACCTCAGTAAGAACCCACTTAGGAAAACTTGCTGAAGTAGGAATAGAGCTTCCGGCTGACATCCTAAGTTACCTGATTCTATTCAAATTGCCCGAGTCACTCAAGGCCATACGCTCTCAAATTATGCACTCAGGACTACAACTTTCTGTTTCCCTGGTACTCAATCACCTAGTCCAACACAAGAACAAAGTTCAGGCAAAACTGCCCGAGACAACAGACACTAACTCCGCCTTGTATCACTCCAATCATCAAAGAGAGTCAAATTACCCAAGATGCCTGGATGGGAAGCACAACCCGGCGGTGAAGTCACATTCTCAGTCCTCCTGCTGGATTGAATTTCCTGAATTGAAACCCGATAACCCCCCAAACAAAGCAAGACGGGGACCCAAAAAGAAACCACAAGAATAATCTCACTACTACAGATTCTACTGTGCTCCGGACAAGACAAAAACAGACTCCAAAGACCGCTACATTCTTGACAGCGGATGCTTGATTCACATGTTTTGAAGCAATGATTTTTTCACCACTCTGGCAGAACACTCAGGAGATGACACCATTAAAATCGGGAAAAGAGGAGAAGGACTATCCATCAAAGGGCTCGGCACCATAGAAATCTCGGACCAAGCTAACCGAATAGGCTTAGATAATGCAGCTTGGGTTCCTGAAGCTACCGTTAACCTCATCTCTCTTGGAGTCCTGCTAAACAAAGGTTGCTCATTACAAGTCAACACCAAAACCAAACCGTCCTCTTTCTCTCTCTGCTTCAAAGGTAGATTGCTACTGACTGGCGTCATAGAGAACAATCTTCTACTCATCAATTTTGGTCCCTCAAGCCAATCTCAGCCTCTTCGGTGTTACTTAACTCAAACGGACTTAACTAGTCTCAACAAGAAACTTGGTCAGGCTAGCATTAAGCGCATGGAAAAACATCTAGGTCATAGTATTGGCAAAACTCTAGCAAGCAACTTTCAATTTCTTTCTTGTAGCAAGGCAAAGATCTCAAGACTTCCCTTTGAAAGTACTCAAGCCCCTGCCTTGAGGGTTTTTGATTGACTTCACCTGGACCTGATGGGGCCCCTGAATCCAACCAGCAAGGGGGGGATTTGATATTCTCTTACAATTTTTGAAAACAAGTCGGGATATCTCTCCTCATTTCCTCTTCCCTCCAAGGACGCTGCTGCTAACACAATCAAATTTGTAATTCAAAATGAAGCCAAGAAACTTCTTAGATATCCCTCCAAAATCATATCCAACGGAGGAGGCGAATTTGTGAATGAAGATCTCAATCAATTCTTCCGGTCTAAGGCTATACAACACATCATCAGTGAACCTTATCACTCACAGCACAATGGGAAGGCAGAAAGAGCCAACCAGACAATCATGGAGTCTGTTCGCTCCGTGTTCAGCTCGAATTCCATTCCCAAAAACTACTGGCACGTAGTCATGCAAAGCTGTTGCTTTGCACTTAATCAAATTCCTTCCAAAAAAGGCAGCATAGACGCCATGGAAAATGCTTCAAAAAACTGACCTACCCTTGAACTACCTTCAGCCCGTAGGCTCTCCAGTAGTCTACTTACTCAGCAACACCAAAATCCCCTCGAAACTGAGTGAAAAAGGGGAGGAAGGCATTCTCCTAGGCTACAACCCTTGCCTCTTTTCTTATAAAATTCTTTCCAGAAGCAGGAAAATTGTAGACACCAAGCACGTTAAGTTTATCAATAAACCATCTCTGATCAATCTAGAACTTCCCGCCAGCGAGGCAGCAGCTGAAGGAATTACTCAAGTGACTCAGAATGAAAATCTCAAAGGCACTCAAGCCAGCACCAAGGCTACTGTTGTTGAACTCCAGGATGACATCAAACCTCTCATTGAACCCAACACAGAGTCAGAAAGTTCCAAATCAGACAGCTCAGACACCAAGGTTCTTGAAACGCTTAGACCAAATTTACGTGATAGAATTCAACTCAAACCTCCCCAAAGATAAGGGTACTACCACTCCGATGTACTGAAGAACATTCACGAGGCATTGAGAGATCCCACCTGGCTACCTCCAGTTAACAAAGAACTAGAAACTGTAGAGGAACTTGGAGTTTGGGAAGATGCAGATGAGTTGGAAGTCACCAATCCCCTCAATACCACCTGGGCCTTTTGATGCAAACAGGACCTGCACACCGGGGACACCACCCTCAAGGCTTGTGTCTGTGTAAAAGGATTCAACCAACAATTTGGGATCAACTACTTCGACACGTTTGCTCCCACAGGTAAGGTGGCCTCTCTACGAGCCCTACTATGCTACTCTGTAGACAAAAAACTTAGCATTCTTCAATTTGATGTAAAAGGGGCATTCCTACACGCTCCGCTGAGCAAGGACGTCTACATCAAAACTCCAGCTGGCTCCAAACAAACCTCCAAATATCTCAAGTTGAAGAAATCATTGTACGGGTTGAAACAGGCGCCACTGAATTGGTACAAGACCCTGAGTGAGTGGATTAAGGAAAATGGTTTCAAGGAGAGCAACAGCGATCCATGTCTCTATCTCCACAAAGATCAAACCACTGCTCTCTTCTTTCATGTAGATGATTTAATAGTTGTCCAAAACACCAAAGAATTTAAAGATTGGTTTCTCACAAGATTCAAGGACTCTTCAGCGCATAAGGTTGACACGCTACTCAGAATGAAGGTGGAAGTTACTCCAAACTCAATCAGTCTCTCACTACCAAATCATATCAAAAAAGGGCTTGAAGAACTGAATCTCCTGGACGCTAAGCCGCTGAACAATCCTTGCACTTCGGGTCTACAACTGAAACCAGCTACACCCGAAGAAATCAAAGCTTTTGAAGAATTGGGAAAGAATTACCGATCCCCAATTGGCAGACTGAATTTCATTTCAAACCTAGCTAGACCAGATATCAGCTTTGCTGTATCAAATCTAGCTCGCTTCTGTGAAAGACCTGGGATCACCCACTGGAAGGAGGTAATCCATGTATGGCGATATCTGCTGAAGACAATTGACTATAAACTTGGGTTCCAATCAAAATCAATTTCAAACCATCTTGTCACCTACAGTGATGCAACCTGTGGCAATGACCCAGTCAGCAGACTCTTGCAGGCCGGTTTCATATCTCTCTTCAAGGGTTTTCCAATCTACTGGACTAGCAGAAAGCAACAAAGCATAGCTTTGTCCTCCACCAAATCCAAATGTAATGCTCTCTCAGCAAGTGATCTTGAAGGCCGTTGGCTTCACCATCTTCTGACAGAAATCTGGAGGACAACATCTCTCAGGCCTCCTATGCACCTCGTCGACAACAAAGGCCTTGTTGACAAAATCAAGAAATTTGGTTGCAAGTCCCATGCAAAGTACATAGATATCAAACTTAAAAGTATAAGGAACGACTGGAATGATGGACTGATCAGTGTTAAACTCATCTCCTGCCACAACATGCTTGCGGACGCCCTCACTAAACCAGCCAATCCCACCTCCGTACTCCGGCTTACCAGGTATGTAGGGAGCTAAGCTCTTTGGGATGTTGAGTTGAGCCGGCGTGTTGATGTTCTCATTTCCATTTCATCTTTGTGCTTCGTGTCAGATGTGTCACTGTGTTTCTTTTCTTCTTTCCCATCTACTTCTCATGTTGTATGTGTTGCGTTGTTGTCTGTCAAATGTCAAGTTGCTGTCTGCCCAATCATTCTGTGTGTCAAGCGGTCACCCATCCCATACCTGTCACTTGCGACTCTCACGCGACCTCTTGACTCAGCACATAAAATACAAGCTACTATTCTCTGTCCTCAAACTCAAGTCAATCAACTCGACCACTTGGCCAGCTTCACCTACACGACTTCGATCACCGAATCATCTGAACCCGAAGAATAGACTAAAGGAATGATCAACTCAACATTCCTCTGAACTAATCTATTGACTTTCTCAGCTCAGTATTTTGGTTGGATCAGTCTTCAACAAATCCTCAAACTGCTCTGTTCTACTTAATCTCTTTAGAGGTCATAACCCGGCCTGTAGAACTATCAGTTTCTGTTTGCTTTCCTTACTGTTCTTTTCTGTTTCGTGATCTGTTCTTCATCTCATGTCCATGGCCTCTAACCCTCTACTTGAACCTGAAATGAATCAGCCTGGTCTAGGTTTCTCAATTCATTAAAACTTTTACAAACAGTACTGCATGCAATCCAAGCTTTGTCAAAGTAGAAAGATCCAGGATGAGAAAGTAAACAAGATACTCTCCTCCAGAGTCAACACGCCAAGCTCACCAGCAGTGCTCTCAACCAAAGGTGATATCTTGCACCCTATTTCATTTCTGTTTCATTCATTTGTCCCTTGTGTCTTCCCTCATTTCATTCAAACATTTTTCATTTCTGTCCTTGACCTTTGTCCTTACAACTTGTTTTTTAAATGGTTATACTATTACAAGAGTTGTTGTTTGAATTTACATAAAGAGACTCGGAGGATTAATATTCTCAGTTACTAGATGCACAAAAACATAAATTCATGAAACATGGGACATCTAGAAGTAAGCACAGTTCAAGAGTTGGAGAAATAATAAGATTAAAATTTTTCTCAACTGTAAAACCACTATTGGCTGAGAATTTTCATCTAAAATTCAAACTAAATCCAGAAACAACTTAGAAACTGAAAGAAACAACCTTGAGAATTATTTTTCCAAAAGACTTCTGACCATTGTAGAAATTTTTTCTGTTATTGAGGAAGGAAATCAGGGGAGATATCATTATTTTCAATTCTACTGGAGAAGAAACTTTTTTTCACAATTTAGACGCAACCTTCATAAAAACACTCTGAACTATTTTTCTTAGAAAAAGGGTGGGAATAATGCTTAAAAAAGTGTAGAATATGGCAGAAAGGTTGATTAAAAGGTTCCAAACTACAATATAAATCTATTTAAATACCTCCCTTGAAATTTTTACTTGCCTGTTTTGCTTGAAAAAATCAGCTTGGGTATATCTATTTTATTGGAGATGAATCCAGTACAGCATAAAATAGAGAGATTGGAAAAATCACTTGAAGCTGAACATTGGTTTGAAGGGATTTTTTCGCCCTTAATTATTTATTTTCTACATTTATAGCTGAGAAAATGTTTTTGGAAGTTTGATTTTTTTTGACCATAGCTCCTGATTGATTGATTGATTGAATATCATTAAAATAATAAAAATAAACTCAAGATTATCTCATTAGATTCCAAATTTTCATGGAATATTTTATAAGTATTCACAAAAAAAAATACGGAAAAAATAAAATAATTTTGCCATAATATTTTTGGTGAAATATGATAAATTATTTCATGAATCATTCAGGACCAAATCCCTTGCATGCTTGATGTTGGATATTCATTCATCATTATTTCAAAAATATTGAATGATCACAAACCTCTAAATAAATGTATTTACCCCCAGAGATCAAGCTCCCTTAGTATATTTTGTACTAAACTTGCAATCCAAATCTGAGAACTGCGTTGAAATACAAGAGTACAGATTTTATTTTCAAATTACCAAATTTTATGAGCCCAGTGCTACCTAAGCATCCATCATGAGTGCTTTTATTAGTTTACCTGGAATACTTCAAACTTCACTCAGTATAAAGGTGTGCTGAGATATGAGACATTCTTTCATGCAGTCTTTCATGGAATAATTCCCTGTATGCTTTTAGCGGCTTACTAATTCATCAATATGTCTTAAACATGAGATTATAGTCAAATTTCACCAGAATTTATTGAAGAAAAAAGATTAAGCTTCCTTAAAAAATTTGGCAGCAAATTATTCATGCAAATGAGAGAAATTGGTTTAATTCCTAGAGGACACATTTTATTTTGAGATTCTTACAGTTTTTGCTGGTTCCAATTATTTATTATTTGAAAGAGAATATTTGAATTTAAAAAAATTTCAATCCTCCCTTGATTTGACGTCAAATTAAAATATTAAAATATTTTGGATTGCTTGTAATATATCAAATGAATTGGAGCCAAATTTTGCATCTTGAGAGAAGATTGAAACTGGTGATTATATTTCATCCATGTAATTCAGATTGATTTGCTTTCAAATTAAATAACAGAAAATATTGAGAGCCAAGCTGAATTGTTTTGGAAGTAAGGTTGAAATAAACTGAAGTAAACAAAAAGAGAAAGAAAACAGACAAAAAATCTGTAAAATTTGAATGGGAAATAAAAAAAGTAAGAAATTAGAACTCACTCAATGCAGCTAGTGGGTTTATTACAATTTTTACCTCCAACATGTGCCAGTTCATTTTACCATTCCTTGATCACGTTACATAAAATTTAATTTCCCATAACTCTAAATCTTCTGAATTCCATGCATGCACTGTAATTACTTGGAATACTCAAGAATTATTACAAAAAAATCAGGTTATTACTCAAGTTGAAAATGGTTTTTTCTGGAGTGAAAAAAAATTCAAAAATAGTTACAGGTACTGCGCCTCTTGCAGGTGCAGCCAATTTTCATAGTGAATATAATTCCAAAAGAAAAATATCCAATGGAAGAAAGTGAATATAAATATTATTAGCTAAAATTATCTGAATTAGAAAAAAATAAATATTGAATTCAAAAACCAATATCTTGAAATTTGTCAAATTCAATCTCACATTTGAAAAATTAACAAGGAGCATTCCAGTTTTGAGGTTTGAATTTTTTGTAAATTCACAAGGAAATAGGTTCTTTATTTCAGCAAGAAAAAAAAATCAAAAATCAAAATAATTGATAGAAAGAAAAGTTTAAGGATACACAGATCTTAATGAATACCACTGAATAAACTGGGGTATGAGTAGGGAGATAAAAGTTACCAGGTGCTCTCTCTAGCTAGTACAAGTTCAGTTTGATACACTCAGATCAGGAAAATATGAAGACAGACTACAAGCCTGAAGAGAAGTATGAAATTTGGAGGATTAGAACAATTGGGAACAAGCAGGAATTATGGCAGATGATTGTGAGGAGAAAGGGAAGAAATAAAAAAGAAGGACAATAGGGAGGATGGATCAATTTCTACCTCCACTTGAGCTGTTCCTGGCTCCTCCTGAGTACTGAGGTTGATTCCAATGCGGATGGTTCTAGAGCAGGATTCAAAGTCTTGGATTTCAAAACATTAGTTGAATACAGTTTTTGGCAAGAGAGAAGTGATAATATAGATGGGTTGAGAGAGAATGAACAAAAAGGGAGATGGGAGCACAGACCAAAATCATTGTGGATTGGGGAAGGCTGAGTTTTAGAGTTGAGTAGAGAATGACTCCCCAAGTCGTCATTGGATTTCTGCATGGCTAGAAAGGTGCAAGTGAGGCTGAAACTGGAGCACAATGCGTCTAGGCTTAAGGGGAACTGCAAAGATTGCATCTATGTGGTGTTGAGTCCAGTGAGAACTGTTAAATATTCAAGCCTGAACCAATGCCTCAAGCTTCCCACAAATACCCATGCATTCTGCAGTGCGCATACTTAATAATTGGAGTATGCCTTAGTTTATCAGTTCACTGGACTCAGATCCTGAATTGGTTCCTCACCAGCTGTATGTGGAGCTTAGAAAACCAGTCAAAGACAAGGCTCTCACCTTTGCATTGTCTAAATTTGAGCTCAGTCTGCCTGGCCTATGGTTCCCTGATGATCAATTGGTAATCTTTAGTTTTTTGCTTCTACGCTGCTCTCTCCCCCATCTCACTGATGGTTGATGTGATGAACAGTGGAGGAACTATTGGTTCTTGTTAGGAAGGTTTTGTTGGTTCCAGTGTGAAGGGTCTTTTACAGTTGCATACTTTTCCTGATTCATCTTGCTTTTAGGTAAAGAAGATTCTTCCAACCCTTTGTACTATCATTTTAGCTATAATTTCATTGGCATCTTACTGAAAAGAAGCCTTTTAGTTGAAAGAAAAATTAACAGATTAACATTCAAACAAAGATTCATCTATAATTGACTTACCAAATCAAAAGGAAGATGGCAGAGATGACCAAAGACAAATTGTCAGGTTGCAATATTCCCAAACTCAACAAGAAAAATTTTTCTCAATGGTCAATGAGAATGAAAGCTCATCTATGAGCAAAAGAATTAATTGAGATGTGCTTGTTTCACCCTGAAGATAACTCAGGTTTGACTGTAGCGGCTCTCACAAATGCAAACAAGAAGAGAAACAAGGCTATTGATACCCTCATGAACTATATGGGAGATGACGGCTTTGACTCAATAATAACTCCCAAAAACAAGGAAAATCCCCATCTCATCTGGAAAAAGATTGTGGCCAGACATGCTTTGCAATCTGTTAATTACAAAGGACATGTTGGGATGTGATTTATGCAATATGAATTCAATGGAAACCTCAAGGAATATATATCTGAATGCACCAAAATTCTGAATGAGATAGAAATTGTCAAACTTGGGTTTCCAGACAATGTTCTGTGCTATTCAATCCTGGATAAACTCTCTATAGATCTCTGAAAAATGGTTGAAAACTTAATTATGAACAAAAACTTGTCACTCATCCAGAAGCAACTCTGGAAAAGCTCCAGGAGATGGTTTACTTGGACAACTCACAAAAAGAATCAAAGAATAGAGATAATTTGGAAAAGTCAAAGAAAGAGGAAGCCATTGCTCTTTTCAAAGAAAAAAAAAGAAGAGAAACCTAGAACTAAACCTGGAAAGAAGAAAATCAATCAAGAGCCTTCTAGGAAATGCAAAAGTAGCCACCATAATCTCAACACTTGGCATCCCAAAGATTTATGCCACCAACTTCATCCCAAATTGGCTGAATCAAAGAAAGGGGATAGAGCAAAAGCCAACCAAGAATAAATTGCAGAAAATTCTGAGGCATGTGAAATCACAGCCAAAAAAGCTTGTCTCAGGTCTTTCAATCACAAAATAAAACTTCCTGTTCTGGACACGGGGGCATCACATCACATGGTCAGCAATCCAAGAGCTATTTTCAACACTTGAAAAGTCAACATACCATTGGATAATGGGAATAATGAACAAAAGCTCAATGCTACTCTAATTGGCACTTTGTACTTGGTAAATTACTCTGGTGATTATCTTTTGCTTCAAGATGTACTCTATGTTCCAAATTTAAGCCAGCCTCTTATCTCTGGAGAGTGTATTTTCCAAAATGATATGGCTATGAAACAAATGGAAGGAAGATTTCTCATCTGTATTGATAATCATTTTCAAATATCTGCCTTGAGTACAAACCATCTGTTAGTTATCAATAATATTTCTATCAAAGCAATGAAAGCCAATACCTCCTCGTAAGCAACTGCAGTTTAACCTAACTGGAATGACCAATTAGGCCATCCAAGCAAGAGATTCCTAAAAAGGCTACTGCCTTTTGCTGAAAATTCAAAATGTGAGACTTCCTTAGCTGAAAAAATGAATAAAAAGCCCTTTCAAAGCCACTTCTCACCTGTCTTTCAAAGGCTGCAAGCCATTCACATTGACTTAATTGGTCCCTTTCCAGCTAAATCAATAAGTGTGTCCTAGTAAATATTTAACATCATTGATCACTACTCTGGATTTCAAGAATTTAAATTCTTGAAATTGAAATCAGAAACACTGAAAGAACTCCAAAACTACCAGCTCTGCGCAGAAAATCAGACAGGTCTAAGAAAATAATCTAAGATAATGGGAATGAATTTAAGAACTCTGAATTCCAAGCCTGGACAGCATGAGAAGGAATCTCAAACATTTGCTTTCCAGCATACACTCCAGAAAAAATGGCCTTGTGGAAAGATAAAATCAAATTCTTGTGGTAAAAGCTAGATATATGCTTAGCCAATCCAAGCTCCTCTGACAATACAGATTCACAGGGGCTGCGGGGTACTGCGGAGACTGAACAAGAAAGCAAGGAAGAGGGGGAAGAAATGAAAGCAGGAACCGCGCACGCGCACACTTTGTACTTTAAAAGAACTTATGCTTCTCTTGTTGAGACCTTTCTTTCTTCTTTTTCTTCATCTCTTTTTGGTCTTCAACTACCTCACCCTCAGGTGATTTCTCCCCGTTCCTCATTCATCTATTGCCCACTCACTCTTCATTTGTCTGGTCATCACTCTGACCTTGGGTGGTCATTTCAAAGGTGGTTATCCTTTTCTGTCTCTTCCTTCTCACTTTTAATCCTGTTTCTCTTCATTGTATCTACTGTATTGCTTGGTCAGGAAATTCATCCACATCTCTTTTTGGTCTTCAACTACCTCACCCTCAGGTGATTTCTCCCCGTCCCTCATTCATCTATTTCCCACTCACTCTTCATTCATCCGGTGTGGAATTCAGAAGAGGACTTCTCCTTTAATGGTTCCCAAGTTTGGAAGTTGTTGGTCCCTTGCGTCTGTAAACCCTGAGTGAGACTTTTCACCCTATGACTGAGAGATATAGATATGAGTTTAAAGAGTCCCTCCAACCTCCTGTGATGATGATCCCCTCTCCTACTTCCGGGTTGAGGGTGCGGTTCAAGTAGCCTTCCTCTCAACCCTAACCTAGGTAAAACCACAAGCAAACAAGAATAATGAAATACAACCCTAAGTACAGAACCCTAGCCCAACTCTATCCTTCCAACCCCATCCCATGATCCATATCCCATCTGTATTGCCCGCCTGCCATTACATCCACCTGTTTTTTCCTTCTCATGATGCAAACCTGGCGCCGCGCGCAACTTGGAGCCCCCTGTCCATGTTTGCATCCACTCAACATGCCATTCCAGATATTCAAGGTACATTTGCGCAATTGGATCCATGCAATCCATGCAATCCAATCCAATCTACCCCCCGTCTCCAGATTCTGAGCCCAATTTGACTGCTTCTGAGCCCAAAGCACAGCTTTCTGAGGCAAGGCCGCACCTATTGCTGAGTGAGATGCCAATGCTGAGCGCGCAGCGCGCAGCCCATTCCAACTTGCATCCATAAAAGACCCAACATCCCCCTCCAACTTGAGTTCTGTCCCCAGAGATACACCACTATCTCACTTACCCCTAGCTATCCCTAGTTATCCCATCCCCTCACTGCACCACTACACCACACCAAGGAGAAAACCCCACCACATCATGCCCCTTCAACATTTCCTGCATGTTCTGCAGTTGGAACGGCCTCTCCTGCCGCATCCTTCTGGGCTGGCCCGCCTGTGTTTTGTGCTGAGCTGGCCACTTTTGCTGTTCTTTATCCAATGGTATGCCCCAAAACCATCCCCAAGGTTGTCTGCACAAGAGGACCCAACACAACTTGTTTGTGGTCTCAAGCAATTAAAAAATCTCCACTAATGAATGGACCCCGCCAGGCTCACCTCGGGACCAACTGCAACGGGCTGCTCCACACCCTCCTTTGCGCAAAATCCATGACTTGGGCTTGCCATTCCGTTGGGTTGGACCACTGCAGTGCCAGAACTTCCCCAATTTTGCGGCTTATCAGAACGCCGCTCACAAGTGGGCCGCACAGGTGCGGATAAACAAACTGGAAACGGACCTGCTGATCTTCAACCAACCAACCATGCCTCCCCCACTGCCACTGCGTCCTCCCACTCCCCTGCAACCTGCTCCTCCACTGGCACTTCATCCTCCCACTCCTACTCCTACTCCTCCACTGCCATCTCCATCACCGGCTCCCAGGTTGTTGCCGGAACCTTCTTGCACAAACTCCGTGGTAATAAAGTGGCCGCCGGAACTGGTTTGGAAGTCAAAGGAGAGTTAAACTCCTAAGTTGTCCGCAAGTCCGGAAGTTATTGATCTAGGCGTCTGTAAGGAGGTTGGATGCAATGGGTTCTTAAGTGTAGTGAGATAAAAGAGAGATAATGAGATGTATTCTTCTTCCTCCAATCCTTCCTCTTCCTTTCCTTTCCTTCTCCAATAGATTGATAGATTGATTATAGATCATAACCCAACCCAGAGTTGAGGGTGAGGATTTGGGTCCCCCCCTTCAACCCTAACCTAATTGCAACCACAAACGCAAAAGAACGATGAAACACAACCCCTAAGCACAGAACCCTAGCCCAACCCTACCCCTCCATCCCTTTCCCCATAACCCATGCCCCTCATTATCAACGTAGGCACAGTTTGTCCTTCTCATGGCGCGGCCATCCGCCGCGCCCTACTTGGAGCCCCCCGGTTTGCCCACCCGCGCGCGTCCATGGACCTTGCGGTCCGTAGGTTGGCCCGCGCGCACCTAACCCCCAATTGCCCCGCCCTTGCCTTCCGGACTAGCCACCCGCAAGCTTGGTTGGGCCGGCTCCATCATTTGGTCCGCGTTTCCTGGGCGGGTCGCGGCCTGGCGCCCTCAGAGTAGGCCCGACCCGCACCTGGTGCTGAGCCCCGCAATTCCTACTTCTGAGCCCGCAGCGGCTGCTGCTGAGCCCTCAGCAGGCACTGCTGAGACTGCGCGCACCCAAATGCTGAGCCTGACCTACCCAACTGCTGAGTGCGCAGCCTGCAACGCAGATCTCAACCCAAGGTTATAAATACAACACCACATCCCCCCCCCAAGTTGAGTTCTGTGCCCAGAGGTCTCCCATTGCTGCCTTGCCCCCATCACACTACCAACCCACCTCTCCCACACCCACCCCCAGCTCACCTCAGCCCCTCCTCCCCTTCCGCTCCGTCGCCATCATGGTCCCCTGCAACTTCTGCGCCCGGAAAGGGCTCGCGTGCTTGATTGTTCCTGGTTGACGTGCCTGCAATTCTTGCCGTTGTGGCCATTGCCGGTGCTTGCTTGGCAAGGAAATGCCGCGTCCTCCTCCCCAATCCGGTTCCTGTCCCTGGCCGCGCAAGAGGGCCCGTCCAGATCCGTTCGTGGTTTTGGACAATGAAACAATCTCTGAGGACTTGTGGACTCTGCCTGGGTCGCCTCGTGCCCGCCCCCCCAGGAACAATCCGCGACTCTGCCTCCCCATTCCGCCGCGCAGGGTCCCCACGGAAGGAGAACTATCCAAACTTTGCGGCTTATTGGTCTGCCTTACGGCTCTGGGCGGACCGCGTTTGGGTCACGCAAGGCGCAAGGGACCCGCGCATCAATGAAATCCTCCAACGCCACGCTGGCCCTCTTCCGGTCCCTACCCCAGCCCTGGCTCCTCCCCCAACTCCTACTCCTGCCCCGGCCCTGGCTCCTCCTCCAACTCTGGCTCCTCCTTACTGGTCAGACTTGTTCGAGAGGCCCCCGACCCCGTGGGGCACCCCTCCGCCACCGGCATTGCTGGTTTTTATCTCATTGTTGCCTCCCGCTGGACCAAGACCCCCCAATGGTCTGCGGGGGACCCCTTCTTCACCAGTCCCGCCTCCTCCCAGCCCACCCAAGATTCTGGATTTCCCCGTTTTCCCGGCTGTTCCGCTCGCAAGGTTTGATGCAATGGTGGACAACGCGGACAGACTCCTTTGACGGTTCCTGGCGTCCCCTTGCGCCCACACCACCAGCAACCAACAGGAACTCTTGGCGGCTTTCCAGACCCTAGCTGCAGCGGCTTGCGCGGATGCGGAGGAGGTGATGAGGACTTGTCAAATGTAGAAGGATTGCCCCCCCTTTCTTCCTTTTCATCTTTTATCCTATTCCGTGCCTTTTTGCAAAGAAATATACTTTTTCCGCGCCGCCCTGAGTAGCCTCTGGGCTTGTGAAATCCTTTGCGCACAAGATCCGTGTCTTGAAAGCGATGCGCGCAAGTGAGAGCAAGAGTAAGTGAGAAAGAGGTCCGCGCCCGCGTCCTGAGTGAGAATGAGTGAAATTAAAGTCCAGGCCTGTGTCCTGAGCCAACAAAGTTCCCCGGAAGGTACCTGGACCGCCCCAGCCGAACTGCCACACAGTTCCCCGTACCCAATCCTGCAACAAACGCAACAATCCTACACCAGCACGCGCACAGTCATCCAAGAGAGGCCAAGAAAGAAGTTGATAAAATGATTATTCTGGGGTGTCTAGCTGTTCCAGCTGTGAACCAGCTAGGACACCCCCTTACCAAATCAGAACTGTCCTGTACGTTTCCCACGCAAAGAGGAAACAAGGAAAAGAACCAAGCCCATAGAAAAGGAAACCAAAACCCCAAGAAAAGCAGAAAGAATTTTTTTTTTTTTTTAAGGCCTCCACTCCTCGTCCCGCATTGCCCAATCCCCGGGGCTTGTCCTTGCGTTTACGGAACCGGCTAGTGCCGGGCCTGCGTCCCTGTGATCAATTATAACCAAAACCAGTACCAATCCAAGAGGCCAATCAAATATAAAAAGAAGTAGGAGAACAGACATTCTGGGGTGTCTAGTTATTCCAGCTGTGAACCGGCTAGGACACCCCCTCACCAAATCAGACCTTTACCCTACTTGCGCCCCCCCCAAGTTGACGGCTCTTCCCAGTGGTTTGTAGCCTTTCACTCCTCCAAGGTGGCGCATCGGGCGCGGGCTCCTCCTCAGACAAAGGATCTGGCCCGTCCACTGATTCTGAACTTCCAACGCCGTCCCCCATGTTTCTGCCATCCCCGGCCGTCTTGTCAAAGGAGGTGGAGCCGCGCGCAAAGAAACGCTTCACGTGCGAGGCCGCAGCCTTCCATTTGAGTGATGCCCCGTCCAATTCCTCGAGCTGGTAGCTCCCGCCCTCAAACATGGATGCCACGCGGAAGGGGCCGTTCCATTGGTTGGCAAAAAGCTTTCCCCACTGAGATTCCAGACTCTGGTTGTACAACAAAACCAAGTCACCCTTCTGCAGAGGATCCCCGAGGCGGTGGGAACAGCGCTTGTCCCAATAGCGGACCAAAGCCATCCTTGTCTTCCGCAACCTTTCAGCAGCCTTCTCCAGGGTCTTTTCCTGTTGGAGAAGCTGTTTGGCCCGCGCTTCCATGAGTTCGGCGGAGGTCTTCACCTTCCACCAGTCAATGCCCAGTAAGGTTTCAAGCTCAATGTCCACCGGAAGCACCGGATGCTGTCCGTAGAGAAGTTTGTAAGGCAAGTAGCCCATTGAGCATTTGACCAAGATGCTGTCCGCAAAGAGGACCTCCGGAAGGGCCTCCTGCCACAGTTTACCGTCCTCCCCACACATCTTTACCAGGGCGTCCTTAATGGGATGATGGCTGCGTTTGATCATCCCGGCACCCTCCGGATAGTATTCCGTGACCCGCCCAAACTTAGCTCTGCAACTCTGGACCAGTGCCATCAAGCGCCCCCGGAACTCTGCGCCTCCGTCAACAGTGACAAAGCAAAGCAAACCGTACTGCGCAAACCAATCTTCCTCCAAGAACTGAGAAACATTCTTCATTGACAACTTCACCAGAGGACAAGCCTTGACCCAACCTGACAGATCGTCCTGCGCAACCAGCAGGTATGCAAACTTCCCTGCCTTTATGTGGACCACGTCAAGAAAGACCCGCCTGAACAATGCGTCCTCCCCCCTAGGCAGCCTAGAACACCATTGTTGACACACTTCGCAAGACTTCACCCACTCCCGTACCACGCGCACCACAGCCCGCCACCAGAGCCTTGCCTTCACCTGCCTCCGTGTTTCAATCTTGCCCCAGTGCCCAAGGTCTTCGTGGAGACACCTCAGAATCATTTCCTGGTCCCTCCTTGATGTCGCAACCACCAAAGGCACCGGGGTACTTTGTTGCCACAGTTGCCCGTCCTGCATGTAGAAGTTGGTTGTCCGCCGCTTTGTGTCACCCTTCACACTTAAGGATTATTGTCTTCACCACTTCAACATGTCCTCTCCTCAGTACCATCTACCTCAGTCTAAAAGCATGGCACAAATAAAAGCACAACATCAATGGTGCAATCTGCTATTTCCTCTGGCTTGCACTGACCTTCCAATCTTGGCGACCAACTCAGTATATACTTGCAAACTTTGCGGTTAACTCCATACCGGTCGGCCATCCATTATGAGATCCAATCTCCTTCCCTGGCCAATCAAAAGCCTCAAATTTCCATCTTTGGTCATGCATTGTTTGTTAGTTTGCATCTACGTCTAACCAAGCCATCACTACTGTATAGTTTGCAATTGGACTAGTCCCTACCCTGCATACACTATTACCTCTCATTCGCATTACCTTCAACATCACTCGCTCCTATCCCAATTCTTCATGCAATTGTACGCTCAGATTCTATTGTCTTGCACTTACGTTAAGACCTTGGATCTATACCACTGCTTCATTTCCTATTCCGTTCCTGTCATTCATTGCCTTGCCGCTTCACCTGTAGTTAGCTCATCACCAGGTTGTATCTAGTCACTTTGGATTACCTTATAAGGGCTATCCCCTTGCCTGATGATTGTCTCCTCAGTTAGTTAATTTAATACGTTCTCGCATTTTGCTGCAACCTAGTTATCACATCGGACTCAGGTTGAGTTTCTTTCTTTGGAACACATTCCATTCATCTTGCCGTTTGTTGAGTGGCATAACCAAGTTTGCACTTTGCAACTGGATCTTGCTATTGGCACTTGCCCTTGCACTTGGTATTCTTTCGCGCTCACAATCATCTAAGAATTGCCCTATAGTACGTCGGGTGGTTGTGTGACAGTAAATAAACTAAATCAACTCATCTATTGTAGCCTGCCAACCTATAGTAGACTTCTTCTTTTTTGATGTCACGTACTTGCTCAACTGGGAACGCTTCCCTCACCCCTTACAATGATGAGATCCATTGGGTAGGGAGAACCAGCGCTCCTTGGGCCCAACAACCCTTAGGTCCAGTTCCTCCTTCCAAATTGCCGTCTGTGGAACCTCTCAATGATCCTTGGGCTCCTCCACGGGATGCTCCGATGGACCCTCTTGTGGAATTTGCAGACTCTGACCATTCTTTGAATGAAACCTTGACTCATGGTAGACCAGGGGTTTGCACTACTGCTCTCAAGCCTGATGCTCCAACCCTGCTTTCGACACTGATCCAGGCCCTCACTCATGGTGCCCAGCGATCTAGTCCCAGAACTCCTAGTTTTCGCACTCTGGGCATGAAACAACCCAATCA
This sequence comes from Puccinia polysora, assembly GCA_025617555.3. Lineage (NCBI taxonomy): Eukaryota > Fungi > Basidiomycota > Pucciniomycetes > Pucciniales > Pucciniaceae > Puccinia > Puccinia polysora. The sequence goes on from CM062614.1 coordinate 52,747,575, forward strand.
CTTTACAGGAGAACACCCTCATAAGCTTAGATCCTACCTACAGTCTTGTAAAATCATATTTTCAAACAACTCCAACAATTTCCCTTCCAATAGACATAAAGTTATGTATGCTTTGTCCTTGTTAGGAGGTAGAGCCTTGCAGTGGTTCAAATCGTACCTCGAACTTTTGTCCAACAACAGTCCCACTTGTATTCTCAACAACTGGGACAAGTTCAAGAAACAATTGTTCACCCTGTTTGGCGATCCCAATGAAGTTCAAAACACCAAATCCAAACTTAATAGTTTAGTTATGAAGGAGAATAGTAGAGCTTCCGTTTATATTTCTCATTTTTGAACCTTGCAGTATCGCATCCAGTGGAACAAGGCCGCTCTTCTATTCCATTTCCGAAAGGGTTTACCGGCACGCTTAATTGAACAGCTTGCAGGTGGGGGTCATAAGACAACCTTGCTTCAGCAGCTAATTGATTGAGTGATTGAGCTTGATAATGGCTATCATGACAAGAATCGCTCTTGGCGAAACAACCATGGACCATCCACCTTGGCTCCAAGAGTGGACAACTCCTCAAAGCAAATCACGAGGAACCCAAAACCATCCAAACCAACCCCCACTTCAAACTCCAACTTAAAAGGGGAAGCCGTCGCCAAAACTCCAAAGTTCTTGGACAAGGAAACCAGGATGCTTCAAAGTGAGGAACGGCTGCGAAGGGAAAAGAACGGGCTGTGTATGCATTGTGGAGGTAAACATGATGTTGACAGCTGTGCAAAGCGGTTAGCGCGTGAAGCGGCTAAGCAGTCAAAAAATTAGCTTGTATTTTTTCTGATACCTGCAAGGAAAACTACACATTATCTAAATCACCGCGAGTAAATCTTTGCACTTGCGAGTCACTAGGTGCTCCAAGTTTGAGATTTATCCTATTCCATTCGGAAAACACTCCTTATCAAGTATTACTTGATTCCGGCGCTAATGTTTCCTTCATCAGTGAATCTTTTGCCACTTCCAAAAATCTTACGCGTTCCCAGATAGATAAATTTCCTATCTATCTAGTAAGTAGTGCGACTGAACCGTCTTATTGGGTTTCCCAAAAGGCAAAATGGGCCTTTGCATATTCCAATTTCCCCAGCTTCAAATGGGATTTATTTGTCTTGGCTATACCCGGAATGGATGATACCGTTCTAGGCCATGATTTCCTAGTTTACTGGTATCAGGATGTGAATTGGCAAGAAGGAGTAATTAAACTTTGAACCTCGCACCCCCAGGACGCTAAACTTTCAGTTAATCAGGAATTAAACAGCCTACCTGACACTGTCATTGAGTTGGATGACACTTTTCCGCCAGGAGATTTGCAATATCCTGACCTTCATTCTCAAATTCCCTCTTCAGATTTAGGAGTTATTGCTTACCTATCCCGCTTACCTCTTTCCTGTTCCTTCGAAGAGAGACAGAAACCAACCAAAAGGTGTATTTTGAGATCCCCAATCCTCTTGCACCATGCAAGCACCTCAAACCCGGTGCTCAAAGATGACAAGGTTGAAGATTTAGAAATCATTCAAGAGTCTTTAACTTTGGTTTATCATGACTTCCCTGACATCTTTTCAGCTGCAAAATCAGATAAACTGCCTCCATCCCATCCTTACAATCACAAGATCAAACTTACTGGCCCACCTCCGGCACCAGGACCAGTCTACTCTCTCTCAACGCAAGAATCAATTGCGCTTCAAGACTACATTGCGGAAAATGTAGCAAAAAGATTTCTTTGACCAAGAAATTCAAACACTGGTTCCCCTGTCCTATTTGTACCAAAAAAAGACGGCGTACTTTGCCTTTTTGTTGACTACAGGAAACTGAACCAGGTAACCTGTAAGAATGCCTATCCAGTACCGCCTATGTCACATCTCCTCACTGTCTTCCATGGAGCTACTTATTTCTCAAAGTTAGACCTTTGAGGTGCCTATAACCTAATTTGCATTAAGGAAGGTCATGAGTATTTGACTGCAATGAGAACCCGGCTTGGCAGCTATGAGTATACCATCATGCCTTTTGGCCTCTGCAATGCTCCTTCCACTTTTCAACATTTTGTCAACAACATTTTCTCCAATCTTGTAGGTAAATACCTCGTGGTATATCTTGATGATATACTATTCTACTCAAGGAACCTCAAAGATCACATTGCACATGTGCGAGAGGTGCTACAGCGACTTTGCAAGAATGACCTGTTTGCAAAAGCCTCTAAGTGCGAGTTCCATTCCTCTTCTCTTCATTTACTCCAACAAGCTCAACGCGACGACCCCAAGTGCATTGAACTTTGCAAAAGTGCAAAATTATTAGATAGTAATTACAGTATTGATGATAATGACTTTTTAGTCTATGATAATTGTATAGTAGTACCAGATAATTCTTGCATTAAGTTAGATATGTTTGAGTCATGGCATGATTCTCCGCTTGCTGGTCATCATGGGCAGGATAAAGCCTACCAATTGATTGCACAAGACTTCTACTGGCCTGGTATGACCAAAGAAGTAACAGACTATGTTAGCGCGTGCTATGATTGCAATTGTAACAATTCCTCAAAACACTGGAAGTATGGGCTGCTTCAGCCACTCCCAATTCCGCCTCATCCTTGGCACTCACTGTCTATGGATTTCATCTCTCAATTACCTACTTCTAGTGGATATGATGCTATTCTAGTAATAATAGATTGCTTCTCAAAGATGGCTTTATTTTTACGCAGTAATGTTACGGCCTCTTCAGAAGACTTAGCTAACTTGTTCATAGAATATGTATTTTCAAAACATGGTCTACCTGATAATATAGTTAGTGATTGTGGATCTCTGTTTGTCTCAAGCTTCTGAACCTTGCTATGCCAACATTTGAAGATCAATTGCAATTTATCAACGGCTTACCACCCGGAAACGGATGGGCAAACCAAGCGATTTAATCACATTCTCAAACAATATCTTTGAATGTATGTTGCCTATCAACAAGACGAATGGTCGCAATGGCTCCCACTAGCCAAATTTGCCTACAACAACTCCACTCATTCCTCCACCAAACAGTTGCCCTTCCAAACTCTTTATGGTAGAAACCCAACTTTCTCTTCCCTTCACGTAGCACCTTCTCAACCTGCTACCAATTACCTTGAAAAAATTCAATCCCTTCAATTTCAACTTTGAACCAACCTCAAAGAAGCAAACCAGCGCTATAAGGGGCAAGCAGACCAATCTCGCACTTTGGCTCTAACCTTTGCAGTAGGAGATCAAGTATGGCTCAATGCTCGCAACATTCTCAGCACTTGCCCAACTTGCAAACTCTCCGAAAGAAAGGTTGGCCCCTTTAAAGTAGAATCAGTCATCTCCCCTAACGCCTTTAAACTTACTTTACCTGCAAAATGGCAAGATATCTACCCGGTCTTTCATGTGTCTCTCCTAGAGCCAGCTTGAGTCCTATACCCAGGCAAGACTCATCCCCCTCCTGAACCGGTCACTGTCCTCAATCATCAAGAGTGGGAAGTAAGCCTTATTCTGGATTCCAGGTTACGCAAAGGAAAACTTCAATACTTTGCCAAATGGTCTGGCTTCCAGTACAACAAAGATTGCACCTTGTGGGAACCAGCCCATCACCTTTGCAATTCACCCAATCTGATTCAAGAATTCCATGCAAGCTACCCTTGCAAACCTCGGCAATCATGATTCTTTCCCATCCAATCCCATCAAATTCCATTCCATTCCATTCCACATTTCATCCCATCCAATCCCATTCCATTCCACTCCACATTTCATCCCATCCAATCCCATTTCATTCCATTCCACATTTATCTTACTCAATCACATTCCATTCCATATTCCATCCCATTAAAACCCATCTTATTTTACTATCATTTCATCAGTTAATTCCTCCATCTCACTGTGTTATTCTTTTCTCATTCTCCTTTCATTTCCACTTATTATTAAAAAAAAAAATAATAATAGTAATATTTCTATTTTTAATAATAAAAATATATATATATATATATATATATATTAAATTACAAAGTTTCTTTTATTTCTTTTTCCGCATCCTCCCAATTCGCCGTCAATTCCGCAACCATGGACCAAAAGGTATCAAGGTCTTCATTGTTGATCAATGCGGACATTCTTTGAAGTACCAGCACTTCCGTTATGATGTGCCTCTTGAAAATCTCCTTGCATCTCGCAACCCAAGCTTGCTTTGGCCGAGCATTCCATCTGCCTTCCTCTAAGAGCTCTTCATACGCTCTCTCCCTTTGGCCACCCAACGTGCCTTCTCTGATATTGTCCCTCAGGCGCCTTGCATCCATTTCAACCGGAAATACAATTTGCACCGGATCCGCTTTGCCTCGGCCCTCCATCCCTTCCGTCCGAGCCACTTCATCCCTTCCATCTCCTTCATTCCCTTCTTCTAATTCACCCTCTCTATCTTTGTTCTCTCCACTTCCGTTTCATCCATTTCCTGCTTCTCTTTCCGCTGCGTTTTCTTCCCCCTCCCTTGCTTCCTCGGTTATAACTCCTACCGGTTCCGCACCGGACACCTTGCCTTGCACCTCGGCATTCATCTGGGGCCCCGGAATTTCAGTTGGCGGTCCCCAGTTAGGTGGTGGTGGTGGTGGTGGTGTGTTGGTAGTATATCTTTGAAAACGGGGCAACACTAGCAAAAAAGCAAACAATTAGTTACTATTTGAAGTTCATTAGTTAGTCCTGATTAGTACTCACCAGGAACTTGAGTCCCCAGGTATTGTATCTCCGGCAATGGTGGTATCTTGTAATTATCCCTTGGCGCGGACCTACAACTTTGCATCTCCCTCGATGATTCCGAAGGACCCTCAAAAGTCAACTCAACATTTATAGGAAAGTTGCACACCACCTTGCGAAGGTGACATTGCTTGCATTTGCCTCAGAGGCCTTGGACAGAAGTACTGGGAATACATCACTTGTTGCGGCGAATACAGTTTTTGCAACGGCGGGATGACAATGACAAAATTCTTACAAAATTTATAAAATCTATTGGGTAATAAATTAAGTAACGTATAAGGGTATACAGTAATAATTAAACGACTTGAAATCAATGGGAAAATTTACCTGAACGCTTGCAGGAGCTCGCGTCTTTATACCCGGGCAACTGTCACGCTTTGCACTTAAGGATTATTGTCTTCACCACTTTGACATGTCCTCTCCTCAGTACCATCTACCTCAGTCTAAAAGCATGACACAAATAAAAGCACAACATCAATGGTGCAATCCGCTATTTCCTCTGGCTTGCGCTGACCTTCCAATCTTGGCAACCAACTCAGTATATACTTGCAAACTTCGCGGTTAACTCCATACCTGTCGGCCATCCATTATGAGATCCAATCTCCTTCCCTGGCCAATCAAAAGCCTTGGACTTCCATCTTTGGTCATGCATTGTTTGTTAGTTTGCATCTACGTCTAACCAAGCCATCACTACTGTATAGTTTTCAATTGGACTAGTCCCTACCCTGCATACACTATTACCTCTCATTTGCATTACCTTCAATGTCACTCGCTCCTATCCCAATTTGTCATGCAATTTTACGCTCAGATTCTATTGTCTTGCACTTACGTTAAGACCTTGGATCTATACCACTGCTTCATTTCCTATTCTGTTCCTGTCATTCATTGCCTCGCCGCTTCACCTGTAGTTAGCTCATCACCAGGTTGTATCTAGTCACTTTGGATTACCTTATAAGGGCTATCCCCTTGCCTGATGATTGTCTCCTCAGTTAGTTAATTTCATACGTTCTGGCATTTTGTTGCAACCTAGTTATCACATCGGACTCAGGTTGAGTTTCCTTCTTTGGAACACATTCCATTCATCTTGCCATTTGTTGAGTGGCATAACCAAGTTTGCACTTTGCAACTGGGTCTTGCTATTTGCACTTGCCCTTGCACTTGGTATTCCTTTGCGCTCACAATCATCTAAGAATTGCCCTATAGTACATGGGGTGGTCGTGTGAAACTTTTCCCACCAAATTTCTGTTTCTGACGCGTCCTTGGGAAACCGGAGATCCCGCAAGAAGGAGCAAAAAATTGTGTAGCGCCCAGACTGCTGCAGCGGAAGGGTGAACTCCATCTCCACCATACCCACGCAAATAACCGGAGACTCCAGTTTCAAGGGCTCCGCCCCCTCAAACGGATCCTCCCGCGGATACCGCGACAGCGCGTTGGGCATCATGAACGCCTTCCCTGGAACATGAACCACGCCAAAAGTGAAGAGCTGGAGAAACGCCACCCACCTAGTCTTAGGAGCGTTTGGCAGCGTTGGAGAATTTATCATCCTTGCCAGGGCCTCCGCGTCAACCAGAAGCTTGAAGTGCACCCCCCAGAGCAGGTGCTGAAGCCACCGCACCATTTTGGTGGCTCCGCATAATTCTAACTTTGGCTGCGAGTACCAACTCTCCGTTGCTGTAAAAGTCACAGACTCGTAGAGAACCGGCCTATCCTTTCCATCCTCCTCCTGCATCAGGACGCCGCCCGTGCCAAACTTGCTAGAGTCAACGGTCAAGCAGATCCCTCCCGCATTGTAGTTGAGGTTTCAGAGGACAATGTTGCGGCCCACAATCTCCTTGAGCTTTGCAAAGGCAGCGTCACACTGCGCCGTCCCTTCCCATGCCGCGCCTTTCCGGGTCAGAGCCTGCAGCGGACTTGCAACTTCTGGGAACCGTTTGATGAACATGCAAACATAGCTGCACAGTCCCAGAAATTGGAGAATATGCAAGGGCGTCCACAGGGTTGGCCATTTGAGGACTTTGTTTCATTTCTTTGCCGCCATTGTCCTGCCGTCAAAAGCCACCACATGGCCTAGCACTTCCAACGCCGGAACACAAACTGCCAACTTACCCCCCAATACCGTAAGCCCTGCCTCCTCAATTCAAAACAAGACCTGCTCTAATGTCTGCGCGTACTCCCAGATGAAGCGGCGGATCTTTGGGGCCTCCTCTAGCACCGCACCCCCGTAATCCGTCTTTGGTCCTTTGATACCGGTGTTCTCAATGAAGATCAGAACCCTGTCCGGTATGTCGTCCCGCAGGATCCACGTCATCTGGGGTTGATAGACCGCCACCAAGTTTGTTTCCCCCTGCGGCAACTGCATCAGCTGCATCCTTCCCAATCCTGTCTCAAACGCTGTTAGCAGCCGCGAGTCAGGATGGAGCTTGCGCTGATCATACCCCCCCATTACATCAACCAAACCGTAACACAGGCGCCCCGCCATTGATTCCAGGAACTTTTCCACGCGCGGAGGCAATCCCATGTCCCGTATAGTGAGCAAGTTAAGCCGTTGCAGGTCGTGAACAATCCTAAGCAACTTCCCGTCCTGTTTAACAACCGCAAAAATTGGGCTAGAGTAGCTTGATGTCAACTGCTTGTACAACCCCGTCCTCACACGCTCCGGACCAGTTCCAAGAAGGGTTCCTGCACAGTCCAAGGGATTGGAATCGGCTTGATTTGCCAGGGCTCGTGCGGCACCGTGGGGATTACATAGGGGTCGCCAACCTTGCCCTTCAGAAATCTGCGCTTGTCGGGCCCAAAGGCAAGGGCCTTCTTGCGGAGAACCAACACCAATGCTAAAAAATCCTTCTCCTCCGTACTCAACCACCCCGCCGGCCCAAAATTTAGTGCCTTGATTTGCTTGTTGGTGATCCGCGCCAACCGCGTTCCCCACCTGAACTTCCTCAACGGACTGACCCAGGGATCCCAAGACCAGGAGATTGGCCTCAGAGGCCCATTCAGCCCCTGCGGCATGGGCTTGTTCTGGGGCCGGACCTTTTGCGCCACAGGCTTGTATTGCCCCGCGTTGCACCTAACCATCCTTACGCGCCCGCCGTTATTGTCGTGAATCCTGGAAACAATCAACCCGCGGCTCTTGCCTTTGCTCACGAGCGTGGCACTATGGTAGGGTTTTTGAAACACAGTACCTTCCGGTGGTGCATACTGAGGAAGAGGACTTACTTCTGTCGCTTGCGCCCTCCGCGCACTTCCTTCCGCCTTTTGCTCCTCCCTAGTCTACTGCCTGCACAAGGCCGGAGCCTGCCCCGCGCAGTACCCACGGTTGACTAGGGAAAACCCTCCGCAGGGTGGCCCTTGCGGTTGTCCCCACCTTCGGACTCTGCCTCTTTGCCAACCGCTGCCAATGGCACCCATTTCCCCTTCCCATGGTTGGAGATCATTGTCTCAAACCTTGCCCCGGACGTATCCTTCACCGTCAGCGCCCCCGTCCCTTCCTCTGTGTTGAAAGTCATTTGGGCCCGGAATCCAAAAATGAACGGCCGACCCAAAATCATGTCACGGCACTCAACCGAGAGGAACAAAAGCGGCTTCCAAACCTTTGCAACCTTCACCTCTTCTTCCTCCACCACCCCACCTACCCAACATTCCCCCCCATTGAGCGCCCGCAAGCCCATAGCACACTTTCTCCACCCCAGGCCCAATTCATCCACCAGTTTTGACGGGAGCAGGTTGACCATCAACCTGCTGTCCACCATTGCCCACACTGTCCTTCCCGCAATCTTCAGTGAGACATAGGCAAGCAGCACCAATGCGGCTTTGGATTGGCACAACTCCTGTTCCGCTTCCTCCGTCGCCGCATTCACACACTGCACTGTTGCCGGGATCCTGCAGCCCCCGTGCTCCTTCAGTCCCTGGACCATTTCCTTGACAACCACTGGAGAGACCGCGACCAGCTCCCGTAGCGTGAGAGGTATTGGTACCTCACTCCCCATCACTCGCCAAATGATTTCCGCGGCCTTCCTTCTTCCTCCGGAGTTGATTTCCCGCGCATTGCCCCCCAAAACTCAGAGCTTGATTCAATGGCCGCTCCTTGGCATCCACATCCATCTTTTCTGACACGATATGCTTGTTTGCCGCCAACGTCTTAACTTCTGCCTCCACACGCGGTGCCCGCCACGTTTTGGGCCCGGTGACAATCCCAAGGGACACCTGAGCGGCCCCTTGCCCTAACCTGCTCCACTGGCGGTGGCTGACCGGCCCCCAGGTCCACTGGTTTTCCCGACGGCAATAGGTAGGTCCCCCCGGACGCACAAACCAACCCCTTGTTCATGTCCTTGTTCAGATCCGCGCAACCAGACTTCCAATGACCTTTATCGCCGCAATATGTGCACAGGCAAACCAAAACCCCCCCCGTTGGTCCGCTACTGGGCTGAAAGCCCCCTCTTGCGTGGGGCGGCAAATCGCGCGAGAAAGCAGGAGGCGGAGCCATTGGCTGGGCCACCATCCAATTCATAAGTATCTGCAAGTCCCGTAGCATGTCTGTTACCTTGTTCACTGGTACTCCCATTGACTGTGAAGGGGCTACGGGCTGTTCCGTTGCTGGCGGGTCCACAAGCAGTAACGGTGTCGGGGCCGGGTTGGAAAAGGCCGTTGGCTTCCTTGAACTCGCCCGGAACAACTGGGCCGTATCCTCAATCAGCTCTTCCAAGTTGATCTTGCTCTTGACCTCCTGGTTGATTACGCCCAGGCTTGGAAGGAGAGCAACGCTCCCATCCACTTACCGCGTTACCAACCCGCGCTTGAATAGGTAACGCTGGACCCGCGCACAAAGTTGTGGCACAAGCCTGCCTAGGAACGCCTGCTTCATGGCCCCCGTCTGACCCGCCACCACCTGGTTCTTTTCTAGGTAACTATAAATTTGGTTGAACTGGGACTTGTACTTGGACAGATCACTCCGCGTCCGCACCCCACCTTGGGAAATTGCCTCACCCGCCGCTTGCTTGAAGTCCGTCTCCCAAAAGCAGGGCTTGAGCTTCCCCCACCTTGCCATCATCTTGCCCCAGAGCCTTCCCCAGTTGCAAGCCTTGTACCCTGCCATATCCTCCACGTCCCGGAGCCTATTCTTTTCCGTGATGAAGAGAACAACCGTGCAGACCTTGTCCTCACCCTTGGCGTTTTTGGAGTCCGCCATATCCTCAAATCTCGCCAGAAAGCGCCCAATGTCCGCGGTGTCAAATTGGAGATGGGGGAAGTTCTGCGGCCTAAGCCACACCCGTCGTGGAACCTCAGCCGCCTCCAAAGGCTCCAACCAAGGAGGAGCAAAACCGCCGGACCAAGTAGTTGGTGGTGGTGGAGGTGTTGGCCCGCCAGCTCCCGTCAAGAGAGGGAACAAGGGTAGAACATTCAATCCTGGGGTAGTTGTGGGCAGCATTGCACCCACTAGCTTTGAGAGACCTAGACAAAAGATTACTTCCCAGCCAGACCCCCAGATGTGGAAGTCAAAGGAGAGTTACGCTCCTAAGTTGTCTGCAATTCCGGAAGTTATTGATCTAGGCGTCTGTAAGGAGGTTGGATGCAATGGATTCTTAAGTGTAGTGAGATAAAAGAGAGATAATGAGATGTATTCTTCTTCCTCCAATCCTTCCTCTTCCTTTCCTTTCATTCTCTGATAGATCAATAGATTGATTATAGATCATAACCCAACCCAGAGTTGAGGGTGAGGATTTGGGTCCCCCCCTTCAACCCTAACCTAATTACAACCACAAACGCAAAAGAACAATCAAACACAACCCCTAAGCACAGAACCCTAGCCCAACCCTACCCCTCCATCCCTTTCCCCATAACCCATGCCCCTTGATATCAATGTACGCCCGGTTTGTCCTTCTCATGGCGCGGCCCTCCGCCGCGCCCTACTTGGAGCCCCCCGGTTTGCCCGCCTGTGTGCGTCTGCGGACCTTGCGGTCCGCACGTTGGCCCGCGCGCGCCTAACCCCCAATTTCCCCGCCCTTGCCTTCTGGACTAGCCACCCACAAGCTTGGTTGGGCCGGCTCCATCATTTGGTCTGTGTTTCCTGGGAGGGTCGCGGCCCAGCGCCCTCAGAGTAGGTCCAACCCGCACCTGGTGCTGAGCCCCGCAATTCCTACTGCTGAGCCCGCAGCGGCTGCTGCTGAGCCCTCAGCAGGCACTGCTGAGACCGCGCGCACCCAAATGCTGAGCCCGACCTACCCAACTGCTGAGCGCGCAGCCTGCAACACAGCTCTCAACCCAAGGTTATAAATACAACACCACACCAGCGGCCTCTGTAACTCCTCCGGCGGCCACTCCCAAGATTCAGGAGATCCCCCTAATTCTGGCACTCCCACTTGCAAGGTTTGACTTAATGGTGAATGATGCGGAAGAAATACTCCGGTGCTTCCTAGCAGTTCCCCAAACTCACACCACTGGTTTGCAATGCAAAGTTCTGGTGGAATTCCAAAACCTAGCCGCGGAGGAGGTGATGAGTACTTGGCCAACATAGGGGGATCACCCCCCCTCTCTTTTCTTTCTATATTGTTCCTATTCCCGCGCCTATCTTTGCAAAGAAAACAGACTTTTGCGGCGCCAACCTAAGTAGCCTTTGAGATTGTGAGAACCTTGAGAGAAATAAGAACCGCACTCAAGATCTGCACCTTGAGAAAAATCCACGAGAGTGAGAAAAATCCGCGCTTTGAGAGCAATCCGCAAGGGTGAGAAAATCCACACCAAATGAGAGTATCTGCTGGAGATACCTGGACCACCCCAGAAAAACTGCCTCACAGTTCCCTTTACCCATCTATATAACAGAGAGAGCACAAAGAAAACCAACTGCGCGCGCACATCCTTCAAAGAGAGAGGAAGAGAAAAAGATTATCCACCCCACCCATCTATACCTTCCATCTATAAGATAACCAAAGAAAACCTGAAAAGAGAGAGAGAGATTTTTTTTAGCACCAACCCATTGCCAAGCCAGCGCCTTGCTCTTTGACCCACATCTGTTTTGCGCCATGCGCTTCCCTAGTTCCTTGGATCATCCTTTGGAAGTGGTTCTTTTCCAAAATGCGGGGCTTGTCTGGGGACCCAGATTTGCGCTGTGCCCATACCTTAAAGAAACTCATAACCTATCCAGTAATAATCCCAAAAATCCAATCCAGAGAGACAGAAATAAGAAAAAAAACATTCAGGGGCGTCTAGTTTTCCGGCTGTGAACTGGGTAGAGAACCCCCTCACCAAATCCAATCATATCCCCTATTCATCCATGGTCCCCCCCCGCCCTTGACTGCTTTCCCCAGCAGTCTGCAGCTGTTTACTCCGCCGGACGCAAACCGCACGCGTGGGCTTGTCCTCAGACAAAGGATCCGCGTTGTCATCCCCTTTGCTATCCAAACCAGCTGTCTTGTTGAATGAAGTTGAGGCCTGTGCAAAGAATTTTTTCACGTGCAAAGCCATGGCCTTCTTTTTGAGTGGAGTTCCATCCAATTCCTCCAACTGGTAACTTCCTCAAGTGAACTTGGACGTTACACCAAAAGGACTGTTCCATCAATTGGCAAACAGTTTCCCCCATTGAGTTTCCAGGCTCCGGGTTTAAAGCAGAACTAAGTCCCCCTTCTGCAACAGATCCTGGAGTTTGTGCACGCAGCACTTGTCCCAGTAGAGGACAGACTTTGTGCAGGTTGCCTTCAGTCTTCCAGCCGCTTTCTCCATCATCTTGTTCCGCCGCAGGAGCTTCTTAGGGGGGGCCTCAACTAGATCTGGGGCTGTCTTAACCTTCCACAAATCAATACCCAGAAAGGTTTCCAGTTCAATGGCAATTGGCAGCATGGGTTGCTTCCCAAATAGCAGCTTGTATGGCAAATAACCTGTTGATCTCTTTACCAAAATCCAATCTCCAAAGAGGACTACCGGAAGGGTTTCCTGCCACCTCTTTCCATCCTCCCCGCAAATTTTCACCATTGCGCCCTTGATTGGCTGGTGACTGCGCTCAATCATCCCCGCGCCTTCTGGATAGTACCCCGTCACTTGCCCAAACTTTGACCTGAAACTTTGCACCAAATCCACCAACCATCCCCAGAACTCCACGCCCCCATCAACCATTACCAAGCAAAATGATCTGTAATGCCCAAACCAGTCTTACTCCAGAAACTTCCCCACTTTCTCCGCCAAGAGCTTCACCAGTGGCTGTGCTTCCACCCATCCCAACAGATCATCAGGTGAAACAAAGATATATGCAAAGTTACCTGCCTTGACGCGCACAACATCAAGAGAAACCCACCCAAACAAAGCATCCTCCCCAGTGGTAATACCTGCTTTGCAAGGCAGAGTTTCACTTTTCTTCTGACATGCTCCGCACAACCGTACCCACTCCCTCCCCGCGCATACTACACCTGGCCACCAGAACCTTCCCCTCACTTGCTTCCGCATTTTAACCTTGCTGCAATGGCCAAGATTGTCATGCAGACTTCCCAGAATTACCTCCTGATCCACCCTTGACATGCTGACCACAAGCGGTACTGGCGCGCTCTGCAGCCACAGCTGTCCTTCCCACAGGTAGAAATTTCCCACTCTCCACGGAATCCATCTAACAATCTTGGTGAGCGTATAATCCAGAAACCAAAGATCCTGCAAATATTAACTGAGGACTGTGTACCTCCCACACTGTTGGAGCAGAAGTCAGATGCCAACTCTAACCGTTGGAGCCTCCAAATCCAGTGGTTCCCCCCTTTTTACGGATCATTGCGCAGGTAACAAGACAGCTTGTCTGGCATTGTAAAGGCCTTCCCTGGAACATGTACCACAGTGAAAGAAAACAACTGCAGGAATTCAAACCACCTGAACATAGGCACTTTTGGCAGCGTTGGCAAATTGATCATCCATGCCAGTGCCTCTGCATCCACCAGAAGCATGAAGTGAATCCCCCATAGCAGATGCTGCAACCTCCACAAAATCTTAGTTACCCCACAAAGCTCCAACTTTGGCTGCAAATGCCGGCTCTCAATTGGCGTAAACGTAATGGAATTGTAAAGAACCGGACAATATTTCCCCTCATCCTCCTGTGTCAGCACCGCCCCTGCGCAAAGCTTTCTCAAATCCACGGCCAACTCAATTCCCCCGGCATTGTAATCCAAGTCCCACAGTACAATATTGCGTCCAACAATCTCCTTGAGTTTGCCAAAGGCGTTGTCACATTTAAAACCCCAGGCCCATTCCGCGCCCTTACCCGTCAATGCCCACAATGGACTAGCAACCTCCGCAAATTGCTTGATGAACATCCGCAAATAGCTGCACAATCCCAAGAACTGGAGAATGTGTGATACAGTCTTTGGCCTTGGCCATTCAAGGACTTTTTTGCGCTTCTTTTTGGCAATCCACCTGCCTCCTGCCGCTGCAAAACCAGCTTATGCTTCCCAACATTGCACCGCGCCATCCAGACGCATCTGTTGCCATAAGCCCTAGTCAAAAACAAACCACAGCTTTTGCCTTTGCTCACAAGCATGGCACAATGATAGTGTTTTTGCAAAGTACCTCCCAGCAATGCATAATGAGGAAGGAGACTTATTTCCAGCAACCGCACGTCCCACGCTCCTTCCCTACTTTCCTCCTGCTCCTTGCTGGTCAACTGCCCGCAAAAAACCAGAGCTTTCCCCTTGTGGTAACCTTGGCCAACTAGTCAAAATCCACCTCCAGCCTACCCTTGCAAACCAACTCCACGCAGGGGTCCTCCTCTTCTTCTCTTGCCAAATCCCGTGTCCATTTCCCCAAACCTTGATTTCAGATTGTGGTTTTGAATTGCCTGCCAGAAAAATCTTCCACTTTCAACCCTTCCTTCCCCGCCTCTGGATCAAATGTCATTTGTGCTTGGAACACAAACATGAATGGCTGTCCTGAAATAGCCTCCCCGCAATCAACCAATAGAAAAGAAAGTGGTTTACAGACCCTTTCCGCCTCAACCCCATTCACGCAACATGCCCCGCCATTAAGCGCGCAAAGCCCCATTGCGCATTTCTTCCAAACCAATCCCAATTCATCAACCAATCAAGACGGAAAGAGGTTCACCATGGGACTGCTATCCACCAGCGCCCATAGCTTCCTCCCAAAAATCTTCATTGGAACATAAGCTAGCAGAGTTGAAACCAATTTCATTGCTGCTAGCTTGCGCTCCGCGTCATCCCAAGCCAAGTTCACCCGCTGAAAAATTGGAGGGATCCCATTGTGTCCGCAATCCTTCAGTGCTTGAACCATCTCATCCACTACCACCGGCAACACCACCGCCAACTCCTTCAAGTTCAAGGGAATAGTTGTTTTGTTCCCCATCACTCTGCACACAATCTCCGCCGCCTTCTTCTTCCCTACTGGATTCACCGTCTGCCTGTCTTTTGTGAAGAAATAAAGGTTATCCCCCTATAATCGTCCCAAGGTTTGGAAGTTAACGGTTCCCTGCATTTGAAAAGAGATGAGGATGTCCAAAGTCGCACTTAAATGAGGAATAGAAATAAGGAGATAAAGAGATAAAGGAAAGTAGAGAGAGAGAGAGAAATTGCCAATCCTTCAATCCTAAGAACTTTCCACCTGGATGTGTATCCGGTATGAGTTCCTTTAATCTCTTGGTGAGATGAGTGATCCAATCCAATGATCTGATGTGATTCTTCCTCCTCTGCCTCCATCCATGCCCCCCTCCTCTAACCCGGAGTTGGGAGTGAGGATAAGTCCTCCCCCTCAACCCTAACCTAAGTACACACGCAAATGATAGTATGACAAAGAAACAGAAAACAATCCCGAAACAGAAACCCTAGCCTCCTCTCCCCACCTCCTCCGTACCAAACTCCCCCCATCATCCGTACGCCGTTCCGCCCATCCGGTTTGTCCTTCTCATGACGCGGTCCTTGCACCGCGCCCTACTTGGAGCCCCCCGCTCCTGTCCGTATCCGTTTGTCTGCGCCCGTTGTGGGTGTTTGGTAATATCCGGCATGATCCGCACGCTTGCCCGTGCGCTCCATCCGTTCCTTCATAGCCCGCAGATTGCTCCGCCCCTACGTATCCAAACCGGTGCGCCCGCAAACCTAGTTGAGCGCACTACCTTCCGAATCTGATCTCCGGGGCGGATCACCGCCCACGCCGCATTCAATGCTGAGCCCAACCCGTCCACCAGGTGCGGAGCCAAACAGCGGCTGCTGCTGATCCAGTAGCTGCCGCTGCTGAGCACTCCGCATACCCTAATGCTGAGCCCGCTTGCCTCCAATGCTGAGCGCGCAGCCGCGACGCAGTTCCAAACCGTGTCTAAAAATTGACACCACATCCCCCCCAACTTGAGTTCTGTCCCCAGGAGTTTCCCATTGCTTCACCATACCACCACCTCCGCTACGTCCACTCCACCCCCACCACTCCAAATACCACCTTCCCCGTCTTCCCTCCTCTCCATCGCCATCATGCTCCCATGCAAGTTCTGCGCCCGGAATGGGCACGCGTGTTCAATCATCCCCGGTCAACGCGCCTGTGTTGCTTGCCGTCGCAGCCATTGTCGCTGCTTGCTTAGCGACAGCATCCCTCAAGCTCCCCCCAATCCGGCTCTTGCCCCAGGCCGTGCAAGAGGGCTTGTCCGGACCCGTTTGTGGTTTTGGACAACGAGTCAATCTCAGAAGGCTCGTGGACACCACCCGGTTCACCTCCATCCTGCCGCCCCCAAGCTCCGTCACCCACCACTTTGCACGTGAGCCGGGACTCGGCATCACCTCTCCGCCAGGCTGGACCTCCGCAACGGGGCAAATACGAAACCTTGGAGGAATGGCACGCGGCGACCCGCGCTTGGGCCGCCGCTGTCGGCGTGAACCAAACAGTACCGGACCCAAGACTCTATGGAAGACCCGTGGCCGCACCAGCACCCCCTTCTCCTCCTCCGCAACCGCCAACACCGCCCGCGCCACCAGCGGCCTTGGATGAGGGGCCTACAACCCCCAACGTTCCTCCGCCTCCGTCACCTATAGTTGTCCCGTCATTGCCTCCAGCTGGACCAAGCCCCCCTGTTGGTTCCCCAGGGGCCCCATCTCCACTGGCCGCTCCTCCAGCCAGCCCTCCCAAGATCTTGGAGATTCCTATCATAATGGCGCTCCCGGAGGCGGGCTTCAAAGCTTTCGCGGAAAGGTTGACCACAATGTGGTAAACCAAACCTGTCCTACAGCCATCAGACTCATTTTGTCTTATTAATTATTATTCTTATATCAAATTAAAGTCAAGAACATACTAAATAAATTCCAAACCCCTCATAAAGTATGCTCTAAACTCAAACCAACCTGAAAACCCAAATCAATCACCAGATAAAACCCTTCAACCATATCAACACCTGTCCCAAAAACAACCCAAAACCTGTCACAGACTGGATTATGTCACATGGATTAATGGAAAGTCTTAATTTAATATATAATCAAAAGATTTTTCTCAAAATAACCACACAACAAAACAACATACCCCATACCAGCAGGACTTAAACCATATCAATACCAATGTTACACTACAACCAGTACTATGAAAGCAAGTTACACTACTTTTCTGGAACTTTTACCACCAGATAAGCCCTCAGAAGCGTCCTCTCAAGCACTATGATACTCATTTTGCCACCATTCCAACCATACAACACACACACATGCACCAACAGAAGCAGGGGCTCATGCAGCCAAGTATCTCTTAATTCTCACCAACCAGCAATAACAACTCAGTACACATGACTTTTCTGGAACTTTCACCACCAGATAAGCCCTCTGAAGCGTCATCTCAAGCACTCTGATACTCAGTTTGCCACCATTCCAACCATACATCACACATACATGCACCAACAGAAGTAGGGGCTCATGCAGCCAAGTATATCTCAATTCTCACCAACCAGCAATAACAACTCAGTACACATGACTTTTCTGGAACTTTAACCACCAGATAAGCCCTCTGAAGCGTCCTCTCAAGCACTCTGATACTCAGTTTTCCACCATTTCAACCATACATCACACATACATGCACCAACAGAAGTAGGGGCTCATGCAGCCAAGTATATCTCAATTCTCACCAACCAGCAATACCAACTCAGTACACATGACTTTTCTGGAACTTTCACCACCAGATAATCCCTCTGAAGCGTCCTCTCAAGCACTCTGATACTCAGTTTGCCACCATTCCAACCATACAACACACACACATGCACCAACAGAAGTAGGGGCTCATGCAGCCAAGTATATCTCAATTCTTACCAACCAGCAATAAAAACTCAGTACACATGACTTTTCTGGAACTTTCAAAACCAGATAAGAGCTCTGAAGCATCCTCTCAAGCGCTCTGATACTCAGTTTGCCACCATATTAACCATACAACACCTGCAAGCCACACTCTCAAGTTACCCAAGGGGACATGCGGTAAAACAGCATACCTCATATCTCCACAACTAATTACATTGAAACAGCATGCAGGTAGTTCCTGCAACATTTTATACATGATAAGGGCTCAGAAGCGTCTTAAGAAACACCCAGAACATGACTTTCCACCACCAAACCCATGCATGTCACACCATTCAAGCTACCAAAGAGGGCTTGCAGCTGCCAAGCATGTTTCATGCTTTTCCCAACCAGCAAAAATTAATCCAAGCTGCCGGCAACTTCTGCATCATTTTTTATACAAGATAAGCACTTGGAAGCGTCCAGATCACACCATTCTTATCTCTTATCTCATATCTTAGCCTGACTCTCAAAGATTGAACTAAAAAATACAGTTATCTCTCAGCCTGATTTACACATTTTATCACCAGAATGATCTGTCTCATGTAACTGTACCCTCCTGTGCTTCAACAGTGCAGAGAGAGGCTCAGAACCGCACTCAGGGGAGCCCTGGGCATCCCCTGAGGAAGTATTTTTTCTATTTAAGGGGCCTCTTTTGCCCTATCCAAGTTGTATGGCATGGCATCAGCCCAGAATATGGCATCAGCCCCCTAAGGTCTATGGCCTCTGCCTGATCAGTACCAGTTTGTCAGTGAGCCAGAATCAAGTTAAAAGGAAATAAAGGATCATAAACGAAATTATCATTGACCATTTGACCAAACCCCTGGTGTTTTTGAAGAAGGGTTTTTGAGAAAAGGCCTGTTATTCAGCACCTGTTTTTAAGAGGGAAAACCCCTTATTTTTTGATTAGTAAATTCATAAAAGAGGAAGAGCACAACAGAACAACTAACCAAGCTTCTTTTCCGCCCAGCTCCCTGTGGGCAAGCCCATCTTCGGGTCCCCCTACTGGTTAAGCACCTTTTGGTCAACCCTTAAATCCTTTAATTGGAATTGAAAAAAATAGTCGGAAAAAGTCGAAAATTCTTGATTATTAATTGGTGGAAGCTTGCCAATAATCCAATCCAACCTGGAATAGTCTTGCAATTCCTAAAAATCTCTATTAATAATTAATCTAGGTCTGATAAGAGACCTATTTTAAGTCTCAAAGAAACCAGCCACTAATTAAAAAAAATTATTGTACAGACTTATTATAGTTCAGAAGGGCAGGCAATTCAAAACCACCTTAGCTTACCTCTATCTATTCAAGACTAGTAGTAAACTAAATTCCCCTTTTAGTGACTGCCAGAAAGCTATTTGCTAAATAATCCCATAATCCCTTGGAGTCTCTACAACGATGCTCCGGAATTTCCTTGCAATCCCCGGCGCACAATCCTTGGAATCCCAGCGCAAACTCCTGGCGTCTTTCTGGGCTTTACTGGCGGCCTCAAGGGCGGAAATGGATGAAATGATGAAGATGGCTTAGGCGCATTGCCCCCCCTTTTACCCTTCTCCCTTTCCTCTACTTCTTCTCTTCTTGTTGTTGTACCGCGCTTCCCTTTCCATTAAGAAAATACATGTGTCCGCGCGAGGTCCTAACCTTCTGAGAAAAAGTGTGCAACCGCGCTTTGTGAGAGTGAGCTTGAGATTGAGTCCGCGCCCGCGCGCTTGCTTTGTGAGCAACCGTAAGTGAGTAGCTGTTCCAAAAGAGGCACCTTGACCGCCCCAGAAAAACTGCCACACAGTTCCCCATACCCTTCCTGTAACAAACACAACAACCAAAACACCAGCGCGCGCCACCGTAAGGGAAGAGAGAGAGAGAGTAAGAGAACGGACATTCTGGGGTGTCTAGTTGTCCCGGCTGTGAACCGGCTAGAGCACCCCCTCACCAAATCAAGCTTATTCTCATACCAGCCACCCATCCTTGAGATATCCTGAGAGAAAGAAAAAGAGAAAAAGAAACCAACAGAGAAGAAAAATAGAAAAGAACACCCTTTTTTTTGCGCAACGCCCGTAGACCGCCCGCAAATTGCTCTTTGTCTGGCTTCCCCCATCCGCAGGATTGCCCATGCGTCCCGGTTCCGCAGGGCTTGTCCTCATGTTTACGGACCCGGCTTTGTGCCGCGCCCGCGTTTCCTGCAAAAACCCCAAGCCAGCAAAGACCCCACAATCCAGATAAGAAAGAAACATAGAGAAACAAACATTCTGGGGTGTCTAGTTATTCTGGCTGTGAACCGGCTAGAGCACCCCCTCACCAAATCAAAACTTATCCCCTTCCCCCTCTACCTCCCCCCCCCCAACTTGGCCACTGTCCCCTGCTGGTCGCAACCGCCTACTCCGTGCAACGGCACGGTCTCCACTTCTCCGCCCAAGGACAAATCCCTGGATTGCGTTCCTACACCATTTCCGCGCTCCACACTCCCCTCGTCAGATCCTTCACCCCCTTCCTCCGTTTTTTCAAATGAGGTAGAACCCCGCGCAAAGAAGCACTTGACATGCAACACCGCCGCCTTCCGTTTCAGCAGAGTACTGTCTAATTCCTCCAACTGATAGCTGCTGCCCTTGAACTTGGATGACACGCGGAACGGGCCCTTCCACCGGTTAGAAAACAACTTCCCCCACTGAGACTCCAGACTTTGGTTGTACAGGAGCACCAAATCCCCCTTCCGCAAGGGATCCCGGAGGCAATGCAAGCAGCGCACCGAAACCATCCAAGTCTTCTTCAGCCGGTCTGCGGCCTTTGCAAGCTTTCCGTCCCGTCAAAGGAGATGTTCAGCGCGAGCCTCAAGCAATTTGGCGGAATTCTTCACCTTCCACCAGTCAACCCCCAGGAACGTCTCCAACTCAATGTCCACCGGAAGCACGGGGCGCTTCCGAAAAAGTAACTCGTACGGCGAGTAGCCTGTTGACCGCTTCACCAAAATCCAATCCGCAAACAGAACAATTGGAAGGTTCTCCTGCCAGCGCTTACCATCCTCCCCGCACATCTTGACCAGGGCGTCCTTGATTGGCTGATGCCCGTGTTTGATCATGCTGGCCCCCTTGGGATTGTACTCCGTTACTCGGCCAAACTTGGCTCCGCAACTCTTCACCAACTTGACCAAACGGCCGCAAAACTCAGCCCCTCCGTCCAATGTGACCAGACAAAGCTACCCGTACTGCGCAAACCGATCTTCCTCCAGAAATAGAGCAAATTTGTCTGCCAAGAGCTTGACCAACGGAAGCGCTTCCGCCCAACCAGACAGGTTTTCCCGCGCGACGAGCAGATAGGCAAACTTACCGGCCTTGATGTGGACAACATCAAGCAAGACTCGACAAAAGAGGGTGTCTTCCCCCATGGGGTTTCCAACTTCCATGGGCAGGCTCGCGCTCCGCCGTTGACAGGCTTTGCAGGACGCCAGCAATTCCCGCACTGCAGGCACTACACCCGGCCACCAGAACCGCTCTTTGACCCGCCTCCGCGTCTCAACCTCCCCTCAATGACCAAGATTGTTGTGAAGGCTCCGGAGGATAGCTTCCTGATCCGCCCTTGAAGTGGTAACCACAAGAGGAACCGGAGTCTTCCGCCGCCAAAGCTGCCCCTCCTGTACGTAGAAATTCCCCGCCCGCCTCTTTGCCCATTGCATGTCCTTCTCCGTAGCTCCATTGGGAAAACGAAGGTCCCGCAAGTAGTCATAAAGGATCACGTACCGCCCGGTCTGCTGGAGCGGCAGCTGAACGCCTGCCTCCACAACCCCTACCTTGACAACCGGGGTCTCTACATTGAGCAGTTCCGCGTCCTCAAACGGGTCGTCCCTTGGATACCGCGACAACGCGTCCGGCATAGTGAACGCTTTCCCCGGAACATGAACAACAGCAAAGGAGAAAAGTTGAAGAAATGCCACCCACCTGGTCATGGGAGCGTTGGGCAACGCCGGGGAATTGATCATCCGCGCCAGCGCCTCCGCGTCCACCAAAAGCTCAAAGTGGACCCCCCACAAAAGATACTGGAGCCGCCGCACAATCTTGGTGACCCTGCACAACTCCAACTTTGGCTGGGAGTACTGGCTTTCTGTTGGAGTGAAGGTGACCGACTCATAAAGTACCGGCCTATCCTTGCCCTTGTCCTCTTGAGTGAGAACCCCCCCGCGCCAAATTTGCTGGAATCAACCGCTAGCCTAATTCCTCCCGCGTTGTAGTCAAGATCGCGGAGCACAATGTCATGTCCCACAATCTCCTTGAGCTTCCGGAACGCGCAATTGCATTCTTCCCCCCACTTCCACTCCGCGCCTTTCCGCGTTAGTGATTGGAGCGGGCTTGCCACCTCCGCAAACCTCTCGATGAACATACAGACATAGCTACATAATCCCAAGAACTGAAGGATATTTGACACCGTCCGTGGGTTCGGCCATTTGAGGACCTTGTTCTGCTTTTTCTCTGCAATTCGCTGGCCATTGGAAGCAACAACATGGCCAAGGACTTTGAGCGCCGGGACACAAACCTCCAACTTCTTCCCCGACACCGTCATTCCTGCCTCCTTGATGCGAAACAGGATGTGTTCCAATGTCTGCGCATATTCCCACACAAAACGTCGGCCGCTGGGAACTTCAACCAGCTCCACTCCCCCGTAATCGGATTTTGGACCTTTGATGCCCGCGTCATCAATGAAGATTTGGACTCCCTCCGGAAGATCATCATTCATGATCCAAGTCATTTGCGCCTGGTACACTGCCACCAAATTGGTCGCGCCTTGCGGGAGCAGAGTCAGCTGCATTCTTCCCAACCCAGTCTCAAATGCCGTTAGAGGCCGCAAGCGAGGATCCAACTTGCGCTGGTCGTATCCCCCCATCACATCCACTAAACCGTAACAAGCGCGCCCCGCCATTGACTCAAGGAACTCGTCAACGCAAGGGGGCCGTCCTGCGTCCCGGATTGTAAAAGATTTGAGCTGCTGTAGATCATGGACAATCCTCAAAGACTTTCCATCCTGCTTAACTACCGCAAAGATTGGACTGGAGTAACTAGAAATTGACTGTTCGTAGAGGCCAGTCTTCAGCTGTTCCCGCACCAACTCCAGAAACTGCTCCCAGACCGCCCGCGGTATTGGAATTGGCTTTTGATCAACAGCGGGGATGACATAGGGGTCACCAATATTGTTTTTCAGAAGCCCCCGCTCTTCAGGTCTGAACGCAAGCACTCTTTCCCAAAGAACCAGAACCAAAATCAGCAACTCACGCTCATCCGTACTCAACCATCCCGTTGGGCCAAAATTGAAAGCTGCAATCCGCTCCTCTGTGATCCACGCTGAACTAGTAACCCACCCCAAAGCCTTAATTGGGGTGACCCAAGGGTCCCGCAACCAAGCAATTGGTTGAAGCGGTCCGTTCAGTTCCTGGGGCATCGGCTCATTCCTCAGTCGGAACTTCCGTGACACTGGCTTGTACTTGCCTGCGTTGCACCGCATCATCCGCACGCAACCTTTGCTGTAAGTCCTGCACAGAACAGAACCGCGGCTTTCGCCTTTGCTCACAAGTGTGGCACGATGATAGGGTTTTCAAAGCGTAGTACCCTTGGGCAATGCATACTGAGAAAAGGGACTTACTTCTGCAACATGCGCGCCCTGCGTTTTCCTTCCCCCCCTCCCTGCTCCTCATTAGTTGACCCTTCGCGCAAAACCGGAGCTTGTTCCGCACGGTCTCCTTGGTCAACTAGGAAAAATCCTCTGAAGGTGGCCCATTGCAGACCAACTCTGCGTCCGGTTCCTCCTCATACTCCAACACTCTCCTCCGCTTCCCTTGCCCATGATTGCAGATAGTCATCTCAAACCTTCCGCCGGACAAATCCTCCACCGTCAACGCCTCTGTTCCCGCCTACGGATCAAAAACCATTTGTGCTCAAAACCCAAACATGAACGGCCTTCCCAAAATCACATCCCCACAATCAACCAAAAGAAAAGAAAGAGGCCTGCAGACCCTTGTGACCTCAACCTCCTCCTCCTTGACTACTCCATCCACACAACACTCCCCTCCGTTAAGCGCGCGGAGACCCATCGAGCATTTCCGCCAAACCAACCCCAAATCATCCACCATTGGCAATGGCAGCAGGTTCACCATTGAACCGCTGTCCACCATAGCCCACACCTTCCTTCCCGCTATGACCATCGGAACGTAAGCAAGCGGAGTCAAAACCAATTTCAAGTTGCACTCCCCGCGCCCCTCCTCCTTCCGCGCCATGTGAACCCGCTGCACCGTCTGAGGTACCCGGCCCTGACCGCAATCCCGCAACGCCTGAACCATCTCATCTACCACCACCGGAGATACGGCCGCCAGTTCCCGCAAGGTCAGCGGAACTGGAGTCTCGTTACCCATCACCCTTTGCACAATGTCCGCCGCTTTCTTCTTCCCTACAGGGTTTTCTGCCGGCGCCTTGGTTGCGGGCACGCGCGCGGCCGTTTTTGGAACGGCCGACGGGGGTCACTCCTTCGCGTCCACCTTCATTTTATTGGAGACCACTACCTTTTCTTCCGTTGCCACTAACCTTACCTCAGCTTCCACCCAAGGTGGTTGCCACAATCCGGGACCGGTAACAATGCCCAGTGATGCTCGCGCCGTTGTTCCCACCTCCTGACCCCGTGTGCGCACCTGCTGCATTGCCGTCGGCTGGCTTGGCTCCATTGGAATCTGTTCGCCCGTCAGAAACATGTACCCCATCCCCGCCGTTTGAACCAATCTCGTGCTGAGATCCTTTGTAAGCTCCTCGCACGCCGATCGCCAATGACTGTTTGCCCCGCAGTACGAGCACCCCCTCGGCACAAAGGTACCGGGCGGCCGAAACCATTCCACCATGTGAGGTGGAGGCCCTTGCCGCTGCTGCTGGCCCATACGGCTCATGCAGATCTTCAGATCCTTCATTAGTTCCGTCAATTTGCTTACCGGAGGGGTGGGCGCGGGTTGAGGAACCCGAACACGTGTGGAAGTAGGTGGAACTGGGGCCGGAAATTGCGCCGGAGCCAGAACCTGGGGGGCAGATTTCTTCGGTCCCGCTGGGAAGGACTTAGCGGTGTCCTCAATAAGCTCCTCTAAGTTGAGCTCACTCTTCACAGCCCGGCAAATGACAGCCAACTTGGGAAGGAGCGCAATGCTCCCGTCCAATGACCGCTTTACCAAGTTGTGATCGTAAAGATTCCGCTGCACCCTTGCCCGGAGTTGAGCGCCTAGACCGCCCAGAAACACGCGTTTCATGGCCCCCGTCTGTCCCGCCACCACCTTGTTCTTTGAAAAGTACCGATAGATCCGATCGAATGTTGAGGTGTACTCCGCCAGCTCCACCCGCGTTCTGACCCCTCCGCGCGCGCTCGCCTCCGAGGCCACGCGGTTGAAATTGCTCTCCCGGAATCAAGGTTTGTGCCTACCCCACCGCGTTAGGATCTCCGCCTTCAGTTTTGGCCAATCTTGATTCTTGTAGCCTTCCATTTCCTCCACATCCCGGAGCTTCTCTTTGTCCATAATGAACAGGACAACAAGCCGGGCCCTATCAGCGTCCGACGCACCTTCTGCATCTGCAATAACTTGTTTCTTGAGATAAATTGCTCCACATCCGCGGTGTTGAATTGGATGTGAGGGTAGTCGCGCGGCCTGATGCAAACCGGATGAGTGGGTTCATGGTCACTGGAGACCAATGGGGGAATGGCGTAGCTTGTCCTGGGTCAAGCGGAGGGAGGGGGAGGAGGAGGGATGGAAGAAGAGAGTGGGGTAGGAGTAGTGGACCCGGAGACGGAAGGAGAAGGAGAAGAAGAAGAAGGAGCGACTGTAGGGAGGTATGAATAAGAAATTGCGCCCAGTTACCTTCAAAAGACAAGAAACGGAAGGTAAGTTCCCGGCCAGACCCCCAGATGTGGAAAGAATAAAGGTTATCCCCCTATAATTGTCCCAAGGTTCAGAAGTTAACGGTTCCCTGCGTTTGAAAGGAGATGAGGATGTCCAAAGTCGCACTTAAATGAGGAATAGAAATAAGGAGATAAAGAGATAAAGGAAAGTAGAGAGAGAGAGAGAAATCGTCAATCCTTCAATCCTAAGAACTTTCCACATGGATGTGTATTGGGTATGAGTTCCTTTAATCTCTTGGTGAGATGAGTGATCCAATCCAATGATCTGATGTGATTCTTCCTCCTCTGCCTGCATCCATGCCCCCCTCCTCTAACCCGGAGTTGGGAGTGAGGATAATTCCTCCCCCTCAACCCTAACCTAAGTACACGCGCAAATGATAGTATGACAAAGAAACAGAAAACAATCCCAAAACAGAAACCCTAGCCTCCTCTCCCCACCTCCTCCGTACCAAACTCCCCCCGTTGTCTGTACACCGTTCCATCCATCCGGTGTGTCCTTCTCATGAAGCGGTCCTCGCACTGCGCCCTACTTGGAGCCCCCGCGCCTGTCTGTATCCGTTTGTCCGCGCCCGTCGTGGGTGTTTGGTAATATCCGGCATGATCCGCGCGCTCCATCCGTTCCTTCATAGCCCGCGGATTTCTCCGCCCCTACGTATCCAAACCGGCGCGCCCGCAAACCTAGTCAAGCGCACTACCTTCTGAATCCAATCTCCGGGGCGGATCGCCGCCCACGCCGCATTTGATGCTGAGCCCAACCCTTCCACCAGGTGCAGAGCCAAACAGCGGCTGCTTCTGAGCACTCCGCATACCCTAATGCTGAGCCCGCTTGCCTCCAATGCTGAGCGCGCAGCGGCAACGCAGTCCCCAATCCGTGTCTATAAATTGACACCACACCGTTTCCAGAATGCGCGCAACTGGCTTAGGAGCTACCGGCAGTACCTGCTCTTTAGCATCCACATCCATCCTTTCCACCGCCGCCGGCACCTCCTTTGCTAGTAACCTCACTTTTTTCTTCCATGCGCAGTGGTTTCCATACCCTGGCACCAGTGACAATCCCAAGCAAAGCTCAAGAATTTACCCCCAATTCATGACATTGCTCTTGCACTTGCTCCATGGCGGTTGGATTCCCAGGTTCAGTGGAGATCCGCTTGCCCATTGCAAACATGAATCCCATTCCCACTGGTTGAACCAATCCTGCCTTGAGATCCCTTTTCATGTCATTGCACTTCAACCGCCAATGCCCCTTGTCCCCACAGTAATTGCATAACCCCAACAGGGGCTGATTCAACAGCAGAAGTGGTCCCCCAATGTGAGGAGGCAGATGGTGCGGCACTGACAACATTTGACTCAGGAAGATCCATAAATCCTTCATCTTTTCCGTCATCTCACTAATCTCCTGGCTTGTTGTCAGTGGTGTTGCCGGAGCGCGTTCTGTTTTTGAGGGGCCTACAACCAGAGCCTGTGTTGGCGCTGACGGAGGGTGAAAAGCGTACTTCTTTTACCCCATCCATTGGGAAAGACCTTGCTGTGTCCTCCATCAGTTCCTCCAGGTCCAAATTGCTCTCCACCACCCAACGGATGATCAGGATGTCTGGGAGAAGCGCAATGCTCCCATCCAAAAACCTCTTTACCAAGTTGTTGTCTTATGAGTGCTGCTGCACCCACATGCTGATTTGGGGACCAAGTCCACCCAAAAACGCCCTCTTCATCATGCCCGTCTGCCCTGCTATCACCTTTTCCTTTGCAAGGTAGCGGTAGATCCAGTCAAACATCACTACATACTCCCCCAATTGCGCCTGCATCCGGAATCCACCATTTTAACTTGCTTCCACCGCGGCTTGCTCAAATTTTCTCTCCCAACACCAATGTTTGGGCCTTCCCCACCGCGCTAAGATTTCCACCTTCAGTTTTTGCCAATCAATTTCCTTGTATCCTTCAATCTCTTCCACATCCCAAAGCTTCTCTTTGTCCATAATGAAAAGGAAAACAAGACAAGCCTTATCCAAACCTGTTGCGCCTTCTGCATTGGCATTTCCTTTGTATCAAGCAAGGAAGTGCTCAACGTCCTCAGTGTTGAACCAAATGTGTGGATAGTCCCACGGCCTGATGCAGACAGGCTTGTGATTGGTGCTGTCTTTGGAGCAAGGGACACCGTATCCCACCCCTGATGGAGGTTGCTTCTGAGAAGCCGGAGGAAGAGGAGGAAGAGGAGTAGGGGTAATGTTAGACAACCCTGAAACAGTCAATGGGTGGTACTGGGACATCACACTTTTTAGTTTTGAGAGACAACGAACAAAAGTTTACTTCCCCGCCAGACCCCCAGATGTGGAATTCAGAAGAGGACTTCTCCTTTAATGGTTCCCAAGTTTGGAAGTTATTGGTCCCCTGCATCTGTAAAAACTGAGTGCAACTGTTCACCCTAGGACTGAGAGATAGAGAGATGAGTTTAAAGAGTCCTTCCAACCTCCTGTGATTATGATCCCCTCTCCTGATTCCGGGTTGAGGGTGCGGTTCAAGTAGCCTTCCCCTCAACCCTAACCTAGGTAAAACCACAAGCAAACAAGAATAATGAAATACAACCCCTAATGACAGAACCCTAGCCCAACTCTATCCTTCCAACCCCGTCCCATGATCCATATCCCATACCCCATATCCCATCTTTATTGCCCGCCTGCCATTACATCCACCTGGTTTGTCCTTCTCATGATGCAGCCCTTGCGCAGTGACCAACTCAGAGCCCCCTGCGCATGTCCGCATCTTCCCAATGTTCCATTCCAGATATCCAAGGTAAATTGGTGCAATCCAATCCGCGTGTTGCAAGATGTGCAATCTGTCCAATCCAATCCAATCCGCCTTGCGTCTCCAGATGCTGAGCCCAATATGACTGCTTCTGAGCCCCCAGCACGGCTTTCTGAGGCCAGGCCGCACCCATTGCTGATCCCACCGCTACTGCTGAGTGCGCAGCGCGCAGCAAATTCTAAGTTGGGTCCATAAAAGACCACCACACCAGTCATCACTCTGACCTTGGTTGGTCATTTCAAAGCTGATTTCTTCCCTTTCCTCATTCATCCATTGACCACTCACTCTTCATTTGTCCGGTCATCACTCTTACCTTGGGTGGTCATTTCAAAGTTCTTTACAGGTTATGAGCCCAGCAAACCTCAACTGCATTCTCCATTCCATTTAAACCTAAATTTGTCATGTCACCATCCTGGAGCCCTACCAGCAAAATCCACTCCATCCCCTTCTCCCACCCTTTCCTCCAATCAGACCAACTCTGAGGAAAACTCTGCTTACAATTCATTAACTCCCTCAAACTCAACTGAAGTTATTCTACAACAGCTTACTAGTATGTCCCCTTGGCCAACCTCTATCATGGGAGAATACCTACCACAAACCAACATCCCAAAACTCACTGGAACTAACTTCCCAAGCTGGAGAAATTCAATCATCACACAACTCAGCTTCAAAGACCTGGACAATCTAATCAAGGAAGAACCTCCTGCCAATCCTAACACGCAGGAGAGACTAAGACTTAAAAAGGCCACTGCCTTCATCCAGATGCATCTTGATCACCAAAACTACACTATTTTTGTTGACAATCCTTACGAGTACTTGCCCAGGCCCTATGGGATTTGATCTGCTCTCACTATGCAACCAAGTCCATGGAGAACATATCTCACACAATTGGAAAAATGCAAAACATGGACTTTTCCTCAGGAAACCTCAGCTCATCAATAAGCAAATTCAGAGAAAATTTTCAACTTCTACGGGAGGTATCCTGAGGAAATTTTGACAGCCACACCTTGGAATCTATGTGGGCCTATAACATTCTTGAGCAACTTCCCAAACAATTCCACATATTCAAGTACCTCCAATATTCTCAATTCAAAGAAAGCAATAAAATTGAGCTTTGGAGTCTCCTTGCCAACCTGGAAACTCAGTTTAGAAGACAAGAAAAGTCAGCCTCAGCAAGTACTTCCCTACTAGTGAAAACATCAGCAGACTTGGGAACCAGAAAAATTTGCAAAGACAATTGCAAGCCCAAACAACGCCCTTTCTGTTCCAATGGAAAACATAATCCGCTTACTGGACACCCAGAAGCCAAGTTTCATCAATTACACCCAGAAGGCGCAATTGCTTACTATCAAAGTGTTTTGGAAAAACAAGGACAAGGGAAAACAGAAGTTCATTGAAGCCACTATCTGTCCACCCCTTGGTCCCAAAAGCAGTGATACTAGACAGCGGGGCCTCTGACCATTATCTGAAGGATCAAATTCTCTTCTCCTCCTACTCAGAATGCTCCAATCAGCTATATGCGGCCAATGGATTAACAATCCAGGTAATTGGATGGGGAAAAGCAAGACTTAAGCTCAAAATGGCAACCTAAGTATTGCAAAAGCCTTTCATGCTCCATCTCTCTCTCATTCCTTGATCCCCCTATTGGCCTATCTAAAGCTAGGTTACTCTCTTCTACCCACACCTGTTGGATTTGAGTGTCACAAGGGAGAAGAAATTCTCTTTATTTGTAGCGTAGTAGAGAACTTACTAATGTTTCATCTGAAAACCAATCAAGCACCTACCACACTCTCCAACTCCTTAAAATTACACCAGGGGCTAGGGCACCCAAGCCAAAGATATTGTGAAGCTGCTCATCTTTCATTGATGCTGAAGAAAGTGGATTTCTCCACATGGGATGTATTTAAAATGCACCAACAATCTTTTGATGGGGATTTTCCAAAATCCTTGATCAAAATTGAAGTTATTCACATGGACCTATGCGGACCCATCACCCCTACCCCCTGTGGGGAAAATAAATATTTCTTGAAAATAGTAGATGGGCACTCAAAATATTGATTCATCTTCACCCTTGAGCAGGAATCACAAACCTTTGACATGTTTCAGAAATTCCTCAAATTAGCTGAAACACAATCAGGAAAAAGTGTTAAGTTTGTGGTATCCAACAATGGAGGGGAGTTTTTTAATAAAAAATTTCAAGATTTCTTCAAAAAAAAAGGAATCACTCATCTCAATTTGGCACCTTATATACCACAACAAAACCCTCTGGCCAAGCAAGGTAATCAAATCACCATTTAAAAGGCACAAGCCATGTTGCTTGACTTGTGGGGGGAAGCAGTAAGTACAGCGGTCTATCTTGAGAATCGTTCCCCTGACAGCACAATAGGCATGAAAAGTCCCAATAAAATTTGGTTTGGTAAAGCTTCTGATTTGTCTTGCTTAAAAACTTTTGGATGCAGAGCAATCCTATTCAACAAGAAGCACTTGCAATGGTCAAAATTCTCCCCTTCCAGGGTGGAATGTGTCCTCCTTGACTATGAAGAGGGACATTGTTCATACCGTGTGTGAGACCCAATTAATGATAAGATTCACATCTCGCACCATGTTTGGTTCAAACCTAGCACTTTTCCTTTCTTAAATATTCAGTCTCTTACTTCCACTTCTCCTTCTGATTCTGGTTTGTCTTCTTTATCTTCTGATCTATCTTCTTTTTCTTCCACTATTTCTGGTCCATTCTCTTTTCATTCTTCTGTCAACCCTGATTCATCTACCAATCCGTGTGCCTCCTCACCTCCCTCTCAATCCCCTTCCTCCTTATCCATCTTGCCTCTCTCTCTACCACACCACAATGAATCTCTCGGTGACTCCCCATCTTCAGCCTCCATTCCTCACAAGGAAACCCCCAAGACTGTGTCTACCACAGCCCCTCCAGCTACCAATAATCACATACATCCACCAGCAAAAGGATATGCTTATGTAACCTATTTCAAACATGCCCCTAACAACATTAACTTGAATGTGGGATCCCACAAAATCATCAACTGCCCGCGCAGAAGGCGTGCAAACCTCATTGTTGAGGAACATCTTTCTCTTTCTGATCCCACCTCATATGAAGATGTTCAATGCAGACCGGATGCTGCTGACTGGATTGCCGCCAAGGACTTGGAGCTGAACAAAATCATTTGTCACGGCGTTTGGGAAGTGTCCAAAATGGAACCTGGAGAGAGGGTGCTTAAAACCATGTATTTCTATTGTAGCAAGAAGGATGCCAACTGTGCCGTTGTGAAGAAGAAAGTGCAAATCTGCTTTTTGGGAAATTGGAAAGTTGAGGGCATCAACTACAACAAAACTTTTGCCACAACCAGTCAAGACGCTTCCCTACAACTTCTACTCATGCTAGCGGCATTGGAGGACTTTGAGCTGGACCAAATGGACTTCCACTGTGCACTTCTCAATGGCCTCACTGAAATGAAAATTTTCATCCAACCGCCCAAAGGCGTCAAAATCAATCTAAAACCTAATGAGGGAATTTTAGTAAAAAAGTCTCTGTACGTTCTCAAGCAGAGTCCCCGGTGCTGGTACAAAGCAATTTCTTCTTTCTTCTTTGAAATCAACTTCAAACCCACTAAATCCAATCCCTTCCTATTCATCTTATCCAACCCAGCAAATCCAGTGCTCATCTTTGTCCACTTTGACAACTTAATCATCATGGGGCAAAACATTGAGCCAATCAAAAGTTCACTCCAGTAAAAGTTTGAGATGCATGATCTTGGCCCATGCAAATGAGTCTTTGGAATGCAGATCACAAGAGACCAAAGCTTGCCAACCATCTTGTTAAAGAAAGATCAATAAATTGGCAACATGCTCAAAGAGCATGACATGCTTCATTGCAAGACCATAGCCTTGCACCTTCCATCCAACTATCTAATTGATCCTGATCATTCCGCTCCACCTTTGATTCCTTCAACTACTGGCCATCTATAGGCCTACTGGGTTACTTATTGCAAAAAACCAGGCCAGACCTAGCTCACATGCACATTCATCTATCTCAATTTCTCAATAGCCCAATGCTACATCATCAGCAAAGTTTTTCTCATCTGTTACAATACCTTGGCGGCTTATCCCACCTCGGATTGACCTTGGGGGGTGAACTCTCCACGCCGTGGGTGCTTCAGGGGTATGCAGATGTGGACTATGGGTTGTCATTGGACAGGTAGAGCTTCTCGGGATATGCTGAAACCCTCAAAGGGCTGTTAGGTTGGAGATGCGCAAAGCAACCAATTGTGACACTTTCAACAACCAAAGCAGAACATTGAGCCTGTACCAAGACAGCTCAGGACCTCCTGTGGTGCAAGCAACTTATCTCCCAAGTTTTCCCAGCTTTTCACCTTCCTGTCCCACCCTTGGTGCTATATTGCAACAACCAGGGAACCATTGTTCTCATTCTTAACCCTCTCTATCAGAATTGGACTTGAAAAATCAATGTCCAGCTGCACTTTCTGCGCAGCATGTGCACAACAACAATTTTGAGCTATCCTACATTGCCACCAACCTCAACCTGGCTGCTCCTCTTGTTAGAATCCAAAATGTAGTTGTGCACTATGGGATTTGAACCCATGACCTCAACATTCATGAGTGATGCTTTAACCACTAAGCTAAGTGCGCCATTGCTGGATGGGCCATTGTGCCTGTCCACTCAACAAGGGTTTGCTTGGATTTAGCTGTAAAGACCTGATGTGTCGTTTGACAATGCTGTTCAGGCTTTCAGTACCAAGACTTAGAACCCTTGGGTGGCAGTCTGCATAAGAGCAGATTTGACTCCAACACTCCCCCTTGCTCTGTGCAGGGTGCATACAGCTATTCACAACTCAAGTTGGTTCTGGTCATCTTGTCTTTTTCCACCTGTTAGGGTGCGCCGTTTGGCTGGAGACTCTCGCTACCATGTTAGAATCCAAAATGTAGTTATGCACTATGGGATTTGAACCCATGACCTCAACATTCATGAGTGATGCTTTAACCACTAAGCTAAGTGCGCCATTGCCGGATGGGCCATTGTGCCTGTCCACTCAACAAGGGTTTGCTTTGATTTAGCTGTAAAGACCTGATGTGTCGTTTGAAAATGCTGTTCAGGCTTTCAGTACCAAGACTTAGAACCCTTGGGTGGCAGTCTGCATAAGAGCAGATTTGACTCCAACACCTCTCACAAAGTTGGTCAGTCCACAAAGGCTTTGGGAGTGTTTAACCTGCTTTAGCCTTGCCACCTGAGATATTCCCAACCAAGCATGGGGGCGTGTGACAATAAAGACCTACAGGGGCTGCGGGGTACTGCGGATACTGAACAAGAAAGCAGGGAAGAGGGGGAAGCAATGAACGCAGGGTACCGCACCCATGCGCACATTTTCCTTTAAAAGACCTTACGCTTCTCTTGTTG
Source organism: Puccinia polysora (assembly GCA_025617555.3). Classification (NCBI taxonomy): domain Eukaryota; kingdom Fungi; phylum Basidiomycota; class Pucciniomycetes; order Pucciniales; family Pucciniaceae; genus Puccinia; species Puccinia polysora. The sequence goes on from CM062614.1 coordinate 52,781,728, forward strand.
AGACCTTTCTTTCTTATTTTTCTTCATCTCTTTTTGGTCTTCAACTACCTCACCCTCAGGTGATTTCTCCCCGTTCCTCATTCATCTATTTCCCACTCACTCTTCATTTTTCTGTTCAACACTCTGACCTTGGGTGGTCATTTCAAAGGTGGTTTATCCTTTTCTGTCTCTTCCTTCTCACTTTGAATCCTGTGTCTCTTCATTGTATCTACTGTATTCCTTGGTCAGGAAATTCATCCACATCTCTTTTTGGTCTTCAACTACCTCACCCTCAGGTGATTTCTCCCCGTTCCTCATTCATCTATTGACCACTCACTCTTCATTTGTCCAGTCATCACACTGACCTTGGGTGGTCATTTCAAAGGTGATTTCTCCTTGTTCCTCATTCATCTATCTCCCACTCACTCTGCATTTTTCCAGTCATCACTCTGACCTTGGGTGGTCATTTCAAAGGCCTTTAAATCTCCCAAATTCATACTGGACTGAAGCCATTAGAAAAGCATGCAACTTAAGAAACATACTTCCTTCAAGCACTTAAAACTTCCTCACTCCTTACTTTCTCTGGTTCAATATAATTGCCAATCTGAGCTTCCTGAGACTGTTTGGATGCAAAGCCTAGTCTTATTCCAAATCAACAAAGAGAAGACAAGTTAAATCCTATTGGTGAAAAATGTGTCCTTCTTGGTTTCCTCAATGAATTTTCAACGTACAAGGTAGTCTAACTGAGCAAAAAAAAGATCATTTCCAATCAACACATCACCTTTGTTGAAGACTTCTTCCTGGGTTTGAAGGAAGACACCAACAGCAATCCATTTTCACTTTTTGAGGAAATTCAAAGAGACTTAATCCTGAAAGAAAATCTCAAATTTGAACCTCAAGAACCTCCATTCAATGAAGCATCCAAGTCAAACCCTAGCCCAAAAGCTATAAACTCCAATTTCTCTACCAGGAACATCCTGAATTACAATTGACAAGGACTTCCAATTGCATTATTGAGTGAAATTTGGGAATTGGAAAGAGATCATCTAACATATGAAAAAGCTGTGAATTTTCCACACAAAGAAGAATGGAAGGCTTCAATAAAGAAGGAACTTTCCAACATCATCAAATACAAATTTTTGTCTTGCAGAAAGAAAAATACCAAAGGCCAACTGTTGAAGTGCACCTGAGTGCTTAGAACTAAATGTGACGCTGCTGGAAACATAATTGAAAGAAAAGAAAGACTGTGTATGCAAGGATTCAAACAAAAGGAAGGACTGGAATACTTCAGCACCTTTGCTCCCACGGTTAAACTGTCCTCACTCAGGATGCTCATTTCTTTTGCTTTAATGAATGAAATGAAGTTTCACCAAACAGACATCAAATCAGCTTTTCTAAATGCTAAACTCAGTGAAGATGTCTTTATAAGTTCCCCAAAAGGAACAGAATACCCAGGCAACACTCTCAAGCTTGACAAAGCTCTATACAGCTTGAAACAAGCACTGCTTGCCTGGCATGAAACCGTCACTCAATTCCTGTTTTCCATTGGATTTCAAAAATTCAAAGCCAAACCCTGCACACTATGGAAAAAAGTAACTTTTCTTTACATCCATGTTGATGATGTAGATGTATTCAGTAAAAATCCAGAAGTGTTCATCAAAGAAATACAAAAAAATTTGAGATTAAATAATTAGGACCTGCCCAACTGCTCCTTGGTATGGAAGTGAACCAGTCCTCTGATGAAGTTGAATTTTCTCAAAAACACCACTCAACACTTATCCTTGAAAGAGCTGGAATTGATCATCTACCTCTCTTGAAAACTCCAATGAGACCGGACTTGAAACTGACACACACTTCAGAAGATGAAGTAACTGAATTCCAGCTGCTTCACATCAACTATTGAGCTGTAGTAGGCGCACTGAATTACTTATGCTGCACCACTAGACCAGACCTGTCATTTGCAGTTGGATGTCTCTCAAAGTTCTTGAATTGACCTGGTATAAAACAGTGGAAGGCCTGTACTCAAGTACTCCAATACTTAAAAGTAACTACTCATCATTCAATAAAGATTTTTAAGAGGAATAAACCAAATGAATTGATTTTTTATTCAGATGCCGACTGGGTAAAATGTGAAAATTCCAGATGATCTATTTCAGGCTTTATAGTCAAATGGAACGGTAGCCTGATTTTGTGGAAATCCAAGAAGCAAACTACAATTGAAAGCTCATCAGCTCAAGCAGAATATAAAGTGTTATTTTACCTGGTCAAAGAAGTCATGTGGTTGAAAATAATCCTGAAAAAAGCATTTAACTTTGTTTTCAAGTCACCCACTGTGATTTACAAAGACAACCAAAGCGCAATCAAGCTAGCTCTCAACACTGCAAATCACTCAAATTTCCAAAAAAACACATGTCAATAAAATATCACTTTATTCAACAAGAAATCAAACTGAAACATATCTCACTTGCCTGCGTCAAAACTGAAGAAATGATGGCTGATTTCCTAACAAAACCCATTAGTAAAGTAATCTTGGTCAGGTTGTTAAAAGCTTTTGATTTGATGGGTAATTCTGGTCAGGAGGACAAGAATTATGGGGGAGTGTTGAATCTTCATGCCTGAATGGATACCTCAAGCTTCCTGTAACTCCACGTGCATTCTTCAGTGCGCATACTTAATAATTGGAGTATGTATTAGTTTATCAGTTCACTGGACTCAGATCCTGAATTGGTTCCTCACCAGCCGTCTGTGGAGCTTAGCTACCCAGTCGAAGACGAGGCTCTCACCTTTGCGTTGTTGAAATTCAAGCTCAGTCTGCCTGGCCTATGGTTTCCCAATAATCAATTGGTAATCTTTCCTTCTTTGCTTCTCCGCTGCTCTCTCCCCCATCTCACTGACGGTCAATGTGATGAACAGCGGAGGAACTATTGGTTTTTGTTAAGAAGGTTTTGTTGGTTCCAGTCTGAAGTGTCTTTTACAGTCGCATACTTTTCCTGCTTCATCTTGCTTTTAGGTAAAGAAGATTCTTCCAACCCTTTGTACTATCATTTCAGCTATAATTTCATTGGCATCTTACTGAAATGAACCCTTTTAGTTGAAAGAAAAATTAACAAGAACATTCATGTCAATAATCGTGACTTAGGCCCTAATTTTGATGAAGGTTTCTTTGACAAACCCATTCGCAGAAACTTTGTTTTCTTTTAAAATTTGCATGCCATTTCTGAATTTTCTGAATTTTTGTCGCACTCGTAGTGAATGAAACCCCACATGCTACAATGTTAGCTTTGATTTCAGCTTGGATGTCCGATTTCCCAACAGAATATACTCCCGCAATGCTTTCACAATCAAGGTACGTCGAATCCGGAGGATTACCGCACAGCAGTGGATTTGATTAAATCGTACAACCAAAACTTCAAATACTCAAAAAAAAAATAGTCCCTTGAAGAGGTCGATTTAAATTACGGTTACAAAGTCCATGGATCCCAGAGGGCTTCTGTTATTCAAAGTTCCTGAACCGGTGATTCTAGAATCTGTTTTGATAACTCTTCGGAACTAGATCCACCTCGAGCTATCTCAAGACTTAGCAGTCCTATATCAATAAGTCCATGTAACGCGCTTGAAAAATCTGCCAAGAGTGCCCGCCCTTTGGAATCCGGGTTAGAATCGAGCCCTGTGGATTCGTCCTCATTCGACTGGGAAGATAAGGAACTTGATATATCACACGTATCAGCAACTGTCCACACGGAAATGAAGAGACCTTGAAAACAGATGTAAAAGATGGGATATTTACTTCACCGGTGATTCAAGAACCTGCTTGGCGAATTCTTCATCAGTAAATTGATCTCGGAATATTGTTTTTTTGAGTCTTCCTATACTTCCAAGACTGCTCAAATTCTTTAAGAAATATGTTGATAATATACTCCTTTTACTCTCGCCATCGACTTCTGGCAGCGGATCTTTCTCCTGAAAGTCTAGCTTTGGCTTGCGGAACGAGTCCCACTTGTCACGCATTTTTACCTCAAAAGGTAACAATTTTTCAACTAATTTACAACCATCAGCCTTGAAAATGCTAGCAAGTTCTGGCTCTAGCTGTTTTTGAAACGCGACAGAAGGGTGAATGGTTTCCATCGAAGTAGGATCCCATTCGGTTGGGAACTTCCGGACCGTCTTTATTGTCTTGCTCATCACTCCTTTTCGAGGACTAGAAAAAAAAAATAAGCAACAAAGACTTTCTCCGTGATTATGCATACCTTACTTACTCATGTGGGGCCTGCTCTCCCCAGCCAGCTTGAGGAAAGGGTAAAGTTTCAAGATATTCCTCATTGATGGAAAGCAAGTTGTATTTAATCAAGTTAGCCTAGCAAATAAAAAATGAAGATCAATGGCCGAACTAGGCAACTACACGCTAACATAACTCTCAATGCTCACCACCATCCAGATTAGTGATATGTCAGATAAATCATGATTTTCGTATCCACCTCCAACATCGCTATGGGAACCCGAAAACCATACTTGCTTGAGAATTTGATATGGTCTGAGAGCCTTTGACGCGGTCCGCACCCATTTTGTAGCTGTAAAATCTTGTCGCGTTTCGTGGAGTGCTGCAGCGAGATTAATTGGGGGACCGGGTATTCTTAACAAAGCGCATTTGTTATTTTGATTCTATGAAATCAAACCAACCTATAGCATGGAACGCGTATTTGATATTGCGACCCAGCTTTGTGTCTCTGAATCCGAGAAGATTAAAATTGCGAGCAAAGAAGCCCGCTAAGATAATTCAATTATTTAAAGCAGGCTTTGAATCAGCTTTGGAGCCTCGCCCAGGCTATATCGAATGGACAACTCGGTCAGGAGATGGTTACTTACGCATGCCTAGTGCCCCGACGGTATCCCAAACCCCCACACATTTAAGCGCGCCTTCGGCCATTCTGCTCACATGTTTACGGGAACCATCTTGACGATACTTATCGAGAAACTTTTCTGCAATATCCGCATTTTCGGTGCCCTCTGAACGAACCTGGTAGGCTGCAAGAACTTGGTAAAAGTCTTCCATCCCTGCGGTACTCAATATTCCAATATCTAATATCAAGCTGGCGATTGTCCTTGCGGTAAAAGCACCCCGGGAAAACCCAAAAAGACTGAAATACGAAACAAAATTATCAATTGAAATCGAGAGGAATGAAAAAGGACTGGTTTGAACTTACAAAATTTCGTCACCGGGTATGTAATTCTGAGCGATGAAGGCGTAAGCTTCTCTAATTTTGGCCAAAATCCCAACTCCTGTAGCTCCTTGAGCGAAATTGAGCTTGAAGATAATCCTGCATTAGCTGAACTTCTACTCCACTTACGTGCAAGTCCCAAAATCCATCAAAATGCGAAAAAGAAGTGCACTTACTAACAAATCGTCCGTTGTGCCTAGCGCCAAAACATCAGTAGTAGGTGGTCAGCCTCCAAGAGTTCTAGGATTCAGCTGCCGATGATCTTTAAAAAAATGACAATGGAGACCTGAAATACCTAGGCCAGCTTGATAAAAAACAACTTGTGGAGTCGGCGGAAAGGTGCGCCGGTCCTCAGGGAAAATACAACGAGCTTTGGGTTGGATGATCGGAAACCGTTAGGGCCGATGTCATGTCAAGGGAGGTGAAAAATAAATTCTGGCGTGTGACTTACATAGTTTCAACACGTTTGTCACCTTATTTGGGGCTGATTTAATTCCATCATTCCAAGTTCCTAGTGATCAATGTTCACGATCAGCAACGTGTTCTTGAGAATAAAAATACTGAAAAAAAATTTGTTTCACTAACCGTCGCAACAGACTATTATTCTCTTTTGTAAGCGAGGAGAACCGTTGGTAATGTCTGGTGAAATTTTGTTGGCATCGACATAACCAGAAGCGTAGTTCAATGGGATAGGCAAGGAGGAGCCAGTTTTGACGTCCATGTTTAGCTTGTGGGCCAAATTGCGTATCCTAGATTCAGCAGATAAATTTTTGGGTCCATGGAGTGAAGATGACCGGCCTATGGGAAAATTTGTCAAAAACGCTGTGGAAAGTCACGTTTCACCAATCCATCGCCCATCAGTTTAACCCCCGGAAATCTTGACGAGGTATCTAAAAGACACCCACGGCTTGTGCTCTCAGGACTGCTGGATCTCAAACATGCTTCACTCGGCTGAGTCGGACTGGAATACATCTCGCGCGGAGGGCTTATGGTACTATCGATTGGCAGCGGTTGTGATCTGCTATCATGAAACAAGCATCTATTTTTAAACATGCATTCATGTACATATATACATATACAGTTGCATGAGATTCAGGTATTTATCATTCATCAGCTAGGACCAAGCGGTTGTTGCATCCTCAAGTTACACACACCTACAATATTTGCTCGATTCTAGTAGGATGATGGAATGAGGAAGTCAAACTTTTGCGGAAATGAGGAACCTGGGTTGGCGGTTCAATGCTGGCTTATAAGTAAATATCGATCATGGCAACTACCGGAACTAGAATTGTTATTCGCAATTCTCCCCCCCCATTTAGTCGCGCGACTGGTTATCCGGACCCCACTGTCATCGATGGAGCTCTATGCCTCACGCGACGCTCGCCAATCAGCTCAACACAGCGATTCGGCCGCCAACTGGATGAGGCAGCTAATTAGCACATCGATTCGTAGGGTTGGAGTCTGAATATCCACCGTTCATGCATGTATTGAACAGCCGGGGCTATTGCAAATAGGTGGTATATGCATACATCTATCAGTACCTTGGGCTGCAGGAAGACTTTGGTCGATTTGAAAGCCAAGCCAAGTCATGAGAGTAGGAGTCGATGGCTCCTGCTTAAATTTGATGTTGACGCCTCGAAAGGACCAGGTGCAGGCTCACCCTTCAAAGTTCACACAAGTGAAAACTCGCAACCTTTCTAGCCATTGCCCGGTGTTCCGAAAGTGGCGCAGACGACCCAGCAAACCAGAGCGCATAAGTCCGTGAATACCTAGTGAGGAGTTGAAGGATGGCAAGTCGATATAGGGACCTCAAAAGCTTGCATGTAAAGCTTGAAAGACATGATCCAGCCCAACAGCACTTCCATATGAACGTGTCCGGGGTTTCTGTGGCTTTAGAATTGATCCTGTGATCGGGCTTAATTTCCCTTTACACCACACAACTTTCTATCACCGGGTTTAAGCTAGGTTTTGACAAATGCCCAATGATTACCGGGATTGATAAGAAAATATCCGTTTGATATACCTGCATACTTTGCAACCATCAAGCGTGTTGTGGTTTGTGGCCTCCATCCTAATGTCGTGTCCGCTCAAAACACTCAGCTCAACCCATCATATTCTTAGTACATACATGCTGTATCTTCAGGATAATTTTAGCATATCAAGATTACTATTGTCATTATTATGTATGTTGGTGATCCTTGTCATTTTCAAAATCACCACCATCATATCCATTTATTTCAAATCATACTTGGAGTTATCATGGCCACCTTTTGTATCACAACAGAGCATCTTGTCTGGTACTTCCAGTTTGCCAGTCACCCACACTCATTGGTCCTTCCCCATTTCACCTGATCTTACCTCTAAAATTTCACTATTAAGAGGTTTGGTGATACTTTTATTAGACTTTGAATTTTAAACATTTTTACCTAATTGCTACTTATCAAATATTCACCATCAGTTAGGACCAAATTGTGGTTCTCTAGTTGTACTTGAATATCCTTTGATTCCTTTTCTTGTGAATGAAAAAGATCCTTTATGATTCCCTTTATCCAGAAATAATTAACTGATCCCACATAAATCTGTTCCATTCTGGTTACTTTGTGAATTATTTCAAGAGCATTAATTTTCTCATGGGCACAAAATTTTAAATAACAGATTTTCTATGTCTGCACAACATAACTCCCACATGGACAAAAGCTTTATTTCACAGAGGTTTCAAGATTTTTTTTTTGAAAATTTGAATCTGCAGCCCTGTAGCTGTGTGTCTCAAAACCTATAAAGAAATCTTTTTTAATTTTCAAAGCATTAGAACACCTTAAAAAATTCATTCAAAAAATCAAAAAAATACAAAAAATACAGATTTCTCATTCCATTTTTAATTCATTTTTTTTGGTTCTTCAAGCTCTCATATAGATTGGAAAACAACCAAAGAGCTTTATAATATTTTTTGGTATTTTTTGGATGTATTATTACACCTTAAAAAATTGATACAAAAACTCTCAAAAAAATAACAAAAGCCAAATTTTACATTCCACTTTTGGATCCCTTACTTTGCATTTTGGATTAATTTTTTTTGAAAATTTATACTTTTATGAAGTAAATCAAACATCTAAAGAGCTTTCTAATATTTTTTGGGGATTTTTTGGATGTATTCTTGGCCTCCAAAAATTGAGCCCAAAGTAAAAACACTTCAAAATAACACATCCATTTCAATGTTTTTCATTCACATCTGGAATGCAATTTTCCTTCAATTTTTTGACAGAGCTTTAGGGAAGAATCCAATGATGGAAAAAAAATTATTCTGACTGATTTTTGCAGGTTTTACCTTTCAAAATATATATCAAAATAAATAAATTAAAATCAAAAGGAAAGGGGTGGTCTGTCTTTATTTGTCCTTTTCAATTTTTTTTCCTGAAAAATGAATTTTTATTTGAAATATTTGAAGCCGCAAGGTTAAAGAGAGCCTTTTAATGATTCCAAAGTATTTTTTGGTAATTTTTGAGGCAATTTTTGTTGAAATGAGCCTCCCAGTGACCAACCAGGAACTCCCATGACCAGCTCTGGTCCTTCCTGGAAAAAGGCAAAAGCCAACAGGTACACATTGCACAGAAAAGATGCATGGTAAGATAAAAACCTTACCATTCCCTATCATTATATGCTGTACTCAAAAAATACTTTGCTGAAATTTTTCTGGTTCAGCCCAGGACCTGAATAATCAGGCCAACTACCACCTCAACCTTTGCTGCTTAGAAACATTAAACCAAGGACCCAAGCTTGCCTTGATAAAGATTTAACCCTCAAAAATATAAAGGAGAAAATGGGTATGCATCCATAAAGCTCCCTTCAGGATCTAACTTACTTCATTCTTCCACCTTGACCATATTCATCCTGAAAAACCTCCTTCATCCTTATTCACACTGCTTGTCATTAAAAATCTGATCCCCTAATAATTGATCTAACCATCTACTAAAACTGCTTTCACAGATCTTGTGTCTCTCTTCATTTACAACTCAGAAGATCCATCTCTTCCTTCTTTCATCTCCACACCATCCTTCATTTATTCCCACTCATTGACTCAGAAAAATTCAGCCCTCTAGTTGTTCTTCACTTAATATCAATTTTCATTGTTATCACTCCTTATAACCACAATTACTACCATATTCTTAACACACATCTTTGCTCTCAGGTGAGAGCATTTTAAAAAACCTTTTTTTATTGATCTGTCACAGAGTTGTTCAAATTTTCTCATGGTTTTTTACAGAATTAAAAATGTAAAAGTTGAGGTTGAAATTGAAAAAAAATGAAACCAAGACTAGAAACAAAAATGACAGAAAAATGAATAAAGGATATGGAGAAGAAAAAGAAAGGAGAGACAAAAAAATCATACCACAAAAGAATGAGAAGGTTCAAGGATAAAAGAATACCGGCAGAAGGGTTAAATTGACAGATAAGTTGCGCTAGTGAAAAGGGCACATCCAAGGTTATCTTCCTCTATTAGGCAGGCGGCAGAGATCAATATTTAAGCTGAGAATCAAAAAAGGATAAAGGAAAAAAAGTAAAAAAAAAAAAGAAGAAAAGAGAGGAAGGAAAATAGTTAGAGAAGTGAGAACCAAGATAGTCATACCAAATAACAAAAGGATGGATTTTGAGGACAGGATTGAATGACAATCCTTTTGAAGTTGATGGTAATTGAAGAAGATCAAATTGATTGATCAGATTTAAGATTGAAGGGATAAATGGGATGAGAGAGAAGGGGAAGATAGCCCCAAGAATGATTGAGAGAGAGAGAGGAGTAGTGTTGGTAAGATGATGGACTGTTTTGTGTGTGAAGTATGAGGCGCGAGTAGAGATAGGACGTGAGGTGTCACTGATGTGACACTTTTAAGAAAGAGGTCAGGTTGCAACATTGGGTAGGCAAAAGTTCAACACCCCTCATTATTTGGTGTGAGTTGGTTCTTTGAGAAAGAGTTTATTTAAGGTTTCAAGTGAGCCTTTACTACAGGCTTTGGTAAGAAAGTCAGCAACCATCTCTTTGGACTTGATGAGGGTGACAGATATAGTGTCTTCATTGAGATATTCTCTGAGTTTTTTGGCTTTGATGTCCAGGTGCTTTGTCTTTGAGTGATATCCAAAATTTTTAATCTTTTAAAGCAGACCTTTATTGTCAATTTTGAAGTCTGTGGGTTTTAGGTTGATGTTCCAGAGTTCCTCAATTAAATGAGAGGTCCAGAGGTTTTCTTGGCAGGCATCCGACAAAGCGCAAAGTTCGGCTTTGTTTGATGATAAGGTTATGTTTTTTTTTCGAGAGCTACACCAGGAGATGATGCAGTCCTTCCAGATACATAGGTATCCGCTCCTTGACTTCCTGCAATGATGGTCGTCCCCCCATGTCAAGTCACTAAATTATTGGATTCTGTCGTGGCCATTCTTTGAGGGTTTTATTTTCAGGGATTTGTTTATTGATCCGGCCAGATACTTGAAGAAATGTTTGACTTCTCTCCAGTGATTGATGCCAGGGTTGTGATTGAATTGAGAAAGGATGGATACTGCGGGTGATATTTTGGGTCTGGTTTGGCAAGCTATAAAGTTAAGAATTCCTGTGAAAGTTCTATAATTGATTTTGAGTTTTTCAAATTTGGATTGTTCTTCATCCCTGGCGGGATTAAGTTGAATGTTGGGCGTGAGTGGTGTTGAGACGGTTTTACTTGTTCCAAGATTAAGAAGTTTGAGTCCTTTTTTGATCAGTTTGCTTTGATTCAGGGTGATCATGTTGTTGTTGATTTTTACTTCCATGCCAAGGAGAGAGTCTGGATTGTGAGTGGAAGATTCAGGGAATTTAGCTAAGAATAATTTTTTGAAATCTTGAATATTTCCGGCTACTATGATGTCATCTATGTGGAAGAAGAGAAATGAGTGTTTTTCTTTGTGGATAAACAAGCAGGGATCAGAATCAGAGACTGTGAATTGGATACTTTTCAACCAGTTGGTTAGTGTGTTGTACCAGTTGGCTGGTGCTTGTTTGAGTCCATGTAGGGATTTCTTCAGTTTTAGGAAAGTTGCGGTGTGACTGGAATGTTTGGGAGTTTTGATGTAAATATCTTCCTGAAGAGGTGCATATAAGAAAGCGGCCTTTACGTTGAATTGTCTTAAGGGTAGATTTTTGTCTAAGCTGAGAGTTAAAAGAGCCAGCAGAGAAGGGAACTTTCCCGTGGGAGCAAATGTGTCAGAGAAGTTGATTCCAGGAATCTGTTGAAAGCCTCGTATACATAACCTTGCTTTTTTTTCTTTTGAGGAGGCGGTTGCTGTTTTGGTTTTGAGAACAGGGGTGGTATCAAGATAATTTTCTGGAGTTCTGTCAAATTCTTCCCAGACATCTTTACTTTTGATTGAATCAAATTATTCTTTGATGGCATTGGTGTATTCAGAGGTGTTTTTGGTGTATTGTGAGTATTTGATTGGTTTGATTCTGTCTGTCCGTTCTCAAAGATGATATCTGGACAAGACAGATGGATTGGATTCTGAGGTTTCAATGAGGCTTGGGTCTTTATCTTCCTGTTCAAAGGAGATGAATTGATCTGTGTCCATTATTTCTTCCTCTTCATGTTGAATAGAGTAATTATCAGTCTCAGGGTATACAGAGTTGGGAGAATAAATTGGCGCATCTATGTGATCGGATTTGACATCATCAATGATGTTGATGGGGGAGTTTTCCCAAGAAATGGATTCATTTGGTTTTTTAATTTTTTCTTCAAATCCCAATATCTTGATGTGTTTTGATGAGATGATCTGACCAGTGTCAGAGAGCAATTGGTAAGAGAGAAGTTCATTGTCATAGCCAATGAGTATACCCAAGATTCCTTCTGGATCTAATTTGGACAATTTTTGATGAGGAGGCCGGAGAATGATGACTTTTGAACCAATAGGGTGAAAGAAACTGATTGGAATGGATCTGTTTTTGAAGAGTTTGTAGGGACTTTTCTTACTTTTGTGAGAGGGGAATTGATTTATAATGAGAACGCAAGCTTTGAGAACCTCATCCCAGAGTTTTTTAGACAGACCAGAGTCAATGAGAGTGGTTTGAAGACTTTCGATTATGGTCCTGTTGAATCTTTCTGCCAGACCATTCTGTTTGGGGGTGTAGGGATCTGAGACTCTGGTTTGAATGAGTTTTTCCTTGCAGAAGTCCTTTAGATGTCTGTTAACAAATTCTGTTCCCCTGTCAGAATGAAGAATAGAAGGAAAGTACCCAAACCATTTTTCCTCTAGCTTGATTGCACTTTGAAGGATAGCAGGGACAAGATCTTTGGATTTGACCGGAATGGCCAAGTAGTATCTGGTGGAGCTGTTGACTACGGTTAGAATATACCAATGTCCTTGCAAGGAGGAAGGAGAGATTGGTCCCATGATGTCCAGGTGAAGCTCTTGGAAGGGTTTATCTGCCCGTGCATGTTCTCCTTTGAAGGACCCTCTAGTGATTTTACCTAGGGCACAACTCTTACACTTGGAGACGGGATTAATAGGAATACTCAATTTATTTCTGATTCTGCTGTAGCTTGCGTGACCAAGGGCCTTGTGGATGGTTTCAGCTTGGGATATGAGGGAGTGTGAAATCAATTGATTTTCATTAAGAGGTAAGACAGGAATATTATTCCAATATTGGCCGGAGAATACCATTTGATTGTTAAGGTAGACAAGAAATTGATTTTTTTCAAAACACAGATGAAAGCTGTCCAGAACAAGACATCTGACAGAAAGTAGGTTAGTGGAGAGATCGGGAACATAATAGAAATTGTTGATGAGTAACAATCCACTTTTTCCGGCAATTCTGATAGTTCCGATTCCTTCAATCGGTAATGACTCCAGATTCAATCCTGTCTTCACTTGTCCAATTTCTTTATATGAGAGAGCCACAAACAGATCATGATTGGAAACCATGTGAGAAGAGGAGCCGGAGTCAAATACAATTTGATTCCCAAGTATGGAGGAGTTGTTTGATAAGAAGCAACTGAAAACTAGGTTGTCCCCATTCTTTTTCTTGAGGTATGCTTCGCAAAGCTTGGGATGGAGTGCCCAAAAGTTGGCGGGCCAGTGAGGAGCGAGTTGATTGTGCTTACCTCCCGTGCATCTGGGCAGCGGTTCTCAGTCTGCTTGCAAAGCGGTGAGTTGTAATTTCCCTTCTTCCTTGTTTCTTCTTTTGTTTGTGGATATTTGAAGATGGTCCAGAACAAGATTGGGAGTTATGGAGGAAGAATGAATAATCTGCTCTTTGACAACCTTAAGACTGGGAGGAAGTTTTTGAAGAAGAATGTAAGCTATTATGTCTTGGGGAAGATTTATTCCTACCTTGTAGAGGCAACAGATACTGATTTTAGCAGAAGTGATGAAGGCCGGAATTTTGTTAATGTTGAACGATAGATCTTGTAGTTCATCAAACACTTGAGCTTGGTTGGAACACTCTGATGAAGCAAAGTATTGAATTATGGCCTTCCAGATTAACTTGGCGTCCTTCTTGTTTTCAAAGGTGATGATATTTGCGTGGACCCTAGGGTCAAGTTTCAAAATAAGGATCAAGCGGATGTAAATTTCATCCTTGAAAGAGAGAAGGGAATCCTTGGAGAGAAGGGCCAAGCAAGTCCCCTGAATGTCAAGCATGTTTTTGACCGGATTACGCCAGAGGGAAAAATTCTTCATTGTTAGCGTTGGAATGGCTTCTATGGCGGTCTTTAGTATGGTTTGATGGAGAGGATTGCTCAAATTGAAGGATTTATCTTGGTTCATGATGACTTTGAGGTTTCAGAGATGCCGGTGTGATGATATTTAGCAAATTTCAACTGTTAATTGTGTAAAATTTGAGGTTGAAATTGCCAAAAAATGAAACCAAGCCTAGAAACAAAAATGAAAGAAAAATGAATAAAGGATATGGAGAAAAAAAAGAAAGGAGAGACAAAAAAATCATACCACAAAATAACAAGAAGGTTCAAGGATAAAAGAATACCAGCAGAAAAGTTAAATTGACAGATAAGTTGCGCTAGTGAAAAGGGCACATTCAAGGTTATCTTCCTCTATTAGGCAGGCGGCAGAGATCAATATTTAAGCTGAGAATCAAAAAATGATAAAGAAGAAAAAGTAAAAAAAAATAGAAGAAAAGAGAGGAAGGAAAATAGTTAGAGAAGTGAGAACCAAGATAGTCATACTGAATAACCAAAGGATGGATGTTGAGGACAGGATTGAATGAAAATCATGTTGAAGTTGATTGTAATTGAAGAATATCAAATTGATTGATCAGATTTGAGATTGAAGGGATAAATGGGATGAGGGAGAAGGGGAAGATAGCGCGAAGAATGATTGATAGAGAGAGAGGAGTAGTGTTGTTAAGATGATGGACTGTTTTGTGTGTGAAGTATGAGGCCCGAGTAGAGATAGGACGTGAGGTGTCACTGATGTGACACTTTTAACAAAGAGGTCAGGTTGCAACATTGGGTAGGCAAAAGTTCAACAAAAAACCTACAGATTAAAAGCAAATCCAGACAAAGTCCAACTCATTGAAAATGAAGCAAAAAAACTGGTAGAAAAGACAATTTCAGTATCCAAGGAGGATTCTCAACTGATTCCCAAATATTTTCCCACCTGGAAACTCAGGATGAGCTGATTTCTCAAGGTGCAAAGTTTTTGGGAAATAACTACAACCAAGACCCAAATCCACCTAATTTCAAGTCAAGGGAGAAAAGAAGCAAAGTGGCCTTGATCATAATATCACTGCTATGTGACAGAGTGCACAATGGCATTTTGAACTCCAAAAACAGCTTCAATTCCTAGAATCTGTGGGCCAGAATAAACAAAGAATATGTCAATTCAACTCCACAGGCCATTCACCATGTTTTTAGAAGATGGAATTCAATGAATTTCAATGGAATATTCTAGCAGTTTGTCTATCAAATTTAAATTTACCTTATATAATTTGAGGGAATAGGATACTCCAAGTGAAAAAAGGCTGCCTTTTCCACCATATCAGCCAAAATAGAGGACCAAGAACCAGAACTGACTACCCCAATTAGGATTGACCATACAGCCAGGTCCCCTCCACAAGTGTTGCTTTGCAAGATAAAGGAACTGTCCCAGGAAGACAAAACTTTTTCCAAGATGGGAAACTCAAAAAAAAAATTCCACAGCTATTGGAAGAACAGAAGCAAACCAAAACCATTTTTCAATAAAGGTAAGCACAACACTGCAATAAAATCCCACTCTGAATATCAGTGTTGCACAGTCCATCCAGAACTCAGTCCAACAAGGAACAGAAACCCCCAGAACAATTACCACCAGGTTTCCAAAAAAGGCACCAGCAACACATGAACTGAATCTTCCAGCTTTGAAAAAAACATGTTTGCCACCTTTACAACAAACACAACAACATCAAACTCAATCATCCTTGATAATGGGGAAGCCATCATATGTTTTCCAATCACAGCTACTTTGGAAATCTTTCAAGTTGTTTCATCCCAATTGGGCCAGGAAAGGGAGAGGGGTAGCTTCTTTTCAAGGGAATGTGGATGGTAAAAATTGCCTTATATTCTGAAAATCATGTTCAGCTCCCCAATTATCTGTTTTTTCCCTAAGCCAGTTTGATAAAACCTCTACCAAACTTGAACTGGTACATGATAAAATATGTGGTCCTGTATTGACATCCACAAACAGTGGTTCCAGATAATTTCTCATACTAGTTTAACAGTCAACAGGATTCATCTTGATAAACCTCTTTAAGCAAAAAACAAAGCCACCAATGCAATCAAAAATTTCAACACCTCATTTGAGAACCAAACCAGAAACCTAATGAAGAATTTCATCAGAAATGGAGGAGGAAAATTCATTGGAAACTCTCTCAAGCTTTTCTTTCTTTAATATGGAATCCATAACAGTTTCTTCCCCCCTTAAAAGCCCCATCATAACAGCTTTGATGAAAGGACCAACAGAGCTTTCATCAACATGAATTGCTGCCTATTTCTGCAAGCCAATATTTCCAGAAAATAGTGGGGTGAGGCTGAAATGAAAGAAATGGACACCATAAAATGCTTTCCTTCCCTTTTGAAATCTAAAAAATTGCCCTTAGAACTCATTTTTGGGAAGAAACCTAACCTCTTTGTCTTCCAAATGTTTGGTTGTTGCAAATGGGCCCTCATACCTCCAGCACTTTTCAAACAAAAATTGAATTATCTGGCTTGGGAAGGAGTGATTTTTGGATATGCCAATGACTTCAGCAGCTATCAGCGGCTCAGAAAAATTAATAGGAAATAATTTTCAAGCAAAAATGTCAAATTCAATGATTTCTCCTTTCCAGTCATAAACACCCTTATCCCAAGGCATGATCACAGTTATATCCCCCTTCCTGAATTTGATAGTAGTCCAAAACATCAATTTTCCAAGGAGTTTATTGTTTTAAATTTGCTGTCATTTATTTCTTCATTTGTCTTAATTCCTATTTCTTCTTTATTTTTTAATTTAGTTATCCATTTTCTCTCCATTTTTTTTTTAATTTTTCTATATATTATTTTAAACAGCCATCTCAAAAAGAGGCTCCTACGCAGCAGTGCAGTGAAACATCTTCAAAGTGCATGCTTGGCTCCTCACACCCAAACCATACATCATAGAGGCCAAACAAGGAAAAAACAGAGAATGAGTCTCCATAAAATCCAAAAAAAAAACCTCAAGGCTCCTCAACAATCAACTCTTTGCCACAATCAACTTCAAATCTCCTGCCAAATCACCTCATCAAAGCTCCTTCCAAAACACCTCAAGGCTAATGTTGAACAGCTCCAAAGCTGCCACTGAAGACACACCTGATTGGTAAACTCCCTGATCAAGTCTTCACGCTTCATTCCTATGACAATTTGGTGCAAATTCAAGCAACAGAATCAGCTAATTTTTTCTGCTAATAATTCCTCACCACTGACTGCCTATGATTAAATTGTGATTTTTCTGTTTCCATTTATTTATTTATTTTTAATTGTTTTATTTATCTCTTTGTATTGGGCTGCTGTTCTGGTTCTTTCAATAGTAATTCAATAAAATTTCATCACAATTAACAGTTGGAATACAGAAAAAATCAAACCTCTCAACTAGAAAAAAACCAGAACAGGCTTTAATTATGAACAAAATATTTTGATCCACTATTTCTAAGGGTTCTCTAGAGGCCATCCCTCTACTTACTCTTGAAAGCTTCACTCTGGATTTCTAGGATGAAAAATCTGCTTAAAATACAAAAATATTTAGATCCACTTACCAAAACCAACTCAAAGCTCAGCAAAGGTCTCAATGTTCAAATATTCATCCTTCTGACAGCTTAACTAAATGCTTCTGTAAATCTCAATAAAATAATATAAAACAATGAGAAAAATTCAAAAAAGATATGGAAATCCTTCAGCAGCTTGTTTGAATCATGCAATGCCTCAAATTTTTCTAGGGTTGTTAAGAAATTCAGTTCTATCTTTTTCAATCCTAATGAAATGCAGCTCTTAATCACCCAATTCCAAGCTGAAATCAGAACATTGTTTGGAATAGGAATCTCTATCCAAATCAAAATTATTTCCTAACTGATTCTCCAAAAGCTTCCTCCATCATTAGATATCCTCAAGATTCAAAAAACTCATTCCTACCAAGAGATTGTTCCCAATCTGGTACTGGATCATCTCAAGGTCCACTTTAAAAATGTTCAACTTGGCCCCTCTGCATCCTTGAGAGAGCATCCCACTGCGCTCATCATGACAAAATCTAGGAAATTTTTCAACTGCTGGCACAACCCTAATTCTCTGCACCCAGAGTCTAAATGCTGGTTCCTGCATTCCCACCCTTTTCCAGGAAAAAACAAAGCCAAGACTCAAAGTCAAGTTAGCAATTTCACCTCCAAGTTTCACAATAATTCTCTTGTAATTGTGGATTTGGGATCCTCTGCTCACATTGTTAACAACCCTGATTTGTTTCTTGCACTTACCCTGGAAGAAGAAGGAAAATTTTGGACTGGATCTGGGGTCAAACAGATTTGTGTGAAGGGAAAAGGCTCTGTTGAGCTGTTAAAAAGCGTTTGTAAAAACATTCTGAAAAATGTCCTCTATGTTGCTGATTTATCCATAAATCTTCTATTTTCAATGTCTACTCTTTGTGAAATAAAATATCCTCTTCAAAATCAATAATTTAAGATCTTTAAAGACAATCATGTTGTTGAATCTGGCCACTGTTTCAAAAATTTACCCAGTCTCAAGTTTAAAAATACAGAGAAAAAATGCCTGATTTCATCAGCTGAAACTATACACAGGTAACTAGGACAGATGAGCTATTATTGAATTTTTAACAATCTTATAATACTGGTCAAAATATCCCAAGAATGTGAATCCTGTTACATTTGTGATATAAAAAAAGTCAGCTTGAAAAATTGTTGCTCTTCTTCCCAAAGACCCTTTGAAGAACTCAATCTTTATCTTGTTGGCCCCATCACTCCTCTGGCTCAGGATTAGTGTAGATACCTGTGAATGTTTATCAATATCCAAACCCAATACTGCTCCGCCATACCCCTGAAAAACAAGAGTGATTCACCCAGAGTTCTAAATGACATACTTAGTTTGAAAGCCAAAAAGGATGAAATCTGATTTTAAGGGCCTCAATTTATGTTTTTATTAATCTTTCTAAAACCAGAAGCAGTAAAGCTTGGTTTGAACTATTGTACTTAAATAGGAGAGGAGAAACAGAGCAACAAAAGGAGAAATCTTCAAATTTGTGGTTAGAGTGCATTCAAAAGAAGTCTTCATGTAAAGACACATGTTTCAAAAATAAAAAAATTAATAAAATAAAAAAGTATCTTGTTAGAATTTTAGTCTTATATTGTGTTACCTAATACTTGAGTGCAACCCTTTATTAAAATTTATATTCTCATATGATGCTCTAAGTGTTTTGATGAATTTCTGGAGAAGAAATCAATGAAATGAAAATTTTAAGAGGGCTGTGAAGAGCCAAAAATCAGTCTGGAGAATAGAAACAAGAAGAATAAAGAAAGAGAAGACAGAAGAAAAGAGGTAAAATCAAACATCAGGCAGTTTGAGTTTGACTGAAGAAATTGGAAGAAGACAAGATTTGTTGGTTAGGATGAGAGTTGCTGTGAGAGTTGCTGATGGCATCAAAGGTTGAGGAGCTGATTGGCTGAGGATTTCATTTTGAGTGATTGAGAGTTAGATTACCAGGTAATTGGTAGTGAAGAATGATTGTGAGAATCAAGATACCAGTCTTACCAGACATATATGAAGTGAAGGACAATGCAGGCGGCAGGGCGGCAAAGATGTTGAAGATGGTTTTTGATGCAAAAGAGACAAGTAAATGGAAGAAAAGAAAAGATAGAAGAAAAGAAAAGAAATGATAAATAGTAAAGAAAAGAAAAGTAGATTGAGTGAATGAGCTTTTTGTTGAGGGGGAGTTGTTTTTGAGCTGAGGTTGTGGTAGAGTTCAAGTTGAGTTGAGGTCCAAGTTTTGAGTCTCCCAATTGTGTTGGGTTCCTGAGGGAGGTTGGAGCGCGCGCATGTGAAAGATGTAACAGCCAGGTGCCAGGATGGAAAGAAAGGAAGATAGGATAAACAGGAGGAGCACTTCAATATTTAACACCCCCCGTGTCTGGTATGGCTCAATTCAATTGAGAATGTAGGGTTTATCAGCAAGATAAGATTGGCAAGGGAGACTGGTGGTAGAGCTTTGGTGAGTCCATCAATGTTCATGTTCTCCGTGGGGATGAGTTTGATGGAGAGATTTCCTTGTATGAGTTATTCTTGAATGGTCTTTGTTTTGATGTTGATGTGTTGAGTTTTGGAGTTGCAGACAAACGTTTTGAGTTTGTAAATAAGATCCTTGTTGTCAACTAAGTGTTTGCTGGGTTCCACGCTTTTCTTCCATAGTTTGGATACTAGCTCCTTCATCCAAATTGCCTGCAGGAAGGAGTCCACAAGGGGTTGAGTTCTGCTTTGGTGGTTGGGTGTGTAAAATTATGTTGGCAGTAGCTGTGAGAATTATTGGCCCACAATCTTAGTCAAAGAGCAGTAATAAAAGCAAAAGAAATGCTGAGACAATAATTTTTTATCATTGATCCTTAATATAAGGCAGAGGCAATGGCACACTTGTGAATGTGAATGAATTGGCAAATAAATGGATGGAAAACAGCCAGGAGAAGAGCTCCTTAAATACAAAAGATGGTGCTGATGTGCAGCTTGTGTAATGACAAGAAAAAAGCAAAAATTCCTCCCCAAATGGGCTCTACAGGCTCTAGAAGCCTTGCTAATTGGTTTGGGCTTACTCAGCCCACTTGGCATTAGTCCCTGAACCCTTATGACCAGTCTGTACCCGTAAAATTCGGTTTTTTGTTTTTACACCCTTCCTGGGCTGAACCAGCCCTTGTTGCTCTTCATAACCTGGCTGGTCGTCTCTTAAAACCAGCCCTGTTACCCCTCTGACCATACTCACCGGCTGGTTACCTCATGCAACCAGCCCCTGGCCCCTCATATGGGCCAGGTGGGACCCAGGACTCACCTGGGTCTGGTCTCAAACTCACATGGGGGGATGTAACTGGCCGGCATGCTGCCTCCCCCCCTCTTTCCTACCTAGGTGACCAGCAGGGGTGGTCAGATCCCCCACTGGTTGCCTGGGATACAATTTGCCCCAGGCTATCCGTTGAAAAGAGTGTGCTGGAGGGGGATCAGGCCCCCCCAGTCCTTGGCACCTCCCCCTCAGTAATGGGGGGGGGGGGGGGGGGGGGAGAGCGCCCCACTTTGCTTGGTGGGAGGGTGATCAGTTCCACCCCACCGCATTTTCCCCTCCACCACTAACAGGTGGGAGGGTGATAAAATCCCCCCCACCCTGGTTGGTTGCCACATGCAACCAACCTCTTGCTGGTCCTCAATGAGGGGGAGGACCAGCCATCCTCCCTCCCCCTCATGACTGAGCAAGGGGAGGGAGGGAGGCAGGGGGCGCCACTGGGGCTGTGGCCCCGCACACAGCGGGTGGGAGGGCTCCAAACAGAGTCCCCTGACCCATACAACGGCGCTGCGCGGGCCTTTGGGCCCCGCAAAGGGCCCCAGAGAGAAACAAGCCGCCCTGAGCAGGCTGCAACATGGGCCGCGGCCACAATGGGCCTCCAAGGCCCAAACACCACAAAATACATAATTTGGAGGGCCAGCCCGTCTGGCCAAGTATTTCCAAAATAAAGCTTGGGCCCAGTTATGCCCATCTAAGCCCATCTGGACAAGGTGGCCCATCAACCCTGGCGGGCCAGTTAAGGCCCATGTCCCAAAAGACCTAGAAAATGTGTTTTGGTGCACAAATTCCCAAAACCAATAACATCCACATAGGCCCACGTTGCCCATGTTATTTCCAATGGGCCTTGGAGGCCCAGTTGTGCATCCCATTTGGATTATGCAATAATATGCACATTAAATGAGTGCATCCGTATTTTAAGACTTCCCCTTAATCTGAAAGGGATGCCATATGAATACTGGACACAAAACCTTGATGTTTGTTTCTATCTAACACCTTATTTCAGATATCCGCAATCATTGCTCCAGTGGGCATGTACCGTAACACTATCTCTCTGAAGTTCACTGCATCATGTATATAGTTATAATGAAAATCAAAATGTTTTGTTCTTGAATGGAACACTTGGTTTTCTGCCAATGAAATGGCAATCTGATTATCAGGATACAACAATGCAAACCCTTGTGGTTTATGAGTATCCTCTAATACCTTTCTCAACCACTGTGCCTCCTGTGAGGCTGACAGATACACTCTGTACTCTGCTTCTGTTGATGAAAAACTTATTGCTGACACCATCTTAGACATCCATGACACTAGATTTGTTCCTATAAAGAATACAAAACCACTTGTTGATTCCCTAGTGTTACCATCTGCCCAACTTGCATCAGAATAACCAACCAAATCAAAATTTGCTGAATTTGAAGACTGCATTCTCAGACTGCTTGTTCCTTTAAGATACCTCATAACTTTCTTAAACACAGACCAATTCCTCATTCTTGGTTTCCCTAAGTGTTTTGACAAGATTCCAATTGCATAAGCAATATCTGGCTTTGTACACTGCCCCAAATAATTTAGCAATCCAATAGCCAACCTATAATTGTTCCCAGATTGGACAAACTCCAGATACTCTTCATCTGTAGACTTTTCTAACCAAATGTTAGACTGAATTGGAGTACCAAACCCCTTTGCATCCTCTAAGCCATACTGCTTAAGTATAGCTAACACATAATGGTTTTGATCCAACTTGATCCCATTATTGCTCTTACTAACTTTCATTCCCAGAACCTGTTGTGCCAGGCCAAGATCTTTTATCTTGAACTCCTTTTTGAGTGCCTCCATGACTCTCTCTTTACCATTAACAATAATGATAATCTCATCAACCCATACAAACAAAATTTCATCCTTTCTCACAAAGAGACAAGGGTTGGCTTTGCTTGTCATGAAACCAATCTCTATCAGTTTCTTACTTATGGTGTTATACCATGACCTAGCTGCTTGCTTCAATCCATACAGGGATCTACACAGCTTGAGGAAATATTCCCCTTCATCTGCTGAAAGTAAACTTCTCACACAGATTTTCTTCATAGTTTCTGGATTTGTCTCTACCAGCCATTCCTTGAAAACTTCAGGAATTGACATATAAACAGTCTCTCCTTCTCCAAGTCTTGCATTCAAGTATGCAGTCACAAAATCAGCCTGTCTGATTTCTTCACCCAACTCCACTGCTAAAGCAATGATGTAACTGAAGGTGGACAGCCTTCAAGTTGGCAAAAAAGTCTCTAGTTAATCAATACACTCTTTCTGCTTGAAGCCATGTGTGATGCATCTAGCTTTGAAACTCCTCAAAACTCCATTAGTATCAAAATTCTTGTTAAAAACCAACCTAGACCCAACAATGGTCTTTCCTTTTGGAACTAAATCCCACTTAACCACTTCAAACACACCATTATTTTCCAGAGAATCAAATTCCTTAAAAAAAGCTGTCTTCCAATTGTATCTATCCTCAGAATTCATAGCTTGGCCAAAGCTATTGGGGTTAACCCTATTACCCATTTCTGAACTTAACGGTAGAATCTCATTAAGCATACATTGTTCCCAAAACGTATCTTCTTCATATTCTTCAGGAGCATAATGGGACTTCCATTCCCCATAACTATCTACAGGTATCCTACTCCTTCCACTCCTTCTAACGGGAGGTGGAGGTCCATCAGGTTCTGAGTCCACAGATTCCCCTGAAGTGGGTACTGAACCCTCCTGTGGCACATCTGCCATCTCAAAATCATCACTAATGATATTCTATACAGAATCTGCTGGTGAAATAGGCTCCAATTATATTTCCTGCTGTGATTCCTGAAAAGCAATATATTCACTCCTTTTGAGTGGAAAGTTACTTTCTTTAAATTTTACATGCCTACTATGGATAACCTTTCTTGTCCCTGGAAAATAAATCCTGTATGAATTAATTATTGAATCATGGCCTACAAGTGCCCCTGTTCTGGCTCTAGGATCTAAAATTCCAACCATTTCATTATGGTTGACACTATAATTCACTAAGAAACCAATTTTTCTTGGGTGTGATGTTTTGGAGTACAACTTCCAAAACAGATAATTGTCACACGACCCCCCACGTACTATAGGGCAATTCTTAGATGATTGTGAGTGCAAAGGAATGCCAAGTGCGAGGGCAAGTGCAAATAGCAAGACTCAGTTGCAAAGTGTGAACTTTGTTAGGCCACTCAACAAACGGCGAGAGGAATGGAATGTGTTCCAAAGAAGGAAACTCAACCTGAGTCCAATGTTATAACTAGGTTGTAGCAAAATTCCAGAACGTATGAAATTAACTAACTGAGGAGACAATCATCAGGCAAGGGGATAGCCCTTATAAAGTAATCCGAAGTGACTAGATACAACCTGGTGATGAGCTAACTACAGTTGAAGCAGTGAGGCAATGAATGACAGGAACAGGATAGGAAATGAAGCAGTGGTATAGATCCAAGGTCATAGCGTAAGTGCGAGAAAATAGAATCTGAGCGTACAATTGCATGACCAATTGGGACAGGAGCAAGTGACGTTGAAGGTAATGCAAATGAGAGGTAATAGTGTATGCAGGGTAGGGACTAGTCCAATTGCAAACTGTACAGTAGTGATGGCTTAGTTAGACGTAGATGCGAACTAACAAACAATGCATGACCAAAGATGGAAGTCCGAGGCTGTTGATTGGCCAGGGAAGGAGATTGGATCTCATAATGGATGGCCGACCGGTATGGAGTTAACCTCAAAGTTCGCAAGTATATACTGAGTTGGTCGCCGAGATTGGAAGGTCAGCGCAAGCCAGAGGAAATAGCGGATCACACCGTTGATGTTGTGATTTTATTTGTGTTACGCTTTTAGACTGAGGTAGATGGTAATGAGGAGAGGGCATGTCAAAGTGATGAAGAAAATAATCCCTAAGTGCAAAGCGTGACAGTTGCCCAGGTATAAAGACGTGAGCTCCTGCAAGCGTTCAGATAAATTTTCCCATTGATTTCAAGTTGTTAATTATTAATGTATACCCCTTACATTATTTAATTCATTACTTGATAAATTTATAATCTATATAAAATTTTGTCATTGTTGTCCCGCCATGGCAAAAACTGTATTCGCCAAAACAAGCGTTGTGTTCCTAGTACTGCTGTCCAAGGCCCTGGAGGCAAGTGTGAGCAATGTCGCCTTTACAAATTGGCATGTAACTTCCCTATTAATGTTGTTTTGTTTGTCAAGGGTCCCGCGGAATCATCAAGGGAGATGCAAAGTTGTAGGTCCAGGCCAAGGGTTAACTACAAGATACCACCGTTGCTGGAGATCAAATACTTGGGGACTTGAGTTCCTGGTAAGTACTAATCTGGACTGACTAATGATCATAAAATAATAACTAATTTTGCTTGTTTTGCTAGTGTTGCCTCATTTCCAAAGATATACTACAAACACACCACCACCACCACCACCTTACTGGGGACCACCGACTGAACTCCCGGGGGCCCAGATGAATGCCAAGGTGCGAGGCAAAGTGTCCAGTGCGGAACCAGTAGGAATTATAACCAAGGAAGCAAGGGAGGAGGAAGGAAACAAAGCGGAAGGAGAATTGGGAAATGGAGGAAACGGAAACGGAGGGAGAGAAGGAGCGGATGAATTGGGAGAAGGAAATGAAGGAGATGGAAGGGATGGAGTGGATGGAACGGAAGAAATGGAAGGCCAAGGTGAAACAGATCCGGTGCAAGTCATAGGGCCAATTGAAACAGATGCGAGTTGGCTGACAGACAATATTGGAGAAGGCACGTTGGGAGGCCAAAGGAAGAGAGTGTACAAAGAGCTCTTGGAGGAAGGCGGATGGAATGCTCGGACAAAGAGAGCTTGGATTGCAAGGTGCAAGGAGATCTTTGAGAGGCACATTGTAAAAGAAGTGCTAGTTCTCCAAAGAATGTCCGCACTAATCAACAATGAAGACCTGGATACTTTTTGATCCATGGTTGCGGAATTGACGGCAAATTGGGAGGATGCGGAGAAAGAAGTAAAAGAAACTTTTTAAATATAAATATAAATATATAAATATATATATATATATATATATATATATATATATTTATAGATAGATTTTTTTTTTTAATAATAAGGAATGAAGTTTTATTTTAGTAGAAATGAAAGGGGAATGAGAAAAAGGAATAACACGGTGAGATGGAGGAATTAACTGATGGAATGATGGTGTGAAATAAAATGAGATTAGATGAGATGGAATATGGAATTGAATGGGATTGGATGAGATAGAATGTGAGATGAAATGGGATTGGATAAGATAAAATGTGGAATGGAATGGGATTGGATGGGATGAAATGTGGAATGGAATGGAATGGAATTGGATGGGATAGAATTATGATTGTCAAGGTTTGGGAGGGTAGCTCCCATGGAAGTCTCAAATCAGGTTGGGTGAATTGCAAAGGTGATGGGCTGGTTCCCACAAGGTGCGATCTTTGTTGGACTGGAAGCCAGACCATTTGACAAGGTATTGAAGTTTTCCTTTGCATAACCCGGAATCCAGAATACGGCTTAATTCCCATTCTTTATGATTGAGGACAGTGACCGGTTCAGGAGGGGGATGAGTCTTGCCCGGGTATAGGACGCGAGCTGGCTCTAGGAGAGACACATGAAAGACCGGGTGGATACCTTGCCATTTTGCAGGTAAAGTAAGTTTAAAGGCGTTAGGGGAGATGACTGATTCTACTTTAAAGGGGCCAAGCTTTCTTTTGGAGAGTTTGCAAGTTGGGCGAGTGCTGCAAATTTTGCAAGCAGCAAGCCATACTTGATCTCCTACTGCAAAGGTTGGAGCCAAAGTGCAAGATTGGTCTGCTTGCTCCTTATAGCGCTGGTTTGCTTCTTTGAGGTTGGTTCAAAGTTGCGATTGAGGGGATTGAATTTGTTCAAGGTAATTGGTAGAAGGTTGAGAAGGTGCTACGTGAAGGGAAGAGAAAGTTGGGTTTCTACCATAAAGAGTTTGGAAGGGCAACTGTTTGGTGGAGGAATGAGTGGAGTTGTGGTAGGCAAATTTGGCTAGTGGGAGCCATTGCGACCAGTTGTCTTGTTGATAGACAAAATACATTCAAAGATATTGTTCAAGAATATGATTAACTTGCTTGGTTTGCCCATCCGTTTCCGCCTGGTAAGCCGTTGATAAATTGCAAGTGATCTTCAAATGTTGGCATAGCGAGGTCCAGAAGCTTGAGACAAACAGAGATCCACAATCACCAACTATATTATCAGGGAGACCATGTTTTGAAAATAAATATTCTATGAACAAGTTAGCTAAGTCTTCTGAAGAGGCCTTCACATTACTGCGTAAAAATAAAGCCATCTTTGAGAAGCAATCTACTATTACTAGAATAGCATCATATCCACTAGAAGTAGGTAATTGAGAGATGAAATCCATAGGCAGCGAGTGCCAAGGACGAGGCGGAATTGGGAGTGGCTGAAGCAGCCCATACTTTTGGTGTTTTGAGGACTTGTTACGATTGCAATCATAGCACGCGCTAACATAGTCTTTTACTTCTTTGGTCATACCAGGCCAGTAGAAGTCTTGTGCAATCAATTGGTAGGTTTTATCCTGCCCATGATGACCAGCAAGCAGAGAATCATGCCGTGACTCAAAGATATCCAACTTAATCCAAGAATTATCTGGTACTACTATACAATTATCATAGACTAAAAAGTCATTATCATCAATACTGTCATTACTATCTAATAATTTCGCACTTTTGCAAAGTTCAATGCACTTGGGGTCGTCGCATTGAGCTTGTCGGAGTTTGGAAGCCAAATCTCGTAAGCAAGCGATGATCAAACTGAGTTGGGCAGATTGGGTTGAGAAGAGTGTCCTAACGTTTTAAGGGTTGTTTTTGGCAAAGGTGCTCCCCCCCTGGGTAAACGTCGTCCCGACGTGATAAAGCATCAGGAACTACCGCTTTTTTCCCAGGACGGTACGTGATTGTAAAGTGGAACTTGGAGAGGTATTTGGCCCATCGTGCCTGTCTACGTGTGAGGACTTTTGAGCTCATGAAATACTTTAAAGAATTATGATCAGTTAAAACCTCAAAGGATTCCCTAAGGCTCAACAGGTATGAACGCCATTTCTTCAAGCAATAAACAATTGCAAGAAGTTCCTTGTCATGAATCTCATATTTAAGCTCTGCAGCGAGCAACTTGTGGGACTCGAAAGCTACCGGATGAAAGAGAGAAGTGGAGGAAGAAAACTGCAAGATTACTCCTGCAATTGCATAGTTGCTTGCGTCTGTTTTTACAATAGTGCAAGCTAACTTGTTGAAGTGAGAAAGTATTGGAGCAGTGGTGAACGCTTTCTTCAGAGCTTTGAACTCTGAAGCAGCTTGTTTGGTAAAAACAAAAGGAGTGTCTTTTTGAAGAAGGTTAGTAAGATTCACGGCTTTTTGGCGTAACGCGCAATAAACCTTCTATAGAAATTACTGAAACAAAGGAAAACTTGAAGGGATTTAACGGAAGAAGGTGGGGGCCATTCCAATATGCGTTTGCTTTTGGCTGGGTCCATCAATAGTCCTTGCTGCGAGACTACGACCCCTAGAAAATGAAGAGAAGAGGAATGGAACTCAAACTTAGAGGCTTTTGCAAACAGGTCATTCTTGCAAAGTTGCTGCAGCACCTCTTGCACATCTACGATGTGATCTTTGAGGTTCCTTGAGTAGACTAGTATATCATTGAGATATACCACAAGGTATTTACCTAGGAGATTGGATAAAATGTTGTTGAAAAAATGTTGGAAAGTGGAAGGAGTGTTACCAAGGCCAAAAGGCATGACGGTATACTCATAACTGCCAAACCGGGTTCTCATTGCAGTTAAATACTCATGACCTTCCTTAATGCAAATTAGGTTATAGGCACCTTGAAGGTCTAACTTCAAGAAATAAGTAGCTCCATGGAAGAGAGTGAGGAGATGTGACATAGGCGGTACTGGATAGGCATTCCTACGGGTTACCTGGTTCAGTTTCCTGTAGTCAACACAAAGGCAAAGTCCGCCGTCCTTCTTTGGAACAGATAGGACAGGTGAACCGGTATTCAAATTGCTTGGTCGAAGAAATCCTTTCGCTACATTTTCCGCAATGTAGTCTTGAAGCACAATTGATTCTTGCGTTGAGAGAGAGTAAACTGGTCCTGGTGCCAGAGGTGGGCCAGTAAGTTTGATCTTGTGATCGTAAGGACGGGATGGAGGCAGTTTATCTGCTTTTGCAGCTGAAAAGACGTCAGCGAAGTCATGATAAACCAAAGGTAAAGACTTTTGAATGATTTCTAAATCTTCAATCTTGTCATCTTGGAGCACCAGGTTCGCGGTGCTCGCATGGTGCAAGAGGATTAGGGAGCTCAAAATACACCATTTGGTTGGTGTCTGTTTCTCTTTGAAGGAACAGGAAAGAGGTAAGCTGGATAGGTAAGCAATAACTTCTAAATCTGAAGAGGGAATTTGGGAATGAAGGTCAGGATATTGCAAATTTCCTGGCGGAAAAGTGTTATCCAACTCAATGACAGTGTCAGGTAGGCTGTTTAATTCCTGATTGTTGGAAAGGTTAGCGTTCTGGGGGTGCAAGGCTCAAAGGTTAATTACTCCTTCTTGCCAATTCACATCCGGATTCCAGTAAACTAGTAAATCATGGCCTAGAATGGTATCATCCATTCCAGGTATAGACAAGACAAATAAATCCCATTCAAAGCTGGGGAAATTGGAGAATTCAAAGGTCCATTTTGCCTTTTGGGAAACCCAATAAGACGGTTCAGTTGCACTACTTACTAAATAGATAGTAAATTTATCTATCTTGGAACGCGTAAGATTTTTGGAAGTGGCAAAAGATTCACTGATAAAGGAAAAATTAGCGCCAGAATCAAGTAATACTTGATAAGGAGTGTTGTTGGAATGGAATAGGATAAATCTCAAACTCGGAGCACCTAGTGACTTGCAAGTGCAAAGATTTACTCTTGGTGATTTAGATAATGTGTAGTTTTCCTTGCGAGTATCAGAAAAACTACAAGCTAATTTTTTGACTGCTTAGCCCCTTCACGCGCTAACCGCTTTGCACACCTGTTGACATCATGTTTTCCTCCAAAATACATACACAGCCCGTTCTTTTCCCTTTGTAGCCATTCCTTGTTTTGAAGCATCCCGGTTTCTTTGTCCAAGAACTTTGCAGTTTTGGCAACGGCTTTCCCGTTCAAGTTGGAGTCAGAAGTCAGGGTTGGTTTTGATGGTTTTGGGTTCCTTGTGTTTTGCTTTGAGGAGTCGTCCACCCTTGGAGCCGAGGTGGACAGTCCATGGTTGTTTTGCCAAGAGCAATTCTTGTCATGATAGCCATTATCAAGCTCAATCACTCAATCAATTAGCTGCTGAAGCAAGGTTGTCTTATGACCCCCAACTGCAAGCTGTTTGATTAAGCGTGCCGGTAGACCCTTTCCAAAATGGAATAGAAGAGCGGCCTTGTTCCACTGGATGCAAGACTGCAAGGTTCAAAAATGAGAAATATAAACCAAAGCTCTACTATTACCCTTCATAACTAAACTATTAAGTTTGTATTCGGCGTTTCAAACTTCATTGGGGTCGCCAAACAGGGTCAACAGTTGTTGCTCAAACCTGTCCCAGTTGTTGAGAATACAAGTGGGACTGTCGTTGGAAAAAAGTTCAAGGTATGGTTCAAACCACTGCAAGGCTCTACCTCCTAAGAAGGACGAAGCATACATAACTTTATGCCTATTGGAAGGGAAATTGTAGGAGTCGTTTGAAAAGATGATTTTACAAGACTGTAGGTAGGGTCTAAGCTTATGAGGTTGTTCTCCCGTAAAGTGATTGGGTTGTTTCATGCCCGGAGTGCGAAAACTAGGAGTACTTGGACTAGATCGCTGGGAACCATGAGTGAGGGCCTGGATCAATGTCAAAAGCAGGGCTGGAGCATTGGGCTTGGGAGCAGTAGTGCAAACCCCTGGTCTACCACGAGTCAAGGTTTCATTGGAAGAATGGTTGGAGTCTGCGAATCCCACAAGAGGGTCCGTTGGAGCGTCCCGTGGAGGAGCCCAAGGATCATTGAGGGGTTCAACAGATGGCAATTTAGAAGGAGGAACTGGATCTAAGGGTTGTTGGGCCCAAGGAGCGCTGGTTCTCCCTACCCAATGGATCTCATCATTGTAAGGGGCGAGGGAAGCGTTCCCGGTTGAGCAAGTACCTGACATCAAGAAGAAGAAGTCTACTATAGGTTGGCAGGCTACAATAGATGAGTTGGGTTAGTTAATTTACTGTCACACAACCCCCCACGTATGATAGAGCAATTCTTAGATGATCCTGAGCGCAAAGGAATGCCAAGTACAAGGGCAAGTGCGAATAGCAAGACTCAGTTGGGTTATGCCACTCAACAAACGGCAAGAGGAAAGGGCTGCGGCCCTGCACACAGCGGGTGGGAGGACTCCAAAAAGAGTCCCCTGTCACATACAAAAGCCCTGCGCGGGCCGTTGGGCCCTGCAATGGGCCCCAGGGAGAAAAAAGTGGCCCTGAGCGGGCCACAACACAGGTGGCGGCCCCAATGGGCTGCCAAGGCCCAAAGACCACAAAATACATACTTTTGTGGGCCAGCCCGTCTGGCCAAGTATGTCCAAAATAAAGCTTGGGCCCAGTTATGCCCAGATAAGCCCACTGGCTAAGGTGGCCCATCCACCCTGGCGGGCCCTTCAAGGCCTGTGTCCCAAAAGAACCAGAAAAAATGTTTTTGTGCACAAATGCCCAAAACCAATAACATCCACATAGGCCCTCTTGGCCCACATGATGTCCAATGGGCCGTGGAGGCCCATTTTTGCATCCCATTTGGATTACACAGTAATATGCACATTACATGAGTGAATCTTTATATTAACAGTAGCTCCTCCATGAGATGAGTGATCCAAAAAGTAAGGACAGATGGCCCAATTTGGATTGCCTAGTTTCTAAGTCATTGATCCAAGTAGCATTGCTGTAGCATTGAATTTGGGTGTCAGTATTGAAAATTTGAGAGTGAGTTTGAGATATTTGGTGACCTTGAGATACTTCCAGAAGCGCTTGACTTCTCTCCAGTGTTGCATTCTGGGCATTTCACAGAATCTACCCAGACTGGAGACTGCAAAGCTCAGCTCAGGGCAAGTGAGGCAGGCAATGTGGTTCACCAGGAACAGTGCGGACCAATAGTTTATGTTTTAGGCAAGAAATTCTTGATGATTGTCATTTGAGGCCGGAGTTAGATTAGAGTTGAGGTTAAGCGGAGTTGAGGACGGCTTGCAGTCCGTCATTTTTAATTCTTCAAGGCCGTGCTCAATATGTTTTGGTTGGGACAAGAGAATGGAGTTGTCCAGTTTTTTGAAATTCATTCCCAGGATGGTTTTGGGCTTTTGGGAACTGGATTTGGGGAATAAATTGAGGAAGTTGGTCAGGAAATTGTTGCAAGATCCAACCAAGATAAGGTAATAAAGGTGGAAGAAAAGAACAGAATTACGGGAAGTATGAATGTAGAGGCAGGGATTGGAAATTGATTTGTGGAAGCCTTGCTTGCAAATCCAAGAGGTTAGAGTACTGAACCAGTTGGCTGGTGCCTGTTTCAGCACGTAGAGTGACTTGTTGAGAAGAAGATATTTTGATGTTTTTTTTGATCCCTTGGTTTGCTTAATGATGATGATGTTGGATGGCTGAGCATGAAGATAAGAACTTTTAACATTGAGTTGAGTGATGGGGAGTGAGTAATAGAGACCAAAAAGAAGACCAATAAAAAGGGATGCAGCTTTTCCCCTGGGAGAGAATGTATCAAGGTAATCCAGGCCATATATTTCATCAAAAACCTGTATGTAGAGACTACTCTTGTAAGCCAAGGGGTCACTTTGGCAGTTGTCCTTGAGCCAATAGACCCAAGTCATATTGAGGGGATTGACTGGTTCCGGCCTGTTTTAATCTTCCCACACCTTGAGGTCTTTGATGCTTTTGTGTTCTATATCCATGGATGCCTCCCATTTGAGGGAGTCAGGGCATTTCTTGGCCTGTTCATAAGAATTGGGTACGTAGTAATGATTGTAGCCAAATTGCTGAGGAGGGTTGATTGTTGATTTGTCCTACAGAGAGTAATTCAGATTGAGTTGGATGGCGAGGTTGTTGGAGGATTTGGATGTAGAATCTGAAGAAACTTTGTTGGATGGATTGGGAGAGGAAGAAGGAGGGAGGTTGTTGCTGGCAGGTTTAACAGAATCAAGAGGAGTTTGAGTTGCGGAGAAAGATTCTGGATTAGAGAAGGAAAGTGGAAGATTGACAGCAAAATTGATTTGAGGAGGAGTGTTGGAGATAGCAATTGGAGTAGGAGAAGTTAACTGGGAAGAAGGAGAATTTTTAAGAATTTTTACATGTTTTGAAGAGATTATTGAATTTTCAGGACAAATGATACAGTAGGAGAGGAAGTGAGGGTTTTAGCCCACAAGGATGCCGGATAGGCCGCGCTCTTTGAATTTTTCACCTTGAGCTACCTTACTGTTGAGATAGACCACCTTGGAGCTGATAGGATGAAAATAACTGAGAGGAAGCAATTTTTTAGTGAATTTTTGATAGGGAGAGGGTGAAAAAGGAATATTGGGAATTTTATTGAGAACAAGACAGGCTGATTTAGCTACTTCTACCCAGAGATTGAGAGGTAACTTTGAGCTTCTGAGGATGGAGCAAACTGATTTGGTGAGGGTTCTGTTGGCCAGTTTGATCTTGCCATTGTGTTTGTGGTGTTATGGCTCAGTAATGAGGTGTTGAATGAAGTTGGATAGAAAGAATTATTTTAAGTTGGAGGAGATGAACTCTCCTCCCCCATCTGAGAAGATGTTAGCATGGTATGAATTTTGCTTTTGCCTTTCAAATTTTAGGATTTTCTTGAGTTGTGGACCAGCTTCAGACTTCTGTTGGAGAGGAATTGCAGAGATTTATCTTGATTAGTTTTCAATAATTGTCATGATATAATTCATATTGTTTCTGGAGGATGGGGTGATAGGGCCAACCAAGTCTACATGGAGTTTTTCAAAAGTTTGAGAGGCTCTAGTGGAGGTGTTTTTGAAAGAGAATTTGGTGATTTTGGAGAAGAGACAGTCTTTGCACCGAAAGATGGACAGGGAGCTGGAAGAGAGTTCAGGACAGAGATTCTTGAGTTGATAAGGGCTGGCATGTCCAAACAATAGATGGAGATTTTTGAGCTTGTCAAATTTGCCATCATTTTGAGTTATGTAGCAGAGTTTGAGGTTCCGCCCCACTAGGGATGAATTATTCAGGACAAAGAGGTTGCCTTGGATGAACCCCAAAAATACCGGACAAGAATGAGAGTGGAGTTGAAATTGATTTGCGTTGGTTGTAAGGGTGCATTTCTTTGAGGAGATCAGTTCTCCTAGACTAATGAGGTTAACAACTAGATCCAGAACAAAGAACAAGTTTGAGAGAGTAACTGTGGTGCCCTTCCAGTTGAGTTGAACAGTCCCTTTTCCTTTAATTGGGAGCTTTTCTACTTCCTTTCCAGGTCTTACAGACTTGTTTCCTGGGTGTTCCTTGAGTTCAATAAAAAAATATGACGAGTTGAAAATGTGGCAGGATGCCCCAGAGTCTAGGATAATTCAATTTTTTGAGTTGACCTATTTGATCCAGGTGGTGAGAAGAGCATGGTAGTGAACCACTTCTTTGCCTTTAGAGTTTGAGTTGAGTTGAGCTCTCCAGTTTGCTTGAGCTTCTTTCCACAAATCAGGCGCCAAGTTTTTGTGCTTATGCCAGCATTTATCCTCAG
This sequence comes from Puccinia polysora, assembly GCA_025617555.3. NCBI lineage: Eukaryota > Fungi > Basidiomycota > Pucciniomycetes > Pucciniales > Pucciniaceae > Puccinia > Puccinia polysora. Next base: position 52,816,322 of record CM062614.1, read on the forward strand.
TGTGATTGGGTGAAAAAGGATTGTGGAAACCTCTCTTGCATTGGAGTTCTTGAGGGACTGGCTTTTTGGTGCTTTGCAAGGACACAAGAGCAGTTTTGAACATTTTTGAATCCTTTGCTTTTGATTTGCTTTTGTTGTTGAGTTGAGTGAGGTGATTCAGGATTAGATCAACCAAAATTCTTTTGTCTGAATGCATGATTTGTTGATGAAGGGATTGAAGTGAGGAGGGGAATTTGAAGAGAATAAGATAAGCAAGGATGTTTTCCAGAAGGTCTATTCCTACTTCAATCAATTTTTTTGTGTAAATTTTGGTTTTAGTGATGAATAGGTTGATCAAGTCAGATTAGAATTGTTGTTATAGAAATCTGTTAAAAACTCTAAAACGGTTGGCAGTTTTCAAAGAGGCAGCCCTTTCTTTGATATTCTGCCAAAGTAGCTTAGCTGAGGCAATGTTCACAGGATTGACCATGTTTTTGTGAGTGACAAAGTTGATTTTGGAAAGTAAAATGACCCTAGTTTCCATGTTTTTGGTTGGTTTTAGATTCTTAGAGTCATCCTCTAGTGATTCCTTGACACCGTTGAGTTCCAGGAGAATGGTCATCTTGTCTTTACATATAGAGTATTTTTCCTCAGTGAGAATGGGAAATTCCTCAAGAGTGTCCTTGAGGATGTTTTGTTGAAAGCCATTGCTGCTTGATCCCTCCATTGATCCGGTGAAGCTAGTCAGATTGATTTTTGGCTTTTAACAGTGATGAATTTCTGTAGAAGAAATTAATGAAATGACAATTTAAAGAGGGCTCTGCAGAGCCAAAAATCAGTCTGGAGAAGAGAAACAAAGAGAAGACAGAAGAAAAGAGCTAAAAAGAAACATCAGAAAGTTTGAGTTTGACTCTGAAGAAATTGGAAGAAGACAAGAGTTGTTGGTTAGGATGAGAGTTGCCGTGAGAGTTTCTGATGGAATCAAAGTTTAAGGAGCAGATTGGCTGAGGATTTCATGCTGAGTGATTGATATTTAGATTAAGAGGTATTTGGTAGTGAAGAATGATTGTGAGAAATGAGATACCAGTCTTACCAGACAAATATGAAGTGAAGGAAAATGCAGGCGGCAGGGCGGCAAAGAGGTTGAAGATGGTTTTTCATGAAGAAGAGACAAGTAAATTGAAGTAAAGAAAAGATGGAAGAAAAGAAAAGAAACAATAAAGAGTAAAGAAAAGAAAAGAAGATTGAGTGACTGAGGTTTTGGTTGAGTGGGAGTTGTGTTTGAGTTGAGGTTGTGGTAGAGTTCAAGTTGAGTTGAGGACCAAGTTTTGATTCTCCCAATTGTGTTGGGTGCCTGAGGGAGTTTTGAGCGCGCGCGTGTGGAAGATGTGACAGCCAGGTGCCAGGATGGAAACAAAGGAAGAGAGGATGAACGGGAGGAGAACTTCAATATTTAAAGTTTTTTCTAGTATTATCTCTATAATAAGCTTTCAAGTCTTATTTCCAGTATAATTTTTATTGTAAACTAAATTTTTATTATAAACTGAATTTTTATTATAAACTAAATTTTTAGTATAAACTAAATTTTTATTATAAACTACAGCAGCTATTAACCTAAGTGTTTTATTGCAGTGATACCTTCATTTTATTTCAGAAGTATCAAATAAAGTTTATCCTTTATCTTTCATCTAAAGTGGCTCCTTTAATATCACTACTGATACCTGTTTTATTTTTTGGAATCTTGTGTGTCATAATTATACTTATTGAATAAAACTTGGCCCTACCTTATCCATTTACTTGTCTATCTAGCCACTGGTCAGACATCATGTAAATATTCTATTTATATTGATGCCTGATCAAATGAATCAACACCATCTATTCTGTCTTAATTTGAACAAAAGTTTTCCCCTCTCTTGACTGCCTAGATATGCGCCTCTTAGCATAATAAGACTCCATCTTATCCTCTCCAAGTATCTCAACTGGAGAATCAAACTAAAACTTCAAAAGACCTAACCAGGCCTGGAGAGACTCTTGAGCTCCAAGCAGGGCCTACTTTCACAAGGAGCCTTTGTGAGGATTTCTGAGAGATGGTGTTCTAGGTAGCTGTCCTGGTGATAGAGAGAGGATTTTTTTTCTTTGATTGGTTTGTTTATCAATTTTTTCTTTCTTGATCTTTTGGTTGGTCTTGATCTTCTTGCCTGGATTGATTTTTATCTGATGACGCTTGAGCGTTGGACTGATCTTTTTTGATTTTTGCCTTCTTGAGGTTGTTGTGGTCTGGAAATATGATTGTGAGGAAGAAAATGGCGCAAGTTATCCCAATTGGGAGAGATTAATCTGGCTTTTGTTGTTGCGTGGAAGAAACTAATTGAATTTACCCCAATTGGGAGAGAGCAAGCTGGCTTTTTTGGTCTGGAAATGAGGTTGCACAAAAGCAACTACCAGAAAGTTGTCCAAATTTGGAGAGAGAAATCATGCTTAGAAATTAGATTCTAAGTTTTTTTTTTATCTTTATGTAGATAAAGATAATTGCAGAGGAATTGATTTTTTAAAAGGACTTTGGAGAATTTTAACACCCCCCATTCCTCAATGTGAAGGGTCCACTATTGAGTCTAGAGAGGGAGTCTGAGTTGCAGGCCTTGGTGATAGCATCAGCAACCATGTCTTCTGAGCAAAATAGCTGGATTTTGATCTTGTTGTTTTCATATTGGTCTGTGAGATATTTTGTTTTGATTTTGAGGTGCTTAGTTTTAGATTTTGATTAAAAATATCTGATTTGTTTGGTGAGTCCTTCATTGTCAACATTGAAGATACTTTTGAGAGAATGCATGGGCCACAGTTCATGATTCAGGTAAGATATCCATAGGCTTTCTTGGTGATAGTCAGGCGGTGAGTTCAATTCAGCTTCAGTTGATAAAATGGTGATTTTTTTCTGTTTACAGCTGTTCCAGGAGATGTTAAATTCAAGCCAAAAACAGATATATCACTTCTTAATTTTATTGTGTCTATGTTGTCAGCCCAGGTAGCATAACTGAATTATTTAACTCTTGAGGAGGAAGAAAAGGAAGAAGAAGATAATGAAATAGAATTGGAAGTGGTTCTTGCCAAATATTTCAAGAAATATAGAAATTCTTTCAAATGGTTGATTCCTAGATTGTTGTTGAATTGAGACAGTATGGAGACTGCTGGATTGATCTCTTGTTGGGTTCTACAGGAAAGATAGTTTAGAATGCCAGTGTAGGTTCTGTAATTCATTTTGAGCTTTTGGAATTGTTCCATTTATTCTTGTTGCCTTCAGAAGTTAGATACTTGGAGTGAGAGGAGTGGAAATGATTTTACAGTTTGAAAGCCAAGAATTCTAATTCCCTTTTCAAAAAGTTTCTTTTGTTAGGGTGATATCTTGGAGTCTGAGATGATCAGGTCCATTCCCAGAAGAGTGTCTGGATAATGAGCAGAGTAATTTGGAAATTTTCTAAGGAAAAGGGATTCAAATTCTTGGTGTTTTCCAGCTAAAATGAGATTGGAAAAAGAAAGAAAATAAATGAGTTAAAATCTTGGTTCATGCAGGCAGGGACTGGAGTTGGAAGGAATATATTTGATCTCTTTGAGCAAGTTTTTAAGAGTTCCATACCAATTGGCTGCTGCTTTGTTGAGACCATAGAGAGATTTCTTTAGTTTCAGGAAGGGAGCAGTTCTTTGACATCGAGCTGGATTTTTCATGTAGATGTTTTCTTTCAGTGGAGCATAAGTAAAGGCAGCATTCATTTCAAACTGTCTGATAGTAAGTCTTCTCTCAATTGATAGAGTGAGGGAATCAGAAGTGTGGTAAATTTTCCAGTGGGATAGAAGGTATCATCATACTAAATTCCTGGAACTTGTTTAAAGCTTTGGATTCAGAGTCTAGCCTTTTTATTTTCTGGAGATGAAGCAGTTCTGGGTTTGGTTTTTAGCACCATGAAATTCTTTAAATAATATTCTGGAATAATTTTTTCATCTTTCTCTACCTCCATCCTTTCAATGAAGTCAAATTCAGTTTTGATGGCTTTGGAAAAATTTTCAGGGGTGCTGAGATGTGTATATCTGACAGTTTTGACTCTTGAGGATCTTTCTCTGAGGTTTTATCTGGGAGGACTATGCTCAATTTCTGGAGTTGGTGATTTATCACGGATAACTTGATCCAAACCTTGGCTTTCTGACATGTTCTCATCATCATCATCATAATTGACCCTTCAATAAGTTCATTGTTAGTGTTGTCATATGAGGCTTTGCTTTCACAGTCTGACTCCAATGAATGTGTTATTTTTCTGAGTTTTCTGGTAGTATTTATTTGGCCTGTGTTCTCAAATTAAAGATACAAGTATTTTATGTTGGCGGTTTTAGGAATGAAGCTAAGGAACTTGAAATTTTTGGCTTTGAAAACTTTTTCAAGAGTCAGAAAGAATGAGACAGGATCTAAGATTGTCATTGACTACAATCAGGACACTGGGTTTTTGATAAGATTTTGAATATTTCATTTGAGAGCTCAGAACCAGCAGACGAAATTAAAGAGTCAGAGTCACAATAGAACAGAGACTGGACAGAAGAGAAGAAAGACAACCAACAGGCAATCAAGACGCAGAAGATTGAGCAGCCAAGAAGAGATAGATTTGAAGCAGAGGAGAGATACGGGCTGGTTTGGTAGACACATAAGTTGGTGACTGATCATGGAGATTGAGATGCGGATTGTCTTACCAGGCAAGGGATGACAGCAAGTAAAGACTTGGAATCGGTTGAGGTTTTGGATGGTCAAGTGAGAAAAGTTGACAAGTGGATGATTTGATAGGCAAATTTAATTGGAAGACAAGAAAGAGAGTTTTTGGGAAAAGATAAGGAAAAGATTTAGAAGACGGGAAAAGAAAAATAAGGAAAAAGAAAGAACAGAAAAGATGGAGATCAGGAGAGTAGGAGCCTTGTTCCTCAAAAGGAGAAGTTGAGAAAAATGAGAGGGGAAAAAAAGAGTCATCCAAGACCCCCGGGGTGATCTCCCGGGGTTAGGTTTCAGAGAAGCGGTCAAAGAGAGGGTAGTTGTCCTTCAGACGCGGGGACGAGGGACATTCCTAACACTCCTTGTGTCTGGTAAGATGGAGAAGTTCTTGAGATCATGTTGCGGTAGAGCCAAAGAAAGATCTCTGGAGGAGACTTAGGGAGTTGATTGATGAGGCTTTAGTAAGAGAGTCCGCCACCATGTTCTCTGTAGTGATGAGAAATAGATTAAAGTTGCAGTTTTGAAATTCCTCCTGTAACCCTTTTGTCTTAATATCAATGTTACGAGACTTGGAATGAGACCCAAATTGTTTAATCTTGTTTTTGAGCCCTTTATTTTTGATATGGAGGATACGCTTGGGACTGGGAAGACAATAAATTTAACCTATGAGATTGACGATCCATTTGACTTCTAAGAAGCAGTCAAGTAGCGCGTTGAGCTCAGATTCAGTAGACAAATAGGTGATATTTCTTTGTCTTGATGAGCTCCAAACAATGGGACTGCTGTAATGAAAGATAATGAATCCAGATTGAGAATTCCTAGAAGAGGGATCATCTCCCCATGTTGCATTGATGTAGGCAGTTAGAACTTCTTTGTTCAGATTTAATCAAAGGACAAGTTTCTTGTCCCTTGTTGTTTTGAGGTATTTCCACACTTTGCGGGCTTCCCTCCAATGAGTCATACCGGTCTTTGAGTTGAATATAGCTAAACTGTAGACTTCAAAGGCTATATCGGGTCTAGTGTACTGGGCTAGATGGTTAAGAAGAGCGGTGACTGATTGGAAGTTGATGTTCAGTTGAGCGAATTCAGCATGATCTTCATTGGTGGCTGGCTCTAGGTGTAGATTTTGGGTTAGGGGAGAACGGGTGTCCTTAAATTCAGTAAAGCCTAGCTCTTCTAGTCCTTGATCTATATGTTTTGGCTGACTCAAGAGGACTTCATCTTCTTTCACCTCCATCAGCATGCCCAGAATTGTATTAGGTGGGTGACAAGAGGAGTTCTTGAATCTTGTTAAGAAGCTTGATTCAAAATCTTTGATCTTACCAACATGAATCAGGTTGTCTACATGGAAGTAGAGTACTTCCTTTGACTTGGGATTGTAGTAGAGGCAGGGATCACTGCTTGATTTGAGATAGCCTTGCGACTTTATCCATTTGGTAAGTGTTTTGTACCAATTTTTTGGAGATTGTTTCAATACGTACAGGGATTTTTTAAGCTTGAGATAAGGGGATTTCCTATGAGATCCCTTGGGCTTCTTGATGATAACATCTTCCTCCAGGGGTGCATGTAGGAAAGCTCCTTTCACATTGTAAGACTCCAAACAGCGCAGGGCGTTGGCAGTTCTGTGGAGGGGATAGGTGCTTTTTTAGGCTGCCCTCCTGAGTGTTACAAAAATATTAAAATGTAACCAGGATCAAGTTCCACTAACCTTTGTTAATGAGGAATCAAATGGGATATGGATAAGTTGATAGCAACAATAGCTGAGGGTGGAAGCAGAACTACCTGAACCAAGATGATGAGGAGAAAGACTTTGAACAAAATAAGTTAAAGTTTGCTCAGAGTCCAAAAGAACAAAGCAGTTTTAAGTAACGGTGCCCACACGCTAATAACTCTGTTCATCAGCAGGTGCTTGGGAGTGATCAACTCAAACCCAATAAACCTCCAGGTTCTCAATGAACCTGCCAAACTCTCCGCAATCAAGCACTGGAAGGGTACCAGATAATGGTGGGTGGCTGCACAAGAGAATGCAATATGTTTATGGATCACTGAAACAAAAAGTAAAAATTTTGGACTAAAAGTAACCCAAAACTTCTCAAGGATTCAAGAATAGTGTGGCAGAATGCAACTTGAATAATTAAAGGGAGGTTTAACACTCCAGGTTTAAACTTAATAAAACCTCTTAGTCAAACGTGACTGGTCCAGAAAGACAATCAAATGAATGATCAAGACCAAATAATTGTCAGAAAAAGGCATGAAGAGTGGTATAACACCCTCAAGAATTCAATTTAATGAATTCTTCTTCAACCAGCAAGGCTATGGTTGGTGATAAGGAACAGGGCCACAGAAGGGCAGATCAGAGTTTTGGACTTTAAAAAAAAGTCAAGGGTAAGGGATAAGGATCAAGGGATAATCAAAAGATATATCCGGATAAGTGATCAATTTCACAAAGGAAGGAGCTCTTGGATCAGAAGCTCATAATTCTTATTAGTGGGAAGAATTGATTATGGAAAAAAGCAGGGGAGAGCTCCTCCTTTTATAGGCTAGAGAGCCCTGTAACTATTTACAATTGGATAACACAAATGAAAGAAGAAAAAGCTTGTGGAGGCCCAGTTCCCTTCTGCCAATCTTCCAAACTTGGGTGAGAGATTCTCACCCCCACCTGTTGCTTGCAAACGTCTGTGCGGACGTTTGCACACCTAGTAACAACGCAACACCCCCTCCCATCCAAATCTGGAGGGGGGTGAGAAAGAAAGAATTTGGATGGTTTTGATGATGAGCAATGGGGTTGATGTGATCAATGATCCTTGCTCACAAGCGGTGATGGTGGTGATGATGAGGAGGCCATGATAGATGAATTGATGATGAGAGGGAAGGCGACAATTTGCGCATGGCCAAGCAATGGGGAGGGTCATGATGAGCAACTGATGGTCGCGATGAAAGTGAGGAAGCAATCAAGGATGCAAGCAATGAGGATGAGAAGGATGCAAGCAATGAGGATGAGCAATGCACAACAATGAGTATGAGCAATGCGCAAGTATGAGGATGAGCAACGCGCAAGGATGAGGATGAGAGAAGCGCGAGGATGAGGATGAGCAACGCGCAAGGATGAGGATGAGCAACGCGCAAGGATGAGGATGAGCAACACGCAAGGAAAGTTTTTTTTTTTTCACAATTTTTGAATTCTTTTCCCAAAGTGTCCCAAATGGTTCACCACAATGTCGAATTGGGTGAAGCTCATTTTTTCTTTCAGACCGTAGAGAAGAGCAACTCTTAAAGAACCAAGTTTTCCGGTGGGGGCCCACGTCTCATTGTAGTTGATGCCCAGGATTTGATCAAACCCCTGAACGCATAGTCTTGCTTTATATCTTACTGGTTCTCCATGGCAGTTTTCTTTTACCTTGAAGACCCAAGTGGTGTTGAGGATGTTGTTAGGCTCTTTGTAATAATCTTCCCATACCTCTTGATGCTCAATAGAGCTTAATTCTTCTTTGGTAGCTTTTTCCCATTTGGCCCATTCAGGACAGTTTTGGGCCGCTTTGTATGACAATGGTTTGTAATAGTGATGGAAACCATAGCATTGCGGTTTACAAGTCTTGCGCTTTGGTCATTGATAAGGTTCATTTTTGGATGGTATGGAAGTAGAGATTCGCGTGGATTCTGGTGAAGGAGAAATTTGAGTAGCAGACTTGGGTGAATTGGAATCGGAGTTGGGAGCTTTGGGAGAATTGAGATTGGAATCCGAGTCTGAATTGGTATTTGGATTGTTCCAAAACATGAATTGTTTGTCAACGGTGGAGAAATCTGATTCATTGAGATTCTGAGGTTCATGTGAAAAGAGGTCCACACCAGTTTATTCTAATATGTGGAAGTTGTGTAGTTGTGCCTTGAGAAATTTAACGTGTTTTGTTTCAATGATAGACCCTAGTGAATTGAGAATGATATATGAGTGAAAAGAGGGATTGAACCCAACTATTAGTCCTTCATCTCCCTTTTCATCGAACTTCCTTCCTTTTTGAATACAATTCTTGAGATAAATCAGCAATGAGCCTACAGGTTTAAGGTAATTAGCTGGAAGTTTCTTATTGAACATAAGCTCCCAAGGGGAGAGGTGGTTACCTTCCCAAGGGATTTGGTTGAGCATGAAGAAACAACTCCTTGTGATTATGTGCCAGTAGGTCTTTGGTAGGCAAGAAGATGAGAAGGTTTCTCGAGCTGATTCCACTATAGTGCGATTTGCTCTTTCTGCCCGGCCATTGTGTTGGGAATGGTAAGTTTTGGATGTCATTAGCTTGATGTGTTTTGATTTGGCAAAGTCTTTGAGAGTTGAGTTGGAAAATTCCGTGCCTTTGTTGGAGAAGATCTCAGAGGGATAGTAGCCAAGCCTCTTACCTTCCATCTTGAGGATGTTGATTATCACTCCTGGGTTCTTGTCTTTGGAGTTTAGAGGGAAGGCGGCTAGGTAGCCGGAGTAATTGTCTACCAGAGTCACAAGATACAGATGGCTGTTCTTTGACTGTGGAGAAATTGGTCTGACAAGGTCAAGATGAATTTGCTCAAGGGGTTTAATTGAAGGGGTGGAGACAGCTGAGAAAGGGGACCTAACAATCTTGCTCTTCACACAGCTGTCACATTGGAAATGATTCATTTTGTCATTAGTGAAAAGACCCTTGGGAATTTGTTTGAGGGTAGAAATTGCGGCGTGGACGTACATCTTATGAAGGTCTTCTAGAAATAAATTTTGATCCAACGTCAACTTTGAGGAGTGACTGATATGATTGACTGAGGTTCCATTCCCTATTATCCTAGGCTTCTCTACAACAAACAGATTATCTCTAATCAAACCTCTGAGTATAGTTTGTCCCATCCTCGTAACTCAAAATTGATCTTGATTTTGAGTAAGGTCACACCCTTTGTTTGCTAGTAGTCCCGGGCTGATGAGGTTCACAACTATGTCCAGGATATAAGCACAGTTTTCCAATGTGATGATTGAATCCTTCCATTCTAGTTTTACTGTCCCTGTGCCGCATATCTTTAGGTTGGCTTCGAGCTTGCCAGTTTTCACTTCTTCTAATTCATCTTGCATTACTAGAGAGGAGAATTATCTCTTGTTGTTAAATATATGGATATTGGCCCCTGAATCAAGGAGCAGGTTTGGGCTACTGTTGGCATTTATCCAGAGCGTTAGGAGAGCGTGATAATTGATGGTGGGTTGTTTTTTGATCTTGCTCTTCCACTTGTTTTGTTGTTCTACCCACCAACTAGGTTCAATTTGAGAATGTAGGTGGAAACAGGATGATTCAGGGTGAGGTGCATTCGGATCATGGTATCCTTCTTGGCATCCCATTTTAGTTCTTTTTGTCTCTTTCTCAGATCTCGTCTTTGTTGTGACTAGGGTGAGATTGGAGCTAGACTTGGTAGTTTTTGACTGGGCCTTGCGCTTGTTGTTGAGCTGGATTAGATGGTTGAAGACCATGTCAAAAATTAGGTGCTTCTCCACGTGCATGATCTGTTGTTTTAAGTTTTCGAGGATTGGGGGAAATTTAAAGAGAACCAGATAGGCAAGGATATTGTTGGGTAATTCAATGTCAACGTTGGTAATTTGAGTTAGGGCCTTTTTTGTATTGGTCATGAATCCTTTGATGGCGCTTTTGTTGAAGGTAAAATGGAGAAAGGCTTTGAATACTGGTGCTCAATTGGCTGTTTCCGATGAAGCAAATTGTCAAGTGATTTCCGCCCATAGAAGTTTGGAGGAGTTTATGTTGGTGGAATTGACAACATTGGTGTGCGTTGTGTTATCCAACTTGGAGAGGATAACTGCTCTGATTTCCCTATCCTGCTTTTTTGAGAGCTGTCCCAAATTTCTTGTGATGGTATCCTTTATATCTTTGAGATCAAATAGGATAAGCATTTTATCTTGCCAAATCAAGAAATTTTCTTTGTTAAGAGGTGGAATTGCATCAAACGCGGCCTTCAATGCGACTTGATGAAAGAAATCCGTAGCTCCTGCTGGTTTGTTCATCTTTACAGTGAGTTTGGGTGTCCGTTTTTGGCTTTTAACCGTGATAAGATTCCAAATATTTCATTTGAGAGCTAAGAACAAGCAGACTAAATTAAAGAGTCAGAGTCACAATAGAACAGAGACTGGACAGAAGAGAAGAAAGAAAACCAACAGGAAATTGAGACGCAGAAGATTGAGCAGCCAAGAAGAGATAGATTTGAAGCAGAGGAGAGATACAGGCTGGTTTGGTAGACACATAAGTTGGTGACTGATCATGGAGATTGAGATGCGGATCGTCTTACCAGGCAAGGGATGACAGCAAGTAAAGACTTGGAATCGGTTGAGGTTTTGGATGGTCAAGTGAGACAAGTTGACAAGCGGATGATTTGATAGGCAAATAGAATTGGAAGAAAAGAAAGAGATTTTTTGGGAAAAGATAAGGAAAAGATTTAGAAGACAGGAAAAGAAAAATAAGGAAAAAGAAAGAACAGAAAAGATGGAGATCGGGAGAGTAGGAGCGTTGTTCCTCAAAAGGAGAAGTCAAGAAAAATGAGAGGGGAAAAAAAGAGTTGTCCAAGACCCCCGGGGGTGATCTCCCGGGGTTAGGTTTCAGAGAAGCGGTCAAAGAGAGGGTAGTCGTCCTTCAGGAGCGGGGACAAGTGACATTCCTAACAGTTTTCCTTTGCATTTGATTTTGGAGAAGGATTTCTTGGTTAGAGGCATGAAGGAGACAGGATTTCTAATGGGATGAAAGTTTTCTATGGGAAGAATTTTGTTTTTGAAGAGGGATTATGGAGATTTCTTGGTCTTATGGCTGGGTATCTGATTAAGTTTAAGAGTGCTGGCCTTGAGAAAAAATTTCCATGAGTTCTTTTTTAGGCATGAGTTGCAAAAAATGGTTGTGAGTGACTCCAGTATGATTCTGCCGTGTCTATCAGACAGACCTTTTTTTGAGGATTATATGAGTCAGATAATCTTGTCTAGATCAGATTTTTTTTAACAGTACTCCTTCAAATCATATTTCTTGAATTAACTTCTCTGACATGAAGGAATTGAAATAGATGGATAAGGAAACCAGAACCACTGTTTCATTTCAAGAGCAAACTGAAGTGAGTAATTGAAGCAAGACGTTGTACAATGAACTTAGATAGGAAGAGATGAAACCAACAGAAGGGCTATGAGAGGTAGTCTCTAAAAATCTACATAAAATCTCAACTACTGCAACTTGGATACATTTGTGGACACTATGAAGAAGGCATTTTGGGTTGAGAATTGCACCAGACAAGAAGAACATGTGGTGAGAATGAAATGATGGCATACTGGTTAGTTTGATCTGAGAAGTTGAGAAACTAGTATTGAGACCTTCTGGAAAGCGTGGGTAGGCCTGGATGGTTGAGATCAGTTGATCAGAATGAGCAGTTAGATTGGAGTGGTGTATTAGAGTGCGGCATTAGCAGCGTAGAGACAGTTGCGGGCTTTGTCAAGTTTGAATAGGTGTATGCCAAGGGAAAATATGTGAGTTGATGATTCAAAGTGAGGGGGTGTTTGAAATAGGTGATTTGTGACATGAAGAGACGGATTCAAGAGGAAAGGTAGGAGAAAATTGAAAATCAAGATCTCTCAAGTAGCAAAGATGCTGAGATGGTCCGTTGGAGGGAACTTTGGAAAAGCTGGATTTGAAGCATCTACATCAGTCCAATGCAAGCGGGTGACAGAATCAGAGGTGATATTCAACATGACAGAGTGTAGAACACTCACCAGTAAAAAAATGGCTGCACCTTCCAGAAGTTTTAGCACCTGGGACTTGTTTTGGGTTGGTTTTGAATCTGAGAAAATTCTGTTTATAACTTGAGTATGAACCTGAAAAAAGCTGTTTGTATTGGTTCTTGAGTACTCCAAGTACTTCTAGTGCATAAATGGATTACAGAAGATTTGGGACTATGGTGAATTCAAATTTTATTTAATGAAAAAATTTGGGTATACCATCAAGAAAATAATATTTATTTTGATTATTTATTAAATTTAATCAAATTTGAGTTGTTGAAAAAATTTTTTCCTGGTTATCAAGGTTTTCATCACTTGAATTTTCAAAAATTAAAATGAGAAAGTTTGAAAATAAAATATTTTCTCCATTTCTTTGGATACATATGTTTTTTGGGAAATTTTAATGCTTTGGTGAATTTTCAGTTGGATCATTTATTTCTTGATTACATTTATTTCTTGATTAAATTTATTTCTTTTTTTCTATTCATTTTTTTTCCTGTGAATAATAATATTTTGAATTGATTGGTTTTTCTTTTATTGATTGAATTTAATATGGTTTGAATTTAATTTGACTTTAGTTATGTTTTTTCTTGTTATTATCATGAGGTCATATCAAATTTAAGCAAACCCGACATTTTACAATGGATGGTTTTAACCCAAATTGTCAATTTAAAAAAAGCCATTAAAAAACAAAAAAACCCTCTTATTTCACATCAGACATGTCAAATTTACCTGAAAATAAATGTTTTTTTTCAAATAAAGTATATAAAGGCCTTCAACGTCTCAACCACACTTCATTCCACATTGTCAGCCCTGGTTTCATCCTCCAACCTTATTGGAACACTTCATCACTCTCATTGCTTCATTCCTATCCTCATCAATTAAACACTCTCATTTCTTCATTGATACCCTCATCACTTCATCAATCTCAGTTCTTCATTGCTATCCTCATCACTTCATCACTCTCATTGCTTCATTGCTATCCTCATCACTTCATCACTATCATTGCTTCATTGCTACCCTCATCACTTCATCACTCTCATTGCTTCATTTCTATCCTCGTCACTTCATTGATTCATTGTTATCCTCATCACTTCATTGCTTCATTGCTATCCTCATCACTTCATTGCTTCATTGATATCCTCATCAATTCATTGCTTCATTGCTATCCTCATCACTTAATTTCTTCATTTCTATCCTCATCACTTCATCACTCTCATTGCTTCATTGCTATCCTCATCACTCCATCACTCTCATTGCTTCTGATGATTTTTTGACAAAATAATTGATGATTCCAAAGAGCCAAGACTGAAGAACAAGAAATCAAAAAAATGAGATATAAGAAAAAAGAAAAAATGAGAACAAATAAGATAAGACAGAAAAGAAAATAGAAAGAAAGAAAAGAGTGACAAGGACAAAATAAAAGATAGCCAGAAAAAGGAGATCATACCACAGATAACAATAGAGTAAGAAGTAAAGGTAAAGAGCTTCACAGTGTGAAGAGACAAAGAGCCAAGAGGAGGAAGACGTCCAGGGTTATCTCCTCTGTGAGAAAAAAAATGAGATAGTTGTCAATAATAAAAAAAATAAAAATAAAAAAAGAACAACAAAATGGAAGAAATGATGAGAAAGGAGAAAGAGCAAGAAATTTTTTTGATCCAATCATACCAAATAACCAGAGGACGGAGACAGAAGAGTTGACCACAATTGGTGAGAATACGGGGAGTTGATTGATGAAAGCTGAGAATTGAGGAGAGAGGGCGCAAGGAGATGTGAGATGGAGGGAGTGAGATAGGTTATTGTAGGAATGAGGCAGGGGAGAGGAAAAATGAGAAGGATGGGAGGAAATGAAAGGGATGAGTCAACTGCCATGGAGATTTGATTGAACATGTGTGTGATATTTTTGTGAAATGTAATGATGGTTGCGCGCGGCCATCAGGAAATATTCAACACCCCCCATTATTTGGTATGAGAGGTTCAAGGCAGGGAATTAGGAGATTGTTGAGTGAGGACTTGCAGCAGGCTTTGGTGAGGCAGTCAGCCATCATGTCTTCAGAGTTGATCAAAGTTAGAGATATGAGGTCTTTGGCAAGTTTTCTCTTAATTTCTTTGCCTTAATGTCTAAGTGCTTGGTTTTTGAATGCTGTCCAAAATGTTTGATTTTTTCCAAGAGTCCTTTGTTGTTGATCTTGACGTTGGATGGTTCTATTTTGATGTCCCAAAGTTCTTCAACAAGATTTGATACTCATAGCTTTTGTTGACAGGCACCTGAGAGTGCGCAAAGTTTGGATCCAGTTGAGGAGAGTGTGATATATTTTTGGCTGGAGCTGCAACATGAGATTAGGGTGTCTTTCCAAAGACATAGATACCCGCTCCTGGAAAGTAATGTGTAACAATTGTCCCCCCAGGTCAAATTACTGTAGTACTGAAGTTGATCCAGGGCCAATTTTTTTGGTTTAATTTTGAGAGAAAACAATGGGTTTCCGGCCAGGTACCTGAAAATGTGTAGTACTTCTTTCCAGTGACTGATGCCAGGGCTTTTACTGAATTGGGAGAGAATGGACACGGATAGAGAGAGTTCTGGTCTTTTTTGACAGGCTAAGAAGTTGAGGATGCCGGTAAAGGTTTGATAATTGATGTTGAGGAGGTGGAATTCCTTCCTTTCTTCTTTTTTGGCCGGTGAGAGTTGAATGTTTGGAGTGAGGGGAGTGCTTATGGTTCTGCAGTTATTCAAGTTTAGCAAACTGAGACCTTTTTCAACTAGCTTACTCTGATTTAAGGTGATTCTATCTTTGTGGATCTTCATTTCAATGCCTAGGAGCAAGTCTGGAGCATGAGAGGAGGATTTGGGAAATCGCTTCAGGAATTGGGTTTTAAATTCTTGGACCTTGCCGGAACCATGAGATCATCTATGTGGAAGAAGAGAAAAGTGTTTTGATTTTGGTGAATGAAGAGACAGGGATTGAATGCCAAAATTTAGAAAGATATTTAATTAAGCCATTCTGTCAGAGTTTTTTACCAGTTGGTGGGAGCTTGTTTGAGCCCATAAGGAAATTTCTTAAGTTTGAGGAAGGGAGAGGTTTGATAAGAATATTTAGGAGTTTTTATGAAAATATCTTCTTGAAGGGGTGCATACAGAAAGGCCGCCTTGATTTTAAACTGTCTAAGGGGTAGGCCTTTGTCCAAGCTGAGTGTTAAGAGAGCAAGCAGGGATGGAAATTTTCCCATTGGGGCAAAATTATCAAAGTAGTCAACGCCAGGAATCTTCTGGAATCCTTGGATGCACAACCTGGCCTTCTTTTTTTCCACTGAGGAGGCGGTGGCTGGTTTAGTTTTTAGGAACAGAGTTGTGTCCAAGAAGTTTTCTGCAATTCCGTTGAAATCTTCACCTACTTCCTTTTCTTCTATTGAATCAAATTCAGTCTTGATTGCATTGAAGTAGTCAGTCAGATCTTTGGTGAGGTAAGAATATTTGAGAGGCTTAACATTTTCCAACCGTTCTCTTAGATTATACTGGGAACGGGAGAGGAGATAGGTTCAGAGTGGACCAAAGGAAGTTCTTCAGTGTTGGTGATTGGGGATTTTTTGGGATTGAAGAAGATATCTTTTTCTTCCTCTGAGGGACTTGAGGGTGAGGGCTCAGAGGAACCAAGGATTGGGAGAGTTGAAATATCTTCTGAGTTGGAAGGCTCAGTCATTTGGGGAATAGGGGAGAAATCATCCCAGGTCAGAGGAGAATCAGAAGATGTGTCAGTTCCACCTTTGAATCCAACAATTTTAATGTGTTTTGAAAAAACAATTTGACCTGTATTGGAAAATGTTTGATAGGATAGGAGCTTGTCATTGTATGCAACAAGAGTTCCAACTATTCCCTTGGGATCCAGTTTTGACCAATGATGGTGATGAGAGTGAAAAATAACCACTCCTGATCCTATGGGATTGAAGAAATTAAGAGGAATCAATTTGTTTTTGAACAGCTCATAGGGGGATTTTTTGCTTTTTTGAGAATGAAACTGATGGATTGTGAGGGAACAGGCCTTTATGACCTTGCTCTTTAGCTGAATTTTGAGTCCATAGTCAATGAGAACAGTGGGGAGAGATTCCATAATGGTCCCATTGTACCTTCCGCCAGTTCATTTTGTTTGTGAGTGTAGGGATCAGAAACCCAAGACCTTATAAAATTATTCTCAAAAAAATCTTTCATATGTCAATTAACAAAATCAGTGACTTGATCAGAATGTAGAATGGAAGGATAGTATCCAAAGAGCTTCTTCTCTAATTCAATAGCATTTTGGAAAATCAGAGGAACAAGGTCTTTAGATTTTATGGGGATAGCGGAACAATACCTTCTGCAGCTGTCAACAACGGTGAGGATGTATTGGTGGCCATCAAAAAATATTGGATTGATGGGACCCATAATTTCCAGATGCAGCTATTGAAAAGGTTTGTCAGCATGGGCACGTTTTCTTTTAAATGATCCTCTTGTAATCTTACCAAGTGCGCAACTTTTGCAGACCCTTTGAGGGCTGATAGGTATGTTTAGTTTATTCCTTATTTGACTATAGCTTGCATGGCCAAGGGCCTTGTGGATACTTTCAGCTTGTGAGAGAAGGGCATTCAGTGCAATTGGGTGATCAGTGAGAGATAGAACGGGAATATTATTATGATACCTTCCAGAGAAAATAGTAGTTTTATCTTTAGAGACAGTGAAGTGATTCTTCTCAAAAAGAAATTGATATCCATCAAGAAACAGACATTTTACAGATAGTAAGTTAGTTGACAGATCTGGAAAAAAGTAAACATTATTGATCAGAATGATTCCATTATCCCCCAACAGTTGAATAGTACTGATTCCTTCAATGGGGAGAGATTCCAACTTTGAACAGGTCTTCACTTGTCCAATTTCTTTATGAGAGACAGCCACAAATAGGTCAGTGTCCCATACCATATGAGAAGAACAACCCAAATCAAAAACCAACTTGTTGGATAGGTGAGAAGAATTCTTTGAGAGGAAGCAACTGAAAGAGACAGGGGTCTTGTCCTTGTTCTTTCTTTTAAGGATGGCCTTGTGTAATTTGGGGTGTAGGTCCCAACAATTTGATTGTGAATGAGGAGAAAGATTATTATGCTTGCCTCAGAGGCATCTGGGAAGGGGTTCACAATCAGTCCAAAGGGCGGTCAGCTGGACTTTGTTTTTGTCCTTAATTCTTCTCTCATTTGCAGATATCTAAAGATGGTCAAGGACAATATTGGGAGTGATGGTGGTAGAAGAGTGCATTATTTGCTCCTTAACAACCTTGAGGCTTGGTGGTAGTTTGTGGAGAAGCATGTATGCAATGATGTCATGGGGAAGATTAATTTCAACTTTTTAAAGATGGCAAATGCATATTTTTGCCAAAGTGATAAATGATGGAATGTTGTTGATGTTGAAGGGAAGATTTTGAAATTCATCTAAACTCAAGCTTGGTTAGATGACTTGGAGGAGGCAAAGTATCAAATGATTGCCTTCCAGATAATCTTGGCGTTTTTCTCAGTTTCAAAATTAATGATGTTGGTGTGAGCTCCAGGATCAAGCTTGGAGATTAATATGGATCAAACATAAATTTCATCCTGGAATGATAGATTGGTATCTTCCAATAAAAGGGCCAAATGGGTACCTTGAATGTTGAGCATGTTCTTGACTTGGTTCTGCCAAAGAAAGAAATTTTCAATGGTCAAAGTAGGGATGGCCTCAATGGCCATCTTAATAATTGTCTGATGGAGCAGATTGGTGGATTAAGGGAGGTATCTTGGCTCATGATGTTGATTGAGATGAGGTTGGAGTGTTGATGAGTGGTTAGCGGGATTTTGACTGTTAATTGTGATGATTTTTTGACAATTATTGGCCCACAAGCTTAGCCAAAGAGCAGTACTTAAAGCAAAAGAAACTCTGAGACAATAATGTCTTATGATTGATCCTTAATGTGAGGCAGAGGGCATGGCACACTTGTGAATGTGAATGAATTTGTGATTGAATGGATGGAAAAAAGCAGGGAGAAGAGCTCCTTAAATACAAAAGATGGTACTCATTTGGAGCTCATTTAATAACAATAAAAAGGAATATATTCCGCCCCAAATGGGCTCTACAGGCTCTAAAAGCCTTGCTTATTGGTTTGGGCTTACTCAGCCCACTTTGCATTAGTCCCTGAACCCATATGACCAGTCTGTACTGGTCAAATTTGGTGTTTTAACCCTTACTGGGCTGAACAAGTCCTTATTGCTGTTCATACCCTGGCTGGTTGTCCCTCACAACCAGCCCTGTTACCCATGTGAACTCATTTACCGGGCTGGTTGCTTCATAAAACCAGCAGTTGTCCCCTAGAATGGACCAAGTGGGGCCCAGAACTTACCTGGGTCTGCTCTCAAGCTCACATGGGGGGATGTAACCGGCAGACGTGCCACCTCCCCCCCTCTTTCCTACCTAGGTGACCAGCAGGGGTGGTCAAATCCCCCGCTGGTTTCCTGGGACAAAATTTTTCCTGGGGGGACCGTTGAAACAGGTGGGCTGGAGGGGGATCAGGTCCCCCCAGCCCTTGGTGCCTCCCCCTTGGTAACAGGGGGGGGGGGGGGAGGGGGGGGAGAACACCCTGCCTGCTTGGTGGGAGGGTGGTAAGATCCCCCCCCACCGTGTTGTTCCCTCCACCACCCACAGGTGGTGTTAAAATATGTAGGCACTTACGCGTGTGCTAGGAATAAGTTTAATCCAAATGGGATGCACATATAGGCCTCTCCAGCGCATTGGACACTCATGCGGACCATACGGGCCTGTGTGGATGTCACTGATTTGGGGAAACTGGCCTCAAAACACGTGAAACAGGCTCATTGGTACATGGGCCCTGTTGGGCCCGGTGGGGGATATGGGCAAATACAGCCAGATGGGCTTGTGTTGGCATAATTGGGCCCAAGGTTTATTTTGGACATACTTGGCCAGACGGGCCGGCCCGCCAAAGTGTGTTTGTCTCAGGTTTTGGGCTTGGGGCCGCCACCCTTGTTGCAGCCTGTTTGGGGCTGCTGCCCCCGTTGCAGCCCACTTGGGGCCGCTGCCTGTGTTGGGCCCGCTTGGGGCCGCTGCCTGTGTTGTGCCCGCTTGGGGCCGCTGCCTGTGTTGTGGCCCGCTTGGGGCCACTGTTTTTGCCATTTTCCCGTCTATGGGGCCCAACAACCTGCGCAGGGCCGTTGTTGTGGCTGCCGCAGGGCTGGTGGTCCCGGCTCCTCCCACTCCCCTTGCTTGCAATTGCGAGGGGAAGGGGAAGGGCTGGCTGGTTGTAACCAGCCAGCAACTGGTTGCAAAGGGCGACCGGTCATGGTGGGGGGTACTTGATCACCCCCCCACCAAAGGAGATGGCCAGGCTGGTTGCATCAAGGTGACCGGCGGTGGGGGGGATTGACCCCCCCCCACCATGGAAGGGGCGCTCTCTCCCCCCCTTTACCAAGGGGGAGGAGCGACTGGCTGAGGGGACCTGACCACCCCCCATCCCACTTACTGTAGCAATGCCCTGGGGGTATCCACCCCCAGGGCCCCTGAGAGGGGGATTTGACTGCCCCCTCCAGGGATTTGAGGGAAAGAGGGGGGGGAAGGCATTTCCGCCAGTTACACCCCCCCAAGTGAGATTTTGGTTGGACTCAGGTGAGTCCTGGGTCCCACCTGGCCCATATGAGGGTCCAGGGCTGTACAGGTGCTAAGATAAGTAACAGGGCTGGTTGTAACAGAAAACCAGCCAGGGTTTGAACAGCTAAGGGGCTGGGTCAGCCCCATTGAGGTGGAAACACCATAAACAACCAGAATAGGCTGGTTGTAAGGGTACAGGGAATGATGCCATGTGGGCTGATGTAGCCCAAACCAAGTAACAAGGCCTGTAGAGCCTGTAGAGCTCTTTTGGGGCGGAAAAATTGCCTTTTGGATTGTTGTATCATGGGCTCCCAAGAGGCCAATCTTTTATACTTAAGGAGCTCTTCTCCCTGCTGTTTTCCATCCATTCATTCATCAACAATATCATCCAACGTGTTGCCCCATTTGTGAGAGCCCATCAAGCAATTATTGACACAAGGTGTCCAGCATTTCTTTTGCTTTAAATACTGCTCATTTGCCTAAGCTAATTGCTGGCCATAATTATAACGGGTGGGAGGGTGATGAAATCCCCCCAACCCTGGTCAGTTGCCACATGCAACCAACCACTTGCTGGTCCATAATGAGGGGAAGGACCAGCCATCCTCCCTCCCCCTAACAACCAAGCAAGGGGAGGGAGGGAGGCAGGGGCCGCCAGCCACTGCGGCGGCAACCAGCCGGGTGGCGCAACCGGGGACACGGCCTTGCACAAAGCGGGTGGGAGGACTCCAAACGGAGTCCTCTGCCCCATACAACGGCCCCAAGCGGGCTGTTGGGCCCCGCAACGGGCCACAATGAGAAACAAGCAGCCCCAATGGGCCTCCAAGGCCCAAAGATCACAAAAAACACACTTTTGCGGGCCATCCCGTCTGGCCAAGTGTATCCAAAATAAAACTTGGGCCCATTAATTCCCAAATAAGCTCATCTGGCTAAGGTGGCCCATTGATCATGACAGGCCCATCAAGGTCCGTGTCCCAATGACTTGGAAAACATGTTTTGGCACCCAAATGCCCAAAACCAATAACATCCACATAGGCCCACGTGGCCCATGTGATTTCCAATGGGCTGTGGAGGCCCATTTGTGCATCCCATTTGGATTAAACAATAATATGCAAATTACCTGAGTGCATCCATATTTTAAAAAGCTCAACATCAAAGAATCCTCCCCCATAAGCCTCCAAAGTCTCAAGTCAGCTCAAGAGAGCTTATGACATCATACTGGTAAACTGGCTCAAAATTCCCTCCAACTATGAAGTTTGCTTTGAATCTGACAATGAAACACACGTTGACCAACCTCCATCCTCTAATTTTAATGGTTAACTCCTGATGGCTAATGAACTGAAAAATAAAACCAAAGGTAGGCTGGATCTTTCATCCAAACAGATGCAGAAGCAATTCAAGAACTATGAATCCAAACATTGCCCCTTTAGCCAATGCTGACAAGCCCCATTCTTGCCCTGTCTCTGTATGTTTGTCAAATTATCTCCTCCCATCCACATAATAAAATTTGCATGAGGATAAAGAAGGGATTAAATTTATTTTATAAAGTTTGCTTGAATTGATACCCCATGGGAATTGATTTCTTGATTTATTTCAAATCAATCCAGCAATAAATTGCCAATTTATTTCTCAATTGATTCATGATTGATTGAGAGATTGATTGGAGATCAATTGAGAGATCAATTGGCAATGGATTTGCAATTCCACATCTCTTTATGTTTTTCAAATAATCTCCTCCCATATTTTTCCCTCCCAACCGCATACTTTGATTGGGGTGAGGATCAATAAGGAATTAAATTTTTTTGTATAACATTTTTAGGGTAGTGGCAGTTCTAAAATTCCAAAATTTTTCAAACTATGGGATTTGAACCCATGACCTCAACATTGATGAGTGATGCTTTAACCACTAAGCTAAGTGTGCCATTGCCAGATGGGCCAATATGCCTTTTAAAAAACTCATCCTAATCAGAAAATAACCCCTCACCCACAATGATCATCCCAGCTCACATTCTGCTCATCACACACTTGAATCAATACCAACTTTTTTTACTCTCCTTATCACTCTACCCATTCCCCTCCCCCCCTGGGCAATGTGTGGTCTGTCTCTTCTCACAGCTACTCATCACCTTTTCAACCAAATGAGCATCCTCAACACTTGGCCCTTCAATTGGCTGAAGAGGAGGGGGCTGGTTTATCAGCCTGTTGTTTTGTTGAAGGGGGAGGCAGTAAATTTGCCCATTGGCTGATCCAAGGGGGGGGCCGTCACAGTCAAAGGGGGGGCAGTCAATTGGCCCCCTGATTGATCAAAGGGGGTGGGCCATCAATCAGCCCATTGGTTGGTTGAAGGGGGGGCTGGTTGATTGGCCCCCTTATTGATCAAAGAGGGGGGCAGTTGATTGGCCCATCAGTTGTTCAAAGGGGGGGGCTGGTAAATTGTCCCATCAATTGGTTGAAGGGGGGGGGCCATTTGATTGGCCTCTTGGTTGGTAAAAGGGGGGGGGCGGTTGATTGGCCCCCTGATTGATCAAAGGGGGGGTGGAATGGTCAATTAGCCTGTTGATTGGTCAAAGGGGGGGGCTGGTTGATTGGCCTGTCAGTTGGTCAAAGGGGGGAGGTTGTTGAGGACGGAGGGAGGGGTTGCTTTGGTGGTGGCCATGGATGGAGGGGGTGTGGTGGGGGGGGGGTCTGGTGTGCCAACAAGGAGGGAGGAAGCAAGGGCAGAGTGGTTAGCACAAGTGCAACAAGGGGGGTAGTTGGATTGAGAGAGAGGGTTGTGGGAATACAATGGTGGGCTGGAAACAAAGATGGGAGAGGAAACGGGGGGTTTTAGAAAGGAAATCAAAAAGGG
This sequence comes from Puccinia polysora, assembly GCA_025617555.3. Taxonomy (NCBI): domain Eukaryota; kingdom Fungi; phylum Basidiomycota; class Pucciniomycetes; order Pucciniales; family Pucciniaceae; genus Puccinia; species Puccinia polysora. Next base: position 52,839,300 of record CM062614.1, read on the forward strand.
AGTTGAGATAAGGAGATTGAACTGAAGATGGAGACAGTGATGGTGGGTTGGTGGGTGTGGTGAGCTTTTTGTTGGTGGTGAGTGGTTGAGTTCAATGAGTGGGTGAGGAGGAGGAGGGTGAGTGGTGGAGTCCAATGACTGAGAGAGGAGGAGGAGCAGCAGGCGCAGGGGGTGACTGGAGTCCACTTTTGGGTGACTCAAAAGATCAATTTTCTTGCTTGGTAGGAGGTCTCCTAGGCTTGAGGGTGAGAAGCAGTGGTTGAAGGGTTAGGATGATGGTGAGAGATGATGATGAGAAAGGAGAAATTTATTGAATTTGGAGAGATTCCAAGTGAGAGATGTATTTATTTGCTGATGTGGAGGTGTGGATGGGTGTTTTGCATGCAATGGATGATGGATGGATGATAATGGCAGGTTTGATGTTTGAACCCGCCATTTTCATGAAACACCCCATTTTAAAATACACAAGTTAAGGGGTATGTTTATTTCAGAAACCTGCCATTTTTAATGGCGGGTTTGGCCAAGAAAAAGGGCGGGTTTCTAATGGCGGGTTTTCTAACTTTGATACACCCTATTTCATTTTTTGAATTTTTTCAGTTTTTTTTTATATTTGTTTTTTATATTTTTATATTTTTAATTTTTTTAGTGCATTGATTTTTTAAAAATTCTTACCCTTGAATCAATATGCAAGTATTTTAAATCCCTGTTATTTTTGGCACAAACTGGTATTTCCTTGAAGATACAAGCGTTTCCCTTTTTTTTTGAAATTTCTGAAACCAGTCTTTTAGATTAGATTCCAAAAATTTTCCAAAAAAATCTGAAAGATTTTTTTAATTATTTAAAGAATTTCGAAAATCAATTTGAAAATAAAAAAAGAAATCAAAAAAAAGTAAAAAAAAACTTGATGCATTTTTGTAACCATTCCTTTGCATTTTCCCCCAATTCTTTTTTTGGGATAAAACTCTGAGAAAGTTTATTAATAAATTCAATATATTTAAAATTTTATCTTTTGAAATTTTTAGGATCTATTCTTGACAGAAAATAAATTGTATCCAACATAAAATGAATCAAAATAACATATCCTATTCAATATTTTTTTTAGCTACACAAAGAAAATTTTCTTCCTTTTCAGGTATTCAGAATATCATTGAATTAATGAAAGAAAAAGGATTTTTGACATTAATCAAAGATTTTAGCCCATGAAATATTTTTTACCATGAAAATAGCTACAAATAAAAGGGTTGGTAAAGGGGGTGGCCTTTGTTCTTAAACACTGTTTTTGTTATATTCTATTAAAAAAATAATTAAAATATATTAAAAATATGATTAAAATATAATTAAAATATAATTAAAATATACTTAACATATAATTAAAATATAATTAATGTTTGAGGAAATTTCCTTAAAGGGCTCTATAATACACACAGATGGGTATTGAAACAATTTTTACAATTTTTTGTTTCTTTCTTTTATTTCAAATATCAAAACCAAAAGATAAAAAGATGGTGCAAGCAGCCCCAGGATCTGAAAAATCCATTCAAACTGTCTAGGGGGTCTGAGAAAATAATTACTGTTCTTTTATGCTTATTTTTTCAATTAATGTTTAATTTATTTTGCTTTGATTTTTTTTTAGTTCTTAAAATTTCATTCAAGATTTTTATTTTAATGGTCTTTTTTTTTCTAAAAAAAAAACAGACAAAATTTTTTCTGTATTTTGAAGGTTAATTTTGGTGACCAGTGGAACCTTTTTTAGAATTATGATTTTGCTCCTGAAACACTAGCTCATCCTCATTAAAAACTGTGTTTGTGAAGCACCATCAAAAATTCAATTTTTTGATACTTGGTGCACTGGTGTTCACTGCTATATAGTAGTGCAGGACTAAGAATTTCAGCTGGAACAACCCAGATGTGGTCCAGTGGCATTCCCCCTCCACCTTAGTTAAACTTACAACACCAGTATATTCAACCCCCCAAGACCAAGGAAATGCCCATGTCTGCAGAATCTCAAAGGGACATAAAGTAAGCATGTATGAAAGGGTAATGGTCAGGGAAAAAAATTCCCTTGATTTTTTTTTATTTTTTTATTTTTTTAGGGCATTATTTTTTTCACGTAATGGTCAGGAAAAAAATTCCCTTGATTTTTTATTTTTTTTTATTTTTTTAGGGCATTATTTTTTTCACAGGTGCTACCCTTTAACTCACAGGGTACTATGTCCCTGCCCCGCAACATCAGGTATACACAGACAAATCCTTTTTTACATGGGTGTTTCAAGAACTTTGATTTTTGAAATTCTAACGCAGCAGGCCGGTAGATAGGTGTCTTAAACCTTGTTTTATAATACGGATCCTGTTTTATAATACGGATGCACTCATGTTATGTGAATTTTAGTCTGTAATCCAAATGGGATGCACAAATGGGCCTCTATGGCCCATTAGACATCACATGGGCCACTTGGTCCTATGAAGATGTTATTGGTTTTGGAAATTTGAGCGCCAAAACACCTTTTCCAGGTCTTTTGAGACACAGGCCTTAACGGGCCCACCAGGGTGGATGGGCCACCTTAGCCAGATGGGTTTATTTGGGCATACCTGTGCCCAAGGTTTATTTTGGACACACTTGGCCAGACAGGCTGGCCCGCCAAAGTGTAGTTTTTGGGGTCTTTGGGCCTTGGCGGCCCATCGGGGTGGCTTGTTTCCATCCTGGGCCCATTGAGGGTCCCAACAGCCCACTCAGGGCCTTTTTAGGGGGAAGGGAAGTCTGTTTAAAGTCCTCCCACCCGCTGTGTTTGAGTACAGGGCCCCGGTTGGGCCACCTGGCTGGTTGCAGCCTCTGGGATGGGTTGCAGCAGCCATTGCTGGCGGCCCCTGCCTCCCCCCCTCCCCTTGCTTGGTTTTGAGGGGGAGGGAGGATGGCTGGTCCTCCTCATTGCAAACCAGCCAGCAACCGGCCAGGGTGTGGGGGAACTCATCACTCTCCCACCTATTGGTGGTGGGAGGAACAAAGTGGTGGGGGGGATCTGACCACCCTCCCACCAGCAAGCGGGGTGCTCTCCCACCCCCCTTCCATTACCAAGGGGGAGGTGCCAAGGGCTGGGGGGACCTAATCCCCCTCCAGCCCTTTTTTTTGACACTCCCTGGGGGAAAATTGGGTCCTAGGAAACCAGCCAGGGATTTGACTATTGCTGCCTTGTGAGCTTGAGAGCGGCCCCAGATGAGTTCTGGGTCCCACCTGGTCCATGTTAGAGGCCAGCGGCTGGTTGAATGAGGCAAACAGCCCAGTAAGTGAGGTCACAGGGGTATCGGGCTGGTTGTGAGGGAAACCCAGCCAGGGTCTGAACAGCAAAAAGGGCTGGTTCAGGCCAGTAAGGTTGGAAACACCAAACTCAACGGATACAGGCTGGTCATAAGAATTCAGGGACTAATGCCAAGTGGGCTGAGTAAGCCCAAACCAAGTAGCAAGGCTTGTGGAACCTGTAGAGCCCATTTATGGCGGAATTTTTACCTTTTGCTTTTCATTACATGAGCTCCACATGAGCACCATCTTTTGTATTTAAGGAGCTCTTATCCCTGCTTTTTTCCACTGATTCATTCACCAATTCATTCACATTCACCACTGTGCCATTGCCTCTGCCTCATATTTAGGATCAATCATAAGACATTATTGTCCCAGCATTTATTTTGCTTTAAGCACTTCCCTTTGAATAAGCTTGTGGGTCAATAATGCTCACACCCTGATCGCCGATCTTTTATAATTTTGGGACCAGTTAAACCCCTTCGAAAATCCAGTCAAAAAATTAACAAAATCAAAAAAAAAAACCATTTTTGGAGTTATTCCTTTGGCTTTTGGCTTAGGCTTTTTTGGCACTTTGAACTCTCCCAATATTTATCAATTGGCTGAAGAGCTTTAAAATATTTCTTTGAGATTTTTTGGATATATCCTTGGCCTCCAAAAATTGGATCCAATGTAAAAACACTTCAAAATAACATGTCCTTTTCAAGATTTTTTTTCATTTCTTGAATCAATTTTTCTCTCATTTTTTATGGGAAAAATATAGATTAGCATCCAAAAATTGAATGAAAAATTTGGATGAGCTTTAATTATAGGTTTTACCCCACCAAATACTCATCACAATGAAAATAATTGGAAATAAGAGGGGGGTCTTTCCTTATTTCTGCATTCTTTGTTGTGTTTATGTATGATAATTTGAAGTATTGTAATCTAAAAATTTTAAACAGGCCTCTCAAGGTTTTCAAATATATTTTTTTCTTAATTTTTGAAGCACTAGATGTGCCCTAAAAACCAAATCCAAAAAGGAGGGGAACAAACCCCCCTCTGGGCTGGGGTCCGCTTTTTTGAGCCCTCCATGCATAAAATCCTAACCATTCCTATTCAATATGAGTTTGTAATTTTTCTAGGAAATTTTGGAGCGCTCCCATCCTCCTTTCATCCATAAAAGAAACCTCCTCCACCCACCCACCCTGACCCATCACCCCCCATCACCACACCACACCAGACCAGACCACACCACACCACACCACACCACTCCCCCCATTACCACACCACAGCACACCATAGCACTCCACATAACACAACAAAAAAAAAACAAAACACAAAACAAAACAACATAACACCACACAACACAACACAACAGAAAACACAACACAACACAACACAACACAACAAAACAAAACAAAACACAACAGAAACTCCAAACCTACCACTACCAAATCAAACCTCCTGAATCAAAATCTCTTCTCACTCCATTTCTACTCAAAATCTTTCTGAAGCATCAACTCAAATCTCAAATTCCTTTTCTAAACAAAACATCCCTTTTCAAAATTTCTCAACAAAACATCCACCCACTTTTCAGAACTGTCTCACTTGGCCCATCCTTTATCACCTCATCTAATCAAACTAGTGTTTCTAATCCTCTTTCACTTTCCTCATCTACTCAATCTAATGATTCCACTCCTCTGGCCCCTCCTCCTGAACTATCATATAATCGAAAGGAGGAGTTAGTTAATGCTATCCAATCATGGGAAAAGTCCAATTGATATGCCATTTCTACTAGAGTATCAAACTTGAAGAAACATACCTACACATATCAATGTGATAAATCTGGAGAATATGAACCAACTAAAGATCACAAAAATTTCAAACAACAAAAAATAAAAATTGCTCTTTTAGATTATCTGCAAATCTCTCCACAAGATTAGGTCTCTGGCAGGTTAAAGTTATATGTCCAGACCACAATCATGCCCCCTCAGATGATCCTTCTACTCATCCAATCCATAGAAAAATTCATGGCAAGCAACCGGAGACTGTAGAAAACTTAACCAAGGCTTGTGTTCCCCCATTGAAAATTTCAAATTCCCTTATAAAAAAATCATCACCTCCAGTTCATACAAACCTCAGTACTATTTATAATAAAAGATCTCAAATCCAAAAAAATTATGTTGATGGAAAAACCCCAATTGAAGATTCAATACTGGAACTCTGAAATTCTTCTTTTTTGTAAAGAATCAGCAATATGGATGGACACATCACTTCTGTATTCATTTCACATCCTGATTCCATAAAACCTCTAAAAACGTTTCCTAATCTTCTCATGATGGACTGCACATATAGAAAAAATAAATTTGGGATTCCTCTTGTTCATATAGTTTGGGTAAACAATTCTTCAAGAATTTCCTCTGTTGATTTCTGGTTTTTATCCCAAGAAAAAAAAGATAACTATGAATGGGCCCTCAATCAGCTTCAGGAAATATTAGAACATCAAGAACCCAGGTTTATTTTGACAGATAAAGAAAAAGCTTTAATTAGTTCCTTAGAAAAAATTTTCCCATCTTCTCATCACCTTCTCTGTCTCTGGCAAATTTTCAAAAATATTCAAACCCACTGCAGGAAGCATTTCAAGTCTGAAGATGAATGAAATCTCTTTCAGAAAGACTGGTACCAATTGGTCAACTCCAAATCTGAAGCTATTTATCAGGAAAATTTCACCAAACTTTCTCTAGTCTGGAATGCTCCCACAGCAGACCACCTCCTTGAAAACTGGGTCCCACTCAAAAAAAAATTTGCCTCTTAATTGGCCAAAAAATACTCTCATTCTGGAAATACAAGTAGATCAAGAATAGAAGGACTTCATTCTTACATCAAATGCTTCATCACTTCCTCTACTGGCTCCTTTTCCAATGTTTCTGATAAGATATATAATTCTATTACCATCCAAATTCATGAAAGAGCTATTGAATCCTCCCAGAAAGGTTTCAAGCAGCTCATTGGTTTGCCTCACTGTGTGGAGCATCTCTCTGGAAAGATTAGCCATTATGCCCTCAAGACCATTTGCTAATTCAATCAAGTCTCTGATTCTTCAACCACTTGCATCAACTGTGATTACTCTTCTTATATGGATATACCATGTGTTCATAAAGTAAAATCAGCTATCTTCAAGGGTGAAATTTTCCAAATTGAGGATTTTCATCCTCAATGGCATTTCAAGACCCCCTTTTCAGTAAGTTTTTTTATACAAGTTCAAATGAATAATATTCTGATTAATGTTTAACTTTATTTATGCAGTTAAATGCCAGCCCAGACTCAACTTAAGAATCACCCAGCATTGAACAGCCCTCAAGATCAACCAATGAAAATAGATATCTTACTGAATTGTGAAGAATTCGGAAAAATTCCATCTGGAGAACAACATTATTATATGGATGAAACACAGAAGCTTTACACTTGAAAGTATCAACTTTTTCTAATTCAAGAGCCCAATTCTACTCAAAGATCTAAAATAAGAGGAAGAACCAAAGGAGCAGAAAATAATTTCAAGAAGATCTCTCAATCCTCAAGTTAAAGGGATCCATCTGTCTTTGAATCTTTAGAAGCAGCAAAGAGGAGAGAAAAGCCAAGGAGGAAATTTTCAGCAAATTCAGTGGTCAGTAATTAATCACTCTTTGAGAAAGAAAAAAACATATAACTCATTGTTTTTATGCAATCATTCAGGTTTTGAGAAAGGGAAAGGCAAAAAAGGAAAAAGGGAAGGGAAAGAAGAAGGAGGAATCAGATGAAGAGGTAAATTTATATTTATACATAATCATCTCAATATCAAGTGAATATTTCTTTTTTTCAACATAGGATAATTTTGTGACAGAAGAGGATACTTCAGAAGATGAGGAGCTCCCAGATTTGGATGCTATTACGACAGTGAGGTTACATTTTCTTTTTTTATTTAGTGAATTTCTATCAATTTTCCCATTTAATCTTTTTTTAGAGGTCTAGAAATGTTTTCACTAAGAAGGCTCCTTCCCCTGATTAAAATCCTGAGACTATAATCAAGAGAAAAAAGCACAAAATTCAAGATGATGAAGCCCCTTACCATCCACCTGGAAAGCATTTTTTGCTCAAACAGCAACAAAAATTAGGAAGAAAGTGAGTGAATTTGATAATAACTGATTTTTTCAGTTTTTCTGATTTTTTTAAATGTTTTTATAGGTTTCCTGCACATTATCATATTCTTCTTCTGGAATATTTGAGAAAGTTTCAATGGAACAAGTGAGTGCAATTTTCCCAACATATTTCATTTTAGAATCAATTCTGATTTTTTCTTTTAAAGGAATGAAATTGAGTTGTATTGACAGCTGAACCAAGAGCTAAGGAAGAAATAAATCAAGAAAAGATGAGAACAAAAAAACAGCTCATAGATCACGAAGAGAGTAAACACAAACAGGAAATGATGACTGATACAGTCACTATCAGAGATGGTTGAGATATGTGAGACTGTTAATTGACAGGATCTTGAGTAATGAGGTTAAGTCAAGCAGGAAAGGCTAGGTTCGAGCAGATGATGAGCATTCGGGACAAGTAGAGAATGATGAAGAAAAGAAAGATCTCACCGGGCATGATTTCAGGCAGGGAGAAGTCAACGGGATGAGTTTGATAGATGGACAACGGAAATATAAAGATGATGAAAAGAAAATA